>CM055906.1:36057632-37411351 GCA_029582155.1 Panopea generosa
TATAGATCTACCTCAACAAAACATAAATCCCTTTGATAAAGCTTTCGTACAATCCATTAGATAAAGCTTTCGTACAATCCATTAGATAATGGTTCCGTACAATCTCGAAAATCACAGAAATGATATAAAAATACAACTATTGTGGGTTTTATCATGGTTAAATAACACTTCAAATGAATAATATTAAAAAAATAAAAATTAAGTTTAAGTGAAGCAAAGTGACGTACCGCCCATTTCCAAATTTCCTTTTCCTATCAACAGAGCATTTAAATCGTCTCTGAGTAGGAATATTTACTTAACTAATGCCCAGATAGTTTTAATCAATATAATGACAAAATGCGGACATGCTATGACACCATTCCGCTCATCATTTAGTCATTTTGAATTGTACAAACTGTGTCCAAAATCAATAATCCATTCCAGTTTTATTCATAATATTTATAAAATTACCTCCTATCTCAATATCCTAAAACCCGGGACTTCTTGCCAAAATGAAATCGTTTATCCCTCCAAATCCCTATTTCAACATTCCAAGTTCGTCCGTTACTGTTTAAAGAGCAACCGTTGTGCTTACAACTAAACCGTGTCAGTTTCAAATAATTGTTATTAAATACTTTATGATTGATTCGGCAAAAATTGCCAAACAAATATCATACACGGGTGTGCGTGTCTATATTGTACAAACACATGACAACAATGGATCTGATAAATGGTACACCCTCAGCAGGCAGTATATAAAAGTATTAGTTTTCTGATTACAATGTCCCAGTGCCCGTCTTTAATTAAAGATACATCACCTATCACTGTCTTTCAGTAAATAATGTAAAATTTATTGAATCACAAAGAGGAAGGTCCACTAAGACGAGGGTGGTTGATTCCGTCCTTGTAGTTTATCTTATTTATGAGAAATTCGTTAACAGACATGTCGGCATTTTCCGTTTTATTCGTCAATGTTTTAGCATAACCCGATACTGGCCGACTTTATAGCGAGCCGCGATTGAGTACAATAATTTAGTCAACACTATTAAAGAGTTTAAGAGAAGCATTACAATTTATAAAGTAATGAACAGAATATCCATAACATATAAATGTGCAGTTTTACAGCTAAGGTTGAAATAATACCGGCGATATAGGTGAAGCCTCTTTAAACCGCCTTGTTTTGCACTTATTACACAGTATCGTCAACCATTCCTTGCGTCTCCTGGTCTCGTTCTATGTTTTGTATTATGGTTCAGGGCCGCCATATAATAATTATATTTTAACTGGAACTTGGCTTAGCCTAGGTAACCAGGCAGCAAAAACACGTGCTTGCTGTGCAACGATGCTAGACGCAATCAAGTTGTTGAGTTATACGCTTGTATACCAATTAGTAAATACACGTGTTAAGCGTCGATTTCAACAATCACCCAGTTATATCATACCGATGTCTACATCAGAGAATATTCTATAGGCTGCCATCATGCCGTAGACACATGGTATGATACCCAACCAGCCACTCTATACTGACACCGGGCTGATCAGATCTAGAACTACCCTCTAAATGATAAGAACCAAACGAGGAAGCTTCTAGTACAACTTTTCAAGTCTTTGGTATGACCCGGCCAGAGATCGAACCCACGACCTCTGGCATGCGAGACAGATGCTCTATATATCCCTAGATCATCACTGTGGTCACCAATAAATTAATTGAAAATGAATTGAATGTATTCAATTTATATAGATTATAAAACTATCATTATTTGGTTACAATAGCACAAATCCCAATCTTCAAAGCTGGTAACGCCGCAAGCCTTTCTTTATGATAACTGGATATTTCGATGTCGTTAGTTTAAACTTATTTATTTTACTTCGATTGTGAAACAAGTTCTTACTTAGACAAATCACGATCAAAAACTTCCTGGATAGAACCAGCACTACGCATATGCGGAAAAGGTTTTGCTTAAGGACAACACACATATAACATGTGATGTCGCAGTGGCAATGTTCCGTATCACTGAAGTGATGCGGTGTCGCAGTGCCAAGAGTCCGTAATACTGAAGTGATGCGATGTCGCAGTGCCAAGAGTCCGTAATACTGAAGTGATGCGATGTCGCAGTGCCAAGAGTCCGTGATACTGAAGTGATGCGATGTCGCAGTGCCAAGAGTCCGTGATACTGAAGTGATGCGATGTCGCAGTGCCAAGAGTCCGTAATACTGAAGTGATGCGATGTCGCAGTACCAAGAGTCCGTGATACTGAAGTGATGCGATGTCGCAGTGCCAAGAGTCCGTGATACTGAAGTGATGTGATGTCGCAGTGGCAATGTTCCGTATCACTGAAGTGATGTGATGCCACAGTGTCAATGTTCCGTATCACTGAAGTGATGCGATGTCGCAGTGCCAAGAGTCCGTGATACTGAAGTGATGCGATGTTGCAGTGCCAAGAGTCCGTGATACTGAAGTGATGCAATGTCACAGTGCTAAGAGTCTGTGACACTGAAGTGATGTGATGTTGCAGTGTCAATGTTCCGTAATACTGAAGTGATGCGATGTCGCAGTGCCAAGAGTCCGTGATACTGAAGTGATGCGATGTCGCAGTGCCAAAAGTCCGTGATACTGAAGTGATGCGATGTCGCAGTGCCAAGAGTCCGTGATACTGAAGTGATGCGATGTCGCAGTGCCAAAAGTCCGTGATACTGAAGTGATGCGATGGTGCAGTGCCAAGAGTCCGTGATACTGAAGTGATGCGATGTCGCAGTGCCAAGAGTCCGTGATACTGAAGTGATGCGATGTCACAGTGCTAAGAGTCTGTGACACTGAAGTGATGTGATGTTGCATTGTCAATGTTCCGTAATACTGAAGTGATGCGATGTCGCAGTGCCAAGAGTCCGTGATACTGAAGTGATGTGATGTCGCAGTGTCAAGAGTCAGTGATACTGAAGTGATGCGATGTTGCAGTGCCAAGAGTCCGTGATACTGAAGTGATGCGATGTCGCAGTGCCAAGAGTCCGTGATACTGAAGTGATGCGTTGTCACAGTACTAAGAGTCTGTGACACTGAAGTGATGTGATGTTGCAGTGTCAATGTTCCGTAATACTGAAGTGATGCGATGTCGCAGTGCCAAGAGTCCGTGATACTGAAGTGATGCGATGTCGCAGTGCCAAAAGTCCGTGATACTGAAGTGATGCGATGTCGCAGTGCCAAGAGTCCGTGATACTGAAGTGATGCTATGTCGCAGTGCCAAAAGTCCGTGATACTGAAGTGATGCGATGTCGCAGTGTCAAGAGTCCGTGATACTGAAGTGATGCGATGTTGCAGTGCCAAGAGTCCGTGATACTGAAGTGATGCGATGTCGCAGTGCCAAGAGTCCGTGATACTGAAGTGATGCGATGTCGCAATGCAAAGAGTCCGTGATACTGAAGTGATGCGATGTTGCAGTGCCAAGAGTCCGTGATACTGAAGTGATGCGATGTCGCAGTGCCAAGAGTCCGTGATACTGAAGTGATGCGATGTTGCAGTGCCAAGAGTCCGTGATACTGAAGTGATGCGATGTTGCAGTGCCAAGAGTCCGTGATACTGAAGTGATGCGATGTCGCAGTGTCAAGAGTCCGTGATACTGAAGTGATGCGATGTTGCAGTGCCAAGAGTCCGTGATACTGAAGTGATGCGATGTCGCAGTGTCAAGAGTCCGTGATACTGAAGTGATGCGATGTTGCAGTGCCAAAAGTCCGTGATACTGAAGTGATGCGATGTCGCAGTGCCAAGAGTCCGTGATACTGAAGTGATGCGATGTCGCAGTGCCAAGAGTCCGTAATACTGAAGTGATGCGATGTCGCAGTGCCAAAAGTCCGTGATACTGAAGTGATGCGATGTTGCAGTGCCAAGAGTCCGTGATACTGAAGTGATGCGATGTTGCAGTGCCAAGAGTCTGTGACATTGAAGTGATGTGATGTTGCAGTGTCAATGTGATGTTGCAGTGTCAGTAATCCGTGATACGGAAGCACTGTGATGACAAGGTGTCAATGTGATGCAGTGTAAATGTACCCTAATACTGAAGTGCTGTCGCGTCGCAATGTCAATACGCTGCAAATACTAACGCGGTGTAGTGTCTAAGAGTCAATGTTCTGTGATACTGAAGTGCTGTGATATCACTGTGTGCCATAATGTCCAAGTGATATCGCGCTTTCAATGGACCGCAATGTTGCTCTAAAATCACAATTTGCGATTTGCGACAGTATGTGAATTGGTCGTGAACAGAGAGTGCTTATTGACCGATTTAATGCTTACATAAAACTTAGATATTAAATACAATCGATTATGATATAAGTCCGTGATACTGAAGTGATGCGATGGTGCAGTGCCAAGAGTCCGTGATACTGAAGTGATGCGATGTCGCAGTGCCAAGAGTCCGTGATACTGAAGTGATGCGATGTCACAGTGCTAAGAGTCTGTGACACTGAAGTGATGTGATGTTGCATTGTCAATGTTCCGTAATACTGAAGTGATGCGATGTCGCAGTGCCAAGAGTCCGTGATACTGAAGTGATGTGATGTCGCAGTGTCAAGAGTCAGTGATACTGAAGTGATACGATGTTGCAGTGCCAAGAGTCCGTGATACTGAAGTGATGCGATGTCGCAGTGCCAAGAGTCCGTGATACTGAAGTGATGCGTTGTCACAGTACTAAGAGTCTGTGACACTGAAGTGATGTGATGTTGCAGTGTCAATGTTCCGTAATACTGAAGTGATGCGATGTCGCAGTGCCAAGAGTCCGTGATACTGAAGTGATGCGATGTCGCAGTGCCAAAAGTCCGTGATACTGAAGTGATGCGATGTCGCAGTGCCAAAAGTCCGTGATACTGAAGTGATGCGATGTCGCAGTGCCAAGAGTCTGTGATACTGAAGTGATGCGATGTCGCAGTGCCAAGAGTCCGTGATACTGAAGTGATGCGATGTCGCAGTGCCAAGAGTCCGTGATACTGAAGTGATGCGATGTCGCAGTTCCAAGAGTCCGTGATACTGAAGTGATGCGATGTCGCAGTGTCAAGAGTCCGTGATACTGAAGTGATGCGATGTCGCAGTGTCAAGAGTCCGTGATACTGAAATGATGCGATGTCGCAGTGCCAAGAGTCCGTGATACTGAAGTGATGCGATGTCGCAGTGCTAAGAGTCTGTGACACTGAAGTGATGTGATGTGATGTTGCAGTGTCAATGTTCCGTAATACTGAAGTGATGCGATGTCGCAGTGTCAATGTTCCGTAATACTGAAGTGATGCGATGTCGCAGTGCCAAGAGTCCGTGATACTGAAGTGATGCAATGTCGCAGGGCCAAGAGTCCGTGATACTGAAGTGATGCGATGTCGCAGTGCCAAGAGTCCGTGATACTGAAGTGATGCGATGTCACAGTGCCAAGAGTCCGTGATACTGAAGTGATGCGATGTCGCAGTGTCAAGAGTCCGTGATACTGAAGTGATGCGATGTCACAGTGTCAAGAGTCCGTGATACTGAAGTGATGTGATGTCGCAGTGTTACTGAAGTGATGTGATGTCGCAGTGTCAAGAGTCCGTGATACTGAAGTGATGCGATGTCGCAGTGTCAAGAGTCCGTGATACTGAAGTGATGCGATGTCGCAGTGTCAATGTGATGTTGCAGTGTCAGTAATCCGTGATACAGAAGCACTGTGACGACAAGGTGTCAATGTGATGCAGTGTCAATGTACCCTTATACTGAAGTGATGCGATGTTGCAGTGTCAAGAGTCTGTGACACTGAAGTGATGTGATGCCGCAGTGTCAATGTGATGTTGCAGTGTCAGTAAACCGTGATACAGAAGCACTGTGACGACAAGGTGTCAATGTGATGCAGTGCCAATGTACCCTTATACTGAAGTGATGCGATGTTGCAGTGTCAAGAGTCTGTGACACTGAAGTGATGTGATGCCGCAGTGTCAATGTGATGTTGTAGTGTCAGTAATCCGTGATACAGAAGCACTGTGATAACAAGGTGTCAATGTGATGCAGTGTCAATGTGATGTTGCAGTGTCAGTAATCCGTGATACGGAAGCACTGTGATGACAAGGTGTCAATGTGATGCAGTGTAAATGTACCCTAATACTGAAGTGCTGTCGCGTCGCAATGTCAATACGCTGCAAATACTAACGCGGTGTAGTGTCTAAGAGTCAATGTTCTGTGATACTGAAGTGCTGTGATATCACTGTGTGCCATAATGTCCAAGTGATATCGCGCTTTCAATGGACCGCAATGTTGCTCTAAAATCACAATTTGCGATTTGCGACAGTATGTGAATTGGTCGTGAACAGAGAGTGCTTATTGACCGATTTAATGCTTACATAAAACTTAGATATAGAGATTAGAGAGAGAGAGAGAGAGAGAGAGAGAGAGAGAGAGAGAGAGA
Organism: Panopea generosa; assembly: GCA_029582155.1. Lineage (NCBI taxonomy): Eukaryota > Metazoa > Mollusca > Bivalvia > Adapedonta > Hiatellidae > Panopea > Panopea generosa. The sequence goes on from CM055906.1 coordinate 36,064,019, forward strand.
GAGAGAGAGAGAGAGAGCTGACAGACAGTCTGGGTGGGGCGGGGCGGGGCGGGGCGGGGCGGGGCGGGGCGGGGCGGGACAGACAGACAGACAGACAGTGAGAATTGTTTCTATTCATACGGTATTTGAGAATCCCCAGCTATTGAAAGAATGAAAGATTTAAAATATTTTGTATTGTAAAATAAAATATGGGGAGTGAGATTTCACATAGTATTGGAGCTAGTTAATCTTTAAAAGTAGAGGCCTATACAAAAATTCCTATAATTATATTCTTAATGTATGCATGTAGTTGTATTGTTTACGTTTAGAGACAACATGATATTCTAAATGCGATTTGTACCAACCCACAGTAAAGGTCAATCATTGGAATCATATTTTTTAGTGTAACAGAAACCAATCTCATTGTCGTGTAACTTGAAGAGTTATCTGCTTTTATACATATTAGGAATGTCATTGTCTTCGTTCATTAATGGCGAATTAATTGTATATGCTATCTGGCAGACGATCTTTATCGAATCGCTGTTAAGATGAAATACGAGATCACATGTCACGACTTTATATATCGTTTTACCCAGAAAACTAAACAACGTCACACTATCAACAAGCGGATCATGTATAGTTATTAATTTACTAATTACATGGGTCTCTGCTTTATCAACAATCGGTTGATGAGGTAGTCAATAGTGACGGCATTGTGCAATTGTGCATATTTATTATACATGTAATCACGATTAAAATCTGTTCATTAAGTTCACATTCAGAGGTCAAAAGTATTTAAAGAAGAAATAAAACAAGCAAAATTCATCAACATCATAAACACCATCAGCATCTTTGACAAAAAAGTGAATTAATAAACAACAACAACAGTAATTGTTAAACTCTGTTTAAACTCTGAGTTACACGCTTTACAACACATTACATGTTTTATGTGGCATCCAGTTTTATTAGTCGAGGCTGAATTAGAGTCTTTCTACACAGTTGAATTTCGTTCTTTATTCTAAGGTCTCATTACACAGTTGAATTTTGTTCTTTGTTTTATATGAAATACGGTCTCACTACACAGTTGAACTTTGTTCTTTGTTCTGTATAAAATAAGGCCTCACTACACAGTTGAATTTTGTTCTTTGTTCTATATAAAATAAGGTCTCACTACACAGTTGAATTTTGTTCTTTGTTCTATATAAAATAAGGTCTCACTACACAGTTGAATTTTGTTCTTTGTTCGATATATAATAAGGTCTAGGATTTCCTTGGTAAAAAAAGAATTCCACATATAATTTTTTTGAATTATTGTTTTCATAGCCGGTCATAATAATAGTAAATGTTGCAACAGCAGCTGTATTTAAAGCAGAAGAAACGGTCACAATAACAGTTACTGTAGCAACAGCAGCTGAAGCTAGAACGGAAGTAGCGGTCACAATAACAGTCAATGTTGAAAAAGTAGCTGTAGTAAAAGCAAAAGTGGGAGTAGCAATAACAGTAACTGTAGCAGCAGCAGCAGCTGTAACTAAAACGGAAGTAGCGGTCACAATAACAGTAACTGTAGCAGCAGCAGCTGTAAATAAAACGGAAGTAGCGGTCACAATAACAGTAACTGGAGCAGCAGTAGCTGTAGCTAAAACAGAAGAAACGGTCACAATAATAGTAAATGTTGAAAAAGTAGCTGTAGCTTAAACGGAAGTAGCGGTCACAATAACAGTAAATGTTGAAAAAGTAGCTGTAGCTTAAACGGAAGTAGCGGTCACAGTAACAGTAAATGTTGAAAAAGTAGCTGTAGCTTAAACGGAAGTAGCGGTCACAGTAACAGTAAATGTTGAAAAAGTAGCTGTAGCTTAAACGGAAGTAGAGATCACAATAACAGTAAATGTTGAAAAAGTAGCTGTAGTTAAAGCATAAGTAGGAGTAGCAATAACAGTAACTGTAGTAGCAGCAGCTGTAGCTAAAACGGAAGTAGCGGTCACAATAGCAGTAAATGTTGAAAAAGTACCTGTACTTAAAGCAGACGTAAGAGCAGCAATAATAGTAACTGTAGCAGCAGCAGCTGTAGCTAAAACGGAAGTAGCAGTCACAATAACAGTAACTGTAGCGGCAGCAGCTGTAGCCAAAACAGAAGAAACGGTCGCAATAAAAGTAAATGTTGAAAAAGTAGCTGTGGTTAAAACAGAAGCAGGAGTAGCAATAACAGTAACTATAACAACAGCAGCTGTGGCTAAAACGGATGTAGCGGTCACAATAGCAGTAAATGTTGAAAAAGTAGCTGTAGTTAAAGCAGAAGTAGGAGTAGTAATAACAATAACTGTAGCAGCAGCAGCTGTAGCTAAAACGGAAGTAGCGGTCACAATAGCAGTAAATGTTGAAAAAGTAGCTGTAGTTAAAGCAGAAGTAGGAGTAGTAATAACAATAACTGTAGCGGCAGCAGCTGTAGCTAAAACGGAAGTAGCGGTCACAATAGCAGTAAATGTTGAAAAAGTAGCTGTACTTAAAGCAGACGTAAGAGTAGCAATAATAGTAACTGTAGCAGCAGCAGCAGCTGCAGCTAAAACGGAAGTAGCGGTCACAATAACAGTAACTGTAGCGGCAGCAGCTGTAGCTAAAACAGAAGAAACGGTCGCAATAACAGTAACTGTAGCAACAGCAGCTGTGGCTAAAACGGAAGTAGCGGTCACAATAGCAGTAAATGTTGAAAAAGTAGCTGTAGTTAAAGCAGAAGTAGGAGTAGTAATAACAGTAACTGTAGCGGCAGCAGCTGTAGCTAAAACGGAAGTAGCGGTCACAATAACAGTAAATGTAGTAACAGTAGATGTAGCTAAAACGGAAGTAGCGGTCACAATCACAGTTAATGTAGTAACAGTAGATGTAGCTAAAACGGAAGTAGCAGTAACAATAACAGTTTGTGTTGAAAAAGTCGCGGTAGTTAAAACAAAAGTAGGAGTAGCAATAACAGTCGTGACAATAGATGAATTAGCTATATATAAATATATTAAACACGAACCTGTTACATTTGTTGTGATTTGTTATCCGATTTTGCCACTTTGACACATTATTCTCACCGAGATCTTTTTTATAATTGCTACAAGACTGTCCGTAACGCGACCCTGGTAGTATACTTCACAACTAATAATCGCCGTTTACTAAGGCACAAAAGATGCAATTAATGAAATTGTATAAAATTGGAGAAAGTGTTTCTTTGTACGATCGTATCTCGTGGCATGCCACTTTGGTCTACTTTTTTTTGACGTCGTATAAAATGGTAATACCGTGAAGGGCTTTAAATCTTTCATTAAATAAACTACTTTGATGGTTAAATATATTGTTTGAATTATGTTAGTGATCTGAAAAGCATTTCAAGTCAAAAGTTGACAGGTTAAAATCTGTACAATGTGTCTAATAAATTTCAAATGCGTCATTAAATGACAAATCTTCAACAACTCGGTCAATAAGTAGCGTAAATACAGATGGCAACCAAAATGTGTGTTTCAACATGACTTAAGGAAGATCTATATACGAAAAAAAATACAGAAAAGTGAAAATCTGTCATTTTTATGCTTCCAATATAATTTATAATCCATGCGTTGCTAGTATTATGTATACATCAATGAATAAATGAACAAATGAATCAATCAATAATCAATAATAAATTAATGAAATTATATTAATTACTAAATTAATGAAAAAAAATAACTAATCAATCAGTTTATCCGTTAATCAATCAATTATTGATTTTACAGCGTACCGAATCTTGAAAAGGATGAATTTCGCTCACAAATCTGTCCTGAAACACGAAATGACAATGTGATTACAATGCACCTTTCATATCGATAAACACATACAGCTAAACATGTTGGTATGGCGTGTTGGTTTATATAAATACGTGACTATGATAAAATAACAATCATGCAAGTAAAACGTCTAATAAGTTTGTGTCTGTTATACACTAACTTCACGAACGTAGATGTGGAAAATCAACAAAATCGAAGCACCCAGCAAGCAAAACCAACCGCAACGAACAAAACAGCCAAAAACAGAAGCACTCGGCAAGCAAACCACCTAACAATCAAAACAGCCAAAACCCGAAGCACTCGGCAAGCAAACTACCCAACAAACTAAACAGCCAAAACCCGAAGCACTCGGCAAGCAAACCACCCAACAAACTTAACAGCCAAAAACTGAAGCACTCGGCAAGCAAACCACCCAACAAACGAAACAGCCAAAAACAGAAGCACTCGGCAAGCAAACCACCCAACAAACGAAACAGCCAAAAACAGAAGCACTCGGCAAGCAAACCACCCAACAAACGAAACAGCCAAAAACCGAAGCACTCGGCAAGCAAACTACCCAACAAACGAAACAGCCAAAAACCGAAGCACTCGGCAAGCAAACCACCCAACAAACGAAACAGCCAAAACCCGAAGCACTCGGCAAGCAAACCACCCAACAAACGAAACAGCCAAAAACAGAAGCACTCGTCAAGCAAACCACCCAACAAACGAAACAGCCAAAAACAGAAGCACCCGGCAAGCAAACCACCCAACAAACGAAACAGCCAAAAACCGAAGCACTCTGCAAGCAAACCACCCAACAAACGAAACAGCCAAAAACTGAAGCACTCGGTAAGCAAACCACCCAACAAACGAAAAGCCAAAAACCGAAGCACTCGGCAAGCAAACCACCCAACAAACGAAAAGCCAAAAACCGAAGCTCTCGGCAAGCAAACCACCCAACAAACGAAACAGCCAAAAACCGAAGCACTCGGTAAGCAAACAACCCAACAAACGAAACAGCCAAAAAACCGAAGCAATCGGCAAGCAAACCACCCAACAAACGTAACAGCCAAAAACCGAAGCAATCGGCAAGCAAACCACCCAACAAACGAAACAGACAAAAACCGAAGCACTCGGCAAGCAAACCACCCAACAAACTAAACAGCCAAAAACTGAAGCACTCGGCAAGCAAACCACCCAACAAACGAAACAGCCAAAAACCGAAGCACTCGGCAAGCAAATCACCCTACAAACGAAACAGTCAAAAACCGAAGCACTCGGGAAGCAAACCACCCAACAAACTAACCAAAAACCGAAGCACCCAGGAACCAGAGCTTCGAACATTCTTTGCAACGTGTGGGGCACATATCAAACGAAAAACGCAGCGGGTGTTTAGGGGTAGAGCGTCTGTCTCTCATGAGAAAGGTCGTGAGTTCGATCCGCGACCGGATCAGTACAAAGACTTGAAAAATGGAAAGTTCTAGGACTGGTCGTGCCGGTATCAGTATAATGTGACTGGGTGTTGTGTTATACCATGTGTCTGTGGCATGATACTTCAGTGTGGCAGTGATTAAAATACCATCTTACGTAGACACCTTCGCAATATGACTGAAAAATTGTTGAAAGCGACGATAAACACCATACAACACAACTAAAACAACAACAAACAACCAACAAAGAAAGCAACCAACAAATGAAAACAAATCACACGGCAGGGCTGCGTTCAGCACCGTTAAACAGCAAACACGTTTAATGCCTGGTTCTCTAAAATTAACACGTTGCGTGCTAATGTGAGGTTGGGCCAGTGTCCAGGAAAATATGTTAGCTAACGTTACCAAACGTTTGACTGAACTGAACGCAGCCCTGGTAAGCAGAGTGTTTAACCCTCGTTCACACCGGGTGTGTTCGTACTTAAGTTTTATATTGATATAGATCTACAAATAAAATATCGATACACAAACATTTGTACAGCCATCGATATTATATAGCAGTAAGTGCGTATGGGCCTCTTAAATAGACGCGTGTATTTTATATAAACTTTACATGACCTTCAAATTTCCTAATTGAAAACTAATTTCTGTTAAAATATTTTTTCAATTCGTATGATCGATACCTCAATCATCGGCGGTAGTTCAATAAGATAATATATTCAGTTTTTATAGCAAACTGAATAGAACATGGCCTCGTTTAAATTAACTAATAAATAGAATACTGACAAGTGTATATAAAACACTTCAAGTGTTGGATGATCAAAAACTGGATTGGAAAAACATGTAATAAAATAGCATTCAAAGTTTGAAATTCGCCGAGTGTCCACCGTGGCAGATTGTTGTTGTTGTATGGTGTTTAGCGGCGCTTTCAACAATTTTCAGTCATATCGCGACGGTGTCTACTTGAGACAGTATTCCGAGCGCTGTCATACTGGAGTATCATGCCGCAGACACATTGTATGGTACCCCACCAAGTCACATGATACTGGCACCAGGCCGACCAGACCTAGAACTTTCCTCTAAATACTGAGCGTCAAGCGATGAAGCTTCTAGTACCTTTTTTAGAATCTTTGGTATGACCTGGCCGGGAATCGAACCCACGACATTCTGCGTGCGAGACGGACGCTCTACCAATAGACCACGCAGCGGTCTCCGTGGCCGATTGATCAAAGACGCTGTCGTCTGATGACAACTTGCTTCTCACCGCTGAGTTCGTGGGTTTGAGTCCAGTTTGGTCTCGGGTGGGGGGGGGGGGGTTATATGTCAGAAAATCCGCCAGTTATTTGCAGAAGGACGGTGGTTCCAACTTAGATTCATTCTGATGACTTCTTCCGCCAATAAAACTGCATATGTCACGAATAACATGTCACATGTTGAAAAATGGCGTTATACCACATTTAAATAATTTGCCTTTTAATATCTAAATTCGATATATCAGACGAATGTTTAATATATGTTTATCAACACTTAAAAACACTCATCTACGTATACGACTCGGTGCCTCTCATAAAACACGACTCAATACTGGTTCTTTTCAGGAAGCGGACTCGAGAGCGATTCATATATAGTATAAGCTTTTAGCTTTTTCGCAAATGAGCTGCAATAAATTAGTATAAAATCTAACAGCTAACCATCGTTATTCAAAAAAACAGTTCGAAGGAAATGGCATTTTAATGTCTGTGCCGATAGCCGTCTACTGTTGTTAGTTATTTACACGTGGGATATGGGCGCTAGTTTTTTGTTTCTCGCTATAACTTTAAAACGTGTTAATAATAAACAAAACAAAATTATCTGGGTATTAAAAAACCTTCCCACACTAATATGATTACTACGGATTTGTGCTGCAATTTTGTTGCAAGATGAACGCATTTGCTACAGTAGTTATAATCCGAAAACTATTTTTAAATAATCATGAAAACATAAGATTGTTCAATATTGCAATGATCCTAATACTGTTTAAATAAAACCGGAACAGATTTTTTGGGGTATGTTGTTGTTGTTGTTGTTGTTGTTGTTGTTGTTGTTGTTGTTGTTGTTGTTGTTGTTGTTGTTGTTGTTGTTGTTGTTGTTGTTGTTGTTGTTGTTGTTGTTGTTGCTTTAAATATAAATTCAGCATTTCAATGACACATTAAATGAATCAATTAATTTTTAATTTTTGAATGTTTATAACACATACAGTAGTTGTAAGTTATGTTTCATATAAAATATTTTAGTAAATTCATAGATTAACTTATCAATTATTATCATTTATATATAGGTCAATTTTAGTAATTTCATTTCGCCACGTTATGAAATTGGGAAACTCTTAACCAGTCAGACAGTATTGTTTTAATGAGGTTTAGTGCCTATAACTTATATATGGCAACCTGTTTTAATGGTAATTGAATTGATTGATTGATTGGTTACTTGATTGATTGGTTGATTGATTGATTGATTGATTTATCTATTTATTGATTGATTGATTGATTAATTGATTAATTGAATTGTTAACGTCATTGGTATGCCATCGGGGGCTTACAGACGATCAGTTAACCAAACCACTGTTTCCTGGGATCCTGAAAGGTTAACCAATACTCTAGCACACCCCATCTCCGCAAGATGATAACTTCCCCACTTGAATCAGCGGTGAGAGACGAATGATAATGATACACAATGTTGTATATCAATCATCAGAGGCTGTTGCCGATCGGGGATTCGAACTCACGACCCCTGAATTGATAGTCAGACGCGTAACAGATTGAGCTAATCGGGCCCGGCTTTAATGGTGAAGAAGATCCCAGATGCGTATATGTGAATCTGAGAAGAATCACCGTCCTCTACACTAGTAATTAAAAGAATCTCAAATATTTGGACCGAGCTGGGCTCAGACTCACGACCTCAGTGGGGAGGTGTAAATGATTTTGGGACGGAATGGCTTTAGATCACTTGTCTACGAAGAACCTCCTGACAGAAATAAACATGAAACATGGTTAAATCTGACAATTAACATTAAAACAGTTACTTAATAACATGGAAATAGTTACTTAGTTACATGGAAATAGTTACTTAGTAGCATGGAAATAGTTACTTAATAACAGGGAAATAGTAACTTAGTAACATGAAAATAGTTACTTAGTAACATGAAAATAGTTACTTAGTAAAATGGAAATAGTTACTCAGTTACATGAAAATAGTTACTTAGTAATATGGAAATAGATACTTAGTTACATGGAAATAGTTGCTTGGTTATATGGAAATATTTACTTAGTAAAATGGAAATAAATACTTATATATTCTATATACACTTGTCAGTATTCTATTTATTAGTTAATTTAAACGAGGCCATGTTCTATTCAGTTTGCTATAAAAACTGAATATATTATCTTATTGAACTACCGCCGATGATTGGGGTATCGATCATACGAATTGAAAAAAAATATTTTAACAGAAATTAGATACTTAGTTACATGGAAATAGTTGCTTGGTTATATGGAAATATTTTCTTAGTGAAATGGAAATAAATACTTAGTAACATGAAAATAGTTACTTAGTAATATCGAAATAGTTACTTAGTAACATGGAAATAGTTACTTAGTAATATGGAAATAGTTACTTAGTAACATGGAGAAAGTTACTTAGTAAAATGAAAATAGTTACTTAGTAATATCGAAATAGTTACTTAGTAACATGGAAATAGTTACTTAGTAATATGGAAATAGTTACTTAGTAACATGGAGAAAGTTACTTAGTAAAATGAAAATAGTTACTTACTGATCGACAATGATACGGCAGTACATCAGCAATACCTTGCATATACGTTTATTTCAGTGATTTGAATTACAACGGTAATCTGCAGAATTATGATAGCTTAAATCAATAAACAAGCAATTTTAGATTTAAATTTATTACGAAATGAGCAACTAGAAATTCACTTCCTGATTCGAATTCTGTGTATAAGTATTTTTTTTTATTAAATATCCACATAAGGGTGTGAAATTATTTTCCAAAATAGCTTCATAAATCATGTGATTGATTTTTTGTGTGTTTTTAGTTTCGTTACTGATATTAGCATGCTTAAAAAAATGTTAACAATGTATGCATTGCTTTTAATAAAATACAAATGCTGAATAATAAACGGTAACGGAGGGTTTAATTAAACTTACCTATCCGTACCTGAATTATTACATACTCCAAAAACTCGTTTACCTCAACGGTCCTTATGTGATGTAGGTAATCGAGTCACCAGCGACGATCGCACGAATGTTATTACAATTGTTACAGTCAACGGCCACTTGAAAATTGATTTTAAAGAAGTCGAGGAGAGCGAAGTACGAGTCCAAGTGTGCATGTTTATCGATAACGTTCTGTAGGGTGGGTGTTTCGTGATGATACGAGCTGGATCAGATTAACTATTGACAAAGATTGTTATTTAAAACGTGACTAATCAAGAAAAGCGAGGCCTGGCAATTGAATTGCTTCCATTATTGCATAACACTAGTTTTAATAATTGTTATCATGCGACTGTACTTGTTTGTCAACTACAATGCTACTTAAATATCACCTGATTTATAAATATGCGTGCGTGCGTGCGTGCGTGCGTGCGTGCGTGCGTGCGTGCGTGCGTGCGTGCGTGCGTGCGTTTTGTATGTTATTGCAGTTTTAAAATATGTATGTCTATAACATGTTTGTGTAAATGCAGTATTGCATGTTTTTAAACTTAAAAATAAAACATGCTTTAATTCAAATAACGTCGCCATAAGCACCAGTTTATCATCATCATCATTTCGTAATGCTTTGTAAAGATCAGTTGAAAAGATAATTATTTTTACCTCATATTCTTTTTCGAGGAGTCATAAACTTTAAAGAAAGTTCAGTGCAAACAAACATTTTATATAAACTGCAACACGATATTCCTAATGAAATGTAAACTTCCTAACATTCTTAAAATAGTCCGCTTTTTCAACTCTTCATGCAAATGTTTGCCTCAGCTATTGTCACCAGAAACTTTTCCGTACAAATTTCCGGTCTACGTCCTAACACACATCTCCCGCTGTTTCTAGCGATTAAACACGTTTTTATTTCTTAGTGGCAATTGATTCCAGTCTTTGGCCTGCGATAGGAATCAATTAGACCGTTCCATGAACGAAGAGAGCGACTATAAAAATGTCCCTTACATATATAAGATGGATGAATTTCGATACATAAAGACCATCGACATACATAAACATACTTATACATTGGGAGGTATACGTGTCATTGAAAAAGCATAATATTTGTATTTCGATAAACATTTATTTACCTATTTAAGGATATTAGAATATATTTGATCAAATACGCTTTTAAGCCACCTTTTTACATAAATGGGTTTGGAAAGCATTATGTTTCAATAATTTAAAACATTTTGCGTTTCAACATCCATAATGTTCTACCCATTCAGTCAGTCCTCAATTGATTATTGGTTATCGATATTGTATGCATTATATATTATATATATTTCTCAAAATGAGGAGATATAATTGGGATTTAATGAGCATTTGATATTGAAGTACGAAAAGCATTTCATATAGAGATATGGTTGTGCGAGTGGGTGTGTGATTTTTTGGGACAATGACGACGTTATAACAGTGTGTGTGTGTGTGTGTGTGTGTGTGTGTGTGTGTGTGTGTGTGTGTGTGTGTGTGTCTAGTTTCGTCTCTTTTAATTCTTATATAGAATGTTACAGGTTGAAACATGTTATTTGTTTTATAATCGCATTGCATAATTTTGCATACGACGAGATCTTAATAAACTATTAAATCTAGAAAAAGTCGACGAACAGAGATCGGAATGGTTAGAAACGAGCAAAATGGGATGTTTTAACAATTTCGATTTAAATAAAAAAGCAATAGAAGTGATAAAAGCTAACAATAATTCTTAGTTCAAAATGTTTTACTTTAACTCGATTGCAAAGAAAGCTCAAAGCTTATATGAACCGCTCTCGAATCCACTCCCTGGGTATAACCGGTACCGAGTAGTGTTGTTTTTATCGAACTCACAAAATACGGCATGAGCTACCAACATTCTACTACCGCCCCCGCTTGATAACAGTTCACTACACTGTAAGAAAGTTCTGCAACATTATATCCCCAGCCCCTTTTAAACACCGTATGAATGACAGAGAAATGCTCTGCGTCAATCATTTAGCTCCTATTTAGGGAAACTTATCTCCTGTTTGAGGTTTCAAGCACTCGTAAAAATGTTGTTGTAATTCAAGTCCCGATTTCAATGATACTTAACACGGACACTTTAAGATACAATGACGAATATCTTAAACGTTTAAAAAACAAAACACACCAGGCCCGTAAAACTTTAAATCTCATAAATTTGAATCCGTGAGTTTTGTTATCCTCTGTATGGTATATAACGTGACTTTTTTCAGTCATGCGGCGACCAAGTGTACTTGAGACGACAGAACTTGGTGCCCATTCTACCGGTGAAGTGTCATGTGGCAGACATATGACATGGTACCCCAGCCACTTGCCTTGCCCCGAAACTGACCCAAGTCTGCTGGATTAACGCTTTATATTTATTGCTTAGACATGGAGAGGTAGTCAGAAGTACCTTACATATCTCTCAACCCATGACAGGTTGAATAAACGAAATTTGCGACATATTGTACGTCTCCAGGGAAGCTTTGAGAAATTTTAATTTTGCGTTTTCAGAGACATCATTTCCAAATAATGATTATACAAAAAGCTGTCCGTTCACGCCTTATTTAAACGTATCAACTATTTTGGTGATCGAAATTTATATTTTAAAAAAGCATAATAAATTATTGTATGCGTGTGTGAGTGCGTGCGTACTTGAGTGACGCGGTGTAGGACATTTATTAATAAAAATATAAATAAATGAAAATCATTTAACACACATCCGCTCCAGCGGGTAACAGTGTAATAAAATAGCGTGACTTGACTGTTAACTGCGCCAGCGGAGGGTGACAGTAATAGTGTCAATCTTCGGGGAAAAATACCTTCGGTTGACAATCATTTCCTGAAGTCGACAATATCAATGTCACCCTGAACAGAATGTAATATCGATATACTGTCTCAGGTTGACACAGTCGTCATATGACTGTAAGATTGTGAAAAGCGACGATTAACACCACGTGATACAGTACAATTTAAACTTCTCATGATTCAATTCTAGGTTTTACTCATACAAAGGAATGTTGCTCATACAGTAGCAATTTGCTCAACACACACAAAAAAATGTATACTACAACAATGACACAACGTTAGACAGAAGAAGAGGTATTTATTATAACAGCGTGGAGTTATTACCGTCTATTTAAATTTATAAAGTAAAACGTGGAAAGTGTCAAGCTGGCGTGACACGAGAACATTCCCGTATGACGAATGTGTCGCCTGCCCTGCACTTTACAATTATTTCTAATTAAGTTTACTTAAACGTCAAGGGAGAAGTTTCAAACACAGTGTTGAAAGAGACATGTCATATTAAGTATTTAGTCATAGAAACTGTGAAAAGTATGTACAAATATCTGTACCGATTATAATGATCAGACGTGTTAATGTATGACTAGTTAATTAGCAACATGGGCGGTATATTAACGCCTTACATAGACTTATTAGTGGAAATGTACCGAAACTTTGCAAAACATAAATTGTACTTTGCATATAGTGGACACGTACGATTAAAATTTAGTCTCACACTCTCTGAATATTTATTTTTCTATATCTATAGTGGCATAAAGCTATTTATTTATATTTCACTAAGTAACTATATCTAGATATTTGTCTACATTATAAACTTTGAATACAGATACATATAATCTCAGACATCTTAATTTTTTGACAAAGAACAATAGTTACTCTCTCTCTCTCTCTCTCTCTCTCTCTCTCTCTCTCTCTCTCTCTCTCTCTCTCTCTCTCTCTCTCTCTCCCTCTCTCTCCACTTCTCACTAATTTTCCCTTTCTCCCTTTCTTCTGCCCCCTCATTCTCTTCTCTTACCAATTTATCCCTATATGCACCTCTCTCTCTCTCTCTCTCTCTCTCTCTCCTCTCTCTCTCTCTCTCTCTCTCTCTCTCTAATTTATTTTTATATGAACTTCTCACTCATTTTCCCTTTCTCCCCTTCTTCTCCAGCCTCTCTCTCTTCTCTCACCAATTTATCCCTATATGCACTTCTCAAGCCCTCTCTCTCTCTCTCTCTCTCTCTCTCCTCTCTCTCTCTCTCTCTCTCTCTCTCTCTCTCTATATATATATATATATATATATATATATATATATATATATATATATATATATATATATATTCCTGTCTTACACACGCACGCACATCATTAAATATGTCTATTACCAACCACATAAATTTTTATTGTGATCTTGTATGAAATGAACAATACGCACTGTACCTTATAACCGCCACTTTATGTCCATTTTAACAACTGCACAGCATTACTTGCCTACTTACTTACCACACTGGGCAGTAGGCACATATCATGCCCGGTTAATGCCCCCGAAGAGCCAATTAAGGGATTCGATTTTTCAATATGCAAATATTTATGCGCTTTCAGGTCCAAAGATTTCTTAATAATGTGCAATATGATTCATTCTATTCGAAGCCTGTATACATTAAACAATCGAGTACTTAAGAATTTTATAATTGGATAAATAGAGGTATAATATTACGTATCCCCGTTACAGATATTGGAATCGGATTATTCTATGTCTGAATTACCATTTGAACGAGTTAATGTAAAAAAAAAACAGGTTATGGTTTCAAACCAGAGTTTGAATCTGTGGCGCATGAATTTAATTATATGTATTTCATCATTTTAGCTTGATGCTGTTTTAATGGTGTTTCATGTTTCAATCGTGCCAGCTCAATCGGTCAGCTGGGTCAGTATCGCGTCTGACTATTAATTCAGGGGTCGTGAGTACGACTCTCCGGCCAGGCCACAGTCCCTGTGATAACTGATACACGACAGCGCGTTTCATTCCATTTCGTCCCTCACCGCTGATTGAAACAAGAAAATTATCAGTTACGTGCGGAGAGGACGTGCTCGAGAACTGATTAACCGTCCAGGATCTCAGAAAATTGTGGTTATGTTAGTGGTTATGATCGTCTGTCAGCCCTCGATGACATAAAAACTGACTCTAAATATTCATTCAACCAATTATTCAGTCAATCAATCAACCAATTAACCGTAGTACAATTAATTGTGTAACAGGTAAGTATATTAGAAAATGTATTCAAACGAAACACGTTATTAACGTTGAACTCAATTGATTCGATTTTTGGTGTTGTTATAAACATGGAATTGTTAAACATTCATGATAAACTGATTGCACAACTTGTTTAATCCTTTAAAGGCGTTCTGGGGCACACGCCCTTGATCTAATGTACACATCAAGGCAACCTTCCTTCAGCTGAATCACTTAAAAATCATCACGAATTATAAATATATGATCGTCAGTATAATCAAACATAAGTTTCATTGCTGACCAATATAAGATGGATAAACAAGCCACTTAATAACATGTAATATAGGTCACTGATAAAAACACACCAATCGACCATTTGCTATATTAAGTGTGAACACACATGGCTTGTGCTAGTTACTGGTTTAAATAATTCTCGTATTACTAACGTCACACAATGTTTGGACAATGGTTCAATGTCTGTCTCGATTGCAGGATGTCTCGGGTTCGATCTCACCCATGCCATACCAAATACTATAAAACAGTACTAGAAGCGTATTCGTTGCGGGAAACCATCAATCTCAATGTTGCTAATAAGATGTTAATACAAATATGTTTTGTACTTATAATACGGTGTGTGTAAATGTGTTGGGTGTTTCACCGGGACATCACAAATCAACACCAAGTGGTCCAATGTCGTAAAATGGCAGCATCACAATTATAATTTGGCAGAATTAAATTGGTAGTAGTCACTACCAAATTGCGTTGGTTGAATTGTGGCTGACACTACCAAATTTCGTTGGCAACCTAATCAGAAGACTAAAAAAGTCAAGAATACTTTTTGGATTTTAGATGTTCTTTTACTGTGAGTTTTTTGTTGTTGTTTTTTTTTCTCTAATTATTTAAGAGAAAAAACGACACCACTCAAAACATTGATTTGCTGCCTCCTAAATTGATACTAACAATATATAGCACCATATGTTAAGATACAATGTTATACACTATTCAAATACTGTAATTAAAATATGACATTATCTGTAGTAAAAAATCTGTTACGTATGTATGTTAATACTGCACGTATTGTAAATTGAAATTGCATAAACATAGTGTAGTATTTCATTTATTGGAGAATGAAAAAAAAATTACAAAAAAATTACCAAACTGCGATGGCTGAATATTGGTAGTCAGTACCAAATTGCGTTGGCCGAATTTTGCGGCACAACACTGATTATATATCATATGTGTGGTTATAGATTTTTTACTTTGTAACGATATAAAAAAATACTGTCTTCTCCATACTTTACAAAAATCAAAAGATACAAAAAAAAAAGAAAAGAAAACCTTTTTGAAAATATCCCCACTAAATATTAACAGGGTGAAAACCCAGTGTTTCCCCCATTGATTTCATTAACGACTTACGGTATATCAGCGACACTGGCTATATACAGACATTACATACAAAGAAACAACATTCATAATGTATTAGTTTATAGATAATTAAGTCACATTACATGCTCTAAATGGAGTTTAGTACAACACAGAAACATCTCTTTACCTTGAAACAGATAATCCTTTTACTATATTATATACACCTCGACATATCTACAAACATACCACACTATATAACGCACACACAACAATGCCCATGCGCTTTCGGTATTGTGTGGCCATTCTGTTATTTTATCTCCAAATCACCATATTTAAATATTTGCGTAATTATAACTTATCTACCCGCTATATTATAGCGATAAAGATCAACGAAGGCCGCGTCATTGTGAAGATTTTTGTTAAAGATATGTAAAGTTTACTCGAGTCGAGTATATAAATATTATAGTAAATAGATATATAGGAAAATGTGGTATCAGGTGAACTCTGTTTATTTTGTGTATTAAATTATTCAAAGTATTTACTAAAACCTCGTGTGAAAAGTTAGTTATTTCGCCGGGGCAGCGTGGGCTAGCCACTTGATGGATGAAGCTACCGAGTGTTGATATAAAAGTTGTATTGTTTCATGTTTGCTTAAAACAGCCCTGCGTGGAAAATGAAGGATTTATTGAATGACTGTATAATTTAGATTAAACTATATTGCAGTTTTATAGGCCATCAACCTGGGAAATACTCAGTTTTACGTACGGCTCAACGAGATGACGGATTGTCTTAGTAAAACGTGTTTTTTCTCTCTCATTTTTTTTGGGTCATGAAGACCTTGACCTTTGACGTAATGATCTTAAAAAAACGGTGGTACTGAAAAGTATTCATTTTTTTACATGTCCCTTTCTGGATCATCGTGCTAAGAGAACAAAAATCAAACCAACCCGTCCCCCAACCCTACTCATGAAATAGTGTTCGACTAGAAGCTGAGTTCGGTTCATGTGAGTGCCTGTGTGAAATTAATTTGGTTATGATCCGACAAAAAATCGGAAAGTACATAACGTTCAACTGCAACTTTAACATATTTTTAACATATGTTACAATAAACGTTGCCATGGTAATCATACTTATTGTTGTATCAATAAAATAAAACGACGTGCATAATCTCATCACTTTTTTCTACCGTCATACAAAGTTTCGTAAAAAAAATCCATGTTTTTTACGTTGTTCTTTCTATCGGAGAATCCGTGAAGACACATTTTGCCTTTTACGTACCTGCCACATTTGACATAGAATCTCAAGTACCTTGACGTTATCGCAGCATGCGTATATTTCCGTCTTTTTTATATTTTAACTATTTCGTTGTCATGACATCCATATTTCTTTTGTTGCCCCAACAAAATAAAATGATAAGCATAATCTCCCCACTGCTCTTGACTACCAAGTTCCGTAATAAAATGTTCAGTAAAATTTCTTACGTTGCCATAGCAAACACTGTTTAGTTCTATTGGCAGAACAAATAATATGTGTCTAGTCATGCCGTTTTTTTTTTATTATCTCTGTATTTTAGCGTTATTACAAGATATATCTTCATTCATATTTTAGCAAACCTTTACTATTGTCATAGCAAGCAGTTTTGCCATACCAACACAATAAAATGATGTTACAATTTTCCAATTGCCCTCTCTCCACAAACGTGCCAAGTTTGGTAAACTATCTCTAGTACTTTTTACGTTATAGCAAGATTCATAATTTTCACGACAGAATGACGGACGAACCAAGTTGATACCAGTAGGACACCCATAGCGGGCTGTACGAACCAGCACACCAGTGAATATCCGTGAATGTGTCGTACGACTCACCGTGGTAACAAGCGAGTAAAGTATGTTTTACGGACGGAAAGACGGATATCTGGGCAGCGGATAAAATGAATCCATTGTGTATACCAACAATAATAAAGTAAGGAAACTGAACTGGTGCAAAATAAAAATTATCAAACACAAGTTTGTGTTGCATGTGCGTGAATAATACTTTAATCATCAGTTACAAAATTTGACATCCTTCAATTCATATCTAAGTATAAACACCTACTTATCCACTGAATGTCTGTAAACACGCACACACACACACATGCGCATCTGACGTCCTTTAGCCCAGCTCTGCTCAGTTGAAGAATGAACGAGTTTTTGTATTTGGCTGAGCCATGCTTGTCAAGGGCTGCAGAAATTAAGGACAAAGCACACACAAAAATTCATGAATTATACTCAAATTCAATTACACATGTAGAGATACATGGAAATAATATGTATATTTGATGTAATAAATAGTTTGATACAAGAGGGACATATTGACCCTAATCGCTCACCTGTGGAAAAATATTTGACGATTCAAATGCAAAATCTTAAAGCAGTATTCTTTTGTAAAATTTCCCTATACAACTCATATAAAATATTTGACCCCTGGTCAATGAGGCATGGCCAATTTTGATCCAATAGTCATGACTTGAACAAACTCGAGAGAGGACCATAAACTAAGCCTACATGCTAAATATCTAAACTCCAGGTCTTGTAGTTTAGGAATAGGTTTTTGAAATTTTCATAATAAAAAACTGATAAGCTAAGTTTGATTCCCTGGTTATGAGAGAAATGTATGCAAGAATGCTTCACAACAAATTTGAGTGAAATCTGCCCAGTGGCGTTTGTTTCAAGAAAGATGGTTGACAGATAAACAGAATGACGAACAAAAAGCAATCAGAAAAGCTCACGTAAGCGTTCAGCTCAAGTAAACTTAAAATAGAAATATAGACAACCACTCGTGTTATCCAGCATGCATGTAAATTCTTCTTGAATATTCTACATAATAAGTATAGCATAGTATCATATATGGATAGGACTGATACAAACAGCACAAAAAAATGAAATTCACAACCATATGGTACCCCCAACAATCAGAAGACATCAGAAAAACGCCATGTAACGTATTCCCCAAATAAATGACCGGGGCGATGCATTTATAAAGAGGTGGTGGGGGAGGGGGGTTAAGAGATTTACAAACAAAATTGTGTTTAATAATGATTTCACAAACACCTACATTACAAAATTCTATATGGTTTCTTTTAAATGGTAACACTCAAAAACAAAATTGAAAAATTCTGACCCAAGTTAGTGAGGGGAGCTTTAAAAGGTTGGACGTTTACTCAGGGGGTGTAAAGGATAGGGTGTGTCATTTAGCCAGCAGTTTAAGGTTCAATCCTGGGTTCTCATGAAAAACATGCAGGACTGGTTTTACCCAGGAATTGAAAGTGATTCATGAAAATTCTCGGCTCACTTTACAATCAAGCTAAAATAAATTAGTATAAATAACTATAGTGCGCAAGATTTAAGGATTTTAAATAAGTTCAATGTCAATATAAAATTAATATAACACTTTCTGATCATTTTATTTCAACAACTCTTATCTAAAAAAAGATATTCAAACGTAAGCCTCATGGATCCAACATTAAATGGGAACTTATTTACCGCCCATTTTATTACATTTTGGCTTACGTTGGAGATAGTGGACGAGATAGGATTAACCTATTTATGAACTTCTCTATACTCACATGGGTATAATTTGAATTCGATAAAAAAATGAAACCAGTAGGTAAAATATACATGTACATAGGTATAAACAATGTCAAAAACAAATGCACAATGTCATGTTCACATTATATTTCTATTTTTCCGAAAGTCAATATAAAACAAGTGTTAGAAATTTTTTTTAAAAAAATTGGATAGGGTTTAACGCCATTTTTAACACATTTCAGGTTATATTTGACTTATCCAGTTTCATTGGTGGAGCAAGAACTCTGAAAGAATCTGAGTAGACCGAAAATCCTTCCACAAGTAGCTAGCAAACCTACAACCTTAGCAGTGAGAGGTGAGTGATCTTGAGACAGTGACTTAGACCTGTCGGCCATGAGGCCCCTCCTGTTGGAAAAGGGAAAAGCTATCCACTTGGAACATTATAATATCATTATTGAACTCATATTATTATACTGAACCAGGTATCTTCTTTTGTTTAGCTTTTTTCATGGGCACTTAATGCAAGATTTTACACGCTGCAGTTTATATGTGGCATACAGTTTTATTGGTGGACTGAAGACCTCCAATACTGAACATGAATAGAACCACCATCTTTCTAGAAGTACCTGGCAAACTTTCTCGTACAAAGTATTTAAGCTGAGCTGAGCTGAGCTCAAACCTGTGACTTCAGCAATGAGAGGTAAGTAATCTTTACACAGTACCCTCAACAACTCGGCTCACAACCTGCAGGTTTGTTATTTGACTAAGAAAACATGTGCAGTATTTAACTACCCAGAAAGCATCTTACCGGGTAATTCCAATCTTCTGTAGTCTCATTTGAAAATCTATTTGAATGTCGTTTAAATATCTGGAAATGCTACCCATCTCTATAAACTATGAAAAAATTACAAAGACAAATACATGTAGTCTTCGTGACGAAGATATCAAAACAACAACTAGGCAATTTCATAAAAGTTAGAAATTAAGAGCTTCAGAAAAACCTGATTTACTCAATAATTTCATCAATAAATTATAATAAATTATACTGATACATTGCATGATACAAAAAACAAGAAAAGATTTTAAAAACACAATAAATCTACGACACATTCTGCCACATAACATATATGCTAACTTTCACAATGGCCCTTAATCATACTTTTGACTTAGGAGACCAAACCAAATAAACACATTTTTGATAAATCAAGGTACACAACTCTTTCATTTTCAAATAAGTGGTTATATAACTACATGTACATCTCACTACACAGTTGTGCCCCCTTTTTGCAATGGTAACATGAGTCTTGTGCTTAAGAAAAAGGCCTATGTAATTCGGTTCGAAATATTTTCAAAATTGTTCAGTGGTTGTGATTTTTTGTTGCAGATGAGAAGAGCAAAAGCTGGCATAGCATGTCACTGCAATAAGACATCACTGGTGTTAAAAAAGTGACTTTTATAGGATTTTAACAAACGCCTGTAGTTATGAGCATTTGAGGACATCTTTTTTTTAAAAACCTAAGGTGTCACTGCACCATCTTTAAAAATAATCAAGCTGGTCAACATATCAGTTATTGTGCATTTTTATGTGGGGATACATTCCTGCTATGAAAAAAAACAACTTTAAAATTCAGCTGTGCAGTGAGACCTGTACTATACTAGTATGGTGGGGATTCAATAACAACTGAGGGACTAGAGTGTACACAGGTGTACAACTTTTGAAGATTTAATAGTCATAACTCTCATATTAATTATCTGATTTAGCCACTTTTTCAAGATATCATTATATAACATCTGTGTGAGTTTGTTAAAGATAATTTAAAATGCGGCTGCTAGAGTGCACACACAGTCAATTAATTTAAACTTGATGATTCAAGGGCACTAACTCTTGACATTATAAAAACTTGTCCAAAGTATTATGTTAATTAGTTATATTGTATCCGTGTAAGTTAGGTGATAATCCATTGAAAAAGCAGGTGCTATAGTGCATACAATATAAAAGTTTACAGACGGATGGACTACAGACACGGGGTCAATAATGTTCTAATATATCAAGGGTCGAAATAAATATGCAGCTTTCAATTTACAGTCAAGATTTTTGAAAAGTTTAACAATTTTGGAAAAATAAAGATTTCATAACCAAACAATCAACATTTATCAAATTCTGTAAACTGAAGGTATGGAATCTTTAACCTGAAAAGGATACATGTCATGGAAAATAGTAAATTTAATTAGACGAATATAGAAATTAAAAATGGGATGTTTTCTCTTTTATCCATTAAATTAAAAATCATAAAATTCAGCTCATATTTCTCCTCTGACAAAAGCAAACTTCCTCTGTTGTACATTACAAAATGCCAAGCAGGTGGAGTGATGCACATTAATTAGTGGAGCGCATGGTCCAGTGGTAGAGCACCAAACCCATAAACAGAGGGTCGTGAGGGTCAATCATCCGCCACAGCTATGTGTGGTGCCCTTGAGCAAGACACTTTTTCCACATATGCTTAATACTGGTTCTAACCATGAAGACATCGAGCATGATTTGCCTAAGTTGTGAGAACTTGTTTCACATTATCAAGGTAAAATAAATAAGTTTAAACATTAATTATGATGTCCATTTACAACAA
Organism: Panopea generosa; assembly: GCA_029582155.1. NCBI lineage: Eukaryota > Metazoa > Mollusca > Bivalvia > Adapedonta > Hiatellidae > Panopea > Panopea generosa. The sequence goes on from CM055906.1 coordinate 36,086,008, forward strand.
TGCAAATTTAAAACTTAAACACGATTTTCCGATGTATATTTGCTGGTGTAACAGTATCAACATGTTTGCTAGAAATGTTTAATAAAATTAAAATAATAACAATACCTTATGAAATACAAATTAACATATTTGTTAAAAAAAAAATTCATCAAATGCAATTCTTATTCTAACTGCATAAACAAGACCAATCACAGACATTGTGCTTTCTGTAAAACATGCAAGAAAACATACGCACGCATTTACATTTCTATTGCACTCATTGTTAACTTAACATAGATATAAATATGAACAAACCAAGATAAATTAATGTTTACACTGGGATCATTGCAGCTGATATGCGATCATCTACTGATAATCAATTTTACAAAGCCATTACATATCAGAATATAAACACAGTGCCAAAGGTTTCAACTAAGTAAACAGTGACTCAGCATTGACTTGAACAATCAATGACATTTCTTTCTCTTTTATTTCAAAGACAAAAAATGCGTGTCAACTAACAAGAAAATGTATGTACAGTCAAACCTGTATAAGCAGTCACCTCTATTAAGCAGCCACTTGTCTTAAGTAGCCACATTTCTATTTCCCAAGTCTTCATAGCAAATTAACCTGTATTAAGCAACAACCTGTCTTAAAAGGCCACTAATATTCCTTCCCTCTACTGGCTGCTTAAGGCAGGTTTGACTGTATATATTGACGTTGATGCCCAGTAAAGGTGCTGTCAGCTGCTGACAGAACTGTCAGTAATGACTGATGTGTTAAAAATATGGTTTGTTTGTTTGATAATTTAGTAATTTCAACTCTGCACGTAACTGAAAACTTTCTCACTTAAATCAGAGGTGAAAACCAATGATAAAGAGACACAATTTCATAAATCAATCATAATGGAGACTATGACTGGTCAGGATTTAAAATCATGATCCCTGGATAGATAGTCAGATGTGCTACTGACTGAGCTAACTGGGCCCGGTTTACTTAATGTTAGATGTTACAACTTTTGCTGTTACCTAGATGTAACACTTTGGATGCTACAACTTACATGTAAGGAATATAAGGAATTAAGCTACAACATATTTAGACGTTATAACTTTGATGTAATAACTTACTAGTATAAGTAACATTCTAAATGTAATTTGTCACAATTTCATGTCAGAACAATGATGCAACACATTTAAATGTTACAACTTTGATGTAACAACTTTACAACACTTCAATATTACAACTTAAATGTTATAACTTCAATGTTACAACTCAGATGTTACAACTGGATGTTACTTAACTTAACTTAGTCGCTACAATTTAGATGTTTCAACTTGGATGCTACAACTTAGATGTTACAACTACATGTTACAACTTAGCAACACTTCAATGTTACAATTTCGATATTCCATGTTTTATTAATTTGTCGCACAAACATTTATCGAGATAATCATTCATAATTTTCAACTGGAATTATCAAATCCTTGAAAACTTAAAAATCTTCAATTTGATTTGGTTATAAAAGGAATGGGAGCTAGAAACCTTACATTAGCACTCATACTCAAATGTTGACAATTTCACTTTGCGATTTACATTTGTATTTGTATAAATTCCCGCATTGCTATCAACACATGCAGACTTTCAATTCCCAATGTCAAAAACAATTATCTCTTTTTATAAAGAAAAAAATCAATAAAGACACCAACTGACAAACAGTGCCATTGGATCATGTTCACTGACAATACTGTTCATGTCAACAGCAAAATTTAACACATTATTTCCCTCTAAGCACACAACAAATATGTCAAAGTTTTTTTTTTAAAGACTACTTTCCATTGCAATGGATTATCAATTTTATCTGAACATTCGATAAACTGTACAATTAATATAAACCAATTACACTAAAAAAGAGAAAATAACCTGCAACATTTGAATGAGCTTTTATGTGAACTACTTATACAATTATTACGATACATTAAAAAACAATTTTACGTCTATGTTTGTTGCATAATATTGGGTAAATAAATGTGACTGAACATCATTAAATATTTATCTCTATTTCAAAATTGGAAATAATTACTTATCTTCAATACAAATAATTGCTATTGAAATTTCAATTATTTGATTCTAATCTTAATTTCTATATTATATTATGAAATACTGTCAAACCTGTGTAAGTGGTCACCTCTATTGAGCAGCCACATTTCTTAAGCAATGACATTTGCTATTCCCAATTTCCACTTTGAGCATGATTTCCTTAAGTTGTAAGAACTTGTTTTACAATCAAAGTAAAATAAATAAGATTAAACTAAACTTCCACGCTTTCAGAGAAAATTAACCTGCATTAATGATACCCCATCTTAAAAAGCCACTTTAACCCCATCCCACGACTGGCTGGTTAAGACAGGTTTGACAGCAGTGCATCACCAGCCTCTGTACTTATCTCCCTTGAATACTCCGGGTCTGCAGATGAAGGAGGAAAAAATAAAAAATACAGTTCCCTTCCTTCTTTTATCAGGGCTTTATATTGCCATGATTTATTTTTTCCTACCATGTGTTAAATGGCCAATATTTTAGCAATCACCACAGAAAATTTAATGCTTGATAAAAAAAATATTGTTTAACGCCACTTTCAGGTTATATATGGCATATCCAGTTTTCCTAGTGGAGGAAGACCTCAGACTGAGCAGAACAACCGTCTTTCCACAAGTAACTGGGGAACTTTCTAATATAAAGTTTTTGGAGCGAGCGGGACTCGAACCTACTATTGGTCAAGATAACTCATGGCCTAGTCACCATTTTTATGCCAAATTACATGTATGCCCAAAGAAACTATAGAAATCTCAAAATATTGTCTTACTGACTATCACAAATATTCCTATTTTTCTCTGACTAGTATTCAGCGGAATGCCCTGACAAAAGATGTTTTGGTGCAAGGCTTAGATAAGTTTAAACTCGCTGTCAGCACCATCACTCACAACAAACCGCGCAAGTCATGTATTGTTGTTTTTGACCTGACTTTACCTACTTCACACTAAATTTTAATATTCTTTACCTTTACTCCAACTATTCTGACTTTTAATTTTAACTTTTTCCACTCGCAGGCATCAAACTGCTCAATATTACCAGTGACGCAGGGCTTCTAAAATCACCGTTTTTTCGGTTTTTGGACCGATTTCTTCTGTTCATAGGCAGTTTTCTTTTCAAAATCTAATGAAACATCGGGAAAGATATTTTCGATTTTCTCTTTTTGTTTTAAAATACAGTTCAATATAAGGCATCATCACAAAGTGTACATAACATATAATATAATGCAATAAACATTAGATGTTTTGCTGTCTTTCCAACAGTATGCCAAAATACTTCAGTCTAACTTTCACTAAATACATACACATGCTTGTTAATCATCAACATGCCTTTCCTTGAAGATAATTAACAATTATTGGCGACTGATTGACTAATGATTGAAAAATGATTGAGAGGTGATTGATAAATGATTGGTCTTAATCTGAATAACATACTGACCAGTGTAGCTGTATACACAGACAGTTACAAAAAAATTAGTAATTTCACTGCTAATTAAACATGTTCATAAATTTGTCATTTTTTGATTAACACACATGTAAATATAAATTATCATCATCATTTTTCATCCCTTGTATAATCTAATCATCAAACTCTCCGCTGTCACTATCGCTGTCCGGCGAAGTTTCCCTCGTAAATACATTTATTCTGTTTAAACTCTCCATCAACAGTTTCATGTGATCTTCAGAAGGCGTTTGGAGTAATCTCCCTTGGTCTGGGTTTTCTCCAACAGGTGATGGGTTTTCCTTTACAGATCTCAATTTTACTCCATTTTTGATCAGGCCGAATATCTCATCCATAGGGTTTGCATTGGCTTCAGAAAAAAAAGGAAAATAATAATTATATCTAATTGTACACATGTAATTAGATCAATGTCTACATTAATTGAGCTTTAATTTATAAACATAGGCAAATGTGACCTATGTTTCATTTATGGTTTTTATATGAACAATGTCATTATGATTTTAACATCCTCTCGGCATCAAGTATGTATACAATTACAACCGTAATGTAATGAACTGTTTATAACTCCCGTGGTTCTGAATGCAGCGATCTTCCATGCAAAAACAACCATAGTGTAATAATGTGGTATATAATAAATTGCCTTTCTGTGGCGATAGCATAGAAGGTGTAATAAAAATAAAATTTCGTTCTTTGTAGAAAACTATTTACTCTTTCACGCAATAACATACTCATATATGCTCGATGTATTAACAGTATCACTTAAACACATGTAAGTTGGGGTTTTTCTCAAATTTCTCAAAATTTTAAATAATTGTTTTTATGATTTCATGCACTGGAATATTTATTGATATTAAACGAATGAAAATAAAACTTGATTATAATAGAACATTTTCATCTACTGTCTAGCGATTTCGTTATAACACAAATTCTTAGGAACAGAAAATTAAGAGAGGTAAATTAAGGTTGTGGTTGTTTTTGTACAGCAGTTTGTGGCTGTGAGACAGGCCATTTTTGTACACACCCTTAAATTATGATTGTTTCACGGTGGTACAAAATGGCTCATTAGTCATCACATTATGGTTGCTCTATGGCGGAACAAAGCGGCGCCTTACATCATGGTTGTTTTAAGGTGGAACAAAGCGGCGCCTTACATCATGGTTGCTCTATGGCAGAACAAAGCGGCGTCTTACATCATGGTTGTTTTAAGGTGGAACAAAGCGGCGCCTTACATCATGGTTGTTTTAAGGTGGAACAAAGCGGCACCTTACATCATGGTTGTTTTATGGTGGAACAAAGCGGCTCACTACATTATGTTTGTTTTATGTTGGAACAAAGCAGCGCCTTACATCATGGTTGTTTTAAGGTGGAACAAAGCGGCACCTTACATCATGGTTGTTTTATTGTGGAACAAAGCGGCTCACTACATTATGTTTGTATTATGTTGGAACAAAGCGGCGCCTTACATCATGGTTGTTTTATGGTGGAAAAAAAATGGCTCCTAACATAATGGTTGTTTCATGGCGGAACAAAGCAGCTCATTACATTATGTTTGTTTTATGGTGGAACAAAATGGCTCCTAACTTTATTGTTGTTTCACGGTAGAACAAAGATACTCATAATATTATGTTTGCTTTACAGTGGAACAAAGCAGCTCCTGAGACACCATTTTTTTTGCAAGATCCTCATTAGGAGAAAAAGCTTGCCTTTGTAGAATAACAATAATCAAACTGATATATTTTACAATCTTGCCTACCTTTGGGTTTCTGTATTTGAGGTCGGTCTGATGCTTTCTTCAAGCCCTTTAGACCCTGTTGTAAACTAGCCATAGTTGGAGGTCCAACATCTGCAGCTGTCTGTTTGTTCTGGTATGCTTGTAAACTATTTCCTTTCGCAGGCTTGTCACCTGATTCCAACTTAGCTGAAGGCACTGACGATGGAAAAGGAGGAGGTGGTGGAATGGACATAGGAGGTGGGGGAGGAGGTGGTGGGGGAGGAGGTGGTGGGGGAGGGGGAGGAGCAACAGACATAGGGGGAGGGGGAGGAGGTGGGGGAGGAACAGATAATGGGGGCGGAGGAGGAGGCGCGGGATTTGGCATTGAAGATGGTGGTGGGACTGTGGTTGAATCAACATCATCTTTTGACAGCTGTTGTTCCTTGGGAGTACCACTCACATATACAGTCACTGGAAGATTACATCCATCCGTCTTATCCTTGCCTTGGGTTGGACGTTTTGTGATAGGTTTTTTGTCTTTCACTGTATATGTAGACTTTTTATCAACTTTCACGGTTTTGGCCGAATTTCCTTGAGGGAACTTTGATTTTGTGCCAGATTTCTCACTGACAGGTGATAACCTCTTGGTTGTTTGTAACATAGAGTTCTTCTGTTGACTAGGCGGCTGATATCTCGGTGGTTTGATTGTTGCAGGAGAGGGATATTTCTGAAATAGAGTGTTTACAATTAGCTTTAAGTCTTTCATTGTAAATTTAATAAGACAACAATGGTATATTGTTTATAAACAACAAATTATAGTAAAACCTGTCTTAAGCAGCCAGTCAAGGGAAGGAACAAATGTGGTCTTTTAAGACAGGTCATTGCTTAAAACAGGTTAATTTGCTCTATAAGCATAGAAATGGGAAATAGCAAATGTGGCTGCTAAAGACAACTGGCTGCTTAATAGAGGTGACCACTTGCACAGGTTTGACTGTATATGGATACAAAGAAGCGTTGAACTTACAACTTTGTGGGCTTTTAATCTTTCTATGGACCGTTTCCTCTCCTCTAAAATGAATTCTTGTTTTTTATCCAATTCTTCTTTCTGCACATCCCGTCTCTGTAAATTTGAGAATTATAGATATGTCACTATGATTAAATTCTGGATCCAACATAAATCAGATAGCTTCATCAAAGACAATAAATAAACCAGAAACAAAATCAACATATTTTTTGATCAAATCAAATAATATTATTTTCGTTCATCAAAAATTCTCAACATGTACATTCACTTTTTACACATGTTTTACACGTTTCAGAATTATTTTTGAATTGGGTTTAATGCCATTTTCAATACATTACAGGTTATATATGGTTTATCCAGTTTTATTCGTGGAGAAAAACCTCAGAATATATATCCGAGAAGAATCATCGTTCTTCCGGAAGTAACTGGCAAACTTTCTCACATAAAGATTTTGGACCGAGTGAGACTCAAACCTACAACCTTACCACTGAGAGGTAAGTGATCTTGAGATGATGCCTCAGACCACTAGGCCACGGAGAGCTCCTGTTTCAATGCTATTTTTGCCGTGGCCCTATTAGCTCAGCTGGTAAAGTGTCTGACTATCAATCCAGGGGTCACGAGTTTGAATCTCCGCCCGGCAACAGTCTCTGTGATGAACGATATATGACATTGCGTCTTATTATCATTCATCTTTCACCTCTGATTCAAGTGGGAAAGTTATCAGTTATTTGCAGAGATGGGGTGTGTTTGAGTACTGGTTAACCTTTTAGGATCCCAGAAAACAGTGGTAAAGTTAACTGATCGTCTGTTAGCCCTCGATGGCAAAAAAATGATGCTTAATATTCAATCAATCAATCATAAACGTCAAACTAGAAGTTTGATATAAATAGCGCAGACAATGATTTGGTATTAATGAAAGCAGTAATGCACAAATGGATACACTAACAGACATTTTTTCCTTGATTTTTTTCTAGAAGCGTAATAATTAAGTGTTTGTATATCAATACTTACTTTTGCACAGGTCATCAACCAGAAGGTTATACTCTGACCTCTGTTCAAACAGTACAAAATGTGCTTTTTTCCATTTGAGCAGAAAAAGATCAGTTTATCGACTAACCAATCAAAACCCAACTTACACAATATGATCACCTACCATCTGTATAGAATGATGCTGATGAAATCTGTCTATTTCCTCATGTTTCTTCTCTTCCTTTCTCTTCACTTTAGACTGAAGACCTTGCTGGAAATACATAAAAAATAAACTCATCAATTCAGTTATTTGAGAAACAATGGTACACCTATTTTCACTTTTTTCTTTTGTTTCATAAATAACAATCAATGTCAGTAAGACTTTATTTATAAAAACAGCTCTGCTGCTGTCTTGAGAGCTGTAGAACAGGAATGTAGGGTCAAGGTCATCTGGAAGACTTTGAATATCCGTAGAGATCAAGGGCATATCGATAAACGCTGCATAGTTATAAGTAGCACCACCACCCATTTCACAATTATGTACCAAATTTGGTGACAGGTGAACCAGGGGTCGTATTCACCAACCATTCTTGAGAATAGTCTTGGACTTCAGCTTGAAAATCCCAATTTCAACCTTAGATATTTAGTTTACCGTGACAGGTAGAATAACTGTGTAAGTTTATATGACTATATATTAGGTGTCCATCCATGTTCGTAAATTTTGGCCTCAAAAAATGGTCTCCAAGCGTATTCTTCAAAATTCATTCTGGAGTTCAATTCTATAAATATTCTTAGGAATGTTTGGTGAACATCACCCCTGTAAAATAGAACTAAACTAAAACTTTACATTTTATTGGCTACCCATAGAGGTCAGTGTCAAGGTCATTTAAAATATACTGCATAGTACAACTTTGGACCAAATTTGGTTACTCCAGACCAAATAGAATCAACCACAATAAGTTAAATTGAATTGTTGACCTTGCTGCTGATGCAAACGCAATATGTCACTTTTTTTGTTCTTTAGACAAGACAAGAAAAATTGTGAACTGGAGGAATTGGGAATGGTCACATGTTTTATTTTTGAAACCACAAAGGTAAGTGTAATACAGTCAAACCTGTATTAGGGGTCACCTCTATTAAGCAGCCACCTGTCTTAAGCAGTCAAATTTGCTCTTTCCCATATCTATGCTCTCTGAGCAAACTGACCTGTATTAAGCAACAACCTGTCTTAAAAGTTCACTTTAACTCCTTCCCTTGACTGGTTGCTTAAGACAGGTTTGACTGTATGTGTTTTAATATAAAAAGTGGCAAAATATTTCTATGACATGATTATTCAAAATTGTGAAATCTTTAAAATAAACAGAAAAGCATACCTGAACTGGAGCGCGAAGTCCAGAGGTAGAGCACTGGACCCAGGAGAGGGGTTTGTGGGTTCGACCCTCCGCCACTGCTACCTGCGGTGTCCTTGACCAAGATATTTTAACTGCATATACTTAATACTGGTTTTACCCAGGAAGACTTTGAGCGTGATTTGTCTTAAGTTGTAATGATATATTTCACAATTGAAGTAAAATAAATAAGTTTTAAAACAAAACAAAAACCTACCTTTATAGTCCTAAGTTTGGCACGTCTGGTCTGTATGGATTTAAGTTTTTCCCGTATAGTTTTGAGTCTAGGGTCTGTGATCATCATGGATGGCATATCTTCTTCATCACTCAGTTGTTCTGCAAATTCCACAGTATCATAAAACACAACTTTTTCCTCCTCCTCTGTAAAACACAAAATATAAACGTTTCCATTTAATAGATTTTAACAAATCTTGAATTTTTAAATGAGTAGAATCTTTCAACAATAATCCAGGTATTAGATGGGTGAATGAAATTTCAAAAATAAATGAACTCAAAAACAAAGCAGTAAAGACTCAGTGTTCAGTCTACTGGTAGTTGCATCAATTATGATAATTAACTGTAAAAGAACTAATGGACTGAAAAACATTGGCTCAGTAAGTAGTTTTATGGGAAGCCATTTCTTGGTAATTTGTTGTAAAACTAAAAACTGTTGTGTATTACAACAATCACTATGAACATTACCATTGTGATCATATTAACTCATCTATGGTGTTTGTTTTATGTTTGCATCTGCACTTGCCTAAAAGATTTGACATATTTCATATTATTCACATACCTTGTATGTCCCTTGTGATTGCTTCCTTTTGTGTCTTCGCAAGTTTTTCCTCCTCGTTCAGAGTCTCAAGGTGAAGGTCATAAATCTTGACCTGCCAATCAAACACCTGGTTCTCCAGTCTCGCCAATTCAGTCTTCACACCTGGCCTGTCATCAACACTAGCTATCTGTAATGTAGGACATTCATGTCTTCTAAGTCTACATTATACAATGTTCTATTAGTTGGGGGCGGGTTGGATGCCACAATGCAATCCACATATAATTATATGTTGCCTGGATTGTGTTTTTAACATGCCCCCCACTGCCAAGCCATGTAAACATATTTCAGATATGAATACAAACATCATATAGATACCATTTACTTTTAAAATTTTCAAAATTAATAATATTCAATGAAATTTCATACTTTTGAATATAATATATTTATTTCCATACTTTTATGGTTTTTATTGCTATTTCTTATTTTTTCTGTATAAATAAATATGCATAATTTAAATGTATAACAAGACCACCCAATAAAGGATATTAAAATTCCCCCAGATTACTAGTTGTATAACAAGAAGGGATACATATATCTAAATTTGAACATGCTTTAAATACTTTCAATAATAAAAATAATAATGGCTGACCGTGGAACAGGTGATATATTATATATTACCTGGGAACCTGACCCGGTGTGACAGATATGGGTAATTGTAAAACAAATAGGGCTCCTGCCACAGTGGAATAACACAAATCAACATTATTCATTAGGCTTGAGCCAATACAAGCTCGAGTGAAGGCAGGCTGCCCCTCTGGTGCAGAAGTATAAAATATCTTATTGTAAACTTGTATATTGTACATACTATACAAATCTTCTTATAATATTGTTATAATTTTTAATAATACCCTAAACTGGGCCGTTTCAGTGTACAGGGAACAGGATGTTTTTCCAACTATTTTTAGTAATATTTCACATTTATATTGTGTTAATTTGATATTTCTGCACCAGAGTGACAACCTGTTATCCCATATTGCATACTTTTATAGGTAATCTGAATAATTCCATCCAATTATACTGGATACACCAGTGAATTACCTATTTCTCATCTCATGGTTCTGTAAATATACTATTAACATTTGCCAACCTGACATCTCCACTGCAGAGTGCTGACTGAAAGGAAGGCATCTGTATTGACCTGTACTGTGGTATATGTCAAAATCTAGTACATGTCCAAAATTGTCGAGCTAGCCTTATATACCAGATTGAAATCTGGCCAATCAGTAAATTTCACAGTACTTGCTGCTGATTGGCCGATTTTCAATTCATTGAGCTTGATGTGAAAATCGGCCAATCAGTGCCAAGATAAATAATAGCTTTGACAAATCAAATTAATTAAAGGTACTATCCATGATTGTACATGGGAAAACAAACACCGTGAGATGTCAATTGCCAAATGTATGGCATGAACACTTTCTTTTACACTAAATATAAACATGTTTGCAACCTCTGACATGAGCTGCCAACACTACGTTTCATTTTATTTACATACTGTTTAATTTCATGAAATTATCCCCAAAGAACGTGTGAACTGTTTTGCTGATTAAGCACTCTTGAAATCTGCAAAAAACTATTTTTGTCAAATCTCATGAAATGCATTTGAGGGTGAATGATATCTTATAGACACAGTATTTTTTTTCCTCATTCAACACCCATTACAGACTGAAAATTTGTCAGGATATAATGAATTGACGAACAAATGTCTTTCCAAATTGTGTGTTTTTTAACGTAAATTTTAGATGTGGATAAATTGATTTAATTGTGAGTATCATGTTTAAAATTAAAATTGTGTATCAGGGCTGTCCCTATGGGCCGGGGACTGGGGATTTCACCCAGCAATTCTTGTTATGACCACTGGCTACTACGGGCTGAGTATATTCGTTAAAAACGCATTTTTTAACTTTTGAATAGATCACATTGTTAATTCTCATAAACAATAATGCAGTCTATTTTTCATTAAAAACAATGAAAATTCATCAGTGATCATCTCCGATTTGTGCCTTCATACCCCCATTTACTTGGGAAATTCAACCTTCTACTTACAAAATTAGGGACAGCCCTGGTCTATAATTAAGTAATTTACAATATCTAACAGGAAAACAAGAAAAGGAGTTTCAAAAACAAATATTTTTTTATTTATATCACATTTTATTTTCATGATTTATGTCATTTTTCTACTTATTTCTACATTGTTTCTATTACATTTCAATTCCATGCATTGAGTGTTTAGTTACAAACACCAAGGTCCTGTATAGAAGGACTTCTTTTTATAAATCCTTGCACACTCTCTCTACAGTTTGTTCAATTTGATACTTTTGACTGATTATTGATTTTGACACTCAAAAGATTGAATATTTTCACTATTCAAAACTAGTAGTTCTGTTGTTGGGGGAGATGGTGTATTCTCCAGTCTCTTCCTCAAACTGGTTGGTAAACAATACTGGTCTGGAATCATTAGCACAGCTTTATAACTGAAAAAAATAAATTATCATAAAATAAATATTTATTTTTATCTGCAATTTTTTAACTTGTGGTTTCACATAAGTTTTTGGAAGTGACAGGATATATTACAGACAGAGTCTGATATTGATTATTTTTATTCATAATCATTTGTAATATTAAACAGAAATAACTTTAAATAGATTAATTTTCATTTTTTCCATGTTAAAGCATTTCCAGCATCCAATTCAATATGAATGTTTTTCATCCTGGTCTTGTGCATTCGCCTAAACTATATGTATACACACCTTCCAAAACAGGCACCTTACATCTTAGTGCGACATATTGCACGTCTCTACGGAGCCTTTTGACATTTTTTTATTTTTGCGTCTCCCGAGTCTCTGGTAACAGGAACTCCAGGTATCAAAGAACACCTCATGGATGACAAACGTGTAATCATCTTTCCAACAACCTGGTAGAACATAAATAAATAATATGAGTAAATGCAATCTATATATTGCTTTAAAAATACGAAAACAAAACTTCAAAGACTGACCTACGAACACCAAACATCAATTCAATGCGTTAATAATCAAATATTAAAATACAATATAAATCTCTTCTTTCTGTTTACTCACCGAAGACTGTTCGCAAATCCTCTGTCTACCAAACATTCGTTTTCTATATGATCTGATGAGACAAGTGTGTCTTCTTTAAGTCATAAATCCACTTCAATTATAAAGATTATCTTTCAGTCGTAAGCATTTAATTATAAAGATTATCTTTCAGTCGTAAGCATTTAATCACATAATCAATTAACACCTACTCCCCAGAGGCACATGTGTTCTGTTTTGCAAATTACCAGGTGCGCGTCATACGGTTTACTCGGATTTGTCCCCTAAAACCAGTAAACTAAACACGCTAAAAGGCGGACGTTACTGTAAAACTCGGAAAATAGCGGTCAATTTGAAATATGGTTTTACCGTGAGATTTTGATAACGACAAGTGAGACCGTGAATTGGTAAATAAACTGTGAGTTTTTGACTCACGCCGTGAGGTATCACATGTATGCAACTTGAGAATGGTTAACAGATTATACATATCAATACAAGTGATAAAGTGATTGCCAGTCAGCAGTGCCCAAGATAATATTTTTAATAAAAGGGTATTATTCATCCCCCCCCTTCCTCACCACCACCAAAATGGAAAAGATGAAGTTAGTTTAACGCCCAGATTTTCGAAGACGTTGAAAAAAGACATAAAATCTAAGGTACATTGCAGTATCATTTACTGAATAGTTCAAAATCATTTAGAAACTTTGCTTACTTACATAATCTTTTTTTAGATTAGGTAATTTACCTTTTCATTAGTTTTCAACAAGTCTTATATTAAACATTAAGTCACATGTTTTAAACAAGATTTTTCATATTTCAGTATACAATCAATTGTATGCACAGGCTTAGTACTGGTTCTACCCAGGAATACTTCTAGAGCAGAGATGAAAAATAGAGAAATTTTAAGTATTTTTTTAATTATATTTTCATAAATTTCTTTATTTAGTGTATTAGATTGATTGTTAGTGTTTTTGAATCTTGCTTTCCCAAGAAAATCATAAGTGCTGAAATCAACCCATTCCCCACTCACTATTCTTTAACAGTTGTTCATTAAAGGGGAACGCAACCCTGTGTATAAAACAGGATAATATGAATAGCTATGAGTTCAGCTTTCTATTAATAGTATTATTATGCATAAATTCGAATCCATAAAGATATATCAGCTCGTTTTGTAACGGTCATTTTCGCACATCGACTTTGTGGTGGAAGTCGCCATATTGGATACCTGCGTGACGTCATAACTGCACTTCCGGTTTAAAACATAATTGATTTATACGCTACAGCAGATATAGAAACGTGCAATTATAGTCACCGGCAAAAGTACTCGCAAGAATAATAAAATGGATTTTAGTAACGGAGAAGGACTTGTGGCCTACAACTTTGAACCAGAATTTTCAGAAGCTGAGTTAAATTAATTAGAAGACGAGAGAAATAGTGAGACGGCACAGTTGTTCACACATGTGAAAGTTTTTTGCAGCTGCGGAAACTGTGTAATGATGCTTTTGTCTGACGAAAATACGAAAATATATAGAAGATTTAGAATGAATCACAGAAATAATACAGAGATGTCACAGCAACGTCTTATGAAGTTTTCACCCAAAAAGATGATAACTGTTAAACAGTCACACCGATCATGAACCAGAGATCAAACCCGAAACCCATCAATCACGACTCTGACATCTTATCAAGTTATCATGTAGCCTGACATTGATGATTGAATTTTTCAAAATAGTAAAATTACCCTTAGCTTGATAAAAAAAGTAATTATTGCTGTCAGTGTTGATGTAGACCCAGGCGAGCCTGCACATTCATGCTGTACTATCAGGGTATATACTGTTTGCTACTCAGTCAATACATTATCAAAAAAAAAAACACACTAATTAGACCAGGAATGGAATTTAAGGGAAAATGTTTTGTTACATATATTTACCTGTCTAAGAGAGAATAAGAAATAATATTATATCTCTTTTCTTATCGTGTTTAGCTGGTGCGGCCATTGTTGCGTACTGAGAAATGGCTGATAAAATTTTGATTTCATACCCTTTTTAGTAAATTTAGATGAAGCATGAATGAGTTGGGTTTTTTTGTGTTGTTTTACATAACTGGCACTGTCTTTTGGATTTTCAAATGGTGTTACTACCCAATTTGATATATGATGATTATCTATTCTACCAGTTCTCTGAACATATATGAATGTGTCTCCTTATAGGGAGTGTCATATGGAATATAATGTCTACAGGCATATTGCACAAAGTGTATGTTACTGTCCAGCTACTGGCACCCTGCTGAGCTTTCATAATTCACCCACACCACATTCACACCATGTGGTAATGAGAAATACCCTGCCACAGTGTGCATATTGTACCCTAATAAGCGTAATCACCCCAGGTTTAATGACCCCATGGTTTATGACAGGATGTTATATCACAAAGTATTATGCCTTATTACTTATTTAAACATTTTCAGTTAATTAGGGTTTCAATATCAATGCAAACTTACACGTAAAAAAAATATGTTATATGATTTTATGAATATTTTTCATAAATTGTATACCAGAACACTATTTTAACAGTAAAAAAAACTTTTCATGTATTAATGAATAAATAAAGGAACAAAGGTTTTACTCTATCTTTTTTCATTACGAAGTAGAGGTAGTTCAAATGTCTATTCAAGAATAATGACCTAGTTGACTGTGAAAAAGCCATATATCAATAAACTAAATTGCCTATTAATTATAAAATTAATAAAATGAGTTTATGAACAATTAATGGTTGACTGAATATTTAGCATCATTTTTTGCCATCGAGGGTTTACTGTACAGATGTTCAGTTAACCTTACCACTGTTTCCTGCAAAAGTTAACCAGTACTCGAGCACACCCAACAACAGCAAGTAACTGATAATTTTTCCACTCGAATCAGCAGTGAGAGACAAATAATATTGAGACACAATGTTGTATGTCAGTCATCACAGAGAATGTCGCCGGGTGGGGATTCAAACTCGAGACACCTGGATTGATATTTAGACACGTAACTGACTGAGCTAATCGGGCCTTTCACAATTAATTGGCCTTAATTTGTATTTAAATAATAACTTTTAGATACCATGTCATTTTCACACCTTACGTTTTTGCATTAACCTCTTGTTTTTATTGTTAATTGGATTATCACACCTGTTTAAACAGCCTGCAATTATAAGATTGTGAAAGTTTGCTATATCAATTTCGCAATATTTTGGAAGAGTATATAAAATTACAAATTAAATTTCAGAAATCAGCTGAGCTATATGTTATTAGCACATTTTTAAGAGCTTCCCACTGGATAATATACACTAAGTCTATATGTATGTCGCATATGGTCATCTTCGTACTGAAATCATCAGAAATTGTATGCTTGGGTAGTAGTATGCCAAGGCATTGGTACGCTTCATTCTGCAATCTTAAGTCCTACCCCAAAGTATAAAGGCGTTTTGCGCGTGATGTCACCAGAAGCTTGACACTGAGGCAATGTGAAATCACATATTAGGAAAACTAAAATCAACGCTGCCCACAAAACATATCGCATTACTCCACTCACTTATTCCGCTGAAGAAAAACAATGTTTATGGTTAAATCCTTCAATTCAGAATAGTTTTCGCGTTTAATTGTCTTTCTTCGATGTTCACTAATGTACTGTATATCTGTCTATCAATTGTTTACGTGAATTAGTGTATATACAAAAGAGTATCAGTTGAGAGCAGTCACTAACGACACAATAAATTAAAATTTGTTGATTTTTGTGTTAGTTACATGTTTATTTAACGATAAATGGCCATTTATATTCTGACATGCGGTACCCTTTAAACTTGCAAAAACATTTTCCCGCTGTTATGTTTTTTTATTATTTTTTCATTATCAATAATAACGATAAAACAGTTCAAAAGCCGTTCATCAATATTTTCTGTTTATATATACCACAACAATATTATTACAGTTATAAGTAGAAAACTGCAAAGAGCCGTCGCCACGTAAACCAATATTATTGTTTACACAGTTGCAGGTGCGCGCGTCGTCTGGTTCCCTAATAAATTGATAAATCAACAATTTATTAAACAGTCAGGAAACCAGATCAAATATGGCGGAAATCACGGTCATGTGACTGAGAACAATAGGTGTTTACGAGTTATAGCGAGAAGCACCTGTACCTGCGAGTCTATGTCTCTGAGTGATTTGTCTTAGTTGTAAACACTGGTTTCACAATTAGTGTAAAATAAATAAGTTTATTAAACTAAAACCTCTCATATATAAGTTTATATACCAGTTGGTGTTATATACATGGATATCACAATATTGGAGATTTCTGTTAATGTGTCACATTTGTCCAAAATTAAAATTTTAACATTTTGAAATCAGATGATGATTAATTATAAATTATACTGAAAAAGATCACTTACCATCTCTTTCACTTTGTCCCGTTCTTGCACATATTTTTTTCTTTTGTTGTTTAGAAATTGTAAATTTTCAAGTATCAAATCCTCTTTAACTCTGAAATTAAAATGATTAAAACTTAATTCATTAAATCTTAAAAGATCACAAACATATTTACACTTCCAGTATTATTCATCAGTCTGTCTGCATGCTGTAATTTAAATATGACCCTGAGTTCAGTAAAATATCAAATTATATCTAAAATGGATTCAAATAATATATTTTATATTCAACATTTTGTCAATATTTTATATTTCATGATTATGTCCTTATGATTATGTCCTTATGTAATTTAAACAAATCATTAACTTTCTATTTCAAAATATTAATTCAGATTTAGGTTTACATTAATTCAACATTTGAGTTTAAAATAAAATTTATATCTTATAACACTGAATTACATAATATCTTTATTTTCCTCCACTCGACACTGTCTTTGAGTTTTACACTCAAATATTTTATTTGTCTAACTCTGAGTTTTACACTCAAATATTTGATTTGTCTTACTCTGAGTTTTACACTCAAATATTTGATTTGTCTTACTCTGGGTTTTAAACTCAAATGTTTTATCTGTCTAACTTTAAGTTTTACACTCAAATGTTAGATGTGTCTAATAACTCTGGGTTTTACACCCAAATGTTTGATGTGTCTAAATGAGTTTTACATTCAAATGTCTGATATGTTGTCATAATGCTAATAGTATGTGTATCATTTTTACTTAACTTTGTTATATTGAACATAGTTTATGTGTATATTCCTAGAATGTTTATTATTTGTGAAATTAAGCAGTAAATAAATAAATTTGAAATTAAAAGCATTTTGGTTGCATGCACATGTGCATCTGAAATTGAAAAAAGAACTTTGTTCTGCGTGCTAAAAAGTTGTGGGGTAAATTTTCTGCTGAAAATAACATATTGACCCTCAGAAATAACCAGCTATGGTATTTCAAAATCATTTTTTTTGTAATTTTTTAATGGGGCTACATGCCATTTCCAACACATTTTAGGTTATATATGGCATATCGAGTTTTATTGGTGGAAAAAGGCCTCAGAATGAATCTCTGAGCAGAACCACCCTCCTTCCGCAAGTAACTGGCAAACATTTTCACATAAAGAATTTGAAGCGAGTGGGACTTGAACCTGTGAACTTAGCCCTTACAGATTTAAACTAATCATTAATCAGTGATATCATTGGTGATGGATTAGGTTTATACCTATAATATCTTTCTTGGGATACAATCTGAAAGGACATTTGGCCAAATTTCTTCCTGTCCTCTTCCAGTCTTTGTAGAATACCTGTGTGTAAAAAAAAACAATTTAAGATTGAGAATTAAAAAACAGCAGAAACTAGGTAATGTTTACAATAAAATTTGACAAAATAATAATAAGTTAATGTTAGTGTTTAGAAGTATTCAGTTAAGTAGCAATTATCATATCAATAATCAGTTAAATGTAACAAATCCAGGCCAGTTTAGTACCGATTACTGTACCAATAACCAGTCAAGAATATAATATAGCCAGACCAGTTTAGTAGCATTATCGTATCAATAACCAGTCAAGAATATAAACTAGCCAGACCAGTTTAGTAGAAATTATCGTATCAATAACCAGTCAAGAATATTATATAGCCAGACCAGTTTAGTAACAATTTATATATCAATAACCAGTTAAGAATATAAAAAATCCAGACCAGTTTAGTAGCAATTATTGTATCACTTATCACATATTACATCAT
This sequence comes from Panopea generosa, assembly GCA_029582155.1. Classification (NCBI taxonomy): domain Eukaryota; kingdom Metazoa; phylum Mollusca; class Bivalvia; order Adapedonta; family Hiatellidae; genus Panopea; species Panopea generosa. The sequence goes on from CM055906.1 coordinate 36,104,714, forward strand.
TAATGTTATTTAATATATACGCTAATTCTTTGTATGACTGCAAAGGCATGTCAATGCTTTCTACACCAAATTGCCAGGCCTGATTAGCTCAGTCGGTTACACATCTGACTATCAATCCAGGGGTCATGAGTTTGAATCCCCGCCCGGCAAGTCTCCGTGATGACTGATATACGACATTGTGTCTCATTATCATTCGTCTCTCACCACTGATTCAAGTGGGAAAGTTATCAGTTACTTGCGGAGATGGGATGTGCTCGAGCACTGGTTAATCCCAGGAAACAGTGGTTAGGTTAACTGATCGTATGTTAGCCCTCAATAGCATAAAAATGATGCTAAATATTCAATCAATCAATCAATCAATCAATCAATCAATCTACACAAAATTATTTTTACTCACCTTGAAATATCAATTTTGTCCTTGAGTAATATCTCAAGTATGTATCTTGTATCATATCAAGGGCTTGCTCATACTGTGACTGCCATTCCGCCAACTGTTGACAGTAGTCCCGTTTCACTCTTTCCCCATTGTCAGGATTTTGAATTTCCCGTTTCGCTTCGCGCACCTTAAGACATGATACTTCTCGTAAATCTAGAAATGGCTGAATCTGATAATTGTACAACTGTGACAGAGCGATGTTTAATTTAAAAACAGCCTTATCTTCATGTCTATATACATCCGCCATTTCTGACATGTTGCTTGCATTCTCTCGCTGAAAGAGGACATTTTTCAGTTCCTCCTCGGCCAACATTATCATCTGATCGTAGCCTTGTCGTCTCAGCTCACTTATACTCTCAAAGTACTCCTCTTGGCAATGTTCTTCAAACATGGTTGACATCAGTAGCTGTTCTTTACATGTCTCTAAAGCTATTGGGAAATAATGCGATTCCAAATGATCACAAATGCTGTCTATATTTTCTGGGGTTTCCTGATAGCTAACAAATGCCCAGAGACCTCGTGCGTCCTCGGGCAGATCTGGCAGATACGGGGCCAATGAAGGATGCACAAGTGACAACATGTCATGGATTCCACGCAGTTCCTGGAAACTGAAGAGACCAGAGCGGCCATGATGCTCCTTTGTGTCGCTGACTACCCGATTACGTAACCTTGACAAGAAGAAGTACATTATTACTTTTCAATTATTGCAATTTATTTTACTACATAATGTCATTTATCTGAACTTTACATTAACAGATATATATATTTAAGTTGATCTTAATCCAGTTCCGGTTTACTCAATTATTAGCGCGTCCTACTATCAATCCCGGGATCGTGAGTTTGGATCCGCGCCCCATCACAGCCTCAGTGATGACTTATATATGACATTGCTTGTAATTGCCATTTGTCTCTCTCTGCTGAGTCAAGGGGGAAAGTTATAAGTTACTTGCAAAGGTAGGTGTGCTCGAATATTGGTCCCAGGAATGAGCGGTTAGATTAACTGATCGTCTGGTAGCATAAAAATACAGTACAGTACTACACAGTACAATACACAATACAATCGGATCCACAATGTAATACTCAATATGATACAAATGCTAAATATTCAAACAAAACAAAAGTAGATCTTTATCAAAAGACAATTATTCTGATAAATAGACCTTACTGTTAAATGTGTCGAGTAACACAGTCTTACAGGGCTTACTTTCCAAGGACAATTTTAAACTTATTTATTTTACATCGATTGTGAAACAAGCTCTAACGACTTAGACAAATCATGCTCAAGAGTTTCCAGGAAAGAACCAGTACTAAGCACATGTGGATAAAACACCTTGCTCATGGACCACACGTAGCTGTGGCAGAGGTTTGAATCCATGACTCTCTAATCTTGGATCTGACGCTCTGATTTTGTTCTGGTTGAGCTTCCTATCAAGAGACGCATTTTCTAGTTCTTACCAGCACCTTACATATACTGAAGATGTTACAAATAAGTAACAGTTATGGTGATAGAATGACACCTAGAACTTACTCTAACAAATAAATAAAGTGGTAAAAACAATCAGTACTAACTGGCAAGAGACAAAAAATCTGGCAAGAAAAAGATTTACTTACCGACATGTTACAGCCACCTTTCTCTCTATGTCATTCCAGGAGACAAGAAACAGTAATCTGGGGGGAACAATGTTACTGGCAAATGGATTCTCCTTAATGGCCACCCATCCCTCAAGGCTGTCAGGCTGGTCAAACGACCCACATACAAACTGCCCATCACCCATCACAGCAGCAGTTACACTAATCTGCGGATAGAAATGTTTGGGTGTCAACCAGTTGTTTACATAGTATGTCTTGGTGTTAATCAATGATTTACATAGAAACATCCGGGTGTCAACCAGTTGTATATATAGAACATTCTGGGTGTAGACTAGTTGTTTACATAGAAAAGTATATGTGTAGACTAGTTGTTTACATAGGAAAGTCTATGTGTAGACCAGTTGTTTACATAGGAAAGTCTGGGTGCAGACCAGTTGTTTACATAGAAAAATGTGGGAGTAGACCAGTTGTTTACATAGGAAAGTCTAGGTGTACACCAGTTGTTTACATAGAAGAGTCTGGGTGTAGACCAGTTGTTTACATAGTAAAGTCTGGGTGTTGACCAGTTGTTTACATAGAAAAGTCTGGGTGTAGAACATTTGTTTACATAGAAAAGTCTGGGTGTATACCAGTTGTTGACATAGAAAAGTCTGGGTGTAGACCATTTGTTTACATAGAAAAGTCTAGGTGTAGACCAGTTGTGTTAACATAGGAAATTCTGGGTGCAAACCAGTTGTTCACATAGAAAAGTCTTGGTGTTGACAAGTTGTTTACACAAAAAATCTGGATGTAGACCAGATGTTTATATAGGAAAGTCTGGGTGTTGGCCAGTTGTTTACATAGGAAAGTCTGGGTGTCGACCAGTTGTTTACATAGGAAAGTCTCGGTGTCGACCAGTTGTTTACATTGAAAAGTCTGGGTGTTGGCCAGTTGTTTACATAGGAAAGTCTGGATGTAGACCAGTTGTTTATAAAGGAAAGTCTGGGTGTCGACCAGTTGTTTACATGGAAAAGTCTGGGTGTTGACAAGTTATTTACATAGGAAAGTCTGGGTGACGACCAGTTGTTTACATAGAAAAGTTTGGGTGCAGACAAGTTGTTCACATAGAAAAGTCTTGGTGTTGACAAGTTGTTTACACAGAAAAATCTGGATGTAGACCAGATGTTTACATAGGAAAGTCTGGGTGTCGACCAGTTGTTTATATAGAAAAGTCTAGGTGCATACCAGTTGTTTATATAGAAAAGTCTTGGTGTTGACAAGTTGTTTATATAGGAAAGTCTAGGTGCATACCAGTTTACATAGGAAAGACTGTGTGTAGACCAGTTTTTTATATAGGAAAGTCTGGGTGCAGACAAGTTGTTTATATAGGAAAGTCTGGGTGTAGGCACGTTGTTTATATAGGAAAGTCTGGGTGTAAACACGTTGTTTATATAGGAAAGTCTGGGTGTAGACACGTTATTTACATAGAAAAGTCTGGTTGTCAACAAGTTGTTTATATAAAACATAGAAAAGACTGGGTGTAGAGCAAGTGTTTACACATAAAAGTCTGGGTGTTAATCATTTGTTTACATAGAAACCAATGTAAGCCAGATTCAAACCAACTCATTTATTTATAAATCAAGTGAAAATTCAAAGTTGCAACAGATTGGACACACTCGTCCCTGGTACCTCCATGGTAGCATGATTACTTTTTATTAGATATGCCAGGCATGATTAGCTCATTCAGTAGTGCGTCTGATTATCAAGGGGTTGTGAGTTTGAATCCCACATGTCTCCATGATGATAGATATGCAATATTGCATCTTATTGTCATAGATCTGTCTCTCACCGTTGATTCAAGTAGGTAAAGCTATAAGTGATTTTGCTATCTATCTCTCGTTAACTGCTCAGTCGATTATGACAATCATGCGATGTGGTGGCATTTAAATTTTACCGCCCTTTTCCCATTAAAAACATATTTAATGACTAAGCCACTCAAACCTATTTACAAGGTATCATTTTCGGAGGTTGCACCTTACATAGCCTTTGACCTGATCGACTAAATAATTGATTGTGGTCATGGCAACAGTTGTTGTTGTATAGTGTTTAGCATCACTTTCAACAGTTTTTCAGTCATATCGTGATGGTGTCTACTTGAGACAGTATTCTAAGCACTGTCACACTGGAGTATCATGCCGCAGACACATGGTACGATACCCCACCCAGTCACATTATACTGACACGGGGCTGACCAGACCTAGAACTCTCCTCTAAATGCTGAGCGTCAAGCGAGGAAGCTTTTAGTACCATTTTTAAAGTCTTTGGTATGACCCGGCCGGGGATTGAACCCACGACCTTCCGCATGCGAGGCAGACACTCTACCACTAGACCATGCCGCGGTTCATGGCAACAGTAGTTGGTGGGAGATTATTCCAAATAGGAATAATTCTTGGGCAAAAAAACAATTTAAAGGCATCAGTATTAACATTAGGTCTGCTGTATTGGGCTTGGTTGAGTGACCTAGTTTGTCGTAAAGACTGAGCTGGGGAAAGACACTGTTCCTTGTTTATGGATACTCAAGCCTGTGTGTATTTTATGAAAAAGGTTGAGATGAATTATGGACAAATGGTCCTAAAGACAACTTGTCCGAAGCCAACTTACAGGGTGTAGCATGAACAATTTGGAAGTTACTCAGGGGAGGTGTAGGATATGGAATCCTACTTGCTGAGCCTCCACCTGTGAATTTTTTAGAAATTTTTAGAAATTTAAATGGTGGCTTCAGATGACTTTTCAAATTTTTCAGCTTCATTGGGTAAGAACACATTAGTGGAGGTATTTCCCCTACATCCAGTCCCTCTCCTGTTATTTTTTTTATTACTTCTATCTTTATTTCTTTAGAATGACTGCTTGTTCCACATTTCAAGACAACTCATCCCATGTTTCGAGACAACTCGACCCATCAAAAGAAATGTCGTCCAAATAAAATCTTACACCTGTTAATAGGATTATCCTTAATAACACCGTCGACTGGATTAATTTGAAAGTTAACACACTTACATTGTTTATACAACTTGTCTTTAAATGGGACAAATTGTCTCAAAATATGGGACAAGTTGTCTTGGGACGAGTCATCTTTGAAACTAGCATCAATTGGTCCAACGGTATTCTGGAATTGACCATTTCAAAGTTCTTCAAGCATATCTCCAACATGATTTTGGTTACAATAGCGTCGCTAAGCCCATCTGGCTGCAGTTCAATTAACTTTTTCTATTTCTATTCAATTTTGATATACGACATTGTGTCTCATTATCATTCGTCTCTCACCACTGATTCAAGTGAGAAAGTTATCAGTTACTTGCGGAGATGGGGTGTGCTCGAGTACTGGTTAATCCCAGGAAACAGTGGTTAGGTTAACTGATCGTCTGTTAGCCCTCGATGGCATAAAAATGACGCTAAATATTCAATCAATCATTGTTTGTCTTAATTAGAGCTAGGGCCAACGACGAATGAAACTTAGTGTTTTAGTTACTTGCATGTTGAGATGGTTAAGCTGAAGTACTGGTTAATCTTCCAAGATTCCAGAAATGATTATCTGTTAGCCCTCAATGAAATAGAAATGACACTAACACACTTCCTTCACATCTCTGAATTTCCCTGAATCAATCAAAAGGATTTTGGAAATATTTTTTCCCATATTTCTTTTAGATTTGAAGCTCTAATAATAACATTTATAGGTAATTAAGTCAAATATCGTTTAACCCAAGGACGTGTATAGAAATCCTTGGTTAACCTCAAAGAAATATTCAATGTATTCTCAATATATGTTAAAGCAGAAAATGACGGAATCAACACGTCAAGCCAAGGACAACCACCGACTTAATACGTATGAACAAATATATATTGTTATCAATACGCAAACTGATGACATGTTCATCAATTTACATACTTAGCCTAGAAAATTTGATAAAAAATGTATATAATGGGTACCATTTATCATCAATATAACGTGCGTGGACGAGCATTCCTCCATAATGTCGGCTTTTGTGTTTTGTTTTGATATTACTGCGAGTCAGCTGACTTCACTATTTACATTCAAAGGACAGTGCTTTACAATTATTGAGTAAGTATTAAAAGTCGGGACCGTTCAGAAAGGTTAACCGGCCCTGTAAAATGCTTATTTTTGGTTTAAAACTTATTTGCTTTACTTCGATTGCAAAACAAGTTATTACAACTTATACAAATCACACTTAAAGTCTTTCTGGGAAGAATCAGTAGGGCCTACTAAGTATATGCGGATATTTTAAAGATTCTTGCTCAAAGACACCACGCAGCTGTGGGTAAGTATAGAACCCACGACCTTCTGATCCTGGGTTCGGTGCTCTACCACTGGACCACACGCTCCACATCATTTTTAGCAAAGCTATGTGCATTTGTATTAAATATTATTTATCATTTTAAAATATGCCAATATATTCATAGAATAACTCCAAAGACGGTTAAAATTAAGGAAAATGCTCATTTCCCAAACTTTTGTCCTATTTATGGCATTTAAATTTTTATTATGGAGGCACACTTGCCACACAAAGATTTTTATTCTGAAAATTGACAGGTACACTCTGAGTAGTGTGTGTAATTTTGTCATGTGGCAAGAGTGCATTTACTGTTAAAACTATGATACAGTTACATAAAATGTCTTAAAATGTAGGAAAATTGCATATTTTCTCTGTTCAAGTACACTTTAATTATATTTTATTAAGCGAAAAAATTAAATTTGTAAAACAAAATTTACATTTTTTAAAATAATAAAGTATAATTAAAATAGAAAACATCAACTTTTGCAAACAAAATAAGGTTTAAGGTTTAAAGTTATTGCATTATACAGGGTCATTTTGTGGGGTTCGTGTACCTCGTCCTTTGTAGGGATAGTGTAATTTCATGCAAACTAGAGGGTGTCAGAACTTGAAACAATATTATCTAACGCAAAATAGTTATCTTTGTAATATCTCTATCTAGTTCTTGTATCTGCTGCAAACTGTAAAAATTTTGAGCAGTCGCGTGTCTGCGTCTATTAGTAAAAAAAAAAGTTATACTGAGTAAAAGTAAGATTAGTCTGAGAAAAAAGAAGAATATTAATCGAAGTATGTCTGGAAAACACGTTATAAACGTCTTAAAAATAAAATAATTATTAAAATAGATAAAAAGCATCTCATTATCATTAATAAATGAAATCCGAATGGGGCGGTATGTCAAATCCGCCAAAAACGCTACAAAACTGATATTTAAATTGGAGTGGTAACTTGAAACGAAATCCCCATTCTTAAAATAGACAGCACTTACTGCTGTTTTTTACGTCATTCGGACTATATCTAACATGAAACATTTTTTACTACGTGTGAGCCTGTATCGATGGCGGACCTACTCTTTAAAAAACTGACTACGCCCTCACCCATAAACTCCTATATTTTATTAAAAATCCACTATATTTCTACCGAAACACATGTGTGCCCGTTCAGATTTTGTGTTGCATCCCTCTCAACTGAAATTCTGCATCCGCCCTGGTGTATAACGTATCGAAACCAAAATGAAATCATGTCTCATTTTATACTTCACACAATATGTTGCCCTTTTCAGCGGGAAATCTATTTTAGTCTAACCTAGGCGCGTAACCCAAGGTAGGTAATCCCTTTTTAATGTATTACTTTGGCATGATTAAATAGATATCCTTTTGGCACTATGTGGTCAGAAAGTATATATAGGCATGATTTGTTGGGGGAAATATGTGTTTAGCAAATTTTAAAACTTTGAAAAGTCCTGGAAAAAGTCCCTTTAAATTTCAGTATCTTTATCAGCCGGCCTAGGTAAAAACTTTGATATTCATTTTTAAAATGAATACGCCAGCCTCGGATTTTTTTCATGGAAAACATAAATATATCTAAACCATCGAGGTGATTGATTAAACATTCGTCTTTGAAATAAATAATTCAACTGAGAGATTAAACTTTTTTTTTTCTTCTGTTCTTATTTTCAAATGTATGCTTCCAGATCATCTTTGAGAAAGAACGTTTATGTATATTTCTTTGAAATACATACTGTAACTTGGAGAGGACTTTTCTACAGTTAATTGAATTAAAGACTTTTTTCAAAATATATTTAATATATTGATTTTGTCCTTTATATCACCGTAGAAATTTATTTTAAATATACACAGAAATGTAAAATTGGAGATTGAATTGAATATATACCAATGCAGATCATCTTGACCTATATTTTAGTTTAAACTTATTTATTTTTACTTCGATTGTGAAACAAGTTCTTACAACTTAGACAAATAATGCTTGAACTCTCCCTGAATATAACCAGTGCTAAGCGTATGCGGAAAAAGGGTCTTGCTCAAGGTTACCACACATAGCCGTAGCGGAGGATCGAACCCTCGACCATCCGATCTACCACTGGACCACGCGCTCCACATCTTGGCCTATCTTTGCACTATAGTATTTAACTTGGAGGTTAAACGTTTTTTTCGTAATATATACAGGTATCTATCACCTTTGAGACTGAACTGTGAAACATCATTTTAACATTCAACATTCTAAATAAGCGTTAGTTCAACTAGAATATAATCACGTCTTATGTATTTTGTTATAACCTTACAACAAACAACGGTTTGTATATAGAAACCTCTAATACATCACGTTCTATCAGTATGCTTATTTAATTTTTCGGGTTACATCTGACACGAACTTTATTATTTCATTTCGACTTGACCATTGTTTGCTCAGATTTCAGTACTTATGATACTTTGATTAAACTGATGAAACTGACATATTCTTTTAAACTTCATGCCAGATATTACCATGGTTACCTGAAACATGGTGCTTTCCAACCATTTTATAGTTTATACTTATTTATTTTTGATCGATTGATTGTGTTGTATTTGAGATGCCATGGGGTCAAGTCGGGGAACGAACGTGCGACCTTTGGCGTAATCGGTCAACCTTGCCACTGCATTGCATATGATATGATAAGCTTTTAAAAGTATGATTCAGAAAATCTAAGAGACAGGTTTTTCTGAATATTTGCGTGTTCTAAATGATTAAATTATCAATTAATTTATCACTTGTCTTTGTGTGTCTTTAGTGACGAAACGAGTCGGTGTGGTTCCGGCTAAGAATAGAATCACTGTCGATCTCCCTCCGAATGGGTGTCATGTTCATTTTATCATTTTTTTTGTCATGTTCTATATTGTGGTTAAATTACCAACCCTTGTGCGGTACCAGGGAGCCATATGAGTGATGGCAAGATTAGGATCACTGTGACTTGTGCATGTCGTAGGAAGCGACAATTTGAGTAATACGATAGAATTTGCTGAAACTCTGCAGTTCTGTAGGTACCAAAAGTCCTAGATTCATTCTGCATATTCATTTGTTGATTTATTTTTTTTAAATATGTATGTTAATTTGTTGAGTGTGTACATACATGTAGAGTGAACCTGGAATCTTCATTCCTGTTGGCGTCGATTAACCTATAATAATTTGGTACGCCGTCAAACCCTTTTCATTCACTCATTACTAACGAAACGAGCTGTTATATATAAACATTTTTTGGGTTAATAAACGTTTCAAACAGCGTAATTGCGTTTTCGTTTTCACAGGTTACATAGGATAGTGCTTAACACGTGTAATGCCACAGCACAGCATCTCGTTAGATGGCATTTTATAGTAGTACAAGTGGTAGTTTTAATGTTAGCGGTAGTAGTGGTGATGGTGTTAGTGATGATGGTAGTGATAATGGTGATGGTGTTGGTAGCGGTGGCGGTAGTAGTAGTAGTACTAGTCGTAGTTTTAATGTAAGTGGACATAAATTGTATGTAAAGTAACAATTATTAAATTTGTTCGAAAACTATTCCTTTTGCATTCACAATAAATATTGTTTGTTTTGCTGAACCATGCGATGTGACTCGACTGGCGTGCGGTGGACCGCATTAACTCGATCGGGGCGCACGAGGTGAACACATTTTGACAACCTGGACGGAACGATTCACCTCAGATACCATAAGGGGTAGGCAACTTGTTGGAATGAAATGGACACCATTTTATTTTACATTTATTTTTTCTTATTTATTCATTCGAATAAAGACTTTGACTACTTTTGGTACACTTTCTCCAGTAATTTCTAGAACCCAAGTTTACATCGATATAAAATCAAGATATACTGTTGTTGACACACAGACTCCCTTTTGGACGAGTCCAATATATGTAAACACAATTAACACGCGTTTTGTGTATTTTGTGCTGAGTTGTCCATCTCGCGGCCCTGGAGGTTACTTAGACGTATAGAAGGACAAGAACTTCTCGGAATGTCCACAAAACTTTAGCAGCCAAGTACTATGAGTTCTGTCTTACAAACTGACGGCTCGTCGGATTTTACGACAGACTATCTTTCTGAAGACAGCCTCCAGAAATTTCCCGGAAAAAATGACAGCAGCTCGGATGATGAAGGCATTGAATGCCCGACAGAGGTAAGCTTGTATTCATTTGTGCACAAGTAGACGTTGTTTGTATTTAAAATAAACAGTTAAAATGAATGACATTTCTAAAAAAAACACATTTGTTTGTGTGATAAATAACATGTCAATTTTCCAAATAACTCTACAATGAGCTTTTCAGGTGCGGACTTAGAATTTTGGTAATGTTGGAGGACTAATCTTTGTGCTAAAGTGGCACCAGGTGTAACAAGATCGTATATGAATGCAGAAATATAGCAACATAATAGGCCCAAAGGCCCGGACCTGTACATAATTTTCAGAGGATTTTTTTAAACAATTTTTAATTTTATATAATTTATATAAATGAAATGGATAAATGAGTTAAAAGTCTCGTTAAAAGGCCACATTATAATTATATGTCAAAACACACCAGAGCCATACTACACAAACATTTTTTTCAGGTGTGGGGAGGGGTTCACAACTGCAACTGTTGAGCCATTCCATATTATTTTGTTATTTATATTTTAATTGTGTCTCCATACTAACATTTGTAAGTTTACGACCATCTTGGTGGCTTAACATTTGAAATTACGAAATATGATTGATATGCAACATCCATCATTGTCATTCGTCTCTCATAGCTGATTCAAGTGGGAAAGTTAACAGTCACTTGTGGAAATAAATCTATTTGAGTACTGGTTACCCTTTCAAGATACCAGGACAACGGTTAGGTTCAATGATTGTCTGTTAGCCCTCGATGACATAAACATGACACTAAGCATTTAAACAAAGTCATACAAATAAAAAGAAAAACAGGAAAAAATCACATTTTAGTGAACTATAATTATAATAATTATGTTATGGCGCGATAATAAAGGATAGAAATTGATGTTTGGTCTGTGTTGATAAACCTCAGTCATGTTAATAAAGCCAAAACATACCTAAGAACAAAACCTGATGGAAAGTTCTAACTAAGTAATGCAAATAAACCTAAGAACTTTCCCTATTTGGCACCTGACACCTGCAAACATTGTAATTGGTGACAACTAGATAGCATTTCTTGGTAATTTAATGGTCGCACACAATTCATAAGACCAAATCAGCTACAGTCTCCTAGTATAAAAGTATGCACCATTTAAAAATATCACCTTTTGACTAATGCCAGTATTGCATAAAAATGTGTTTGGACAGTTCAGGAACATATCTACTAGCTGAAGAGTTTATGCAATTGAGTGTTTTTTGTCATTGTCCATTAATAGGTAATCCTTATGTAGGAATGTTTGTGGGAGAATGGTTGTCTGAGAATGTTTGTGTGAGAATGTGTGTGCGGTTATGTTTGAGTGAGACTGTTTGTTTGAGAATGTTTATGTGAGACTGTTTGTGTGAGAATGTTCATGTGGGAATATTAATGTGAGAATGTTTGTGTGCGAATGTTTGTGAGAATGTTTATTTCGGAATGTTTTGTGGGTATGTTTATGTGAGAATGTTTATGTGGGAATGTTGATGTAAGAATGTTGAGAATGTTTAAGCAAGCATGTTTTTGTGAAAATTTGTTTATGTGGGTATGTCGGTGATAATGTTTGTGGAGAATGTTTATGTGGGAATGTTTGGGCGAGAATATGTTCATGTGGGTATATTTATGTGAGAATGTTTATGTGGGAATTTTGATTTAAGAATGTTTTTGTGAGAATGTTTATGTGGGTATGTCTGTGAAAATGTTTAAGTGGGAATGTTTATGTAAGAAGGTTTGTGTGAAAATGTTTATGTGGGAGTGTTTGTGTGATAATATGTTTGTGTTAGAATGTTTATTTGAAAATGTTAATGTGTGAATGTTTATGCGGGAATGTTTAATTTATGACCATAGTAACTGATAAATCCAATTAAGCAAACATTTAGTTTATGTATAAATCAGTAATTAAAAGCTGTTGAATTTGAAATTTAAAAAAAAATACACAGGTCTACAATTCTTAGTTCAGGATTAGAATTTTTTTACCCATTCTGGTAATATCTTGAACAGGCAATATCAGATAGCCCTTTAATAGTCAAAAGTTGCAATATTTGCTGGTTGTGTGTGTACTTTTTTATTTGATCTTTACCAAGCATAACACAGTTTATGCATAGTCAAAAGATATCAGACATGCTTTTGATTAATCAGATCTGTGAATTGCTGTCTTTGAGTTGTTGTTTTTTTGTTGTTTTTTTTTTGAATGGGGTTTAATGCCATTTTCAACACATTTCAGGTTATTGGTGGAGGAAGACTGAGTCAGACTGAGTAGAACCACCATCCTTCCGCAAGTAACTGGAAACTTTCTCACATAAAGTTTTTAGAGCCAGTGGGATTCAAATCTACGACTTTAGTGGTGAAAGGTAAGTGGTCTTGAGATGGCGTCTTAGACCACTTGGCCACGGAGGACCCTTGGGATATTTTAAAATGATTATTATTTGGACTTCGTTTATACTTATTTATTTTAGCTTGATTGTGAAGAAAGCTCAACGCTTACATAAATCATTTTCTTGTCCGTTTCCTGGGTAGAACCAGTACTGAGTTGTGTTTTCCAAGAGGCATTGGCTCAAGCTGGAAATCTTACTCACAATCTCTGGTGTGAGCTGCCAACACTCTATCCACTACAATACCACCCTGATAATTTGGACTTGCTTGCTCTCTTGCATCTTCATTTTTCATTGGGTCTTCACCAGTCGTACACAGTTACATAGTTACACAATAGTTACATAGTAGTTACACAGTAGTAACATAGCTGCAACATCTCGAGGACAAGTTCTGGAACTGTGACAGTTACGACACTTGCAGGGCTTTACATTAATGCTCGCCCGGCTGTCGGGTACAGTTGAATTGAGGGTACGGACAAGTAAAACACAAAGCTTCTAGCCCAACTGGACAAGTGAAAATTCAGTAAATAAATGGCATCTCTTTTCTGCATGTCCTTTTCTTTGAACTTTAATAAAACAGTTTATTTAGTTATTCGTAATTTTATATCCATAGGACTAGTACCATAATTTCAGATTACAGTAAGGACAAGTTGTTTTTGGCCAGCACAAACAGAGTTTAGAAATACTTGTCCGACTGGACAAGTGAAATAAAAAAAAAATGAAATGGCCTGTCTTGTATTGTCAAAATCACTTGTCCATGTGTCCACTCAAACACCTGTATTTTTTATATCTTATATCTTAACTAAACATACTCTGTAATCTATATAAAGTTATATAATATAATATATAAATATTTAGAGACTTCCCCATTGGGGAAGACACACACGAATGGTTTAATACACTTGTGTATGTGTTATTTCAGATATCCGAAAGCTTGGATACATCACAAAACACCCCAGAGATAATTGCGATCAACCCGTCCTTGTGTGACTCGGGTTTCACCGAACCTGTAGAAAGTGTTAACCTCCAGTGTCTGGAATGTTTTCTGGACTGGCCGTCGAAACAGCACAACAAAGATGGTGGTGTACTGTGTGCATGCTCTTCTCAAGATCACAATGGTTTTGAAGACTACATTGACGATATATATTTTCACAGACTCGGCATTGAGGACAAATATCACGCACCTTCCTGTTTGGACAACCAGCCTGAGGTATTTACTGAGTATTTTCTCATGTCAGTGCATTCATTTCTGTTGATAAACTGCCTGTCTGATAAACATAGGTTTATCACGTCATTGCAAGTTTACCTGGTATCAGGCACATGACGTCATAATGTATGCTTCATGACGTCATTATGTATACTTATACATTTTGACCTGGATGGAACTACTTTTAACCTTACTTAAAATGAATAAAACATGAACTAGAAATATTGACATGATAAATAGAATACTCGGCAGAGCCTCGTCCTGTTTTTTTAAGCCTCACCTGATAAAGTTGATAATTTCAGACACTTACATGGTATTCTCTATTTCTCACATTTAATCTGTGAAACACACAGTGGAAGATCAGAAGTGCGTGTGACCGTGAGAGACAAGAAAATTATGTGTATGCAAGGTCACAACATCTATGTTATGCATATCTATGCTTGATGGCGGCCATGCATGTTAAGTTTCCTTCACAAGAAAATTATGTGTATGCAAGGTCACAACATCTATGTTATGCATATCTATGCTTGATGGCGGACATGCATGTTAAGTTTCCTTCACAAGAAAATTAAGTGTATGCAAGGTCACAACATCTATATTATGCATATCTATGCTTGATGGTGGCCATGCATGTTAAATTTCCTTCACAAGAAAATTAATTGTATGCAAGGTCACAACATCTATGTTATGCATATCTATGCTTGATGGCGGCCATGCATGTAAAGTTTCCTTCACAAGAAAATTAAGTGTATGCAAGGTCACAACATCTATATTATGCATATCTACGCTTGATGGTGGCCATGCATGTAAAGTTTCCTTCACAAGAAAATTAAGTGTATGCAAGGTCACAACATCTATGTTATGCATATCTATGCTTGATGGCGGCCATGCATGTAAAGTTTCTTTCACAAGAAAATTAAGTGTATGCAAGGTTACAACATCTATATTATGCATATCTATGCTTGATGGTGGCCATGCATGTAAAGTTTCTTTCACAAGAAAATTAAGTGTATGCAAGGTCACAACATCTATATTATGCATATCTATGCTTGATGGTGGCCATGCATGTAAAATTTCCTTCACAAGAAAATTGAGTGTATGCAAGGTCACAACATCTACGTTATGCATATCTATGCTTGATGGTGGCCATGCATGTAAAGTTTCCTTCACAAGAAAATTAAGTGTATGCAAGGTCACAACATCTATGTTATGCATATCTATGCTTGATGGTGGCCATGCAGGTAAAGTTTCTTTCACAAGAAAATTAAGTGTATGCAAGGTTACAACCTCTATATTATGCATATCTATGCTTGATGGTGGCCATGCATGTAAAGTTTCTTTCACAAGAAAATTAAGTGTATGCAAGGTCACAACATCTATATTATGCATATCTATGCTTGATGGTGGCCATGCATGTAAAGTTTCTTTCACAAGAAATTTAAGTGTATGCAAGGTTACAACATCTATATTATGCGTATCTATGCTTGATGGTGGCCATGCATGTAAAGTTTCTTTCACAAGAAAATTAAGTGTATGCAAGGTCACAACATCTATATTATGCATATCTATGCTTGATGGTGGCCATGCATGTAAAGTTTCCTTCACAAGAAAATTAAGTGTATGCAAGGTCACAATATCTATGCTATGCATATCTATGCTTGATGGCGGCCATGCATGTAAAGTTTCCTTCACAAGAAAATTAAGTGTATGCAAGGTCACAACATCTATGTTATGCATATCTATGCTTGATGGTGGCCATGCATGTAAAGTTTCAAGTCAATCTCTTGAAAACTGTATAAGGAGTTTGCTCCAAAAGTTGCTGAGCTGATAGACTGCAAGACTGACCAATTGAAAGTGTTTGTTAGGGATGAATAATTCTGCGTTAAATCATTGTCTTCTTTTTCGATATTTTTGTCTTGAAAGTAACACAATCTTGCAGATACGTTATTAATCTATTGTTTATATTTTTTTCAATTAAAATTTCTTCAATTAAGTCTGATATCCGACAGGATACAGCACAAACTTAGAACAAAACAAAAAAAAGCAACACCCAAAAAGTTATATGTTTTTTGTTATGTGTAATATTGTGATCCCATTGGGATCCCACTTTCCTCAAATCTATCCCACATTTAAATAATGCTTTGACCTTGACACTAAGACTCATTATTATTTAACTTGAGTAAAACAAGAGGGCCATTGTACTCGGCTACCCCATGCAAGAAAAGTTATTCTTTATGTAATCTCAGTGCTTGAATCAAGATTAAACGAGCAGGCCAAGTTGATACTGCTGCATTAGAGATGATGCCGAATACAGCTATTTTTGATAATGTCCACAACTAATTGCAGAACTTATGGATATTCAACAGTTACTGCATTGTACCTTTGGGTCAAAGTCAAATGAAAAATTCAGTGCTGCAGTGCACACTATCTAAAGAGCGGGCAGTGAAGTGGATTGGAGGGCTGGCGCTCACTCACGTCAGAGGTTGTGAGTTTGATCCCCAGCTCGCCCTGATGCCTCTCAGCACTCAATACTCAGTACTGGTACCCAGGAAGCAAGCTCGGGAGCTGTTCACATAAGCTCTGAACTTTCTTGGCAATCAAGCTAAAATAATAAATCTTAAAGTTTATGCTTAAATCAGAGAAACAGAACTATCAGAATAGCTAACATTAAGCCTTTGGCTCTGACAGGTGATCTTATAAATAACTGATACAGTAGAACTTCAATGGCTCAAACCTGATGGGACTGGACAAAATAGTTCGAGTTAAGGGTTGTTTGAACCATACATGTATATACATCGACATAGACATCGGCCTGAACCATACAAGTGGTTCAAGCTATATTTGGTGTTCCAGCCACCCGTGTTCGAGCGAACGAAGTTCTACCGTATGTTCGTATACTTATAAGAGAAAGTCATACTAACTTGAGCCTGTATATATGTTCATCGTCTCCCATACAGTAGGATACAGTAGGAAGCAAAGTACTCCAGAAACTGCTGTACAGTTGGGGCCATCAAATCAAAACTGGTTGCCATGAGAACAATTATTTCCAGCTGTCTCACTTGATTACGTGTGAATTGATCATGACATTTTCCCAGAAGCTCATGTATTTCTGGTGGACAAACCTCATTCTTTAAGAAAAGAAAACAGAGCTAGAAATTGGTTTTCAGCAAAAAATAACTATATCTCCCCCGCATGCAATGCAAGAATAAGCTTAAATGTTGGTAACATGCATAACTATCAATCCAGACGTCTAGTAATAAGCAGGTTTGGGTATAAATTTGACAAGAAATGGGCAATAATTTTCAGGTTATTGATGGAATGTCAAATAAAGCGGAATATAATGTAACTTTAAAAGCATAACTTTTAAGTCAGAAAAAGGGGCATAGAATTTGTCATGCAGAGCTGAAATCCAAACCCATGATGTCTAGTGATAAGCAATAACCATGTGTGAAATTTCTAAAAACATTGGAAAACTATTTGAGTTACTGAGTGAACGCTGAAATCTCGCATGTGGATTCGAATTAAAATCCCATGCCAGGTATTTTGATAAGGAGCATTGCCTACCGTTACTAATTTATCAAAGGCCTGAATGGCCTGAGAGAAGGCTCACAGTCTTGCCCATCATGTTGTTTTTCTTTAATTTCTTGTCAAAATATGATATACAGATTTACCAATAAGCTCATGAATGAAGACAGATCGAAAGACAGTTAGAAAGAAATTGTGTTACAATAATGAAAATATTTTTTAATTAAAACAGATCTAAATGATGATCTATGGATATTTTCTAATTTTAGTTGGTTATGTCATATTTGTATACAGTTTTGCTTTTTTTTTTTTATTGTATGCCTTTTTGATATCATAAACCAACACATTGATGACCGATCAAACACATGGTCATAGTTATGTTAATTGCAACAAAAGAAGTCCACATAATGTAGCTATGAGCATAAAATCTCTACATCCTCTGCTTTGGCAATTGCATTTTGAAACTTTTGGAACTATTTTATCAGTCAGAGGAAATGGAATCATGATCAACAGAATAACAAAGGTTAAGAACAAAATTGTAATATTGGCAGCACAATCCCTATAGAAGGCATTCACTACGCTCACCTTCCAGAAATGGTTGTGACAATGTCGTTGTGTGGATGTTACATGTGGGATGCAGACAATGGGAGATTAGAAAAACTCATCTGTTCACAGAAATGATGAGTTAATAAATTGTGGATGACAGACAGACAACATACCTATAGGAATAGATCAGCTTAACTATAAAGGAAATCACTTATATCCATCTTACCTGTTTACTGGCTACTAACAGACATGTGACACCGAGGAGTTCAAGACAGTCCCTCGACACCTGCATGACATCCAGTACACGGTCCATGATATTAACGGCCAGGTAGAGAGTATCTTGACAAAGTTTTAAATCATGATGCATGACCCTCAGCCACTGTATGTGCAAACCACGGACCCCTGGTGAAATCTGCAGAAAAAAATACATGACCATCGTCAGCTGTTGTAATTGTATGTGAAATTCTGCGAGACAGCCACTTTAGATGAAATAACGTCTATCAAAATATAATAATATGTTGTCAGCTATTGCAATTGTATTCGAAATTCTTCAGGACAGACACAAGTTAGTCTTTTGTCATCTATTGTAATTGTAAATTCAATTGGGCATAACACTGTGGCAAGAGCACTACCCCTGATTTTAGATCTGCTAGTAAAACAGTCACTATAGAAAAAACAATGTAGGTAAAGGTCTATAGACACTACATAGTACATACCCATAAAAAAGCTACTTACTTGCAATCAATTCCCCCCACCCCCACCCACACCCGGTAACTCCGGTATTATTTTCTACATGTCACCCAGGCAATTACATGTATGGTATATGTGTATATTATATGTGACAATTATTGCATATTTGGTATTGTGATCATTATGATATTACATTTTTTTGACACCGAAATTAATATAATTATTTTGTTCCCCTACCAACTGAATTTTGAAACTTAAGGACGAGGACAAAGCAATCAAACAATGTTTCGATGTTGACCTTAACTCTAATTTATGATTGACAGCAATAACTTCACAAAGTCAGTAAATAGTCTTCGTCCAAGCCGAGTCTATACAGTCAGCTCTCACGGTCACATGCACTTCTGATCTTCCACTGTGTGTTTCACAGATTAAATGTGAGAAATAGAGAATACCATGTAAGTGTCTGAAATTATCAACTTTATCAGGTGAGGCTTAAAAAAAACAGGACGAGGCTCTGCCGAGTATTCTATTTATCATGTCAATATTTCTAGTTCATGTTTTATTCATTTTAAGTAAGGTTAAAAAGTAGTTCCATCCAGGTCAAAATGTATAAGTATACATAATGACGTCATGAAGCATACATTATGACGTCATGTGCCTGATACCAGGTAAACTTGCAATGACGTGATAAACCTATGTTTATCAGACAGGCAGTTTATCAACAGAAATGAATGCACTGACATGAGAAAATACTCAGTAAATACCTCAGGCTGGTTGTCCAAACAGGAAGGTGCGTGATATTTGTCCTCAATGCCGAGTCTGTGAAAATATATATCGTCAATGTAGTCTTCAAAACCGTTGTGATCTTGAGAAGAGCATGTACACAGTACACCACCATCTTTGTTGTGCTGTTTCGACGGCCAGTCCAGAAAACATTCCAGACACTGGAGGTTGACACTTTCTACAGGTTCGGTGAAACCCGAGTCACACAAGGACGGGTTGATCGCAATTATCTCTGGGGTGTTTTGTGATGTGTCCAAGCTTTCGGATATCTGAAATAACACATACACAAGTGTATTAAACCATTTCTGGAGCCCTTGACAAGCATGGCTCAGCCAAATACAAAAACTTGTTCATTCTTCAACTGAGCAGAGCTGGGCTAAAGGACGTCAGATGCGTGTGTGTGTGTGTGTGTGTGTGTGTGTGTGTGTGTGAGTGTTTATAGACATGCAGTGGATAAGTAGGTGTTTATACTTAGATATGAATTGAAGGATGTCAAATTTTGTAACTGATGATTAAAGTATTATTCACGCACATGCAACACAAACTTGTGTTTGATAATTTTTATTTTGCACCAGTTCAGATTCCTTACTTTATTAGTGTTGGTATACACAATGGATTCATTTTTGCAAAGTTTCAAATCAATCGCCTGAAAACTGTGGAAGGAGTTTACTTTACAAGAAAATTAAGTGTATGCAAGGTCACAACATCTACGTTATGCATATCTATGCTTGATGGTGACCATGCATGTAAAGTGTCCTTCACAAGAAAATTAAGTGTATGCAAGGTCACAACATCTATGTTATGCATATCTATGCTCTTAATTTTCTTGTGAAGGAAACTTTATATGCATGGCCACCATCAAGCGTAGATATGCATAACATAGATGTTGTGACCTTGCATACACTTAATTTTCTTGTGAAGGAAACTTTATATGCATGGCCGCCATCAAGCGTAGATATGCATAACATAGATTTTGTGACCTTGCATACACTTAATTTTCTTGTGAAGGAAAGTTTACATGCATGGCCACCATCAAGCATAGATATGCATAACGTAGATGTTGTGACCTTGCATACACTTAATTTTCTTGTGAAGGAAACTTTACATGCATGGCCGCCATCAAGCGTAGATATGCATAACGTAGATGTTGTGACCTTGCATACACTTAATATTCTTGTGAAGGAAACTTTACATGCATGGCCGCCATCAAGCGTAGATATGCATAACATAGATGTTGTGACCTTGCATACTGTTAATTTTCTTGTGAAGGAAACTTTATATGCATGGCCGTCATCAAGCATAGATATGCATAACATAGATGTTGTGACCTTGCATACACTTAATTTTCTTGTGAAAGAAACTTTACATGCATGGCCACCATCAAGCATAGATATGCATAACATAGATATTGTGACCTTGCATACACTTAATTTTCTTGTGAAGGAAACTTTACCTGCATGGCCACCATCAAGCATAGATATGCATAACATAGATGTTGTGACCTTGCATACACTTAATTTTCTTCTGAAGGAAACTTTACATGCATGGCCACCATCAAGCATAGATATGCATAATATAGATGTTGTGACCTTGCATACACTTAATTTTCTTCTGAAGGAAACTTTACATGCATGGACACCATCAAGCATAGATATGCATAACATAGATGTTGTGACCTTGCATACACTTAATTTTCTTGTGAAGGAAACTTTACATGCATGGCCACCATCAAGCATAGATATGCATAACATAGATGTTGTGACCTTGCATACACTTAATTTTCTTGTGAAGGAAACTTTACATGCATGGCCACCATCAAGCATAGATATGCATAACATAGATGTTGTGACCTTGCATACACTTAATTTTCTTGTGAAGGAAACTTTACATGCATGGCCACCATCAAGCATAGATATGCATAACATAGATGTTGTGACCTTGCATACACTTAATTTTCTTGTGAAGGAAACTTTACCTGTATGGCCACCACCAAGCATAGATATGCATAACATAGATGTTGTGACCTTGCATACACTTAATTTTCTTGTGAAGGAAACTTTATATGCATGGCCGCCATCAAGCATAGATATGCATAACATAGATGTTGTGACCTTGCATACACTTAATTTTCTTGTGAAGAAAACTTTACATGCATGGCCACCATCAAGCATAGATATGCATAACATAGATGTTGTTACCTTGCATACACTTAATTTTCTTGTGAAGGAAACTTTACATGCATGGCCACCATCAAGCATAGATATGCATCATATAAATGTTGTGACCTTGCATACACTTAATTTTCTTGTGAAGGAAACTTTACATGCATGGCCGCCATCAAGCATAGATATGCATAACATAGATGTTGTGACCTTGCATACACTTAATTTTCTTGTGAAGGAAACTTTACATGCATGGCCACCATCAAGCATAGATATGCATCATATAGATGTTGTGACCTTGCATACACTTAATTTTCTTGTGAAGGAAACTTTACATGCATGGCCGCCATCAAGCATAGATATGCATAACATAGATGTTGTGACCTTGCATACACTTAATTTTCTTGTGAAGGAAACTTTACATGCATGGTCATCATCAAGCATAGATATGCATAACGTAGATGTTGTGACCTTGCATACACTTAATTTTCTTGTAAAGTAAACTCCTTCCACAGTTTTCAGGCGATTGATTTGAAACTTTGCAAAAATGAATCCATTGTGTATACCAACACTAATAAAGTAAGGAATCTGAACTGGTGCAAAATAAAAATTATCAAACACAAGTTTGTGTTGCATGTGCGTGAATAATACTTTAATCATCAGTTACAAAATTTGACATCCTTCAATTCATATCTAAGTATAAACACCTACTTATCCATTGCATGTCTATAAACACGCACACACACACACACAAACACAAACACACACACACACACACACACACACACACACACACACACACACACGCATCTGACGTCCTTTAGCCCAGCTCTGCTCAGTTGAAGAATGAACAAGTTTTTGTATTTGGCTGAGCCATGCTTGTCAAGGGCTGCAGAAATTAAGGACTATGCACACAAAAAAATTCATAAATTATACTCAAATTCAATTACACATGTAGATATACATGGAAATAATATGAGTATTTGATGTAATAAATAGTTTGATACAAGAGGGACATATTGACCCTAATCGCTCACCTGTGGAAAAATATTTGACGATTCAAATGCAAAATCTTAAAGCAGTATTCTTTCGTAAAATTTCCCTATACAACTCATATATAAATATTTGACCCCTGGTCAATCAGAACAGCTCACTTAAGTGTTCCGCTCAAGCAAATTTAAAATAGAAATGAATATAGATAACAACTCGTGTTGTCCAGCATGCATGTAAATACTTCTTGAATATTCTACATAATAAGTATAGCATAGTATCATATATGGATAGGACTGATACAAACAGCACAAAAAATGAAATTCACAACCATATGTTACCCCCAACAATCAGAAGACATCAAAAAAACGCCATGTAACGTATTCCCCAAATTAATGACCGGGCGATGCATTTGTAAAGAGGTGTGTGTGTGTGTGTGGGGGGGGGGGGGGTATGAGTTTTACAAACACTTACGGTACAAAATTCTATACGGTTTCTTTTAAATGATAACACTCAAAAACAAAATTGAAAAATTCTGACCCAAATTAGTGAGGGGGAGCTTTAAAAGGTTGGACGTTTATTCAGGGGGTGTAAAGGATAGGGTGTGTGTCATTTAGCCAGCAGTTTAAGGTTCAATCCTGGGTTCTCATGAAAAACATGCAGGACTGGTTTTACCCAGGAATGGAAAGTGATTCATGAAAACTCTCGGCTCAATTTACAATTAAGCTAAAATAAATTAGTATAAATAACTATAGTGCGCAAGATTTAAGGATTTTAAATAAGTTCAATGTCAATATAAAATTAATATAACACTTTCTGATCATTTTAATTTCAACAACTCTTATCTAAAAAAAGATATTCAAACGTAAGCCTCATGGATCCAACATTAAATGGGAACTTATTTACCGCCCATTTTATTACATTTTGGCTTACGTTGGAGATAGTGGACGAGATAGGATTAACCTATTTATGAACTTCTCTATACTCACATGGGTATAATTTGAATTCGATAAAAAATGAAACCAGTAGGTAAAATATACATGTACATAGGTATAAACAATGTCAAAAATAAATGCACAATGTCATGTTCACATTATATTTCTATTTTCCAAAAGTCAATATAAAACAAGTGTTAGGGTTAAACGCCATTTTCAACACATATTCGACTTATCCAGTTTTATTGGTGGAGGAAGAACTCTGAAAGAATCTGAGTAGACCGAAAATCCTTCTGCAAGTAGCTAGCAAACCTACAACCTTAGCAGTGAGAGGTGAGTGATCTTGAGACAGTGCCTTAGACCTGTCGGCCATACTGTACCAGGTATCTTCTTTTGTTTAGTTTTTTTCATGGGCATTTAATACAAGATTTAACACGCTGCAGTTTATATGTGGCATACAGTTTTATTGCTGGACTGAAGACCTCCAATACTGAACATGAATAGAACCACCATCTTTCTAGAAGTACCTGGCAAACTTTCTCGTACAGTATTTAAGCTGAGCTGAGCTGAGCTCAAACCTGTGACTTCAGCAATGAGAGGTAAGTACTCTTTACACAGTACCCTCAACAACTCGGCTCATAACCTGCAGGTTTGTTATTTGACTAAGAAAACATGTGCAGTATTAAACTACCCAGAATGCATATTACCGGGTAATTCCAATTTTGTGTGTAAAACTGACTGTAGTCTCATTTGAAAACCTATTTGAATGTCGTTTAAATATCTGGAAATGCTACCCATCTCTAAAAACTATGAAAAAATTACAAAGACAAATACATGTAGTCTTTGTTACGAAGATATCAAAACAACAACTAGGCAATTTCATAAAAGTTAGAAATTAAGAGCTTCAGAAAAACCTGATTTACTCAATAATTTCATTAATAAATTATAATAAATTATAATGAATTATACTGATACATTGCATGATACAAAACAAGAAAAGATTTTAAAAACACAATATATCTACAACACATTCTGTCACATAACATATATGCTAACTTTCACAATGGCCCTTAATCATACTTTTGACTTAGGAGACCAAACCAAATAAACACATTTTCGATAAATCAAGTTACACAACTCTTTTATTTTCAAATTAGTGGTCATATAACTACATGTACATCTCACTACACAGTTGTGCCCCCTTTTTGCAATGGTAACATGATTATTGTGCTGAAGAAAAAGGCCTATGTAATTTAGTTTGAAATATTTTCAAAATTGTTCAGTGGTTGTGATTTTTTGTTGCAGATGAGAAGAGCAAAAGCTGACATAGCATGTCACTGCAATAAAACATCACTGGTGTTAAAAAAGTGACTTTTATAGGATTTTAACAAATACATGTAGTTATGAGCATTTGAGGACATCTTTTTTTTTAAAAAAACTTAAGGTGTCACTGCACCATCTTTAAAAATAATCAAGCTGGTCAACATATCAGTTATGTGGGGATACATTCCTGCTATGAAAAAAAAATACTTTAAAATTCAACTGTGCAACGAGACCTGTACTATTTTAGTATGGTGGGGATTCAATAACAACTGAGGGACTAGAGTGTACACAGGTGTACAACTTTTGAAGATTTAATAGTCATAACTCTCATATTAATTATCTGATTTAGCCACTTTTTCAAGATATCATTATATAACATCTGTGTGAGTTTGTTAAAGATAATTTAAAATGCGGCTGCTAGAGTGCACACACAGTCAATTAATATAAACTTGATGATTCAAGGGCACTAACTCTTGACATTATCAAAGTTGGTTGGTTTATAAACTTGTCCAAAATATTATGTTAATTAGTTATATTGTATCCGTGTAAGTTAGGTGATTATCCATTGAAAAAGCAGGTGCTATAGTGCATACAATATAAAAGTTTACAGACGGATGGACTACAGACACGGGGTCAATAATGTTCTAATATATCAAGGGTCGAAATAAATATGCAGCTTTCAATTTACAGTCAAGATTTTTGAAAAATTTAACAATTTTGGAAAAATAAAGATTTCATAACCAAACAATCAACATTTATCAAATTCTGTAAACTGAAGGTATGGAATCTTTAACCTGAAAAGGATACATGTCATGGAAAATAGTAGATTTAATTAGACGAATATAGAAATTAAAAATGGGATGTTTTCTCTTTTATCCATTAAATTAAAAATCATAAAATTCAGCTCATATTTCTCCTCTGACAAAAGCAAACTTCCTCTGTTGTACATTACAAAATGCCAAGCAGGTGGAGTGATGCGCATTAAATAGTGGAGAGCGTGGTCCAGTGGTAGAGCACCAAACCCATAAACAGAGGGTCGTGAGGGTCGATCCTCCGCCACAGCTATGTGTGGTTCCCTTGAGCAAGACACTTTTCCACATATGCTTAATACTGGTTCTAACCAGGAAGACTTCGAGCATGATTTGCCTAAGTTGTGAGAACTTGTTTCACAATCAAGGTAAAGTAAATAAGTTTAAACATTAATTATGATGTCCATTTACAACAATGCAAATTTAACACGAGTTTCCGAAGTATATTTCCTGGTGTAACAGTATCAACATGTTTGCTAGAAATGTTTAAAAAAAATAAAATAATAACAATACTTTATGATATACAAATTAACATATTTGTTAAAAAAAAAAATCATCAAATGCAATTCTTATTCTAACTGCATGAACAAGACCAATCACAGACATCGTGCTTTCTGTAAAACATGCGCACGCATTTACACTTGTATTGCACTCATTGTTAACTTAATATAGATATAAATATGAACAAACCAAGATAAATTAATGTTTACACTGGGATCATTGCAGTTGATATGCGATCATCTACTGATAATCAATTTTACAAAGCCATTACATATCAGAATATAAACACAGTGCCAAAGGTTTCAACTAAGTAAACAGTGACTCAGTATTGACCTGAACAATCAATGACATTTCTTTCTCTTTTATTTCAAAGACAAAAAATGCGTGTCAACTAACAAGAAAATGTATGTACAGTCAAACCTGTATAAGCAGTCACCTCTATTAAGCAGCCACTTGTCTTAAGTAGCCACATTTCTATTTCCCAAGTCTTCATAGCAAATTAACCTGTATCAAGCAACAACCTGTCTTAAAAGACCACTTATATTCCTTCCCTCTACTGGCTGCTTAAGGCAGGTTTGACTGTATATATTGACGTTGATGCCCAGTAAAGGTTCTGTCAGCTGCTGACAGAACTGTCAGTAATGACTGATGTGTTAAAAATATGGTTTGTTTGTTTAATAATTTAGTAATTTCAACTCTGCACATAACTGAAAACTTTCTCACTTAAATCAGAGGTGAAAACCAATGATAAAGAGACACAATTTCATAAATCAATCATAATGGAGACTATGACTGGACAGGATTTAAAATCATGATCCCTGGATAGATAGTCAGATGTGCTACTGACTGAGCTAAGTGGGCCCGGTTTACTTAAGGTTAGATGTTACAACTTTTGCTGTTACCTAGATGTAACACTTTGGATGTTACAACTTACATGTAAGGAATATAAGGAATTAAGCTACAACATATTTAGATGTTATAACTTTGATGTAATAACTTATAAGTAACATTCAAAATGTAATATGTTACAATTTCATGTCAGAACAATGATGCAACACATTTAAATGTTACAACTTTGATGTTACAACTTTACAACACTTCAATATTACAACTTAGATGTTATAACTTCAATGTTACAACTCAGATGTTACAACTGGATGTTACTTAACTTAACTTAGTCGCTACAATTTAGATGATTCAACTTGGATGCTACAACTTAGATGTTACAACTAAGCAACACTTCAATGTTACAATTTTGATATTCCATGTTTTATTAATTTGTCGCACAAAAATTTATCGAGATAAAAAAATCATTCATAATTTTCAACTGGAATTATCAAATCCTTGAAAACTTAAAAATCTTCAATTTGATTTGGTTATAAACGGAATGGGAACTAGAAACCTTACATTAGCACTCATACTCAAATGTTGAAAATTTCACTTTGCGATTTACATTTGTATTTGTATAAATTCCCGCATTGCTATCAACACATGCAGACTTTCAATTCCCAATGTCAAAAACAATTATCTCGTTTTATAAAGAAAAAAATCAATAAAGACACCAACTGACAAACAGTGCCATTGGATCATGTTCACTGACAATACTGTTCATGTCAACAGCAAAATTTAACACATTATTTCCCTCTAAGCACACAACAAATATGTCAAAGTTTTTTTTTTAAAGACTACTTTCCATTGCAATGGATTATCAATTTTATCTGAACATTCGATAAACTGTACAATTAATATAAACCAATTACACTAAAAAAGAAAAAAAAACTGCAACATTTGTATGAACTTTAATTGAACTACTTATACAATTATTACGAAACATTAAAAAACAATTTTACAGCTATGTTTGTTGCATAATATTGGGTAAATAAATGTGACTGAACATCATTAAATATTTATCTCTATTTCTCAAATGGAAATAATTACTTATCTTCAATACAAATAATTGCTATTGAAATTTCAATTATTTGATTCTAATCTTAATTTCTATATTATATTATGAAATACTGTCAAACCTGTGTAAGTAGTCACCTCTATTGAGCAGCCACATGTCTTAAGCAATGACATTTTCTATTCCCAATTTCCACTTTGAGCATGATTTGCCTAAGTTGTAAGAACTTGTTTTACAATCAAAGTAAAATAAATAAGATTAAACTAAACTTCCACGCTTTTAGAGAAGATTAACCTGCATTAACGATACCCCATCTTAAAAAGCCACTTTAACCCCATCCCATGACTGGCTGGTTAAGACAGGTTTGAAAGCAGTGCATCACCAGCCTCTGTACTTATCTCCCTTGAATACTCCGGGTCTGCAGATGAAGGAGGAAAAAATAAAAAATACAGTTCCCTTTCTTCTTTTATCAGGGCTTTATATTGCCGTGATTTATTTTTTCCTACCATGTATAAAATGGCCAATATTTTAGAAAATTTAATGCTTGATAAAAAAAAATATTGTTTA
Organism: Panopea generosa; assembly: GCA_029582155.1. Taxonomy (NCBI): domain Eukaryota; kingdom Metazoa; phylum Mollusca; class Bivalvia; order Adapedonta; family Hiatellidae; genus Panopea; species Panopea generosa. Next base: position 36,133,533 of record CM055906.1, read on the forward strand.
ACGCCATTTTCAGGTTATATATGGCATATCCAGTTTTACTAGAGGAGGAAGACCTCAGACTGAGTAGAACAATCGTCTTTCCACAAGTAACTGGGGAACTTTCTAATATTAAGGTTTTGGAGCGAGCGGGACTCGAACCTACGACCTTAGTGGTGAGAGGTAAGTGATCTTGAGATGACATCTTAGACCATTTGACAATGTAGGACCCTTAATGCTTGATAATCAACATCATCACAATCATCATCATAATTAACATCATCATCTCTGAACAATGTGCTCAGGTATGTCTGTGTCTATTTGTCAAGATAACTCATGGCCCAGTCACCATTTCTATGCCAAACTACATGTATGCCCAAAGAAACTATAGAAATCTCAAAATACTGTCATACTGACTATCACAAATATTCCTATTTTCCTCTGACTAGTATTCAGCGGAATGCCCTGACGGTGTCAGCACCATCACTCACAACAAACCGCGCAAGTCTTGTATTGTTGTTTTTGACCTGATTTTACCTACTTCACACTAAATTTTAATATTCTTTACCTTTACTCCAACTATTCTGACTTTTAATTTTAACTTTTTTCCACTCGAAGGCATCTAACTTCTCAATATTACCCGTGACGCAGGGCTTCTAAAATCGCCCTTTTTTTTGTTTTGTTTTTGGACCGATTTCTTCTGTTCAAAATCAGTTTTCTTTTCAAAATCTAATGAAACATCGGGTAAGATATTTCCGACTTTATCTTTTTGTTTTAAAATACAGTTCAATATAAGGCATCATCACAAAGTGTACATAACATATAATATAATGCAATAAACATTAGATGTTTTGCTGTCTTTTCAACAGTATGCCAAAATACTTCTGTCTAACTTTCACTAAATACATACACATGCTGATTTATCATCAACATGCCTTTCCTTGAAGATAATTAACAATTATTGGCGACTGATTGACTAATGATTGATAAATGATTGAGAGGTGATTGATTAATGATTGATTTTAATCTGAATAACATACTGACCAGTGTAGCTGTATACACAGACAGTTACAAAAAATTAGTAATTTCACTACAAATTAAACATGTTCATAAATTTGTTATTTTTTGATTAACACACATGTAAATATAAATTATCATCATTTTTCATCCCTTGTATTATCTAATCATCAAACTCTCCGCTGTCACTATCGCTGTCTAGCGAAGTTTCCCTCGTAAGTACATTTATTCTGTTTAATCTCTCCAACAACAGTTTCATGTGATCTTCAGAAGGCGTTTGGAGTAATCTCCCTTGGTCTGGGTTTTCTCCAACAGGTGATGGGTTTTCCTTTGACAGATCTCAAGTTTTACCCCATTTTTGATCAGGCCGAATATCTCATCCATAGGGTTTGCATTGGCTTCAGAAAAAAAAAGGAAAATAATAATTATATCTAATTGTACACATGTTAATTACATAAATGTCTACATTAATTGAGCTTTAATTTATAAACATAGGCCAATGTGACCTATGTTTCATTGATGGTTTTTATATGAACAATGTCATTATGATTTTAACATCCTCTCAGCATCAAGTATGTATACAATTACAACCGTAACGTAATGAACTGTTTATAACTCCCATGGTTCTGAATGCATCATCTTCCATGCAAAAACAACCATAGTGTAATGTGGTATATAATAAATTGCCTTTCTGTGGCGATAGCATAGAAGGCGTAATAAAAATAAAATTTCGTTCTTTGTAGAAAACTAAATTCTCTTTCACACCATAACATACTCATATATACTCGACGTACTAACAGTACCACTTAAACACATGTAAGTTGGGGTTTTTCTCTCAAAATTTTAAATAATTGTTTTTATGATTTCATGCATTGGAATATTTATTGATATTTAAGGAATGAAAATAAAACTTGATTATAATAGAATATTTTCATCTACTGTCTAGCGATTTCATTATAACACAAATTCTTTGGAACATAAAATTAAGAGAGGTAAATTAAGGTTGTGGCTGTTTTTGTACAGCAGTATGTGGCTGTTAGACAGGCCATTTTTGTACGCACATCCTTAAATTATGATTGTTTCACGGTGGTATAAAATGGCTCATTAGTCATCACATTATGGTTGCTCTATGGCGAAACAAAGCGGCACCTTACATCATGGTTGTTTTAAGGTGGAACAAAGCGGCGCCTTACATCATGGTTGCTCTATGGCGGAACAAAGCGGCGCCTTATATCATGGTTGTTTTAAGGTGGAACAAAGCGGCACCTTACATCATGGTTGTTTTATGGTGGAACAAAGCGGCTCACTACATTATGTTTGTTTTATGTTGGAACAAAGCGGCGCCTTACATCATGGTTGTTTTATGGTGGAAAAAAAATGGCTCCTAACATAATGGTTGTTTCATGGCGGAACAAAGCAGCTCATTACATTATGTTTGTTTTATGGTGGAACAAAATGGCTCCTAACTTTATTGTTGTTTCACGGTAGAACAAAGATACTCATTTTTGCAAGATCCTCATTAGGAGAAAAGCTTGCCTTTGTAGAATAACAATAATCAAACTGATATATTTTACAATCTTGCCTACCTTTGGGTTTCTGTATTTGAGGTCGGTCCTGATGCTTTCTTCAAGCCCTTTAGACCCTGTTGTAAACTAGCCATAGTTGGAGGTCCAACATCTGCAGCAGTCTGTTTGTTCTGGTGTGCTTGTAAACTATTTCCTTTCGCAGGCTTGTCACCTGATTCCAACTTAGCTGAAGGCACTGACGATGGAAAAGGAGGAGGTGGTGGAATGGACATAGGTGGGGGAGGAGGTGGTGGGGGAGGAGGTGGTGGGGGAGGGGGAGGAGCAACAGACATAGGGGGAGGGGGAGGAGGTGGGGGAGGAACAGATAAAGGGGGCGGAGGAGGAGGCGCGGGATTTGGCATTGAAGATGGTGGTGGGACTGTGGTTGAATCAACATCATCTTTTGACAGCTGTTGTTCCTTGGGAGTACCACTCACATATACAGTCACTGGAAGATTACATCCATCCGTCTTATCCTTGCCTTGGGTTGGACGTTTTGTGATAGGTTTTCTGTCTTTCACCGTATATGTAGACTTTTTATCAACTTTCACGGTTTTGGCCGAATTTCCTTGAGAGAACTTTGATTTTGTGCCGGATTTCTCACTGACAGGTGATAACCTCTTGGTTGTTTGTAACATAGAGTTCTTCTGTTGACTAGGCGGCTGATATCTCGGTGGTTTGATTGTTACAGGAGAGGGATATTTCTGAAATAGAGTGTTTACAATTAGCTTTAAGTCTTTCATTGTAAATTTAATAAGACAACAATGGTATATTGTTTATAAACAACAAATTACAGTAAAACCTGTCTTAAGCAGTCAGTCAAGGGAAGGAACAAATGTGGTCTTTTAAGACAGGTCATTGCTTAAAACAGGTTAATTTGCTCTATAAGCATAGAAATGGGAAATAGCAAATGTGGCTGCAAATGTGGCTGCTAAAGACAACTGGCTGCTTAATAGAGGTGACCACTTGCACAGGTTTGACTGTATATGGATACAAAGAAGAGTTGGAACTTACAACTTTGTAGGCTTTTAATCTTTCTATGGACTGTTTCCTCTGCTCTAAAATGAACTCTTGTTTTTTATCCAATTCTTCTTTCTGCACATCCCGTCTCTGTAAATTTGAAAATTATAGATATAAGTCATTATGATTATAAACCAGAAACAAAATCAACATATTTTATGGTCAAATCAAATAATATTATTTTCGTTCATCAAAAATTCTCAACATGTACATTCACTTTTTACACATGTTTTGCACGTTTCAGAATTATTTTTGAATTGGATTTAATGCCATTTTCAATACATTATAGGTTATATATGGTTTATCCAGTTTTATTCGTGGAGAAAGACCTCAGAATATATATCCGAGAAGAACCATCGTTCTTCCGGAAGTAACTGGCAAACTTTCTCACATAAAGATTTTGGACCGAGTGAGACTCAAACCTACAACCTTACCACTGAGAGGTAAGTGATTTTGAGATGACGCCTCAGACCACTTAGGCCACGGAGAGCCCCTGTTTCAATGCTATTTTTGAGGTGGCCCTATTAGCTCAGCTGGTAAAGCATCTGATTATCAATCCAGGGGTCATGAGTTTGAATCTCCGTGATGAATGGTATATGACATTGTGTCTTATTATCATTCATCTTTCACCTCTGATTCAAGTGGGAAAGTTATCAGTTATTTGCAGAGATGGGATGTGTTTGAGTACTGATTAACCTTTCAGGATCCCAGAAAACAGTGGTAAAGTTAACTGATCGTCTGTTAGCCCTCGATGGCAAAAAAATGATGCTTAATATTCAATCAATCAATCATAAACGTCAAACTAGAAGTTTGATATAAATAGCGCAGACAATGATTTGGTATTAATGAAAGCAGCAATGCACACATGGATACACTAACAGACATTTTTTCCTTGATTTTTTTCTAGAAGCGTAATAATTAAGTGTTTGTTAATCAATACTTACTTTTGCACAGGTCATCAACCAGAAGGTTATACTCTGACCTCTGTTCAAACAGTACAAAATGTGCTTTTTTCCATTTGAGCAGAAAAAGATCAGTTTATCGACTAACCAATCAAAACCCAACTTACACAATATGATCACCTACCATCTGTATAGAATGATGCTGATAAAATCTGTCTATTTCCTCATGTTTCTTCTCTTCCTTTCTCTTCATTTTAGACTGAAGGACTTGCTGGAAATACATTAAAAATAAACTCATCAATTCAGTTATTTGAGAAACAATGGTACACTATTTTCACTTTTTTCTTATGTTTCATAAATAACAATCAATGTCAGTAAGACTTTATTTATAAAAACAGCTCTGCTTGCTGTCTTGAGAGCTGTAGAACAGGAATGTAGGGTCAAGGTCATCTGGAAGACTTTGAATATCCGTACAGATCAAGGGCATATCGATAAACGCTGCATAGTTATAAGTAGCACCACCACCCATTTCACAATTATGTACCAAATTTGGTGACAGGTGAACCAGGGGTCGTATTCACCAACCATTCTTGAGAATAGTCTTGGACTTCAGCTTGAAAATCCCAATTTCAACCTTAGATATTTAGTTTACCGTGACAGGTAGAATAACTGTGTGAGTTTATATGACTATATATTAGGTGTCCATCCATGCTCGTAAATTTTGGCCTAAAAAAATAGTCTCCAAGCGTATTTTTCAAAATTCATTCTGGAGTTCAATTCTAAAAATATTCTTAGGAATGATTGGTGGACATCACCCCTGTAAAATAGAACTAAACTAAAACTTTACATTTAATTGGCTACCCATAGAGGTCAGTAGCAAGGTTATTTAAAAAGATACTGCATAGTACAACTTTGGACCAAATTTGATTACTCCAGACCAAATAGAATCAACCACAATAAGTTAAATTGAATTGTTGACCTGGCTGCTGATGCAAACGCAATGTCACTTTTTTTGTTCTTTAGACAAGACAAGAAAAATTGTAAACTGGAGGAATTGGGAATGGTCACATGCTTTATTTTTGAAACCACAAAGGTAAGTGTAATACAGTCAAACCTGTATTAGGGGTCACCTCTATTAAGCAGCCATCGGTCTTAAGCAGTCAAATTTGCTATTTCCCATATCTATGCTCTCTGAGCAAACTGACCTGTATTAAGCAACAACCTGTCTTAAAAGTTCACTTTTGCTCCTTCCCTTGACTGGTTGCTTAAGACAGGTTTAACTGTATGTGTATTAATATAAAAAGTGGCAAAATATTTCTATGACATGATTATTCAAAATTATGAAATCTTTAAAATAAACAGAAAAGCATACCTGAACGTACCTGTGGAGCACTGGACCCAGGAGAGGGGTTTGTGGGTTCGACCCTCCACCACTGTTACCTGCGGTGTCCTTGACCAAGATATTTTAACTGCATATGCTTAATACTGGTTTTATCCGGGAAGGCTTTGAGCGTGACTTGTCTTAAGTTGTATTTCACAACTGAAGTAAAATAAATATGTTTTAAAACAAAACAAAAAACCTACCTTTCTAGTCCTAAGTTTGGCACGTCTGGTCTGTATGGATTTAAGTTTTTCCCATATAGTTTTGAGTCTAGGGTCTGTGATCATCATGGATGGCATATATTCTTCACCACTCAGTTGTTTTGCAAATTCCACAGTACCATAAAACACAACTTTTTCCTCCTCCTCTGTAAAACACAAAATATAAACGTTTCCATTTAATAGATTTCAACGAATCTTGAATTTTTAAATGAGTAGAATCTATCAACAATAATCCAGGTATTAGATGGGTGAATGAAATTTTAAAAATAAACAAACTCAAAAACAAAGCAGTAAAGACTCAGTGTTCAGTCTACTGGTAGTTGCATCAATTATGATAATTAACTGTAAAAGAACTAATGGATTGAAAAACATTGGCTCAGGAAGTAGTTTTATGGGAAGCCATTTCTTGGTAATTTGTTGTAATACTAAAAACTGTTGTGTATTACAACAATCATTATGAACATTACCATTGTGATCATATAAACTCATCTGTGGTGTTTGTTTTATGTTTGCATCTGCGCGTGCCTAATAGGTTTGACATATTTCATATTATTCACATACCTTGTATGTCCCTTGTGATTGCTTCCTTTTGTGTCTTCGCCAGTTTTTCCTCCTCGTTCAGAGTATCAAGGTGAAGGTCAAAAATCTTGACCTGCCAATCGCACACCTGGTTCTCCAGTCTCGCCAATTCAGTCTTCACACCTGGCCTGTCATCAACACTAGCTATCTGTAATGTAGGACATTCATGTCTTAAAAGTCTACATTATATAATGTTCTATTAGTTGGGGGCGGGTTGGATGCCACAATGCAGTCCACATATAATTATATGTTGCCTGGATTGTGATTTTAACCTGCCCCCCACTGCCAAGCCATGTAAACATATTTCAGATATGAATACAAACATCATATAGATACCATTTACTTATCAAATTTTCAAAATTAATAATATTCAATGAAATTTCATATTTTTGAATATAATATATTGATTTCCATACTTTTATGGTTTTTATTGCTATTTCTTATTTTTTCTGTATAAATAAATATGCATAATTTAAATGTATAACAAGACCACCCAATAAAGGATATTAAAATTCCCCACATTACTAGTTGTATAACAAGAAGGGATACATATATCTAAATTTGAACATGCTTTAAATACTTTCAATAATAAAAATAATGGCTGACCTGTGGAACAGGTGATATATTATATATTACCTGGGAACCTGACCCAGTGTGACAGATATGGGTAATTGTAAAACAAATAGGGCTCCTGCCACAGTGGAATAACACAAATCAACATTATTCATAAGGCTTGATTCAATATAAGCTCAAGTGGAGGCAGGCTGCCCCTCTGGTGCAGAAGTATAAAATATTTTATTGTAAGTATATTGTACATACTGTACAAATCATTCTTATAATATTGTTATAATTTTTTAATAATACCCTAAACTGGGCCGTTTCAGTGTACAGGGAACAGGAAGTTTTTTTCAACTATTTTTAGTAATATTTCACATTTATATTGTGTTAATTTGATATTTCTGCACCAGAGTGACAACCTGTTATCCCATATTGCATACTTTTATAGGTAATCTGTGTAACTCCATCCAATTATACTGGATACACCAGTGAATTCACCTATTTCTCATTTCATGGTTCTGTAAATATACTATTTACATTTGCCAACCTGACATCTCCACTGCAGAGTGCTGACCGAAAGGAAGGCATCTGTATTGATCTGTATTGTGGTATATGTCAGAATCTAGTACATGTCCAAAATTGTCGAGCTAGCCTTATATACCGGATTGAAATCCGGCCAATCAGTAAATTTCACAGTACTTGCTGCTGATTGGCCGATATTCAATTCATTGAGCTTGATGCGAAAATTGGCCAATCAGTGCCAAGATAAATAATAGCTTTGACAAATCAAATTAATTGAAGGTACTATCCATGATTGTACATGGGAAAACAAACACTGTGAGATGTCAATTGCCAAATGTATGGCATAAACACTTTCTTTTACACTAAATATGAACATGTTTGCAACCTCTGACATGAGCTGCCAACACTGTTTCATTTTATTTACATACTGTTTAATTTCATGAAATTATCCCCAATGAACGCATGAACTGTTTTGCTGATTAAGCACTCTTGAAATCTGCAAAAACTATTTTTGTCAAATCTCACGAAATGCATTTGAGGGTGAATGATATCTTATAGACACAGTATTTTTTTTTCTCATTCAACACCCATAACAGACTGAAAATTTGTCAGGATATAATGAATTGACGAACAAATGTCTTTCCAAACTGTGTGTTTTTTAACGTAAATTTTAGATGTTGATAAATTGATTTAATTATGAGCATCATAATGTTTAAATTTAAAATTGTGTATCAGGGCTGTCCCTATGGGCCGGGGACTGGGGATTTCACCCAGCAATTCTTGTCATGGCCGCTGGCTACTACGGGCTGAGTATATACCGTTAAAAACGCATTTTTTAACTTCTGAATAGATCACATTGTTAATTCTCATAAACAATAATGCAGTCTATTTTTCATTAAAAACAATGAAAATTCATCACTGGTCATCTCCGGTTTGTGCCTTCATACCCCCATTTACTTGGGAAAATCAACATTCTACTTACAAAATTAGGGACAGCCCTGGTCTATAATTAAGTAATTTACAATATCTAACAGGAAAACAAGAAAAGGAGTTTCAAAAACAAATATTTTTTTATTTATATCACATTTTATTTTCATGATTTATGTCATTTTTCTACTTATTTCTACATTGTTTCTATTACATTTCAATTCCATGCATTGAGTGTTTAATTACAAACACCAAGGTCCTGTATAGAAGGACTTCTTTTTATAATTCCTTGCACACTCTCTCTACAGTTTTAAAAAGACACAGTCTTGTTCAGTTTGATACTTTTGACTGATTATTGATTTTGACACTCTAAAGATTGAATATTTTCACTATTCAAAACTAGTAGTTCTGTTGTTGGGGGAGATGGTGTATTCTCCAGTCTCTTCCTCAAACTGGTTGGTAGACAATACTGGTCTGGAATCATTAGCACAGCTTTATAACTGAAAAATATAAATTATCATAAAATAAATATTTATTTTTATCTGCAATTTTTTAACTTGTGGTTTCACATAATGTTTTTGGAAGTGACAGGATATATTACAGACAGAGTCTGATATTGATTATTTTTATTAATAATCGTTGATAATATTAAATAGAAATAACTTTAAATAGATTAATTTTCATTTTTTCCATGTTAAAGCTTTTCCAGCATCCAATTCAATATGAATGTTTTTCATCCTGGTCTTGTGCATTCACCTAAACTATATATATATATACACACCTTCCAAAACAGGCACCTTACATCTTAGTGCGACATATTGCACGTCTCTACGGAGCCTTTTGACATTTTTTTTTATTTTTGCGTCTCCCGAGTCACTGGACACAGGAACTCCAGGTATCAAAGAACACCTCATGGATGACAAACGTGTAATCATCTTTCCAACAACCTGGTAGAACATAAATAAATAATCTGAGTAAATGCAATCTATATATTGCTTTAAAAATACGAAAACAAATATTCAAAGACTGACCTACGAACACCAAACATCAATTCAATGCGTTAATAATCAAATATTAAAATACAATATAAATCTCTTCTTTCTGTTTACTCACCGAAGACTGTTCGCAAATCCTCTGTCTATCAAACATTCGTTTTCTATATGATCTGATGAGACAAGTGTGTCTTCTTTAAGTCATAAATCACTTCAATTATAAAGATTATCTTTCAGTCGTAATCATTTAATCACATAATCAATTAACACCTACTCCCCCGAGGCACATGTGTTCTGTTTTGCAAATTACCAGGTGCGCGTCATACGGTTTACTCGGATTTGTTCGCTAAAACCAATAAACTAAACATGCTAAAAGGCGGACGTTACTGTAAAACTCGGAAAATAGCGGTCAATTTGAAATATGGTTTTACCGTGAGATTTTAATTACGACAAGTGAGACCGTGAATTGGTAAATAAACTGTGAGTTTTTGACTCACGCCGTGAGGTATCACAAGTATGCAACTTGAGAATGGTTAACAGATTATACATATCAATACAAGTGATAAAGTGATTGCCAGTCAGCAGTGCCCAAAATAATATTTTTAATAAAAGGGTATTATTCATCCCCCCCCTTCCTCACCACCACCAAAATGGAAAAGATGAAGTTAGTTTAACGCCCAGATTTTCGAAGACGTTGATAAATAGACATAAAATCTAAGGTACATTGCAGTATCATTTACTGAATAGTTCAAAATCAGTAAGAAACTTTGCGTACTTACATAATATTTTTTTAGATTAGGTAATTTACCTTTTCATTAGTTTTCAACAAGTCTTATATTAAACATTAAGTCACATGTTTTAAACAAGATTTTTCATATTTCAGTATACAATCAATTGTATGCACAGGCTTAGTACTGGTTCTACCCAGGAATACTTCTAGAGCAGAGATGAAAAATAGAGAAATTTTAAGTATTTTTTTTAATTATATTTTCATAAATTTCTTTATTTAGTGTATTAGATTGATTGTTAGTGTTTTTGAATCTTGCTTTCCCAAGAAAATCATAAGTGCTGAAATCAACCCATTCCCCACTCACTATTCTTTAACAGTTGTTCATTAAACTTGCAAAAACATTTTCCCGCTGTTATGTTTTTTTATTATATTTTCATTATCAATAATAACGATAAAACAGTTCAAAAGCCGTTCATCAATATGTTCTGTTTATATATACCACAACAATATTATTACAATTATATTTGAAGTAGAAAACTGCAAAGGGCCGTTGCCACCTAAACCAATATTATTGTTTACACAGTTGCAGGTGCACGCGTCGTCTGGTTCCCTAATAAATTGATAAATCAACAATTTAATAAACAGTCAGGAAACCAGATCAAACATGGCGGAGATCACGGTCACGTGACTGAGAACAATAGGTGTTTACGAGTTATAGCGAGAAGCACCTGTACCTGCAAGTCTATGTCTCTGTTCTAGAGTGATTTGTCTTAGTTGTAAACACTGGTTTCACAATTAGTGTAAAATAAATAAGTTTATTAAACTAAAACCTCTCATATATAAGTTTATATACCATTTGTGTTATATACATGGATATCACAATATTGGAGATTTCTTTTAATGTGTCACATTTGTCCAAAATTAAAATTTTAACATTTTGAAATCAGATGATGATTAATTATAAATTATATTGAAAAAGATCACTTACCATCTCTTTCACTTTGTCCCGTTCTTGCACATATTTTTTTATTTTGTTGTTTAGAAATTGTAAATTTTCAAGTATCAAATCTTCTTTAACTCTGAAATTAAAATGATTAAAACTTAATTCATTAAATCTTAAAAGATCACAAACATATTTACACTTCCAGTATTATTCATCAGTCTGTCTGCATGCTGTAATTTAAATATGACCCTGAGGTCAGTAAAATATCAAATTATATCAAAAATGGATTCAAATAATATATTTTATATTCAACATTTTATCAATATTTTATATTTCATGATTATGTCCTTATGATTATGTCTTTATGTAATTTAAACAAATCATTAACTTTCTATTTCAAAATATTAATTCAACATTTGAGTTTAAAATAAAATTTATATCTTATAACACTGAATTACATAATATCTTTATTTTCCTCCACTCGACACTGTCTTTGAGTTTTACACTCAAATATTTTATTTGTCTAACTCTGAGTTTTACACTCAAATATTTGATTTGTCTTACTCTGAATTTAAACTCAAATGTTTTATATGTCTAACTTTAAGTTTTACAGTCAAATGTTTGATGTGTCTAACTCTGGGTTTAACACCCAAATGTTTGATGTGTCTAAATGAGTTTTACACTCAAATGTCTGATGTGTTGTCATGATGCTAATAGTATGTGTATCATTTTTACTTAACTTTGTTATATTGAACATAGTTTATGTGTATATTCCTAGAGTGTTTATTATTTGTGAAATTAAGCAGTAAATAAATAAATTTGAAATTAAAAGCATTTTGGTTGCATGCACATGTGCATCTGCAATTGAAAAAAGAACTTTGTTCTCTGTGCTTAAAAGTTGTGGGGTAAATTTTCTGCTGAAAATAACATATTGACCCTCAGAAATAACCAGCTATGGTATTTCAAAATCATTTTTTTTGTAATTTTTTAATGGGGCTACATGCCATTTCCAACACATTTTAGGTTATATATATTGCATATCGAGTTTTATTGGTGGAAGATTGACTCAGAATTAATCTCTGAGCAGAACCACCCTCCTTCCGCAAGTAACTGGCAAACATTTTCACAAAAAGAATTTGGAGCGAGTGGGACTTGAACCTGTGATCTTAGCTCTTTAATCAGTGATATCATTGGTGATGGATTAGGTTTATACCTATAATATCTTTCTTGGGATACAATCTGAAAGGACATTTGGCCAAATTTCTTCCTGTCCTCTTCCAGTCTTTGTAGAATACCTGTGTAAAAAAAACAATTTAAGATTGAGAATTAAAAAACAGCAGAAACTAGGTAATGTTTACAATAAAATTTGAGAAAATAATAATAAGTTAATGTTAGTGTTTAGAAGTATTCAGTTAAGTAGCAATTATCGTATCAATAATCAGTTAAATGTAACAAATCCAGGCCAGTTTAGTACCAATTACTGTACCAATAACCAGTCAAGAATATAATATAGCCAGACCAGTTCAGTAGCATTATTGTATCAATAACCAGTCAAGAATATAAACTAGCCAGACCAGTTAAGTAGAAATTATCGTATCAATAACCAGTCAAGAATATTATATAGCCATACCAGTTTAGTAACAATTTATGTATCAATAACCAGTTAAGAATATAAAAAATCCAGACCAGTTTAGTAGCAATTATTGTATCACTTATCACATATGACATCATTAATGTTGTTTAGTATATACGCTAATTCTTTGTATGACTGCAAAGACATGTCAATGCTTTCTACACCAAATTGCCAGGCCCGATTAGCTCAGTCGGTTACACGTCTGACTATCAATCCAGGGGTCATGAGTTTGAATCCCCGCCCGGCAACAGTCTCTGTGATGACTGATATACGACATTGTGTCTCATTATCATTCGTCTCTCACCACTGATTCAAGTGGGAAAGTTATCAGTTACTTGCGGAGATGGGGTGTGCTTGAGCACTGGTTAATCCCAGGAAACAGTGGTTAGGTTAACTGATCGTCTGTTAGCCCTCAATGGCATAAAAATGATGCTAAATATTCAATCAATCAATCAATCAATCAATCAATCAATCTACACCAAATTATTTTTACTCACCTTGAAGTATCAATTTTGTCCTTGAGTAATATCTCAAGTATGTATCTTGTATCATATCAAGGGCTTGTTCATATTGTGACTGCCATTCCGCCAACTGTTGACAGTAGTCCCGTTTCACTATTTCCCCATTGTCAGGATTTTGAATTTCCCGTTTCGCTTCGCGCACCTTAGGACATGATACTTCTCGTAAATCTAGAAATGGCTGAATCTGATAATTGTACAACTGTGACAGAGCGATGTTTAATTTAAAAACAGCCTTATCTTCATGTCTATATACATCCGCCATTTCTGACATGTTGCTTGCATTCTCTCGCTGAAAGAGGACCTTTTTCAGTTCCTCCTCGGCTAACATTATCATCTGATCGTAGCCTTGTCGTCTCAGCTCACTTATACTCTCAAAGTACTCCTCTTGGCAGTGTTCTTCAAACATGGTTGACATCAGTAGCTGTTCTTTACATGTCTCTAAAGCTATTGGGAAATATTGTGATTCCAAATGCTCACAAATGCTGTCTATATTTTCTGGGGTTTGATAGCTAACAAATGCCCAGAGACCTCTTGCGTCCTCGGGCAGATCTGGCAGATACGGGGCCAATGAAGGATGTACAAGTGACAACATGTCATGGATTCCACGCAGTTCCTGGAAACTGAAGAGACCAAAGTGGTCATGATGCTCCTTTGTGTCGCTGACTACACGATTACGTAACCTTGACAACAAGAAGTACATTATTACTTTTCAATTATTGCGATTTATTTCCTACATAATGTCATTTATCTGAACTATACATAGATATATATTTAAGTAGATCTTAATCCAGTCCCGGTTTACTCAATCATTAGCGCGTCCTACTATCAATCCCCATATCGTGAGTTTGAATCCGTTCCCATCACAGCCTATGTGATGACTGATATATGACACTGCTTGTAATTGCCATTTGTCTCTCTCCGCTGATTCAAGGGGGAAAGTTATAAGTTACTTGCGGAGGTAGGTGTGCTCGAATATTGGTCAACTTTCCAGAATCCCAGGAAAAAAAGTTAGGTTAACTGATCGTCTGGTAGCATAAAAATGATGCTAAATATTCAAACAAAACAAAAGCAGATCTTAGTCAAAAGACAATTATTCTGATAAATAGACCTTACTGTTAAATGTGTCGAGTAACACAGTCTTACAGGGCTTACTTTTCAAGGACAATTTTAAACTTATTTATTTTACATCGATTGTGAAACAAGCTCTAACGACTTAGACAAATCATGCTCAAGAGTTTCCAGGAAAGAACCAGTACTAAGCACATGTGGATAAAACACCTTGCTCATGGACCACACATAGCTGTGGCAGAGGTTTGAATCCACGACTCTCTAATCTTGGATCCGACGCTCTGATTTTGTTCTGGTTAAGCTTGCTGTCAAGAGACACATTTTCTAGTTCTTACCAGCACCTTACATATACTGAAGATGTTACAAATAAGTTACAGTTATGGTGATAGACTGACACCTAGAACTTACCCTAACAAATAAATAAAGTGGTAAAAACAATCTGTACTAACTGGCAAGAGACAAAAAATCTGGCAAGAAAAAGATTTACTTACCGACATGTTACAGCCACCTTTCTCTCTATGTCATCCCAGGAGACAAGAAACAGTAATCTGAGGGGAACAATGTTACTGGCAAATGGATTCTCCTTGATGGCCACCCATCCCTCAAGACTGTCAGGCTGGTCAAACGACCCACATACAAACTGCCCATCACCCATCACAGCAGCAGTTACACTAATCTGTGGATAGAAATATCTGGGTGTCAACCAGTTGTTTACATATAATGTCTTGGTGTTAATCAATGATTTACATAGAAACATCCGGGTGTCAACCAGTTGTATATATAGAACATTCTGGGTGTAGACTAGTTGTTTACATAGAAAAGTATACGTGTAGACCAGTTGTTTACATGGGAAAGTCTATGTGTAGACCAGTTGTTTACATAGGAAAGTCTGGATGCAGACCAGTTGTTTACATAGAAAAGTGTGGGTGTAGACCAGTTGTTTACATAGGAAAGTCTGGGTGTACACCAGTTGTTTACATAGAAGAGTCTGGGTGTAGACCAGTTGTTTACATAGAAAAGTCTGGGTGTAGACCATTTGTTTACATAGAAAAGTCTGGGTGTAGACCAGTTGTGTTTACATAGGAAAGTCTGGGTGCAGACCAGTTGTTCACATAGAAAAGTCTAGGTGTTGACAAGTTGTTTACACAGGAAAATCTCGATGTAGACCAGATGTTTATATAGGAAAGTCTGGGTGTTGGCCAGTTGTTTACATAGGAAAGTCTGGGTGTCGACCAGTTGTTTACACAGGAAAGTCTCGGTGTCGACCAGTTGTTTACATGGAAAAGTCTGGGTGTTGACCAATTGTTTACATAGGAAAGTCTGGGTGTAGATCAGTTGTTTATAAAGGAAAGTCTGGGTGTCGACCAGTTGTTTACATGGAAAAGTCTGGGTGTTGACAAGTTGTTTACATAGGAAAGTCCGGGTGTCGACCAGTTGTTAACATAGTAAAGTCTGGGTGTCGACCAGTTGTTCACATAGAAAAGTCTTGGTGTTGACAAGTTGTTTACATAGGAAAGTCTGGGGGTAGACCAGTTGTTTAAATAGGAAAGTCTGGGTGTAGACCAGTTGTTTACATAGGATAGTCTGGGTGTTGACCAGTTGTTTACATAGAAATGTTTGGGTGTAGACCAGTTGTTTACATAGGAAAGTCTGGGTGTAGACCAGTTGTTTACATAGGAAAATCCAGATGCAGACCAGTTGTTAACATAAAAAAGTCTGGATGTTGACCAGTTGTTTACATAGGAAAGTCTGGGCACAGACCAGTTGTTTACATAGGAAAGTCTGGGTGTAGACCAGTTGTTTATATAGGAAAGTCTGGGTGTAGACAAGTTGTTTAAAAAGAAAAGTCTGGGTGTTGACCAGTTGTTTATATAGGAAAGTCTGGGTGTCGATCAGTTGTTTACATAGAAAAGTCTGGGTGTTGACCAGTTGTTTACATAGGAAAGTCTGGGTGTCGACCAGTTGTTTACATGGAAAAGTCTGGGTGTCGACCAATTGTTTACATAGTAAAGTCTGGGTGTCGACCAGTTGTTTACATAGAAAAGTCTGGGTGTTGACTAGCTGTTTACATAGGAAAGTTAGGGGGTAGACCAGTTGTTTAAATAGAAAAGTCTTGGTGTAGACCAGTTATTTACATAGGAAAGTCTGGGTGTAGACCAGTTGTTTACATAGGAAAGTCTGGGTGTAGACAAGTTGTTTACATAGAAAAATCTGGGTTTTGACCAGTTGTTTACATAGGAAAGTCTTGGTGTAGACCAGTTGTTTACATAGGAAAATCTTGGTGTAGACCAGTTGTTTACATAGGAAAGTCTGGGTGCAGAGCAGTTGTTTACAAAGAAAAGTCTGGATGCAGAGCAGTTGTTTACATAGGAAAGTCTGGACGTAGACCAGTTGTTTACATAGGAAAGTCTTGGTGTAGACCAGTTGTTTATATTGGAAAAAATCTGTGTGTATACCAGTTGTTCATACAGAAAAGTCTAGGTGTAGACCAGCTGTGTTTACATAGGAAAGTCTTGGTGTCGGCAAATGGTTTACATAGTTAAGTCTGGGTGTTAATCAATTATTTACATAGGAAAGTTTGGATGTTGACCAGTTGTTTATTTACATAGAACAGTCTGGCTGTCAACCAGTTGTTTACATAGTAAAGTCTGGGTGTAGACCAGTTCTTTACATAGGAAAGTCTGGGTGTAAACAAGTTGTTTATATAGGAAAGTCTGGATGTAGACCAGTTTTTTTACATAGAAAAGTCTTGGTGTCAACCATTTGTTTACTTAGGAAAGTCTGGATGTTGACCAGTTTTTTATATAGGAAAGTCTGGGTGTAGACCAGTTTTTTTACATAGAAAAGTCTTGGTGTCAACCATTTGTTTACTTAGGAAAGTCTGGATGTTGACCAGTTGTTTATATAGGAAAGTCTGGGTGTTGACCAGTTGTTAACATAGAAAAGTCTGGGTGTCGACCAGTTGTTTACATAGAAAAGATTGGGTGACGAGCAGTTGTTTACATAGGAAAGTCTGGGTGTTGACCAGTTGTTTACATTGGAAAGTCTGGATGCAGACCAGTTGTTTACATAGAAAAGTTTGGGTGATGACCAATTGTTCATATAGGAAAGTCTGGGTGCAGACCAGTTGTTAACATAGGAAAGTCTGTGTGTAGACCAGTTGTTTACATAGAAATGTTTGGGTGTCAACAAGTTGTTAATATAGGAAAGTCTGGGTGTAGACCAGTTGTTTACATAGGAAAGTCTGGGTGTCAACAAGTTGTTTACATAGGAAAATCTGGGTGCAGACCAATTGTTAACATAGAAAAGTCTGGATGTTGACCAGTTGTTTACATAGGAAAGTCTGGATGCAGACCAGATGTTTACATAGGAAAGTCTGGGTGTAGACCAGTTGTTTATACAGGAAAGTCTGGGTGTAGACAAGTTGTTTACATAGAAAAGTCTGGATGTTGACCAGTTGTTTATATAGGAAAGTCTGGGTGTCGACCAGTTGTTTACATAGAAAAGTCTGGGTGTCGACCAGTTGTTTACATAGGAAAGTCTGGGTGTAGACCAGTTGTTTACATAGGAAAGTCTAGGTGCAGACCAGTTGTTTACATAGAAAAGTCTTGGTGTTGACAAGTTGCTTTTATAGGAAAGTCTGGGTGTCGACCAGTTGTTTACATAGAAAAGTCTGGGTGTTTACATAGGAAAGTCTGGGTGTAGACCAGTTGTTTATATAGGAAAGTCTAGGTGCATACCAGTTGTTTACATAGAAAAGTCTTGGTGTTGACAAGTTGTTTATATAGGAAAGTCTAGGTGCAGACAAGTTGTTTACATAGGAAAGACTTGGTGTTAACCAGTTGTTTATATAGGAAAGTCTAGGTGCATACCAGTTTACATAGGAAAGTCTGTGTGTAGACCAGTTTTTTATATAGGAAAGTCTGGGGTTAGACAAGTTGTTTATATAGGAAAGTCTGGGTGTAGACAAGTTGTTTATATAGGAAAGTCTGGGTGTAGACACGTTGTTTACATAGAAAAGTCTGGTTGTCAACAAGTTGTTTATATAAAACATAGAAAAGAGTGGGTGTAGAGTAAGTGTTTACACATAAAAGTCTGGGTGTTAATCATTTGTTTACATAGAAACCAATGTAAGCCTGATTCAAACCAACTCATTTATTTATAAATCAAGTGAAAAATTAAAGTTGCAACAGATTGGACACACTCGTCCCTGGTACCTCCATGGTAGTATGATTACTTTTATTAGATATGCCAGGCATGATTAGCTCATTTAGTAGTGCGTCTGATTATCAAGGGGTTGTGAGTTTGAATCCCACATATCTCCATGATGATAGATATGCAATATTGCATCTTATTGTCATCTGTCTCTCACTGCTGATTCAAGTAGGTAAAGCTATAAGTGATTTTGCTATCTATCTCTGAGTCTCGTTAATTGCTCAGTCGATTATGACAATCATGCAATGTGGTGGCATTTAAATGTTACCGCCTTTTTTTCATTAAAAACATATTTAATGACTAAGCCACTCAAACCTATTTACAAGGTATCATTTTCAGAGGTTGCACCTTACATAGCCTTTGACCTGATGACTAAATAATTGATTGTGGTCATGGCAACAGTTGTTGTTGTCTAGTGTTAAGCGTCACTTTCAACAGTTTTTCAATCATATCGTGATGGTGACTACTTGAGACAGTATTCTAAGCACTGTCACACTGGAGTATCATGCCGCAGACATATGGTACGATACCCCACCCAGTCACATTATACTGACACGGGGCTGACCAGACCTAGAACTCTCCTCTAAATGCTGAGCGTCAAGCGAGAAAGCTTCTAGTACCATTTTAATGTCTTTTGTATGACCCGGCCGGGGATTGAACCCACGACCTTCCGCATGCGAGGCAAACACTCTACCACTAGACCATGCCGCGGTTCATGGCAACAGTAGTTGGTGGGAGATTATTCCAAATGGGAATAATTCTTGGGCAAAAAAACAATTTAAAGGCATCAGTATTAACATTAGGTCTGCTGTATTGGGCTTGGTTGAGTGACCTAGTTTGTCGTAAAGACTGAGCTGGGGAAAAACACTGTTCCTTGTTTATGGATACTCAAGCCTGTGTGTATTTTATGAAAAAGGTTGAGATGAATTATGGACAAATGGTCCTAAAGACTTAATGTGAGAACTACTTTTTACATAGTCAATGCCTGTGATAATCATTATTTTTTTAATGTACTACCATATTACAGTTGGATAAAACTTTAAAAGTAAGCATAGTTTTACATTTTACTTTTCTACATTTTGTTATCAAGGAATTAGTGTTTGTATTGATATATCCAAATGAACTTGAAACTATTGACAATGGCCGTTTGAATGTACATGGCAAATGGAATTATAATGTGTTATAATTTCAAATTTAATTTATTTTAATAACTAATTGTTACTGCAAACTATGTCTTAACATTGATATTAAACATTGCTTGTAAAATTTGTAAGTGACACTTATTCATTTTTTAATAACAAAGGTTATACTTTTCTTACATACCCCACCCACTTTGTGAAGTTTGCGTCCCCTTAACGACAACTCGTTGCCGCATCGGTCGGTCATCAAACGGCACCCGCTAACCATCATAATCAAACTGCAATTCTTTACCTACCTGAAGACACTCAAAGGGCTGACAGTTAATTGGCAAACAATGTTACTTACAATGTTAATTGCTACTGACGATCCCTGTGATCAGGATTTTAATCCGAATAATTGTTAAAACAACATGCCAATTACGGAAGAGGCTATTTATCAAGAAGGTTCCCCTGTCACTGCGCATGATCAATATTTTTTCATATTCGCAATATCTCGGTTAGCCTTTTGTTCCAACAAGTGGATCAGAAAACGCTTCACTATCTAGATTTGATCCCTCCTTCTGTGACATGTGACGGTTTTGGCACCGCCTTGATGGACATTCGGAGCTCCACGGACACTGCTTTAACGTTTTGGCATTCGGACCACCTCGCCAATTATCCTAATTGAGCTCGGAGATAAATACCAGCCATTTGTACTACTTTTGGTCCAGTGGACGGAAATAGATAACAACAACAACAACAATGATGGCGGCGTACGATAGGAGGTATAATAGCAGCTCATTTTTTTAACCATAGCCTCAAACGTTAGCCTCTGTTGAAATTTTAACTGGGGACCAGTTTGTAATTGTTCTGCGTGCTCTTCAATTGGAGGTACAGAAAACATACAATTTTATAGTCACGATCATTGGGTGCTTACATTTGAATACTATGCCGAATACCGGTACGAAAAAATGCAAGAAAGAGGGGAAAACAAGAGTAAGATAACATGTTTTCAAGTTTATAAACGATGAATCAAATATTCGAAAAAGTGATATCACATAGTTGAAACTAATAAGTGATATCATTTATTTAAGTAGTTGATATCACTTATTCGTTTCAGATAGTTGATATCACTTATTCATTTAAAAAAGATGATATCACTTATTCAAATGTGTGATAAGAACTATTTGTGATTGTACTCATTTAATTGTTTCAAATAAGTGATATCACCTATGCAAAAAAGTTGATATAACTTGATTGAATAAATTATACCAATCATTTCAAATGATCAGGTGATATCACATATTTAATAAGTGATATCATATAATTTCCTATTTGAAACTAATATATGGGGTGCCGTTTTACTATTTAACTTCTATAAGTGATATCATTCATTTGAATAGGTGATGTCATTCATTCGTACAGGTGATATCACTCATTTGAATAAGTGATATCATTTATTTGAATAGGTGATATCACTTATTCTAATGAGTGATATCACCTTTTCAAATAAGTGATATTTAATAAGGGATATCATCTAATTTCCTATTTGAAACTAATGTATGGGGTGCCGTTTTACTATTTAACCTCGATAAGTGGTATCACTTATTCAAATAGGTGATATCACTCATTTGAAAAGGTGATATCACTCAGTCGAATAAGTGATATCACTAATTCGAACAGTTGATATCGCTTATTTGAATGAATGATATCATCTATTTGAATGAGTGATATCACCTATTCAAATTAGTGATATCACTTATTCGAATAAGTGATATCACTTATTCGAATTATTACTTTTTTCGAATGAGTGATATCACCTATTCCAGTAAGTGATATCACTTATTCGAGTAAGTGATATCACTAAGTTGTTTCAAATAGGTTATATGACATATTCGATTAAGTGATATCACCCAATTGAATAGATGATATCACTATTCAATTGAGTGAAATCACCTTTTCAAATGAGTGATATCACTTATTTGAATAGGTGATATCACCTATTCAAATGAGTGATATCACCTATTCGAATAAGCGATATTTAATAAGGAATATCATCTAATTTCCTATTTGAAACTGATGTATAAGGTGCCGTTTTACTATTCAACCTCGATAAGTGGTATCACTTATTCGAACAGGTGATATCACTCATTTGAAAAGATGATATCACTCAATCGAATATCACTTATACGAATGAGTGATATTACCTATTCAAGTAAGTGATATCACTTATTCGAGTAAGTGATATCACTTATTCGTTTCAAATAGGTAATATGACTTATTCGATTAAGTGACATCTCTCAACAGAATAGATGATATCACTCATTCAAATTATTCGAAACAGTGATATCACCTATTCGAATAAGTGATATTCAATAAGGGATATCATCTAATTTCCTATTTGAAACTAATGTATGGGTTGCCGTTTTACTCTTTAAACTCGATAATTGGTATCACTCAACTGAATAGATGATATCACTCATTCGGTTGAGTGATATCATCTATTTGAATTTAATTAGTGATATCACTTATTCGAATGAGTGATATCACTTATTTGTTTCAAATAGGTGATATGACTTAGCCTCAGTACTAATGAACTGTTAGAGGCTGATAGACGTCATACTATGGATACTACTTAGCCTCAGTACTAATGAACTGTTGGAGGCTGATAGAGGCCATATCATGGATACTACTTAGCCTCAGTACTAATGAACTGTTAGAGGTTGATAGAGGCCATACTATGGATACTACTTAGCCTCAGTACTAATGAACTGTTAGAGGCTGATAGAGGCCATACTATAGATACTACTTTGCCTCAGTACTAATGAACTGTTAGAGGCTGATAGAGGCCATACTATGGATACTACTTAGCCTCAGTACTAATGAACTGTTACAGGCTGATAGAGGCCATATTGTGGATACTACTTAGCCTCAGTACTAATGAACTGTTACAGGCTGTCAGAGGCCATATTACAGATACTACTTAGTCTCAGTACTAATGAACTGTTAGAGGCTGATAGAGGCCATATTGTGGATACTGCTTAGCTTCAGTACTAATGGACTGTTAGAGGCTGATAGAGGCCATATTATGGATACTATATAGTAAAACTACCAATGAATTGTTAAAGGCTGATAGAGGCCATACTATGGATACTACTCAGCCTCAGTACTAATAGACTGTTAGAGGCTGATATAGGCCATATTATGGATACTTCTTAGTCTCAGTACAAATAGACTGTTAGTGGCTGATATAGGTCATATTATGGATACTACTTAGCCTCAGTACTAATGGACTGTTAAAGGCTGATAGAGGCCATATTATGGATACTACTTAGCCTCAGTATTAATGAACTGTTTTAGGCTGATAGAGGCCATATACTAGATACTACTTAATCTCAGTAAAAATGGACTGTTTGAGGCTGATAGAGGCCATATTATGGATACTACTTAGCCTCAGTACTAATGGACTTTTAGAGGCTGATAGAGGTCATATTATGGATATTACTTAGCCTCTGGATAGTACTTATCCTCAGTACCAATGGGCTGTTAGAGGCAATATACTAGATACTACTTAATCTCAGTAAAAATGGACTGTTTGAGGCTGATAGAGGCCATATTATGGATACTACTTAGCCTCAGTACTAATGGACTTTTAGAGGCTGATAGAAGTCATATTATGGATATTACTTAGCCTCAGTGTTAATGAACTGTTAGAAGCTGATAGAGGCCATATTATGGATACTACTTATCCTCAGTAATAATGGGCTGTTAGAGGCCATATTATGGATACTATATAGTCTAAGTACAAATGGACTGTTAAACGCTGATAGAGGCCATATTATGGTTACTACTTAGCCTCAGTACTAATGGACTGTTAGAGACTGATACAGGCCATATTATGGTTACTACTTAGCCTCAGTACTAATGGACTGTTAAAGGCTGATAGAGGCCATATACTGGAAACTACTTAGTCTCAGTAAAACTGGTCTGTTAGAGGCTGATAGAGGCCATATTATGGTTACTACTTAGCCTCAGTACTAATGGACTGTTAGAGGCTGATAGAGGCCATATACTGGAAACTACTTAGTCTCAGTAAAAATGGATTGTCAGAGGCTGATAGAGGCCATATTATGAATACTACTTAGCCTCAGTACTTATGGACTGTTAGAGGCTGATAGAGGTCATATTATGGATACTGCTTAGCCTCAGTATTAATTAACTGTTAAAGGCTGATAGAGGCCATATTATGTATACTGCTTAGCCTCAGTACTTATAGGCTGTTAGAGACTGATAAACGCCATATTATGGATACTACTTAGCCTCAGTTCTAATGAAATGTTATAGGCTGATAGAGGCCATATTTTGGATACTATATAGCCTCAGTACTAATGAACTTATAGAGGCTGATAGAGGCCATGCTATGGATACTTCTTAGCCTCAGTACTAACAAACCGTTAGAGGCTGATAGTAGTTAATACAGATCATTCTGTTTACATAATAGCATCAATTACATTCATTAACAGTTATATTAATAAGATGCTGTTTATTACAAGAAATTGTATGTTATGATTATGTTGTTCATATCATTTTACACATTATACTGTTATTTTTTAATTAAGGTCAAGCCATTGCCAACATGGAAAAGAAATGCCAAAAATATGAAGAAACATCTGAATAGACTGGCTAAAATGGTTTGTAACTAATATTTACTAATCATATATGTCAGTGTTTAATCATTCAATGAAAACATTGATCTGTCCGTTTTCATTTTGTACGTCTGGAAAGAAATGAAGAACAAGCATATTGTTGAATATATCACCAGTTTTATATAATTATAATGGTTATAATTGCAATATGGACTAATTAATGATTACCTTTTATTTTCCCTTGTCCTTGTCATACATGTCATTTTTAAATGATTGACTTGATTATTGAATTGATGAAAATTAACATTCATGGTTCATATTCTGCAATACCAGTAACTTTGTAATTGTTGATCAGATTTTAATAACAGTTGGTATATCTCCATAGTGAGATAAGTTCCATTAATTATAAATATAAGTTTATTTTTATAGAAAAACCTTTCAGCTAGTGATATCAAGTCAACATTTATTTTTTGTTTCCTTTAAACAGATATCACGTAATTCAGCAATGCCAGTGGCCCCACCAATGCCTTTCATCTACCTTCATGGAGTATTTAAAGCTAAGGTATTATTATATCAATAAGACATTTTTATATAAAGACATGCTTAACATAGTTTTTATACAAACACAATGCATGTATGTCCAAATTCTAGTGTTAAGAAAATGAAAAAAATCAGGAATTTTATATGCTTTTCTTTGTAAGAAAAACAATTAATACATATAAATCTCATTAAGTAAGAGAATCTCTATAAATGTTTTTAAAACCTTCTTTGTTTTTTCTTGAGTAATATAAAAAACTACATTGGCATGGAGTCGGTGTTGCAGTGTTAGTATATTAGACCCAGGGTAGGAGAATCTTACAATTGCTTCTTCCATAGCAAATGTGTTGTCCTTGAATAAGTCAGTCTGTTTATGGTCAAAATTTAATGTTATTTTTGCTTATGTTACAAAAAGTATATATTTTTATGTCCCTGGTGTTGATGACCAGGGAGGCATATAGCTTTTGAACTGTAATGAAACTTGGTATACATCATCACCATCGTCTGAACACGTGCATATTGTCTAGCTTTTCCTGCCAGATTATTATGTAAGGAGTTATGCCTCTGTATAGTGTACCGTAATTGCATTCCTGAATGGGTAGTCGTGTATTATAAACGTATTAAATGTTATTTATTTGTATTTCAATTCTTCAGTAGAATTTTATCTGAACTAATACTGGTGGTATAAAAACATTATATTCCATTAGGGTTGTAAATTTGTATTTTATGTTTCAACAGGTGTTAAATGCCTTTCTAAGGTGCTTAATGGTGGAGAGGAACACAGCCGGAGAAGGTCACATATATGTGCTGCCATCGTATCTGGCATCATTGTGGGAGGCTAGTGGTTATGATGCTTGGTTATACCGAAGTGTAAGTAGTATTATACTCGATCAAACTGATTGCGTTTTGCTGTAAGTATCTTCCTACAATAGGTCAGCAAGTCTGATTCAAAATATGGAAAGACTGGTTTCAATAACTGGATCAGAAGAGTAGTTGATGGTCATCATTTAAAAGAAAAGTAAAGGATTGGTTAACCAGGTTTCATGATGAACCTAGACTTGGCGTGATGTGTCTGTTTACTTATTACTTCACTGTTATGGTAAAACTCATAAATTGTAATCATATAATATTTTTTATTAAATTTTGTTGAATGCTTACCTTTATTTTGTTTTGAAAAATCATGACATTGTGTACAATGCGTTTAACTTTGTATTTTTATTGTTTATGCTTTGTTGTATGAATAAAGGATGGACACTTGTGAGAAAAATAAAACATTGCTAACTTAAAACTTTTAATATTCTTGTTACATTATCAGGTAAAGATATCCATGTATAATTGGGTTTTTCTACCCGTGAATGTCAATGGAAACCACTGAGTGCTGCTTGCTGCAGACGTCAACCAAAAAAACCGTCAGCATTCTGGACTCATTGTCCTCAAAACCAAACAGGGTGCTGATTGAAAAATGGAGGTATGAATAATATGAATATGAATTATATTTCAGCAGCTGTTTGCTTTTAGTAAGTATATGTTGGTTGATTCTAATTAAAAGCACATATAGCCGACTTGTGTTTAACATTAAGTAAATTGCTTTACAGAATGCAATTTTGTCATGTACCTTTTTAAGAAGCAATCTGAATGTTTATGTTTTTTTGTGAAGTCATATTTACAAACAAAATGATTCTTTATTTTGGTAATATTTATCAACTTAAGGATATTTATGAAAATAAGAGCTGATGCTACCGGTGAGTCCCTGGACTGGTATATTGGGTCACATACCAGCAGCAAGCAGAAAGACGGGTCAAGCTGTGGACCTTTTGTACTCCTTGTAGGTTATTAAATCATATCTCCCAGTATCAACTGCATTAAAGCTGTCATTATTTCATTTATTATAAATTTGGTAATAATCAATAAATAGTTAATGTTATTTAACATATTAATATAAGGCAGATTGAAATTTAGCTTACTCAAATATCACTGAGCATCGAGCTTGATTTGTAAGAAATTGTTTCACATTCGCTGTAAAAATTATTATTTTAACAAATAGAAGCAGTTTAACCAATGTTGACCGTATGTTTACTGTTTATATGTCGCCATATAAACTTGCACAGGGTTTGCTTGGAATTGTTGTTTTCAACATAGCTTGACAAGTTGAAGCGAAACTTGCTGTAGATATATCGATCATTATGTATTGTCTTCCAGATGTTTCAGCATATGCGTCATGTAATCATATAAGCATCACGTTGTTAATATATTTTGAGGTCCATTTGGCACCAGATGGGCTGTTGCTTAAATGAATTGCTTTTTATTTTCATTAGACTTTACATTGTAATGTATCATTAAGGTCATTTAAAATATAATTGCAAAGCAGGTAAGGTAAATTAATTGAATGTTTGAAATTTTATAAGAAACAGTAAATGAGGTTTTAAATATGCAACCAGTAAGAACATAATTATACTTAATACAATAACTACCAAGTAAAACCATGTTTGAAAGAATCAGATTACATGCATTGTAATGTCTACTATACTTACTTAAGTTAATGGCTTATTTTAATATTTTTTCTAGAATGCAATGGCCTTAATGCATGGGTGTGACTTTAAAGAATTGACCCAACAAGATGGCATCAGCATGCAAAGTTATGTTGTTTACACACTTCTGTGTCATGCCACTGAACCACTGTCCCAGAAGACTATTTGTGACCTTGTAGTCTGGTGAAGCCAGGTCACAAAAAGCCCTCGATTTGTTGTGGAAACTGCGTAAGATGAATCCACTTCACATGTGATGGGATAACGCAGGTTCAAAAGAAAGATTTTATTTGCACTGTGTGGCACGCATAGTATTTTTGAACTTTTCCATTATACATTTGTATTGTTGAATTTATTTGATTTTATGTCATCAAGGGCTAACAGATGTATACCATAACAGTTGTGTTCACTGAGGGTGACAGTGTATGTAAGTTTGACATAATATGTATACCATAATAGTTGTGTTCACTGATGGTGACAGTGGTATGTAAGTTTGACATAATATGTATACCATAACAGTTGTGTTCACTGTGGGTGACAGTGGTATGTACGTTTATCATAATATGTATACTGTAATAGTTGTGTTCACTGAGGGTGACAGTGGTATGTAAGTTTGACATAATATGTATACCATAATAGTTGTGTTCACTGAGGGTGACAGTGGTATGTAAGTTTGGCATAATATGTATACTGTAATAGTTGTGTTCACTGAGGGTGACAGTGGTATGTATGTTTGACATAATATGTATACTGTAATAGTTGTGTTCACTGAGGGTGACAGTGGTATGTAAGTTTGACATAATATGAATACCATAACAGTTGTGTTCACTGTGGGTGACAGTGGTATGTAAGTTTGACATAATATGTATACTGTAATAGTTGTGTTCACTGTGGGTGACAGTTGTATTTAAGTTTGACATAATATGTATACTGTAATAGTGGTGTTCACTGAGGGTGACAGTGGTATGTAAGTTTGACATAATATAGATACCATAACAGTTGTGTTCACTGGGTGACAGTGGTATGTAAGTATGACATAATATGTATACTGTAATAGTTGTGTTCACTGAGGGTGACAGTGGTATGTAAGTTTGACATAATATGTATACCATAATAGTTGTGTTCACTGAGGGTGACAGTGGTATGTAGGTTTGGCATCATATGTATACTGTAATAGTTGTGTTCACTGAAAGAAGCAGCGATTTGTTTACATTATTTTTGTACGCTTAAATGAATTTCAACATCAAATATAACACCTATTTATGTTTCATTCATGATTTAAAATTAAATAAATGAAATATTAAATAAATGCTCCCTACAGCTTATGTGTAATTTCTTTGGACCAATAGGAAATCACTTACAGTATAAATAATCAAAGTGTGTGGCAATGGAATACAGTTTCATTTTTATATTATGTATTAGTTGTAAAATGTATTATTAAAATACTAGTTATACTCGTACTAATGATTGAAATGTTTGATTATTTGATTATTACTTTTATGACTTCTATTTGATTGTTTGTGAAGGGAAAATAATTATAATATACCATAAAAGCTACGGCAAATAAGGATGGTCGTGATATTATGTTTATCATGGAAAATGCTTTCAATATTCAATGTATATACAGCAATACAAGCAATATTTATGTAAGTAATTTATAACTGTGTTGTTTATTCTTATACATCCTATACATTATGAACAAAGTTAATAAAACCCAAGTCTGCCTTTCCCTACTGGGTGTTCTAGCTGTTTCGTTTTCATTTCCAACTTATTTGAAATAATTAAACTGTAATAAAACTATTAAGTTATCAATCCATGCAAGATGAAATTATTCATTGGACAATGTGTTAAAATAACACTTAAGCACCACCGCTGATCATACACGAAACTTATCTACATGTGAAAATAGCCAAGAATCAACCTTATACAGTATATTTTTTAATGACGATTATCCACACATCAGATATGCTGATCAGTTCCATATAGTGGCTCACATCAGCCCCGATAGATATAAAACATACATCAAGGCTTCATAGTTCCGTAGTATGACTAACTTCAGCATTATTGGTTAAAGGCCATAAAGGTTGATCAGTTCCATAGTGTGGCTCACATTGTGTATCGTTACTGAGACTGGTTAAAAATCATACTCTGTGTTATATACAGATATTCAATAGAGCCTCCGTAATGAGGATAAGTTGTACGTATATTGTGGACAATGTCAGCCTCTAACTGTGTATCGTTACTGAGACTGGTTATAACTTGAACTCTGTGTTATACAGATATATTCCATAGAGCCTCCGTATTGAGGCTAAGTTGGACCCATATTTTGGACCATGTTAGCCTCTAACTGTGTATCGTTACTGAGACTGGTTATAACTTGAACTCTGTGTTATACAGATATATTCCATAGAGCCTCCGTATTGAGGCTAAATTGGACCCATATTGTGGACCATGTCAGCCTCTAACAGTGTATCGTTACTGAGACTGGTTATAACTCGAACTCTGTGTTATACAGATATTCCATAGAGCCTCCGTAGTGAGGCTAAGTTGGACCAAAATTGTGGACCATGTTAACCTCGAACAGAATATCGTTACTGAGACTAGTTAAAAGTCATACTCTGTGTTATACAGATATGCCATAGAGCCTGAGTAATGAGGCTAAGTTAGACCCATATTGTGG
The DNA here is from genome assembly GCA_029582155.1 of Panopea generosa. NCBI lineage: Eukaryota > Metazoa > Mollusca > Bivalvia > Adapedonta > Hiatellidae > Panopea > Panopea generosa. Next base: position 36,163,809 of record CM055906.1, read on the forward strand.
ACCATGTTAGCCTCTAACAGTGTATCGTTACTGAGACTGGTTAAAACTCCAACTCTGAATTATACAGATATTCCATAGAGCCTGCGTAATGAGGCTAAGTTGGACCCATAGTGTTGACCATGTTAGCCTCTAACAGTGTATCGTTACTGAGACTGGTTAAAATTCGAACTCTGTGTTATACAGATATTCCATGAGCCTCCGTATTGAGGCTAAGTTGGACCCATATTGTCGACCATGTTAGCCACTAACTTTGTATCGTTACTGAGACTGGTTATAACTCGAACTCTGTGTTATACAGATATTCCATGAGCCTCCGTAATGAGGCTAAGTTGGACCCATATTGTGGACCATATTAGCCTCTAACAGTGTATCGTTACTGAGACTGGTTATAACTCCAACTCTGAATTATACAGATATTCCATAGAGCCTGCATAATGAGGCTATGTTGGATCCATATTGTGGACCATGTTAGCCTCCAACAGTGTATCGTTACTGAGACTGGTTAAAAGTCATACTCTGTGTTATACAGATATGCCATAGAGCCTGCGTAATGAGGCTAAGTTGGACCAATATTGTGGACCATGTCAGCCTCTAGCTGTGTATCGATACTGATATTGGTTATAACTCGAACTCTGTGTTATACAGATATTCCATAGAGCCTCCGTATTGAGGCTAAGATAGACCCATATTGTGGACCATGTTAGCCTCCAACAGTGTATCGTTACTGAGACTGGTTCAAAGTCATACTCTGTGTTATACAGATATGCAATAGAGCCTGCGTAATGAGGCTAAGTTGGACCCATATTGTGGACCATATTAGCCTCTAACAGTGTATCGTTACTGAGACTGGTTATAACTCCAACTCTGAATTATACAGATATTCCATAGAGCCTGCATAATGAGGCTAAGTTGGACCCATATTGTGGACCATGTTAGCCTCCAACAGTGTATCGTTACTGAGACTGGTTAAAAGTCATACTCTGTGTTATACGGATATGCCATAGAGCCTGCGTAATGAGGCTAAGTTGGACCCATATTGTGGACCATGTTAGCCTTTTACAGTGTATCGTTACTGAGACTGGTTATAACTCCAACTCTGAATTATACATATATTCCATAGAGCCTCCGTATTGAGGCAGTAAGTTGGACCCATATTGTGGACCATGTTAGCCTCCAACAATGTATCGTTACTGAGACTGGTTAAAAGTCATACTCTGTGTTATACAGATATGCCATAGAGCCTGCGTAATGAGGCTAAGTTGGACCCATATTGTGGACCATGTTAGCCTCTAACAGTGTATCGTTACTGAGACTGGTTATAACTCGAACTCTGTGTTATACATATATTCCATAGAGCCTCCGTATTGAGGCAGTAAGTTTGACCCATATTGTGGACCATGTTAGCCTCCAACAATGTATCGTTACTGAGACTGGTTAAAAGTCATACTCTGTGTTATACAGATATGCCATAGAGCCTGCGTAATGAGGCTAAGTTGGACCCATATTGTGGACCATGTTAGACTCTTACAGTGTATCGTTACTGAGACTGGTTATAACTCCAACTCTGAATTATACAGATATTCCATAGAGCCTGCGTAATGAGGCTAAGTTGGACCCATATTGTGGACCATGTTAGCCTCTAACTGTGTATCGTTACTGAGACTGGTTATAACTCGAACTCTGTGATATACAGATATTCCATAGAGCCTCCGTAATGAGGCAGTAAGTTGGACCCATATTGTGGACCATGTCAGCCTCAAACAGTGTATCGTTACTGAGACTAGCTATAACTCGAACTCTGTGTTATACAAATATTCCATAGAGCCTCCGTATTGAGGCTAAGTTGGCCCCATATTGTGGACCATGTTAGCCTCTAACTGTGTATCGTTACTGAGACTGGTTATAACTCGAACTCTGTGATATACAGATATTCCATAGAGCCTCCGTAATGAGGCAGTAAGTTGGACCCATATTGTGGACCATGTCCGCCTCAAACAGTGTATCGTTACTGAGACTGGCTATAACTCGAACTCTGTGTTATACAAATATTCCATAGAGCCTCCGTATTAAGGCTAAGTTGGACCCATATTGTGGACCATGTTAGCCTCTAACAGTGTATCGTTACTGAGACTGGTTATAACTCGAACTCTTTGTTATACAGATATTCCATAGAGCCTCCGTAATGAGGCAGTAAGTTGGACCCATATTGTGGACCATGTTAGCCTCTAACAGTGTATCGTTAATGAGACTGGTTATAACTCCAACTCTGTGTTATACAGATATTCCATAGAGCCTCCGTATTGAGGCTAAGTTGGACCCATATTGTGGACCATGTTAGCCTCCAACAGTGTATCGTTACTGAGACTGGTTAAAAGTCATACTCTGTGTTATACGGATATGCAATAGAGCCAGCGTAATGAGGCTAAGTTGGACCCATATTGTGGACCATATTAGCCTCTAACAGTGTATCGTTACTGAGACTGGTTATAACTCCAACTCTGAATTATACAGATATTCCATAGAGCCTGCATAATGAGGCTAAGTTTGATCCATATTGTGGACCATGTTAGCCTCCAACAGTGTATCGTTACTGAGACTGGTTAAAAGTCATACTCTGTGTAATACGGATATGCCATAGAGCCTGCGTAATGAGGCTAAGTTGGACCAATATTGTGGACCATGTCAGCCTTTAGCTGTGTATCGATACTGATATTGGTTATAACTCGAACTCTGAGTTATACAGATATTCCATGAGCCTCCGTAATGAGGCTAAGTTGGACCCATATTGTGGACCATATTAGCCTCTAACAGTGTATCGTTACTGAGACTGGTTATAACTCCAACTCTGAATTATACAGATATTCCATAGAGCCTGCATAATGAGGCTAAGTTGGATCCATATTGTGGACCATGTTAGCCTCCAACAGTGTATCGTTACTGAGACTGGTTAAAAGTCATACTCTGTGTTATACAGATATGCCATAGAGCCTGCGTAATGAGGCTAAGTTGGACCCATATTGTGGACCATGTCAGCCTCTAGCTGTGTATCGATACTGATATTGGTTATAACTCGAACTCTGTGTTATACAGATATTCCATGAGCCTCCGTATTGAGGCTAAGTTGGACCCATATTGTGGACCATGTTAGCCTCCAACAGTGTATCGTTACTGAGACTTGTTCAAAGTCATACTCTGTGTTATACAGATATGCAATAGAGCCTGCGTAATGAGGCTAAGTTGGACCCATATTGTGGACCATATTAGCCTCTAACAGTGTATCGTTACTGAGACTGGTTATAACTCCAACTCTGAATTATACAGATATTCCATAGAGCCTGCATAATGAGGCTAAGTTGGACCCATATTGTGGACCATGTTAGCCTCCAACAGTGTATCGTTACTGAGACTAAGTTGGACCCATATTGTGGACCGTGTCATCCTCTGTGTATCGTTACTGAGACTGGTTATAATTCGAACTCTGTGTTATACAGATATTCCATAGAACCTCCGTAATGAGGGTAAGTCGGATCCATATTGTGGACCATGTTAGCCTCTAACTGTGTATCGTTACTGAGACTGGTTATAACTCATATTGTGTTATACAGCTATTCCATAGAGACTCCGCAATGAGGCTAAGTTATACCCATATTGTGGACCATATTAGCCTCTAACAGTGTATCGTTACTGAGACTGGTTATAACTCCAACTCTGAATTATACAGATATTCCATAGAGCCTGCATAATGAGGCTAAGTTGGAACCATATTGTGGACCATGTTAGCCTCCAACAGTGTATCGTTACTGAGACTGGTTAAAAGTCATACTCTGTGTTATACGGATATGCCATAGAGCCTGCGTAATGAGGCTATGTTGGACCCATATTGTGGACCATGTCAGCCTCTAGCTGTGTATCGATACTGATATTGGTTATAATTCGAACTCTGTGTTATACAGATATTCCATGAGCCTCCGTAATGAGGCTAAGTTGGACCCATATTGTGGACCATGTTATCCTCTAACTGTGTATCGTTACTGAGACTGGTTATAACTAGAACTCTGTGTTATACAGATATTCCATAGAACTTCCGTATTGAGGCTAAGTTGTACCCATATTGTGGACCATGTTAGTCTCTAACAGTGTATCGTTACTGAGACTGGTTATAACTTGAACTCTGTGTTATACAGATATATTCCATAGAGCCTCCGTATTGAGGCTAAGTTGGACCCATATTGTGGACCATGTTAGCCTCCAACAGTGTATCGTTACTGAGACTGGTTAAAAGTCATACTCTGTGTTATACAGATATTACATGAGCCTCCGTAATGAGGCTAAGTTGGACCCATATTGTGGACCACGTCAGCCTCTGTGTATCGTTACTGATACTGGTTATAACTCCGACTCTGTGTTATACAGATATTCCGTAGAACCTCCGTATTGAGGCTAAGTTGGACCCATAGTGTGGACCGTGTCAGCCTCTGTGTATCGTTACTGAGACTGGTTATAATTCGAACTCTGTGTTATACAGATATTCCATACAACCTCCGTAATGAGGCTAAGTTGGACCCATATTGTGGACCATGTTAGCCTCTAACTGTGTATCGTTACTGATACTGGTTATAACTCATATTGTGTTATACAGCTATTCATAGAGACTCCGCAATGAGGTTAAGTTATACCCATATTGTGGACCATGTCAGCCTCTGTGTATCATTACAGAGACAGGTTTTAACTCATTTTTTGTGTTATACAGATATTCCATAGAGACTCTAAGGCGAAGTTATACCCATATTGTTGTCAATGCCATCCTCTAACTGTGTATCGTTACTGAGACTGGTTATAACTCGGACTCCGTGTTATATAGTTATTCTATTGATCCAACATAATAACTTAGGTACTGGTCGATTTCCAGTGCATAGTAAATGGACACAAAACATGTTAGTGGTAGAGAGAATAAATAACACCAATCAATGATAACTTGTTTGCTTTTAAAGACTCCTTTTTATTAAGTAATATACATGATGTTATCTAGCTCATTTGACAAAATGTTAAACAAAACATAAAACCATATATAATATTAAAGAAACAACCATGTGATATTTGACTAATAGTTAATTTATGTTTACATTTATCAAGCAATATACAGTGTAGCAATGTTATATAACAGCATCCAAATTAATTATGCAATGCAGCTATAATTAGTGGAAATAAGAGTGCTGTATATTGTATTCTGGCATATCCACTTGCGGATTTTGATCATAAGACGAAATTTCCTGTAGTGGAATGCTGTGATTGAGCTGCTCATTAGTGTATAACGGATCTGATTTTGTGCTTTTCGATAGATGTTCATGAATTTTACATTGATTGTAATGATCGTCACCCGTCTAACTGACCACTCTTAATTCTTAACATCCATTTTGTTTAATATGCCTATATTTGCCATCATATTATGGACAACTCCTTAAATGAATTATATTCCATTACTCAGAACAAAACATTCCACTTGCAGAATATTTTGACCATTTCAGTCTTTATCAGCTTTGTATTGAGTCATCCATGCATAGAATTACGTGACATAGGACGATCACATGATAAAAGGAGAGCATTATGCACTGAAGGTAACTCCAGTCCCTCATCCTGGTTGAGTGACGCCTCTCCTTGTATCACATGATCATCCTATGTCACGCGATATTATGCATGAATGATCTAGCACAAAGCGGATGATCCATGACTATGTGATATGGTCGAAATATTCTGCAAGTCAAATGTTTTGTTCTGAGTATTGGAATATAATTCATCGAAGATGTTAAATCCAGAGCAAGAGACCAACCTATATTGTTATATACAACTTATTTACCGTAACTTGGAATATACAGAAGACAGATACTTTAACATGGACATGTATTTAATTGGCAGATCTGGCTTGAGAAACGACAAGGAAACCGTGCTCTGAAACCACAAAAATAATTTTAAATGGTTGGTGAAGTTATCTACATTCATGTACGACAGCATTGACTTGAACTTTTTAAGAGTTGAGTTTCTCTGTTCTGCAACCTGCGTATTTAGGTCCTTGTAGTGCATATACATATTTAGGTTATACCCCAAATGACAGCCTGAAAAAGAAATGACATTAAAAACATTTAACACATCTTTAACTTTAAAGAATAAGCCAAATATTTACCCTAAACTGAAGAAAAATTTTTGAAATATTGTCCCCATTTCTAGAATGAAAAACCGTTCACGACTTCCTAAAATTCATACTAAATTTGTTATTCAACTGATTTGATGTTATTACTCACAAACGGAAATAATCAGTAAAATTTCAATTATAGAATATCAATCTTATAAAGTTAACTTTATCACAAAAGAAAATGAGCTCATGTGACTGTAATCATTATTATATTAGTGGTAATAAAACATTATATACAAACATTACAGCTGATACTACCACTTACACTAGTACAGCCATATCATCATAATTAGTATTCAAGGTATTAAGAAGATACTTCACATTGCTATGTGTTTAATTGTTTAATTGCTAAATGCTGACAATAAAAATAATCTATATTGCGAAAACTTATGCCTTAGAAAAGAAGTGTGTAACCAGTGATGATATAGTTTTTATAAAAATCACTACCAGTTCAAGATGAAAAAAGAAAGATTAATACTTAAAAAGTAAAGAGAGAAGGACAAATGGATTCTTAACTAAACACAAATTATGTATACTTCGCACTTACCGACATGGTTGCACCAATGGAATCTGTCCACAACAAACCATGTGTCTCTAAAAAAGACCAGATCTCTATTCAACGCATAATTGTGCAGATTGCAAGCATTGTCATACACAATAAGTTTTGGTGCTGAAAATGATTAAATTTTAAATTTGATTACCTTTTAATCATATAAAAATTTAAAAAAATCATCTGAGTAGGTGGTTTTACATTAATTTTCATGAAATGCTTTTAACAAATGAGGTTCTTATTGAAGGCAAAAAATTGTCAATAATAGTTCTCTTATGCATAAAATGTAATGGTTACAATGTCAAAAATAAAGAATAAGCTACACAACAGTTTACAGTAACCCTTATACTTTTACATTAAATTTCTTGGTTGAATATATTTTATTTTATGATGCTTAGAACATTGTTTATACAAACTACAAAATGAAAAGGGATCAGATTAAACACACTTATTAAGTTCATTAATCTTCTTATAGTATGCTCAAATTTACAACTATCTAGGAATAAAGGCTGCATACTTCTTAGGTTCAATCTAAGGCATAAAGTTCATTGTTGCCCAGTGAAAGAAGCTTTTAGATAATGTAACTTGCTTATACAGAAAATAAAAAAGTGCAAATTTTGAAGAAGATAGTTAAGTTTTTTTTTGTATGAATCTGTTAGCTAACAAACTTATCATATGTATCTAAAACCAAATAGCATTACCGGTATGGAATCTTGTCCTGAGTATTGAGAAAGGGACATTTGGCGACTCAACACCTTCCATTAACTGGAACCCATAGCAAATCCGTGAAATAAAAATTACAATAAACAAGGTTAAGATGACCATTACATGCTTAACACAAACACTTTCAGAAGTTATACTATTCATGTAAGTATTTGTAAATAACAATTTTTCGGCTGTACATTTCTAAGACTTCCATTCTGCAGTTAAAACCTTTTATCTAGATTTATTAAAAAAGAAAGTTATGTATTATACCGGTACCTAACATATGAACAAGAGCTGTCAGAAGACAACAAAGCTCGCCTCTGGGTGTCTTAAGTCCAAAAAGGGCCATAAGTGTGGCAAAATGCAACCCAGAGTTATGGTTCTTGTCTGTGTGTGTTCCATTGATGATGGTGAACACACATGTGATGGTTCATTCACATCCAATGAGTGGTTGCATAGATATCTGAAACATGTATGCAAAAATTTAACCTGGGTGTCTACAGACGACGACAACACTGGGGTCATGAGAATAGCTCTCCTTGAACTTGACGAGTGAATCAAAATAATTAATTTCAAATTTAAACATTTAATGAGTATGTTTATGCATTTGTTGGAAAAATAACAACAGAAGTAAGCAAAGAATAATATACTCTGCAGAAATAAAAAAAGTACCACTTATTCTATTGCCAGGACTCTTTTCATATGTACTATAGTTAATCAATTGTTGATTCAGTAATTAACATCCTCATAGCTTGATTATGTTAACAATATTTAACTGCGACATGGTGAAAATAACAACATTCATTGAATTTCTTATTTGATTATCAACACTATCACCATGCATATTAAGGTATTGAATACTGTGCAAAGAAGATTATCATGTACGTGCAAACAGTGATCCTGCCTACCCGTTGCCTTACATACAAGCGAACTGAAACTGATAAGTTGCATCAACAGTGCATTAGTACTCAATCAATAAAGAAGTTGATACATAGCTCTTAAAAATTAAAAGAACTAATACATTTTTGAGGTGTTAACTTATTACTTATTTTTAATAAATATATAAACATGATGAAAAATTAAAAGAATTGCTTCATACCTTCAATTAACCACTACTAACATCAAAATCTTGAACCATAAATGCAAGAAAATTGTCATCTACAGGAACAACTGTTTTATGCTGACATAGACAAAGTTTGTAGAAATCAACATCTTCAGATTGGCTTGAAGTGACAGTCATTGAAGATTGATTTTCAACAAATGTTTGGGTTGACCAACTAGAATCTGTTTTTTCTTCAGTACATATTTTTATGGTTGTTGACGGTTTTCTTGAAATATTGCAATAAATAAAAAAAATATTGCAATTTGTATGCATAGTTTGCTCATCAGATTCCGAATACTGTATTTTATGTAATTTGATATGGTCACATTATCATCATAAGATGGATTCATAGACTCTATTTTTAAAATGACCAACATAAACTAACTGTTGACAAGATAAGAAAAGATACAATTAGGATATGGTGTACGAGAAAATTTTGAAACAGTTGCTCTAAAACAGGTTGTTTTACCATTTAATGTCATTAAAAGCTATATTCAATTATTTTGATATCTAAGGAATGTAGGGGCATGGTCCTCCCCGACCCTCTCACCACTAGGACAGGGAGACTAAATGGGTCACACAAATGGGTGGCTGAAAAAATTTAATGTACAAATTTATCCAGAAATACAGTTGCTTTATAGACTATTTAGGTTAATTTATTTTTTCAATACCAATCCCTTTTTTTTTTTTAAAAAAGAAGACTTTTCTTAAATAATAATTATGGTAAAGTACAGTAATTCAATGAATTTTAAAAATCATAAAATATATTTCATATTTTATGACCATTACTTACTTGCCATTGCTTAATTATACCACAATCACTTCACAATAAAGGATTTTGAATACTAACAGACCTGAAAAAGAAGTAATAGATATATGTGTACAATATACTGAAAGATAACTAATACTGATAATCACTACTTTATGGCAATACTACTCAAAATATAAGACATTGTGACAATCAAATCAAATTAACAAGACCAATATAACATGCAAAACATTTACAGCAAGTGGAATATTTGTAAAATATCCATACAATCTAATTCATTACCATTGGGTATACACATTATTTTAAGTTTCATACCAAAATTGCTGAGGCTAACTATTACAAATATTATGGACCAGTCTATAACAGTTCATTGGTACTAAGGCTAAGAAGTATCCACAGTAAGGCATCTACCAGCCTATAACAGTTCATTACTACTCAGGCTAAGAAGTATCCATAATATGGCCTCTATCAGCCTCTATCAGTTCATTAGTACTGGACTAAGTAGTATCCATAATATGGCCTCTATCAGCCTCAAACAGTTCATTAGTACTGAGACTAAGTAGTATCCATAGTACAGACTCTATCAGCTTCTAACAGTTCATTAGTACTGAGGCTAACTAGTATCCATACTATATCCTCTATCAGCCTATAACAGTTTGTTAGTACTGAGGCTAAATAGTATCCATACTATAGCCTCTATCAGCCTCTAAGTGTTTGTTAATATTAAAGCTAAGAAGTGTCAATAGTATGGCCTTTATCAGCCTCTAACAGTTTGTTAGTACTGAGGCTAAGCAGTATCAATAGTATAGCCTCTAACAATTCATTAGTTCTGAGGCTTTGTTAGTATCCATAATATGGCCTCTATCAGCCTCTAACAGTTCATTAGGACTGAGGCTAAGTAGTATCCATAAAATGACCTCTATCAGACTCTAAAAGTTGTGGTACTGAGGCTAAGTAGTATCCATAGTATAGCCTCTAACAGTTCATTAGTACAGAGGCTAAATAGTACCCATAATATGGCCACTACCAGCTTCTGACAGTTCATTAGTACTGAGACTAAGTAGTATTCATAATATGGCCTCTATTAGTCTCTAACAGTACATTAGTACTGAGGCTAAGTAGTATCCAAAGTATAGCCTCAAACAGTTTATTAGTTCTGAGACTAATTAGTATCCATAGTATGGACTCTATAAGCCTCTAACAATTCCATAATACTGAGGCTAACTACTATCCATAATATGGCCTTTATCAGCCTCTAACAGTCCATTAGTACTGAGGTTAATTAGTATCCATAATATGGCCTCTTTCAGCCTCAAACAGTCCATTAGTACTGAGGCTAAGAAGTATCCATAATATGGCCTCTATCAGCCTCTAACAGTCCATTAGTACTGAGGCTAAGTAGTATCCATAATATAACCTTTATCAGCCTCTAACAGTCCATTAATACTGAGGCTAAGTAGTATCCATAGTATAGCCTCTATCAGCCTCAAACAGTTCATTAGTTCTGAGACTAAGTAGTATCCATAGTATGGATTCTTTGAGCCTCTAACAGTTAATTTGTACTGAGGCTAAGTAGTATCTATAGTATGGCACCGATCAGCCTCTAACAGTCCAGCTGTATTGAGGCTAAGCAGTATCCATAATAAAGCCTCTAACAGTTCGTTAGTACTGAGGCTAAGTAGTATCCATAGTATGGCCTCTATCAGCCTCTAACAGTCCAGTAGTACTGTGGCTAAGTAGATCCATAATAAAACCTCTATCAGCCTCTAACAGTTTGTAAGTACTGAGGCTAAGTAGTATCTATAGTATGGCCTCTATCAACCTCTAACAGTTCATTAGTTCTGAGACTAAGTAGTATCAATAGTATGGACTATATCAGCCTCTTACAGTTAATTCATACAGAAGCTAAGTTGTATCCATAATATGGCCTCTATCAGTTCATTAGTACTGAGGCTAAGTAGTTTCCATAGTATGGCCTCTATCAGCCTCTAAAAGTTTATTAGCACTTGGACTAAGTAGTATCCATAATATGGCCTATATCAGCCTCTAACAGTTTATTAGCACTGAGACTAAGTAGTATCCATAATATGGCTTCTATCAGCCTCTTACATTCAATTACTACTGAGATTAAGTAGTATCCATAATATGGCCTCTATCAGCCTCTTACAGTCAATTAGTACTGAGACTAAGTAGTTCCATAATATGGCCTCTATCAGCCTTTAATAGTTCATTAGTACTGAGGCTAAGTAATATCCATAATATGGCCTATATCAGCCTCTAACAGTTTATTAGCACTAAGACCAAGTACTATCCATAATATGGCCTCTATCAGCCTCTTACAGTCAATTAGTACTGAGACTAACTAGTATCCATAATATGGCCTCTATCAGCCTCTAATAGTTCATTAGTACTGAGACTAAGTAGTATCCATAATATGGCCTTCATCAGCCTCTAACAGTTTATTAGCACTGAGACTAAGTAGTATCCATAATATGGCCTCTATCAGCCTCTTACAGTCAATTAGTACTGAGACTAAGTAGCATCCATAATATGGCCTCTATCAGCCTCTTACAGTCAATTATTATTGAGACTAAGTAGTATCCATAATATGGCCTCTATCAGCCTCTAATAGTTCATTAATACTGAGGCTAAGTAGTATCCATAATATGGCCTCTATCAGCCTCTAACAGTTAATTAGTACTGAGGCTAAATAGTATCTTTAGTATGGCATCTATCAGCCTCTAACAGTCCAGTTGTACTGAGGCTAAGTAGTATCAATACTATGGACTCTATAAGCCTCTAACAGTTAATTAGTACTGAGGCTAAATAGTATCTATAGTATGGCACATATCAGCCTCTAACAGTCCAGTTGTACTGAAGCTAAGTAGTATCCATAATTAAGCCTCTATCAGCCTCTAACAGTTCGTAAGTACTGAGGCTAAGTAGTATCCATAGTATGGCCTTCATCAGCCTCTAACAGTACATTAGTACTGAACCTAAGTAGTATTTATAGTATTGCATCTATCAGTCTCTTACAGTCCAGTTGTACTGAGGCAAAGTAGTATCCATAATAAAGCCTCTATCAGCCTCTAACAGTTCATAAGTACTGAGGCTAAGTAGTATCCATAGTATGGCCTCTATCAACCACTAACAGTTCATTAGTACTGAGACTAAGTAGGTTCATATTATGGACTCTATCAGCCTCTTACAGTTAATTCGTACTGAGGCTAAGTTGTATCCATAATATTGCCTCTATCAGTTCATTAGTACTGAGGCTAATTAGTATCCATAGTTTGGCCTCTATCAGCCCCAAACAGTCTATTAGTACTGAAGCTAATTACTATCCATAATATGGCATCTATCAGTTCATTAGTACTGAGATTAAGTAGTATCCATAACATGGCTTCTATCAGTTCATTAGTACTGAGGCTAAGTAGTATCCATAGTATGGCATCTATCAGCCTCAAACAGTCCATTAGTACTGAGGCTAAGTAGTATGCATAATATGGCCTCTATCAGACTCAAACAGGCCATTAGTATGGAGGCTAAGAAGTATTCACAATATGGCCTTCTAACAGTTCATTAGTACTGAGGCTAAGTAGTATTCATAATATGGCCTCTATTAGCCTCTAACAGTTCAATAGTACTGAGACTAAGTAGTATCAATAATATTGCCTCTATCAGTCTCTAACAGTTTATTAGCACTGAGACTAAGTAGTATCCATAATATGGCCTCTATCAGCCTCTAATAGTTCATTAGTACTGAGGCTAAGTAGTATCCATAATATGGCCTTTATCAGCCTCTAATAGTTTATTATTACTGAGGCTAAGTAGTATCCATAATATGGCCTTCATCAGCCTCTAACAGTTCATTAGTTCTGAGACTAAGTAGTATCAATAATATTGCCTCTATCAGTCTCTAACAGTTTATTAGCACTGAGGCTAAGTAGTATCCATAATATGGCCTCAATCAGTTCATTAGAACTGAGGCTAAGTAGTATCCATAACATGGCCTCTATCAGCCTCTAATATCCATTAGTACTGAGGCTAACTAGTATCCATAGTATGAACTCTATCAGCCTCAAATAGTCCATTAGTTCTGAGGCTAAAAAGTATCCATAATATGGCCTGTATCAGTTCATTAGAATTGAGGCTAAGTAGTATCCATAACATGGCCTCTATCAGCCTAAAAATGTCCATTAGTACTGAGGCTAACTAGTATCCAAAGTATAGCCTCTATCAGCCTCAAATAGTCCATTAGTTCTGAGACTAAGTAGTATCCATAATATGGCCTTTATCAGCCTCTCACAGTCCATTAGTATTGAGGCTAAGTAGTATCCATAATTTGATCTCTATCAGCCTCAAACAGTCCATCAGTACTGAGGCTAAGTAGTATCCATAATATGGCCTCCATCAGCCTCTAACAGTCCATTAGTACTGAGGCTAAGTAGTATCCATAATATTACCTCTATCAGCCTCTAACAGTCCATTAGCACTGAAACTAATTGTTATCCATAATATGGCCTCTATCAGCCTGAAAAAGACCATTAGTACTGAGGCTAACTAGTATCCATAGTATGGCCTCTATCAGCCTCAAATAGTCTATTAGTTCTGAGACTAATTAGTATCCATAATATGGCCTCTATCAGCCTCTAACAGTCCATTAGTATTGAGGTGAAGTAGTATTCATAATATAACCTCTATCAGCCTCTAACAGTCCATTAGCACTGAAACTAAGTGGTATCCATAATATGGCCTTTATCAGCCTCTTACAATCAACTAGTACTGAAACTAAGTAGTATCCATAATATGGCCTCTATCAGCCTCTAAAAGTTCATTAGGACTGAGGCTAAGTAGTGTCCATAATATGGCCTCTTTCAGCCTCTAACAGTTCATTAGTACTGAGACTAAGTAGTGTCCATAATATGGCCTCTATCATCCTCTATCAATTCATTAGAACTGAGGCTTAGAAGTATCCATAACATGGCCTCTATCAGCCTCAAATAGTCCATTAGTACTGAGGCTAATTAGTATCCATAGTATGGCCTCTATCAACCTCAAATAGTCCATTAGTACTGAGGCTAACTAGTATCCATAATATGGCCTCTATCAACCTCAAATAATCCATTAGTACTGAGGCTAACAAGTATCTATAACATGACTCTATCAACCTCAAAAAATCCATTAGTTCTGAGGCTAAGTAGTATCCATAATATGGTCTCTATCAGTTCATTAGAACTAAGGCTAAGTAGTATCCATAACATGGTCTCTATCAGCCTCAAATAGTCCATTAGTACCGAAACTAACTAGTATCCATAATATGGCCTCTATCAGCCTCAAATAGTCCATTGGTTCTGAGGCTAAGTAGTATCCATAATATGGCCTCTATCAGTTCATTAGAACTGTGGCTAAGTAGTATCCATAACATGGCCTCTATCAGCCTCAAATAGTCCATTAGTACTGAGGCTAACTAGTATTCATAGTATGGCCTCTATTAGCCTCAATTAATCCATTAGTTCTGAGGCTAAGTAGTATCCATAATATGGCCTCTAACAGTTCATTAGTAATGAGGCTATATAGTGTAACGGGTATGGCCTCTATCAGCCTCTAACAGTTCTTTAGTATTGAGGCTATATAGTGTAATCGATATAGCCTCTATCAGCCTCTAAGAGTTCATTAGTACCGAGTCTAAGTAGTATCCATGGTATGGCCTCTACCAGCCTCAAATAGACCATTAATTCTGAGGCTAAGTAGTATCCATAATATGGCCTCTATCAGCCTCTAAGTGTTCATTAGTACCAAGTCTAAGTAATACCCATAATATGCCCTATTAGCTGATTAGTAATAAGGCTAATAGAACTTTACGTTTCTATTGTTTTATAATAAAATTCAATATTAATATTGAAGAAACATTAAATACGTATTGTTGGAGAAATAACCTCATTATATATATGCCTATTGCAGGTATTGTAGCAGCCCGGAAAACGGGCCTTAGCCTCAATCTTAGCCTCTGCGGTTTTTAACCTGAATTCTTATGCAAATGATAATGAAATATAAATATATATTGTTATTAAATACTTTTTCACAACTATTAAAATGAAACAACTATATAAGTTTAAATACAATAGGTTTTTGTGATAAAATATAAAATGAAGGGAGCGGTCTTTATTTTTTCATCTTAAACAGGCGCTCGGACAACACTGATCATCAACGTTTATGACAGATGGAGCAATGCAGGAATGAGGTTATTTCTCCAACAATACGTATTTAATGTTATTTCAATATTAATATTGAATTTTATTATAAAACAATAGAAACGTAAAGTTCTATTAGCCTAATTACTAATCAGCTAATAGGGCATATTATGGGTATTACTTAGACTTGGTACTAATGAACTCTTAGAGGCTGATAGAGGTCATATTATGGATACTACTTAGCCTCAGAACTAATGGTCTTTTTGAGGCTGGTAGAGGCCATACCATGTATACTAATTAGACTCGGTACTAATGAACTCTTAGAGGCTGATAGAGGCTATATCAATTACACTATATAGCCTCAATACTAAAGAACTGTTAGAGGCTGATAGAGGCCATACCCGTTACACTATATAGCCTCACTACTAATGAACTGTTAGAGGCCATATTATGGATACTACTTAGCCTCAGAACTAATGGACTAATTGAGGCTGATAGAGGTCATACTATGAATACTAGTAAGCTTCAGTACTAATGGACTATTTGAGGCTGATAGAGGCCATGTTATGGATACTACTTAGCCTCAGTTCTAATGAACTGATAGAGGCCATATTATTGATACTACTTAGCCTCAGAACCAATGGACTATTTGAGGCTGATAGAGGCCATACTATGGATACTAGTTAGTCTCGGTACTAATGGACTATTTGAGGCTGATAGAGGCCATGTTATTGATACTACTTAGCCTTAGTTCTAATGAACTGATAGAGACCATATTATGGATACTACTTAGCCTCAGAACTAATGGATTTTTTTGAGGTTGATAGAGGTCATGTTATGGATACTTGTTAGCCTCAGTACTAATGGATTATTTGAGGTTAATAGAGGCCATATTATGGATACTTGTTAGCCTCAGTACTAATGGACTATTTGAGGTTGATAGAGGCCATACTATGGATACTAGTTAACCTCAGTACTAATGGACTATTTGAGGCTGATAGAGGCCATGTTATGGATACTTCTAAACCTCAGTTCTAATGCACTGATAGAGGATGATATAGGCCATATTATGGATACTACTTAGTCTCAGTACTAATAAACTGTTAGAGGCTGATAGAGGCCATATTATGGATACTACTTAGCCTCAGTACTAATGAACTTTTAGAGGCTGATAGAGGCCATATTATGGATACTACTTAGTTTCAGTACTAGTTGATTGTAAGAGGCTGATAGAGGCCATATTATGGATACCACTTAGTTTCAGTGCTAATGGACTGTTAGAGGCTGATAGAGGTTATATTATGAATACTACTTAGCCTCAATACTAATGGACTGTTAGAGGCTGATAAAGGCCATATTATGGATACTACTTAGCCTCAGTACTAATGAACTATTTGAGGCTGATAGAGGCCATACTATGGATACTAGTTAGCCTCAGTACTAATGGACTTTTTTAGGCTGATAGAGGCCACATTATGGATATCACTTAGTTTCAGTGCTAATGGACTGTTAGAGGCTGATAAAGGTAATATTATGGATACTACTTAGCCTCAGAACTAATGGACGGTTAGAAGCTGATGGAGGCCATATTATGAATACTACTTAGCCTCAGTACTGATGGACTGTTTGAGGCTGATAGAGACCATATTATGGATGCTACTTAGCCTCAATACTAATGGACAGTTAGAGGCTGATAGAGGCCATATTATGAATACTACTTAGTCTCAGAACTAATGGACTATTTGAGGCTGATAGAGGCCATACTATGGATAATAGTTAGCCTCAGTACTAATGGACATTTTTAGGCTGATAGAGGCCATGTTATGGATACTACTTAGCCTCAATTCTAATGAACTGATAGAGGCCATATTTTGGATACTTCTTAGCCTCAGAACTAATGGACTATTTGAGGCTGATAGAGGTCATACTATGGATACTAGTTAACCTCAGTACTAATGGATATTAGAGGCTGATAGAGGCCATGTTATGGATACTACTTAGACTCAGTTCTAATGAACTGATTGAGGCCATATTATGGATACTACTAAGTCTCAGTACTAATGAACTGTTAGAGGCTGATGAAGGCCATATGGATACTACTTAGCCTCAGTATTAATGAACTATTAGAGGCTGATTAAGGCCATATTATGGATACTACTTAGCCTCAGTAATAATGAACTATTAGAGGCTGATTAAGGCCATATTATGGATACTACTTAGCCTCAGTATTAATGAACTATTAGAGGCTGATTAAGGCCATATTATGGATACTACTTAGCCTCAGTACTAATGAACTATTAGAGGCTGATTAAGGCCATATTATGAATACTACTTAGCCTCAGTAATAATGAACTATTAGACGCTGATTAAGGCCATATTATGGATACTACTTAGCCTCAGTAATAATGAACTGTTAGAGGCTGATAGAGGCCATACCCGTTACACTATATAGCCTCACTACTAATGAACTGTTAGAGGCCATATTATGGATACTACTTAGCCTCAGAAATAATGGACTAATTGAGGCTGATAGAGGCCATACTATGAATACTAGTTAGCCTTAGTACTAATGGACTATTTGAGGCTGATAGAAGCCATGTTATGGATACTACTTAGCCTCAGTTCTAATGAACTGATAGAGGCCATATTATGGATACTACTTAGCCTCAGAACCAATGGACTATTTGAGGCTGATAGAGGCCATACTGTGGAACTAGTTAGTCTCGGTACTAATGGACTATTTGAGGCTGATAGAAGCCATGTTATGGATACTACTTAGCCTTAGTTCTAATGAACTGATAGGGACCATATTATGGATACTACTTAGCCTCAGAACTAATGGATTTTTTTAGGTTGATAGAGGTCATGTTATGGATACTTGTTAACCTCAGTTCTAATGGATTATTTGAGGTTGATAGAGGCCATATTATGGATACTAGATACCTCAGTAATAATGGACTATTTGAGGTTGATAGAGGCCATACTATGGATACTAGTTAGCCTCAGTAATAATGGACTATTTGAGGCTGATAGAGGCCATGTTATGGATACTTCTAAGCCTCAGTTCTGTTGAACTGATAGAGGATGATAGAGGCCATATTATGGATACTACTTAGTCTCAGTACTAATGAACTGTTAGAGGCTGATAGAGGCCATATTATGGATACTACTTAGTCTCAGTACTAATGACCTGTTAGAAGCTGATAGAGGCCATATTATGGATACTACTTAGCCTCAGTACTAATGAATTTTTAGAGGCTGATAGAGGCCATATTATGGATACTACTTAGTTTCAGTACTAGTTGATTGTAAGAGGCTGATAGAGGCCATATTATGGATACCACTTAGTTTCAGTGCTAATGGACTGTTAGAGGCTGGTAGAGGTTATATTATGGATACTACTTAGCCTCAATACTAATGGACTTTTAGAGGCTGATAAAGGCCATATTATGGATACTACTTAGTCTCAGAACTAATGGACTATTTGAGGCTGATAGAGGCCATACTATGGATACTAGTTAGCCTCAGTACTAATGGACTTTTTATGCTGATAGAGGCTATATTATGGATACCACTTAGTTTCAGTGCTAATGGACTGTTAGAGGCTGATAGAGGTTATATTATGGATACTACTTAGCCTCAGTACTAATGGACTGTTAGAGGCTTATGAAGGCGATATTATGGATACTACTTAGCCTCAGTACTGATGGACTGTTTGAGGCTGATAGAGACCATATTATGGATACTACTTACCCTAAATACTAATGGACTGTTAGTGGCTGATAAAGGCCATATAATGGATACTACTTAGTCTCAGAACTAATGGACTATTTGAGGCTGATACAAACAATACTATGGATACTAGTTAGCCACAGTACTAATGGACTTTTTTAGGCTGATAGAGGCCATGTTATGGATACTACTTAGCCTTAATTCTAATGAACTGATAGAGGCCATATTATGGATACATCTTAGCCTCAGAACTAATGGACTATTTGAGGCTGATAGAGGTCATACTATGGATACTAGTTAGCCTCAGTACTAATGGATATTAGAGGCTGATAGAGGCCATGTTATGGATACTACTTAGACTCAGTTCTAATGAACTGATTGAGGCCATATTATGGATACTACTAAGTCTCAGTACTAATGGACTATTTGAGGCTGATGAAGGCCATATTATGGATACTACTTAGCCTCAGTACTAATGAACTGTTAGAGGCTGATGAAGGCCATATTATGGATACTACTTAGCCTCAGTAATAATGAACTATTAGAGGCTGATAAAGGCCATATTATGGATACTACTAAGTCTCAGTACTAATGAACTGTTAGAGGCTGATGAAGGCCATATTATGGATACTACTAAGTCTCAGTACTGATGAACTGTTAGAGGCTGATGAAGGCCATATGGATACTACTTAGCCTCAGTAATAATAAACTATTAGAGGCTGATAAAGTCCATATTATGGATACTACTTAGCCTCAGTACTAATGAACTATTAGAGGCTGATAGAGGCCATATTATGGATACTACTTAGTCTCAGTGCTAATAAACTGTTAGAGACTGATAGAGGCAATATTATTGATACTACTTAGTCTGAGTACTAATGAACTGTTAGAGGCTAATAGAGGCCATATTATGGATACTACTTAGCCTCAGTACTAATGAACTGATGGAGGCCATATTGTGAATACTTCTTAGCCTCCATACTAATGGCCTGTTTAAGTCTGAAAGAGGCCATATTATGCATACTGCTTAGCCTCCTTACTAATGGACTGTTTGAGGCTGATAGATGCCATACTATGGATACTACTTAGCCTCACTACTAATGAACTGATAGAAGCCATGTTATGGATACTACTTAATCTCAGTACTAATGAACTGATAGATGCCATATTATGGATAGTAATTAGCTTCAGTACTAATAGACTGTTTGGGTCTGATAGAGGCCAAACTATGGATACTACTTAGCGTCAATACTAATGAACTGATAGAGGCAATATTATGGATACAACTTAGCCTCAGTACGAATTAACTGTAAGAGGCTGATAGAGTCCATAATATGAAACTACTTAGTCTCAGTACTAATGAACAGTTAGAGGTTGATAGAGGCCATACTATGGATACTACTTAGCCTCAGTACTTATGAACTGTTAGAGGCTGATAGAGGCTTTATTATGGATACTACTTTGCCTCAGTACAACTGGACTGTAAGAGACTGATAGATGCAATACTATAAATACTACTTAGCCTCAGTACTAATGTACTGTAAGAGGCTGATAAAGGCCATACTATGGATACTGCTTAGCCTCAGTACTTACGAACTGTTAGAGGCTGATAGAGGCTTTATTATGGATACTACTTAGCTTCAGTACAACTGGACTGTTAGAGGCTGATATGTGCCATACTAAAGATACTATTTAGCCTCAGTACTAATTAACTGTTATAAGCTTATAGAGTCCATATTATTGATACTACTTAGTCTCAGTACTAATGGACTGTTAGAGGCTGATAAAGGTAATATTATGGATACTACTTAGCCTCAGTACTTATGAATTGTTAGAGGCTGATAGAGGCTTTATTATGGATACTACTTTGCCTCAGTACAACTGGACTGTAAGAGACTGATAGATGCAATACTATAAATACTACTTAGCCTCAGTACTAATGTACTGTAAGAGGCTGATAAAGGCCATACTATGGATACTGCTTAGCCTCAGTACTTACGAACTGTTAGAGGCTGATAGAGGCTTTATTATGGATACTACTTAGCTTCAGTACAACTGGACTGTTAGAGGCTGATATGTGCCATACTAAAGATACTATTTAGCCTCAGTACTAATTAACTGTTATAGGCTTATAGAGTCCATATTATTGATACTACTTAGCCTCAGTACAACTGGACTGTTAGAGGCTGATAGATGCCATACTAAAGATACTATTTAGCCTCAGTACTAATTAACTGTTAGAGGCTGATAGAGGCCATATTATGGATACTACTTAGCCTCAGTATTAATGAACTATTTGAGGCTGATAGAGGCCATATTATGGATACTACTTAGTCTCAATAATAATTGACTGTGAGAGGCTGATAGAGGCCATATTATGGATGCTACTTAGTCTCAGTACTAATTGACTGTAAGAGGCTGATAGAGGCCATATTATGGATACTACTTAGTCTCAGTGCTAATAAACTGTTAGAGGCTGATGAAGGCCATATTATGGATACTACTTAGTCTCAGTACTAATGAATTATTAGAGGCTGATAGAGGCCGTATTATGGATACTAGTTAGTCTCAGTACTAATTGACTGTAAGAGGCTGATAGAGGCCATATTATGGATACTACTAAGCCTCAGAACTAATGAATTGTTAGAGGCTATACTATTGATACTGCTTAGCCTCAGTACTAACAAACTGTTAGAGGCTGATAGAGGCCATACTATGGACACTTCTTAGCTTTAATACTAACAAACTCTTAGAGGCTGATAGAGGCCATAGTATGGATACTATTTGTCCTCAGTACTAACAAACTGTTACAGGCTGATAGAGGATATAGAATGGATACTAGTTAACCTCAGTACTAATGAACTGTTAGAAGCTGATAGAGTCTGTACTATGGATACTACTTAGTCTCAGTACTAATGAACTGTTTGAGGCTGATAGAGGCCATATTATGGATACTACTTAGTCCAGTACTAATGAACTGATAGAGGCTGATATAGGCCATATTATGGATACTTCTTAGCCTCAGTAGTAATGAACTGTTATAGGCTGGTAGATGCCTTACTGTGGATACTTCTTAGCCTTAGTACCAATGAACTGTTATAGACTGGTCCATAATATTTGTAATAGTTAGCCTCAGCAATTTTGGTATGAAACTTAAAATAATGCGTATACCCAATGGTAATGAATTAGATTGTATGGATATTTTACAAATATTCCACTTGCTGTAAATGTTTTGCATGTTATATTGGTCTGTTAATTTGATTTGATTGTCATAATGTCTTATATTTTGAGTAGTATTGCCATAAAGTAGTGATTATCAGTATTAGTTATCTTTCAGTATATTGTACACATATATCTATTACTTCTTTTTCAGTTCTGTTAGTATTCAAATTCCTTTATTGTGAAGTGATTGTGGTATAATTAAGCAATGGCAAGTAAGTAATGGTCATAAAATATCAAATTTATTTTATGATTTTTAAAATTCATTGAATTACTGTACTTTACCATAATTATTATTTAAGAAAAGTCTTATTTTTTAAAAAAAAAAAAGGGATTGGTATTGAAAAAATAAATTAACCTAAATAGTCTATAAAGCAACTGTATTTCTGGATAAATTTGTACATTAAATTTTTTCAGCCACCCATTTGTGTGACCCATTTAGTCTCCCTGTCCTAGTGGTGAGAGGGTCGGGGGAACCATGCCCCTACATTCCTTAGTTATCAAAATAATTGAATATAGCTTTTAATGATATTAAATGGTAAAACAACCTGTTTTAGAGCAACTGTTTCAAAATTTTCTCGTACACCATATCCTAATTGTATCTTTTCTTATCTTGTCAACAGTTAGTTTATGTTGGTCATTTTAAAAATAGAGTCTATGAATCCATCTTATGATGATAATGTGACCATATCAAATTACATAAAATACAGTATTCGGAATCTGATGAGCAAACTATGCATACAAATTGCAATATTTTTTTTATTTATTGCAGTATTTCAAGAAAACCGTCAACAACCAAAAAAATCTGTACTGAAGAAAAAACAGATTCTAGTTGGTCAACCCAAACATTTGTTGAAAATCAATCTTCAATGACTGTCACTTCAAGCCAATCTGAAGATGTTGATTTCTACAAACTTTGTCTATGTCAGCATAAAACAGTTGTTCCTGTAGATGACAATTTTCTTGCATTTATGGTTCAAGATTTTGATGTTAGTAGTGGTTAATTGAAGGTATGAAGCAATTCTTTTAAATTTTCATCATGTTTATATATTTATTAAAAATAAGTAATAGGTTAACACCTCAAAAATGTATTAGTTCTTTTAATTTTTAAGAGCTCTGTATCAACTTCTTTATTGATTGAGTACTAATGCACTGTTGATGCAACTTATCAGTTTCAGTTTGCTTGTATGTAAGGCAACGGGTAGGCAGGATCACTGTTTGCACGTACATGATAATCTTCTTTGCATATTATTCAATACCTTAATATGCATGGTGATAGTGTTGATAATCAAATAAGAAATTCAATGAATGTTGTTATTTTCACCATGTCGCAGTTAAATATTGTTAACATAATCAAGCTATGAGGATGTTAATTACTGAATCAACAATTGATTAACTATAGTACATATGAAAAGAGTCCTGGCAATAGAATAAGTGGTACTTTTTTATTTGTTCAGAGTATATTATTCTTTGCTTACTTCTGTTGTTATTTTTTCAACAAAGGCATAAACATACTCATTAAATGTTTAAATTTGAAATTAATTATTTTGGTTCACTTTTTAACTCGTCAAGTCCAAGGAGAGCTATTGTCATGACCCCAGTGTTGTCGTCGTCTGTAGACACCCAGGTTAATTTTTTGCATACAAGTTTCAGATATCTATACAACCACTCATTGGATGTGAATGAACCATCACATGTGTGTTCACCATCATCAATGGAACACACACAGACAAGAACCATAACTCTGGGTTGCATTTTGCCACACTTATGGCCCTTTTTGTTGTCTTCTGACAGCTCTTGTTCATATGTTAGGTACCGGTATAATACATAACTTTCTTTTTTATAAATCTAGATAAAAGGTTTTAACTGCAGAATGGAAGTCTTAGAAATGTACAGCCGAAAAATTGTTATTTA
This sequence comes from Panopea generosa, assembly GCA_029582155.1. NCBI lineage: Eukaryota > Metazoa > Mollusca > Bivalvia > Adapedonta > Hiatellidae > Panopea > Panopea generosa. The sequence continues at coordinate 36,188,181 of CM055906.1, forward strand.
CAAATACTTACATGAATAGTATAACTTCTGAAAGTGTTTGTGTTAAGCATGTAATGGTCATCTTAACCTTGTTTATTGTAATTTTTATTTCACGGATTTGCTATGGGTTCCAGTTAATGGAAGGTGTTGAGTCGCCAAATGTCCCTTTCTCAATACTCAGGACAAGATTCCATACCGGTAATGCTATTTGGTTTTAGATACATATGATAAGTTTGTTAGCTAACAGATTCATACAAAAAAAAACTTAACTATCTTCTTCAAAATTTGCACTTTTTTATTTTCTGTATAAGCAAGTTACATTATCTAAAAGCTTCTTTCACTGGGCAACAATGAACTTTATGCCTTAGATTGAACCTAAGAAGTATGCAGCCTTTATTCCTAGATAGTTGTAAATTTGAGCATACTATAAGAAGATTAATGAACTTAATAAGTGTGTTTAATCTGATCCCTTTTCATTTTGTAGTTTGTATAAACAATGTTCTAAGCATCATAAAATAAAATATATTCAACCAAGAAATTTAATGTAAAAGTATAAGGGTTACTGTAAACTGTTGTGTAGCTTATTCTTTATTTTTGACATTGTAACCATTACATTTTATGCATAAGAGAACTATTATTGACAATTTTTTGCCTTCAATAAGAACCTCATTTGTTAAAAGCATTTCATGAAAATTAATGTAAAACCACCTACTCAGATGATTTTTTTAAATTTTTATATGATTAAAAGGTAATCAAATTTAAAATTTAATCATTTTCAGCACCAAAACTTATTGTGTATGACAATGCTTGCAATCTGCACAATTATGCGTTGAATAGAGATCTGGTCTTTTTTAGAGACACATGGTTTGTTGTGGACAGATTCCATTGGTGCAACCATGTCGGTAAGTGCGAAGTATACATAATTTGTGTTTAGTTAAGAATCCATTTGTCCTTCTCTCTTTACTTTTTAAGTATTGATCTTTCTTTTTTCATCTTGAACTGGTAGTGATTTTTATAAAAACTATATCATCACTGGTTACACACTTCTTTTCTAAGGCATAAGTTTTCGCAATATAGATTATTTTTATTGTCAGCATTTAGCAATTAAACAATTAAACACATAGCAATGTGAAGTATCTTCTTAATACCTTGAATACTATTTATGATGATATGGCTGTACTAGTGTAAGTGGTAGTATCAGCTGTAATGTTTGTATATAATGTTTTATTACCACTAATATAATAATGATTACAGTCACATGAGCTCATTTTCTTTTGTGATAAAGTTAACTTTATAAGATTGATATTCTATAATTGAAATTGTACTGATTATTTCCGTTTGTGAGTAATAACATCAAATCAGTTGAATAACAAATTTAGTATGAATTTTAGGAAGTCGTGAACAGTTTTTCATTCTAGAAATGGGGACAATATTTCAAAAAAATTTCTTCAGATTAGGGTAAATATTTGGCTTATTCTTTAAAGTTAAAGATGTGTTAAATGTTTTTAATGTCATTTCTTTTTCAGGCTGTCATTTGGGGTATAACTTAAATATGTATATGCAATACAAGGACCTAAATACGCAGGTTGCAGAACAGAGAAACTCAACTCTTAAAAAGTTCAAGTCAATGCTGTCGTACATGAATGTAGATAACTTCACCAACCATTTAAAATTATTTTTGTGGTTTCGGAGCACGGTTTCTTTGCCGTTTCTCAAGCCAGATCTGCCAATTAAATACATGTCCATGTTAAAGTGTCTGTCTTCTGTATATTCCAAGTTACGGTAAATAAGTTGTATATAACAATATAGGTTGGTCTCTTGCTCTGGATTTAACATCTTCGATGAATTTTATTCCAATACTCAGAACAAAACATTTGACTTGCAGAATATTTCGACCATATCACATAGTCATGGATCATCCGCTTTGTGCTAGATCATTCATGCATAATATCGCGTGACATAGGATGATCATGTGATACAAGGAGAGGCGTCACTCAACCAGGATGAGAGACTGGAGTTACCTTCAGTGCATAATGCTCTCCTTTTATCATGTGATCGTCCTATGTCACGTAATTCTATGCATGGATGACTCAATACAAAGCTGATAAAGACTGAAATGGTCAAAATATTCTGCAAGTGGAATGTTTTGTTCTGAGTAATGGAATATAATTCATTTAAGGAGTTGTCCATAATATGGCAAATATAGGCATATTAAACAAAATAGATGTTAAGAATTAAGAGTGGTCAGTTAGACGGGTGACGATCATTACAATCAATGTAAAATTCATGAACATCTATCGAAAAGCACAAAATCAGATCCGTTATACGCTAATGAGCAGCTCAATCACAACATTCCACTACAGGAAATTTCGTCTTATGATCAAAATCCGCAAGTGGATATGCCAGAATACAATATACAGCACTCTAATTTCCACTAGTTATAGCTGCATTGTATAATTAATTTGGATGCTGTTATATAACATTGCTACACTGTATATTGCTTGATAAATGTAAACATAAATTAACTATTTGTCAAATATCACATGGTTGTTTCTTTAATATTATATATGGTTTTATGTTTTGTTTAACATTTTGTCAAATGAGCTATATAACAACATGTATATTACTTAATAAAAAGGAGTCTTTAAAGCAAACAAGTTATCATTGATTGGTGTTATTTATTCTCTCTACCACTAACATGTTTTGTGTCCATTTACCATGCACTGGAAATCGATCAGTACCTAAGTTATTATGTTGGATCAATAGAATAACTATATAACACGGAGTCCGAGTTATAACCAGTCTCAGTAACGATACACAGTTAGAGGATGGCATTGTCCACAATATGGGTATAACTTCGCCTTATTACGGAGTCTCTATGGAATATCTGTATAACACAAAATATGAGTTAAAACCTGTCTCTGTAATGATACACAGAGGCTGACATGGTCCACAATATGGGTATAACTTAGCCTCATTGCGGAGTCTCTATGGAATATCTGTATAACACAATATGAGTTATAACCAGTCTCAGTAACGATACACAGTTAGAGGCTAACATGGTCCACAATATGGGTCCAACTTAGCCTCATTACGGAGGTTCTATGGAATATCTGTATAACACAGAGTTCGAATTATAACCAGTCTCAGTAACGATACACAGTTAGAGGCTGACATGGTCCACAATATGGGTCCAACTTAGCCTCAATACGGAGGTTCTACGGAATATCTGTATAACACAGAGTCGGAGTTATAACCAGTATCAGTAACGATACACAGTTAGAGGCTGACGTGGTCCCAATATGGGTCCAACTTAGCCTCATTACGGAGGCTCTATGGAATATATCTGTATAACACAGAGTTCAAGTTATAACCAGTCTCAGTAACGATACACTGTTAGAGGCTACCATGGTCCACAGTATGGGTCCAACTTAGCCTCAATACGGAAGTTCTATGGAATATCTGTATAACACAGAGTTCGAGTTATAACCAGTCTCAGTAACGATACACTGTTAGAGGCTAACATGGTCCACAATATGGGTCCAACTTAGCCTCAATACGGAGGCTCTATGGAATATATCTGTATAACACAGAGTTCAAGTTATAACCAGTCTCAGTAACGATACACTGTTAGAGGCTAACATGGTCCACAGTATGGGTACAACTTAGCCTCAATACGGAAGTTCTATGGAATATCTGTATAACACAGAGTTCGAGTTATAACCAGTCTCAGTAACGATAAACTGTTAGAGGATAACATGGTCCACAATATGGGTCCAACTTAGCCTCATTACGGAGGCTCATGGAATATCTGTATAACACAGAGTTCGAGTTATAACCAATATCAGTATCGATACACAGCTAGAGGCTGACATGGTCCACAATATGGGTCCAACTTAGCCTCATTACGCAGGCTCTATGGCATATCCGTATAACACAGAGTATGACTTTTAACCAGTCTCAGTAACGATACACTGTTGGAGGCTAACATGGTCCACAATATGGGTCCAACTTAGCCTCATTACGCAGGCTCTATGGTATATCTGTATAATTCAGAGTTGGAGTTATAACCAGTCTCAGTAACGATACACTGTTAGAGGCTAATATGGTCCACAATATGGGTCCAACTTAGCCTCATAACGCAGGCTCATGGAATATCTGTATAACACAGAGTTCGAGTTATAACCAATATCAATATCGATACACAGCTAGAGGCTGACATGGTCCACAATATGGGTCCAACTTAGCCTCATTACAGAGGCTCTATGGCATATCCGTATAACACAGAGTATGACTTTTAACAAGTCTCAGTAACGATACACTGTTGGATGCTAACATGGTCCACAATATGGATCCAACTTAGCCTCATTACGCAGGCTCTATGGAATATCTGTATAATTCAGAGTTGGAGTTATAACCAGTCTCAGTAACGATACACTGTTAGAGGCTAATATGGTCCACACTATGGGTTCAACTTAGCCTCATTACGCAGGCTGTATTGCATATCTGTATAACACAGAGTATGACTTTTAACAAGTCTCATTAACGATACACTGTTTGAGGCTGACATGGTCCACAATATGGGTCCAACTTACTGCCTCATTACGGAGGCTCTATGGAATATCTGTATATCACAGAGTTCGAGTTATAACCAGTCTCAGTAACGATACACTGTTAGAGGCTAATATGGTCCACACTATGGGTTCAACTTAGCCTCATTACGCAGGCTCTATTGCATATCTGTATAACACAGAGTATGACTTTTAACCAGTCTCATTAACGATACACTGTTTGAGGCTGACATGGTCCACAATATGGGTCCAACTTACTGCCTCATTACGGAGGCTCTATGGAATATCTGTATATCACAGAGTTCGAGTTATAACCAGTCTCAGTAACGATACACAGTTAGAGGCTAACATGGTCAACAATATGGGTCCAACTTAGCCTCATTACGCAGGCTCTATGGAATATCTGTATAACACAAAGTCGGAGTTATAACCAGTCTCAGTACCGATACACTGTTAGAGGCTAACATGGTCCACAATATGGGTCCAACTTAGCCTCATTACGCAGGCTATATGGCATATCTGTATAACACAGAGTATGACTTTTAACCAGTCTCAGTAACGATACACTGTTGGAGGCTAACATGGTCCACAATATGGGTTCAACTTAGCCTCATTACGGAGGCTCATGGAATATCTGTATAACACAAAGTTCGAGTTATAACCAATATCAGTATCGATACACAGCTAGAGGCTGACATGGTCCACAATATGGGTCCAACTTAGCCTCATTACGCAGGCTCTATTGCATATCCGTATAACACAGAGTATGACTTTTAACCAGTCTCAGTAACGATACACTGTTGGAGGCTAACATGGTCCACAATATGGGTCCAACTTAGCCTCATTACGCAGGCTCTATGGAATATCTGTATAATTCAGAGTTGGAGTTATAACCAGTCTCAGTAACGATACACTGTTAGAGGCTAACATGGTCAACACTATGGGTCCAACTTAGCCTCATTACGGAGGCTCTGTGGAATATATCTGTATAACACAGAGTCGGAGTTATAACCAGTCTCAGTAACGATACACTGTTAGAGGTTAACAAGGTCCGCAATATGGGTCCAACTTAGCGTCATTACGCAGGCTCTATGGCATATCTGTATAACACAGAGTATGACTTTTAACCAGTTTCAGTAACGATACACTGTTGGAGGCTAACATGGTCCACAATTTGGGTCCAACTTAGCCTCAATACGGAGGCTCTATGGAATATCTGTATAACACAGAGTTCGAGTTATAACCCGTCTCAGTAACGATACACTGTTAGAGGCTGACACGGTCCACAATATGGGTCCAACTTAGCCTCAACACGGAGGTTCTACGGAATATCTGTAGAACACAGAGTCGGAGTTATAACCAGTATCAGTAACGATACACTGTTGGAGGGTAACATGGTCCACAATATGGGTCCAACTTAGCCTCATTACGCAGGCTCTATGGAATATCTGTATAATTCAGAGTTGGAGTTATAACCAGTCTCAGTAACGATACACTGTTAGAGGCTAATATGGTCCACAATATGGGTCCAACTTAGCCTCATTACGGAGGCTCATGGAATATCTGTATAACACAGAGTTCGAGTTATAACCAATATCAATATCGATACACAGCTAGAGGCTGACATGGTCCACAATATGGGTCCAACTTAGCCACATTACTGAGGCTCTATGGAATATCTGTATAACACAGAGTATGACTTTTAACCAGTCTCAGTAACGATACACAGTTAGAGGCTGACACGGTCCACAATATGGGTCCAACTTAGCCTCATTACTGAGGCTCTATGGAATATATCTGTATAACATAGAGTTCAAGTTATAACCAGTCTCAGTAACAATACACAGTTACAGGCTGACATGGTCCACAATATGGGTCCAACTTATCCTCATTACGGAGGCTCTATGGCATATCTGTATAACACAGAGTATGACTTTTAACCAGTCTCAGTAACGATACACTGTTAGAGGCTAACATGGTCCACAATATGGGTCCAACTTAGCCTGAATACGCACGCTCTATGGAATATATGTATAACACAGAGTCGGAGTTTTAACCAGTCTAAGTAACGATACACAGTTAGAGGCTAACATGGTCCACAATATGGGTCCAACTTAGCCTCATTACGCAGGCTCTATGGAATATCTGTATAACACAAAGTCGGAGTTATAACCAGTCCCAGTAACGATACACTGTTAGAGGCTAACATGGTCAACACTATGTGTCCAACTTAGCAGGCTCATTACGCAGGCTCTCTGGCATATCTGTATAACACAGGGTATGACTTTTAACCAGTCTCAGTAACGATACACCCTTTGAGGCTGACATGGTCCACAATATGGGTCCAACTTAGCCTCAATACAGAGGCTCTATGGAATATCTGTATAACACAGAGTTCGAGTTATAACCAGACTCAGTAACGATACACAGTTAGAGGCTAACATGGTCCACAATATGGGTCCAACTTAGCCTCATTTCGAAGTCTCTATGGAATATCTGTATAACACAAATTTCGAGTTATAACCAGTCTCAGTAACGATGCACAGTTAGAGGCTGACATGCTCCACAATATGGGTCCAGCTTAGCCTCATTACGGAGGCTCTATGGAAAATATGTATAATACAATTCTGAGTTATAACCAGTCTCAGTAACGATACACATTTAGAGGCTGACATGGTCCACAATATACGTACAACTTAGCCTCATTACGGAGGCTCTATGGAAAATATGTATAATACAATTCTGAGTTATAACCAGTCTCAGTAACGATACACTGTTAGAGACTGACATGGTCCACCATATGGGTCCAACTTATACGTACAACTTATCCTCATTACGGAGGCTCTATTGAATATCTGTATATAACACGGAGTATGATTTTTAACCAATCTCAGTAACGATACACAATGTGAGCCACAATATGGAACTGATCAACCTTTATGGCCTTTAACCAATAATGCTGAAGTTAGTCATACTACGGAACTATGAAGCCTTGATGTATGTTTTATATCTATCGGGGCTGATGTGAGCCACTATATGGAACTGATCAGCATATCTGATGTGTGGATAATCGTCATTAAAAAATATACTGTATAAGGTTGATTCTTGGCTATTTTCACATGTAGATAAGTTTCGTGTATGATCAGCGGTGGTGCTTAAGTGTTATTTTAACACATTGTCCAATGAATAATTTCATCTTGCATGGATTGATAACTTAATAGTTTTATTACAGTTTAATTATTTCAAATAAGTTGGAAATGAAAACGAAACAGCTAGAACACCCAGTAGGGAAAGGCAGACTTGGGTTTTATTAACTTTGTTCATAATGTATAGGATGTATAAGAATAAACAACACAGTTATAAATTACTTACATAAATATTGCTTGTATTGCTGTATATACATTGAATATTGAAAGCAATTTCCATGATAAACATAATATCACGACCATCATTATTTGTCGTAGCTTTTATGGTATATTATAATTATTTTCACTTCACAAACAATCAAATAGAAGTCATAAAAGTTATAATTAAATAATCAAACATTTCAATCATTAGTACGAGTATAACTAGTATTTTAATTATACATTTTACAACTTATACATAATATAAAAATGAAACTGTATTCCATTGCCACACACTTTGATTATTTATACTGTAAGTGATTTCCTATTGGTCCAAAGAAATTTCATATAAGCTGTAGGGAGCATTTATTTAATATTTCATTTATTTAATTTTAAATCATGAATGAAACATAAATAGGTGTTATATTTGATGTTGAAATTCATTTAAGCGTACAAAAATAATGTAAACAAATCGCTGCTTCTTTCAGTGAACACAACTATTACAGTATACATATTATGCCAAACCTACATACCACTGTCACCCTCAGTGAACACAACTATTATGGTATACATATTATGTCAAACTTACATACCACTGTCACCCTCAGTGAACACAACTATTACAGTATACATACTATGCCAAACTTACATACCACTGTCACCCTCAGTGAACACAACTATTACAGTATACATATTATGCCAAACCTACATACCACTGTCACCCTCAGTGAACACAACTATTATGGTATACATATTATGTCAAACTTACATACCACTGTCACCCTCAGTGAACACAACTGTTATGGTATACATCTGTTAGCCCTTGATGACATAAAATCAAATAAATTCAACAATACAAATGTATACAGGAAAAGTTCAAAAATAATATGTGTGGCACACAGTGCATATAAAATCTTTCTTTGGGACCTGCGTTATCCCAGCACATGTGAAGTGGATTCATCTTCCGCAGTTTCCACAACAAATCCAGGGCTTTTTGTGACCTGGCTTCACCAGACTACAAGGTCACAAATAGTCTTCTGGGACAGTGGTTCAGTGGCATGACGCAGAAGTGTGTAAACAACATAACTTTGCATGCTGATGCCATCTTGTTGGGTCAATCCTTTTAAGTCACACCCATGCATTAAGGCCATTGCATTCTAGAAAAAATATCAAAATAAGCCATTAACTTAAGTAAGTATAGTAGACATTACAATGCATGTAATCTGATTCTTTCAAACATGGTTTTATTTGGTAGTTATTGTATTAAGTATAATTATGTTCTTACTGGTTGCATATTTAAAACCTCATTTACTGTTTCTTATAAAATTTCAAACATTCAATTAATTTACCTTACCTGCTTTGCAATTATATTTTAAATGACCTTAATGATGCATTACAATGTAAAGTCTAATGAAAATAAAAAGCAATTCATTGAAGCAACAGCCCATCTGGTGCCAAATGGACCTCAAAATATATTAACAACGTGATGCTTATATGATTACATGACGCATATGCTGAAACATCTGGAAGACAATACATAATGATCCATATATCTACAGCAAGTTTCGCTTCAACTTGTCAAGCTATGTTGAAAACAACAATTCCAAGCAAACCTTGTGCAAGTTTATATGGCGACATATAAACAGTAAACATACGGTCAACATTGGTAAAACTGCTTCTATTTGTTAAAATAATAATTTTTACAGCGAATGTGAAACAATTTCTTACAAATCAAGCTCGATGCTCAGTGATATTTGAGTAAGCTAAATTTCAATCTGCCTTATATTAATATGTTAAATAACATTAACTATTTATTGATTATTACCAAATTTATAATAAATGATATAAAGACAGCTTTAATGCAGTTGATACTGGGAGATATGATTTAACAACCTACAAGGAGTACAAAAGGTCCACAGCTTGACCCGTCTTTCTGCTTGCTGCTGGTATGTGACCCAATATACCAGTCCAGGGACTCACCGGTAGCATCAGCTCTTATTTTCATAAATATCCTTAAGTTGATAAATATTACCAAAATAAAGAATCATTTTGTTTGTAAATATGACTTCACAAAAAAACATAAACATTCAGATTGCTTCTTAAAAAGGTACATGACAAAATTGCATTCTGTAAAGCAATTTACTTAATGTTAAACACAAGTCGGCTATATGTGCTTTTAATTAGAATCAACCAACATATACTTACTAAAAGCAAACAGCTGCTGAAATATAATTCATATTCATATTATTCATACCTCCATTTTTCAATCAGCACCCTGTTTCGTTTTGAGGACAATGAGTCCAGAATGCTGACGGTTTTTTTGGTTGACGTCTGCAGCAAGTAGCACTCAGTGGTTTCCATTGGCATTCACGGGTAGGAAAACCCAATTATACATGGATATCTTTACCTGATAATGTAACAAGAATATTAAAAGTTTTAAGTTAGCAATGTTTTATTTTTCTCACAAGTGTCCATCCTTTATTCATACAACAAAGCATAAACAATAAAAAAACAAAGTTAAACGCATTGTACACAATGTCATGATTTTTCAAAACAAAATAAAGGTAAGCATTCAACAAAATTTAATAAAAAATATTATATGATTACAATTTATGAGTTTTACCATAACAGTGAAGTAATAAGTAAACAGACACATCACGCCAAGTCTAGGTTCATCATGAAACCTGGTTAACCAATCCTTTACTTTTCTTTTAAATGATGACCATCAACTACTCTTCTGATCCAGTTATTGAAACCAGTCTTTCCATACATGTATTTTGAATCAGACTTGCTGACCTGTTGTAGGAAGATACTTACAGCAAAACGCAATCAGTTTGATCGAGTATAATACTACTTACACTTCGGTATAACCAAGCATCATAACAACAGCCTCCCACAATGATGCCAGATACGATGGCAGCACATATATGTGACCTTCTCCGGCTGTGTTCCTCTCCACCATTAAGCACCTTAGAAAGGCATTTAACACCTGTTGAAACATAAAATACAAATTTACAACCCTAATGGAATATAATGTTTTTATACCACCAGTATTAGTTGAGATAAAATTCTACTGAAGAATTGAAATACAAATAAATAACATTTAATACGTTTATAATACACGACTACCCATTCAGGAATGCAATTACGGTACACTGTACAGAGGCATAACTCCTTACATAATAATCTGGCAGGAAAAGCTAGACAATATGCACGTGTTCAGACGATGGTGATGATGTATACCAAGTTTCATTACAGTTCAAAAGCTATATGCCTCCCTGGTCATCAACACCAGGGACATAAAAATATATACTTTTTGTAACATAAGCAAAAATAACATTAAATTTTGACCATATACAGACTGACTTATTCAAGGACAACACATTCGCTATGGAAGAAGCAATTGTAAGATTCTCCTACCCTGGGTCTAATATACTAACACTGCAACACCGACTCCATGCCAATGTAGTTTTTTATATTACTCAAGAAAAAACAAAGAAGGTTTTAAAAACATTTATAGAGATTCTCTTACTTAATGAGATTTGTATGTATTAATTGTTTTTCATACAAAGAAAAGCATATAAAATTCCTGATTTTTTTATTTTCTTAACACTAGAATTTGGACATACATGCATTGTGTTTTTATAAAAACTATGTTAAGCATGTCTTTATATAAAAATGTCTTATTGATATAATAATACCTTAGCTTTAAATACTCCATGAAGGTAGATGAAAGCCATTGTTGGGGCCCCTGACATTGCTGAATTACGTGATATCTGTTTAAAGGAAACAAAAAATAAACGTTAACTTGATATCACAAGCTGAAAGGTTTTTCTATGAAAATAAACTTATATTTATAATTAATGGAACTTATCTCACTATGGAGATATACCAACTGTTATTAAAATCTGATCAACAATTACAAAGTTACTGGTATTGCAGAATATGAACCATGAATGTTAATTTTCATCAATTCAATAATCAAGTCAATCATTTAAAAATGACATGTATGACAAGGACAAGGGAAAATAAAAGGTAATCATTAATTAGTTCATATTGCAATTATAACCATTATAATTATATAAAACTGGTGATATATTCAACAATATGCTTGTTCTCCATTTCTTTCCAGACGTACAAAATGAAAACGGACAGATCAATGTTTTCATTGAATGATTAAACACTGACATATATGATTAGTAAATATTAGTTACAAACCATTTTAGCCAGTCTATTCAGATGTTTCTTCATATTTTTGGCATTTCTTTTCCATGTTGGCAATGGCTTGACCTTAATTAAAAAATAACAGTATAATGTGTAAAATGATATGAACAACATAATCATAACATACAATTTCTTGTAATAAACAGCATCTTATTAATATAACTGTTAATGAATGTAATTGATGCTATTATGTAAACAGAATGATCTGTATTAACTACTATCAGCCTCTAACGGTTTGTTAGTACTGAGGCTAAGAAGTATCCATAGCATGGCCTCTATCAGCCTCTATAAGTTCATTAGTACTGAGGCTATATAGTATCCAAAATATGGCCTCTATCAGCCTATAACATTTCATTAGTACTGAGGCTAAGTAGTATCCATAATATGGCGTTTATCAGTCTCTAACAGCCTATAAGTACTGAGGCTAAGCAGTATACATAATATGGCCTCTATCAGCCTTTAACAGTTAATTAATACTGAGGCTAAGCAGTATCCATAATATGACCTCTATCAGCCTCTAACAGTCCATAAGTACTGAGGCTAAGTAGTATTCATAATATGGCCTCTATCAGCCTCTGACAATCCATTTTTACTGAGACTAAGTAGTTTCCAGTATATGGCCTCTATCAGCCTCTAACAGTCCATTAGTACTGAGGCTAAGTAGTAACCATAATATGGCCTCTATCAGCCTCTAACAGACCAGTTTTACTGAGACTAAGTAGTTTCCAGTATATGGCCTCTATCAGCCTTTAACAGTCCATTAGTACTGAGGCTAAGTAGTAACCATAATATGGCCTGTATCAGTCTCTAACAGTCCATTAGTACTGAGGCTAAGTAGTAACCATAATATGGCCTCTATCAGCGTTTAACAGTCCATTTGTACTTAGACTATATAGTATCCATAATATGGCATCTAACACCCCATTAGTACTGAGGATAAGTAGTATCCATAATCCATAATATGGCCTCTATAAGCCTCTAACAGTTCATTAACACTGAGGCTAAGTAATATCCATAATATGACCTCTATCAGCCTCTAAAAGTCCATTAGTACTGAGGCTAAGTAGTATCCATAATATGGCCTCTATCAGCCTCAAACAGTCCATTTTTACTGAGATTAAGTAGTATCTAGTATATGGCCTCTAACAGCCCTTGGTACTGAGGATAAGTAGTATCCATAATATGGCCTCTATCAGCCTCTAACAGTCCATTAACACTGAGGCTTAGTAATATCCATAATATGACCTCTATCAGCCTCTAAAAGTCCATTAGTACTGAGGCTAAGTAGTATCCATAATATGGCCTCTATCAGCCTCAAACAGTCCATTTTTACTGAGATTAAGTAGTATCTAGTATATGGCCTCTATCAGCCTAAAACAGTTCATTAATACTGAGGCTAAGTAGTACTCATAATATGGCCTCTATCAGCCTTTAACAGTCCATTAGTACTGAGGCTAAGTAGTATCCATAATATGGCCTATATCAGCCACTAACAGTCTATTTGTACTGAGACTAAGAAGTATCCATAATATGGCCTCTATCAGCCTCTAACAGTCCATGAGTACTGAGGCTGAGTAGTATCCATAGTACGGCCTCTATCAGCCTTTAACAATTCATTGGTAGTTATACTATATAGTATCCATAATATGGCCTCTATCAGCCTCTAACAGTCCATTAGTACTGAAGCTAAGTAGTATCCACAATATGGCCTCTATCAGCCACTAACAGTTCATTAATACTGAGACTAAGTAGTATCTGTAATATGGCCTCTGACAGCCTGTAACAGTTCATTAGTACTGAGGCTAAGTAGTATCCACAATATGGCCTCTATCAGCCACTAACAGTTCATTAGTACTGAGGCTAAGTAGTATCCACAATATGGCCTCTATCAGCCTGTAACAGTTCATTAGTACTGAGGCTAAGTAGTATCCATAGTATGGCCTCTATCAGCCTCTAATAGCTCATTAGTACTGAGGCTAAGTAGTATCCATAGTATGGCATCTATCAACCTCTAACAGTTCATTAGTACTGAGGCTAAGTAGTATCCATGATATGGCCTCTATCAGCCTCCAACAGTTCATTAGTACTGAGGCTAAGTAGTATCCATAGTATGACCTCTATCAGCCTCTAACAGTTCATTAATACTGAGGCTAAGTCATATCACCTATTTGAAACAAATTAGTGATATCACTCATTTGAATAAGTGATATCACTAATTAAATTCAAATAGATGAAATCAGTCAATCAAATAAATGATATCACTTATTCGAATGAGTGATATCATCTATTCAGTTGAGTGATACCAATTATCGAGTTTAAAGAGTAAAACGGCACCCCATACATTAGTTTCAAATAGGAAATTAGATGATATCCCTTATTGAATATCACTTATTCGAATAGGTGATATCACTCTTTCGATTAATTTGAATGAGTGATATCATCTATTCAGTTGAGAGATGTCACTTTATCGAATAAGTCATATTACCTATTTGAAACGAATTATTGATATCAATTACTCGAATAAGTGATATCACTTACTTGAATAGGTAATATCACTCATTCATATAAGTGATATTCGATTGAGTGATATCATCTTTTCAAATGAGTGATATCACCTGTTCGAATAAGTGATACCACTTATCGAGGTTGAATAGTAAAACGGCACCCTATACATCAGTTTCAAATAGGAAATTAGATGATAACCCTTATTAAATATCGCTTATTCGAATAGGTGATATCATTCATTTGATATCACCTATTCAAATAAGCGGTATCACCTATTCAACTAAGTGATTCACTCATTTGAAAAGGTGATTTCACTCAATTGAATAGAGTGATATCATCTATTCAATTGGGTGATATCACTTAATCGAATATGTCATATAACCTATTTGAAACAAGTTAGTGATATCACTTACTCGAATAAGTGATATCACTTACTGGAATGGGTGATATCACTCATTCGAAAAAAGTAATAATTCAAATAAGTGATATCACTCATTCGAATAAGTGATATCACTAATTTGAATAGGTGATATCACTCATTCAAATAGGTGATATCACTCATTCGCGTAAGTGATATCTACTGTTCGAATTTGTGATATCACTTATTCGATTGAGTGATGTCACCTTTTCAAATGAGTGATATCACCTATTTGAATAAGTGATACCACTTATCGAGGTTAAATAGTTAAACGGCACCCCATACATTAGTTTCAAATAGGAAATTAGATGATATCCCTTATTAAATATCACTTATTTGAAAAGGTGATATCACTCATTCGAATAAGTGATATCACTTATTCAAATGAGTGATATCACCTATACGAATGAATGACATCACCTATTCAAATGAATGATATCACTTATAGAAGTTAGATAGTAAAACGGCACCCCATACATTAGTTTCAAATAGGAAATTAGATGATATCCCTTATTAAATATCACTTATTTGAAAAGGTGATATCACTCATTCGAATAAGTGATATCACCTATTCAAATAAGTGATATCACTTATTCAAATGAGTGATATCACCTATACGAATGAATGACATCACATATTCAAATGAATGATATCACTTATAGAAGTTAGATAGTAAAACGGCACCCCATACATTAGTTTCAAATAGGAAATTATATGATGTCACTTATTAAATATGTGATATCACCTGATCATTTGAAATGACTGGTATAATTTATTCAATCAAGTTATATCAACCTTTTTGCATAGGTGATATCACCTATTTGAAACAATAAAATGAGTACAATCACAAATAGTTCTTATCACACATTTGAATAAATGATATCACCTTTTTTAAATGAATAAGTGATATCAACTATCTGAAACTAATAAGTGATATCAACTACTTAAATAAATGATATCACTTATTAGTTTCAACTATGTGATATCACTTTTTCGAATATTTGATTCATCGTTTATAAACTTGAAAACATGTTATCTTACTCTTGTTTTCCCCTCTTTCTTGCATTTTTTCGTACCGGTATTCGGCATAGTATTCAAATGTAAGCACCCAATGATCGTGACTATAAAATTGTATGTTTTCTGTACCTCCAATTGAAGAGCACGCAGAACAATTACAAACTGGTCCCCAGTTAAAATTTAAACAGAGGCTAACGTTTGAGGCTATGGTTCAAAAAATGAGCTGCTATTGGTCAGCTACCACCATTGCGTTTTCCATAGACTTACATTATAACGTTTGACCAAATTTTCACATTTTCTAACATTGGCGGACCAAAAAGTCCTATATCATATTAAAGTACTGTCCTAGACTCAAATAAAAATGTCCCCAAAATGGGGTCAAAAGTACCACTTTTTACCACTTTTTGCCCCCTGAAGTTGGGTACCCCCACTTTCAGCATGAAAAAAAGTAAATTTCACCAATTTTACTTTCCATGCAGTTTCCTTGATAAAATGAATTAAGACAGTCACAGAAACATAATTCTAATTTTTTATTGACACAAACATAATAAACTTATATTTTATTGTGATCATTTGCCAGTTTCACATTTTCATCCAACCACAATTAAGCTTACTATAAAAATATATGCCCTGAACATCCCTATACTTTTTTCAGCCAATCAGAGAGCTCGTCTCAATGGTGGTAGCTGACCTATTATACCTCCGATAGGAACTGTAGTTTTTGTGGGATCGCGACAATCTGTTAATGGATGGAAGAAAGCATGAACAGCTGAAGGCGGTCATGATGTTTTATTTCGAGACCATCATACAACAGATTAATACAGTGTGCAGGAACTGCTAGAATAGACTACTCAATTTTTACAAGTTTTAGAGGTAAATTTTGTCGTAGACTAACCGGTTTTCGCGTAAACGTAAACAAGTTTCTGATTTCATGCACTTTGTAAATATTCAGTTATTTCAATAAAGTGCAATTGATAACATCACGGGTTAATGCAACTGTTTAAGTACTACATCAAATCCCAACTATAAGCGTCAGTAAATATAGAAATTATGATTGATAATGGAAAATATGATCATCCAAGTTGAAATTGATTAATTGAATGTTTAGTGTCATTTTTATGCCATCAACATCTTACATATGATTAGCGGTACTTGAATCTCATACTCAAAAAGAGGTAAGCTGGTAAGTGCCTATTTCATGAAGTACTGCGGTTGAATTTAATGCTCGCGGTGCTTCAATTTCCCCTTTATCGCACTTCTATAATTTGTGTAAAGTTTACTGCATAAGCTTAAATGCAGAGTACCTCGGCGATCTCTAATACAGTCGAAGTGTACACACTGTAAGTTGTGTATTGGTGTGTGTTATCACATTGTTCAAAAGGTGTTATTGGACTCTACAATGCTTAATTGTTTTCAATTACAGTCGGTTCATAACCTGGTTGATTCGTACCCTAGCCCTGGTCGATGATAATTTTCCATACTCATCTATTAATTTTTTCAATTCTAGAACGGTTGATATCAGTATAAGATATGTTATATCAGGTACATATCCCTTGTAAATTAGCGATGATTGAAATATATTTGAGAGTATTAAAACCCTTCAATTTTATTACCAATAGTTTATAATTTCTAAATTTACACTGTCGGCATTGATTTTACTATTATATATATATTTGTGAATTGAATTGCTTGTTATATTTTTATTCATTAACCTTCCGGCAACAGTCTCTCTGATGATTCATATAAGATGTTCAGGCTTCTCCACAGGTCATTTAAGTACAGGGGCACCCCAGCATTTAAATGGTATTCACCTAGGACTTACATTCTTTAACAGAATTTTGCAAAAGCTTACTTTCTTCTAAATCATGGTTTTTTCTTTGCATATATTTTCTCATTGTAAAATTTATTTAAAATGAAAAACAGTAATATGATGACTTAACCTGATTAATAAGATTTATTAGTGAAATATATTTCAATGAATTCCTTTCACACTTTCACAGAGCTTGAAAATTTGTTTAATTAAGTGTTCTTCCCCTACTAGGCTAGTGCTTGCATTCCTTCCTGTGGAGAACCCTGACATTATCTATAACAGGGGAGTAACGGGGCCCCTTAAAGTTGCATTACACAGGAATACTTGTGGAAAATAGAAAATAGTGTCACCATGTAATAATTCTTATAATATTTTTATGAAATTCCATAGAAAAACATCATCAGTCCTATGCCAACATGGCCTTTTATTCTGGCTTTCATGCAAGTTCTCTTACTGAAATTTTCTTGGTAAACAAAGGAATTCAAAGGAGATTAGTATATTTTTGACACTGGCCCACTGCCAAATAAATAAACCAAACAATTCAGTAAGATATCTTGCAAAAAATCAAGCTATACTACTTCCACAAAGATGTTGCTGATGCTGCAAAGAAAGAAGGGAGATAATTCATAAAACTACAGCTAAATGATCATGATGCTGCATAGAACTTTGCTCACCTTTACTCCACTGAATTTAGTGTTAATGGCCTGTTTACGCGTTATGCATAATGCCGTTGTGTGTTGGAGGGCTTTTGCCCCCCTGCCCCTTTTTAGTTCCCCCCCCCCACCCCCCCCCCCCCCCCCCCTGCCCTTTTTCCAGGTCTAGAATAATCACTATGAATAATATTTAATATTGTACCATATTGCTATATTACAAATTTCTGTAATCAATACAGTTATTATGATTAGATAAATAATCACTTGTATATAAACAATCCTCAGTTTTATCAAAGCGTACAAGTAAATAAGCCTATAGTAATGAGGTGTCACATATGTTGTACATCTTGGGCTGGAAGGAAATAATAGTGCCAGAATGTTTGCACAGTAGTTGTCACAAATTGGGTACATCCTGTATAGTGTAAATGACAAGTTGTTTGAGGGATTGGTATAAGTAGTTAATGAATGGAAGTGACCAATGAAAGAAAGGATTCATTAGGTTGTTATTGAGTTTAAAGACTATGAGAGAGATGATTGAGTGATACTAAATATGGGAGGAGTCTGAGAAGAAAGAGTGTGAAATATGAAAGTATGTAGGTAGTAAGAAAAGGGAGGTTGAAAGGTTAAGTAAGGAAAAAGAGATTGAGGGGTTAGAAGGTGAAAGTAGGTTGAGAAGTGAAGGTTAAGATAGTTAGGAAATAAGGAGAAAGAAAGTTAAATAGGGAACATTTGAAGTGAAGAAGAATTAAGATGTTAATGTTAAAGTGAACTGTGAGATATGAACTTGATGATTAAATGGAAATTAAAATGATGTAAATTGAATACAAGTGATATAGTAATAATTGAACATTCCCCGAATAGAGGTAACGTAAATATATGGCCAGTTACATACGGCTGATTACAATATTCTCATTTTGTCATTCATTTCATTTGTGTAAAAAAAATGTTCAATCTGAACCATTGTGTAATAAAAATTCAAAATAATTAGCTTTGGTTCAATAAAGAAGATTATATTCCCATAAATGTCCAGGATGGACCAAAAAAACCGGTTTAAATGGGAAGGGTGATTGGCTTATGACATTATTCTGTGATTTTTGTATTGAACTTTTTCTTTTATTAAGATGTTCAATTTATAATTTTCATTATAATTATAGTTTGACATTTGAAAAAAAAATCCAGTGGATTAAAAAAAAACAGAAGTTTTTTACAGGTTTTGTAGTTAAGCTGTTGTAAATATTTAAGTAGACTTAATTGTTTCCATCTATTTTTCCCATGCAGTTATTATTATTATGAATAATGCAAATATTTATACTTTAAAGTATTGAAAGAACATGAGAAAAAACAAGCAGTTATAGCAGTTTCAGATGATGCTGATGTCTGTAAATAAGTAAATGTAACATATATTCTTTAAATCAAAACAGATAATACTGCATAGACTTTCTTTGAGATAAAAATATAGTATACAAGTATGTAACATACATCATATATGGGTATGATGAATACTTCAATGAAGTTATCTTATTTAGTTTTTTCAACGCCAACCGTGGCGTGGTCTAGTGGTAGAGCGTTCGCCTCGCATGCGGAAGGTTGTGGGTTCAATCCCCGGCCGGGTCATACCAAAGACTTTAAAAATGGTACTAGAAGTTTCCTCATTTGATGCTCAGCATTCAGAGGAGAGTTCTAGGTCTGGTCGGCACCGGTGTCAGTATAATGTGACTGGGTGGGGTATCATACCACGTGTATGCGGCATGATACTCCAGTGTGACAGCGCTTACAATACTGTCTCAAGTAGACACCGTCGCGATATGACTGAAAAAGTGTTGAAAGCGACGCTAAACACCATACAACAACAATTTTTTAATGCACTGAGTGTGGGTTTTTGTTTCACCAACACCTTCTTTGAATTACTGTCTTAACTGATTTTTGAATGGTGGTTTGCCTATTCTGTAACCAGTTGGACAATTGCAATTCTACAGAATCCAGTGCAAAAACACTGTAACCTAGAATATATTTCTTTAAACTTATGTTTCCTTGAAGTACTAGTGTGAATGACTGAGTTTGTGTTGGTGAGGCGTTGGCCTGCTCTCTGCTCATATGGTTTTTGACTGAATTTAAAGAGCAAACTTTCCTTGCTAGTAAATGTTAATAAATTTACTAAAGAACTTGGAAAGTTTGCCTCTTAATTTGCAAATATGAAAATGTTATATCAGAAATTTTGTACAGACTACATCATGATTTGTATTTTTTACATTTAATTTTGTTAAATGTTACAATGAAATAAAAAATTACCAAAATATTAGCTTTATATGAAAAAAAATCCAATGGGTATTATAAGCCAGTACAGCATTGTTAAACTAAGATCTACTATACTTTGTATAACAACTTAGTGAATATCCATATTCATTTAGGTCAAAACAATGCCGTTATCACAATGAAATGGTATATGGCACACTTTATGATCTTGGTCATTGAAAATGATTCAATTACAGCTATATGTTTTGACTGATAGACCGGTTACCATTGTCTAATTATTAACAGCTATGACAGGGAGACAATGTGACCTTTCTAAGCAAAAGGGTCAGAGCAGTACAAAAAGAATGGTGTTTTCTTTGATATAGACTGTTTAAATAACCCAAAAATTCAACTTGATATTCAAGGTGAAGTGTTTCGTGTAGAGTCCCAGAGACAGCAGGGCCTGATTAGCGCAGTCGTTAGCGCGTCTGACTATCAATCCAAGGGTCATGTATGTGAGTGTTATGTTACAATGTCACCAGATTAAAAGAAGCATATTTAATTAAGTAAACAATAAGACATATGTAACACCATTCTCTTTACTAAAAAATTATAATTTTTGGAAGAAATACAACTAAGGTCTCCAAAAGGTATCAGTGTATCGTAACCTGTATAAATAGAGGTCCGTGAACGAATGTGATATGTGTTTACAACTGTCATACGCTACTGTATGGGGCGGCAAAATCTGATGTTGGAAACACTTGTGACCAAACCCCAGTTTTACATTACACATAGAAATAAAATAAGTTTAAATCATATACCAAATGTCGGACTATCAATACAGATGCGATAGATTCAAGTCCCAGGTGCGGTACTGGATTAGGTACTAAAATGTGCACCGACAACGACTGGTATTACCCATTACCTTATTTCACAGTCGATGTAAGATATTATTTTTTAAACCTAGTTAATTGCTTGTAGAGAGTGGATTTTCACATTTACAATGTAAATATTGTATTAAACATCTGTATCCAATTCAGGGTTTCGAAAGGAAATAATATAATCTATTATGGGCCAAGATGTTGTCATGTTATGGGGATTATATTTAACATCGATTTATAAAGGTTAAATTAAAATGGGTACCCTCTCAATATGCCCTCTTACAACTTCAAAAAAAACTTGCAGGTTTGTTCAAACGCAATCTTTCATATATGTATGTCTGGGGGGTTTGAAAGTGTAGTTGGTTTTACCGCTAAAACGTTTGATGTACTCATTTTTACAGTGATGAAATTATAATAATTGTATTAAATCGATATTTAACATGAGATGATATCAACCACACCACCCGATCCCTGGTATTCACTAGTATTGCTTTAATTGAGTACTATGTTCACTCTTAATATCAAACATTTCATTTTTTGAAAGTTTTATATATTCTTTTCTCAGAATATTTCAATGTGTTTTGAGTCATTAAACATGAAATGATATGAAATAACCATAATGGCAATCAATCATCTTTTACAGATGTCTTAAGGTAGCATTAATTGACTTCACTAACTTGTTCTGATATTCTTATATGGGAAACTGTACCATTATTTCAATGCTGTGTATACATTCTTTTCTGAGAATATTTCAACGTGTTTTCAGTCGTTAAACATGAAATGATATGAAATAACCATATGGCAATCAATCATCCTTTACAGATGTATTAACGTAGTATAAATTGACTTCACTAACTTGTTCTGATATTCTTATATGGGAAACTGTACCATTATTTCAATGTTGCGTATACATTCTTTTCTGAGATTATTTCAACGTGTTTTGAGTCGTTAAATGTGAAATGATATGAAATAACCATAATGGCAATCAATCGTCCTTTATAGATGTCTTAATGTAGCATTAATTGACTTCACTAACTTGCTCTGATATTCTTATATGGGAAACTGTACCATTATTTCAATGTTGTGTATACATTCTTTTCTGGGAATATTTCAATGTGTTTTGAGTCGTTAAACATTAAATGATATGAAATAACCATAATGGCAAACAATAATCCTTTACAGATGTCTTAACGTAGCATTAATTGACTTCACTAACTTGTTCTGATATTCTTATATGGGAAACTGTACCATTATTTCAATGCTGTGTATACATTCTTTTCTGAGAATATTTCAACGTGTTTTGAGTCGTTAAACATGAAATGATATGAAATAACCATAATGGCAATCAATCATCCTTTATAGATGTCTTAACGTAGCATTAATTGACTTCACTAACTTGTTCTGATATTCTTATATGTGAAACTGTACCATTATTTCAATGTTGTGTATACATTCTTTTGTGAGAGTTAGTAACATGTTTTTGTCGTTGAACATGAAATGATATGAAATAACCATAATGACAATTAATCATCCTTTACAGATGTCTTAACGTAGCATAAATTGACTTCACTAACTTTTTCTGATATTCTTATATGGTAAACTGTACCATTATTTCAATGTTGTGTAGACATTCTTTTGTGAGAATTAGTAACATGTTTTTGTCGTTGAACATAAAATGATATGAAATAACCATAATGGCAATCAACCATCTTTTACAGATGTCTTAGCGTAGCATAAATTGACTTCACTAACTTGTTCTGATATTCTTATATGGGAAACTGTACCATTCTTGCAATGCTGTGTATACATTCTTTTCTGAGAATATTTCAATGTGTTTTGAGTCATTAAACATGAAATGATATGAAATAACCATAATGGCAATCAATCATCCTTTATAGATGTCTTAACGTAGCATAAATTGACTTCACTAACTTGTTCTGATATTCTTATATGGGAAACTGTACCATTATTTCAATGCTGTGTATACATTGTTTTGTTAGAATTAGTAACATGTTTTTGTCGTTGAACATGAAATGATATGAAATAACCATAATAGCAATCAATCATCTTTTACAGATGTCTTAGCGTAGCATAAATTGACTTCACTAACTTGTTCTGATATTCTTATATGGGAAACTATACCATTATTTCAATGTTGTGTATACATACTTTTCTGAGAATATTTCAACATGTTTTCAGGTGTTAAACTTGAAATGATATGAAATAACCATAATGGCAATCAATCGTCCTTTATAGATGTCTTAATGTAGCATTAATTGACTTCACTAACTTGCTCTGATATTCTTATATGGGAAACTGTACCATTATTTCAATGTTGTGTATACATTCTTTTCTGGGAATATTTCAATGTGTTTTGAGTCGTTAAACATTAAATGATATGAAATAACCATAATGGCAAACAATAATCCTTTACAGATGTCTTAACGTAGCATTAATTGACTTCACTAACTGGTTCTGATATTCTTATATGGGAAACTGTACCATTATTTCAATGCTGTGTATACATTCTTTTCTGAGAATATTTCAACGTGTTTTGAGTCGTTAAACATGAAATGATATGAAATAACCATAATGGCAATCAATCATCCTTTATAGATGTCTTAACGTAGCATTAATTGACTTCACTAACTTGTTCTGATGTTCTTATATATGAAACTGTACCATTATTTCAATGTTGTGTATACATTCTTTTGTGAGAGTTAGTAACATGTTTTTGTCGTTGAACATGAAATGATATGAAATAACCATAATGACAATTAATCATCCTTTACAGATGTCTTAACGTAGCATAAATTGACTTCACTAACTTGTTCTGATATTCTTATATGGTAAACTGTACCATTATTTCAATGTTGTGTAGACATTCTTTTGTGAGAATTAGTAACATGTTTTTGTCGTTGAACATAAAATGATATGAAATAACCATAATGGCAATCAATCATCTTTTACAGATGTCTTAGCGTAGCATAAATTGACTTCACTAACTTGTTCTGATATTCTTATATGGGAAACTGTACCATTCTTGCAATGCTGTTTATACATTCTTTTCTGAGAATATTTCAATGTGTTTTGAGTCATTAAACATGAAATGATATGAAATAACCATAATGGCAATCAATCATCCTTTATAGATGTCTTAACGTAGCATAAATTGACTTCACTAACTTGTTCTGATATTCTTATATGGGAAACTGTACCATTATTTCAATGCTGTGTATACATTGTTTTGTTAGGATTAGTAACATGTTTTTGTCGTTGAACATGAAATGATATGAAATAACCATAATAGCAATCAATCATCTTTTACAGATGTCTTAGCGTAGCATAAATTGACTTCACTAACTTGTTCTGATATTCTTATATGGGAAACTATACCATTATTTCAATGTTGTGTATACATACTTTTCTGAGAATATTTCAACATGTTTTCAGGTGTTAAACTTGAAATGATATGAAATAACCATAATGGCAATCAATCATCCTTTACAGATGTCTTAACGTAGCATAAATTGACTTCACTAACTTGTTCTGATATTCTTATATGGGAAACTGTACCATTCTTGCAATGCTGTGTATACATTGTTTTGTTAGAGTAAGTAACATGTTTTTGTCGATGAACATGAGCTGATATGAAATAACCATAATGGCAATCAATCACCCTTAACAGATGCCTTAGCCTAGCATAAATGGACTTCACTAACTTGTTCTGATATTCTTATATGGAAAACTGTACCATTATTTCAATGCTGTGTATACATTGTTTTGTTAGAATTAGTAACATGTTTTTGTCGTTGAACATGAAATGATATGAAATAACCATAATAGCAATCAATCATCTTTTACAGATGTCTTAGCGTAGCATAAATTGACTTCACTAACTTGTTCTGATATTCTTATATGGGAAACTATACCATTATTTCAATGTTGTGTATACATACTTTTCTGAGAATATTTCAACATGTTTTCAGGTGTTAAACTTGAAATGATATGAAATAACCATAATGGCAATCAATCATCCTTTACAGATGTCTTAACGTAGCATAAATTGACTTCACTAACTTGTTCTGATATTCTTATATGGGAAACTGTACCATTCTTGCAATGCTGTGTATACATTGTTTTGTTAGAGTAAGTAACATGTTTTTGTCGATGAACATGAACTGATATGAAATAACCATAATGGCAATCAATCATCTTTTACAGATGTCTTAGCGTAGCATAAATGGTCTTCACTAACATGTTCTGATATTCTTATATGGAAAACTGTACCATTCTTTCAATGTTGTGTATACATTCTTTTGTTAGAGTTAGTAACATGTTTTTGTTGTTGAACATGAAATGATATGAAATAACCATAATGGCAATCAATTATCCTTTATAGATGTCTTAACGTAGCATTAATTGACTTCACTAACTTGTTCTGATATTCTTATATGGGAAACTGTACCATTATTTCAATGCTGTGTATACATTCTTTTGTTAGAATTAGTAACATGTTTTTGTCGTTGAGCATGAAATGATATGAAATAACCATAATAGCAATCAATCATCTTTTACAGACGTCTTAGCGTAGCATAAATTGACTTCACTAACTTGTTCTGATATTCTTATATGGGAAACTGTACCATTATTTCAATGTTGTGTATACATTATTTTGTGAGAATTAGTAACATGTTTTTGTCGTTGAACATGAAATGATATGAAATAACCATAATGGCAATCAATCATCTTTTACAGATGTCTTAGCGTAGCATAAATTGACTTCACTAACTTGTTCTGATATTCTTATATGGGAAACTGTACCATTATTTCAATGTTGTGTATACATACTTTTCTGAGAATATTTCAACATGTTTTCAGGTGTTAAACTTGAAATGATATGAAATAACCATAATGGCAATCAATCATCCTTTACAGATGTCTTAACGTAGCATAAATTGACTTCACTAACTTGTTCTGATATTCTTATATGGGAAACTGTACCATTCTTGCAATGCTGTGTATACATTGTTTTGTTAGAGTAAGTAACATGTTTTTGTTGTTGAACATGAAATGATATGAAATAACCATAATGGCAATCAATCATCTTTTACAAATGTCTTAACGTAGCATAAATGGACTTCACTAACATGTTCTGATATTCGTATATGGGAAACTGTACCATTCTTTCAATGTTGTGTATACATTCTTTTGTTAGAGTTAGTAACATGTTTTTGTTGTTGAACATGAAATGATATGAAATAACCATAATGGCAATCAATCATCCTTTACAGATGTCTTAGCGTAGCATAAATTGACTTCACTAACTTGTTTTGATATTCTTATATGGGAAACTGTACCATTATTTCAATGTTGTGTATACATTATTTTGTGAGAATTAGTAACATGTTTTTGTCGTTGAACATGAAATGATATGAAATAACCATAATGGCAATCAATCATCCTTCACTAACTTGTTCTGATATTCTTATATGGGAAACTGTACCATTATTTCAATGTTGTGTATACATTCTTTTGTGAGAGTTAGTAACATGTTTTTGGCGTTGAACATGAAATGATATGAAATAACCATAATGACAATTAATCATCCTTTACAGATGTCTTAACGTAGCATAAATTGACTTCACTAACTTGTTCTGATATTCTTATTTCGGAAACTGTACCATTATTTCAATGTTGTGTATACATTCTTTTGTGAGAATTAGTAACATGTTTTTGTCGTTGAACATGAAATGATATGAAATAACCATAATGACAATTAATCATCCTTTACAGATGTCTTAACGTAGCATAAATTGACTTCACTAACTTGTTCTGATATTCTTATATGGGAAACTGTACCATTTTTTCAATGTTGTGTACACATTCTTTTGTTAGAGTGAGTAACATGTTTTTGTTGTTGAACATGAAATGATATGAAATAACCATAATGGCAATCAATTATCCTTTACAGATGTCTTAGCGTAGCATAAATTGACTCCACTCACTTGATCTGAAATTGTTATATATACATTCTTTTATGGGAATTATAAACATGTTATGAGCTGTAAAATTAAGAAATGATATTAGGTAACCATAATGACAATGAATTACCCTTTAAAGATGACTTAATGGAGCATAGGGTATACACCACATACCCTATATATCTTAATCGACTTAATAGAGTGCACTGTTTTGCTATTAAGATATCAATACCTTCCCGGTCCCACAACCAGCAGGGAGACTCATGTCGCACACTTGTTTAAATGACAACATAATAAAATGTATAAATTGGACTGAATGATAGAATAAAAACATACAGCGGCTGGAATATTAAACCCGACTTTAGTTATTAAAATGTAAAATAATATCAATAAAAATGCTTAAACTGGCCTGATGTAACATAAAATCTTATCAACCATATCATTGAGGCATTCTTGTCAATCAATGTCTAATTTACAGTTATAATAGTGAAGTAAGAGGCGGAGTTTGTATGCATGGGCGGGATCAAATCTAGTTGGCTCAAGTTGGTGGAAGAAAAGGTTTTCGCAATATCTCTCCTGCGAATATGAAAAACCCAAACTTCCATTTTTGGAGAGTATTGAACCTTCTTGACGTTTATCTATATTACATTTTTCTGCATTGTGAAGGAAAAATGATATTCTCTTGACGAATATACATTATATTTTTCTACATTGTGAAGGAAAAATAACATTTAGACATTGATTGGTAGGTGTTTTTCGATCAGAGTTCTGTAAATATCATAATAATGTGACTTTAAAATTTGGTTTTACCAGTGGGAGTTTGTTATTTTTAGGTTTTTATGAGTATAACAATGTAATCGATAACTTATATACCTTCATTACAAAAATTGTTACCCCCCTCCCTTCCCTTACACACATACAAACATGTATATGGAACTGCCATTATAAGAGTTTAAAAGCAAAAACATCAAAATAATACACCGCATTAAAATGCACCCCACCCACAAACAGATCTATAACAGTATACTGCAGTCTCAACAAACGTTTACTCTTCGAGAAAAAATGACAGTGATTGTTTCTATTTATACTTGTTAAAGAGTGGTTTAAAACATTAAATATTGTTCTGTAACTTCTGTGTATCAATATTAAGTGTTTTTATTGTAGAAATTGTAAATACAGAAAAGAGGTAATACTTTATTAGCTTTTCACAGGAAGTCTATCAGGGAGAAAGTCTTTGTAGTACAAGAAAGTACAAACTCCTCCAAGGAGTGAGATGTCAGTTCAAGTCTGACTTTGGACAAATTGATAGACTTCCATTACTTTTTCATAATGATATATAATAAAGGCTTTCAATTGTGCAATGATGTGGACTTTGGTTAAAATATTTGGTATGAAATATGGCTTATTTATACAAATAAGACAATCATTAAGCAAAGTTTAACTTATAAACTTTTTAAACCCTATTTAGTTTCCATTCAGTAAGGCAAATTGAAATGAAAATAAAGAATATTGAAATACTTGCATACAATCATTCAGTCTGTATGTCAACTATATATATAGCACATGTTATTGTCAGTCACTTCACTTCAATTATTAATTATTGTATTCTATTTTTTTAATAATGTAAAACTTAAACCCAAAATAATACTGGTGTGTATGGCATGCTATAAGTACAAGCATTTAGTTATTTAAGATTTGGAGATACTAATTAGTTTGAACTTTTGATATATGACACTGTCAAAGGTTCACGTACAGCAGGCCAAAAATATAATTAGTAACATATTTTATGGTCATTTAGCGAAGAGAGTGGACATCTGATATATAGAAAATCGTGCATTATGTGTTAATGATGTGCAATGTTGAAACAATAGAAACTGCATTTCGTTTCTTTATGAAAATCAATTGAATTTGGATAGTGCTTAAAGTACCAGTTTGCATTTCATTGGCACCATGATGTTGCTTTGCTTTTAGCTTGTATGACATTACATTTCATGGGATGCTTACTGTAGCCTAGGTAGCCATAAAGATGTGCACAACTGTGCTTATTCAACAGGGCTTGGAACAAAGTCACTATTCAAACAATGACATTAAATTGGTAGCTAGATACTTTAATATAAAAAAACATCATCATAGTTATTCTTTCATCTTAAATAATTTGAAAATATATTGTAAATTATACAATTTTGAGTTTTCATTGAAAGATGAAAAACATTCTCTAGTCTAGTTCGGACTTCAAACATTAATCTAGCCTGTTTTTCATCACTGGATCAAACTCAAAATTATGCTACCATTCCTGAAATAAACACAAACTTATTTACTAATATAAGCATTTTTCACTATCCTCATTTCAAAAATTCAAAACTGATTTACAATACGTAGTATGAAGCCTCCAACAGATATCCTTAGTTGGGATTGAACCAACATCTTCCATCTTAAAGACAGATGTACTTCATTGTACTATAAGGATGCATTTTGAAGCTGCATTAAACTTACACTGTACATTAATTATGATAGTTCAAATTCCTGTTTTATTTTTAAGTCTTACAGTAATTCAAGCTTTAAAAATGTTTGCTTTTAATTATCAATTTTGTAAAAATTAAATCGTCGCCATTAAGCAAACTTGAATGAACTGACAATTGGAAAACTTTTTTTCAATAATTTTACACTCTTTTTACAGCGACACACATACACATACAGGTATGAAGAGGTACGTAAGTAAGAGAAGTAAACTTACCTTGACACACATACACTACTTGTTCATAGGTATGAGGAGAGAGAATCTTTCCCCAACACACATACACTCCTCATACATAGGTACAAGGAGATGGAGACTTACTTTGACACACATACACTTATCATATATTGGTATGAGAAGAGGGAAACTTACCTTGACATACATATATTCCTTGTACATAGGTATGAGGAGAGAGAAACTTACCTTGACACACATACACTCCTCATACATGGGTTTGAGGAGAGAGAATCTTACCTTGACACACACACTTCTCATACATTGGTATGAGGAGAGGGAATCTTACCCTGACACACATACACTCTTATACATTGGTACGAGGAGAGGGAATCTTACCCCGATACACATAAACTCCTTTTTTCTTCTGTGTTGCCTTGAAACTGAGTTGTTTTTCTATTTTCTTGTTTGATGAGATTTTTTACTTAGGCGTAAGTTTTTCTATTGTGTTCATTGTGCCATGAGTAGAATCTATACATATAACATCAGGGGCATAATGTTTAAATTCTATAGCCTGTTCTTTGGTCCTCAGAACCAACATGAAATCTTCTTTCCTAAGTTGGATAGAATTAGATTGTGTGTGTTGCTGCTTATATAACAGCACAGGATTATTGGGGAGTGACTGCAGACTTTGAACTCTTAAATGCACTGATGTTGACTACTAATATTTTGTACCATGGATAAACGTGACCTAATCTGATTCCTTACAGATTCTGGGATAGGAAGGAAACGAGTTTGATTTAAACCAGTTGCATGAAAATGAGTCTGTATGTACTTCACAGAAACAAACCCAGAACTTTGCACTATTACATTCATTCTTGATGGGCAGATCTTACCTATTTTTGCTGAGCCTTTACGTGCACGTTTATTACTTAAAACAGCATTCTTAATGTTATTACTATTTTCACTAAGTTTTGAACCACTACGATAACATATAAAGTTCTTGTATACATTACCACAGACCTTTTTCGTAGCTAAGCACTTAAAAAACACATTATTTCTACATTCCTCATTGGATTTCCAACACACAAATTCCTGTTCAGTTTTAAAATTAAATGTTTGTATTGCCATTTCTGTTCCATGAATAGTCTTAAGGTGTTCAGCCATTTTATCTACTGTCCTAAACTTTTCAGAACAAGATGGTACACTGCAAGGAATTGAAGTCAATGGTTTTTCCTTTTTGTCTAATGGACTAGAACGGCATTTACGACTATGTCTTTTCAAACTTTTCTTTGAAGAGAAATACATATTGCAATGACTACAAACAGTTCCAACAAGACAAGAGTCTTTACCTTATGGTGGGTTTATGTAAACGTGATCAGTAAAGCTACTGCAGACTGCTACTACCAATGTTATCAAATGCTACTGATGGATCTGAAGTTATTACACTCTCGTTGAAAGAAGTACTTTTTAAATCATCTACAACAGAAGTATTACCACAATTAAGTAATTCATTTGCTACATTCTGGTAAGGAAATGTGGATCCAGTGACATCATCAACTGCAATATCATAATGACCTCCTCCTACACTGGTTGTATAAAAAATATATAAAAAGGAGCTGCTGATATGTAACTGTTTTGTTCATCAACAGTGACAGTATTAACAATATTATTATCATTACCACCTTGTGTAACAAAAATATTACGCCTGAAATGCCTACTTAAAGCGACTATACACTCAAATCCAGCATATACACCATCTAAAGACAACCTGTTTAAATCGTCATTCATTGATCCTTGGATAAAGAAATCATTGAAATCAACTTCATTTTCCCTAATATAAGACACTGCAATTTGCCGTAACTCGGAATAACTACTTTCATGACCAAATAATCTGAAACTAACAGCTCTAAAAAGGCAATTGCCATCTCCATACACATGCCGCCTAATTAAACCAAAATAACGAATATATTCATCCTGATTAAATACATCAAGAGGTACAAGAGTTCTACTACATGTGTCTACACATTGCATGCTGAAACTGTTCATCTGAAACAAAAGTTGTTTTCTACCATTACAACTAACTACAAAATAGTATGTTCACACAAACACATGCTTGTATTTGTGAAAAAATATATCACCAAAGTTAGTATAGAATTTCACAAATCAATAATTTTGATGTGCAGATAATATTTAATTTCCAATACTTAATATAAAAAGTATTCTTTAGTAAAATATACTTCAATAGCTATTAATTACAATTTGAATATCTAAGTATTACTAGTATTTGTATTATCTTTCTTTTGTTGTTATACCTGATCAAACACATCTGGAGCTATCTGGCTGTGTAAACCGGAATCATCAGTCTTGAAAGAGAAATACATTAATATTGATGATCAAAATATTTGGAGTACTCTCAGTTCTTTCCTTTAATCAAAATCAATAGGTATCAGGTGAGTTTAACTTACCTTGACACACATACACTCTTTATATAAAGGTACAAGGTGAGTTTAACTTCCCTTGACACACATACATTCTTCATACTCAAGTGTCAGGTGAGTGAAACTTACCTTGACACATATACACTCTTCATACACAGTTGTCAGGTGAGTGAAACTTACCTTGGCACACATACACAGGTGTCAGGTGAGTGAAACTAACTTGGACACACATACACAGTTGTCAGGTGATTGAAACTTTCCTTTGCACACATACACTCTTCATACACAGGTACCAGGTTAGTAAAACTTACAATGACACACATATACTCTTAATACAGATCTCAGGTGAGTGAAACTTACCTTGACACATATACACTCTTCATACACAGTTGTCAGATGAGTGAAACTTACCTTGGCACACATACACAGGTGTCAGGTGAGTGAAACTAACTTGGACACACATACACAATTGTCAGGTGATTGAAACTTTCCTTTGCACACATACACTCATCATACACAGGTACCAGGTGGGTGAAACTTACTTTGACACACATACACTCTTAATACATATCTCAGTTGAGTGAAATTTACCTTGACACATATACACTCTTCATACACAGTTGTCAGGTGAGTGAAACTTACCATGGCACACATACACAGGTGTGTCAGGAGACTGAAACTTTCCTTTGCACACATACACTCTTCATACACAGGTACCAGGTGACTGAAACTTACCTTGACACACAAACACTCTTCATACCAAGGTGTCAGGTGAGTGAAACTTACCTTGACACATACACAGTTGTCAGGTGAGTAAAACTTACCTTGACACACATACACTCTTCATACCAAGGTGTCAGGTGAGTGAAACTTACCTTGACACATACACAGTTGTCAGGTGAGTAAAACTTACCTTGACACACATACACTCTTCATACACAGTTGTCAGGTGAGTAAAACTTACTTTGACACACATACATTCTTCATACACAGATCTCAGGTGAGTAAAACATACCTTGACACACATACACTCATCACACACAGGTGTCAGGTGAGTAAAACTTACTTTGACACACATACACTCTTCATACACAGGTGTCAGTTGAGTTTAACTTACCTTGGCACACATCAACTTAATTTACTAAATATATATTTAAATTATACCTGGATAATATCTTCAAGTGCCTGATTAGGACTGACTTCAACTAGTTGCTGAGTTGGTGCTACCTGAAATCACAAGTAAATACTTAAGGTGCAAATAAGATAACCTGCTAATATTTTTATAAATTTTGGTGTTGTTAAACAGACATTTGATAATTGACTTTCAATTAAAACCTTTTCATCAATCATTAGTGACTGGAAGTCTAGTAACACATGCTGTCTCAATGAGGTGAATATTTGTATCAAGCTATGTCAAATTCGTTTAACCCTTTACTTCATATAAACGCCTTTGGACACCTCCAATATAGACGCCTTTGGACACCTCTAATATAGAAGGCTTTTGAATTATCAGGTGAATTATATTTATATTAACTGACAGAGTGGAAAACAGTGCAGGAAGTGTTCAGATTGCTCGATACAAGCAATCTGAACTCTTCCTGCACTGTTTTCAAAGGCCTTCTGTGACTGGTATCTATGGAGTAAAGGGTTAAGGGATTTAGATCATTTGGAGCAGTCATTAGACACTATGCTAATTTGAACTTTAAACTGTATGACCTAGACTTGATCTTATACTTGAAAGGACACACAGTTTTGTAAGCTGCTATTCTTATATCAATGCAACAGAAGATAAAAACAGAAAAATGTTTATAAGAAATATATTGTTTTAATTATACCTGGATGACTTCAGACAGTGTCTGATCAGGGCTAACTACCAGTACATGGTCAGTTGGCACTACCTGTAATAGATGCAAATATTTATATTTGTGAAACAACTGCTTCTTTAAACCTACATAAAGGTTTCTCCATGACTGTTGTCATATTTATCTTGATCTTAGACTCATTATCCAAAAGGCTACAAAGGTAATTGTCAGTATATTTATGTATAAAAGTTGCAAGTGCATCTAAATTGTTTGAGGCGTTTCAATAAAGAACAGTTAATCAACATATTTTTCTCTATTGGTACTTGTATTGATTTATTTACTAAAAATAACTGTGAATGTATGACATGAGATTATTAAAATACAACTTTTTATTTTACCTGGGTGATCCCATCTGGTGTAAGACCAGGACTGACAGCAACATGCTGATTTGGCACTACCTACAATTAACATAATTTAATGTTAGCTGAGTTGTATAGATCTATTACATTGTTGAAATTGTAAAAAATATTTATACATTAGTTATATTTTAATAAAAATTAGTCCAATCAATCAGACATTTGAAATGCTATTGCAGCCTCATCAAAATTGGATAGAATATATATATATTTACACAATGTCATTCACAAACAAATTCAGTGAATCCTGGGCAATTAAATAGAACTGATGATGCAGCTCTGTAAACAACGGCAAAAAGTGTTACTGTTTCCTTTAAAGAAAAACATATTGTAAAATGTGGGAAGATATATGTAATTGTATTGTTTAAATGCAATTATATATTACCTGTGCAATTCCTGGAAAAGGATCTACAGCTAACTGTGTTGGCGCTACCTACAATCACAGCAAGTGAATATTTCGTGACCATACTAATACAAATATATTATCTACTTATTTGTGTGCTAACATATGAAAGTTTTGAATAATATGTATTCATTTTTTTTTAAATCCAAAGCAATATTTAATTGTGTTATTAATGTTTGTTTGAATATTTAGCATCATTATTATGTCACTGATGGCTAACAGATGATCAGTTAAGCTAACAACTGTTTCCTTGGTTCCTGGAAAGTTAACCAGTACTCAAGCACGCCCCATCTCTGCAAACAACTGGCAACTTTCCTACTTCAGCATCAGTAACAAATGGCAATATATATCAATCAACACCGAGACGGTGACTGTGTGGTGATTTGAACTATGACAATGTAAAATGATATGATTTTAAAATATACCATTTAATGTATTTAAGTGTATTCATTTTTTTATTTTATTTTTAATGGATATTCTTTATCTTACAATGGTTTCCCTAAATAATAACACATTATTTCTTTTAAACAACTGTAAAGTATTCTCAGTGACAATCCTGTCATTGGTTTTAAACTCTATTTATAAGAATTTATTATAACAGTTAAACTTACATTATAATTGTGCTCATCAGCAAAAAATAAACACAATGACAGGAGCTGAAAACATAAATTACACTGGATACAATTAAACCATTTTCAAAGATTGGTAGAATGTGGGGCAGAAGTCAAATGGTTAGTGTTGGCTGCTCATGCCTGAGGTTGCGGGTTCAATCCCCAGTTGACCAGATGCCCCATATAAAACAACACTCAGTAGTTGGTGCTACCCAGTATTCGAGCACTGAATCCATGTTCGATGGGGGGGGGGGGGGGGGGGGGGGCTGGAGTTCGATCTTTCGACTATATGTGGTGTCCTTGAGTAAGACGCTTTTTTTTTTCCGCATATGCTAAGTACTGGTTCTACCAAGGCAGTCTCCGAGCGTAATTTGTCTTAGTTGTAAACTGGTACCAAGTTAAGTTTCACAATAGTAGTAAAATTAATAAGTTTAAACTTAACTCTCGTTTACATGTACGTGTTCGACTTAAACAAAACATAAACTTAGAGTATCACACGTATCGGGGTTTACATCCAACCACTAATTCCGTATAAAAGACATTATTAGTACCGAAAGCATTACCATTTCGTGTTTACTGTCCATCTTGAATTTTAGCGGTAAATAGAAAAATCCGAGGATTCCGAATGTTCCAAGTTGATCATGCGCAGTGAAAGGGAACCTTTTTGATATTTAGCCTCTTCCCTACAGGTATTAGGTACGTGGTAAGATGTGCGGTATACCCTAGTTGTAGATATCCGACCAATTGTAGCAGGTATTAAAATAGATCAATTTATATTCAAGGCTATCCACCAATCACATTAGAGGAATAAAAATAGATATTGAATATGCATGAGAGGTTTTCCTTAGTCGCAATATCGGGCATGTGGTGTGATAAGGGTTATATGGTTCACCACTAACAGTAAATACTACTGTATAATGGTTTTAGGGAATGTCAATCGATGTTATTAGTATCATAGGCATTCAATATAGAGCTATGCAAGACGATCAACTGAAAATAGACTAATATATGAAACATCATTTACTTAAATATTAATACCTGTGTAGCCATATTCTTTTAAGTCAAGTACCATACCAGCAACAAAATAATATTGTTGCTGGTTTTACGGCATACTTTAGTTTGTTGATATTTTTATATTGACAATTACTTTCTGTATGTGGTATATACGGTTGCTAACGGTACTGTCATACAAATAAAATATTACCATAGCAACTGAGCACAATTAGTGTGCACAGATAAACAGTCAGCGGGAATCATTCCTGTTGAGGGTTCAAGTTGGGTCCGACGCTTATGATATCTCAAGCAAATTTATTTGCGCTATAAGCAAAAGTGTCTGGCCTAACATATAGGTTTTACACATATTAAAGAACCATAATAA
This sequence comes from Panopea generosa, assembly GCA_029582155.1. Classification (NCBI taxonomy): domain Eukaryota; kingdom Metazoa; phylum Mollusca; class Bivalvia; order Adapedonta; family Hiatellidae; genus Panopea; species Panopea generosa. The sequence continues at coordinate 36,225,539 of CM055906.1, forward strand.
CGCTAGTACACTTGGTACTAATATTTTTAACTCATATTTTGGCTGCACAAGGTAGAGTAGAATGCCTGGAGTCTCAATAATTAAACGTTAGTATTTGAATGTTGAAGAAAGTCGTATAAAGTCTGCATCAATATAAGCAATTAAAAATATTCAATTAGACAACTGATTAAGTAAAAATAGGAATGTCTATATTTATAAAACAATAAGTGTTTAAACTCCATAGTGGGTAATCATCGTTTATCGCCGTCATCTTCATCATCATCATCATTAGTTTTAAATAATCATCTTATCTTTTAATATAATCACCTTGTTTTTTAAGTAATCATCTTGTTTTTTAAATAATCATCTTATCCGGCTCGCCAAAATGACTTAGTTCAAAGTGCGAGGGTAAAGAAATACTTATACATACGTGGTGTGATAAACACCGCAGGGGTCAATTGTTTCTTCTGATTAGATACGGTCTATAAGCAACAGTTAGACCTGTGTCGTATCGAGTAGATATTTTGCAGACCTGTGTATTGTAAAAACTAGCTTGTCCGATTTTTTTTAAAGACAAGCCCGACGGGCAAGTAACTTTGAAAAAGGCACATGCCCGGATCCAGATTTGACAAGCCCCGGGCATCGGGCTATCCTATTCTTGGAGCACTGCAGTCTCGTTAATTGCTCGGTCGATTATGACAATCATGCAATGTGGTGGCATTTAAATGTTACCGCCTTTTTCCCATTAAAAACATATTTAATGACTAAGCCACTCAAACCTATTTACAAGGTATCATTTTCAGAGGTTGCACCTTACATAGCCTTTGACCTGATGACTAAATAATAGATTGTGGTCATGGCAACAGTTGTTGTTGTATAGTGTTTAGCGTCACTTTCAACAGTTTTTCAGTCATATCGTGATGGTGTCTACTTGAGACAGTATTCTAAGCACTGTCACACTGGAGTATCATGCCGCAGACATATGGTACGATACCCCACCCAGTCACATTATACTGACACGGGGCTGACCAGACCTAGAACTCTCCTCTAAATGCTGAGCGTCAAGCGAGAAAGCTTCTAGTACCATTTTAATGTCTTTGGTATGACTTGTCCTGTACCCATTGAGACTAGCATCAATTGGTCCAACAGTATTCTGGAGTTGACCATTTCAAAGTTCTTCAAGCATATCTCCAACATGATTTTGGTTACAATAGCGTCGCTAAGCCCATCTGGCTGCAGTTCAATTCACTTTTTCTATTTCTATTCAAATTGGGTGTTGTAGGCAACCAATTTTGTTTGCCTTAATTCAAGCTAGGGCCAACGACGAATGATACTTAGTGTTTTAGTTACTTGCATGTTGAGATGGTTAAGCTGAATTACTGGTTAACTTTCCAAGATTCCAGAAATGATTATCTGTTAGCCCTCAATGAAATAGAAATGACACTAACACACTTCCTTCACATCTCTGAATTTCCCTGAATCAATCAAAAGGATTTTGGAAATATTTTTTCACATATTTCTTTTAGATTTGAAGCTCTAATAATAACATTTATAGGTAATTAAGTCAAATATCGTTTAACCCAAGGACGTGTATAGAAATCCTTGGTTAACCTCAAAGAAATATTCAATGTATTCTCAATATATGTCAAAGCAGAAAATGACGGAATCAACACGTCAAGCAAAGGACAACTACCGACTGAATACGTAGGAACAAATTTATATTGTTATCAATACGCAAACTGATGACATGTTCATCAATTTACATACTTAGTCTAGAAAATTTGATAAAAAATGTATATAATGGGTACCATTTATCATCAATATAACGTGCGTGGACGAGCATTCCTCCATGATGTCTTTTGTGTTACGGCGAGTCAGCTGACTTCACTATTTACATTCAAAGGACAGTGCTTTACAATTATTGAGTAAGTATTAAAAGTCGGGACCGTTCAGAAAGGTTCACCGCCCTTGTAAAATGCTTATTTTTGGTTTAAAACTTACTTGTTTTACTTCGATTGCAAAACAAGTTATTACAACTTATACAAATCACGCTCGAAGTCTTTCTGGGAAGAATCAGTAGGGCCTGCTAAGTATATGCGGATATTTTAAAGATTTTTGCCCAAAGACACCAACGTAGCTGTGGGGAAGTATAGAACCCACGACCTTCTGATCCTGGGTTCGGTGCTCTACCACTGGACCACACGCTCCACATCATTTTTAGCAAAGCTATGCACACTTGTGTTGAATATTATTAATCATTTTAAAAATGTGCCAATACTTTTTTTTCTATTCATAGGATAACTCCAAAGCAGAGACGTAGGTCTCCACATGTGTCTATGTCTCTGCTCCAAAGACGGTTAAAATTAAAGAAAATGCTCATTTCCCAAACGTTTGTCCTATTTATGGCATTTAAATATCTTTTTTATAATGGAGACACGCTTGCCAAACAAAGATTTTCATTCTGAAAACTGACGGATAGACTCTGAGTAATGTGTGTAATTTTGTCATGTGGCAAGAGTGCATTCACTGTTAAAACTATGATACAGTTACATAAAATGGCTTAAAATGTAGGAAAATTGCATACTTTCTGTGTTCAAGTACACTTTAATTATATTGTATTAAGCGAAAAAATTGAATTTGAAAAACAAAATTTACATTTTTTAAAGAATAAAGTATAATTATAATAAAAAAAACATCAACTTTTGAAAACAAAATAAGGTTTAAGGTTTAAAGTTATTGCATTATACAGGGTCATTTTGTGGGGTTCGTGTACCTCGTCCTTTGTAGGGATAGTGTAATTTCATGCAAACTAGAGGGTGTCAGAACTTGAAACAGTTTTATCTAACGCAAAATAGTTATCTTTGTAATATCTCTATCTAGTTCTTGTATCTGCTGTAAACCGTAACGTGTAATTTTGAGCAGTCGCACGCCTGCGTCTTTTAGTAAAAAAAAAGTGATACTGAGTAAAAGTAAGATTAGTCTGAGAAAAAAGAAGAATATTAATCGAAGTATGTCTGGAAAAAACGTTATAAACGTCTTAAAAATAAAATAATTATTAAAATAGATAAAAAGCATCTCATTATCATTAATAAATGAAAGCCGAATGGGGTGGTATGTCAAATCCGCCAAAAACGCTACAAAATCGATATTTAAATTGGAGTGGTAACTTGAAACGAAATCCCCATTCTTAAAATAGACAGCATTTACTACTGTTTGACGTCATTCGGACTATATCTAACATGAAACATTTTTTACTACGTGTGAGCCTGTATCGATGGCGGATCTACTCTTTAAAAAAACTGCCTACGCCCTCACCCATAAACTCCTATATTTTATTAAAAATCCACTATATTTCTACCGAAACACATGTGTGCCCGTTCAGACTTTGTGTTGCATCCCTCTCAACTGAAATTCTGCATCCGCCCTGGTGTATAACGTATCGAAACCAAAATGAAATCATGTCTCATTTTATACGTCACACAATATGTTGCCCTTTTCAGCCGGAAATCTATTTTAGTCTAACCTAGGCGTGTAACCCAAGCTAGGTAATCCCTTTTTAATATATTACTTTGGCATGTTTTAATAGATATCCTTTTAGCACTATGTGGTCAGAGAGTATATGTATGCATGACTTGTTGGGGAAATATGTGTTTAGCAAATTTTAAAAGTTTGAAAAGTCCTGGAAAAAGTCCCTTTAAATTTCAGTATGAAGCCGTCCTAGGTAAAAACTTTGATATTCATTTTTAAAATGAATACGTCAGCCTCGGATTTTTTTCATGGAAAACATAAATATATCTAAACCATCTAGCTGATTGATTAAACATTCTTCTTTGAAATAAATAATTCAACTGAGAGATTAACCTTTTTTTTTCTTCTGTTTTTTTTTTCAAATGTATACTTCCAGATCATCTTGGAGAAAGAACGTTTATGTATATTTCTTTGAAATACATAATGTAACTTGGAGAGAACTTTTCTACAGTTAATTGAACTTAAAGACTTTCTTTCAAAATATATTTAATTTAATTTAATTTAAAGGCTTGATTTTGTCCTTTATATCACCGTAGAAATTTATTTTAAATATACACAGAAATGTAGAATTGGAGATTGAATTGAATATATATACCAATGCAGATCATCTTGACCTATATTTTAGTTTAAACTTATTTATTTTTACTTCGATTGTGAAACAAGTTCTTTCAACTTAGACAAATAACGCTTGAACTCTCCCTGATTATAACCAGTACTAAGCGTATGCGGAAAAAGGGTCTTGCTCAAGGGTACCACACATAGCCGTAGCGGAGGATCGAACCCACGACCATCCGATCTACCACTGGACCACGCGCTCCACATCTTGGCCTATCTTTGCACTATAGTATTTAACTTGGAGGTTAAACGTTTTTTCGTAATATATACAGGTATCTATCACCTTTGAAACTGAACTGTGAAACATCATTTTAACATTTAACATTCTAAATAAGCGTTGGTTCAACTAGAATATAATCACGTCTTATGTATTTTGTTATACCCTTACAACAAACAACGGTTTGTATATAGAAACCTCTAATACATCACGTTCTATCAGTATGCTTATTTAATTTTTTGGGTTACATCTGACACAAACTTTATTTTTTCATTTCGACTTGACCATTGTTTGCTCAGATTTCAGAACTTATGGTACTTTGATTAAACTGATGGAACTGACATATTCTTTTAAACGTCATGCCAGATATTACCATGGTTACCTGAAACATGGTGCTTTCCAACCATTTTATAGTTTATACTAATTGATTTTAGATCGATTGATTGTGTTGTATTTGAGATGCCATCGGGTCAAGTCCGGGATCGAACGTGCGACCTTTGGCGTAATCGGCCAACCTTGCCACTGCATTGCATATGATATGATAAGCTTTTAAAAGTATGATTCAGAAAATCTAAGAGACAGGTTTTTCTGAATATTTGCGTATTCTAAATGATTAAATTATCAATCAATTAATCACTTGTTTTTGTGTGTCTTTAGTGACGAAACGAGTCGGTGTGGTTCCGGCTAAGAATAGAATCACTGTCGATCTCCTTCCGAATGGGCGTCATGTTCATTTTATCTTTTTTTTTTTTTTTTTTGTCATGTTCTATATTGTGGTTAAATTACCAACCCTTGTGTGGTTCCAGGGAGCCATATGAGTGATGGCAAGATTAGGATCACTGTGACTCGTGCATGTCGTAGGAAGCGACAATTTGAGTAATACGATAGAATTTGCTGAAACTCTGCAGTTCTGCAGGTACCAAAAGTCCTAGATTCATTCTGCATATTCATTTGTTAATGTAATTTTTTTTGGTTTAAACATATTTTATTCATTCAAATGTACATATATACACATAAGTTTAGGTATAAATATGGATTAGAACGGAAGATAAAATCTTATAAAGTTCTTTTCCATGACATATATCAATTGTGAACAAATTTGGCAGATTATTAACAATTTGATTTATGCTCTTAGCATTACGAATATAACATAGTTCAAAATATATTTAATAAAAACGTTTAACATACTTTTAGCAATATTGTTTCTGATATATTTAAGAAACTTAGAAAATGAAGTGGGTAATTAGAAAAAAAAATAAAGGTGATTAAAATGATTAAAGTAATGGATGATTATGTGAATTCACATAATAATAATGGTTAACATTTTTGGACAAGTTCTGAACGGCATGGACGAAATTGGGAGACGGGCTGACCTCACCACGTAAATAGAACTAGCTTTGTTATTTCTTCAGACTTACTTACATGTCAGGAGAAACGATTAGTGGATAAAATGTATTTGTGAACTGCTTCAAATATTTTAACATTATTGTCATAAGAGAGTTGTGGTTCACCAAAAAGAATTATATTTAAAGAAACTGTACATAACTCACTGACAGATGTCAGGAGTGGTATGCGTTGGTGCTGGTAAAGGTGACAATTGAGAAAGAAGTGAGCTGTGCTTTCTATTTGTCCACATGTACACAGGGGGGAGTCTTCAATGTGTTTAAGAAATAGATGTTGCTTAAGTGCACTACAACTCGTTCGGAGGCGGGCATGCAATAATTGGCATTTTCTTGTACCTATGTAATAGAATTTAGGTACTTTTGGTTTGTTACCTTCGAGTTTATGTTTAAAAGCATTCAGAGAAGAGGCTTGTCTTGTTTCAAGTGGGAGAGTGTTCCAGTCACGGACAACGGAAGGAATAAAGGAATTTGAGTACAGAGCTGTTCTTGAAGAAGGAATTTGAATATTATTATTATTTCTGAGGTTGTACGCGGAACTTGCATTTGTAAGAGGAGGAACCAATGCACATAGATATGGTGGGACCATTCCGTGGTTCATTTTATAAAAAAGAGTAAGTTTGTGTTTAGTTCGACGCGTTTCAAGACTTTCCCATCCTACTTCAGAATTCAGGTTATTGATAGATATAAGTTTTGTAACTCCAGCTGTGATTCGTGCAGCTTCATTATGTATTTTATCAAGTTCATATTTTTCATAATTTGTACAATTATCCCAAATAACATTGGCATATTCCAATAAAGGTCTTATAAATGACATGTAGATTGTTTCTAGTGATTTTCTATCTAACTGAAATTTTAGTTTTCTCATAATATTTATTCTAGCCCAAGCTTTATTCTTAATATAGTCAATATGAGTGTGCCAGCTGCAGTTATTTGATAAGTATACTCCTAGATGTTTGTGAGATGACACATCTATAATTTGTTGGTTCTGCATAAAAAGTGGGGGGTGAACGGGTTGAGTGCGTTTGCGAGTTACATGCATTGATTCTGTTTTGGATGGATTAAAAGTAACCAGCCATTTATTTGACCATTCAGATATTTTATTTATGTCAGAATCTAAAGTCTGTGCAGCATTAACAATATCATTATTATGATTAATTATAAAGTAAAGGCTTGTGTCATCGGCAAAAAGTCGTATGTTGGAGTGAATATCAGATACTATGTCATTTATATAAACTAAAAACAGAAGAGGACCTAATATAGATCCCTGGGGAACACCGGCTTTAACTGTTCTCCAATTAGACCTCGCGCCTGGAATGACAACATATTGGCGTCTGTCTTTAAGATAGTCAGTTAAAAGATTCAAAAGTTGACAAGATATACCAGCTGCTTTCAATTTAGCCAACAACCCTTTGTGCCAAACTCTATCAAAGGCTTTACTAATATCAAAAAATACAACTCTGACCTCTTTGCCATCGTCAATCGCTTTGCAGAAGGTATTATAAAGAAAAGATAGCTGATTGGTAGTTGAATCACCAGGCACAAAACCAGATTGAAATGAAGAGAGAAAGTTACTATCTCGAAAATAATTGAACATATGCTTAAATATGAGCCTTTCAAATACTTTATTCAATACGCTAAGAAGTGAAATTGGTCTGTAATTATTAGCCAAAGACGGGTCTCCTTTCTTGTAAATAGCACATACGAACGCTTCCTTCCAAACTTTAGGATAAAAACCGTTTGTTAAGCAAGTGTTAAACAAATCACACAGTGGGGTCGATAATTCATTACTTAGTTCACGGAGTACATAATTATTAATTTCATCGGGACCTGAGGCTTTTCCAACTGGTAACGACTTAAGAATACTGCACACATCGATGGGCAGTAAAGCAAGATCTAGTAAAACTGGGATGTTTTGTCTAGGTAACAAAATAGGTGGTTCAATGTTATCGTCATTTAAGATTGACTGAGATTGGAAAAATGAATTTAGTAAGTTGGCTTTTAGCTCAAAATCGGAAATAATAGTTCCATTGTCATTCAGTGGAGGAATTGCTGGCTTGTCATTTGAAGAGATGAACGACTTTAATATTTTCCACCAGTCTTTGGGAGAGAGAGATACAGAATTAAGTTTACTTGCTAAATAATTTTTTTTTAATATGTATGTTAATTTGTTGATTGTGTACATACATGTAGAGTGAACATGGAATCTTCATTCCTGTTGGCGTCGATTAACCTAAAATAATTTGGTACGCCGTAAAACCCTATTCATTCATTCATTGCTAACGAAACGAGCTGTTATATATAAACATTTTTCGGGTTAATAAACGTTTCAAACAGCGTAATTGCGTTTTCGTTTTCACAGGTCACATAGGATAGTGCTTAACACGTGTAATGCCACAGCACAGCATCTCGTTAGATGGCATTTTATAGTAGTACAAGTGGTAGTTATAATGTTAGTAGTGGTGATGGTGTTAGTGATGATGGTAGTGATAATGATGATGGTGTTGGTAGCGGTGGCGGTAGTAGTAGTAGTCGTACTAGTCGTAGTTTTAATGTAAGTGGACATAAATTGTATGGAAAGTAACAATTATTAAATTTGTTCGAAAACTCACAATAAATATTGTTTGTTTTGCTGAGCCATGCGAGTGACTCGACTGGCGTGCGGTGGACCGCATTAACTCGATCGGGGCGCACGAGGTGAACACATTTTGACAACCTGGACGGAACGATTCACCTCAGATACCATAAGGGGTAGGCGACTTGTTGGAATGAAATGGATACCATTTTATTTTGCATTTATTTTTTCTTATTTATTCATTCGAATAAAGACTTTGATTACTTTTGGTACACTTTCTCCAATAATTTCTAAAACCCAAGTTTACATCGATATAAAATCAAGATATACTGTTGTTGACACACAGACTCCCTTTTGGACGAGTCCAATATATGTAAACACAATTAACACGCGTTTTGTGTATTTTGTGCTGAGTTGTCCATATCGCGGCCCTGGAGGTTACTTAGACGTATAGAAGGACAAGAACTTCTCGGAATGTCCACAAAACTTTAGCAGCCAAGTACTATGAGTTCTGTCTTACAAACTGACGGCTCGTCGGATTTTACGACAGACTATCTTTCTGAAGACAGCCTCCAGAAATTTCCCGGAAAAAATGACAGCAGCTCGGATGATGAAGGCATTGAATGCCCGACAGAGGTAAGCTTGTATTCATTTGTGCACAAGTAGACGTTGTTTGTATTTAAAATAAACAGTTGAAATGAATGACATTTCTAAAAAAAAACATTTGTTTGTGTGATAAATAACATGTCAATTTTCCAAATAACTCCACAATGAGCTTTTCAGGTGCGGACTTAGAATTTTGGTAATGTTGGAGGACTAATCTTTGTGCTAAAGTGGCACCAGGTGTAACAAGATCGTATATGAATGCAGTAATAAAGCAACATAATAGGCCCAAAGGCCCGGACCTGTACATAATTTTCAGAGGATTTTTTTAAACAATTTTTATTTTCATATAATTTATATAAATGAAATGGATAAATGAGTTAAAAGTCTCTTTAAAAGGCCACATTATAATTATATGTCAAAACACACCAGAGCCATACTACACAAACATTTTTTTCAGGTGTGGGGAGGGGTTCGGGGACATGCCCCCCCCCCCCCCCCCCCCCCACACACACACACACACACAGTTTGAGCCTGCACATAACTTCTAGGCAAGCTATGTCCCTGGAATGTAAAATTCAGAATGCATGATAATTTCATGGCAACATTCAGTGGCAAAGCTGACCCTAAAATTATGTCAAAGCCCACCAGGTACTAGGTGGGTCTGAGGCCACCAGGTTCTAGGTTGATCCGAGGCCATGCTTCACCAGAAAAAATATATTGTGATGTATTTCCAGCATTCTGGGGGCATTCCAGGCGATATAACAATTTGTAACATAAAAGCAGCTACGCAACTGTTGAGCCATTCCATATTATTTTGTTATTTATATTTTAATTGTGTCTCCATACTAACATTTGTAAGTTTACGACCACCTTGGGGGGCTTAACATTTGAAATTACGAAATATAATTGATATGCAACATCCATCATTGTCATTCGTCTCTCATAGCTGATTCAAGTGGGAAAGTTAACAGTCACTTGTGGAAATAAATCTATTTGAGTACTGGTTACCCTTTCAAGATACCAGGACAACGGTTAGGTTCAATGATTGTCTGTTAGCCCTCGATGACATAAACATGACACTAAGCATTTAAACAAAGTCATACAAATAAAAAGAAAAACAGGAAAAAATCACATTTTAGTGAACTATAATTATAATAATTATGTTATGGCGGGATAATAAAGGATAGTAATAGATGTTTGGTCTGTGTTGATAAATCTTAGTCATGTTAATAAAGCCAAAACATACCTAAGAACATAACCTGATGGAAAGTTCTAACTAAGTAATGCAAAGAAACCTAAAAACTTTCCCTACTTGGCACCTGACACCTGCAAACATTGTAATTGGTGACAACTAAATAGCATTTCTTGGTAATTAAATGGTCGCACACAATTCATAAGGCCAAATCAGCTACAGTCTCCTAGTATAAAAGTAAGCACCATTTAAAAAATATCACCTTTTGACTAATGCCAGTATTGCATAAAAATGTGTTTGGACAGTTCAGGAACCTATCTACTAGCTGAAGAGTTTATGCAATTGAGTGTTTTTCGTCAATGTCCATTAATAGGCAATGCTTATGTAGGAATGTTTGTGGGAGAATGGTTGTCTGAGAATGTTTGTGTGAGAATGTGTGTGCGGTTATGTTTGAGTGAGACTGTTTGTTTGAGAATGTTTATGTGAGAATGTTCATGTGGGAATATTAATGTGAGAATGTTTGTGTGTGAATGTTTGTGAGAATGTTTATTTGGGAATGTTTTGTGGGTATGTTTATGTGAGAATGTTTATGTGGGAATGTTGATGTAAGAATGTTGAGAATGTTTTAGCAAGCATGTTTTTGTGAGAATGTTTATGTTTAATGTTTATGTGGGTATGTCGGTGATAATGTTTGTGGAGAATGTTTATATGGGAATGTTTGGGCGAGAATATGTTCATGTGGGTATATTTATGTGAGAATGTTTATGTGGGAATTTTGATTTAAGAATGTTTTTGTGAGAATGTTTATGTGGGTATGTCTGTGAAAATGTTTAAGTGTGAATGTTTATGTAAGAAGGTTTGTGTGAAAATGTTTTTGTGGGAGTGTTTGTGTGATAATATGTTTGTGTTAGAATGTTTATTTGAAAATGTTCATGTGTGAATGTTTATGCAGGAATGTTTAATTTATGACCATAGTAACTGATAAATCCAATTAAGCAAACATTTAGTTTATGTATAAATCAGTAATTAAAAGCTGTTGAATTTGAAATTTAAAAAAAATACACAGGTCTACAATTCTTAGTTTAGGATAAGAATCTTTTTACCCATTCTGGTAAGATCTTGAACAGGCAATATCAGATAGCCCTTTAATAGTCAAAAGTTGCAATATTTGCTGGTTGTGTGTGTACTTTTTATTTGATCTTTACCAAGCTTAACACAGTTTATACATATATAGCCAAAAGATATCAGACATGCTTTTGATTAATCGGGTCTGTGAATTGCTGTCTTTGAGTTGTTGTTTTTTTTTTTGTTTTTTTTTAATGGGGTTTAATGCCATTTTCAACACATTTCAGGTTATTGGTGGAGGAAGACCTCAGACTGAGTCAGACTGAGTAGAACCACCATCCTTCCGCAAGTAACTGGAAACTTTCTCACATGAAGTTTTTAGAGCGAGTGGGATTCAAACCTACGACTTTAGTGGTGAAAGGTAAGTGGTCTTGAGATGACGTCTTAGACCACTTGGCCACGGAGGACCCTTGGGATATTTTAAAATGATTATTATTTGGACTTTTTTTATACTAATTCATTTTAGCTTGATTGTGAAAAAAGCTCAACGCTTACATAAATCATTTTCTTGTCCGTTTCCTGGGTAGAACCAGTACTGAGTTGTGTTTTCCAAGAGGCACTGGCTCAAGCTGGAAATCTTACTCACAACCTCTAATGTGAGCTGCCAACACTCTATCCACTACAATACCACCCTGATAATTTAGACTTGCTTGTTCTCTTGCATCTTCATTTTTCATTGGGTCTTCACCAGTCGTACACAGTTACATAGTTACACAATAGTTACATAGTAGTTACACAGTAGTAACATAGCTGCAACATCTCGAGGACAAGTTCTGGAACTGTGACAGTTACGACACTTGCAGGGCTTTACATTAATGCTCGCCCGGCTGTCGGGTACAATTGAATTGAGGGTACGGACAAGTAAAACACAAAGCTTCTAGCCCAACTGGACAAGTGAAAATTCAGTAAATAAATGACGTCTCTTTTCTGCATGTCATTTTCTTTGAACTTTAATAAAACAGTTTATTTAGTTATTCGTAATTTTATATCCATAGGACTAGTACCATAATTTCAGATTACAGTAAGGACAAGTTGTTTTGTCCGACTGGACAAGTGAAATAAAAAAAAAATGAAATGGCCTGTCTTGTATTGTCAAAATCACTTGTCCATGTGTCCACTCAAACACCTGTATTTTTTTTATCTTATATCTTAACCAAACATACTCTGTAATCTATATAAAGTTATATAATATAATATATAAATATTTAGAGACTTTCCCATTGGGGAAGACACACACGAATGGTTTAACACACTTGTGTATGTGTTATTTCAGATATCCGAAAGCTTGGACACATCACAAAACACCCCAGAGATAATTGCGATCAACCCGTCCTTGTGTGACTCGGGTTTCACCGAACCTGTAGAAAGTGTTAACCTCCAGTGCCTGGAATGTTTTCTGGACTGGCCGTCGAAACAGCACAACAAAGATGGTGGTGTACTGTGTGCATGCTCTTCTCAAGATCACAATGGTTTTGAAGACTACATTGACGATATATATTTTCACAGACTCGGCATTGAGGACAAATATCACGCACCTTCCTGTTTGGACAACCAGCCTGAGGTATTTACTGAGTATTTTCTCATGTCAGTGCATTCATTTCTGTTGATAAACTGCCTGTCTGATAAACATAGGTTTATCACGTCATTGCAAGTTTACCTGGTATCAGGCACATGACGTCATAATGTATCTTCATGACGTCATTATGTATACTTATACATTTTGACCTGGATGGAACTTCTTTTTAACCTTACTTAAAATGAATAAAACATGAACTAGAAATATTGACATGATAAATAGAATACTCGGCAGAGCCTCGTCCTGTTTTTTTTAAGCCTCACCTGATAAAGTTGATAATTTCAGACACTTACATGGTATTCTCTATTTCTCACATTTAATCTGTGAAACACACAGTGGAAGATCAGAAGTGCATGTGACCGTGAGAGACAAGAAAATTATGTGTATGCAAGGTCACAACATCTATGTTATGCATATCTATGCTTGATGGCGGCCATGCATGTTAAGTTTCTTTCACAAGAAAATTATGTGTATGCAAGGTCACAACATCTATGTTATGCATATCTATGCTTGATGGCGGCCATGCATGTTAAGTTTCCTTCACAAGAAAATTAAGTGTATGCAAGGTCACAACATCTATGTTATGCATATCTATGCTTGATGGTGGCCATGCATGTAAAGTTACCTTCACAAGAAAATTAAGTGTATGCAAGGTCACAACATCTATATTATGCATATCTATGCTTGATGGTGGCCATGCATGTAAAGTTTCCTTCACAAGAAAATTAAGTGTATGCAAGGTCACAACATCTATGTTATGCATATCTACGCTTGATGGCGGCCATGCATGTAAAGTTTCTTTCACAAGAAAATTAAGTGTATGCAAGGTTACAACATCTATATTATGCATATCTATGCTTGATGGTGGCCATGCATGTAAAGTTTCTTTCACAAGAAAATTAAGTGTATGCAAGGTCACAACATCTATGTTATGCATATCTATGCTTGATGGTGGCCATGCATGTAAAATTTCCTTCACAAGAAAATTGAGTGTATGCAAGGTCACAACATCTATGTTATGCATATCTATGCTTGATGGTGGCCATGCATGTAAAGTTTCCTTCACAAGAAAATTAAGTGTATGCAAGGTCACAACATCTACGTTATGCATATCTATGCTTGATGGTGGCCATGCAGGTAAAGTTTCTTTCACAAGAAAATTAAGTGTATGCAAGGTTACAACATCTATATTATGCATATCTATGCTTGATGGTGGCCATGCATGTAAAGTTTCTTTCACAAGAAAATTAAGTGTATGCAAGGTCACAACATCTATATTATGCATATCTACGCTTGATGGTGGCCATGCATGTAAAGTTTCCTTCACAAGAAAATTAAGTGTATGCAAGGTCACAACATCTATATTTATTATGCATATCTATGCTTGATGGTGGCCATGCATGTAAAGTTTCCTTCACAAGAAAATTAAGTGTATGCAAGGTCACAACATCTATGTTATGCATATCTATGCTTGATGGTGGCCATGCAGGTAAAGTTTCTTTCACAAGAAAATTAAGTGTATGCAAGGTTACAACATCTATATTATGCATATCTATGCTTGATGGTGGCCATGCATGTAAAGTTTCTTTCACAAGAAAATTAAGTGTATGCAAGGTCACAACATCTATATTATGCATATCTATGCTTGATGGCGGCCATGCATGTAAAGTTTCTTTCACAAGAAAATTAAGTGTATGCAAGGTTACAACATCTATATTATGCATATCTATGCTTGATGGTGGCCATGCATGTAAAGTTTCTTTCACAAGAAAATTAAGTGTATGCAAGGTCACAACATCTATATTATGCATATCTATGCTTGATGGTGGCCATGCATGTAAAGTTTCCTTCACAAGAAAATTGAGTGTATGCAAGGTCACAATATCTATGCTATGCATATCTATGCTTGATGGCGGCCATGCATGTAAAGTTTCTTTCACAAGAAAATTAAGTGTATGCAAGGTCACAAAATCTATGTTATGCATATCTATGCTTGATGGTGGCCATGCATGTAAAGTTTCAAGTCAATCTCTTGAAAACTGTATAAGGAGTTTGCTCCAAAAGTTGCTGAGCTGATAGACTGCAAGACTGACCATTTGAAAGTGTTTGTTAGGGATGAATAATTCTGCGTTAAATCATTGTCTTCTTTCTCGATATTTTTGTCTTGAAAGTAACACAATCTTGCAGATACGTTATTAATCTATTGTTTATATTTTTTTTCAATTAAAATTTCTTCAATTAAGTCTGATATCTGACAGGATTCAGCACAAACTTAGAACAAAACAAAAAAAAGCAACACCCAAAAAGTTATATGTTTTTTGTTATGTGTAATATTGTGATCCCATTGGGATCCCACTTTCCTCAAATCTATCCCACATTTAAATAATGCTTTGACCTTGACACTAAGACTCATTATTATTTAACTTGAGTAAAACAAGAGGGCCATTGTACTCGGCTACCCCATGCAAGAAAAGTTATTCTTAATGTAATCTCAGTGCTTGAATCAAGATTAAACGAGCAGGCCAAGTTGATACTGCTGCATTAGAGATGATGCCGAATACAGCTATTTTTGATAATGTCCACAACTAATTGCAGAACTTATGGATATTCAACAGTTACTGCATTGTACCTTTGGGTCAAAGTCAAATGAAAAATTAAGTGCTGCAGTGCACACTATCTTAAGAGCGGGCAGTGAAGTGGATTGGAGGGCTGGCGCTCACTCACGTCAGAGGTTGTGAGTTTGGTCCCCAGCTCGCCCTGATACCTCTCAGCACTCAATACTCAGTACTGGTACCCAGGAAGCAAGCTCGGGAGCTGTTCACATAAGCTCTGAGCTTTCTTGGCAATCAAGCTAAAATAATAAATCTTAAAGTTTATGCTTAAATCAGAGAAACAGAACTATCAGAATAGCTAACATTAAGCCTTTGGCTCTGACAGGTGATCTTATAAATAACTGATACAGTAGAACTTCAATGGCTCAAACCTGATGGGACTGGACAAAATAGTTCGAGTTAAGGGTTGTTTGAACCATACATGTATATACATCGACATAGACATCGGCATGAACCATACAAGTGGTTCAAGCTATATTTGGTGTTCCAGCCACCCGTGTTCGAGCGAACGAAGTTCTACCGTATGTTCGTATACTTATAAGAGAAAATCATACTAACTTGAGCCTGTATATATGTTCATCGTCTCCCATACTTGCTGTGATACAGTAGGAAGCAAAGTACTCCAGAAACTGCTGTACAGCTGGGGCCATCAAATCAAAACTGGTTGCCATGAGAACAATTATTTCCAGCTGTCTCACTTGATCACGTGTGAATTGATCATGACATTTTCCCAGAAGCTCATGTATTTCTGGTGGACAAACCTCATTCTTTAAGAAAAGAAAACAGAGCTAGAAATTGGTTTTCAGCAAAAAATAACTATATCTCCCCCGCATGCAATGCAAGAATAAGCTTAAATGTTGGTAACATGCATAACTATCAATCCAGACGTCTAGTAATAAGCAGGTTTGGGTATAAATTTGACAAGAAATGGGCAATAATTTTCAGGTTATTGAGGGAATGTCAAATAAAGCGGAATATAATGTAACTTTAAAAGCATAACTTTTAAGTCAGAAAAGGGGGCATAGAATTTGTCATGCAGAGCTGAAATCCAAACCCATGATGTCTAGTGATAAGCAATAGCCATGTGTGAAATTTCTAAAAACATTGGAAAACTATTTGAGTTACTGAGTGAACGCTGAAATCTCGCATGTGGATTCGAATTAAAATCCCATGCCAGGTATTTTGATAAGGAGCATTGCCTACCGTAACTAATTTATCAAAGGCCTGAATGGCCTGAGAGAAGGCTCACAGTCTTGCCCATCATGTTGTTTTTTCTTTAATTTCTTGTCAAAATATGATATACAGATTTACCAATAAGCTCATGAATGAAGACAGATCGAAAGACAGTTAGAAAGAAATTTTGTTACAATAATGAAAATATTTTTTAATTAAAACAGATCTAAATGATGATCTATGGATATTTTCTAATTTTAATTGCTAATGTCATATTTGTATACAGTTTTGCTTTTTTTTTATTGTATGCCTTTTTGATATCATAAACCAACACATTGATGACCGATCAAACACATGATCATAGTTATGTTAATTGCAACAAAAGAAGTCCACATAATGTAGCTTTGAGCATAAAATCTCTACATCCTCTGCTTTGGCAATTACATTTTGAAACTTTTGGAACTATTTTATCAGTCAGAGGAAATGAAATCATGATCAACAGAATAACAAAGGTTAAGAACAAAATTGTAATATTGGCAGCACAATCCCTATAGAAGGCATTCACTACGCTCACCTTCCAGAAATGGTTGTGACAATGTCGTTGTGTGGATGTTACATGTGGGTTGCAGACAATGGGAGATTAGAAAAACTCATCTGTTCACAGAAATGATGAGTTAATAAATTGTGGATGACAGACAGACAACATACCTAAAGGAATAGATCAGCTTAACTATAAAGGAAATCACTTATATCCATCTTACCTGTTTACTGGCTACTAACAGACATGTGACACCGAGGAGTTCAAGACAGTCCCTCGATACCTGCATGACATCCAGTACACGGTCCATGATATTAACGGCCAGGTAGAGAGTATCTTGACAAAGTTTTAAATCATGATGCATGACCCTCAGCCACTGTATGTGCAAACCACGGACCCCTGGTGAAATTTGCAGAAAAAAATACATGACCATCGTCAGCTGTTGTAATTGTATGTGAAATTCTGCGAGACAGCCACTTTAGATGAAATAACGTATATCAAAATATAATAATATGTTGTCAGCTATTGCAATTGTATTCGAAATTCTTCAGGACAGTCACAAGTTAGTCTTTTGTCATCTATTGTAATTGTAAATTCAATTCTGCATAACACTGTGGCAAGAGCACTACCCCTGATTTTAGATCTGCTAGTAAAACAGTCACTATAGAAAAAACAATGTAGGTAAAGGTCTATAGACACTACATAGTACATACCCATAAAAAAGCTACTTACATGCAATCAATTCCCCCCACCCCCACCCACACCCGGTAACTCCGGTATTATTTTCTACATGTCACCCAGGCAATTACATGTATGGTATATGTGTATATTATATGTGACAATTATTGCATATTTGGTATTGTTATCATTATGATATTACATTTTTTTGACACCGAAATTAATATAATTATTTTTTTCCCCTACCAACTGAATTTTGAAACTTAAGGACGAGGACAAAGCAATCAAACAATGTTTCGATGTTGACCTTAACTCTAATTTATGATTGACAGCAATAACTTCACAAAGTCAGTAAATAGTCTTCGTCCAAGCCGAGTCTATACAGTCAGCTCTCACGGTCACATGCACTTCTGATCTTCCACTGTGTGTTTCACAGATTAAATGTGAGAAATAGAGAATACCATGTAAGTATCTGAAATTATCAACTTTATCAGGTGAGGCTTAAAAAAAACAGGACGAGGCTCTGCCGAGTATTTTATTTATCATGTCAATATTTCTAGTTCATGTTTTATTCATTTTAAGTAAGGTTAAAAAGTAGTTCCATCCAGGTCAAAATGTATAAGTATACATAATGACGTCATGAAGCATACATTATGACGTCATGTGCCTGATACCAGGTAAACTTGCAATGACGTGATAAACCTATGTTTATCAGACAGGCAGTTTATCAACAGAAATGAATGCAATGACATGAGAAAATACTCAGTAAATACCTCAGGCTGGTTGTCCAAACAGGAAGGTGCGTGATATTTGTCCTCAATGCCGAGTCTGTGAAAATATATATCGTCAATGTAGTCTTCAAAACCGTTGTGATCTTGAGAAGAGCATGTACACAGTACACCACCATCTTTGTTGTGCTGTTTCGACGGCCAGTCCAGAAAACATTCTAGACACTGGAGGTTAACACTTTCTACAGGTTCGGTGAAACCTGAGTCACACAAGGACGGGTTGATCGCAATTATCTCTGGGGTGTTTTGTAATGTGTCCAAGCTTTCGGATATCTGAAATAACACATACGCAAGTGTATTAAACCATTTCTGCAGCCCTTGACAAGCATGGCTCAGCCAAATATAAAAACTTATTCATTCTTCAACTGAGCAGAGCTGGGCTAAAGGACGTCAGATGTGTGTGTGTGTGTGTGTGTGTGTGTGTGTGTGTGTGTGTGTGTGTGTGTGTGCGTGTTTATAGACATGCAGTGGATAAGGAGGTGTTTATACTTAGATATGAATTGAAGGATGTCACATTTTGTAACTGATGATTAAAGTATTATTCACGCACATGCAACACAAACTTGTGTTTGATAATTTTTATTTTGCACCAGTTCAGATTCCTTACTTTATTAGTGTTGGTATACACAATGGATTCATTTTTGCAAAGTTTCAAATCAATCGCCTGAAAACTGTGGAAGGAGTTTACTTTACAAGAAAATTAAGTGTATGCAAGGTCACAACATCTACGTTATGCATATCTATGCTTGATGGTGACCATGCATGTAAAGTTTCCTTCACAAGAAAATTAAGTGTATGCAAGGTCACAACATCTATGTTATGCATATCTATGCTCTTAATTTTCTTGTGAAGGAAACTTTATATGCATGGCCACCATCAAGCGTAGATATGCATAACATAGATGTTGTGACCTTGCATACACTTAATTTTCTTGTGAAGGAAACTTTACATGCATGGCCGCCATCAAGCGTAGATATGCATAACATAGATGTTGTGACCTTGCATACACTTAATATTCTTGTGAAGGAAACTTTACATGCATGGCCACCATCAAGCATAGATATGCATAACATAGATGTTGTGACCTTGCATACACTTAATTTTCTTGTGAAGGAAACTGTACATGCATGGCCACCATCAAGCATAGATATGCATAACATAGATGTTGTGACCTTGCATAAACTTAATATTCTTGTGAAGGAAACTTTACATGCATGGCCACCATCAAGCGTAGATATGCATAATATAGATGTTGTGACCTTGCATACACTTAATTTTCTTGTGAAGGAATCTTTATATGCATGGCCGCCATCAAGCATAGATATGCATAACATATATGTTGTGACCTTGCATACACTTAATTTTCTTGTGAAGGAAACTTTACATGCATGGCCACCATCAAGCATAGATATGCATAACATAGATGTTGTGACCTTGCATACACTTAATTTTCGTGTGAAGGAAACTTTACCTGCATGGCCACCATCAAGCATAGATATGCATAACATAGATGTTGTGACCTTGCATACACTTAGTTTTCTTGTGAAGGAAACTTTACATGCATGGCCACCATCAAGCATAGATATGCATAACATAGATGTTGTGACCTTGCATACACTTAATTTTCTTGTGAAGGAAACTTTACATGCATGGCCACCATCAAGCATAGATATGCATAACATAGATGTTGTGACCTTGCATACACTCAATTTTCTTGTGAAGGAAACTTTACATGCATGGCCACCATCAAGCATAGATATGCATAACATAGATGTTGTGACCTTGCATACACTCAATTTTCTTGTGAAGGAAACTTTACATGCATGGCCACCATCAAGCATAGATATGCATAACATAGATGTTGTGACCTTGCATACACTTAATTTTCTTGTGAAGGAAACTTTACATGCATGGCCATCATCAAGCATAGATATGCATAACATAGATGTTGTGACCTTGCATACACTTAATTTTCTTGTGAAGGAAACTTTACATGCATGGCCACCATCAAGCATAGATATGCATAACATAGATGTTGTGACCTTGCATACACTTAATTTTCTTGTGAAGGAAACTTTACATGCATGGCCACCATCAAGCATAGATATGCATAACATAGATGTTGTGACCTTGCATACTCTTAATTTTCTTGTGAAGGAAACTTTACATGCATGGCCGCCATCAAGCATAGATATGCATCATATAGATGTTGTGACCTTGCATACACTTAATTTTCTTTTGAAGGAAACTTTACATGCATGGCCACCATCAAGCATAGATATGCATAACATAGATGTTGTGACCTTGCATACTCTTAATTTTCTTGTGAAGGAAACTTTACATGCATGGCCGCCATCAAGCATAGATATGCATCATATAGATGTTGTGACCTTGCATACACTTAATTTTCTTTTGAAGGAAACTTTATATGCATGGCCGCCATCAAGCATAGATATGCATAACATAGATGTTGTGACCTTGCATACACTTAATTTTCTTTAGTGAAGGAATCTTTACATGCATGGCCACCACCAAGCATAGATATGCATCATATAGATGTTGTGACCTTGCATACACTTAATTTTCTTGTGAAAGAAACTTTATATGCATGGCCGCCATCAAGCATAGATATGCATAACATAGATGTTGTGACCTTGCATACACTTAATTTTCTTGTAAAGGAAACTTTATATGCATGGCCGCCATCAAGCATAGATATGCATAACATAGATGTTGTGACCTTGCATACACTTAATTTTCTTGTGAAGGAAACTTTACATGCATGGCCACCATCAAGCATAGATATGCATAACATAGATGTTGTGACCTTGCACACACTTAATTGTCTTGTGAAGGAAACTTTACATGCATGTCCACCATCAAGCATAGATATGCATAACATAGATGTTGTGACCTTGCATACACTTAATTTTCTTGTGAAGGAAACTTTACCTGCATGGCCACCATCAAGCATAGATATGCATAACGTAGATGTTGTGACCTTGCATACACTTAATTTTCTTGTGAAGGAAACTTTATATTCATGGCCGCCATCAAGCATAGATATGCATAATATAAATGTTGTGACCTTGCATACACTTAATTTTCTTGTGAAGGAAACTTTACATGCATGGCCACCATCAAGCATCGATATGCATAACATAGATGTTGTGACCTTGCATACACTTAATTTTCTTGTGAAGGAAACTTTACCTGCATGGCCACCATCAAGCATAGATATGCATAACATAGATGTTGTGACCTTGCATACACTTAATTTTCTTGTGAAGGAAACTTTACATGCATGGCCACCATCAAGCATAGATATGCATAACATAGATGTTGTGACCTTGCATACACTTAATTTTCTTGTGAAGGAAACTTTACATGCATGGCCACCATCAAGCATAGATATGCATAACATAGATGTTGTGACCTTGCATACACTTAATTTTCTTTAGTGAAGGAATCTTTACATGCATGGCCACCATCAAGCATAGATATGCATCATATAGATGTTGTGACCTTGCATACACTTAATTTTCTTGTGAAGGAAACTTTATATGCATGGCCGCCATCAAGCATAGATATGCATAACATAGATGTTGTGACCTTGCATACACTTAATTTTCTTTAGTGAAGGAAACTTTACATGCATAGTCACCATCAAGCATAGATATGCATAACGTAGATGTTGTGACCTTGCATACACTTAATTTTCTTTTAAAGGAAACTTTATATGCATGGCCGCCATCAAGCATAGATATGCATAACATAGATGTTGTGACCTTGCATACACTTAATTTTCTTGTGAAGGAAACTTTACATGCATGGCCACCATCAAGCATAGATATGCATAACATAGATGTTGTGACCTTGCATACACTTACTTGTCTTGTGAAGGAAACTTTACATGCATGGCCACCATCAAGCATAGATATGCATAACATAGATGTTGTGACCTTGCATACACTTAATTTTCTTGTGAAGGAAACTTTACCTGCATGGCCACCATCAAGCGTAGATATGCATAACGTAGATGTTGTGACCTTGCATACACTTAATTTTCTTGTGAAGGAAACTTTATATTCATGGCCGCCATCAAGCATAGATATGCATAATATAGATGTTGTGACCTTGCATACACTTAATTTTCTTGTGAAGGAAACTTTAAATGCATGGCCACCATCAAGCATCGATATGCATAACATAGATGTTGTGACCTTGCATACACTTACTTTTCTTTAGTGAAGGAAACTTTACATGCATAGTCACCATCAAGCATAGATATGCATAACGTAGATGTTGTGACCTTGCATACACTTAATTTTCTTTTAAAGGAAACTTTATATGCATGGCCGCCATCAAGCATAGATATGCATAACATAGATGTTGTGACCTTGCATACACTT
The DNA here is from genome assembly GCA_029582155.1 of Panopea generosa. Taxonomy (NCBI): domain Eukaryota; kingdom Metazoa; phylum Mollusca; class Bivalvia; order Adapedonta; family Hiatellidae; genus Panopea; species Panopea generosa. The sequence goes on from CM055906.1 coordinate 36,248,553, forward strand.
AATTTTCTTGTGAAGGAAACTTTACATGCATGGCCACCATCAAGCATAGATATGCATAACATAGATGTTGTGACCTTGCATACACTTACTTGTCTTGTGAAGGAAACTTTACATGCATGGCCACCATCAAGCATAGATATGCATAACATAGATGTTGTGACCTTGCATACACTTAATTTTCTTGTGAAGGAAACTTTACCTGCATGGCCACCATCAAGCGTAGATATGCATAACGTAGATGTTGTGACCTTGCATACACTTAATTTTCTTGTGAAGGAAACTTTATATTCATGGCCGCCATCAAGCATAGATATGCATAATATAGATGTTGTGACCTTGCATACACTTAATTTTCTTGTGAAGGAAACTTTAAATGCATGGCCACCATCAAGCATAGATATGCATAACATAGATGTTGTGACCTTGCATACACTTAATTTTCTTGTGAAGGAAACTTTACCTGCATGGCCACCATCAGGCATAGATATGCATAACAAAGATGTTGTGACCTTGCATACACTTAATTTTCTTGTGAAGGAAACTTTATATGCATGGCCACAATCAAGCATAGATATGCATAACATAGATGTTGTGACCTTGCATACACTTAATTTTCTTGTGAAGGAAACTTTACATGCATGGCCACCATCAAGCATAGATATGCATAACATAGATGTTGTGACCTTGCATACACTTAATTTTCTTGTGAAGGAAACTTTACATGCATGGCCACCATCAAGCATAGATATGCATAACATAGATGTTGCGACCTTGCATACACTTAATTTTCTTGTGAAGGAAATATTACCTGTATGGCTACCATCAAGCATAGATATGCATAACATAGATGTTGTGACCTTGCATACACTTAATTTTCTTGTGAAGGAAACTTGATATGCATGGCCGCCATCAAGCATAGATATGCATAACATAGATGTTGTGACCTTGCATACACTTAATTTTCTTGTGAAGAAAACTTTACATGCATGGCCACCATCAAGCATAGATATGCATAACATAGATGTTGTGACCTTGCATACACTTAATTTTCTTGTGAAGGAAACTTTACATGCATGGCCACCATCAAGCATAGATATGTATCATATAGATGTTGTGACCTTGCATACACTTAATTTTCTTGTGAAGGAAACTTTATATGCATGGCCGCCATCAAGCATAGATATGCATAACATAGATGTTGTGACCTTGCATACACTTAATTTTCTCGTGAAGGAAACTTTACATGCATGGCCACCATCAAGCATAGATATGCATCATATAGATGTTGTGACCTTGCATACACTTAATTTTCTCGTGAAGGAAACTTTATATGCATGGCCGCCATCAAGCATAGATATGCATAACATAGATGTTGTGACCTTGCATACACTTAATTTGCTTGTGAAGGAAACTTTACATGCATGGCCACCATCAAGCATAGATATGCATCATATAGATGTTGTGACCTTGCATACACTTAATTTTCTTGTAAAGTAAACTCCTTCCACAGTTTTCAGGCGATTGATTTGAAACTTTGCAAAAATGAATCCATTGTGTATACCAACACTAATAAAGTAAGGAATCTGAACTGGTGCAAAATAAAAATTATCAAACACAAGTTTGTGTTGCATGTGCGTGAATAATACTTTAATCATCAGTTACAAAATTTGACATCCTTCAATTCATATCTAAGTATAAACACCTACTTATCCACTGCATGTCTATAAACACGCACACACACACACACACACACACACACACACACACACACACACGCATCTGACGTCCTTTAGCCCAGCTCTGCTCAGTTGAAGAATGAACAAGTTTTTGTATTTGGCTGAGCCATGCTTGTCAAGGGCTGCAGAAATTAAGGACTATGCACACACAAAAATTCATAAATTATACTCAAATTCAATTACACATGTAGATATACATGGAAATAATATGAGTATTTGATGTAATAAATAGTTTGATACAAGAGGGACATATTGACCCTAATCGCTCACCTGTGGAAAAATATTTGACGATTCAAATGCAAAATCTTAAAGCAGTATTCTTTCGTAAAATTTCCCTATACAACTCATATATAAATATTTGACCCCTGGTCAATCAGAACAGCTCACTTAAGTGTTCCGCTCAAGTAAATTTAAAATAGAAATGAATATAGATAACAACTCGTGTTATCCAGCATGCATGTAAATACTTCTTGAATATTCTACATAATAAGTATAGCATAGTATCATATATGGATAGGACTGATACAAACAGCACAAAAAATGAAATTCACAACCATATGTTACCCCCAACAATCAGAAGACATAAAAAAACGCCATGTAACGTATTCCCCAAATTAATGACCGGGCGATGCATTTGTAAAGAGGTGTGTGTGGGGGGGGGGGGGGGGGGGTAAGAGTTTTACAAACACTTACGGTACAAAATTCTATACGGTTTCTTTTAAATGATAACACTCAAAAACAAAATTGAAAAATTCTGACCCAAATTAGTGAGGGGGAGCTTTAAAAGGTTGGACGTTTATTCAGGGGTTGTAAAGGATAGGGTGTGTGTCATTTAGCCAGCAGTTTAAGGTTCAATCCTGGGTTCTCATGAAAAACATGCAGGACTGGTTTTACCCAGGAATTGAAAGTGATTCATGAAAACTCTCGGCTCACTTTACAATTAAGCTAAAATAAATTAGTATAAATAACTATAGTGCGCAAGATTTAAGGATTTTAAATAAGTTCAATGTCAATATAAAGTTAATATAACACTTTCTGATCATTTTAATTTCAACAACTCTTATCTAAAAAAAGATATTCAAACGTAAGCCTCATGGATCCAACATTAAATGGGAACTTATTTACCGCCCATTTTATTACATTTTGGCTTACGTTGGAGATAGTGGACGAGATAGGATTAACCTATTTATGAACTTCTCTATACTCTCATGGGTATAATTTGAATTCGATAAAAAAATGAAACCAGTAGGTAAAATATACATGTACATAGGTATAAACAATGTCAAAAACAAATGCACAATGTCATGTTCACATTATATTTCTATTTTCCAAAAGTCAATATAAAACAAGTGTTAGGGTTAAACGCCATTTTCAACACATATTCGACTTATCCAATTTTATTGGTGGAGGAAGAACTCTGAAAGAATCTGAGTAGACCGAAAATCCTTCTGCAAGTAGCTAGCAAACCTACAACCTTAGCAGTGAGAGGTGAGTGATCTTGAGACAGTGCCTTAGACCTGTCGGCCATGAGGCCCCTCCTGTTGGAAAAGGGAAAAGCTATCCACTTGGAACATTACAATATCATTATTGAACTCATATTATTATACTGAACCAGGTATCTTCTTTTGTATAGTTTTTTTCATGGGCATTTAATACAAGATTTAACACGCTGCAGTTTATTTGTGGCATACAGTTTTATTGCTGGACTGAAGACCTCCAATACTAAACATGAATAGAACCACCATCTTTCTAGAAGTACCTGGCAAACTTTCTCGTACAGTATTTAAGCTGAGCTGAGCTGAGCTCAAACCTGTGACTTCAGCAATGAGAGGTAAGTACTCTTTACACAGTACCCTCAACAACTCGGCTCATAACCTTCAGGTTTGTTATTTGTTAAGAAAACATGTGCAGTATTAAATTACCCAGAATGCATCTTACCGGTTAATTCCAATTTTGTGTGTAAAACTGACTGTAGTCTCATTTGAAAACCTATTTGAATGTCGTTTAAATATCTGGAAATGCTACCCATCTCTAAAAACTATGAAAAAATTACAAAGACAAATACATGTAGTCTTTGTTACACAACAACTAGGCAATTTCATAAAAGTTAGAAATTAAGAGCTTCAGAAAAACCTGATTTACTCAATAATTTCATTAATAAATTATAATAAATTATAATGAATTATACTGATACATTGCATGATACAAAACAAGAAAAGATTTTAAAAACACAATATATCTACAACACATTCTGTCACATAACATATATGCTAACTTTCACAATGGCCCTAAATCATACTTTTGACTTAGGAGACCAAACCAAATAAACACATTTTCGATAAATCAAGGTACACAACTCTTTTATTTTCAAATAAGTGGTCATATAACTACATGTACATCTCACTACACAGTTGTGCCCCCTTTTTGCAATGGTAACATGATTATTGTGCTGAAGAAAAAGGCCTATGTAATTTAGTTTGAAATATTTTCAAAATTGTTCAGTGGTTGTGATTTTTTGTTGCAGATGAGAAGAGCAAAAGCTGACATAGCATGTCACTGCAATAAAACATCACTGGTGTTAAAAAAGTGACTTTTATAGGATTTTAACAAATGCATGTAGTTATGAGCATTTGAGGACATCTTTTTTTTAAAAAACTTAAGGTGTCACTGCACCATCTTTAAAAATAATCAAGCTGGTCAACATATCAGTTATTGTGCATTTTTATGTGGGGATACATTCCTGCTATGAAAAAAAAATACTTTAAAATTCAGCTGTGCAACGAGACCTGTACTATTTTAGTATGGTGGGGATTCAATAACAACTGAGGGACTAGAGTGTACACAGGTGTACAACTTTTGAAGATTTAATAGTCATAACTCTCATATTAATTATCTGATTTAGCCACTTTTTCAAGATATCATTATATAACATCTGTGTGAGTTTGTTAAAGACAATTTAAAATGCGGCTGCTAGAGTGCACACACAGTCAATTAATATAAACTTGATGATTCAAGGGCACTAACTCTTGACATTATCAAAGTTGGTTGGTTTATAAACTTGTCCAAAATATTATGTTAATTAGTTATATTGTATCCGTGTAAGTTAGGTGATAATCCATTGAAAAAGCAGGTGCTATAGTGTATACAATATAAAAGTTTACAGACGGATGGACTACAGACACGGGGTCAATAATGTTCTAATATATCAAGGGTCGAAATAAATATGCAGCTTTCAATTTACAGTCAAGATTTTTGAAAAATTTAACAATTTTGGAAAAATAAAGATTTCATAACCAAACAATCAACATTTATCAAATTCTGTAAACTGAAGGTATGGAATCTTTAACCTGAAAAGGATACATGTCATGGAAAATAGTAAATTTAATTAGACGAATATGGAAATTAAAAATGGGATGTTTTCTCTTTTATCCATTAAATTAAAAATCATAAAATTCAGCTCATATTTCTCCTCTGACAAAAGCAAACTTCCTATGTTTTACATTACAAAATGCCAAGCAGGTGGAGTGATGCGCATTAAATAGTGGAGAGCGTGGTCCAGTGGTAGAGCACCAAACCCATAAACAGAGGGTCGTGAGGGTCGATCCTCCGCCACAGCTATGTGTGGTTCCCTTGAGCAAGACACTTTTCCACATATGCTTAATACTGGTTCTTACCAGGAAGACTTCGAGCATGATTTGCCTAAGTTGTAAGAACTTGTTTCACAATCAAGATAAAATAAATAATTTTAAACATTAATTATGATGTCCATTTACAACAATGCAAATTTAACACGAGTTTCCGAAGTATATTTCCTGGTGTAACAGTATCAACATGTTTGCTAGAAATGTTTAAAAAAAATAAAATAATAACAATACTTTATGATATACAAATTAACATATTTGTTAAAAAAAAAAATTCATCAAATGCAATTCTTATTCTAACTGCATGAACAAGACCAATCACAGACATCGTGCTTTCTGTAAAACATGCGCACGCATTTACACTTGTATTGCACTCATTGTTAACTTAACATAGATATAAATATGAACAAACCAAGATAAATTAATGTTTACACTGGGATCATTGCAGCTGATATGCGATCATCTACTGATAATCAATTTTACAAAGCCATTACATATCAGAATATAAACACAGTGCCAAAGGTTTCAACTAAGTAAACAGTGACTCAGTGACCTGAACAATCAATGACATTTCTTTCTCTTTTATTTCAAAGACAAAAAATGCGTGCCAACTAACAAGAAAATGTATGTACAGTCAAACCTGTATAAGCAGTCACCTCTATTAAGCAGCCACTTGTCTTAAGTAGCCACATTTCTATTTCCCAAGTCTTCATAGCAAATTAACCTGTATTAAGCAACAACCTGTCTTAAAAGACCACTTATATTCCTTCCCTCTACTGGCTGCTTAAGGCAGGTTTGACTGTATATATTGACGTTGATGCCCAGTAAAGGTGCTGTCAGCTGCTGACAGAACTGTCAGTAATGACTGATGTGTTAAAAATATGGTTTGTTTGTTTGATAATTTAGTAATTTCAACTCTGCACGTAACTGAAAACTTTCTCACTTAAATCTGAGGTGAAAACCAATGATAAAGAGACACAATTTCATAAATCAATCATAATGGAGACTATGACTGGACAGGATTTAAAATCATGATCCCTGGATAGATAGTCAGATGTGCTACTGACTGAGCTAACTGGGCCCGGTTTACTTAAGGTTAGATGTTACAACTTTTGCTGTTACCTAGATGTAACACTTTGGATGTTACAACTTACATGTAAGGAATATAAGGAATTAAGCTACAACATATTTAGATGTTATAACTTTGATGTAATAACTTATAAGTAACATTCAAAATGTAATATGTTACAATTTCATGTCAGAACAATGATGCAACACATTTAAATGTTACAACTTTGATGTTACAACTTTACAACACTTCAATATTACAACTTAGATGTTATAACTTCAATGTTACAACTCAGATGTTACAACTGGATGTTACTTAACTTAACTTAGTCGCTACAATTTAGATGATTCAACTTGGATGCTACAACTTAGATGTTACAACTAAGCAACACTTCAATGTTACAATTTTGATATTCCATGTTTTATTAATTTGTCGCACAAAAATTTATCGAGATAAAAAAATCATTCATAATTTTCAACTGGAATTATCAAATCCTTGAAAACTTAAAAATCTTCAATTTGATTTGGTTATAAACGGAATGGGAGCTAGAAACCTTACATTAGCACTCATACTCAAATGTTGACAATTTCACTTTGCGATTTACATTTGTATTTGTATAAATTCCCGCATTGCTATCAACACATGCAGACTTTCAATTCCCAATGTCAAAAACAATTATCTCGTTTTATAAAGAAAAAAATCAATAAAGACACAAACTGACAAACAGTGCCATTGGATCATGTTCACTGACAATACTGTTCATGTCAACAGCAAAATTTAACACATTATTTCTCTCTAAGCACACAACAAATATGTCAAAGTTTTTTTTTTAAAGACTACTTTCCATTGCAATGGATTATCAATTTTATCTGAACATTCGATAAACTGTACAATTAATATAAACCAATTACACTAAAAAAGAAAAAAAAACCTGCAACATTTGTATGAGCTTTAATTGAACTACTTATACAATTATTACGATACATTAAAAAACAATTTTACAGCTATGTTTGTTGCATAATATTGGGTAAATAAATGTGACTGAACATCATTAAATATTTATCTCTATTTCTCAAAATGGAAATAATTACTTATCTTCAATACAAATAATTGCTATTGAAATTTCAATTATTTGATTCTAATCTTAATTTCTATATTATATTATGAAATACTGTCAAACCTGTGTAAGTGGTCACCTCTATTGAGCAACCACATGTCTTAAGCAATGACATTTTCTATTCCCAATTTCCACTTTGAGCATGATTTGCCTAAGTTGTAAGAACTTGTTTTACAATCAAAGTAAAATAAATAAGATTAAACTAAACTTCCACGCTTTTAGAGAAGATTAACCTGCATTAAAGATACCCCATCTTAAAAAGCCACTTTAACCCCATCCCATGACTGGCTGGTTAAGACAGGTTTGAAAGCAGTGCATCACCAGCCTCTGTACTTATCTCCCTTGAATACTCCGGGTCTGCAGATGAAGGAGGAAAAAATGAAAAATACAGTTCCTTTCTTCTTTTATCAGGGCTTTATATTGCCGTGATTTATTTTTTCCTACCATGTATAAAATGGCCAATATTTTAGCAATCACCACAGAAAATTTAATGCTTGATAAAAAAAAATATTGTTTAACGCCATTTTCAGGTTATATATGGCATATCCAGTTTTACTAGAGGAGGAAGACCTCAGACTGAGTAGAACAATCGTCTTTCCACAAGTAACTGGGGAACTTTCTAATATTAAGGTTTTGGAGCGAGCGGGACTCGAACCTACGACCTTAGTGGTGAGAGGTAAGTGATCTTGAGATGGCATCTTAGACCATTTGACAATGTAGGACCCTTAATGCTTGATAATCAACATCATCACAATCATCATCATAATTAACATCATCATCTCTGAACAATGTGCTCAGATATGTCTGTGTCTATTTGTCAAGATAACTCATGGCCCAGTCACCATTTCTATGCCAAACTACATGTATGCCCAAAGAAACTATAGAAATCTCAAAATACTGTCATACTGACTATCACAAATATTCCTATTTTCCTCTGACTAGTATTCAGCGGAATGCTCTGACGCTGTCAGCACCATCACTCACAACAAACCGCGCAAGTCTTGTATTGTTGTTTTTTACCTGATTTTACCTACTTCACACCTACTTCACACTAAATTTTAATATTCTTTACCTTTACTCCAACTATTCTGACTTTTAATTTTAACTTTTTTCCACTCGCAGGCATCTAACTTCTCAATATTACCCGTGACGCAGGGCTTCTAAAATCGCCGGTTTTTTTTGTTTTCTTCTGTTCAAAATCAGTTTTCTTTTCAAAATCTAATGAAACATCGGGTAAGATATTTCCGACTTTCTCTTTTTGTTTTAAAATACAGTTCAATATAAGGCATCATCACAAAGTGTACATAACATATAATATAATGCAATAAACTTTAGATGTTTTGCTGTCTTTTCAACAGTATGCCAAAATACTTCTGTCTAACTTTCACTCAATACATACACATGCTGATTTATCATCAACATGCCTTTCCTTGAAGATAATTAACAATTATTGGCGACTGATTGACTAATGATTGATAAATGATTGAGAGGTGATTGATTAATGATTGATCTTAATCTGAATAACATACTGACCAGTGTAGCTGTATACACAGACAGTTACAAAAAATTAGTAATTTCACTACAAATTAAACATGTTCATAAATTTGTTATTTTTTTATTAACACACATGTAAATATAAATTATCATCATTTTTCATCCCTTGTATTATCATCAAACTCTCCGCTGTCACTATCGCTGTCTGGCGAAGTTTCCTTCGTAAGTACATTTATTCTGTTTAATCTCTCCACCAACAGTTTCATGTGATCTTCAGAAGGCGTTTGGAGTAATCTCCCTTGGTCTGGGTTTTCTCCAACAGGTGATGGGTTTTCCTTTACAGATCTCAATTTTACCCCATTTTTGATCAGGCCGAATATCTCATCCACAGGGTTTGCATTGGCTTCAGAAAAAAAAGGAAAATAATAATTATATCTAATTGTACACATGTTAATTACATAAATGTCTACATTAATTGAGCTTTAATTTATAAACATAGGCCAATGTGACCTATGTTTCATTTATGGTTTTTATATGAACAATGTCATTATGATTTTAACATCCTCTCAGCATCAAGTATGTATACAATTACAACCGTAACGTAATGAACTGTTTATAACTCCCATGGTTCTGAATGCATCATCTTCCATGCAAAAACAACCATAGTGTAATAATGTGGTATATAATAAATTGCCTTTCTGTGGCGATAGCATAGAAGGCGTAATAAAAATAAAATTTCGTTCTTTGTAGAAAACTAAATACTCTTTCACACCATAACATACTCATATATACTCGACGTATTAACAGTACCACTTAAACACATGTAAGTTGGGGTTTTTTTCTCAAAATTTTAAATAATTGTTTTTATGATTTCATGCATTGGAATATTTATTGATATTTAAGGAATGAAAATAAAACTTGATTATAATAGAACATTTTCATCTACTGTCTAGCGATTTCATTATAACACAAATTCTTTGGAACAGAAAATTAAGAGAGGTAAATTAAGGTTGTGGCTGTTTTTGTACAGCAGTATGTGGCTGTGAGACAGGCCATTTTTGTACACACCTCCTTAAATTATGATTGTTTCACGGTGGTATAAAATGGCTCCTTAGTCATCACATTATGGTTGCTCTATGGCGAAACAAAGCGGCGCCTTACATCATGGTTGTTTTAAGGTGGAACAAAGCGGCGCCTTACATCATGGTTGCTCTATGGCGGAACAAAGCGGCGCCTTACATCATGGTTGTTTTAAGGTGGAACAAAGCGGCACCTTACATCATGGTTGTTTTATGGTGGAACAAAGCGGCTCACTACATTATGTTTGTTTTATGTTGGAACAAAGCAGCGCCTTACATCATGGTTGTTTTAAGGTGGAACAAAGCGGCGCCTTACTTCATGGTTGTTTTATGGTGGAACAAAGCGGCTCACTACATTATGTTTGTATTATGTTGGAACAAAGCGGCGCCTTACATCATGGTTGTTTTATGGTGGAGAAAAATGGCTCCTAACATAATGGTTGTTTCATGGCGGAACAAAGCAGCTCATTACATTATGTTTGTTTTATGGTGGAACAAAATCGTTCCTAACTTTATTGTTGTTTCACGGTAGAACAAAGATACTCTTTTTTGCAAGATCCTCATTAGGAGAAAAGCTTGCCTTTGTAGAATAACAATAATCAAACTGATATATTTTACAATCTTGCCTACCTTTGGGTTTCTGTATTTGAGGTCGGTCTGATGCTTTCTTCAAGCCCTTTAGACCCTGTTGTAAACTAGCCATAGTTGGAGGTCCAACATCTGCAGCAGTCTGTTTGTTCTGGTGTGCTTGTAAACTATTTCCTTTCGCAGGCTTGTCACCTGATTCCAACTTAGCTGAAGGCACTGACGATGGAAAAGGAGGAGGTGGTGGAATGGACATAGGTGGGGGAGGAGGTGGTGGGGAAGGAGGTGGTGGGGGAGGGGGAGGAGCAACAGACATTGGGGGAGGGGGAGGAGGTGGGGGAGGAACAGATAAAGGGGGCGAAGGAGGAGGCGCGGGATTTGGCATTGAAGGTGGTGGTGGGACTGTGGTTGAATCAACATCATCTTTTGACAGCTGTTGTTCCTTGGGAGTACCACTCACATATACAGTCACTGGAAGATTACATCCATCCGTCTTATCCTTGCCTTGGGTTGGACGTTTTGTGATAGGTTTTCTGTCTTTCACCGTATATGTAGACTTTTTATCAACTTTCACGGTTTTGGCCGAATTTCCTTGAGAGAACTTTGATTTTGTGCCGGATTTCTCACTGACAGGTGATAACCTCTCGGTTGTTTGTAACATAGAGTTCTCCTGTTGACTAGGCGGCTGATATATCGGTGGTTTGATTGTTACAGGAGAGGGATATTTCTGAAATAGAGTGTTTACAATTAGCTTTAAGTCTTTCATTGTAAATTTAATAAGACAACAATGGTATATTGTTTAAAAACAACAAATTACAGTAAAACCTGTCTTAAGCAGCCAGTCAAGGGAAGGAACAAATGTGGTCTTTTAAGACAGGTCATTGCTTAAAACAGGTTAATTTGCTCTATAAGCATAGAAATGGGAAATAGCAAATGTGGCTGCAAATGTGGCTGCTAAAGACAACTGGCTGCTTAATAGAGGTGACCACTTGCACAGGTTTGACTGTATATGGATACAAAGAAGAGTTGGAACTTACAACTTTGTGGGCTTTTAATCTTTCTATGGACCGTTTCCTCTGCTCTAAAATGAACTCTTGTTTTTTATCCAATTCTTCTTTCTGCACATCCCGTCTCTGTAAATTTGAAAATTATAGATATAAGTCATTATGATTATAAACCAGAAACAAAATCAACATATTTTATGGTCAAATCAAATAATATTATTTTCGTTCATCAAAAATTCTCAACATGTACATTCACTTTTTACACATGTTTTGCACGTTTCAGAATTATTTTTGAATTGGATTTAATGCCATTTTCAATACATTACAGGTTATATATGGTTTATCCAGTTTTATTCGTGGAGAAAGACCTCAGAATATATATCCGAGAAGAACCATCGTTCTTCCGGAAGTAACTGGCAAACTTTCTCACATAAAGATTTTGGACCGAGTGAGACTCAAACCTATAACATTACCACTGAGAGGTAAGTGATCTTGAGATGACGCCTCAGACCACTAGGCCACGGAGAGCCCCTGTTTCAATGCTATTTTTGAGGTGGCCCTATTTGCTCAGCTGGTAAAGCATCTGATTATCAATCCAGGGGTCATGAGTTTGAATCTCCGTGATGAATGATATATGACATTGCGTCTTATTATCATTCATCTTTCACCTCTGATTCAAGTGGGAAAGTTATCAGTTATTTGCAGAGATGGGATGTGTTTGAGTACTGGTTAACCTTTCAGGATCCCAGAAAACAGTGGTAAAGTTAACTGATCGTCTGTTAGCCCTCGATGGCAAAAAAATGATGCTTAATATTCAATCAATCAATCATAAACGTCAAACTAGAAGTTTGATATAAATAGCGCAGACAATGATTTGGTATTAATGAAAGCAGCAATGCACACATGGATACACTAACAGACATTTTTTCCTTGATTTTTTTCTAGAAGCGTAATAATTAAGTGTTTGTTAATCAATACTTAATTTTGCACAGGTCATCAACCAGAAGGTTATACTCTGACCTCTGTTCAAACAGTACAAAATGTGCTTTTTTCCATTTGAGCAGAAAAAGATCAGTTTATCGACTAACCAATCAAACCCCAACTTACACAATATGATCACCTACCATCTGTTTAGAATGATGCTGATAAAATCTGTCGATTTCCTCATGTTTCTTCTCTTCCTTTCTCTTCATTTTAGACTGAAGACCTTGCTGGAAATACATTAAAAATAAACTCATCAATTCAGTTATTTGAGAAACAATGGTACACTATTTTCACTTTTTTCTTATGTTTCATAAATAACAATCAATGTCAGTAAGACTTTATTTATAAAAACAGCTCTGCTGCTGTCTTGAGGGCTGTAGAACAGGAATGTAGGGTCAAGGTCATCTGGAAGACTTTGAATATCCGTAGAGATCAAGGGCATATCGATAAACGCTGCATAGTTATAAGTAGCACCACCACCCATTTCACAATTATGTACCAAATTTGGTGACAGGTGAACCAGTGGTCGTATTCACCAACCATTCTTGAGAATAGTCTTGGACTTCAGCTTGAAAATCCCAATTTCAACCTTAGATATTTAGTTTACCGTGACAGGTAGAATAATTGTGTGAGTTTATATGACTATATATTAGGTGTCCATCCATGCTCGTAAACTTTGGCCTCAAAAAATAGTCTCCAAGCGTATTTTTCAAAATTCATTCTGGAGTTCAATTCTAAAAATATTCTTAGGAATGATTGGTGGACATCACCCCTGTAAAATAGAACTAAACTAAAACTTTACATTTTATTGGCTACCCATAGAGGTCAGTAGCAAGGTTATTTAAAAAGATACTGCATAGTACAACTTTGGACCAAATTTGGTTACTCCAGACCAAATAGAATCAACCACAATAAGTTAAATTGAATTGTTGACCTGGCTGCTGATGCAAACGCAATGTCACTTTTTTTGTTCTTTAGACAAGACAAGAAAAATTGTAAACTGGAGGAATTGGGAATGGTCACATGCTTTATTTTTGAAACCACAAAGGTAAGTGTAATACAGTCAAACCTGTATTAGGGGTCACCTCTATTAAGCAGCCATCGGTCTTAAGCAGTCAAATTTGCTATTTCCCATTTCTATGCTCTCTGAGCAAACTGACCTGTATTAAGCAACAACCTGTCTTAAAAGTTCACTTTTGCTCCTTCCCTTGACTGGTTGCTTAAGACAGGTTTAACTGTATGTGTTTTAATATAAAAAGTGGCAAAATATTTCTATGACATGATTATTCAAAATTATGAAATCTTTAAAATAAACAGAAAAGCATACCTGAACGTACCTGTGGAGCACTGGACCCAGGTGAGGGGTTTGTGGGTTCGACCCTCCACCACTGCTACCTGCGGTGTCCTTGACCAAGATATTTTAACTGCATATGCTTAATACTGGTTTTATCCAGGAAGACTTTGAACGTGACTTGTCTTAAGTTGTAATGATATATTTCACAATTGAAGTAAAATAAATAAGTTTTAAAACAAAACAAAAAACCTACCTTTCTAGTCCTAAGTTTGGCACGTCTGGTCTGTATGGATTTAAGTTTTTCCCATATAGTTTTGAGTCTAGGGTCTGTGATCATCATGGATGGCATATATTCTTTATCACTCAGTTGTTCTGCAAATTCCACAGTACCATAAAACACAACTTTTTCCTCCTCCTCTGTAAAACACAAAATATAAACGTTTCCATTTAATAGATTTCAACGAATCTTGAATTTTTAAATGAGTAGAATCTATCAACAATAATCCAGGTATTAGATGGGTGAATGAAATTTTAAAAATAAACAAACTCAAAAACAAAGCAGTAAAGACTCAGTGTTCAGTATACTGGTAGTTGCATCAATTATGATAATTAACTGTAAAAGAACTAATGGATTGAAAAACATTGGCTCAGGAAGTAGTTTTATGGGAAGGCATTTCTTGGTAATTTGTTGTAAAACTAAAAACTGTTGTGTATTACAACAATCACTATGAACATTACCATTGTGATCATATTAACTCATCTGTGGTGTTTGTTTTATGTTTGCATCTGCGCGTGCCTAATAGGTTTGACATATTCCATATTATTCACATACCTTGTATGTCCCTTGTGATTGCTTCCTTTTGTGTCTTCGCCAGTTTTTCCTCCTCGTTCAGAGTATCAAGGTGAAGGTCATAAATCTTGACCTGCCAATCAAACACCTGGTTCTCCAGTCTCGCCAATTCAGTCTTCACACCTGGCCTGTCATCAACACTAGCTATCTGTAATGTAGGACATTCATGTCTTCTAAGTCTACATTATATAATGTTCTATTAGTTGGGGCGGGTTGGATGCCACAATGCAGTCCACATATAATTATATTTTGCCTGGATTGTGATTTTAACCTGCCCCCCCCCCCCCCTGCCAAGCCATGTAAACATATTTCAGATATGAATACAAACATCATATAGATACCATTTACTTATAAAATTTTCAAAATTAATAATATTCAATGAAATTTCATATTTTTGAATATAATATATTGATTTCCATACTTTTGTGGTTTTTATTGCTATTTCTTATTTTTTCTGTATAAATAAATATGCATAATTTAAATGTATAACAAGACCACCCAATAAAGGATATTAAAATTCCCCAGATTACTAGTTGTATAACAAGAAGGGATACATATATCTAAATTTGAACATGCTTTAAATACTTTCAATAATAAAAATAATGGCTGACCGTGGAACAGGTGATATATTATATATTACCTGGGAACCTGACCCAGTGTGACAGATATGGGTAATTGTAAAACAAATAGGGCTCCTGCCACAGTGGAATAACACAAATCAACATTATTCATAAGGCTTGAGTCAATATAAGCTCAAGTGGAGGCAGGCTGCCCCTCTGGTGCAGAAGTATAAAATATTTTATTGTAAGTATATTGTACATACTGTACAAATCTTCTTATAATATTGTTATAATTTTTTAATAGTAGCCTAAACTGGACCGTTTCAGTGTACAGGGAACAGGAAGTTTTTTTCAACTATTTTTAGTAATATTTCACATTTGTATTGTGTTAATTTGATATTTCTGCACCAGAGTGACAACCTGTTATCCCATATTGCATACTTTTATAGGTAATCTGTGTAACTCCATCCAATTATACTGGATACACCAGTGAATTACCTATTTCTCATCTCATGGTTCTGTAAATATACTATTTACATTTGCCAACCTGACATCTCCACTGCAGAGTGCTGACCGAAAGGAAGGCATCTGTATTGTGGTATATGTCAGAATCTAGTACATGTCCAAAATTGTCGAGCTAGCCTTATATACCGGATTGAAATCCGGCCAATCAGTAAATTTCACAGTACTTGCTGCTGATTGGCCGATATTCAATTCATTGAGCTTGATGCGAAAATTGGCCAATCAGTGCCAAGATAAATAATAGCTTTGACAAATCAAATTAATTGAAGGTACTATCCATGATTGTACATGGGAAAACAAACACTGTGAGATGTCAATTGCCAAATGTATGGCATAAACACTTTCTTTTACACTAAATATAAACATGTTTGCAACCTCTGACATGAGCTGCCAACACTGTTTCATTTTATTTACATACATTTTAATTTCATGAAATTATCCCCAAAGAACGCATGAACTGTTTTGCTGATTAAGCACTCTTGAAATCTGCAAAAACTATTTTTGTCAAATCTCACGAAATGCATTTGAGGGTGAATGATATCTTATAGACACAGTATTTTTTTTCTCATTCAACACCCATTACAGACTGAAAATTTGTCAGGATATAATGAATTGACGAACAAATGTCTTTCCAACCTGTGTGTTTTTTAACGTAAATTTTAGATGTGGATAAATTGATTTAATTATGAGCATCATAATGTTTAAAATTAAAATTGTGTATCAGGGTTGTTCCTATGGGCCGGGGACTAGGAATTTCACCCAGCAATTCTTGTCATGGCCGCTGGCTACTACGGGCTGAGTATATACCGTTAAAAACGCATTTTTTAACTTCTGAATAGATCACATTGTTAATTCTCATAAACAATAATGCAGTCTATTTTTCATTAAAAACAATGAAAATTCATCACTGGTCATCTCCGGTTTGTGCCTTCATACCCCCATTTACTTGGGAAAATCAACATTCTACTTACAAAATTAGGGACAGCCCTGGTCTATAATTAAGTAATTTACAATATCTAACAGGAAAACAAGAAAAGGAGTTTCAAAAACAAATATTTTTTTATTTATATCACATTTTATTTTCATGATTTATGTCATTTTTCTACTTATTTCTACATTGTTTCTATTACATTTCAATTCCATGCATTGAGTGTTTAATTACAAACACCAAGGTCCTGTATAGAAGGACTTCTTTTTATAATTCCTTGCACACTCTCTCTACAGTTTTAAAAAGACACAGTCTTGTTCAGTTTGATACTTTTGACTGATAATTGATTTTGACACTCTAAAGATTGAATATTTTCACTATTCAAAACTAGTAGTTCTGTTGTTGGGGGAGATGGTGTATTCTCCAGTCTCTTCCTCAAACTGGTTGGTAGACAATACTGGTCTGGAATCATTAGCACAGCTTTATAACTGAAAAATATAAATTATCATAAAAAAAATATTTATTTTTATCTGCAATTTTTTAACTTGTGGTTTCACATAAGTTTTTGGAAGTGACAGGATATATTACAGACAGAGTCTGATATTGATTATTTTTATTAATAACCGTTTGTAATATTAAATAGAAATAACTTTAAATAGATTAATTTTCATTTTTTCCATGTTAAAGCTTTTCCAGCATCCAATTCAATATGAATGTTTTTCATCCTGGTCTTGTGCATTCACCTAAACTATATATATATACACACCTTCCAAAACAAGCACCTTACATCTTAGTGCGACATATTGCACGTCTCTACGGAGCCTTTTGACATTTTTTTTTATTTTTGCGTCTCCCGAGTCACTGGACACAGGAACTCCAGGTATCAAAGAACACCTCATGGATGACAAACGTGTAATCATCTTTCCAACAACCTGGTAGAACATAAATAAATAATCTGAGTAAATGCAATCTATATATTGCTTTAAAAATACGAAAACAAATATTCAAAGACTGACCTACGAACACCAAACATCAATTCAATGCGTTAATAATCAAATATAAAAATACAATATAAATCTCTTCTTTCTGTTTACTCACCGAAGACTGTTCGCAAATCCTCTGTCTATCAAACATTCGTTTTCTATATGATCTGATGAGACAAGTGTGTCTTCTTTAAGTCATAAATCACTTCAATTATAAAGATTATCTTTCAGTCGTAATCATTTAATCACATAATCAATTAACACCTACTCCCCCGAGGCACATGTGTTCTGTTTTGCAAATTACCAGGTGCGCGTCATACGGTTTACTCGGATTTGTTCGCTAAAACCAATAAACTAAACATGCTAAAAGGCGGACGTTACTGTAAAACTCGGAAAATAGCGGTCAATTTGAAATATGGTTTTACCGTGAGATTTTAATTACGACAAGTGAGACCGTGAATTGGTAAATAAACTGTGAGTTTTTGACTCACGCCGTGAGGTATCACAAGTATGCAACTTGAGAATGGTTAACAGATTATACATATCAATACAAGTGATAAAGTGATTGCCAGTCAGCAGTGCCCAAAATAATATTTTTAATAAAAGGGTATTATTCATCCCCCCCCTTCCTCACCACCACCAAAATGGAAAAGATGAAGTTAGTTTAACGCCCAGATTTTCGAAGACGTTGATAAATAGACATAAAATCTAAGGTACATTGCAGTATCATTTACTGAATAGTTCAAAATCAGTTAGAAACTTTGCGTACTTACATAATATTTTTTTAGATTAGGTAATTTACCTTTTCATTAGTTTTCAACAAGTCTTATATTAAACATTAAGTCACATGTTTTAAACAAGATTTTTCATATTTCAGTATACAATCAATTGTATGCACAGGCTTAGTACTGGTTCTACCCAGGAATACTTCTAGAGCAGAGATGAAAAATAGAGAAATTTTAAGTATTTTTTTTTAATTATATTTTCATAAATTTCTTTATTTAGTGTATAAGATTGATTGTTAGTGTTTTTGAATCTTGCTTTCCCAAGAAAATCATAAGTGCTGAAATCAACCCATTCCCCACTCACTATTCTTTAACAGTTGTTCATTAAACTTGCAAAAACATTTTCCCGCTGTTATGTTTTTTTATTATATTTTCATTATCAATAATAACGATAAAACAGTTCAAAAGCCGTTCATCAATATGTTCTGTTTATATATACCACAACAATATTATTACAATTATATTTGAAGTAGAAAACTGCAAAGGGCCGTCGCCACCTAAACCAATATTATTGTTTACACAGTTGCAGGTGCACGCGTCGTCTGGTTCCCTAATAAATTGATAAATCAACAATTTAATAAACAGTCAGGAAACCAGATCAAACATGGCGGAGATCACGGTCACGTGACTGAGAACAATAGGTGTTTACGAGTTATAGCGAGAAGCACCTGTACCTGCGAGTCTATGTCTCTGTTCTAGAGTGATTTGTCTTAGTTGTAAACACTGGTTTCACAATTAGTGTAAAATAAATAAGTTTATTAAACTAAAACCTCTCATATATAAGTTTATATACCAGTTGGTGTTATATACATGGATATCACAATATTGGAGATTTCTTTTAATGTGTCACATTTGTCCAAAATTAAAATTTTAACATTTTGAAATCAGATGATGATTAATTATAAATTATATTGAAAAAGATCACTTACCATCTCTTTCACTTTGTCCCGTTCTTGCACATATTTTTTTATTTTGTTGTTTAGAAATTGTAAATTTTCAAGTATCAAATCCTCTTTAACTCTGAAATTAAAATGATTAAAACTTAATTCATTAAATCTTAAAAGATCACAAACATATTTACACTTCCAGTATTATTCATCAGTCTGTCTGCATGCTGTAATTTAAATATGACCCTGAGGTCAGTAAAATATCAAATTATATCAAAAATGGATTCAAATGATATATTTTATATTCAACATTTTATCAATATTTTATATTTCATGATTATGTCCTTATGATTATGTCTTTATGTAATTTAAACAAATCATTAACTTTCTATTTCAAAATATTAATTCAACATTTGAGTTTAAAATAAAATTTATATCTTATAACACTGAATTACATAATATCTTTATTTTCCTCCACTCGACACTGTCTTTGAGTTTTACACTCAAATATTTTATTTGTCTAACTCTAAGTTTTACACTCAAATATTTGATTTGTCTAACTCTGAATTTAAACTCAAATGTTTTATATGTCTAACTTTAAGTTTTACACTCAAATGTTTGATGTGTCTAACTCTGGGTTTAACACCCAAATGTTTGATGTGTCTAAATGAGTTTTACACTCAAATGTCTGATGTGTTGTCATGATGCTAATAGTATGTGTATCATTTTTACTTAACTTTGTTATATTGAACATAGTTTATGTGTATATTCCTAGAGTGTTTATTATTTGTGAAATTAAGCAGTAAATAAATAAATTTGAAATTAAAAGCATTTTGGTTGCATGCACATGTGCATCTGCAATTGAAAAAAGAACTTTGTTCTCTGTGCTTAAAAGTTGTGGGGTAAATTTTCTGCTGAAAATAACATATTGACCCTCAGAAATAACCAGCTATGGTATTTCAAAATCATTTTTTTTGTAATTTTTTAATAGGGCTACATGCCATTTCCAACACATTTTAGGTTATATATATTGCATATCGAGTTTTATTGGTGGAAGATTGACTCAGAATTAATCTCTGAGCAGAACCACCCTCCTTCCGCAAGTAACTGGCAAACATTTTCACATAAAGAATTTGGAGCGAGTGGGACTTGAACCTGTGATCTTAGCTCTTTAATCAGTGATATCATTGGTGATGGATTAGGTTTATACCTATAATATCTTTCTTGGGATACAATCTGAAAGGACATTTGGCCAAATTTCTTCCTGTCCTCTTCCAGTCTTTGTAGAATACCTGTGTAAAAAAAACAATTTAAGATTGAGAATTAAAAAACAGCAGAAACTAGGTAATGTTTACAATAAAATTTGACAAAATAATAATAAGTTAATGTTAGTGTTTAGAAGTATTCAGTTAAGTAGCAATTATCGTATCAATAATCAGTTAAATGTAACAAATCCAGGCCAGTTTAGTACCAATTACTGTACCAATAACCAGTCAAGAATATAATATAGCCAGACCAGTTCAGTAGCATTATTGTATCAATAACCAGTCAAGAATATAAACTAGCCAGACCAGTTAAGTAGAAATTATCGTATCAATAACCAGTCAAGAATATTATATAGTCAGACCAGTTCAGTAACAATTTATGTATCAATAACCAGTTAAGAATATAAAAAATCCAGACCAATTTAGTAGCAATTATTGTATCACTTATCACATATGACATCATTAATGTTGTTTAATATATACGCTAATTCTTTGTATGACTGCAAAGGCATGTCAATGCTTTCTACACCAAATTGCCAGGCCCGATTAGCTCAGTCGGTTACACGTCTGACTATCAATCCAGGGGTCATGAGTTTGAATCCCCGCCCGGCAACAGTCTCTGTGATGACTGATATACGACATTGTGTCTCATTATCATTCGTCTCTCACCACTGATTCAAGTGGGAAAGTTATCAGTTACTTGCGGAGATGGGGTGTGCTTGAGCACTGGTTAATCCAAGGAAACAGTGGTTAGGTTAACTGATCGTCTGTTAGCCCTCAATGGCATAAAAATGATGCTAAATATTCAATCAATCAATCAATCAATCAATCAATCTACACCAAATTATTTTTACTCACCTTGAAGTATCAATTTTGTCCTTGAGTAATATCTCAAGTATGTATCTTGTATCATATCAAGGGCTTGTTCATATTGTGACTGCCATTCCTCCAACTGTTGACAGTAGTCCCGTTTCACTCTTTCCCCATTGTCAGGATTTTGAATTTCCCGTTTCGCTTCGCGCACCTTAGGACCTGATACTTCTCGTAAATCTAGAAATGGCTGAATCTGATAATTGTACAACTGTGACAGAGCGATGTTTAATTTAAAAACAGCCTTATCTTCATGTCTATATACATCCGCCATTTCTGACATGTTGCTTGCATTCTCTCGCTGAAAGAGGACCTTTTTCAGTTCCTCCTCGGCTAACATTATCATCTGATCGTAGCCTTGTCGTCTCAGCTCACTTATACTCTCAAAGTACTCCTCTTGGCAGTGTTCTTCAAACATGGTTGACATCAGTAGCTGTTCTTTACATGTCTCTAAAGCTATTGGGAAATAATGTGATTCCAAATGCTCACAAATGCTGTCTATATTTTCTGGGGTTTGATAGCTAACAAATGCCCAGAGACCTCTTGCGTCCTCGGGCAGATCTGGCAGATACGGGGCCAATGAAGGATGTACGAGTGACAACATGTCATGGATTCCACGCAGTTCCTGGAAACTGAAGAGACCAAAGTGGTCATGATGCTCCTTTGTGTCGCTGACTACACGATTACGTAACCTTGACAACAAGAAGTACATTATTACTTTTCAATTATTGCGATTTATTTCCTACATAATGTCATTTATCTGAACTATACATAGATATATATTTAAGTAGATCTTAATCCAGTCCTGGTTTACTCAATCATTAGCGCGTCCTACTATCAATCCCCATATCGTGAGTTTGAATCCGCGCCCATCACAGCCTATGTGATGACTGATATATGACACTGCTTGTAATTGCCATTTGTCTCTCTCTGCTGATTCAAGGGGGAAAGTTATAAGTTACTTGCGGAGGTAGGTGTGCTCGAATATTGGTCAACTTTCCAGAATCCCAGGAAAAAAAGTTAGGTTAACTGATCGTCTGGTAGTATAAAAATGATGCTAAATATTCAAACAAAACAAAAGCAGATCTTAGTCAAAAGACAATTATTCTGATAAATATACCTTATTGTTAAATGTGTCGAGTAACACAGTCTTACAGGGCTTACTTTTCAAGGACAATTTTAAACTTATTTATTTTACATCGATTGTGAAACAAGCTCTAACGACTTAGACAAATCATGCTCAAGAGTTTCCAGGAAAGAACCAGTACTAAGCACATGTGGATAAAACACCTTGCTCATGGACCACACATAGCTGTGGCAGAGGTTTGAATCCACGACTCTCTAATCTTGGATCCGACGCTCTGATTTTGTTCTGGTTAAGCTTGCTGTCAAGAGACACATTTTCTAGTTCTTACCAGCACCTTACATATACTGAAGATGTTACAAATAAGTAACAGTTATGGTGATAGACTGACACCTAGAACTTACCCTAACAAATAAATAAAGTGGTAAAAAGAATCAGTACTAACTGGCAAGAGACAAAAAATCTGGCAAGAAAAAGATTTACTTACCGACATGTTACAGCCACCTTTCTCTCTATGTCATCCCAGGAGACAAGAAACAGTAATCTGAGGGGAACAATGTTACTGGCAAATGGATTCTCCTTGATGGCCACCCATCCCTCAAGACTGTCAGGCTGGTCAAACGACCCACATACAAACTGCCCATCACCCATCACAGCAGCAGTTACACTAATCTGTGGATAGAAATGTCTGGGTGTCAACCAGTTGTTTACATATAATGTCTTGGTGTTAATCAATGATTTACATAGAAACATCCGGGTGTCAACCAGTTGTATATATAGAACATTCTGGGTGTAGACTAGTTGTTTACATAGAAAAGTATACGTGTAGACCAGTTGTTTACATGGGAAAGTCTATGTGTAGACCAGTTGTTTACATAGGAAAGTCTGGGTGCAGACCAGTTGTTTACATAGAAAAGTGTGGGTGTAGACCAGTTGTTTACATAGGAAAGTCTGAGTGTACACCAGTTGTTTACATAGAAGAGTCTGGGTGTAGACCAGTTGTTTACATAGAAAAGTCTGGGTGTAGACCATTTGTTTACATAGAAAAGTCTGGGTGTAGACCAGTTGTGTTTACATAGGAAAGTCTGGGTGCAGACCAGTTGTTCACATAGAAAAGTCTCGGTGTTGACAAGTTGTTTACACAGAAAAATCTGGATGTAGACCAGATGTTTATATAGGAAAGTCTGGGTGTTGGCCAGTTGTTTACATAGGAAAGTCTGGGTGTCGACCAGCTGTTTACACAGGAAATTCTCGGTGTCGACCAGTTGTTTACATGGAAAAGTCTGGGTGTTGACCAGTTGTTTACATAGGAAAGTCTGGGTGTAGATCAGTTGTTTATAAAGGAAAGTCTGGGTGTCGACCAGTTGTTTACATGGAAAAGTCTGGGTGTTGACAAGTTGTTTACATAGGAAAGTCCGGGTGTCGACCAGTTGTTAACATAGTAAAGTCTGGGTGTCGACCAGTTGTTCACATAGAAAAGTCTTGGTGTTGACAAGTTGTTTACATAGGAATGTCTGGGGGTAGACCAGTTGTTTAAATAGGAAAGTCTGGGTGTAGACCGGTTGTTTACATAGGATAGTCTGGGTGTTGACCAGTTGTTTACATAGAAATATTTGGGTGTAGACCAGTTGTTTACATAGGAAAGTCTGGGTGTAGACCAGTTGTTTACATAGGAAAATCCAGATGCAGACCAGTTGTTAACATAAAAAAGTCTGGATGTTGACCAGTTGTTTACATAGGAAAGTCTGGGCACAGACCAGTTGTTTACATAGGAAAGTCTGGGTGTAGACCAGTTGTTTATATAGGAAAGTCTGGGTGTAGACAAGTTGTTTAAAAAGAAAAGTCTGGGTGTTGACCAGTTGTTTATATAGGAAAGTCTGGGTGTCGATCAGTTGTTTACATAGAAAAGTCTGGGTGTTGACCAGTTGTTTACATAGGAAAGTCTGGGTGTCGACCAGTTGTTTACATGGAAAAGTCTGGGTGTCGACCAGTTGTTTACATAGTAAAGTCTGGGTGTCGACCAGTTGTTTACATAGAAAAGTCTGGGTGTTGACTAGCTGTTTACATAGGAAAGTCTGGGGGTAGACCAGTTGTTTAAATAGAAAAGTCTGGGTGTAGACCAGTTGTTTACATAGGAAAGTCTGGGTGTAGACCAGTTGTTTACATAGGAAAGTCTGGGTGTAGACAAGTTGTTTACATAGAAAAATCTGGGTTTTGACCAGTTGTTTACATAGGAAAGTCTTGGTGTAGACCAGTTGTTTACATAGGAAAATCTTGGTGTAGACCAGTTGTTTACATAGGAAAAGTCTGGGTGCAGAGCAGTTGTTTACAAAGAAAAGTCTGGATGCAGAGCAGTTGTTTACATAGGAAAGTCTGGACGTAGACCAGTTGTTTACATAGGAAAGTCTTGGTGTAGACCAGTTGTTTATATTGGAAAAAATCTGTGTGTATACCAGTTGTTCATACAGAAAAGTCTAGGTGTAGACCAGCTGTGTTTACATAGGAAAGTCTTGGTGTCGGCAAGTTGTTTACACAGAAAAATCAGGATGTAGACCAGTTGTCTATATAGGAAAGTCTGGGTGTTGGCCAATTGTTTACATAGTTAAGTCTGGGTGTTAATCAATTGTTTACATAGGAAAGTTTGGATGTTGACCAGTTGTTTATTTACATAGAACAGTCTGGCTGTCAACCAGTTGTTTATATAGTAAAGTCTGGGTGTAGACCAGTTCTTTACATAGGAAAGTCTGGGTGTAAACAAGTTGTTTATATAGGAAAGTCTGGGTGTAGACCAGTTTTTTTACATAGAAAAGTCTTGGTGTCAACCATTTGTTAACTTAGGAAAGTCTGGATGTTGACC
Source organism: Panopea generosa (assembly GCA_029582155.1). Lineage (NCBI taxonomy): Eukaryota > Metazoa > Mollusca > Bivalvia > Adapedonta > Hiatellidae > Panopea > Panopea generosa. The sequence continues at coordinate 36,274,147 of CM055906.1, forward strand.
AGTTGTTTATATAGGAAAGTCTGGGTGTTGACCAGTTGTTAACATAGAAAAGTCTGGGTGTCGACCAGTTGTTTACATAGAAAAGATTGGGTGACGACCAGTTGTTTACACAGGAAAGTCTGGGTGTAGACCAGTTGTTTACATTGGAAAGTCTGGATGCAGACCAGTTGTTTACATAGAAAAGTTTGGGTGATGACCAATTGTTCATATAGGAAAGTCTGGGTGCAGACCAGTTGTTAACATAGGAAAGTCTGTGTGTAGACCAGTTGTTTACATAGAAATGTTTGGGTGTCAACAAGTTGTTAATATAGGAAAGTCTGGGTGTAGACCAGTTGTTTACATAGGAAAGTCTGGGTGTCAACAAGTTGTTTACATAGGAAAATCTGGGTGCAGACCAATTGTTAACATAGAAAAGTCTGGATGTTGACCAGTTGTTTACATAGGAAAGTCTGGATGCAGACCAGATGTTTACATAGGAAAGTCTGGGTGTAGACCAGTTGTTTATACAGGAAAGTCTGGGTGAAGACAAGTTGTTTACATAGAAAAGTCTGGATGTTGACCAGTTGTTTATATAGGAAAGTCTGGGTGTCGACCAGTTGTTTACATAGAAAAGTCTGGGTGTAGACCAGTTTTTTATATAGGAAAGTCTGGGGTTAGACAAGTTGTTTATATAGGAAAGTCTGGGTGTAGACAAGTTGTTTATATAGGAAAGTCTGGGTGTAGACACGTTGTTTACATAGAAAAGTCTGGTTGTCAACAAGTTGTTTATATAAAACATAGAAAAGAGTGGGTGTAGAGTAAGTGTTTACACATAAAAGTCTGGGTGTTAATCATTTGTTTACATAGAAACCAATGTAAGCCAGATTCAAACCAACTCATTTATTTATAAATCAAGTGAAAAATTAAAGTTGCAACAGATTGGACACACTCGTCCCTGGTACCTCCATGGTAGCATGATTACTTTTTATTAGATATGCCAGGCATGATTAGCTCATTTAGTAGTGCGTCTGATTATCAAGGGGTTGTGAGTTTGAATCCCACATGTCTCCATGATGATAGATATGCAATATTGCATCTTATTGTCATCTGTCTCTCACTGCTGATTCAAGTAGGTAAAGCTATAAGTGATTTTGCTATCTATCTCTGAGTCTCGTTAATTGCTCAGTCGATTATGACAATCATGCAATGTGGTGGCATTTAAATGTTACCGCCTTTTTCCCATTAAAAACATATTTAATGACTAAGCCACTCAAACCTATTTACAAGGTATCATTTTCAGAGGTTGCACCTTACATAGCCTTTGACCTGATGACTAAATAATTGATTGTGGTCATGGCAACAGTTGTTGTTGTATAGTGTTAAGCGTCACTTTCAACAGTTTTTCAGTCATATCGTGATGGTGACTACTTGAGACAGTATTCTAAGCACTGTCACACTGGAGTATCATGCCGCAGACATATGGTACGATACCCCACCCAGTCACATTATACTGACACGGGGCTGACCAGACCTAGAACTCTCCTCTAAATGCTGAGCGTCAAGCGAGAAAGCTTCTAGTACCATTTTAATGTCTTTTGTATGACCCGGCCGGGGATTGAACCCACGACCTTCCGCATGCGAGGCAAACACTCTACCACTAGACCATGCCGCGGTTCATGGCAACAGTAGTTGGTGGGAGATTATTCCAAATGGGAATAATTTTTGGGCAAAAAAACAATTTAAAGACATCAGTATTAACATTAGGTCTGCTGTATTGGGCTTGGTTGAGTGACCTAGTTTGTCGTAAAGACTGAGCTGGGGGAAAACACTGTTCCTTGTTTATGGATACTCAAGCCTGTGTGTATTTTATGAAAAAGGTTGAGATGAATTATGGACAAATGGTCCTAAAGACTTAATGTGAGAACTACTTTTTACATAGTCAATGCCTGTGATAATCATTATTTTTTTAATGTACTACCATATTACAGTTGGATAAAACTTTAAAAGTAAGCATAGTTTTACATTTTACTTTTCTACATTTTGTTATCAAGGAATTAGTGTTTGTATTGATATATCCAAATGAACTTGAAACTATTGACAATGGCCGTTTGAATGTACATGGCAAATAGAATTATAATGTGTTATAATTTCAAATTTAATTTATTTTAATAACTAATTGTTACAGCAAACTATGTCTTAACATTGATATTAAACATTGCTTGTAAAATTTGTAAGTGACACTTATTCATTTTTTAATAACAAAGGTTATACTTTTCTTACATACCCCACCTACTTTGTGAAGTTTGCGTCCCCTTAACGACAACTCGTTGCCGCATCGGTCGGTCATCAAACGGCACCCGCTAACCATCATAATCAAACTGCAATTCTTTACCTACCTGAAGACACTCAAAGGGCTGACAGTTAATTGGCAAACAATGTTACTTACAATGTTAATTGCTACTGACGATCCCTGTGATCAGGATTTTAATCCGAATAATTGTTAAAACAACATGCCAATTACGGAAGAGGCTATTTATCAAGAAGGTTCCCCTGTCACTGCGCATGATCAATATTTTTTCATATTCGCAATATCTCGGTTAGCCTTTTGTTCCAACAAGTGGATCAGAAAACGCTTCACTATCTAGGTGTAACCCCACCATTGATTTTTGTTCTTTATTCTATAGTAAATAATAAAAGTTTGAAGGCTTGTCATTCATAGAGGGTCCCAAATGAAAGAAGTGAAACCTACATTTTACTGTTTGTCAACCTCTGCACTATCAAAATATGATGAGAAAAGTAGGGGTCATGTGTCATATAAGAGATTTTTTTTCTGCTCAGTGTGTACACTGGTGACAAAGTGAAAGTAGACTTCCGAAATCATGAATTCATACCCCAATTTCCAAGCATCATTTTTTTTTTCTAAATTCACAATTCAAACATGACAATGCTATCAAAATGTTCAAAATACATCAATAATGCCATTCAAATAAAAAAATGAGCATTAAAAATAGGAAAATGCATTTTTAAAGAAGAAGAATTGAGGATTATTTACAACCGCCATTATGCGACTACCCCACGGAAGCACTTCCTTTTTGCAATGGTGGCACTATGCCTATAAGGAAACTCTTTTTTTTTAATTTCATAATTACCTCATTTTTGCTAAGTACTACCAATTTGAAGTAATACTGCCAAGTTGCAGGCATTAAATACTGAAACTTTTGTCAAAATACCACTTTTTACATGATCATTATATACAGGCGCGAGATGTTGACCGACATGCAATTTTGATGTGTTTGACTAATTTTACCAAAAAAAATTTTTTTTTACCTAATTCCATTAAAATTTTTACACCAAAACAGTCTCATGATACACTGAAGACATTATCTTACCAAAATACATTATTCAATACAATGTACATGCTAAAAATTGCACATTTAAATCATCCAAAATAAAAAAATCTTCAAAATTTTGTGATTTTTCATGAAATTTCAATGTAAATATGCACATATATGCTTTATTTGAGGCATACACTTGCCAAAATGTGTTTTTTTATGAAGCAAATGTCTCCAATTTGTCATTTAATACTATGAGAGTGTAGAAAAGAGGTTATTTTACCTACAATTAACATTTTGGAAAATCACCCCCATTTCACTCAAGTCTCTCTTATAGGTGTAACCCCACCATTGATTTTTGTTCTTTATTCTATAGTAAATAATAAAAGTTTGAAGGCTTGTCATTCATAGAGGGTCCCAAAAGAAAGAAGTGAAACCTACATTTTACTGTTTGTCAACCTCTGCACTATCAAAATATGATGAGAAAAGTAGGGGTCATGTGTCATATAAGAGATTTTTTTTCTGCTCAGTGTGTACACTGGTGACAAAGTGAAAGTAGACTTCCGAAATCATGAATTCATACCCCAATTTCCAAGCATCATTTTTTTTTTCTAAATTCACAATTCAAACATGACAATGCTATCAAAATGTTCAAAAATACATCAATAATGCCATTCAAATAAAAAAATGAGCATTAAAAATAGGAAAATGCATTTTTAAAGAAGAAGAATTGAGGATTATTTACAACCGCCATTATGCGACTACCCCACGGAAGCACTTCCTTTTTGCAATGGTGGCACTATGCCTCTAGATTTGATCCCTCCTTCTGTGACATGTGACGGTTTTGGCACCGCCTTGATGGACATTTGGAGCTCCACGGACACTGCTCTAACGTTTTGGCATTCGGACCACCTCGCCAATTATCCTAATTGAGCTCGGAGATAAATACCAGCCATTTGTACTACTTTTGGTCCAGTGGACGGAAATAGATAACAACAACAACAACAATGATGGCGGCGTACGATAGGGAGGTATAATAGCAGCTCATTTTTTGAACCATAGCCTCAAACGTTAGCCTCTGTTGAAATTTTAACTGGGGACCAGTTTGTAATTGTTCTGCGTGCTCTTCAATTGGAGGTACAGAAAACATACAATTTTATAGTCACGATCATTGGGTGCTTACATTTGAATTAAAAGCAAATACTATGCCGAATACCGGTACGAAAAAATGCAAGAAAGAGGGGAAAACAAGAGTAAGATAACATGTTTTCAAGTTTATAAACGATGAATCAAATATTCGAAAAAGTGATATCACATAGTTGAAACTAATAAGTGATATCATTTATTTAAGTAGTTGATATCACTTATTCGTTTCAGATAGTTGATATCACTTATTCATTTAAAAAAGGTGATATCACTTATTCAAATGTGTGATAAGAACTATTTGTGATTGTACTCGTTTAATTGTTTCAAATAAGTGATATCACCTATGCAAAAAAGTTGATATAACTTGATTGAATAAATTATACCAATCATTTCAAATGATCAGGTGATATCACATATTTAATAAGTGATATCATATAATTTCCTATTTGAAACTAATATATGGGGTGCCGTTTTACTATCTAACTTCTATAAGTGATATCATTCATTTGAATAGGTGATGTCATTCATTCGTACAGGTGATATCACTCATTTGAATAAGTGATATCATTTATTTGAATAGGTGATATCACTTATTCTAATGAGTGATATCACCTTTTCAAATAAGTGATATTTAATAAGGGATATCATCTAATTTCCTATTTGAAACTAATGTATGGGGTGCCGTTTTACTATTTAACCTCGATAAGTGGTATCACTTATTCAAATAGGTGATATCACTCATTTGAAAAGGTGATATCACTCAGTCGAATAAGTGATATCACTAATTCGAACAGTTGATATCGCTTATTTGAATGAATGATATCATCTATTTGAATGAGTGATATCACCTATTCAAATTAGTGATATCACTTATTCGAATGAGTGATATCACTTATTCGAATTATTACTTTTTTCGAATGAGTGATATCACCTATTCCAGTAAGTGATATCACTTATTCGAGTAATTCGAGTAAGTGATATCACTAAGTTGTTTCAAATAGGTTATATGACATATTCGATTAAGTGATATCACCCAATTGAATAGATGATATCACTATTCAATTGAGTGAAATCACCTTTTCAAATGAGTGATATCACTTATTTGAATAGGTGATACTGCTTATTTGAATAGGTGATATCACCTATTCAAATGAGTGATATCACCTATTCGAATAAGCGATATTTAATAAGGAATATCATCTAATTTCCTATTTGAAACTGACGTATAAGGTGCCGTTTTACTATTCAACCTCGATAAGTGGTATCACTGATTCGAACAGGTGATATCACTCATTTGAAAAGATGATATCACTCAATCGAATATCACTTATACGAATGAGTGATATTACCTATTCAAGTAAGTGATATCACTTATTCGAGTAAGTGATATCACTAATTCGTTTCAAATAGGTAATATGACTTATTCGATAAAGTGACATCTCTCAACAGAATAGATGATATCACTCATTCAAATTATTCGAAAGAGTGATATCACCTATTCGAATAAGTGATATTCAATAAGGGATATCATCTAATTTCCTATTTGAAACTAATGTATGGGTTGCCGTTTTACCCTTTAAACTCGATAATTGGTATCACTCAACTGAATAGATGATATCACTCATTCGGTTGAGTGATATCATCTATTTGAATTTAATTAGTGATATCACTTATTCGAATGAGTGATATCACTTATTTGTTTCAAATAGGTGATATGACTTAGCCTCAGTACTAATGAACTGTTAGAGGCTGATAGAGGTCATACTATGGATACTACTTAGCCTCAGTACTAATGAACTGTTGGAGGCTGATAGAGGCCATATCATGGATACTTCTTAGCCTCAGTACTAATGAACTGTTAGAGGTTGATAGAGGCCATACTATGGATACTACTTAGCCTCAGTACTAATGAACTGTTAGAGGCTGATAGAGGCCATACTATAGATACTACTTAGCCTCAGTATTAATGAACTGTTAGAGGCTGATAGAGGCCATACTATGGATACTACTTAGCCTCAGTACTAATGAACTGTTACAGGCTGATAGAGGCCATATTGTGGATACTACTTAGCCTCAGTACTAATGAACTGTTACAGGCTGTCAGAGGCCATATTACAGATACTACTTAGTCTCAGTACTAATGAACTGTTAGAGGCTGATAGAGGCCATATTGTGGATACTGCTTAGCTTCAGTACTAATGGACTGTTAGAGGCTGATAGAGGCCATATTATGGATACTATATAGTATAACTACCAATGAATTGTTAAAGGCTGATAGAGGCCATACTATGGATACTACTCAGCCTCAGTACTAATAGACTGTTAGAGGCTGATATAGGCCATATTATGGATACTTCTTAGTCTCAGTACAAATAGACTGTTAGTGGCTGATATAGGCCATATTATGGATACTACTTAGCCTCAGTACTAATGGACTGTTAAAGGCTGATAGAGGCCATATTATGGATACTACTTAGCCTCAGTATTAATGAACTGTTTTAGGCTGATAGAGGCCATATACTAGATACTACTTAATCTCAGTAAAAATGGACTGTTTGAGGCTGATAGAGGCCATATTATGGATACTACTTAGCCTCAGTACTTATGGACTTTTAAAGGCTGATAGAGGTCATATTATGGATATTACTTAGCCTCTGGATAGTACTTATCCTCAGTACCAATGGGCTGTTAGAGGCAATATACTAGATACTACTTAATCTCAGTAAAAATAGACTGTTTGAGGCTGATAGAGGCCATATTATGGATACTACTTAGTCTCAGTACTAATGGACTTTTAGAGGCTGATAGAAGTCATATTATGGATATTACTTAGCCTCAGTGTTAATGAACTGTTAGAAGCTGATAGAGGCCATATTATGGATACTACTTATCCTCAGTACCAATGGGCTGTTAGAGGCCATATTATGGATACTATATAGTCTAAGTACAAATGGACTGTTAAACGCTGATAGAGGCCATATTATGGTTACTACTTTGCCTCAGTACTAATGGACTGTTAGAGACTGATACAGGCCATATTATGGTTACTACTTAGCCTCAGTACTAATGGACTGTTAAAGGCTGATAGAGGCCATATACTGGAAACTACTTAGTCTCAGTAAAACTGGTCTGTTAGAGGCTGATAGAGGCCATATTATGGTTACTACTTAGCCTCAGTACTAATGGACTGTTAGAGGCTGATAGAGGCCATATACTGGAAACTACTTAGTCTCAGTAAAAATGGATTGTCAGAGGCTGATAGAGGCCATATTATGAATACTACTTAGCCTCAGTACTTATGGACTGTTAGAGGCTGATAGAGGTCATATTATGGATACTGCTTAGCCTCAGTATTAATTAACTGTTAAAGGCTGATAGAGGCCATATTCTGTATACTGCTTACCCTCAGTACTTATAGGCTGTTAGAGACTGATAAACGCCATATTATGGATACTACTTAGCCTCAGTTCTAATGAAATGTTATAGGCTGATAGAGGCCATATTTTGGATACTATATAGCCTCAGTACTAATGAACTTATAGAGGCTGATAGAGGCCATGCTATGGATACTTCTTAGCCTCAGTACTAACAAACCGTTAGAGGCTGATAGTAGTTAATACAGATCATTCTGTTTACATACTAGCATCAATTACATTCATTAACAGTTATATTAATAAGATGCTGTTTATTACAAGAAATTGTATGTTATGATTATGTTGTTCATATCATTTTACACATTATACTGTTATTTTTTAATTAAGGTCAAGCCATTGCCAACATGGAAAAGAAATGCCAAAAATATGAAGAAACATCTGAATAGACTGGCTAAAATGGTTTGTAACTAATATTTACTAATCATATATGTCAGTGTTTAATCATTCAATGAAAACATTGATCTGTCCGTTTTCATTTTGTACGTCTGGAAAGAAATGGAGAACAAGCATATTGTTGAATATATCACCAGTTTTATATAATTATAATGGTTATAATTGCAATATGGACTAATTAATGATTACCTTTTATTTTCCCTTGTCCTTGTCATACATGTCATTTTTAAATGATTGACTTGATTATTGAATTGATGAAAATTAACATTCATGGTTCATATTCTGCAATACCAGTAACTTTGTAATTGTTGATCAGATTTTAATAACAGTTGGTATATCTCCATAGTGAGATAAGTTCCATTAATTATAAATATAAGTTTATTTTTATAGAAAAACCTTTCAGCTAGTGATATCAAGTCAACATTTATTTTTTGTTTCCTTTAAACAGATATCACGTAATTCAGCAATGCCAGTGGCCCCACCAATGGCTTTCATCTACCTTCATGGAGTATTTAAAGCTAAGGTATTATTATATCAATAAGACATTTTTATATAAAGACATGCTTAACATAGTTTTTATAAAAACACAATGCATGTATGTCCAAATTCTAGTGTTAAGAAAATGAAAAAAATCAGGAATTTTATATGCTTTTCTTTGTATGAAAAACAATTAATACATACAAATCTCATTAAGTAAGAGAATCTCTATAAATGTTTTTAAAACCTTCTTTGTTTTTTCTTGAGTAATATAAAAAACTACATTGGCATGGAGTCGGTGTTGCAGTGTTAGTATATTAGACCCAGGGTAGGAGAATCTTACAATTGCTTCTTCCATAGCAAATGTGTTGTCCTTGAATAAGTCAGTCTGTTTATGGTCAAAATTTAATGTTATTTTTGCTTATGTTACAAAAAGTATATATTTTTATGTCCCTGGTGTTGATGACCAGGGAGGCATATAGCTTTTGAACTGTAATGAAACTTGGTATACATCATCACCATCGTCTGAACACGTGCATATTGTCTAGCTTTTCCTGCCAGATTATTATGTAAGGAGTTATGCCTCTGTATAGTGTACCGTAATTGCATTCCTCAATGGGTAGTCGTGTATTATAAACGTATTAAATGTTATTTATTTGTATTTCAATTCTTCAGTAGAATTTTATCTGAACTAATACTGGTGGTATAAAAACATTATATTCCATTAGGGTTGTAAATTTGTATTTTATGTTTCAACAGGTGTTAAATGCCTTTCTAAGGTGCTTAATGGTGGAGAGGAACACAGCCGGAGAAGGTCACATATATGTGCTGCCATCGTATCTGGCATCATTGTGGGAGGCTAGTGGTTATGATGCTTGGTTATACCGAAGTGTAAGTAGTATTATACTCGATCAAACTGATTGCGTTTTGCTGTAAGTATCTTCCTACAATAGGTCAGCAAGTCTGATTCAAAATATGGAAAGACTGGTTTCAATAACTGGATCAGAAGAGTAGTTGATGGTCATCATTTAAAAGAAAAGTAAAGGATTGGTTAACCAGGTTTCATGATGAACCTAGACTTGGCGTGATGTGTCTGTTTACTTATTACTTCACTGTTATGGTAAAACTCATAAATTGTAATCATATAATATTTTTTATTAAATTTTGTTGAATGTTTACCTTTATTTTGTTTTTTGAAAAATCATGACATTGTGTACAATGCGTTTAACTTTGTATTTTTATTGTTTATGCTTTGTTGTATGAATAAAGGATGGACACTTGTGAGAAAAATAAAACATTGCTAACTTAAAACTTTTAATATTCTTGTTACATTATCAGGTAAAGATATCCATGTATAATTGGGTTTTTCTACCCGTGAATGTCAATGGAAACCACTGAGTGCTGCTTGCTGCAGACGTCAACCAAAAAAACCGTCAGCATTCTGGACTCATTGTCCTCAAAACCAAACAGGGTGCTGATTGAAAAATGGAGGTATGAATAATATGAATATGAATTATATTTCAGCAGCTGTTTGCTTTTAGTAAGTATATGTTGGTTGATTCTAATTAAAAGCACATATAGCCGACTTGTGTTTAACATTAAGTAAATTGCTTTACAGAATGCAATTTTGTCATGTACCTTTTTAAGAAGCAATCTGAATGTTAATGTTTTTTTGTGAAGTCATATTTACAAACAAAATGATTCTTTATTTTGGTAATATTTATCAACTTAAGGATATTTATGAAAATAAGAGCTGATGCTACCGGTGAGTCCCTGGACTGGTATATTGGGTCACATACCAGCATCAAGCAGAAAGACGGGTCAAGCTGTGGACCTTTTGTACTCCTTGTAGGTTGTTAAATCATATCTCCCAGTATCAACTGCATTAAAGCTGTCATTATTTCATTTATTATAAATTTGGTAATAATCAATAAATAGTTAATGTTATTTAACATATTAATATAAGGCAGATTGAAATTTAGCTTACTCAAATATCACTGAGCATCGAGCTTGATTTGTAAGAAATTGTTTCACATTCGCTGTAAAAATTATTATTTTAACAAATAGAAGCAGTTTAACCAATGTTGACCGTATGTTTACTGTTTATATGTCGCCATATAAACTTGCACAGGGTTTGCTTGGAATTGTTGTTTTCAACATAGCTTGACAAGTTGAAGCGAAACTTGCTGTAGATATATCGATCATTATGTATTGTCTTCCAGATGTTTCAGCATATGCGTCATGTAATCATATAAGCATCACGTTGTTAATATATTTTGAGGTCCATTTGGCACCAGATGGGCTGTTGCTTAAATGAATTGCTTTTTATTTTCATTAGACTTTACATTGTAATGCATCATTAAGGTCATTTAAAATATAATTGCAAAGCAGGTAAGGTAAATTAATTGAATGTTTGAAATTTTATAAGAAACAGTAAATGAGGTTTTAAATATGCAACCAGTAAGAACATAATTATACTTAATACAATAACTACCAAATAAAACCATGTTTGAAAGAATCAGATTACATGCATTGTAATGTCTACTATACTTACTTAAGTTAATGGCTTATTTTAATATTTTTTCTAGAATGCAATGGCCTTAATGCATGGGTGTGACTTAAAAGGATTGACCCAACAAGATGGCATCAGCATGCAAAGTTATGTTGTTTACACACTTCTGTGTCATGCCTCTGAACCACTGTCCCAGAAGACTATTTGTGACCTTGTAGTCTGGTGAAGCCAGGTCACAAAAAGCCCTCGATTTGTTGTGGAAACTGCGTAAGATGAATCCACTTCACATGTGATGGGATAACGCAGGTCCAAAAGAAAGATTTTATTTGCACTGTGTGGCACGCATAGCATTTTTGAACTTTTCCATTATACATTTGTATTGTTGAATTTATTTGATTTTATGTCATCAAGGGCTAACAGATGTATACCATAACAGTTGTGTTCACTGAGGGTGACAGTGTATGTAAGTTTGACATAATATGTATATCATAATAGTTGTGTTCACTGAGGGTGACAGTGGTATGTAAGTTTGACATAATATGTATACCATAACAGTTGTGTTCACTGTGGGTGACAGTGGTATGTACGTTTATCATAATATGTATACTGTAATAGTTGTGTTCACTGAGGGTGACAGTGGTATGTAAGTTTGACATAATATGTATACCATAATAGTTGTGTTCACTGAGGGTGACAGTGGTATGTAGGTTTGGCATAATATGTATACTGTAATAGTTGTGTTCACTGAGGGTGACAGTGGTATGTAAGTTTGACATAATATGTATACTGTAATAGTTGTGTTCACTGAGGGTGACAGTGGTATGTAAGTTTGACATAATATGAATACCATAACAGTTGTGTTCACTGTGGGTGACAGTGGTATGTAAGTTTGACATAATATGTATACTGTAATAGTTGTGTTCACTGTGGGTGACAGTGGTATTTAAGTTTGACATAATATGTATACTGTAATAGTGGTGTTCACTGAGGGTGACAGTGGTATGTAAGTTTGACATAATATAGATACCATAACAGTTGTGTTCACTGGGTGACAGTGGTATGTAAGTTTGACATAATATGTATACTGTAATAGTTGTGTTCACTGAGGGTGACAGTGGTATGTAAGTTTGACATAATATGTATACCATAATAGTTGTGTTCACTGAGGGTGACAGTGGTATGTAGGTTTGGCATAATATGTATACTGTAATAGTTGTGTTCACTGAGGGTGACAGTGGTATGTAAGTTTGACATAATATGTATACCATAATAGTTGTTTTCACTGAGGGTGACAGTGGTATGTAGGTTTGGCATAATATGTATACTGTAATAGTTGTGTTCACTGAGGGTGACAGTGGTATGTAAGTTTGGCATACTATGTATACGGTTATAGTTGTGTTCACTGAGGGTGACAGTGGTATGTAAGTTTGACATAATATGTATACCATAATAGTTGTGTTCACTGAGGGTGACAGTAGTATGTAGGTTTGGCATAATATGTATACTGTAATAGTTGTGTTCACTGAAAGAAGCAGCGATTTGTTTACATTATTTTTGTACGCTTAAATGAATTTCAACATCAAATATAACACCTATTTATGTTTCATTCATGATTTAAAATTAAATAAATGAAATATTAAATAAATGCTCCCTACAGCTTATGTGTAATTTCTTTGGACCAATAGGAAATCACTTACAGTATAAATAATCAAAGTGTGTGGCAATGGAATACAGTTTCATTTTTATATTATGTATTAGTTGTAAAATGTATTATTAAAATACTAGTTATACTCGTACTAATGATTGAAATGTTTGATTATTTGATTATTACTTTTATGACTTCTATTTGATTGTTTGTGAAGTGAAAATTATTATAATATACCATAAAAGCTACGACAAATAAGGATGGTCGTGATATTATGTTTATCATGGAAATTGCTTTCAATATTCAATGTATATACAGCAATACAAGCAATATTTATGTAAGTAATTTATAACTGTGTTGTTTATTCTTATACATCCTATACATTATGAACAAAGTTAATAAAACCCAAGTCTGCCTTTCCCTACTGGGTGTTCTAGCTGTTTCGTTTTCATTTCCAACTTATTTGAAATAATTAAACTGTAATAAAACTATTAAGTTATCAATCCATGCAAGATGAAATTATTCATTGGACAATGTGTTAAAATAACACTTAAGCACCACCGCTGATCATACACGAAACTTATCTACATGTGAAAATAGCCAAGAATCAACCTTATACAGTATATTTTTTAATGACGATTATCCACACATCAGATATGCTGATCAGTTCCATATAGTGGCTCACATCAGCCCCGATAGATATAAAACATACATCAAGGCTTCATAGTTCCGTAGTATGACTAACTTCAGCATTATTGGTTAAAGGCCATAAAGGTTGATCAGTTCCATAGTGTGGCTCACATTGTGTATCGTTACTGAGACTGGTTAAAAATCATACTCTGTGTTATATACAGATATTCAATAGAGCCTCCGTAATGAGGATAAGTTGTACGTATATTGTGGACAATGTCAGCCTCTAACAGTGTATCGTTACTGAGACTGGTTACAACTTGAACTCTGTGTTATACAGATATATTCCATAGAGCCTCCGTATTGAGGCTAAGTTGGACCCATATTTTGGACCATGTTAGCCCCCAACAGTGTATCGTTACTGAGACTGGTTAAAAGTCATACTCTGTGTTATACAGATATTCCATACAGCCTCAGTAATGAGGCTAAGTTGGACCCATATTGTGGACCATGTCAGCCTCTAACTGTGTATCGTTACTGATACTGGTTATAACTCCGACTCTGTGTTATACAGATATTCCGTAGAACCTCCGTGTTGAGGCTAAGTTGGACCCATATTGTGGACCGTGTCAGCCTCTAACAGTGTATCGTTACTGAGACTGGTTATAACTCGAACTCTGTGTTATACAGATATTCCATAGAGCCTCCGTAGTGAGGCTAAGTTGGACCAAAATTGTGGACCATGTTAACCTCCAACAGAATATCGTTACTGAGACTAGTTAAAAGTCATACTCTGTGTTATACAGATATGCCATAGAGCCTGCGTAATGAGGCTAAGTTAGACCCATATTGTGGACCATGTTAGCCTCTAACAGTGTATCGTTACTGAGACTGGTTAAAACTCCAACTCTGAATTATACAGATATTCCATAGAGCCTACGTAATGAGGTTAAGTTGGACCCATAGTGTTGACCATGTTAGCCTCTAACAGTGTATCGTTACTGAGACTGGTTAAAACTCGAACTCTGTGTTATACAGATATTCCATGAGCCTCTGTATTGAGGCTAAGTTGGACCCATATTGTGGACCATGTTAGCCACTAACTTTGTATCGTTACTGAGACTGGTTATAACTCGAACTCTGTGTTATACAGATATTCCGTAGAACTTCCGTATTGAGGCTAAGTTGGACCCATATTGTGGACCATGTTAGCCTCTAACAGTGTATCGTTACTGAGACTGGTTATAACTTGAACTCTGTGTTATACAGATATATTCCACAGAGCCTCCGTATTGAGGCTAAGTTGGACCCATATTGCGGACCATGTTAGCCTCAAACAGTGTATCGTTACTGAGACTGGTTAAAAGTCATACTCTGTGTTATACAGATATGCAATAGAGCCTGCGTAATGAGGCTAAGTTGGACCCATATTGTGGACCGTGTCAGCCTCTAACAGTGTATCGTTACTGAGACTGGTTATAACTCGAACTCTGTGTTATACATATATTCCATAGAGCCTCCGTATTGAGGCAGTAAGTTGGACCCATATTGTGGACCATGTTAGCCTCCAACAATGTATCGTTACTGAGACTGGTTAAAAGTCATACTCTGTGTTATACAGATATGCCATAGAGCCTGCGTAATGAGGCTAAGTTGGACCCATATTGTGGACCATGTTAGCCTCTTACAGTGTATCGTTACTGAGACTGGTTATAACTCCAACTCTGAATTATACAGATATTTCATAGAGCCTGCGTAATGAGGCTAAGTTGGACCCATATTGTGGACCATGTTAGCCTCTAACTGTGTATCGTTACTGAGACTGGTTATAACTCGAACTCTGTGATATACAGATATTCCATAGAGCCTCCGTAATGAGGCAGTAAGTTGGACCCATATTGTGGACCATGTCAGCCTCAAACAGTGTATCGTTACTGAGACTGGCTATAACTCGAACTCTGTGTTATACAAATATTCCATAGAGCCTCCGTATTGAGGCTAAGTTGGACCCATATTGTGTACCATGTTATCCTCTAACTGTGTATCGTTACTGAGACTGGTTATAACTCGAACTCTGTGATATACAGATATTCCATAGAGCCTCCGCAATGAGGCAGTAAGTTGGACCCATATTGTGGACCATGTCAGCCTCAAACAGGGTATCGTTACTGAGACTGGCTATAACTCGAACTCTGTGTTATACAAATATTCCATAGAGCCTCCGTATTGAGGCTAAGTTGGACCCATATTGTGGACCATGTTAGCCTCTAACAGTGTATCGTTACTGAGACTGGTTATAACTCGAACTCTGTGTTATACAGATATTCCATAGAGCCTCCGTATTGAGGCTAAGTTGGACCCATATTGTGGACCATGTTAGCCTCCAACAGTGTATCGTTACTGAGACTGGTTAAAAGTCATATTCTGTGTTATACAGATATGCAATAGAGCCAGCGTAATGAGGCTAAGTTGGACCCATATTGTGGACCATATTAGCCTCTAACAGTGTATCGTTACTGAGACTGGTTATAACTCCAACTCTGAATTATACAGATATTCCATAGAGCCTGCATAATGAGGCTAAGTTGGATCCATATTGTGGACCATGTTAGCCCCCAACAGTGTATCGTTACTGAGACTGGTTAAAAGTCATACCCTGTGTTATACGGATATGCCATAGAGCCTGCGTAATGAGGCTAAGTTGGACCAATATTGTGGACCATGTCAGCCTTTAGCTGTGTATCGATACTGATATTGGTTATAACTCGAACTCTGTGTTATACAGATATTCCATGAGCCTCCGTAATGAGGCTAAGTTGGACCCATATTGTGGACCATATTAGCCTCTAACAGTGTATCGTTACTGAGACTGGTTATAACTCCAACTCTGAATTATACAGATATTCCATAGAGCCTGCATAATGAGGCTAAGTTGGATCCATATTGTGGACCATGTTAGCCTCCAACAGTGTATCGTTACTGAGACTGGTTAAAAGTCATACTCTGTGTTATACAGATATGCCATAGAGCCTGCGTAATGAGGCTAAGTTGGACCAATATTGTGGACCATGTCAGCCTCTAGCTGTGTATCGATACTGATATTGGTTATAACTCGAACTCTGTGTTATACAGATATTCCATGAGCCTCCGTATTGAAGCTAAGTTAGACCCATATTGTGGACCATGTTAGCCTCCAACAGTGTATCGTTACTGAGACTGGTTAAAAGTCATACTCTGTGTTATACAGATATGCAATAGAGCCTGCGTAATGAGGCTAAGTTGTACCCATATTGTGGACCATATTAGCCTCTAACAGTGTATCGTTACTGAGACTGGTTATAACTCCAACTCTGAATTATACAGATATTCCATAGTGCCTACATAATGAGGCTAAGTTGGACCCATATTGTGGACCATGTTAGCCTCCAACAGTGTATCGTTACTGAGACTGGTTAAAAGTCATACTCTGTGTTATACGGATATGCCATAGAGCCTGCGTAATGAGGCTAAGTTGGACCCATATTGTGGACCATGTCAGCCTCTAGCTGTGTATCGATACTGATATTGGTTATAACTCGAACTCTGTGTTATACAGATATTCCATGAGCCTCCGTAATGAGGCTAAGTTGGACCCATATTGTGGACCATGTTATCCTCTAACTGTGTATCGTTACTGAGACTGGTTATAACTCGAACTCTGTGTTATACAGATATTCCATAGAACTTCCGTATTGAGGCTAAGTTGTACCCATATTGTGGACCATGTTAGCCTCTAACAGTGTATCGTTACTGAGACTGGTTATAACTTGAACTCTGTGTTATACAGATATATTCCATAGAGCCTCCGTATTGAGGCTAAGTTGGACCCATATTGTGGACCATGTTAGCCTCTAACTGTGTATCGTTACTGAGACTGGTTATAACTCGAACTCTGTGATATACAGATATTCCATAGAGCCTCCGTAATGAGGCAGTAAGTTGGACCCATATTGTGGACCATGTCAGCCTCAAACAGTGTATCGTTACTGAGACTGGCTATAACTCGAACTCTGTGTTATACAAATATTCCATAGAGCCTCCGTATTGAGGCTAAGTTGGACCCATATTGTGTACCATGTTATCCTCTAACTGTGTATCGTTACTGAGACTGGTTATAACTCGAACTCTGTGATATACAGATATTCCATAGAGCCTCCGCAATGAGGCAGTAAGTTGGACCCATATTGTGGACCATGTCAGCCTCAAACAGGGTATCGTTACTGAGACTGGCTATAACTCGAACTCTGTGTTATACAAATATTCCATAGAGCCTCCGTATTGAGGCTAAGTTGGACCCATATTGTGGACCATGTTAGCCTCTAACAGTGTATCGTTACTGAGACTGGTTATAACTCGAACTCTGTGTTATACAGATATTCCATAGAGCCTCCGTATTGAGGCTAAGTTGGACCCATATTGTGGACCATGTTAGCCTCCAACAGTGTATCGTTACTGAGACTGGTTAAAAGTCATATTCTGTGTTATACAGATATGCAATAGAGCCAGCGTAATGAGGCTAAGTTGGACCCATATTGTGGACCATATTAGCCTCTAACAGTGTATCGTTACTGAGACTGGTTATAACTCCAACTCTGAATTATACAGATATTCCATAGAGCCTGCATAATGAGGCTAAGTTGGATCCATATTGTGGACCATGTTAGCCCCCAACAGTGTATCGTTACTGAGACTGGTTAAAAGTCATACCCTGTGTTATACGGATATGCCATAGAGCCTGCGTAATGAGGCTAAGTTGGACCAATATTGTGGACCATGTCAGCCTTTAGCTGTGTATCGATACTGATATTGGTTATAACTCGAACTCTGTGTTATACAGATATTCCATGAGCCTCCGTAATGAGGCTAAGTTGGACCCATATTGTGGACCATATTAGCCTCTAACAGTGTATCGTTACTGAGACTGGTTATAACTCCAACTCTGAATTATACAGATATTCCATAGAGCCTGCATAATGAGGCTAAGTTGGATCCATATTGTGGACCATGTTAGCCTCCAACAGTGTATCGTTACTGAGACTGGTTAAAAGTCATACTCTGTGTTATACAGATATGCCATAGAGCCTGCGTAATGAGGCTAAGTTGGACCAATATTGTGGACCATGTCAGCCTCTAGCTGTGTATCGATACTGATATTGGTTATAACTCGAACTCTGTGTTATACAGATATTCCATGAGCCTCCGTATTGAAGCTAAGTTAGACCCATATTGTGGACCATGTTAGCCTCCAACAGTGTATCGTTACTGAGACTGGTTAAAAGTCATACTCTGTGTTATACAGATATGCAATAGAGCCTGCGTAATGAGGCTAAGTTGTACCCATATTGTGGACCATATTAGCCTCTAACAGTGTATCGTTACTGAGACTGGTTATAACTCCAACTCTGAATTATACAGATATTCCATAGTGCCTACATAATGAGGCTAAGTTGGACCCATATTGTGGACCATGTTAGCCTCCAACAGTGTATCGTTACTGAGACTGGTTAAAAGTCATACTCTGTGTTATACGGATATGCCATAGAGCCTGCGTAATGAGGCTAAGTTGGACCCATATTGTGGACCATGTCAGCCTCTAGCTGTGTATCGATACTGATATTGGTTATAACTCGAACTCTGTGTTATACAGATATTCCATGAGCCTCCGTAATGAGGCTAAGTTGGACCCATATTGTGGACCATGTTATCCTCTAACTGTGTATCGTTACTGAGACTGGTTATAACTCGAACTCTGTGTTATACAGATATTCCATAGAACTTCCGTATTGAGGCTAAGTTGTACCCATATTGTGGACCATGTTAGCCTCTAACAGTGTATCGTTACTGAGACTGGTTATAACTTGAACTCTGTGTTATACAGATATATTCCATAGAGCCTCCAACAGTGTATCGTTACTGAGACTGGTTAAAAGTCATACTCTGTGTTATACAGATATTCCATGAGCCTCCTTAATGAGGCTAAGTTGGACCCATATTGTGGACCACGTCAGCCTCTGTGTATCGTTACTGATACTGGTTATAACTCCGACTCTGTGTTATACAGATATTCCGTAGAACCTCCGTATTGAGGCTAAGTTGGACCCATATTGTGGACCGTATCAGCCTCTGTGTATCGTTACTGAGACTGGTTATAATTCGAACTCTGTGTTATACAAATATTCCATAGAACCTCCGTAATGAGGCTAAGTTGGACCCATATTGTGGACCATGTTAGCCTCTAACTGTGTATCGTTACTGAGACTGGTTATAACTCATATTGTGTTATACAGCTATTCCATAGAGACTCCGCAATGAGGCTAAGTTATACCCATATTGTGGACCATGTCAGCCTCTGTGTATCATTACAGAGACAGGTTTTAACTCATTTTTTGTGTTATACAGATATTCCATAGAGACTCCGTAATAAGGCGAAGTTATACCCATATTGTTGTCAATGCCATCCTCTAACTGTGTATCGTTACTGAGACTGGTTATAACTCGGACTCCGTGTTATATAGTTATTCTATTGATCCAACATAATAACTTAGGTACTGGTCGATTTCCAGTGCATAGTAAATGGACACAAAACATGTTAGTGGTAGAGAGAATAAATAACACCAATCAATGATAACTTGTTTGCTTTTAAAGACTCCTTTTTATTAAGTAATATACATGATGTTATATAGCTCATTTGACAAAATGTTAAACAAAACATAAAACCATATATAATATTAAAGAAACAACCATGTGATATTTGACTAATAGTTAATTTATGTTTACATTTATCAAGCAATATACAGTGTAGCAATGTTTTATAACAGCATCCAAATTAATTATGCAATGCAGCTATAACTAGTGGAAATAAGAGTGCTGTATATTGTATTCTGGCATATCCACTTGCGGATTTTGATCATAAGACGAAATTTCCTGTAGTGGAATGCTGTGATTGAGCTGCTCATTAGCGTATAACGGATCTGATTTTGTGCTTTTCGATAGATGTTCATGAATTTTACATTGATTGTAATGATCGTCACCCGTCTAACTGACCACTCTTAATTCTTAACATCCATTTTGTTTAATATGCCTATATTTGCCATCATATTATGGACAACTCCTTAAATGAATTATATTCCATTACTCAGAACAAAACATTCCACTTGCAGAATATTTTGACCATTTCAGTCTTTATCAGCTTTGTATTGAGTCATCCATGCATAGAATTACGTGACATAGGACGATCACATGATAAAAGGAGAGCATTATGCACTGAAGGTAACTCCAGTCCCTCATCCTGGTTGAGTGACGCCTCTCCTTGTATCACATGATCATCCTATGTCACGCGATATTATGCATGAATGATCTAGCACAAAGCGGATGATCCATGACTATGTGATATGGTCGAAATATTCTGCAAGTCAAATGTTTTGTTCTGAGTATTGGAATAAAATTCATCGAAGATGTTAAATCCAGAGCAAGAGACCAACCTATATTGTTATATACAACTTATTTACCGTAACTTGGAATATACAGAAGACAGACACTTTAACATGGACATGTATTTAATTGGCAGATCTGGCTCGAGAAACGACATGGAAACCGTGCTCCGAAACCACAAAAATAATTTTAAATGGTTGGTGAAGTTATCTACATTCATGTACGACAGCATTGACTTGAACTTTTTAAGAGTTGAGTTTCTCTGTTCTGCAACCTGCGTATTTAGGTCCTTGTATTGCATATACATATTTAGGTTATACTCCAAATGACAGCCTGAAAAAGAAATGACATTAAAAACATTTAACACATCTTTAACTTTAAAGAATAAGCCAAATA
This sequence comes from Panopea generosa, assembly GCA_029582155.1. NCBI lineage: Eukaryota > Metazoa > Mollusca > Bivalvia > Adapedonta > Hiatellidae > Panopea > Panopea generosa. Next base: position 36,295,561 of record CM055906.1, read on the forward strand.
TTTACCCTAAACTGAAGAAAAAATTTTGAAATATTGTCCCCATTTCTAGAATGAAAAACTGTTCACGACTTCCTAAAATTCATACTAAATTTGTTATTCAACTGATTTGATGTTATTACTCACAAACGGAAATAATCAGTAAAATTTCAATTATAGAATATCAATCTTATAAAGTTAACTTTATCACAAAAGAAAATGAGCTCATGTGACTGTAATCATTATTATATTAGTGGTAATAAAACATTTTATACAAACATTACAGCTGATACTACCACTTACACTAGTACAGCCATATCATCATAATTAGTATTCAAGGTATTAAGAAGATACTTCACATTGCTATGTGCTTAATTGTTTAATTGCTAAATGCTGACAATAAAAATAATCTATATTGCGAAAACTTATGCCTTAGAAAAGAAGTGTGTAACCAGTGATGATATAGTTTTTATAAAAATCACTACCAGTTCAAGATGAAAAAAGAAAGATTAATACTTAAAAAGTAAAGAGAGAAGGACAAATGGATTCTTAACTAAACACAAATTATGTATACTTCGCACTTACCGACATGGTTGCACCAATGGAATCTGTCCACAACAAACCATGTGTCTCTAAAAAAGACCAGATCTCTATTCAACGCATAATTGTGCAGATTGCAAGCATTGTCATACACAATAAGTTTTGGTGCTGAAAAACGATTAAATTTTAAATTTGATTACCTTTTAATCATATAAAAATTTAAAAAAATCATCTGAGTAGGTGGTTTTACATTAATTTTCATGAAATGCTTTTAACAAATGAGGTTCTTATTGAAGGCAAAAAATTGTCAATAATAGTTCTCTTATGCATAAAATATAATGGTTACAATGTCAAAAATAAAGAATAAGCTACACAACAGTTTACAGTAACCCTTATACTTTTACATTAAATTTCTTGGTTGAATATATTTTATTTTATGATGCTTAGAACATTGTTTATACAAACTACAAAATGAAAAGGGATCAGATTAAACACACTTATTAAGTTCATTAATCTTCTTATAGTATGCTCAAATTTACAACTATCTAGGAATAAAGGCTGCATACTTCTTAGGTTCAATCTAAGGCATAAAGTTCATTGTTGCCCAGTGAAAGAAGCTTTTAGATAATGTAACTTGCTTATACAGAAAATAAAAAAGTGCAAATTTTGAAGAAGATAGTTTTTTTTGTATGAATCTGTTAGCCAACAAACTTATCATATGTATCTAAAACCAAATAGCATTACCGGTATGGAATCTTGTCCTGAGTATTGAGAAAGGGACATTTGGCGACTCAACACCTTCCATTAACTGGAACCCATAGCAAATCCCTGAAATAAAAATTACAATAAACAAGGTTAAGATGACCATTACATGCTTAACACAAACACTTTCAGAAGTTATACTATTCATGTAAGTATTTGTAAATAACAATTTTTCGGCTGTACATTTCTAAGACTTCCATTCTGCAGTTAGAACCTTTTATCTAGATTTATAAAAAAAGAAAGTTATGTATTATACCGGTACCTAACATATGAACAAGAGCTGTCAGAAGACAACAAAGCTCGCCTCTGGGTGTCTTAAGTCCAAAAAGGGCCATAAGTGTGGCAAAATGCAACCCAGAGTTATGGTTCTTGTCTGTGTGTGTTCCATTGATGATGGTGAACACACATGTGATGGTTCATTCACATCCAATGAGTGGTTGCATAGATATCTGAAACATGTATGCAAAAATTTAACCTGGGTGTCTACAGACGACGACAACACTGGGGTCATGACAATAGCTCTCCTTGGACTTGACGAGTTAAAAAGTGAACCAAAATAATTAATTTCAAATTTAAACATTTAATGAGTATGTTTATGCATTTGTTGGAAAAATAACAACAGAAGTAAGCAAAGAATAATATACTCTGCAGAAATAAAAAAGTACCACTTATTCTATTGCCAGGACTCTTTTCATATGTACTATAGTTAATCAATTGTTGATTCAGTAATTAACATCCTCATAGCTTGATTATGTTAACAATATTTAACTGCGACATGGTGAAAATAACAACATTCATTGAATTTCTTATTTGATTATCAACACTATCACCATGCATATTAAGGTATTGAATAATATGCAAAGAAGATTATCATGTACGTGCAAACAGTGATCCTGCCTACCCGTTGCCTTACATACAAGCGAACTGAAACTTATAAGTTGCATCAACAGTGCATTAGTACTCAATCAATAAAGAAGTTGATACATAGCTCTTAAGAATTAAAAGAACTAATACATTTTTGAGGTGTTAACCTATTACTTATTTTTAATAAATATATAAACATGATGAAAAATTAAAAGAATTGCTTCATACCTTCAATTAACCACTACTAACATCAAAATCTTGAACCATAAATGCAAGAAAATTGTCATCTACAGGAACAACTGTTTTATGCTGACATAGACAAAGTTTGTAGAAATCAACATCTTCAGATTGGCTTGAAGTGACAGTCATTGAAGATTGATTTTCAACAAATGTTTGGGTTGACCAACTAGAATCTGTTTTTTCTTCAGTACAGATTTTTTTGATTGTTGACGGTTTTCTTGAAATATTGCAATAAATAAAAAAAATATTGCAATTTGTATGCATAGTTTGCTCATCAGATTCCGAATACTGTATTTTATGTAATTTGATATGGTCACATTATCATCATAAGATGGATTCATAGACTCTATTTTTAAAATGACCAACATAAACTAACTGTTGACAAGATAAGAAAAGATACAATTAAGATATGGTGTACGAGAAAATTTTGAAACAGTTGCTCTAAAACAGGTTGTTTTACCATTTAATGTCATTAAAAGCTATATTCAATTATTTTGATATCTAAGGAATGTAGGGGCATGGTCCTCCCCGACCCTCTCACCACTAGGACAGGGAGACTAAATGGGTCACACAAATGGGTGGCTGAAAAAATTTAATGTACAAATTTATCCAGAAATACAGTTGCTTTATAGACTATTTAGGTTAATTTATTTTTTCAATACCAATCCCTTTTTTTTTAAAAAAAAAGAAGACTTTTCTTGAATAATAATTATGGTAAAGTACAGTAATTCAATGAATTTTAAAAATCATAAAATATATTTCATATTTTATGACCATTACTTACTTGCCATTGCTTAATTATACCACAATCACTTCACAATAAAGGATTTTGAATACTAACAGAACTGAAAAAGAAGTAATAGATATATGTGTACAATATACTGAAAGATAACTAATACTGATAATCACTACTTTATGGCAATACTACTCAAAATATAAGACATTGTGACAATCAAATCAAATTAACAAGACCAATATAACATGCAAAACATTTACAGCAAGTGGAATATTTGTAAAATATCCATACAATCTAATTCATTACCATTGGGTATACACATTATTTTAAGTTTCATACCAAAATTGCTGAGGCTAACTATTACAAATATTATGGACCAGTCTATAACAGTTCATTGGTACTGAGGCTAAGAAGTATCCACAGTAAGGCATCTACCAGCATATAACAGTTCATTACTACTCAGGCTAAGAAGTATCCATAATATGGCCTCTATCAGCCTCTATCAGTTCATTAGTACTGGACTAAGTAGTATCCATAATATGGCCTCTATCAGCCTCAAACAGTTCATTAGTACTGAGACTAAGTAGTATCCATAGTACAGACTCTATCAGCTTCTAACAGTTCATTAGTACTGAGGCTAACTAGTATCCATACTATATCCTCTATCAGCCTGTAACAGTTTGTTAGTACTGAGGCTAAATAGTATCCATACTATAGCCTCTATCAGCCTCTAAGTGTTTGTTAGTATTAAAGCTAAGAAGTGTCAATAGTATGGCCTTTATCAGCCTCTAACAGTTTGTTAGTACTGAGGCTAAGCAGTATCAATAGTATAGCCTCTAACAATTCATTAGTTCTGAGGCTTTGTTAGTATCCATAATATGGCCTCTATCAGCCTCTAACAGTTCATTAGGACTGAGGCTAAGTAGTATCCATAAAATGACCTCTATCAGACTCTAAAAGTTGTGGTACTGAGGCTAAGTAGTATCCATAGTATAGCCTCTAACAGTTCATTAGTACTGAGGCTAAATAGTACCCATAATATGGCCACTACCAGCTTCTGACAGTTCATTAGTACTGAGACTAAGTAGTATTCATAATATGGCCTCTATTAGTCTCAAACAGTACATTAGTACTGAGGCTAAGTAGTATCCAAAGTATAGCCTCAAACAGTTTATTAGTTCTCAGACTAATTAGTATCCATAGTATGGAATCTATAAGCCTCTAACAATTCCATAATACTGAGGCTAACTACTATCCATAATATGGCCTTTATCAGCCTCTAACAGCCCATTAGTACTGAGGTTAATTAGTATCCATAATATGGCCTCTTTCAGCCTCAAACAGTCCATTAGTACTGAGGCTAAGAAGTATCCATAATATGGCCTCTATCAGCCTCCAACAGTCCATTAGTACTGAGGCTAAGTAGTATCCATAATATAACCTCTATCAGCCTCTAACAGTCCATTAATACTGAGGCTAAGTAGTATCCATAGTATAGCCTCTATCAGCCTCAAACAGTTCATTAGTTCTGAGACTAAGTAGTATCCATAGTATGGATTCTTTGAGCCTCTAACAGTTAATTTGTACTGAGGCTAAGTAGTATCTATAGTATGGCACCGATCAGCCTCTAACAGTCCAGCTGTACTGAGGCTAAGTAGTATCCATAATAAGGCCTCTAACAGTTCGTTAGTACTGAGGCTAAGTAGTATCCATAGTATGGCCTCTATCAGCCTCTAACAGTCCAGTAGTACTGTGGCTAAGTAGATCCATAATAAAACCTCTATCAGCCTCTAACAGTTTGTAAGTACTGAGGCTAAGTAGTATCTATAGTATGGCCTCTATCAACCTCTAACAGTTCATTAGTTCTGAGACTAAGTAGTATCAATAGTATGGACTATATCAGCCTCTTACAGTTAATTCATACAGAAGCTAAGTTGTATCCATAATATGGCCTCTATCAGTTCATTAGTACTGAGGCTAAGTAGTTTCCATAGTATGGCCTCTATCAGCCTCTAAAAGTTTATTAGCACTTGGACTAAGTAGTATCCATAATATGGTCTATATCAGCCTCTAACAGTTTATTAGCACTGAGACTAAGTAGTATCCATAATATGGCTTCTATCAGCCTCTTACATTCAATTACTACTGAGACTAAGTAGTATCAATAATATGGCCTCTATGAGCCTCTTACAGTCAATTAGTACTGAGACTAAGTAGTATCCATAATATGGCCTCTATCAGCCTTTAATAGTTCATTAGTACTGAGGCTAAGTAATATCCATAATATGGCCTATATCAGCCTCTAACAGTTTATTAGCACTAAGACTAAGTAGTATCCATAATATGGCCTCTATCAGCCTCTTACAGTCAATTAGTACTGAGACTAACTAGTATCCATAATATGGCCTCTATCAGCCTCTAATAGTTCATTAGTACTGAGACTAAGTAGTATCCATAATATGGCCTCTATCAGCCTCTTACAGTCAATTAGTACTGAGACTAAGTAGCATCCATAATATGGCCTCTATCAGCCTCTTACAGTCAATTAGTACTGAGACTAAGTAGTATCCATAATATGGCCTCTATCAGCCTCTAATAGTCAATTAGTACTGAGACTAAGTAGTATCCATAATATGGCCTCTATCAGCCTCTTACTAGTTCAATTAGTACTGAGACTAAGTAGCATCCATAATATGGCCTCTATCAGCCTCTTACAGTCAATTATTATTGAGACTAAGTAGTATCCATAATATGGCCTCTATCAGCCTCTAATAGTTCAATTATTACTGAGGCTAAGTAGTATCCATAATATGGCCTCTATCAGCCTCTAACTAGTTAATTAGTACTGAAGGCTAAAGTAGTATCCATTAGTATGGCATCTATCAGCCTCTAACAGTTAATTAGTACTAAGGCTAAATAGTATCTTTAGTATGGCATCTGTCAGCCTCTAACAGTCCAGTTGTACTGAGGCTAAGTAGTATCAATACTATGGACTCTATAAGCCTCTAACAGTTAATTAATACTGAGGCTAAATAGTATCTATAGTATGGCACATATCAGCCTCTAACAGTCCAGTTGTACTGAAGCTAAGTAGTATCCATAATTAAGCCTCTATCAGCCTCTAACAGTTCGTAAGTACTGAGGCTAAGTAGTATCCATAGTATGGCCTTCATCAGCCTCTAACAGTACATTAGTACTGAGGCTAAGTAGTATTTATAGTATTGCATCTATCAGTGTCTTACAGTCCAGTTGTACTGAGGCAAAGTAGTATCCATAGTAAAGCCTCTATCAGCCTCTAACAGTTCATAAGTACTGAGGCTAAGTAGTATCCATAGTATGGCCTCTATCAACCTCTAACAGTTCATTAGTACTGAGACTAAGAAGGTTCATATTATGGACTCTATCAGCCTCTTACAGTTAATTCGTACTGAGGCTAAGTTGTATCCATAATATTGCCTCTATCAGTTCATAAGTACTGAGGCTAATTAGTATCCATAGTTTGGCCTCTATCAGCCCCAAACAGTCTATTAGTACTGAAGCTAATTACTATCCATAATATGGCATCTATCAGTTCATTAGTACTGAGATTAAGTAGTATCCATAACATCGCTTCTATCAGTTCATTAGTACTGAGGCTAAGTAGTATCCATAGTATGGCATCTATCAGCCTCAAACAGTCCATTAGTACTGAGGCTAAGTAGTATGCATAATATGGCCTCTATCAGACTCAAACAGGCCATTAGTATGTAGGCTAAGAAGTATTCACAATATGGCCTCCATCAGTTCATTAGTACTGAGGCTAAGTAGTATTCATAATATGGCCTCTATTAGCCTCTAACAGTTCAATAGTACTGAGACTAAGTAGTATCAATAATATTGCCTCTATCAGTCTCTAACAGTTTATTAGCACTGAGACTAAGTAGTATCCATAATATGGCCTCTATCAGCCTCTAATAGTTCATTAGTACTGAGGCTAAGTAGTATCCATAATATGGCCTTTATCAGCCTCTAATAGTTTATTATTACTGAGGCTAAGTAGTATCCATAATATGGCCTTCATCAGCCTCTAACAGTTCATTAGTTCTGAGACTAAGTAGTATCAATAATATTGCCTCTATCAGTCTCTAACAGTTTATTAGCACTGAGGCTAAGTAGTATCCATAATATGGCCTCAATCAGTTCATTAGAACTGAGGCTAAGTAGTATCCATAACATGGCCTCTATCAGCCTCTAATATCCATTAGTACTGAGGCTAACTAGTATCCATAGTATGAACTCTATCAGCCTCAAATAGTCCATTAGTTCTGAGGCTAAAAAGTATCCATAATATGGCCTGTATCAGTTCATTAGAATTGAGGCTAAGTAGTATCCATAACATGGCCTCTATCAGCCTAAAAATGTCCATTAGTACTGAGGCTAACTAGCATCCAAAGTATAGCCTCTATCAGCCTCAAATAGTCCATTAGTTCTGAGACTAAGTAGTATCCATAATATGGCCTTTATCAGCCTCTCACAGTCCATTAGTATTGAGGCTAAGTAGTATCCATAATATGGACTCTATCAGCCTCAAACAGTCCATCAGTACTGAGGCTAAGTAGTATCCATAATATGGCTTCCATCAGCCTCTAACAGTCCATTAGTACTGAGGCTAAGTAGTATCCATAATATTACCTCTATCAGCCTCTAACAGTCCATTAGCACTGAAACTAATTGGTATCCATAATATGGCCTCTATCAGCCTGAAAAAGACCATAAGTACTGAGGCTAACTAGTATCCATAGTATGGCCTCTATCAGCCTCAAATAGTCCATTAGTTCTGAGACTAATTAGTATCCATAATATGGCCTTTATCAGCCTCTAACAGTCCATTAGTATTGAGGCTAAGTAGTATTCATAATATAACCTCTATCAGCCTCTAACAGTCCATTAGCACTGAAACTAAGTGGTATCCATAATATGGCCTTTATCAGCCTCTTACAATCAACTAGTACTGAAACTAAGTAGTATCCATAATATGGCCTCTATCAGCCTCTAAAAGTTCATTAGTACTGAGGCTAAGTAGTATCCATAATATGGCCTCTTTCAGCCTCTAACAGTTCATTAGTACTGAGACTAAGTAGTATCCATAATATGGCCTCTATCATCCTCTAACAATTCATTAGAACTGAGGCTTAGAAGTATCCATAACATGGCCTCTATCAGCCTCAAATAGTCCATTAGTACTGAGGCTAATTAGTATCCATAGTTTGGCCTCTATCAACCTCAAATAGTCCATTAGTACTGAGGCTAACTAGTATCCATAATATGGCCTCTATCAACCTCAAATAATCCATTAGTACTGAGGCTAACAAGTATCTATAACATGACTCTATCAACCTCAAAAAATCCATTAGTTCTGAGGCTAAGTAGTATCCATAATATGGTCTCTATCAGTTCATTAGAACTAAGGCTAAGTAGTATCCATAACATGGTCTCTATCAGCCTCAAATAGTCCATTAGTACCGAAACTAACTAGTATCCATAATATGGCCTCTATCAGCCTCAAATAGTCCATTGGTTCTGAGGCTAAGTAGTATCCATAATATGGCCTCTATCAGTTCATTAGAACTGTGGCTAAGTAGTATCCATAACATGGCCTCTATCAGCCTCAAATAGTCCATTAGTACTGAGGCTAACTAGTATTCATAGTATGGCCTCTATCAGCCTCAATTAATCCATTAGTTCTGAAGCAAAGTAGTATCCATAATATGGCCTCTAACAGTTCATTAGTAGTGAGGCTATATAGTGTAACGGGTATGGCCTTTATCAGCCTCTAAAAGTTCTTTAGTATTGAGGCTATATAGTGTAATCGATATAGCCTCTATCAGCCTCTAAGAGTTCATTAGTACCGAGTCTAAGTAGTATCCATGGTATGGCCTCTACCAGCCTCAAATAGACCATTAATTCTGAGGCTAAGTAGTATCCATAATATGGCCTCTATCAGCCTCTAAGTGTTCATTAGTACCAAGTCTAAGTAATACCCATAATATGCCCTATTAGCTGATTAGTAATAAGGCTAATAGAACTTTACGTTTCTATTGTTTTATAATAAAATTCAATATTAATATTGAAGAAACATTAAATACGTATTGTTGGAGAAATAACCTCATTATATATATGCCTATCGCAGGTATTGTAGCAGCCCGGAAAACGGGCCTTAGCCTCAATCTTAGCCTCTGCGGTTTTTAACCTGAATTCTTATGCAAATGATAATGAAATATAAATATATATTGTTATTAAATACTTTTTCACAACTATTAAAATGAAACAACTATATAAGTTTAAATACAATAGGTTTTTGTGATAAAATATAAAATGAAGGGAGCGGTCTTTATTTTTTCATCTTAAACAGGCGCTCGGACAACACTGATCATCAACGTTTATGACAGATGGAGCAATGCAGGAATGAGGTTATTTCTCCAACAATACGTATTTAATGTTTCTTCAATATTAATATTGAATTTTATTATAAAACAATAGAAACGTAAAGTTCTATTAGCCTAATTACTAATCAGCTAATAGGGCATATTATGGGTATTACTTAGACTTGGTACTAATGAACTCTTAGAGGCTGATAGAGGTCATATTATGGATACTACTTAGCCTCAGAACTAATGGTCTTTTTGAGGCTGGTAGAGGCCATACCATGGATACTAATTAGACTCGGTACTAATGAACTCTTAGAGGCTGATAGAGGCTATATCAATTACACTATATAGCCTCAATACTAAAGAACTGTTAGAGGCTGATAGAGGCCATACCCGTTACACTATATAGCCTCACTACTAATGAACTGTTAGAGGCCATATTATGGATACTACTTAGCCTCAGAACTAATGGACTAATTGAGGCTGATAGAGGTCATACTATGAATACTAGTAAGCCTCAGTACTAATGGACTATTTGAGGCTGATAGAGGCCATGTTATGGATACTACTTAGTCTCAGTTCTAATGAACTGATAGAGGCCATATTATTGATACTACTTAGCCTCAGAACCAATGGACTATTTGAGGCTGATAGAGGCCATACTATAGATACTAGTTAGTCTCGGTACTAATGGACTATTTGATGCTGATAGAGGCCATGTTATGGATACTACTTAGCCTTAGTTCTAATGAACTGATAGAGACCATATTATGGATACTACTTAGCCTCAGAACTAATGGATTTTTTTGAGGTTGATAGAGGTCATGTTATGGATACTTGTTAGCCTCAGTACTAATGGATTATTTGAGGTTGATAGAGGCCATATTATGGATACTAGTTAGCCTCAGTACTAATGGACTATTTGAGGTTGATAGAGGCCATACTATGGATACTAGTTAGCCTCAGTACTAATGGACTATTTGAGGCTGATAGAGGCCATGTTATGGATACTTCTAAACCTCAGTTCTAATGCGCTGATAGAGGATGATATAGGCCATATTATGGATACTACTTAGTCTCAGTACTAATGAACTGTTAGAGGCTGATAGAGGCCATATTATGGATACTACTTAGCCTCAGTACTAATGAACTTTTAGAGGCTGATAGAGGCCATATTATGGATACTACTAAGTTTCAGTACTAGTTGATTGTAAGAGGCTGATAGAGGCCATATTATGGATACCACTTAGTTTCAGTGCTAATGGACTGTTAGAGGCTGGTAGAGGTTATATTATGAATACTACTTAGCCTCAATACTAATGGACTGTTAGAGGCTGTTAAAGGCCATATTATGGATACTACTTAGCCTCAGTACTAATGAACTATTTGAGGCTGATAGAGGCCATACTATGGATACTAGTTAGCCTCAGTACTAATGGACTTTTTTAGGCTGATAGAGGCCACATTATGGATATCACTTAGTTTCAGTGCTAATGGACTGTTAGAGGCTGATAAAGGTAATATTATGGATACTACTTAGCCTCAGAACTAATGGACTGTTAGAGGCTGATGGAGGCCATATTATGGGTACTACTTAGCCTCAGTACTGATGGACTGTTTGAGGCTGATAGAGACCATATTATGGATGCTACTTAGCCTCAATACTAATGGACAGTTAGAGGCTGATAGAGGCCATATTATGAATACTACTTAGTCTCAGAACTAATGGACTATTTGAGGCTGATAGAGCCCATACTATGGATACTAGTTAGCCTCAGTACTAATGGACATTTTTAGGCTGATAGAGGCCATGTTATGGATACTACTTAGCCTCAATTCTAATGAACTGATAGAGGCCATATTATGGATACTTCTTAGCCTCAGAACTAATGGACTATTTGAGGCTGATAGAGGTCATACTATGGATACTAGTTAGACTCAGTACTAATGGATATTAGAGGCTGATAGAGGCCATGTTATGGATACTACTTAGCCTCAGTTCTAATGAACTGATTGAGGCCATATTATGGATACTACTAAGTCTCAGTACTAATGAACTGTTAGAGGCTGATGAAGGCCATATGGATACTACTTAGCCTCAGTATTAATGAACTATTAGAGGCTGATTAAGGCCATATTATGGATACTACTTAGCCTCAGTAATAATGAACTATTAGAGGCTGATTAAGGCCATATTATGGATACTACTTAGCCTCAGTATTAATGAACTATTAGAGGCTGATTAAGGCCATATTATGGATACTACTTAGCCTCAGTACTAATGAACTATTAGAGGCTGATTAAGGCCATATTATGAATACTACTTAGCCTCAGTAATAATGAACTATTAGACGCTGATTAAGGCCATATTATGGATACTACTTAGCCTCACTACTAATGAACTATTAGAGGCTGATTAAGGCCATATTATTGATACTACTTAGCCTCAGTAATAATGAACTGTTAGAGGCTGATAGAGGCCATACCCGTTACACTATATAGCCTCACTACTAATGAACTGTTAGAGGCCATATTATGGATACTACTTAGCCTCAGAACTAATGGACTAATTGAGGCTGATAGAGGCCATACTATGAATACTAGTTAGCCTCAGTACTAATGGACTATTTGAGGCTGATAGAAGCCATGTTATGGATACTACTTAGCCTCAGTTCTAATGAACTGATAGAGGCCATATTATGGATACTACTTAGCCTCAGAACCAATGGACTATTTGAGGCTGATAGAGGCCATACTGTGGAACTAGTTAGTCTCGGTACTAATGGACTATTTGAGGCTGATAGAAGCCATGTTATGGATACTACTTAGCCTTAGTTCTAATGAACTGATAGGGACCATATTATGGATACCACTTAGCCTCAGAACTAATGGATTTTTTGAGGTTTATAGAGGTCATGTTATGGATACTTGTTAACTTCAGTACTAATGGATTATTTGAGGTTGATAGAGGCCATATTATGGATACTAGTTACCTCAGTAATAATGGACTATTTGAGGTTGATAGAGGCCATACTATGGATACTAGTTAGCCTCAGTACTAATGGACTATTTGAGGCTGATAGAGGCCATGTTATGGATACTTCTAAGCCTCAGTTCTGTTGAACTGATAGAGGATGATAGAGGCCATATTATGGATACTACTTAGTCTCAGTACTAATGAACTGTTAGAGGCTGATAGAGGCCATATTATGGATACTACTTAGTCTCAGTACTAATGACCTGTTAGAAGCTGATAGAGGCCATATTATGGATACTACTTAGCCTCAGTACTAATGAATTTTTAGAGGCTGATAGAGGCCATATTATGGATACTACTTAGTTTCAGTACTAGTTGATTGTAAGAGGCTGATAGAGGCCATATTATGGATACCACTTAGTTTCAGTGCTAATGGACTGTTAGAGGCTGGTAGAGGTTATATTATGGATACTACTTAGCCTCAATACTAATGGACTGTTAGAGGCTGATAAAGGCCATATTATGGATACTACTTAGTCTCAGAACTAATGGACTATTTGAGGCTGATAGAGGCCATACTATGGATACTAGTTAGCCTCAGTACTAATGGACTTTTTTAGGCTGATAGAGGCTATATTATGGATACCACTTAATTCAGTGCTAATGGACTGTTAGAGGCTGATAGATGTTATATTATGGATACTACTTAGCCTCAGTACTAATGGACTGTTAGAGGCTGATGAAGGCGATATTATGGATACTACTTAGCCTCAGTACTGATGGACTGTTTGAGGCTGATAGAGACCATATTATGGATACTACTTACCCTCAATACTAATGGACTGTTAGAGGCTGATAAAGGCCATATAATGGATACTACTTAGTCTCAGAACTAATGGACTATTTGAGGCTGATACAAACCATACTATGGATACTAGTTAGCCTCAGTACTAATGGACTTTTTTAGGCTGATAGAGGCCATGTTATGGATACTACTTAGCCTCAATTCTAATGAACTGATAGAGGCCATATTATGGATACATCTTAGCCTCAGAACTAATGGACTATTTGAGGCTGATAGAGGTCATACTATGGATACTAGTTAGCCTCAGTACTAATGGATATTAGAGGCTGATAGAGGCCATGTTATGGATACTACTTAGCCTCAGTTCTAATGAACTGATTGAGGCCATATTATGGATACTACTAAGTCTCAGTACTAATGGACTATTTGAGGCTGATGAAGGCCATATTATGGATACTACTTAGCCTCAGTACTAATGAACTGTTAGATGCTGATGAAGGCCATATTATGGATACTACTTAGCCTCAGTAATAATGAACTATTAGAGGCTGATAAAGGCCATATTATGGATACTACTAAGTCTCAGTACTAATGAACTGTTAGAGGCTGATGAAGGCCATTTTATGGATACTACTAAGTCTCAGTACTGATGAACTGTTAGAGGCTGATGAAGGCCATATGGATACTACTTAGCCTCAGTAATAATAAACTATTAGAGGCTGATAAAGTCCATATTATGGATACTACTTAGCCTCAGTACTAATGAACTATTAGAGGCTGATAGAGGCCATATTATGGATACTACTTAGTCTCAGTGCTAATAAACTGTTAGAGACTGATAGAGGCAATATTATTGATACTACTTAGTCTCAGTACTAATGAACTGTTAGAGGCTAATAGAGGCCATATTATGGATACTACTTAGCCTCAGTACTAATGAACTGATGGAGGCCATATTGTGAATACTTCTTAGCCTCCATACTAATGGCCTGTTTAAGTCTGAAAGAGGCCATATTATGCATACTGCTTAGCCTCAGTACTAATGGACTGTTTGAGGCTGATAGATGCCATACTATGGATACTACTTAGCCTCACTACTAATGAACTGATAGAAGCCATGTTATGGATACTACTTAATCTCTGTACTAATGAACTGATAGATGCCATATTATGGATAGTAATTAGCTTCAGTACTAATAGACTGTTTGGGGCTGATAGAGGTCAAACTATGGATACTACTTAGCCTCAGTACTAATGAACTGATAGAGGCAATATTATGGATACAACTTAGCCTCAGTACGAATTAACTGTAAGAGGCTGATAGAGTCCATAATATGAAACTACTTAGTCTCAGTACTAATGAACTGTTAGAGGTTGATAGAGGCCATACTATGGATACTACTTAGCCTCAGTACTTATGAACTGTTAGAGGCTGATAGAGGCTTTATTATGGATACTACTTTGCCTCAGTACAACTGGACTGTAAGGGACTGATAGATGCAATGCTATAAATACTACTTAGCCTCAGTACTAATGTACTGTAAGAGGCTGATAAAGGCCATACTATGGATACTGCTTAGCCTCAGTACTTACGAACTGTTAGTGGCTGATAGAGGCTTTATTATGGATACTACTTAGCTTCAGTACAACTGGACTGTTAGAGGCTGATATGTGCCATACTGAAGATACTATTTAGCCTCAGTACTAATTAACTGTTATAGGCTTATAGAGTCCATATTATTGATACTACTTAGTCTCAGTACTAATGGACTGTTAGAGGCTGATAAAAGTAATATTATGGATACTACTTAGCATCAGTACTTATGAACTGTTAGAGGCTGATAGAGGCTTTATTATGGATACTACTTTGCCTCAGTACAACTGGACTGTAAGAGACTGATAGATGCAATACTATAAATACTACTTAGCCTCAGTACTAATGTACTGTAAGAGGCTGATAAAGTCCATACTATGGATACTGCTTAGCCTCAGTACTTACGAACTGTTAGAGGCTGATAGAGGCTTTATTATGGATACTACTTAGCTTCAGTACAACTGGACTGTTAGAGGCTGATATGTGCCATACTAAAGATACTATTTAGCCTCAGTACTAATTAACTGTTATAGGCTTATAGAGTCCATATTATTGATACTACTTAGCCTCAGTACAACTGGACTGTTAGAGGCTGATAGGTGCCATACTAAAGATACTATTTAGCCTCAGTACTAATTAACTGTTAGAGGCTGATAGAGGCCATATTATGGATACTACTTAGCCTCAGTATTAATGAACTATTAGAGGCTGATAGAGGCCATATTATGGATACTACTTAGTCTCAATAATAATTGACTGTAAGAGGCTGATAAAGGCCATATTATGGATGCTACTTAGTCTCAGTACTAATTGACTGTAAGAGGCTGATAGAGGCCATATTATGGATACTACTTAGTCTCAGTGCTAATAAACTGTTAGAGGCTGATGAAGGTCATTTTATGGATACTACTTAGCCTCAGTCCTAATGAACTGTTAGAGGCTGATAGAGGCCATATTATGGATACTAACAAAGCCTCAGAACTAATGAATTGTTAGAGGCTATACTATTGATACTGCTTAGCCTCAGTACTAACAAACTGTTAGAGGCTGATAAAGGCCATACTATTGACACTTCTTAGCTTTAATACTAACAAACACTTAGAGGCTGATAGAGGCTATAGTATGGATACTATTTAGCCTCAGTACTAACAAACTGTTACAGGCTGATAGAGGATATAGTATGGATACTAGTTAGCCTCAGTACTAATGAACTGTTAGAAGCTGATAGAGTCTGTACTATGGATACTACTTAGTCTCAGTACTAATGAACTGTTTGAGGCTGATAGAGGCCATATTATGGATACTACTTAGTCCAGTACTAATGAACTGATAGAGGCTGATAGAGGCCATATTATGGATACTTCTTAGCCTGAGTAGTAATGAACTGTTATATGCTGGTAGATGCCTTACTGTGGATACTTCTTAGCCTCAGTACCAATGAACTGTTATAGACTGGTCCATAATATTTGTAATAGTTAGCCTCAGCAATTTTGGTATGAAACTTAAAATAATGCGTATACCCAATGGTAATGAATTAGATTGTATGGATATTTTACAAATATTCCACTTGCTGTAAATGTTTTGCATGTTATATTGGTCTGTTAATTTGATTTGATTGTCATAATGTCTTATATTTTGAGTAGTATTGCCATAAAGTAGTGATTATCAGTATTAGTTATCTTTCAGTATATTGTACACATATATCTATTACTTCTTTTTCAGTTCTGTTAGTATTCAAATTCCTTTATTGTGAAGTGATTGTGGTATAATTAAGCAATGGCAAGTAAGTAATGATCATAAAATATCAAATTTATTTTATGATTTTTAAAATTCATTGAATTACTGTACTTTACCATAATTATTATTTAAGAAAAGTCTTATTTTTTAAAAAAAAAAAGGGATTGGTATTGAAAAAATAAATTAACCTAAATAGTCTATAAAGCAACTGTATTTCTGGATAAATTTGTACATTAAATTTTTTCAGCCACCGATTTGTGTGACCCATTTAGTCTCCCTGTCCTAGTGGTGAGAGGGTCGGGGGAACCATGCCCCTACATTCCTTAGTTATCAAAATAATTGAATATAGCTTTTAATGATATTAAATGGTAAAACAACCTGTTTTAGAGCAACTGTTTCAAAATTGTCTCGTACACCATATCCTAATTGTATCTTTTCTTATCTTGTCAACAGTTAGTTTATGTTGGTCATTTTAAAAATAGAGTCTATGAATCCATCTTATGATGATAATGTGACCATATCAAATTACATAAAATACAGTATTCGGAATCTGATGAGCAAACTATGCATACAAATTGCAATATTTTTTTTATTTATTGCAGTATTTCAAGAAAACCGTCAACAACCAAAAAAATCTGTACTGAAGAAAAAACAGATTCTAGTTGGTCAACCCAAACATTTGTTGAAAATCAATCTTCAATGACTGTCACTTCAAGCCAATCTGAAGATGTTGATTTCTACAAACTTTGTCTATGTCAGCATTAAACAGTTGTTCCTGTAGATGACAATTTTCTTGCATTTATGGTTCAAGATTTTGATGTTAGTAGTGGTTAATTGAAGGTATGAAGCAATTCTTTTAAATTTTCATCATGTTTATATATTTATTAAAAATAAGTAATAGGTTAACACCTCAAAAATGTATTAGTTCTTTTAATTTTTAAGAGCTCTGTATCAACTTCTTTATTGATTGAGTACTAATGCACTGTTGATGCAACTTATCAGTTTCAGTTTGCTTGTATGTAAGGCAACGGGTAGGCAGGATCACTGTTTGCACGTACATGATAATCTTCTTTGCATATTATTCAATACCTTAATATGCATGGTGATAGTGTTGATAATCAAATAAGAAATTCAATAAATGTTGTTATTTTCACCATGTCGCAGTTAAATATTGTTAACATAATCAAGCTATGAGGATGTTAATTACTGAATCAACAATTGATTAACTATAGTACATACGAAAAGAGTCCTGGCAATAGAATAAGTGGTACTTTTTTATTTGTTCAGAGTATATTATTCTTTGCTTACTTCTGTTGTTATTTTTTCAACAAAGGCATAAACATACTCATTAAATGTTTAAATTTGAAATTAATTATTTTGGTTCACTTTTTAACTCGTCAAGTCCAAGGAGAGCTATTGTCATGACCCCAGTGTTGTCGTCGTCTGTAGACACCCAGGTTAATTTTTTGCATACAAGTTTCAGATATCTATACAACCACTCATTGGATGTGAATGAACCATCACATGTGTGTTCACCATCATCAATGGAACACACACAGACAAAAACCATAACTCTGGGTTGCATTTTGCCACACTTATGGCCCTTTTTGGACTGAAGACACCCAGAGGCGAGCTTTGTTGTCTTCTGACAGCTCTTGTTCATATGTTAGGTACCGGTATAATACATAACTTTCTTTTTTATCAATCTAGATAAAAGGTTTTAACTGCAGAATGGAAGTCTTAGAAATGTACAGCCGAAAAATTGTTATTTACAAATACTTACATGAATAGTATAACTTCTGAAAGTGTTTGTGTTAAGCATGTAATGGTCATCTTAACCTTGTTTATTGTAATTTTTATTTCAGGGATTTGCTATGGGTTCCAGTTAATGGAAGGTGTTGAGTCGCCAAATGTCCCTTTCTCAATACTCAGGACAAGATTCCATACCGGTAATGCTATTTGGTTTTAGATACATATGATAAGTTTGTTAGCTAACAGATTCATACAAAAAAAAACTTAACTATCTTCTTCAAAATTTGCACTTTTTTATTTTCTGTATAAGCAAGTTACATTATCTAAAAGCTTCTTGCACTGGGCAACAATGAACTTTATGCCTTAGATTGAACCTAAGAAGTATGCAGCCTTTATTCCTAGATAGTTGTAAATTTGAGCATACTATAAGAAGATTAATGAACTTAATAAGTGTGTTTAATCTGATCCCTTTTCATTTTGTAGTTTGTATAAACAATGTTCTAAGCATCATAACATCAAATATATTCAACCAAGAAATTTAATGTAAAAGTATAAGGGTTACTGTAAACTGTTGTGTAGCTTATTCTTTATTTTTGACATTGTAACCATTATATTTTATGCATACGAGAACTATTATTGACAATTTTTTGCCTTAAATAAGAACCTCATTTGTTAAAAGCATTTCATGAAAATTAATGTAAAACCACCTACTCAGATGATTTTTTTAAATTTTTATATGATTAAAAGGTAATCAAATTTAAAATTTAATCATTTTCAGCACCAAAACTTATTGTGTATGACAATGCTTGCAATCTGCACAATTATGCGTTGAATAGAGATCTGGTCTTTTTAAGAGACACATGGTTTGTTGTGGACAGATTCCATTGGTGCAACCATGTCGGTAAGTGCGAAGTATACATAATTTGTGTTTAGTTAAGAATCCATTTGTCCTTCTCTCTTTACTTTTTAAGTATTAATCTTTCTTTTTTCATCTTGAACTGGTAGTGATTTTTATAAAAACTATATCATCACTGGTTACACACTTCTTTTCTAAGGCATAAGTTTTCGCAATATAGATTATTTTTATTGTCAGCATTTAGCAAAACAATTAAACACATAGCAATGTGAAGTATCTTCTTAATACCTTGAATACTATTTATGATGATATGGCTGTACTAGTGTAAGTGGTAGTATCAGCTGTAATGTTTGTATATAATGTTTTATTACCACTAATATAATAATGATTACAGTCACATGAGCTCATTTTCTTTTGTGATAAAGTTAACTTTATAAGATTGATATTCTATAATTGAAATTGTACTGATTATTTCCGTTTATGAGTAATAACATCAAATCAGTTGAATAACAAATTTAGTATGAATTTTAGGAAGTCGTGAACAGTTTTTCATTCTAGAAATGGGGACAATATTTCAAAAAAATTTCTTCAGATTAGGGTAAATATTTGGCTTATTCTTTAAAGTTAAAGATGTGTTAAATGTTTTTAATTTCATTTCTTTTTCAGGCTGTCATTTGGGGTATAACTTAAATATGTATATGCAATACAAGGACCTAAATACGCAGGTTGCAGAACAGAGAAACTCAACTCTTAAAAAGTTCAAGTCAATGCTGTCGTACATGAATGTAGATAACTTCACCAACCATTTAAAATTATTTTTGTGGTTTCGGAGCACGGTTTCTTTTTCGTTCTCAAGCCAGATCTGCCAATTAAATACATGTCCATGTTAAAGTGTCTGTCTTCTGTATATTCCAAGTTACGGTAAATAAGTTGTATATAACAATATAGGTTGGTCTCTTGCTCTGGATTTAACATCTTCGATGAATTATATTCCAATACTCAGAACAAAACATTTGACTTGCAGAATATTTCGACCATATCACATAGTCATGGATCATCCGCTTTGTGCTAGATCATTCATGCATAATATCGCGTGACATAGGATGATCATGTGATACAAGGAGAGGCGTCACTCAACCAGGATGAGGGACTGGAGTTACCTTCAGTGCATAATGCTCTCTTTTATCATGTGATCGTCCTATGTCACGTAATTCTATGCATGGATGACTCAATACAAAGCTGATAAAGACTGAAATGGTCAAAATATTCTGCAAGTGGAATGTTTTGTTCTGAGTAATGGAATATAATTCATTTAAGGAGTTGTCCATAATATGATGGCAAATATAGGCATATTAAACAAAATGGATGTTAAGAATTAAGAGTGGTCAGTTAGACGGGTGACGATCATTACAATCAATGTAAAATTCATGAACATCTATCGAAAAGCACAAAATCAGATCCGTTATACGCTAATGAGCAGCTCAATCACAACATTCCACTACAGGAAATTTCGTCTTATGATCAAAATCCGCAAGTGGATATGCCAGAATACAATATACAGCACTCTTATTTCCACTAGTTATAGCTGCATTGCATAATTAATTTGGATGCTGTTATATAACATTGCTACACTGTATATTGCTTGATAAATGTAAACATAAATTAACTATTAGTCAAATATCACATGGTTGTTTCTTTAATATTATATATGGTTTTATGTTTTGTTTAACATTTTGTCAAATGAGCTATATAACAACATGTATATTACTTAATAAAAAGGAGTCTTTAAAAGCAAACAAGTTACCATTGATTGGTGTTATTTATTCTCTCTACCACTAACATGTTTTGTGTCCATTTACCATGCACTGGAAATCAACCAGTACCTAAGTTATTATGTTGGATCAATAGAATAACTATATAACACGGAGTCCGAGTTATAACCAGTCTCAGTAACGATACACAGTTAGAGGATGGCATTGTCCACAATATGGGTATAACTTCGCCTTATTACGGAGTCTCTATGGAATATCTGTATAACACAAAATATGAGTTAAAACCTGTCTCTGTAATGATACACAGAGGCTGACATGGTCCACAATATGGGTATAACTTAGCCTCATTGCGGAGTCTCTATGGAATAGCTGTATAACACAATATGAGTTATAACCAGTCTCAGTAACGATACACAGTTAGAGGCTAACATGGTCCACAATATGGGTCCAACTTAGCCTCATTACGGAGGTTCTATGGAATATCTGTATAACACAGAGTTCGAATTATAACCAGTCTCAGTAACGATACACTGTTAGAGGCTGACACGGTCCACAATATGGGTCCAACTTAGCCTCAATACGGAGGTTCTACGGAATATCTGTATAACACAGAGTCGGAGTTATAACCAGTATCAGTAACGATACACAGTTAGAGGCTGACGTGGTCCCAATATGGGTCCAACTTAGCCTCATTACGGAGGCTCTATGGAATATCTGTATAACACAGAATATGACTTTTAACCAGTCTCAGTAACGATACACTGTTGGAGGCTAACATGGTCCACAATATGGGTCCAACGTAGCCTCAATACGGAGGCTCTATGGAATATATCTGTATAACACAGAGTTCGAGTTATAACCAGTCTCAGTAACGATACACTGTTAGAGGCTAACATGGTCCACAGTATGGGTACAACTTAGCCTCAATACGGAAGTTCTATGGAATATCTGTATAACACAGAGTTCGAGTTATAACCAGTCTCAGTAACGATACACAGTTAGAGGATAACATGGTCCACAATATGGGTCCAACTTAGCCTCATTACGCAGGCTCGTGGAATATCTGTATAACACAGAGTTCGAGTTATAACCAATATCAGTATCGATACACAGCTAGAGGCTGACATGGTCCACAATATGGGTCCAACATAGCCTCATTACGCAGGCTCTATGACATATCCGTATAACACAGAGTATGACTTTTAACCAGTCTCAGTAACGATACACTGTTAGAGGCTAACATGGTCCACAATATGGGTCCAACTTAGCCTCATTACGCAGGCTCTATGGAATATCTGTATAATTCAGAGTTGGAGTTATAACCAGTCTCAGTAACGATACACTGTTAGAGGCTAATATGGTCCACAATATGGGTCCAACTTAGCCTCATTACGGAGGCTCATGGAATATCTGTATAACACAGAGTTCGAGTTATAACCAATATCAATATCGATACACAGCTAGAGGCTGACATGGTCCACAATATGGGTCCAACTTAGCCTCATTACGCAGGCTCTATGGCATATCCGTATAACACAGAGTATGACTTTTAACCAGTCTCAGTAACGATACACTGTTGGATGCTAACATGGTCCACAATATGGATCCAACTTAGCCTCATTACACAGGCTCTATGGAATATCTGTATAATTGAGAGTTGGAGTTATAACCAGTCTCAGTAACGATACACTTTTAGAGGCTAATATGGTCCACAATATGGGTCCAACTTAGCCTCATTACGCAGGCTCTATTGCATATCTGTATAACACAGAGTATAACTTTTAACCAGTCTCAATAACGATACACTGTTGGAAGCTAACATGGTCCACAATATGGGTCCAACTTAGCCTCAATACGGAGGCTTTATGGAATATCTGTATAACACAGAGTTGGAGTTATAACCAGTCTCAGAAACGATACACTGTTTGAGGCTGACATGGTCCACAATATGGGTCCAACTTACTGCCTCATTACTGAGGCTCTATGGAATATCTGTATATCACAGAGTTCGAGTTGTAACCAGTCTCAGTAACGATACACAGTTAGAGGCTAACATGGTCCACAATATGGGTTCAACTTAGCCTCATTACGCAGGCTCTATGGAATATCTGTATAACACAAAGTCGGAGTTATAACCAGTCTCAGTAACGATACACTGTTAGAGGCTAACATGGTCCACAATATGGGTCCAACTTAGCCTCATTACGCAGGCTCTATGGCATATCCGTATAACACAGAGTATGACTTTTAACCAGTCTCAGTAACGATACACTGTTGGAGGCTAACATGGTCCACAATATGGGTCCAACTTAGCCTCATTACGCAGGCTCTATGGAATATCTGTATAATTCAGAGTTGGAGTTATAACCAGTCTCAGTAACGATACACTGTTGAAGGCTAACATGGTCAACACTATGGGTCCAACTTAGCCTCATTACACAGGCTCTGTGGAATATATCTGTATAACACAGAGTATGACTTTTAACCAGTCTCAGTAACGATACACTGTTAGAGGTTAACAAGGTCCACAATATGGGTCCAACTTAGCCTCATTACGCAGGCTCTATGGCATATCTGTATAACACAGAGTATGACTTTTAACCAGTCTCAGTAACGATACACTGTTGGAAGCTAACATGGTCCACAATTTGGGTCCAACTTAGCCTCAGTACGGAGGCTCTATGGAATATCTGTATAACACAGAGTTCGAGTTATAACCAGTCTCAGTAACGATACACTGTTAGAGGCTGACACGGTCCACAATATGGGTCCAACTTAGCCTCAACACGGAGGTTCTATGGAATATCTGTATAACACAGAGTCGGAGTTATAACCAGTATCAGTAACGATACACAGTTAAAGGCTGACATGGTCCACAATATGGGTCCAACTTAGCCTCATTACGCAGGCTCTATTGCATATCTGTATAACACAGAGTATGACTTTTAACCAGTCTCAGTAACGATACACTGTTGGAGGCTAACATGGTCCAAAATATGGGTCCAACTTATCTTCATTACGGAGGTTCTACGGAATATCTGTATAACACAGAGTCGGAGTTATAACCAGTATCAGTAACGATACACAGTTAGAGGCTGACATGGTCCACAATATGGGTCCAACTTAGCCTCATTACTGAGGCTCTATGGAATATATCTGTATAACACAGAGTTCAAGTTATAACCAGTCTCAGTAACGATACACAGTTAGAGGCTGACATGGTCCACAATATGGGTCCAACTTATCCTCATTACGGAGGCTCTATGGCATATCTGTATAACACAGAGTATGACTTTTAACCAGTCTCAGTAACGATACACAGTTAGAGGCTAACATGGTCCACAATATGGGTCCAACTTAGCCTTAATACGCACGCTTTATGGAATATATGTATAACACGGAGTCGGAGTTTTAACCAGTCTAAGTAACGATACACAGTTAGAGGATAACATGGTCCACAATATGGGTCCAACTTAGCCTCATTACTGAGGCTCTATGGAATATCTGTATAACACAAAGTCGGAGTTATAACCAGTCTCAGTAACGATACACTGTTAGAGGCTAACATGGTCAACACTATGGGTCCAACTTCGCCTCATTACGCAGGCTCTCTGGCATATCTGTATAACACAGAGTATGACTTTTAACCAGTCTCAGTAACGATACACCCTTTGAGGCTGACATGGTCCACAATATGGGTCCAACTTAGCCTCAATACAGAGGCTCTATGGAATATCTGTATAACACAGAGTTCGAGTTATAACCAGACTCAGTAACGATACACAGTTAGAGGCTAACATGGTCCACAATATGGGTCCAACTTAGCCTCATTACGAAGGCTCTTTGTAATATCTGTATAACACAAATTTCGAGTTATAACCAGTCTCAGTAACGATACACAGTTAGAGGCTGACATGCTCCACAATATGGGTCCAGCTTAGCCTCATTACGGAGGCTCTATGGAAAATATGTATTATACAATTCTGAGTTATAACCAGTCTCAGTAACGATACACATTTAGAGGCTGACATGGTCCACAATATACGTACAACTTAGCCTCATTACGGAGGCTCTATGGAAAATATGTATAATTGAATTCTGAGTTATAACCAGTCTCAGTAACGATACACTGTTAGAGACTGACATGGTCCACCATATGGGTCCAACTTATACGTACAACTTATCCTCATTACGGAGGCTCTATTGAATATCTGTATATAACACAGAGTATGATTTTTAACCAATCTCAGTAACGATACACAATGTGAGCCACAATATGGAACTGATCAACCTTTATGGCCTTTACCCAATAATGCTGAAGTTAGTCATACTACGGAACTATGAAGCCTTGATGTATGTTTTATATCTATCGGGGCTGATGTGAGCCACTATATGGAACTGATCAGCATATCTGATGTGTGGATAATCGTCATTAAAAAATATACTGTATAAGGTTGATTCTTGGCTATTTTCACATGTAGATAAGTTTCGTGTATGATCAGCGGTGGTGCTTAAGTGTTATTTTAACACATTGTCCAATGAATAATTTCATCTTGCATGGATTGATAACTTAATAGTTTTATTACAGTTTAATTATTTCAAATAAGTTGGAAATGAAAACGAAACAGCTAGAACACCCAGTAGGGAAAGGCAGACTTGGGTTTTATTAACTTTGTTCATAATGTATAGGATGTATAAGAATAAACAACACAGTTATAAATTACTTACATAAATATTGCTTGTATTGCTGTATATACATTGAATATTGAAAGCAATTTCCATGATAAACATAATATCACGACCATCATTATTTGTCGTAGCTTTTATGGTATATTATAATTATTTTCACTTCACAAACAATCAAATAGAAGTCATAAAAGTAATAATTAAATAATCAAACATTTCAATCATTAGTACGAGTATAACTAGTATTTTAATTATACATTTTACAACTTATACATAATATAAAAATGAAACTGTATTCCATTGCCACACACTTTGATTATTTATACTGTAAGTGATTTCCTATTGGTCCAAAGAAATTTCATATAAGCTGTAGGGAGCATTTATTTAATATTTCATTTATTTAATTTTAAATCATGAATGAAACATAAATAGGTGTTATATTTGATGTTGAAAATCATTTAAGCGTACAAAAATAATGTAAACAAATCGCTGCTTCTTTCAGTGAACACAACTATTACAGTATACATATTATGCCAAACCTACATACCACTGTCACCCTCAGTGAACACAACTATTATGGTATACATATTATGTCAAACTTACATACCACTGTCACCCTCAGTGAACACAACTATTACAGTATACATATTATGCCAAACTTACATACCACTGTCACCCTCAGTGAACACAACTATTACGGTATACATATTATGCCAAACCTACATACCACTGTCACCCTCAGTGAACACAACTATTATGGTATACATATTATGTCAAACTTACATACCACTGTCACCCTCAGTGAACACAACTATTATGGTATACATATTATGTCAAACTTACATACCACTGTCACCCTCAGTGAACACAACTATTATGGTATACATATTATGTCAAACTTACATACCACTGTCACCCAGTGAACACAACTGTTATGGTATATATATTATGTCAAACTTACATACCACTGTCACCCTCAGTGAACACAACTATTACAGTATACATATTATGTCAAACTTACATACCACTGTCACCCTCAGTGAACACAACTATTACAGTATACATATTATGCCAAACTTACATACCACTGTCACCCACAGTGAACACAACCGTTATGGTATACATATTATGTCAAACTTACATACCACTGTCACCCTCAGTGAACACAACTATTACAGTATACATATTATGTCAAACTTACATACCACTGTCACCCAGTGAACACAACTGTTATGGTATATATATTATGTCAAACTTACATACCACTGTCACCCTCAGTGAACACAACTATTACAGTATACATATTATGTCAAACTTACATACCACTGTCACCCTCAGTGAACACAACTATTACAGTATACATATTATGCCAAACTTACATACCACTGTCGCCCACAGTGAACACAACCGTTATGGTATACATATTATGTCAACCTTACATACCACTGTCACCCTCAGTGATCACAACTATTACAGTATACATATTATGTCAAACTTACATACCACTGTCACCCACAGTGAACACAACTGTTATGGTATACATATTATGTCAAACTTACATACCACTGTCACCCTCAGTGAACACAACTATTATGGTATACATATTATGTCAAACTTACATACCACTGTCACCCTCAGTGAACACAACTGTTATGGTATACATCTGTTAGCCCTTGATGACATAAAATCAAATAAATTCAACAATACAAATGTATAAAGGAAAAGTTCAAAAATACTATGCGTGGCAC
The DNA here is from genome assembly GCA_029582155.1 of Panopea generosa. Lineage (NCBI taxonomy): Eukaryota > Metazoa > Mollusca > Bivalvia > Adapedonta > Hiatellidae > Panopea > Panopea generosa. The sequence goes on from CM055906.1 coordinate 36,323,013, forward strand.
ACAGTGCATATAAAATATTTCTTTGGGAGCTGCGTTATCCCAGCACATGTGAAGTGGATTCATCTTCCGCAGTTTCCACAACAAATCCAGGGCTTTTTGTGATCTGGCTTCACCAGACTACAAGGTCACAAATAGTCTTCTGGGACAGTGGTTCAGTGGCATGACGCAGAAGTGTGTAAACAACATAACTTTGCATGCTGATGCCATCTTGTTGGGTCAATCCTTTTAAGTCACACCCATGCATTAAGGCCATTGCATTCGAGAAAAAATATCAAAATAAGCCATTAACTTAAGTAAGTATAGTAGACATTACAATGCATGTAATCTGATTCTTTCAAACATGGTTTTATTTGGTAGTTATTGTATTAAGTATAATTATGTTCTTACTGGTTGCATATTTAAAACCTCATTTACTGTTTCTTATAAAATTTCAAACATTCAATTAATTTACCTTACCTGCTTTGCAATTATATTTTAAATGACCTTAATGATGCATTACAATGTAAAGTCTAATGAAAATAAAAAGCAATTCATTTAAGCAACAGCCCATCTGGTGCCAAATGGACCTCAAAATATATTAACAACGTGATGCTTATATGATTACATGACGCATATGCTGAAACATCTGGAAGACAATACATAATGATCCATATATCTACAGCAAGTTTCGCTTCAACTTGTCAAGCTATGTTGAAAACAACAATTCCAAGCAAACCCTGTGCAAGTTTATATGTCGACATATAAACAGTAAACATACGGTCAACATTGGTAAAACTACTTCTATTTGTTAAAATAATAATTTTTACAGCGAATGTGAAACAATTTCTTACAAATCAAGCTCGATGCTCAGTGATATTTGAGTAAGCTAAATTTCAATCTGCCTTATATTAATATGTTAAATAACATTAACTATTTATTGATTATTACCAAAATTATAATAAATGAAATAATGACAGCTTCAATGCAGTTGATACTGGGAGATATGATTTAACAACCTACAAGGAGTACAAAAGGTCCACAGCTTGACCCGTCTTTCTGCTTGCTGCTGGTATGTGACCCAATATACCAGTCCAGGGACTCACCGGTAGCATCAGCTCTTATTTTCATAAATATCCTTAAGTTGATAAATATTACCAAAATAAAGAATCATTTTGTTTGTAAATATGACTTCACAAAAAAACATAAACATTCAGATTGCTTCTTAAAAAGGTACATGACAAAATTGCATTCTGTAAAGCAATTTACTTAATGTTAAACACAAGTCGGCTATATGTGCTTTTAATTAGAATCAACCAACATATACTTACTAAAAGCAAACAGCTGCTGAAATATAATTCATATTCATATTATTCATACCTCCATTTTTCAATCAGCACCCTGTTTGGTTTTGAGGACAATGAGTCCAGAATGCTGACGGTTTTTTTGGTTGACGTCTGCAGCAAGCAGCACTCAGTGGTTTCCATTGACATTCATGGGTAGAAAAACCCAATTATACATGGATATCTTTACCTGATAATGTAACAAGAATATTAAAAGTTTTAAGTTAGCAATGTTTTATTTTTCTCACAAGTGTCCATCCTTTATTCATACAACAAAGCATAAACAATAAAAATACAAAGTTAAACGCATTGTACACAATGTCATGATTTTTCAAAACAAAATAAAGGTAAGCATTCAACAAAATTTAATAAAAAATATTATATAATTACAATTTATGAGTTTTACCATAACAGTGAAGTAATAAGTAAACAGACACATCACGCCAAGTCTAGGTTCATCATGAAACCTGGTTAACCAATCCTTTACTTTTCTTTTAAATGATGACCATCAACTACTCTTCTGATCCAGTTATTGAAACCAGTCTTTCCATATTTTGAATCAGACTTGCTGACCTGTTGTAGGAAGATACTTACAGCAAAACGCAATCAGTTTGATCGAGTATAATACTACTTACACTTCGGTATAACCAAGCATCATAACAACCAGCCTCCCACAATGATGCCAGATAGATGGCAGCACATAAATGTGACCTTCTCCGGCTGTGTTCCTCTCCACCATTAAGCACCTTAGAAAGGCATTTAACACCTGTTGAAACATAAAATACAAATTTACAACCCTAATGGAATATAATGTTTTTATACCACCAGTATTAGTTCAGATAAAATTCTACTGAAGAATTGAAATACAAATAAATAACATTTAATACGTTTATAATACACGACTACCCATTGAGGAATGCAATTACGGTACACTATACAGAGGCATAACTCCTTACATAATAATCTGGCAGGAAAAGCTAGACAATATGCACGTGTTCAGACGATGGTGATGATGTATACCAAGTTTCATTACAGTTCAAAAGCTATATGCCTCCCTGGTCATCAACACCAGGGACATAAAAATATATACTTTTTGTAACATAAGCAAAAATAACATTAAATTTTGACCATATACAGACTGACTTATTCAAGGACAACACATTTGCTATGGAAGAAGCAATTGTAAGATTCTCCTACCCTGGGTCTAATATACTAACACTGCAATGTAGTTTTTTATATTACTCAAGAAAAAACAAAGAAGGTTTTAAAAACATTTATAGAGATTCTCTTACTTAATGAGATTTGTATGTATTAATTGTTTTTCATACAAAGAAAAGCATATAAAATTCCTGATTTTTTTCATTTTCTTAACACTATAATTTGGACATACATGCATTGTGTTTTTATAAAAACTATGTTAAGCATGTCTTTATATAAAAATGCCTTATTGATATAATAATACCTTAGCTTTAAATACTCCATGAAGGTAGATGAAAGCCATTGGTGGGGCCCCTGACATTGCTGAATTACGTGATATCTGTTTAAAGGAAACAAAAAATAAATGTTAACTTGATATCACTAGCTGAAAGGTTTTTCTATGAAAATAAACTTATATTTATAATTAATGGAACTTATCTCACTATGGAGATATACCAACTGTTATTAAAATCTGATCAACAATTACAAAGTTACTGGTATTGCAGAATATGAACCATGAATGTTAATTTTCATCAATTCAATAATCAAGTCAATCATTTAAAAATGACATGTATGACAAGGACAAGGGAAAATAAAAGGTAATCATTAATTAGTTCATATTGCAATTATAACCATTATAATTATATAAAACTGGTGATATATTCAACAATATGCTTGTTCTCCATTTCTTTCCAGACGTACAAAATGAAAACGGACAGATCAATGTTTTCATTGAATGATTAAACACTGACATATATGATTAGTAAATATTAGTTACAAACCATTTTAGCCAGTCTATTCAGATGTTTCTTCATATTTTTGGCATTTCTTTTCCATGTTGGCAATGGCTTGACCTTAATTAAAAAATAACAGTATAATGTGTAAAATGATATGAACAACATAATCATAACATACAATTTCTTGTAATAAACAGCATCTTATTAATATAACTGTTAATGAATGTAATTGATGCTATTATGTAAACAGAATGATCTGTATTAACTACTATCAGCCTCTAACGGTTTGTTAGTACTGAGGCTAAGAAGTATCCATAGCATGGCCTCTATCAGCCTCTATAAGTTCATTAGTACTGAGGCTATATAGTATCCAAAATATGGCCTCTATCAGCCTATAACATTTCATTAGTACTGAGGCTAAGTAGTATCCATAATATGGTGTTTATTAGTCTCTAACAGCCTATAAGTACTGAGGCTAAGCAGTATACATAATATGGCCTCTATCAGCTTTTAACAGTTAATTAATACTGAGGCTAAGCAGTATCCATAATATGACCTCTATCAGCCTCTAACAGTCCATAAGTACTGAGGCTAAGTAGTATTCATAATATGGCCTCTATCAGCCTCTGACAATCCATTTTTACTGAGACTAAGTAGTTTCCAGTATATGGCCTCTATCAGCCTCTAACAGTCCATTAGTACTGAGGCTAAGTAGTAACCATAATATGGCCTCTATCAGCCTCTAACAGACCAGTTTTACTGAGACTAAGTAGTTTCCAGTATATGGCCTCTATCAGCGTTTAACAGTCCATTTGTACTTAGACTATATAGTATCCATAATATGGCATCTAACACCCCATTAGTACTGAGGATAAGTAGTATCCATAATCCATAATATGGCCTCTATCAGCCTCTAACAGTTCATTAACACTGAGGCTAAGTAATATCCATAATATGACCTCTATCAGCCTCTAAAAGTCCATTAGTACTGAGGCTAAGTAGTATCCATAATATGGCCTCTATCAGCCTCAAACAGTCCATTTTTACTGAGATTAAGTAGTATCTAGTATATGGCCTCTAACAGCCCTTTGGTACTGAGGATAAGTAGTATCCATAATATGGCCTCTATCAGCCTCTAACAGTCCATTAACACTGAGGCTAAGTAATATCCATAATATGACCTCTATCAGCCTCTAAACGTCCATTAGTACTGAGGCTAAGTAGTATCCATAATATGGCCTCTATCAGCCTCAAACAGTCCATTTTTACTGAGATTAAGTAGTATCTAGTATATGGCCTCTATCAGCCTAAAACAGTTCATTATTACTGAGGCTAAGTAGTATGCATAATATGGCCTCTATCAGCCTTTAACAGTCCATTAGTACTGAGGCTAAGTAGTATCCATAATATGGCCTATATCAGCCACTAACAGTCTATTTGTACTGAGACTAAGAAGTATCCATAATATGGCCTCTATCAGCCTCTAACAGTCCATTAGTACTGAGGCTGAGTAGTATCCATAGTACGGCCTCTATCAGCCTTTAACAATTCATTGGTAGTTATACTATATAGTATCCATAATATGGCCTCTATCAGCCTCTAACAGTCCATTAGTACTGAAGCTAAGTAGTATCCACAATATGGCCTCTATCAGCCACTAACAGTTCATTAGTACTGAGACTAAGTAGTATCTGTAATATGGCCTCTGACAGCCTGTAACAGTTCATTAGTACTGAGGCTAAGTAGTATCCACAATATGGCCTCTATCAGCCTGTAACAGTTCATTAGTACTGAGGCTAAGTAGTATCCACAATATGGCCTCTATCAGCCTGTAACAGTTCATTAGTACTGAGGCTAAGTAGTATCCATAGTATGGCCTCTATCAGCCTCTAACAGTTCATTAGTACTGAGGCTAAGTATTATCCATAGTATGGCCTCTATCAACCTCTAACAGTTCATTAGTACTGAGGCTAAGTAGTATCCACAATATGGCCTCTATCAGCCTGTAACAGTTCATTAGTACTGAGGCTAAGTAGTATCCACAATATGGCCTCTATCAGCCTGTAACAGTTCATTAGTACTGAGGCTAAGTAGTATCCACAGTATGGCCTCTATCAGCCTCTAACAGTTCATTAGTACTGAGGCTAAGTAGTATCCATAGTATGGCCTCTATCAACCTCTAACAGTTCATTAGTACTGAGGCTAAGTAGTATCCATGATATGGCCTCTATCAGCCTCCAACAGTTCATTAGTACTGAGGCTAAGTAGTATCCATAGTATGACCTCTATCAGCCTCTAACAGTTCATTAGTACTGAGGCTAAGTCATATCACCTATTTGAAACAAATTAGTGATATCACTCATTTGAATAAGTGATATCACTAATTAAATTCAAATAGATGATATCACTCAATCGAATAAATGATATCACTTATTCGAATGAGTGATATCATATATTCAGTTGAGTGATACCAATTATAGAGTTTAAAGAGTAAAACGGCACCCCATACATTAATTTGAAATAGGAAATTAGATGATATCCCTTATTGAATATCACTTATTCGAATAGGTGATATCACTCTTTCGATTAATTTGAATGAGTGATATCATCTATTCAGTTGAGAGATGTCACTTTATCGAATAAGTCATATTACCTATTTGAAACGAATTAGTGATATCACTTACTCGAATAAGTGATATCACTTACTTGAATAGGTAATATCACTCATTCGTATAAGTGATATTCGATTGAGTGATATCATCTTTTCAAATGAGTGATATCACCTGTTCGAATAAGTGATACCACTTATCGAGGTTGAATAGTAAAACGGCACCCTATACATCAGTTTCAAATAGGAAATTAGATGATATCCCTTATTAAATATCGCTTATTCGAATAGGTGATATCACTCATTTGATATCACCTATTCAAATAAGCGGTATCACCTATTCAACTAAGTGATATCACTCATTTGAAAAGGTGATTTCACTCAATTGAATAAAGTGATATCATCTATTCAATTGGGTGATATCACTTAATCGAATATGTCATATAACCTATTTGAAACAAGTTAGTGATATCACTTACTCGAATAAGTGATATCACTTACTGGAATGGGTGATATCACTCATTCGAAAAAAGTAATAATTCGAATAAGTGATATCACTCATTCGAATAAGTGATATCACTAATTTGAATAGGTGATATCACTCATTCAAATAGGTGATATCACTCATTCGAATAAGTGATATCAACTGTTCAAATTTGTGATATCACTTATTCGATTGAGTGATGTCACCTTTTCAAATGAGTGATATCACCTATTTGAATAAGTGATACCACTTATCGAGGTTAAATAGTTAAACGGCACCCCATACATTAGTTTCAAATAGGAAATTAGATGATATCCCTTATTAAATATCACTTATTTGAAAAGGTGATATCACTCATTCGAATAAGTGATATCACTTATTCAAATGAGTGATATCACCTATACGAATGAATGACATCACCTATTCAAATGAATGATATCACTTATAGAAGTTAGATAGTAAAACGGCACCCCATACATTAGTTTCAAATAGGAAATTAGATGATATCACTTATTAAATATGTGATATCACCTGATCATTTGAAATGACTGGTATAATTTATTCAATCAAGTTATATCAACCTTTTTGCATAGGTGATTTCACCTATTTGAAACAATAAAATGAGTACAATCACAAATAGTTCTTATCACACATTTGAATAAATGATATCACCTTTTATAATTGAATAAGTGATATCAACTATCTGAAACTAATAAGTGATATCAACTACTTAAATAAATGATATCACTTATTAGTTTCAGCTATGTGATATCACTTTTTCGAATATTTGATTCATCGTTTATAAACTTGAAAACATGTTATCTTACTCTTGTTTTCCCCTCTTTCTTGCATTTTTTCGTACCGGTATTCGGCATAGTATTCAAATGTAAGCACCCAATGATCGTGACTATTAAATTGTATGTTTTCTGTACCTCCAATTGAAGAGCACGCAGAACAATTACAAACTGGTCCCCAGTTAAAATTTCAACAGAGGAAAGCATGAACAGCTGAAGGCGGTCATGATGTTTTATTTCGAGACCATCATACAACAGATTAATACAGTGTGCAGGAACTGCTAGAATAGACTACTCAATTTTTACAAGTTTTAGAGGTAAATTTTGTCGTAGACTAACCGGTTTTCGCGTAAACGTAAACAAGTTTCTGATTTCATGCACTTTGTAAATATTCAGTTATTTCAATAAAGTGCAATTGATAACATCACGGGTTAATGCAACTGTTTAAGTACTACATCAAATCCCAACTATAAGCGTCAGTAAATATAGAAATTATGATTGATAATGGAAAATATGATCATCCAAGTTGAAATTGATTAATTGAATGTTTAGTGTCATTTTTATGCCATCAACATCTTACATATGATTAGCGGTACTTGAATCTCATACTCAAAAAGAGGTAAGCTGGTAAGTGCCTATTTCATGAAGTACTGCGGTTGAATTTAATGCTCGCGGTGCTTCAATTTCCCCTTTATCGCACTTCTATAATTTGTGTAAAGTTTACTGCATAAGCTTAAATGCAGAGTACCTTTAAATGGCATTCACCTAGGACTTACATTCTTTAACAGAATTTTGCAAAAGCTTACTTTCTTCTAAATCATGGTTTTTTCTTTGCATATATTTTCTCATTGTAAAATTTATTTAAAATGAAAAACAGTAATATGATGACTTAACCTGATTAATAAGATTTATTAGTGAAATATATTTCAATGAATTCCTTTCACACTTTCACAGAGCTTGAAAATTTGTTTAATTAAGTGTTCTTCCCCTACTAGGCTAGTGCTTGCATTCCTTCCTGTGGAGAACCCTGACATTATCTATAATTTTCTTTCGTCTCTCAAAGCTGATTCAAGTAAGAAAAATCATTGGTTACTTGCGGATATCAAATGCCATGAAAGATCACAATACCACCCCCCCCCCCCCCCCCCCCCCCCCCCCCCCCCCCAACATGAGGTCTCTCGACAAGTTATATTAGTTAAATGACATCAACTGTAATGTGCAAAAAATGCATGTGTATGTTGCCAATTGCTCCGAACCGAGACAACAAATAGTTTCCCAAACAGTTACAAACCAGCTGGGACTCAACATCGGTCCCAAAATGTTGATGTAGAAATAAGAAAAGTTAAACATTAGAGAGGAAGCTGACGGAGGTTTGTTTACTAGTATAATTAATAAGAAATATTTTTAGTATAATTAATATAATACACTTGCATAATTCATTCTCCAGTTTGGGCTGTTTCTTTATATATTCAGCTAAAATTATAACACAATACATACTTATAAACATAATGGTTCCTGGTGTTGAGTACATCTTTAAAGTGTAATGTAGCACACTTTTCTATATGAAAAGAACTCCAGGTTCAAGTCCTGGTGAAGACCTCAACACTTTCAATCATTGCATAGTAAGAAGCCTCCAAGTGATATCCGTAGTTGGAATTGAACCAACATCGTCCATCTTAAAGATGGATGTACTTCATTGTACTATAAGGATGCATCTTGAAGGTACATTTAAGCACGGCACACTAATTATAAATATAACCCTGTTTTCAACGGCTGATGAAAAAACATAATTTGTTGAGAAACAATAATTCTGCAAAAGTCATTTGAACTAAGCATGACCCAAAAGTGATTGCAAAACCAGTACATTCCACTCCTATTGATTTGGGTATAAATAATGCATGTCCCATTTTATGAATAATTGCAGCATGCACAATAGTCATGTTACATTTGTATACATTAATAAATTTAAAATGAAACTCTTGACTACTATTTTAAGGTATTATTATATCATGACTTACCAGTTGTATTCTGTGTAATTTAGTTTTGTTGCATGAATTTGTTCCATAATATGAACAAATTATTACAGTTTACTTAATTAATAAATTCACATTAAAGTATCTAATGGCAATCAATCACCCTTAACAGATGCCTTAGTCTAGCATAAATGGACTTCACTAACTTGTTCTGAAATTCTTATATGGGAAACTGTACCATTATTTCAATGCTGTGTATACATTCTTTTGTTAGAATTAGTAACATGTTTTTGTCGTTGAACATGAAATGATATGAAATAACCATAATAGCAATCAATCATCTTTTACAGATGTCTTAGCGTAGCATAAATTGACTTCACTAACTTGTTCTGATATTCTTCTATGGGAAACTGTACCATTATTTCAATGTTGTGTATACATACTTTTCTGAGAATATTTCAACATGTTTTCAGGTGTTAAACTTGAAATGATATGAAATAACCATAATGGCAATCAATCATCCTTTACAGATGTCTTAGCGTAGCATAAATTGACTTCACTAACTTGTTCTGATATTCTTATATGGGAAACTGTACCATTCTTGCAATGCTGTGTATACATTGTTTTGTTAGAGTTAGTAACATGTTTTTGTTGTTGAACATGAAATGATATGAAATAACCATAATGGCAATCAATCATCTTTTACAAATGTCTTAACGTAGCATAAATGGACTTCACTAACATGTTCTGATATTCGTATATGGGAAACTGTACCATTCTTTCAATGTTGTGTATACATTCTTTTGTTAGAGTTAGTAACATGTTTTTGTTGTTGAACATGAAATGATATGAAATAACCATAATGGCAATCAATCATCCTTTACAGATGTCTTAGCGTAGCATAAATTGACTTCACTTACTTGTTCTGATATTCTTATATGGGAAACTGTACCATTATTTCAATGTTGTGTATACATTATTTTGTGAGAATTAGTAACATGTTTTTGTCGTTGAACATGAAATAACCATAATGGCAATCAATCATCCTTTACAGATGTCTTAGCGTAGCATAAATTGACTTCACTAACTTGTTCTGATATTCTTATATGGGAAACTGTACCATTATTTCAATGTTGTGTATACATTCTTTTGTGAGAGTTAGTAACATGTTTTTGGCGTTGAACATGAAATGATATGAAATAACCATAATGACAATTAATCATCCTTTACAGATGTCTTAACGTAGCATAAATTGACTTCACTAACTTGTTCTGATATTCTTATTTCGGAAACTGTACCATTATTTCAATGTTGTGTATACATTCTTTTGTGAGAATTAGTAACATGTTTTTGTCGTTGAACATGAAATGATATGAAATAACCATTATGACAATTAATCATCCTTTACAGATGTCTTAACGTAGCATAAATTGACTTCACTAACTTGTTCTGATTTTCTTATATGGGAAACTGTACCATTCTTGCAATACTGTGTATACATTCTTTTGTTAGAGTTAGTAACATGTTTTTGTCGTTGAACATGAAATGATATGAAATAACCATAATGGCAATCAATCATCTTTTACAGATGTCTTAATGTAACATAAATTGACTTCACTAACTTGTTCTGATATTCTTATATGGGAAACTGTACCATTCTTTCAATGTTGTGTACACATTCTTTTGTTAGAGTGAGTAACATGTTTTTGTTGTTGAACATGAAATTATATGAAATAACCATAATGGCAATCAATTATCCTTTACAGATGTCTTAGCGTAGCATAAATTGACTCCACTAACTTGATCTGAAATTGTTATATATACATTCTTTTATGGGAATTATAAACATGTTATGAGCTGTAAAATTAAGAAATGATATTAGGTAACCATAATCACAATGAATTACCCTTTAAAGATGACTTAATGGAGCATAGGGTATACACCACGTACCCTATATATCTTAATCGACTTAATAGAGTGCACTGTTTTGCTATTAAGATATCAATACCTTCCCGGTCCTACAACCAGCAGGGAGACTCATGTCGCACACTTGTTTAAATGACAACATAATAAAATGTATAAATTGGACTGAACGATAGAATAAAAACATACAGCGGCTGGAATATTAAACCCGATTTTAGTTATTAAAATGTAAAATAATATCAATAAAAATGCTTAAACTGGCCTGATGTAACATAAAATCTTATCAACCATATCATTGAGGCATTCTTGTCAATCAATGTCTAATTTACAGTTATAATAGTGAAGTAAGATGCGGAGTTTGTATGCATGGGCGGGATCAAATCTAGTTGGCTCAAGTTGGTGGAAGAAAAGGTTTTCGCAATATCTCTCCTGCGAATATGAAAAACCCAAACCTCCATTTTTGGAGAGTATTGAACCTTCTTGACGTTTATCTATATACATTTTTCTGCATTGTGAAGGAAAAATGATATTCTCTTGACGAATATACATTATATTTTTCTACATTGTGAAGGAAAAATAACATTTAGACATTGATTGGTAGGTGTTTTTCGATCAGAGTTCTGTAAATATCATAATAATGTGACTTTAAAATTTGGTTTTACCAGTGGGAGTTTGTTATTATTAGGTTTTTATGAGTATAACAATGTAATCGATAACTTATATACCTTCATTACAAAAATTGTTAACCCCCCCCCCCCTTCCCTTACACACATACAAACATGTATATGGAACTGCCATTATAAGAGTTTAAAAGCAAAAACATCAAAATAATACACCACATTAAAATGCACCCCACCCACAAACAGATCTATAACAGTATACTGCAGTCTCAACAAACGTTTACTCTTCGAGAAAAAATGACAGTGATTGTTTCTATTTATACTTGTTAAAGAGTGGTTTAAAACATTAAATATTGTTCTGTAACTTCTGTGTATCAATATTAAGTGTGTTTTTATTGTAGAAATTGTAAATACAGAAAAGAGATTATACTTTATTAGCTTTTCACAGGAAGTCTATCAGGGAGAAAGTCTTTGTAGTACAAGAAAGTACAAACTCCTCCAAGGAGTGAGATGTCAGTTCAAGTCTGACCTTGGACAAATTGATAGACTTCCATTACTTTTTCATAATGATATATAATAAAGGCTTTCAATTGTGCAATGATGTGGACTTTGGTTAAAATATTTGGTATGAAATATGGCTTATTTATACAAATAAGACAATCATTAAGCAAAGTTTAACTTATAAACTTTTTAAACCCTATTTAGTTTCCATTCAGTAAGGCAAATTGAAATGAAAATAAAGAATATTGAAATACTTGCATACAATCATTCAGTCTGTATGTCAACTATATATATAGCACATGTTATTGTCAGTCACTTCACTTCAATTATTAATTATTGTATTCTATTTTTTTAATAATGTAAAACTTAAACCCAAAATAATACTGGTGTGTATGGCATGCTATAAGTACAAGCATTTAGTTATTTAAGATTTGGAGATACTAATTAGTTTGAACTTTTGATATATGACACTGTCAAAGGTTCACGTACAGCAGGCCAAAAATATAATTAGTAACATATTTTATGGTCATTTAGCGAAGAGAGTGGACATCTGATATATAGAAAATCGTGCATTATGTGTTAATGATGTGCAATGTTGAAACAATAGAAACTGCATTTCGTTTCTTTATGAAAATCAATTGAATTTGGGTAGTGCTTAAAGTACCAGTTTGCATTTCATTGGCACCATGATGTTGCTTTGCTTTTAGCTTGTATGACATTACATTTCATGGGATGCTTACTGTAGCCTAGGTAGCCATAAAGATGTGCACAACTGTGCTTATTCAACAGGGCTTGGAACAAAGTCACTATTCAAACAATGACATTAAATTGGTAGCTAGATACTTTAATATAAAAAAACATCATCATAGTTATTCTTTCATCTTAAATAATTCGAAAATATATTGTAAATTATACAATTTTGAGTTTTCATTGAAAGATGAAAAACATTCTCTAGTCTAGTTCGGACTTCAAACATTAATCTAGCCTGTTTTTCATCACTGGATCAAACTCAAAATTATGCTACCATTCCTGAAATAAACACAAACTTATTTACTAATATAAGCATTTTTCACTATCCTCATTTCAAAAATTCAAAACTGATTTACAATACGTAGTATGAAGCCTCCAATAGATATCCTTAGTTGGGATTGAATCAACATCTTCCATCTTAAAGACAGATGTACTTCATTGTACTATAAGGATGCATTTTGAAGCTGCATTAAACTTACACTGTACATTAATTATGATAGTTCAAATTCCTGTTTTATTTTTAAGTCTTACAGTAATTCAAGCTTTAAAAATGTTTGCTTTTAATTATCAATTTTGTAAAAATTAAATCGTCGCCATTAAGCAAACTTGAATAAACTGACAATTGGAAAACTTTTTTTCAATAATTTTACACTCTTTTTACAGCGACACACATACACATACAGGTATGAAGAGGTACGTAAGTAAGAGAAGTAAACTTACCTTGACACACATACACTACTTGTACATAGGTATGAGGAGAGAGAATCTTACCCCAACACACATACACTCCTCATACATAGGTACAAGGAGAGGGAGACTTACTTTGACACACATACACTTCTCATATATTGGTATGAGGAGAGGGAAACTTACCTTGACACACATACACTCCTCATACATGGGTTTGAGGAGAGAGAATCTTACCTTGACACACATACACTTCTCATACATTGGTATGAGGAGAGGGAATCTTACCCTGACACACATACACTCTTATACATTGGTACGAGGAGAGGGAATCTTACCCCGATACACATAAACTCCTTTTTTCTTCTGTGTTGCCTTGAAACTGAGTTGTTTTTCTATTTTCTTGTTTGATGAGATTTTTTACTTAGGCGTAAGTTTTTCTATTGTATTTATTGTGCCATGAGTAGAATCTATACATATAACATCAGGGGCATAATGTTTAAATTCTATAGCCTGTTCTTTGGTCCTCAGAACCAACATGAAATCTTCTTTCCTAAGTTGGATAGAATTAGATTGTGTGTGTTGCTGCTTATATAACAGCACAGGATTATTGGGGAGTGACTGCAGACTTTGAACTCTTAAATGCACTGATGTTGACTACTAATATTTTGTACCATGGATAAACGTGACCTAATCTGATTCCTTACAGATTCTGGGATAGGAAGGAAACGAGTTTGATTTAAACCAGTTGCATGAAAATGAGTCTGTATGTACTTCACAGAAATAACCCCAGAACTTTGCACTATTACATTCATTCTTGATGGGCAGATATTACCTATTTTTGCTGAGCCTTTACGTGCACGTTTATTACTTAAAACAGCATTCTTAATGTTATTACTATTTTCACTAAGTTTTGAACCACTACGATAACATATAAAGTTCTTGTATACATTACCACAGACCTTTTTCGTAGCTAAGCACTTAAAAAACACATTACTTGTACATTCCTCATTGGATTTCCAACACACAAATTCCTGTTCAGTTTTAAAATTAAATGTTTGTATTGCCATTTCTGTTCCATGAATAGTCTTAAGGTGTTCAGCCATTTTATCTACTGTCCTAAACTTTTCAGAACAAGATGGTTCACTGCAAGGAATTGAAGTCAATGGTTTTTCCTTTTTGTCTAATGGACTAGAACGGCATTTACGACTATGTCTTTTCAAACTTTTCTTTGAAGAGAAATACATATTGCAATGACTACAAACAGTTCCAACAAGACAAGAGTCTTTACCTTATGGTGGGTTTATGTAAACGTGATCAGTAAAGCTACTGCAGACTGCTACTACCAATGTTATCAAATGCTACTGATGGATCTGAAGTTATTACACTCTCGTTGAAAGAAGTACTTTTTAAATCATCTACAACAGAAGTATTACCACAATTAAGTAATTCATTTGCTACATTCTGGTAAGGAAATGTGGATCCAGTGACATCATCAACTGCAATATCATAATGACCTCCTCCTACACTGGTTGTATACAAAATATGAATAGGAGCTGCTGATATGTAACTGTTTTGTTCATCAACAGTGACAGTATTAACAATATTATTATCATTACCACCTTGTTTAACAAAAATATTACGCCTGAAATGCCTACTTAAAGCGACTATACACTCAAATCCAGCATATACACCATCTAAAGACAACCTGTTTAAATCGTCATTCATTGATCCTTGGATAAAGAAATCATTGAAATCAACTTCATTTTCCCTAATATAAGACACTGCAATTTGCCGTAACTCGGAATAACTACTTTCATGACCAAATAATCTGAAACTAACAGCTCTAAAAAGACAATTGCCATCTCCATACACATGCCGCCTAATTAAACCAAAATTACGAATATATTCATCCTGATTAAATACATCAAGAGGTACAAGAGTTCTACTACATGTGTCTACACATTGCATGCTGAAACTGTTCATCTGAAACAAAAGTTGTTTTCTACCATTACAATTAACTACAAAATAGTATGTTCACACAAACACATGCTTGTATTTGTGAAAAAATATATCACCGAAGTTAGTATAGAATTTCACAAATCAATAATTTTGATGTGCAGATAATATTTAATTTCCAATACTTAATATAAAAAGTATTCTTTAGTAAAATATACTTCAATAGCTATTAATTACAATTTGAATATCTAAGTATTACTAGTATTTGTATTATCTTTCTTTTGTTGTTATACCTGATCAAACACATCTGGAGCTATCTGGCTGTGTAAACCGGAACCATCAGTCTTGAAAGAGAAATACATTAATATCGATGATCAAAATATTTGGAGTACTCTCAGTTCTTTCCTTTAATCAAAATCAATAGGTATCAGGTGAGTTTAACTTACCTTGACACACATACACTCTTTATATAAAGGTACAAGGTGAGTTTAACTTCCCTTGACACACATACATTCTTCATACTCAGGTGTCAGGTGAGTGAAACTTACCTTGACACATATACACTCTTCATACACAGTTGTCAGGTGAGTGAAACTTACCTTGGCACACATACACAGGTGTCAGGTGAGTGAAACTAACTTGGACACACATACACAGTTGTCAGGTGATTGAAACTTTCCTTTGCACACATACACTCTTCATACACAGGTACCAGGTTAGTAAAACTTACAATGACACACATATACTCTTAATACAGATCTCAGGTGAGTGAAACTTACCTTGACACATATACACTCTTCATACATAGTTGTCAGATGAGTGAAACTTACCTTGGCACACATACACAGGTGTCAGGTGAGTGAAACTAACTTGGACACACATACACAATTGTCAGGTGATTGAAACTTTCCTTTGCACACATACACTCATCATACACAGGTACCAGGTGAGTAAAAATTACCTTGACACACATACACTCTTAATACATATCTCAGTTGAGTGAAATTTACCTTGACACATATACACTCTTCATACACAGTTGTCAGGTGAGTGAAACTTACCTTGGCACACATACACAGGTGTGTCAGGAGACTGAAACTTTCCTTTGCACACATACACTCTTCATACACAGGTACCAGGTGACCGAAACTTACCTTGACACACAAACACTCTTCATACCAAGGTGTCAGGTGAGTGAAACTTACCTTGACACATACACAGTTGTCAGGTGAGTAAAACTTACCTTGACACACATACACTCTTCATACCAAGGTGTCAGGTGAGTGAAACTTACCTTGACACATACACAGTTGTCAGGTGAGTAAAACTTACCTTGACACACATACACTCTTCATACACAGTTGTCAGGTGAGTAAAATTTACTTTGACACACATACACTCTTCATACACAGATCTCAGGTGAGTAAAACGTACCTTGACACACATACACTCATCACACACAGGTGTCAGGTGAGTAAAACTTACTTTGACACACATACACTCTTCATACACAGGTGTCAGTTGAGTTTAACTTACCTTGGCACACATCAACTTAATTTACTAAATATATATTTAAATTATACCTGGATAATATCTTCAAGTGCCTGATTAGGACTGACTTCAACTAGTTGCTGAGTTGGTGCTACCTGAAATCACAAGTAAATACTTAAGGTGCAAATAAGATAACCTGCTAATATTTTTATAAATTTTGGTGTTGTTAAACAGACATTTGATAATTGACTTTCAATTAAAACCTTTTCATCAATCATTAGTGACTGGAATTCTTGTAACACATGCTGTCTCAATGAGGTGAATATTTGTATCAAGCTATATCAAATTCGTTTAAGGGATTTAGATCATTTGGAGCAGTCATTAGACACTATGTTAATTTGAACTTTAAACTGTATGACCTAGACTTGATCTTATACTTGAAAGGACACACAGTTTTGTAAGCTGCTATTCTTATATCAATGCAACAGAAGATAAAAACAGAAAAATGTTTATAAGAAATATATTGTTTTAATTATACCTGGATGACTTCAGACAGTGCCTGATCAGGGCTAACTACCAGTACATGGTCAGTTGGCACTACCTGGAATAGATGCAAATATTTATATTTGTGAAACAACTGCTTCTTTAAACCTACATAAAGGTTTCTCCATGACTGTTGTCATATTTATCTTGATCTTAGACTCATTATCCAAAAGGCTACAAAGGTAATTGTCAGTATATTTATGTATAAAAGTTGCAAGTGCATCTAAATTGTTTTGAGGCGTTTCAATAAAGAACAGTTAATCAACCTATTTTTTTCTCTATTGGTACTTGTATTGATTTATTTACTAAAAATAACTGTGAATGTATGAAATGAGATTATTAAAATACAACTTTTTATTTTACCTGGGTGATCCCATCTGGTGTAAGACCAGGACTGACAGCAACATGCTGATTTGGCACTACCTACATAGTACAATTAACATAATTTAATGTTAGCTGAGTTGTATAGATCTATTAAATTGTTGAAATTGTAAAAAATATTTATACATTAGTTATATTTTAATAAAAATTAGTCCAATCAATCAGACATTTGAAATGCTATTGCAGCCTCATCAAAATTGGATAGAATATATATATATATTTACACAATGTCATTCACAAACAAATTCAGTGAATCCTGGGCAATTAAATAGAACTGATGATGCAGCTCTGTAAACAACGGCAAAAAGTGTTACTGTTTCCTTTAAAGAAAAACATATTGTAAAATGTGGGAAGATATATGTAATTGTATTGTTTAAATGCAATTATATATTACCTGTGCAATTCCTGGAAAAGGATCTACAGCTAACTGTGTTGGCGCTACCTACAATCACAGCAAGTGAATATTTCGTGACCATACTAATACAAATATATTATCTACTTATTTGTGTGCTAACATATGAAAGTTTTGTATAATATGTATTCATTTTTTTTTAAATCCAAAGCAATATTTAATTGTGTTATTAATGTTTGTTTGAATATTTAGCATCATTATTATGCCACTGATGGCTAACCCACGATCAGTTAAGCTAACAACTGTTTCCTTGGTTCCTGGAAAGTTAACCAGTACTCAAGCACGCCCCATCTCTGCAAACAACTGGCAACTTTCCTACTTCAGCATCAGTAACAAATGGCAATATATATCAATCATCACCGAGACGGTGACTGTGTGGTGATTTGAACTATGACAATGTAAAATGATATGATTTTAAAATATACCATTTAATGTATTTAAGTGTATTCATTTTTTTATTTTATTTTTAATTGATATTCTTTATCTTACAATGGTTTCCCTAAATAATAACACATTATTTCTTTTAAACAATTGTAAAGTATTCTCAGTGACAATCCTGTCATTGGTTTTAAACTCTATTTATAAGAATGTATTATAACAGTTAAACTTACATTATAGTTGTGCTCATCAGCAAAAAATAAACACAATGACAGGAGCTGAAAACATAAATTACAATGGATACAATTAAACCATTTTCAAAGATTGGTAGAATGTGGGGCAGAAGTCAAATGGATAGTGTTGGCTGCTCATGCCTGAGGTTACGGGTTCAATCCCCAGTTGACCAGATGCCCCATATAAAACAACACTCAGTAGTTGGTGCTACCCAGGAAACGGACTCGGAGAGTGGTTGATATGAGCTCTGAGCTTTCATTGCAATCAAGCTAAAATAAATTAGTATGAACTAAATTATTATTAAATTTAGTTACATACATAAATGTATAGTCAGTTACTTACCAGCTCAGTTGGCTATATAATTATTCAAACTCTTGACCCCTTGATTGAAAGTCTGACACATTACCCACTTAGTGCGACATATTGCAATTTATTAGAATCCTTGTAAAGATTTTTTATTTTGCTTCTCTAGAGACAAGTCGGATATCAAAATAATTAAAAAGCTGTGCATAAACACCATATTTATGAGCTTAGTTACCAACCAAGATATTAAACCAGGTCCTGCTGTGGCTGGATGTACACACGCCTATAGTATAAAATTCTTTATTAAATTACCCACCAGACCATACATCGATTTATTGACATGCAATTTAAAACTAAGGTTATCATACTAAACACTTGGCATATGCTAAGTACTGGTTCTACCAAGGCAGTCTCCGAGCGTAATTTGTCTTAGTTGTAAACTGGTACCAAGTTAAGTTTCATAATAGTAGTAAAATTAATAAGTTTAAACTTAACTCTCGTTTACATGTACGTGTTCGACTTAAACAAAACATAAACTTAGAGTATCACACGTATCGGGGTTTACATCCAACCACTAATTCCGTATAAAAGACATTATTAGTACCGAAAGCATTAACATTTCGTGTTTACTGTCCATCTTGAATTTTAGCGGTAAATAGAAAAATCCGAGGATTCCGAATGTTCCAAGTTGATCATGCGCAGTGAAAGGGAACCTTCTTGTTTAGCCTCTTCCCTACAGGTATTAGGTACGTGGTAAGATGTGCGGTATACCCTAGTTGTAGATATCCGACCAATCGTAGCAGGTATTAAAATAGATCAATTTATATTCAAGGCTATCCACCAATCACATTAGAGGAATAAAAATAGATATTGAATATGCATGAGAGGTTTTCCTTAGTCGCAATATCGGGCATGTGGTGTGATAAGGGTTATATGGTTCACCACTAACAGTAAATACTACTGTATAATGGTTTTAGGGAATGTCAATCGATGTTATTAGTATCATAGGCATTCAATATAGAGCTATGCAAGACGATCAACTGAAAATAGACTAATATATGAAACATCATTTACTTAAATATTAATACCTGTGTAGCCATATTCTTTTAAGTCAAGTACCATACCAGCAACAAAATAATATTGTTGCTGGTTTTACGGCATACTTTAGTTTGTTGATATTTTTATATTGACAATTACTTTCTGTATGTGGTATATACGGTTGCTAACGGTACTGTCATACAAATAAAATATTACCATAGCAACTGAGCACAATTAGTGTGCACAGATAAACAGTCAGCGGGAATCATTCCTGTTGAGGGTTCAAGTTGGGTCCGACGCTTATGATATCTCAAGCAAATTTATTTGCGCTATAAGCAAAAGTGTCTGGCCTAACATATAGGTTTTACACATATTAAAGAACCATAATAACGCTAGTACAATCGGTACTAATATTTTTAACTCATATTTTGGCTGCACAAGGTAGAGTAGAATGCCTGGAGTCTCAATAATTAAACGTTAGTATTTGAATGTTGAAGAAAGTCGTATAAAGTCTGCATCAATATAAGCAATTAAAAATATTCAATTAGACAACTGATTAAGTAAAAATAGGAATGTCTATATTTATAAAACAATAAGTGTTTAAACTCCATAGTGGGTAATCATCGTTTATCGCCGTCATCTTCATCATCATCATTAGTTTGAAATAATCATCTTATCTTTTAATATAATCACCTTGTTTTTTAAGTAATCATCTTGTTTTTTAAATAATCATCTTATCCGGCTCACCAAAATGACTTAGTTCAAAGTGCGAGGGTAAAGAAATACTTATACATACCTGGTGTGATAAACACCGCAGGGGTCAATTGTTTCTTCTGATTAGATACGGTCTATAAGCAACAGTTAGACCTGTGTCGTATCGAGTAGATATTTTGCAGACCTGTGTATTGTAAAAACTAGCTTGTCCGATTTTTTTTAAAGACAAGCCCGACGGGCAAGTAACTTTGAAAAAGGCACATGCCCGGATCCAGATTTGACAAGCCCCGGGCATCGGGCTATCCTATTCTTGGAGCACTGCAGTCTCGTTAATTGCTCGGTCGATTATGACAATCATGCAATGTGGTGGCATTTAAATGTTACCGCCTTTTTCCCATTAAAAACATATTTAATGACTAAGCCACTCAAACCTATTTACAAGGTATCATTTTCAGAGGTTGCACCTTACATAGCCTTTGACCTGATGACTAAATAATTGATTGTGGTCATGGCAACAGTTGTTGTTGTATAGTGTTTAGCGTCACTTTCAACAGTTTTTCAGTCATATCGTGATGGTGTCTACTTGAGACAGTATTCTAAGCACTGTCACACTGGAGTATCATGCCGCAGACATATGGTACGATACCCCACCCAGTCACATTATACTGACACGGGGCTGACCAGACCTAGAACTCTCCTCTAAATGCTGAGCGTCAAGCGAGAAAGCTTCTAGTACCATTTTAATGTCTTTGGTATGACTTGTCCTGTACCCATTGAGACTAGCATCAATTGGTCCAACAGTATTCTGGAGTTGACCATTTCAAAGTTCTTCAAGCATATCTCCAACATGATTTTGGTTACAATAGCGTCGCTAAGCCCATCTGGCTGCAGTTCAATTCACTTTTTCTATTTCTATTCAAATTGGGTGTTGTAGGCAACCAATTTTGTTTGCCTTAATTCAAGCTAGGGCCAACGACGAATGATACTTAGTGTTTTAGTTACTTGCATGTTGAGATGGTTAAGCTGAATTACTGGTTAACTTTCCAAGATTCCAGAAATGATTATCTGTTAGCCCTCAATGAAATAGAAATGACACTAACACACTTCCTTCACATCTCTGAATTTCCCTGAATCAATCAAAAGGATTTTGGAAATATTTTTTCACATATTTCTTTTAGATTTGAAGCTCTAATAATAACATTTATAGGTAATTAAGTCAAATATCGTTTAACCCAAGGACGTGTATAGAAATCCTTGGTTAACCTCAAAGAAATATTCAATGTATTCTCAATATATGTTAAAGCAGAAAATGACGGAATCAACACGTCAAGCAAAGGACAACTACCGACTGAATACGTAGGAACAAATTTATATTGTTATCAATACGCAAACTGATGACATGTTCATCAATTTACATACTTAGTCTAGAAAATTTGATAAAAAATGTATATAATGGGTACCATTTATCATCAATATAACGTGCGTGGACGAGCATTCCTCCATGATGTCGTCTTTTGTGTTACGGCGAGTCAGCTGACTTCACTATTTACATTCAAAGGACAGTGCTTTACAATTATTGAGTAAGTATTAAAAGTCGGGACCGTTCAGAAAGGTTCACCGCCCTTGTAAAATGCTTATTTTTGGTTTAAAACTTACTTGTTTTACTTCGATTGCAAAACAAGTTATTACAACTTATACAAATCACGCTCGAAGTCTTTCTGGGAAGAATCAGTAGGGCCTGCTAAGTATATGCGGATATTTTAAAGATTTTTGCCCAAAGACACCAACGTAGCTGTGGGGAAGTATAGAACCCACGACCTTCTGATCCTGGGTTCGGTGCTCTACCACTGGACCACACGCTCCACATCATTTTTAGCAAAGCTATGCACATTTGTGTTGAATATTATTTATCATTTTAAAAATGTGCCAATACTTTTTTTCTATTCATAGGATAACTCCAAAGCAGAGACGTAGGTCTCCACATGTGTCTATGTCTCTGCTCCAAAGACGGTTAAAATTAAAGAAAATGCTCATTTCCCAAACGTTTGTCCTATTTATGGCATTTAAATATCTTTTTTATAATGGAGACACGCTTGCCAAACAAAGATTTTCATTCTGAAAACTGACGGATAGACTCTGAGTAATGTGTGTAATTTTGTCATGTGGCAAGAGTGCATTCACTGTTAAAACTATGATACAGTTACATAAAATGGCTTAAAATGTAGGAAAATTGCATACTTTCTGTGTTCAAGTACACTTTAATTATATTGTATTAAGCGAAAAAATTGAATTTGAAAAACAAAATTTACATTTTTTAAAGAATAAAGTATAATTATAATAAAAAAAACACAAACTTTTGAAAACAAAATAAGGTTTAAGGTTTAAAGTTATTGCATTATACAGGGTCATTTTGTGGGGTTCGTGTTCCTCGTCCTTTATAGGGATAGTGTAATTTCATGCAAACTAGAGGGTGTCAGAACTTGAAACAGTTTTATCTAACGCAAAATAGTTATCTTTGTAATATCTCTATCTAGTTCTTGTATCTGCTGTAAACCGTAACGGGTAATTTTGAGCAGTCGCATGCCTGCGTCTTTTAGTAAAAAAAAAGTGATACTGAGTAAAAGTAAGATTAGTCTGAGAAAAAAGAAGAATATTAATCGAAGTATGTCTGGAAAAAACGTTATAAACGTCTTAAAAATAAAATAATTATTAAAATAGATAAAAAGCATCTCATTATCATTAATAAATGAAAGCCGAATGGGGTGGTATGTCAAATCCGCCAAAAACGCTACAAAATCGATATTTAAATTTGAGTGGTAACTTGAAACGAAATCCCCATTCTTAAAATAGACAGCATTTACTACTGTTTGACGTCATTCGGACTATATTTAACATGAAACATTTTTTACTACGTGTGAGCCTGTATCGATGGCGGATCTACTCTTTAAAAAAACTGCCTACGCCCTCACCCATAAACTCCTATATTTTATTAAAAATCCACTATATTTCTACCGAAACACATGTGTGCCCGTTCAGACTTTGTGTTGCATCCCTCTCAACTGAAATTCTGCATCCGCCCTGGTGTATAACGTATCGAAACCAAAATGAAATCATGTCTCATTTTATACGTCACACAATATGTTGCCCTTTTCAGCCGGAAATCTATTTTAGTCTAACCTAGGCGTGTAACCCAAGCTAGGTAATCCCTTTTTAATATATTACTTTGGCATGTTTTAATAAATATCCTTTTAGCACTATGTGGTCAGAGAGTATATATATGCATGACTTGTTGGGGAAATATGTGTTTAGCAAATTTTCAAAGTTTGAAAAGTCCTGGAAAAAGTCCCTTTAAATTTCAGTATGAAGCCGTCCTAGGTAAAAACTTTGATATTCATTTTTAAAATGAATACGTCAGCCTCGGATTTTTTTCATGGAAAACATAAATATATCTAAACCATCTAGCTGATTGATTAAACATTCGTCTTTGAAATAAATAATTCAACTGAGAGATTAACCTTTTTTTTCTTCTGTTTTTTTTTTTCAAATGTATACTTCCAGATCATCTTGGAGAAAGAACGTTTATGTATATTTCTTTGAAATACATAATGTAACTTGGAGAGGACTTTTCTACAGTTAATTGAACTTAAAGACTTTCTTTCAAAATATATTTAATTTAATTTAATTTAAAGGCTTGATTTTGTCCTTTATATCACCGTAGAAATTTATTTTAAATATACACAGAAATGTAGAATTGGAGATTGAATTGAATATATATACCAATGCAGATCATCTTGACCTATATTTTAGTTTAAACTTATTTATTTTTACTTCGATTGTGAAACAAGTTCTTTCAACTTAGACAAATAACGCTTGAACTCTCCCTGATTATAACCAGTACTAAGCGTATGCGGAAAAAGGGTCTTGCTCAAGGGTACCACACATAGCCGTAGCGGAGGATCGAACCCACGACCATCCGATCTACCACTGGACCACGCGCTCCACATCTTGGCCTATCTTTGCACTATAGTATTTAACTTGGAGGTTAAACGTTTTTTCGTAATATATACAGGTATCTATCACCTTTGAAACTGAACTGTGAAACATCATTTTAACATTTAACATTCTAAATAAGCGTTGGTTCAACTAGAATATAATCACGTCTTATGTATTTTGTTATACCCTTACAACAAACAACGGTTTGTATATAGAAACCTCTAATACATCACGTTCTATCAGTATGCTTATTTAATTTTTCGGGTTACATCTGACACAAACTTTATTTTTTCATTTCGACTTGACCATTGTTTGCTCAGATTTCAGAACTTATGGTACTTTGATTAAACTGATGGAACTGACATATTCTTTTAAACGTCATGCCAGATATTACCATGGTTACCTGAAACATGGTGCTTTCCAACCATTTTATAGTTTATACTAATTGATTTTAGATCGATTGATTGTGTTGTATTTGAGATGCCATCGGGTCAAGTCCGGGATCGAACGTGCGACCTTTGGCGTAATCGGCCAACCTTGCCACTGCATTGCATATGATATGATAAGCTTTTAAAAGTATGATTCAGAAAATCTAAGAGACAGGTTTTTCTGAATATTTGCGTATTCTAAATGATTAAATTATCAATCAATTAATCACTTGTTTTTGTGTGTCTTTAGTGACGAAACGAGTCGGTGTGGTTCCGGCTAAGAATAGAATCACTGTCGATCTCCTTCCGAATGGGCGTCATGTTCATTTTATCTTTTTTTTTTTTTTGTCATGTTCTATATTGTGGTTAAATTACCAACCCTTGTGTGGTTCCAGGGAGCCATATGAGTGATGGCAAGATTAGGATCACTGTGACTCGTGCATGTCGTAGGAAGCGACAATTTGAGTAATACGATAGAATTTGCTGAAACTCTGCAGTTCTGCAGGTACCAAAAGTCCTAGATTCATTCTGCATATTCATTTGTTAATGTATTTTTTTTTAAATATGTATGTTAATTTGTTGATTGTGTACATACATGTAGAGTGAACATGGAATCTTCATTCCTGTTGGCGTCGATTAACCTATAATAATTTGGTACGCCGTAAAACCCTAGTCATTCATTCATTACTAACGAAACGAGCTGTTATATATAAACATTTTTCGGGTTAATAAACGTTTCAAACAGCGTAATTGCGTTTTCGTTTTCACAGGTCACATAGGATAGTGCTTAACACGTGTAATGCCACAGCACAGCATCTCGTTAGATGGCATTTTATAGTAGTACAAGTGGTAGTTTTAATGTTAGCGGTAGTAGTGGTGATGGTGTTAGTGATGATGGTAGTGATAATGATGATGGTGTTGGTGGCGGTGGCGGTAGTAGTACTAGTCGTAGTTTTAATGTAAGTGGATATAAATTGTATGGAAAGTAACAATTATTAAATTTGTTCGAAAAATATTCCTTTTGCATTCACAATAAATATTGTTTGTTTTGCTGAGCCATACGACGTGACTCGACTGGCGTGCGGTGGACCGCATTAACTCGATCGGGGCGCACGAGGTGAACACATTTTGACAACCTGGACGGAACGATTCACCTCATATACCATAAGGGGTAGGCAACTTGTTGGAATGAAATGGACACCATTTTATTTTACATTTAATTTTTCTTTATTTATTCATTCGAATAAAGACTTTGACTACTTTTGGTACACTTTCTCCAATAATTTCTAAAACCCAAGTTTACATCGATATAAAATCAAGATATACTGTTGTTGACACACAGACTCCCTTTTGGACGAGTCCAATATATGTAAACACAATTAACACGCGTTTTGTGTATTTTGTGCTGAGTTGTCCATCTCGCGGCCCTGGAGGTTACTTAGACGTATAGAAGGACAAGAACTTCTCGGAATGTCCACAAAACTTTAGCAGCCAAGTACTATGAGTTCTGTCTTACAAACTGACGGCTCGTCGGATTTTACGACAGACTATCTTTCTGAAGACAGCCTCCAGAAATTTCCCGGAAAAAATGACAGCAGCTCGGATGATGAAGGCATCGAATGCCCGGCAGAGGTAAGCTTGTATTCATTTGTGCACAAGTAGACGTTGTTTGTATTTAAAACAAACAGTTGAAATGTATGACATTTCTAAAAAAAACACATTTGTTTGTGTGATAAATAACATGTCAATTCTTCAAATAACTCTACAATGAGCTTTTCAGGTGCGGACTTAGAATTTTGGTAATGTTGGAGGACTAATCTTTGTGCTAAAGTGGCACCAGGTGTAACAAGATCGTATATGAATGCAGTAATATAGCAACATAATAAGCCCAAAGGCCCGGGCCTGCACATAATTTTCAGAGGATTTTTTTAAACAATTTTTAATTTTATATAATTTATATAAATGAAATGGATAAATGAGTTAAAAGTCTCGTTAAAAGGCCACATTATAATTATATGTCAAAACACACCAGAGCCTTACTACACACACATTTTTTTTCAGGTGTGGGGAGGGGTTCAGGGACATACCCCCCCCCCCCCCCCCCCCCACACACACACACAGTTTGAGCCTGCACATAACTTCTAGGCAAGCTATGTCCCTGGAATGTAAAATTCAGAATGCATGATAATTTCATGGCAACATTCAGTGGCGAAGCTGACCCTAAAATTATGTCAAAGCCCAGCAGGTACTAAGTGGGTCTGAGGCCACAAGGTTCTAGGTTGATCCGAGAAAAAATATTTTGGGATGTATTTCCAGCATTCTGGGGGCATTCCAGGCGATATAATAATTTGTAACATAAAAGCAGCTACGCAACTGTTGAGCCATTCCATATTATTATTGTTATTTATATTTTAATTGAGTCTCCATACTAAAATTTGTAAGTTTACGACCATCTTGGTGGCTTAACATTTGAAATTACAAAATATGATTGATATGCAACATCCATCATTGTCATTTGTCTCTCATAGCTGATTCAAGTGGGAAAGTTACTAGTCACTTGTGGAAATAAATCTATTTGAGTACTGGTTACCCTTTCAAGATACCAGGAAACAGCGGTTAGGTTCAATGATTGTCTGTTAGCCCTCGATGACATAAACATGACACTAAGCATTTAAACAAAGTCATACAAATAAAAAGAAAAACAGGAAAAAATCACATTTTAGTGAACTTTAATTATAATAATTATGTTGTGGCGGGATAATAAAGGATAGTTATAGATGTTTGGTCTGTGTTGATAAACCTAAGTCATGTTAATAAAGCCAAAACATACCTAAGAACATTACCTGATGGAAAGTTCTAACTAAGTAATGCAAAGAAACCTAAGAACTTTCCCTAATTGGCACCTGACACCTGCAAACATTGTAATTGGTGACAACTAGATAGCATTTCTTGGTAATTTAATGGTCGCACACAATTCATAAGACCAAATCAGCTACAGTCTCCTAGTATAAAAGTAGGCACCATTTAAAAATTATCACCTTTTGACTAATAACGGTATTGCATAAACATGTGTTTGGACAGTTCAGGAACATGTCTACTAGCTGAAGAGTTTATGCGATTGAGTGTTTTTCGTCAATGTCTATTAAAAGGTAATGCTTATGTAGGAATGTTTGTGGGAGAATGTTTGTCTGAGAATGTTTGTGGGAGAATGTTTGTCTGAGAATGTTTGTGTGAGAATGTGTGCACAGTTATATTTGTGCAAGACTGTTTGTGTGAGAATGTTTATGTGAGACTGTTTGTGTGAGAATGTTCATGTGGGAATATTAATCTGAGAATGTTTGTGTGTGAATGTTTGTGAAAATGTTTATGTGGGAATGTTTTTGTGGGTATGTTTATGTGAGAATGTTTATAAGGGAATGTTGAAGTGTTGAGAATGTTTTGGCAAGCATGTTTTTGTGACAAATGTTTATGTGGGTATGTCTGTGGTAATGTTTGTGGAGAATGTTTATGTGGGAATGTTTGGGCAAGAATGTTTGGGCGAGAATATTTTTGTGAGAATGTTCATGAGGGTATATTTATGTAGGAATGTTTATGTGGGTATGTTTGGGCAAGAATGTTTGGGCGAGAATATTTTTGTGAGAATGTTCATGAGGGTATATTTATGTGAGAATGTTTATGTGGGAATTTCGATTTAAGAATGTTTTTGTGAGAATGTTTATGTTGGTATGTCTGTGAGAATGTTTAAGTCGGAATGTTTGTGTGGGAAGTTTTGTGTGAAAATGTTTATGTGGGAGTGTTTGTGTGATAATATGTTTGTTTTAGAATGTTTATTTGAAAATGTTTATGTGAGAATTTTTATGCAGGAATGTTTAATTTATTACCATAGTTACAAGTAAATTCAATCAAGCAAACATTTAGTTTATATATAAATCAGTAATTAAATGCTGTTGAATTTGAAATTAAACAAAATACACAGGTCTATAATTCTTAGTTCAGGATTAGAATGTTTTTACCCATTCTGATAAGATCTTGAACAGGCAATACCAGATAGCCTTGAACCCTTTACTTCATAAGACGCCTTTGGACACCTAATATAGACGCCTTTGGACACCTCTAATATAGAAGGCTTTCGAGTTATTGGGAGAATTATGTTTATATTAACTGACAGAGTGGAAAACAGTGTAGGATTTATATTCCTGCACTGTTTTCAAAGGCCTTCTGTGATTGGTACGGATGCCTATCTATGGAGTAAAGGGTTAATAGTTAAAAGTTGCAATATTTGCTGGTTGTGTGTGTACTTTTATATTTGATCTTTATCAAGCTTAACACAGTTTATGCATAATTATATACCACCATCCTTCCGCAAGTAACTGGAAACTTTCTCACATAAAGTTTTTGGAGTGAGCAGGATTCGAACCTACGACTTAAGTGTGAAAGGTAATTGGTCTTGAGATTGCGCCTTAGACCACTTGGCCACGGAGGACCCTTTTGATCTTTTAAGATTAGTATTATTTGGACTTTGTTTATACTAATTTATTTTAGCTTGATTGCGAAGAAAACTCAACGCTTACATAAATCGATTTCTGTTCCGTTTCCTGGGTAGAAACAGTACTGAGTTGTGTTTTCCAAGAGGCATTGGGTCAAGCTGGGAATCTTACTCACAACCTCTGGTGTGAGCGGACAACACTCTATCAACAACACTACCACCCTGATAATTTGGACTTGCTTGTTCTCTTGCACCCTCATTTTTCATTGGGTCTTCACCAGTGGTACACAGTTACATAGTTACACAGCTGTAACTTCTCAAGGACAAGTTCTGGAACTGTGACAGTTATGACTCTTGCAGGGCTTTACATTAACGCTCGCCCAGCTGTCTGATACAATTGAATTGACGGTATGGACAAGTAAAATATAAAGCTTCTAGCTCAACTGGACAAGTGAAAATTCAGCAGTTAAATGGCAAATCTTTTCTGCATATCCCCTGTCTGTGAACTTTAATAAAATAGTTTATTTAGTTATTCGTAATTTTATATCCATAGGACTAGTACCATATTTCCAGATTACAGTAAGGGCAAGTCGTTTTCAAACAGATTTTAGAAATACTTGTCTGACTTGACTTGTAAGTGAAATAAAAAATTAATGTTATGGCCTGTCTTGTATTGTCAAAATCACTTGTCCATGTGTCCACTCCAGTACCTGTGTATATTTTTTTAACTTAACCAAACAAACACTGTAATATATATAAAATTATATATATATAAATATTAAGAGACATCCCCCATTGGGGAAGACACAAACTAATAGTTTGATACACTTGTGTATGTGTTATTTCAGATATCTGAAAGCTTGGACACATCACAAAACACCCCAGAGATAATTGCAATCAACCCGTCCTTATGTGACTCAGGTTTCACCGAACCTGTAGAAAGTGTTAACCTCCAGTGTCTGGAATGTTTTCTGGACTGGCCGTCGAAACAGCACAACAAAGATGGTGGTGTACTGTGTGCATGCTCTTCTCAAGATCACAATGGGTTTGAAGACTACATTGACGATATATATTTCCACAGACTTGGCATCGAGGACAAGTATCACGCACCTTCCTGTTTGGACAACCAACCTGAGGTATTTACTGAGTATTTTCTCATGTCAGTGCATTCATTTCTGTTGATAAACTGCCTGTCTGATAAACATAGGTTTATCACGCCATTGCAAGTTTACCTGGTATCAGGCACATGACGTCATAATGTATGCTTCATGACGTCATTATGTATACTTATACATTTTGACCTGGATGGAACTACTTTTTAACCTTACTTAAAATGAATAAAACATGAACTAGAAATATTGACATGATAAATAGAATACTTGGCAGAGCCTCGTCCTGTTTTTTTTAAGCCTCACCTGATAAAGTTGATAATTTCAGACACTTACATGGTATTCTCTATTTCTCACATTTAATCTGTGAAACACACAGTGGAAGATCAGAAGTGCATGTGACCGTGAGAGCTGACTGGATAGACTCGGCTTGGACGAAGACTATTTACTGCTGATTAGTTATTGCTGTCAATCATAAATTAGAGTTAAGGTCAACATCGAAACATTGTTTGATTGCTTTGTCCTCGTCCTTAAGTTTCAAAATTCAGTTGGTAGGGGAAAAAAAATAATTATATTAATTTCGGTGTCAAAAAAATGTAATATCATAATGATAACAATACCAAATATGCAATAATTGTCACATATAATATACACATATACCATACATGTAATTGCCTGGGTGACATGAAGAAAATAATACCGGAGTTACCGGGTGTGGGTGGGGGTGGGGGGAATTGTTTGCAAGTAAGTAGCTTTTTTATGGGTATATACTATGTAGTGTCTATAGACCTTTACCTACATTGTTTTTTCTATAGTGACTGTTTTACTAGCAGATCTAAAATCAGGGGTAGTGCTCTTGCCACAGTGTTATGCCCAATTGAATTTACAATTACAATAGATGACAAAAGACTAACTTGTGGCTGTATTATATTTTGATATACATTATTTCATCTAAAGTGGCTGTCTAGCAGAATTTCACATACAATTACAACAGCTGGCAATGGTCAGGTATTTTTTTCTGCAGATTTCACCAGGGGTCCGTGGTTTGCACATACAGTGGCTGAGGGTCATGCATCATGATTTAAAA
This sequence comes from Panopea generosa, assembly GCA_029582155.1. Classification (NCBI taxonomy): domain Eukaryota; kingdom Metazoa; phylum Mollusca; class Bivalvia; order Adapedonta; family Hiatellidae; genus Panopea; species Panopea generosa. The sequence goes on from CM055906.1 coordinate 36,355,162, forward strand.
CTTTGTCAAGATACTCTCTACCTGGCCGTTAATATCATGGACCGTGTACTGGACGTCATGCAGGTGTCGAGGGACTGTCTTGAACTCCTCGGTGTCACATGTCTGTTAGTAGCTAGTAAACAGGTAAGATGGATATAAGTGATTTCCTTTATAGCTAAGCCGAGCTATTCCTATATGTATATTGTCTGTCTGTCATCCACAATTTATTAACTCATCATTTCTATGAACAAAGGAGTTTTTGTAATCGCCCATTGTCTGCATCCCACATGTAACATCCACACAACGACATTGTCACAACCATTTCTGGAAGGCGAGGTAGTGAATGCCTTCTATAGGGATTGTGCTGCCAATATTACAATTTTGTTCTTAACCTTTGTTATTCTGTTGATCATGATTTCACTTCCTCTGACCGATAAAATAGTTCCAAAAGTTTCAAAATGCAATTGCCAAAGCAGAGGATGTAGAGATTTTATGCTCATAGCTACATTATGTGGGCTACTTTTGTTGCAATTAACATAACTATGATCATGTGTTTGATCGGTCATCAATGTGTTGGTTTATGATATCAAAAAGGCATACAATAAAAAAAGAAATAAAACTGTATACAATTATGACATAACCAACTAAAATTAGAAAATATCCATAGATCATCATTTAGATCTGTTTGAATTAAAAAAATATTTTCATAATTGTAACAAAATTTCTTTCTAACTGTCGTTCTATCTGTCTTCATCCATGAGCTTATTGGTAAATCTGAATATCATATTCTGACAAGAAATTAAAGAAAAACAACATGATGGGCAAGACTGTAAATGACTGAGCCTTCTCTCAGGCCATTCAGGCCTTTGATAAGTTAGTTACGGTAGACAATGCTCCTTATAAAAATACCTGACATGGGATTTTAATTCGAATCCACATGCGAGATTTCAGCGTTCACTCAGTAACTCAAATAGTTTTCCAATGCTTTTAAAAATTTCACACACGGCTATTGCTTATCACTTGACATCATGGGTTTGGATTTCAGCTCTGCATGACAAATTCTATGCCCCCTTTTCTGATTTAAAAGTTATGCTTTTAAAGTTACATAATATTCTGCTTTATTTGACATTCGCTCAATAACCTGAAAAATTGTTGTCATTTCTTGTCAAATTTATAGCCAAACCTGCTTATAACTAGACGTCTGGATTGATAGTTATGTATGTTACCAACATTTAAGCTTATTCTTGCATTGCATGCGGGGGAGATATAGTTATTTTTTGCTGAAAACCAATTTCTAGCTCTGTTTTCTTTTCTTAAAGAATGAGGTTTGTCCACCAGAAATACACGAGCTTCTGGGAAAATGTCATGATCAATTCACACGTGATCAAGTGAGACAGCTGGAAATAATTGTTCTCATGGCAACCAGTTTTGATTTGATGGCCCCAACTGTACAGCAGTTTCTGGAGTACTTTGCTTCCTACTGTATCACAGCAAGTATGGGAGACGATGAACATATATACAGGCTCAAGTTAGTATGACACTCTCTTATAAGTATACGAACATACAGTAGAACTTCTTTTGCTCAAACACGGGTGGCTGGAACACCAAATATAGCTCAAACCACTTATATGGTTCTGGCAGATTTCTATGTCGATGTATATACATGTATGGTATGATGTTGAACAATACTTGGTTCAAACAACCCTTAACTCAACTATTTTGTCCAGTCCCGTCAGGTTCAAGCCATTGAAGTTCTACTGTATCAATTATTTATTAGATCACCAGTCAGAGCCAAAGGCTTAATGTTAGCTATTCTGATAGTTCCGGTTCTCTGACTTGTGCATAAACTTTAAGATTTATTATTTTAGCTTGATTGCCAGGAAAGCTCAGAGCTTATGTGAACAGCTCCTGGGTTCGCTTCCTGGGTACCAGTACTGAGTATTGAGTGCTGAGAGGCATCAGGGCGAGCTGGGGACCAAACTCACAACCTCTGACGTGAGCGCCAGCCCTCCAATCCACTTCGCTGCAGCCTTTCTCTTAAGATAGTGTGCACTGCAGCACTGAATTTTTCATTTGATTTTGACCCAAAGGTACAATGCAGTAACTGTTGATTATCCATAAGATCTGCAATTAGTTGTGGACATTTATTTATCAAAAATAGCTGTATTCGGCATCATCTGTAATGCAGCAGGATCAACTTGGCCTGCTCCTTTAATCTTGATTCAAGCACTGAGATTACACTTTACACAAGAATAACTTTCCTTGCATGGGGTAGCCGAGTACGATGGCCCTCTTGTTTTACTCAAGTTAAATAATAATGAGTCTTAGCGTCAAGGTCAAAGCATTATTTAAATATGGGATAGATTTCAGGAAAGTGGGATCACAATATTACACATAAAAAACATATAACTTTGTGGGTGTTGCCTCTTTTTGTTTTGTTCTAAGTTTGTACTGAATCCTGTCGGATATCAGACTATCAGAAATTTTTATCGAATAAAATATAAACAATAGATAAATGACGTATCTGCAAGATTGTGTTACTTTCAAGACAAAAATATCGAAAAGAAGACGATGATTTAACGCAGAATTTATTCATCCTTAACAAACACTGTCAATTGGTCAGTCTTGCAGTCTATCAGCTCAGCAACTTTTGGAGCAAACTACTTGTACAGTTTTCAAGAGATTGACTTGAAACTTTACATGCATGGCCACCATCAAGCATAGATATGCATAACATAGATGCTGTGACCTTGCATAGACTTAATTTTCTTGTGAAGTAAACTACTTCCGCAGTTTTCAGGCGATTGATTTGAAACTTTGCTTATATGATCAACATGAATGAAGCACATTTTGCGATGTTGACTTAATTCTATTAAGAGTTATTGCCCTTGCAATGAGTAAAATTGCTCTATTTTTCATATTGCAATTCTTGTGGAGCAAACTACAGTACTTCAACATTTTTCAGGCAATTGGTTTGAAACTTTGTATGTACCTTATCAACATCAAGTGTAGTTATGCGCAACATTCATTTTACTACATCCGCAAAAAAACACCTACCTTTGTTCCCTAAATTACTCACAATCAAGGCGGGGGGAGGGGGGGGGGGGGGGCTCAATGACTGAACAACTGTGTGATTCATCCCAGGTAAGGATCTGACAGGGGCGTAGCGTGACAAATTTTGAAGTTACTCGGGTGTGGATGGGGGTTACCACTTCTCCTGAAAGGTTCCTCCGGTAAAACTTTTTATGCTTCATTGGGCTAGAAAACATTACTTAAACAAAATATTGGTCAGTCCAGATATGGTTTTCTTGAACTGCACAGTCTAAATTAGGTTGATATTTTACTTAAGGACACTGTTGGTTTATGTATGGAAAAGTTCATACTGCAACTTTTCTAAGTACCTATTTGTACACCCCTCCTGTTGAAAGTCTACTGCTTCTATTGATGTTTTAGCCATTTTATTTTTTAGGCTTTGGTTTCAAATGTTACTCAGCAGAGTAACTGAGTATGCCACACTATGCGCCTGTCTGATATCCATATCAGTATGAGTATCCTATAACAGTTATACTTGTGTTGATTTGTTTTATTTTCCTTTTTAGCATTTCTGACCATCCATCTTTCAAAATTTGTAAAAATGATTGTTTATTATTGTTACAGAATGGCACGTGCTGTTGGACGATGTATCCTTGAACTTTCGCTCCAAGAATACGAATTCAGTCGGTTCCGACCTTCTTTAATGGCGCTGTGTGTTTGGAAAGCCTCAGTCGAATGTTTGAAGACATATGATGGCAACTGCTTCCCTCCTGGACTCAACTTTACTAAAGCTCAGTTTGACTTCTGTTTGGCAGAAGTGAATCTATTTATAGATAATTTCCAACAAACCTGCCCTGATATGACATTAGTGTGTGAAAAATACGCAAATCTGTACGAAACAAAATGACTTCAACTGTTGAATCTTTTGTGATATTATTGTTGATAAAATTTCATACTGCATATAATATGCTTCAAGTATGTACACAACTACTTCCTGTGATGATTTACCAGATTTCTGCTTGTGTTATATTAACTATGTCTCATGTTGTATACATGTATACTTCTTCCTGTACTTTGTATACTACTTCCTGTACTGTGTATACTACTTCCTGTGATGATTTACTGGATTTCTGCTATTCTTGATCATCTGCAACACTCGCTTTTCTAAAAGATAAACGTCTTGATAAGTTGTGCAGAAGAAACGCTTGAATCTGGAAGTTAGCTCTGATTGGCTGAAACAAACACACCTCTGTAACAGTTATGTTTTAATAAAATTCAAAAATATTTATTCTGACAGTTTTAAAGCACTGCAGTTACCTTGCACAAAATGTTTGTCAAATAAAAACTATCTGATAATAAAAATAAATATAGAAATAAACATCTAAATGAAGTATAATGGAAATCTCCAAGGTACCAATCAAAAACTTTATCAGGGTTATTGTTACATTTTTATTCCTGGTGGAACCGTTAAAGACATTTGTCTTTAAGATAAGCAAGCATTGCAGATGATTAAGACTAGATTTCTGCTTGTGTTATGTTAACTATGTCTTGTGTTGTATATACCACTTCCTGTACTATATATACTACTTCCTGTACTACTATATGTGCTATGTAGACTACATCCTGTGCTTTATATGATATACACTACTATATGTGCTGTGTAGACTACATCTTTGTACTGTATATAAAACACATTTCTTTTTGTGCTATGTAAAATGTGACACATTTCTTGTTATGAATACTAATTCCTGTTTTTAGCTCTACTGGTCAAAGGCCAAAAGGGCTTACACTGTGGTTATTTGTCCGCCATCTGTCGGTGCATTTCTAACTTTTCCAGTAAACACTTTACCAACAGCTTTTTCTGTATTCATCTAATCTTGACTAAACTTTGTGATCAGTACCTTATGTAGGGGTCTATGTATTTACTTAATATTTTGTATGTGCCTGTATTATCATAAAATACAGGTCAGGTTGACATTTGTCACAGGAGTTATGGCCCTTTTTGACTTAATAATAATTTTTGTTTGAAAAATGGGTTCCGATCAATAACGGGGGCATTGTTAGTTTTAGACATTTTAATAAAACTTCGTACCAGAATCCCCAACATGAAATAGAAGCTTTCTTTAGGTTGTTGGTAAATTAGGTCAAGGTCAGTTAAAAGCTAATTTTGCCTTGTTACCAATACAGGGCATTCATTGAAATGCCAGACCATTTTCTCAGCCACTCAAATTGGGAAGTAGAGCAACTAAGGCCAATTAGGCCTCTTGTTATTAACTCAGTTAAACTGTGATATACAAAATATCATTCCAGATTTTTTCTACATGACTATCAAGTAGAGTAAAGTGTTACTATGCTATGTAGTCATGTGTGTAGCAGGCCATTACATTCATTTTTATTTCATTTGTCCAGTCAGACAAGTATTCTAAAATCGGCTTGTCCTGACCAAACACGACTTCCTTACTTAATCTAGAATTATGGTACTATAATCCTATGGATATAAAATTAAGAATAACTAAAAAAACAGGGGATGTGCATAAAAGAGATGTCTTGTTTGACTTCTGAATTTTCACTTGTCCAGTAGGGCTAGCGTTTTTTTATTTTACTTGTCCGTAGCCACGATTCAGTTGTCCGGGAAAGTCGGGGGAGCGTTAATGTAAAGCCCTGTGGTAGGCCTTGACTTATCCATTATATTGAGATTGATAGCTGTGCTGATTTTGTTTAGTTTGCTAAGGGAGGTGGTCTTATTCAACAGTAAGCCATAGAACACCTTAAAAACTACTTCTAGTAATTTCATAATTCATTCTCAGCTTCTAAAAAACCTACCATAATTGGTGAGCCTGGTGTTGGTGTTCTTTGACTGGGTGGGGTACCTTACCATGTGTCTGCAGTTGGATACTGATCATTAACACTATAAGGTATTCTTCATGTGCCCATCTCACAGAAGTGATGATGATGATAAAACATGTACAATACAATCTTCATGTGCTAATTTTATAGAAATAAAGCATTGCGGTAGTGTAGTGGATAGTGTTGGCCGCTCACATTAGAGGCGGTAAGTTTGGTCCCCATCTCAGTACTTGTTCTACCTAGGAAGCTGTCTTAAATGTGGTTCATACAAGCTTTGAGCTTTATTCACATTTGAGCTCAAATAAATTAATATAAACTCATTTCCTAATTATAATTACAATGCAAATTGCAAATATATCCATCACACACAAAGATGTTATGATTTTTTTGTTTGCTTAAAATTTAAGTTTTTATAACAGAACTTTGCTGAACAGTTATTCAATTTTGTTATCAAATGGTCAAAGAGGTATTACATCTTGTGCATTGATAAGTGATAAGTAATGGTTAGTGTTCATTAGTAAAAATTTACCAATTAAGAAACCCAAAGGGAGTGACAGCAGGGAGTTAAATTTTTACTTGATTAATTAACAGGAAATACTTATGCTTGCAATACATTCCAACAATTGCATGGAGTAAAAGTTCATTAACGTCAAATATGAAAAAATTATCTTGATTTTCAGGATGTTTTAATGGTCAATATGAAAAAAATTTTGATTTTCAGAATGCTTCCAGTTTGAAGCATACAATAACATCTTTATGTACAATCACATGGTACAAATGCTTGAAGCTTATTGGAGTAGCTGTATTAGGTGGATAATTATAGGTATTATTTATATTTTGACCAATAGTCAGAAACTTATTGAAGCTTACTTAATAAATGGTTAGTAATATTACCGGTACTTAACTTTGACGAAAACGTTGATGTCATTTTTACTTTGGCCAGTGTTTAGAAAGGTAAAATACGATATCAATTTTGGTCAATGTACACACTTGCCATGTCATCCTTATATCATCATTATTTCAATAACTCATATGCCATTTTTTGTGGCATTGTAAATCTTAATATTTTGTATATGTTTGATTTGTTACCAGTCGTAAACACGATTTTTGAGTCAAGTTTGATATTTTGTTGTACAGTCAAACCTGTACAGGCAGTCAACTCTATTAAGCAGCCACCTGTCTTTAGCAACCATATTTTCTATTTCCCATTGCTATGCTTTCATAGTTAATAAACCTGTATTAAGCAGCGTCCTGTCTTAAAAGGCCACTTTTGTTCCTTCCTTGACTGGTTTCTTAAGACAGATTTGACTGTATTTTTGTATTGCATTCAATTAGTGAGTGGGGCGACATCCCAGTTATAACAATGGGGTAACTTGCCATAAATAAATAGGATAATGAAAGTGGGTACGTAGCATTAATGAATATGGGTACATACATTTGTACCATTGGTGAATGTGGTTACATGAGCATCATTAATGAACCGGGAAACATTCAAATAAAATTAATGTGGTTACATGCCATTACAATACAACTTACTGAATGGGGGAACACAACATTACTAAATGGGTGGAAAAAATATTACTGACTGGCGGAACACAACAATACTGAATGGGGAAACATACCATTGAAATGAATGTGGTAACATGCTATCACAATACAACATTACTGAAATGGGGAACACAACATTACTGAATGGGGGAACACAACATTACTGAATGGCGGACCATACCATTAAAATGAATGTGGTTACATGCCCTTACAATACAACGTTACTGAATAGGGAAACACAACGTACCATTAAAATGAATGTGATTACATGCCATTACAGTACAACATTACTGAATGGGGGAACACAACATTACTGAATGGGGGAACACAACATTACTGAATGGCAGAACATACCATTAAAATGAATGTGGTTACATGCCATTACAATACAACATTACTGAATGGGGGAACACAACATTACTGAAATGTGGAACATACCATTGAAATGAATGTGGTTACATGTCACTACAGTACAACATTACTGAATGGGAGAACATCACATTACTGAATGGTGGAACACAACATTACTGAATGGCGGGAAGGCAACATTACTGAATGGCAGAACACAACATTACTGAATGGCGGGAAGGCAACATTACTGAATGGCAGAACACAACATTACTGAATACTTACTTATAGCGAGGGCATCCAGTGTCCTAAGGACACAATTTTAGTTTGATATAAGATGAGTTTGTTTGTACTGAATGGTCAGAAAATCATAGAGGAGGCATTGATGATTAAGTTAGTTTAAAATAAAAATAACAAACTTATTTCTACCATTAAAAAGAAAATGGTGTTACCATTATATTGATGTAAATGATCTAAATAAAGCCTTACATACATTTGTCTTGTTTCTTTATTTCTTTATCACAGGAATAGAAAGATGGTTGTATATATAATCATACAACAAAAATGTAGATTGACGTTTAATACACTGCCATGGTGATAGAGTGTCTATCTCACAAGCAGAAGGTCAGTCCCCGGCTGGGTCTAATCAAAGACATGAAAAATGATACTAGAAGATTCCTCGCTTGACGCTCAGCATTTAGAGGATAGTTCTAGGTCTGGTTGGCCCGGTGTAGTAAAATGTAACTGGGTGGGGTACCATACCATGTGTCTGTGGTATGATATTTCAGTCTGGCAGCGCTTAGAATACTGTCTTGCGATATTCCTGAAACATTGTTGAAAGTGCATCTAAACACCATACAACAACAACATTCAATACATAGCTGATATAGATTCATCTGAATCTTTGATCAAATTAAGCAATCTCAGAATTTATATATCATATACCGGTATGCAGAACTATAATAACTATTAAACATAAACATGCACAAAATCAACAAGAAATACTGTTACACGTCTTAAAAAAAAGTGATTTTCAGTTTCAAATTTTTAAATTCCTCGATCTAGCCTGCTGTCTCAAGATCACTTAACGCTCACTACTGAGGTTGAAGGTTTGAGCCCAGCTTGGTCGAAAAAATGAAAGTTTGTCGCGGTTACTTCGGAAAGGAGGAACCATCTGCTTGGGTTCATTTTGAGGTCCTCTCGACCAAATATTTAATATGGCTTTTAATATGTTAGAAGTGACGTCAAAGGTAATGTTGAAACCAATTTTATTTTTATGTTCACACATCAAATCAATCTACAAAGTAGTACTATCTCACCACTGATTCAAGTGAGAAAGCAATCAGCTACTTGTGAAGATGGGATGTGCTGCTTAACCTTTCAGGATCCCAGGAAATAGTGGTTAGGTTAGATGATCGTCTGTTAGCCCTTGATGACATAAAAAAAGACTAAGGACTAAATGTACTAAGCCAATATACATAGGGATATAGAATATATATATTGTCACTAGCCCCTGTGCATCAGAGTTCAGACTATTGTACGTTTTAATTTAATTCCCAACTGGCTACAATCTCTATGATGATTAATATATGGCATTGCCTAACATTGTCATTTGTCTCGCAACACTGATTCAATTTTCTCTCTATCCTTTCAATTTTGGGGTTTTGTCATAATATGGGGCTGGGCATCGACTAGCTGGGTCGTGAGTTCAAATCCCTACGCAGTAACAGTCTGTGATAATTGATATATGTCATTATATCTCATTTCATTAATATCACACCGCTGATTCAAGTGGGAAAGTTATCAGTTATACTTGTGGAGATGGGTGTGCTCGAGTACTGGTTAACCTTCCAAGATCCCAATAAAGAATGGTTAGGATAACTTATCGTCTGTTAGCCCTCAATGGTATATAAATGATGATTGATTTTCAAACAAAAACAAAAAAACACAAATTTTCTTTTCGGAGAATGACTGAATGTTTTCAATTTTTTGAGTCAATTTCAAAAAGTACTTTACTACATAAAAAATTAGTCTGACGGATAAATGATTATGATTATCATTTTTAGAAATTTTATTATCTATTTATTATGACACTGCTTTTTATATTTGTACAAGAAAACGTATGATTTATTTTTAAAACACAAATACGGGAAACTTTAAATACTAGTTGGTGTGCGACTTCCACGACAAAGTGAAAATTTTGAACGCCGTTTTCTGCTTGACCTGAGCCAAAAAATACATGGCTAAAGATCAGGGTTAATCGTTTTAAAGACATGTAAATGCCTGTATTATATTGAAAATCAACATATGAGGTAAGTAATATATATACACTCGTTAGTTATCGAGATAACAACTTGATGTAAGCAAAATAACGCGGTGATATAGCAATGTCATGTATTTTCGCGACTGTTGGAAATTTAGACAATATTTTATTTTCCAATAACTATTTATTGTATGTTTCTCTCTGCAGGTCCATATGGTGTGATTTTATACAGCATTTGACGTATTATTGAACAGAAACAATTGAAAGATGGCATTATTAAGATCAATAATAAGTCGTGCATTTAGACCTTATACCTGTCTGGTGGTGCCAAAATGTCAAGGTAGGCTACGGCTATGATTGTAATAAGAGTGTTAAAATTGATGGCCTATTGACTTAGAAACTTTAATTTTGATCGGGGAAGGGGTTATATTTTTTTCTTTCCTTGTCTCTATATATACTCTAGGGGGCCTGCCCACCCCCATTGAACATTATTATCCACTCCCCAAGCTCCTGTGGATGAATACAGTTCAGCAGACCTTTCAAAATAAATATTTATGATTCATAATTAAAAAGCGAATTTGTAAAACAAGATTTCGTAAGAATTCTTATATTTATGTAATCTAACTAATAGCCGATATATGCAAGTGTTCCAAATCACCTATGAAAACAGAGAGTTGTCAGTTCTGCTTTTCAACATTAGTATATATCTGTATATATATATTTTTTAGTTTTGTTTTGTTTTTAAATCTTATCTGTTACCATAATTATGAGCTCGCATTCACTTGCTTTCATCATCTTGGAGATTGTGGCTATGTTGGAACTTGTACTTACAACCCCTGGATTGAAAGTCAGATGCCCTACTGACTGAGCTAACCTGGCTATAAATGGTGTGTTTTGCTCTTATTCAGAATTTCCCCATGCTGTTGGATTTCATACGTCTCAGTCTAGGAAGATTGAAATAAACAAAATAATCTCTGATAAGCCTGAGGAGCCCAAGGAGAGCGTTATACAGAATGAAACGCATGAAAGTATGTTTACGTAAGTGTCATTAAAATATATTTGTATAAATATCAGTAAAATGTGTATGGAAAACACATTCGCATAAGTATTAGTAAAACGCAGTTGCATAAGAATCCTAAAAGAAAATTGCATAAGACTTAAGTAAAACAGAGTTGCATTAGAATCAGTAAAAAAGGTTGTATAAGATCAGTAAAATAGGTTTGTATAAGTATCAGTAAAATAGGTTTGTATTAGATCAATGAAATAGGATTGCATAAGTATCAGTAAAATAGGTTTGTGTAACTATCAGTAAAATAGGTTTGCATTAGATCAGTAAAATATGTTGCATTAGATCAGTAAAATAGATTTGCATTGGATCAGTAAAATAGGTTTGCATAAGTATCAGTAAAATAAGTTCACATAATTATCATTAAAATACGTTTGCATTAAGTCGGTAAAATAGGTTTGCATTAGATCAGTAAAATAGGTTTACATAATTATCAGTAAAAAAGGTTTGCATTAGATCAGTAAAATAGGTTTGCATATGTATCAGTAAAATAGGTTTGTGTAACTAACAGTAAAATAGGTTTGCATTAGATCAGTAAAATATGTTGCATTAGATCAGTAAAATAGATTTGCATTGGATCAGTAAAATAGGTTTGCATAAGTATCAGTAAAATAGGTTTGCATTAAGTCGGTAAAATAGGTTTGCATTAGATCAGTAAAATAGGTTTACATAATTATCAGTAAAAAAGGTTTGCATTAGATCAGTAAAATAGGTTAGTATAAGTATCTATCAGTACAATAGGTTGCATTAAATCAGTAAAATAGGGTTGCATTAATCAGTAAAATATATTTACATATGTATCAGTGAAGCAGGTTTGCATAAGTATCAGTAAAATAGGTTTGCATTTGAGTAAGCAAAATAGGCTAGCATAAGAATCAATTGAGTCTTGTCCCCCCAAAAACAGTTATCTCTCGGGACGGAATTTTCTATCCGAACCTCAAACCCATGTAAGATTCTTTTATTCCAGCCCTGGGAAGTATTTTCCCACACAGGATGTATACGAGATGATGATAGAGGGTGTCCGGTTTGATGAGTTACCCAATGTGAGGATCATCTGCACCAGGAATAATACCAAGGCTTACGCTTATACTGCGGATAGTATGTACATTGTTATATCAACATCATATGTGAAAAATCATTTCGGTAAATAGTGGTGATATGGGGCCCAAAGGTATAATCGTAACGAGTTAGTCTCTAGATTTGTAGGTTTTGTTCTTTCCAGAGCAAAGTATTTTGTGACTTACAACACAGCTGCGCTCTTTTTTGGTGATTGTAGCACAATTCTTACGCTATTGAACAGAAATGTTGTATGTAACTTGGTTTGAAATATTTTTAAAAGAGTTCATATTAACACTGAGGTCTTGCTGTAGATGAGAAGAGCAGAAGCTGGCATAGCATTACTGCAGTGAGACATCAGATTCACTGGTGTTAAAAAAAATGACTTTCATTGAATTTTAACAGATGTATGTATTTTTGAGCATTGAGTTTATATTAACTTATTTGAGCTCAATTGCAATAAAAGCTCAGAGCTTATATAAACCACTCTTGAGTTCGCTTCCTGGGTAGAACCAACACTGAGTATTATTGCACGAGATGCATTGGGTCCAGCTCGGGATCGAACCCACAACCTCTGGCACGAGCGGTAAACACTATTTATTACACTACACTTTGAGCATTTGAGGAATTCTTTTTTGAAAAACTAACTTAGGGGTGTCACTGCACTGTCTTTAAAAAAAATAGTTAACCCAGCAGTTATTGTGCATGTTTATGAGCAGGGACCTTTTATTCACATTTACTTGGTATTGCTTCCTCTGAGGAAAAAATGAAACCCGAGAAAAAATAAAAGCTATTTTGAATTGGAAAGACAAGCTAAATGCAAGCAAAAGTTCTTGATAAATGTTGAATCTTGATTTTATAAACATCAATCAGTGATGTGTTTGTTGTATCTAATTCCAGATAAAACCATTGCGATTCAGACAGGAGTAAGTATACATCCATGTATATATTATATAAAAAACATATTTTATTCTTTTTTTCTGTTAACACTGAGACTAACATTTCAACTTACAATCCAATAAGGCTGTCAGAATTCATTTAAGGATTGAAAGCCGAATTTCTGAGTTTTCATCAGGTGATTAGGCCAGTTTAATGTTTGTGAAGCCTGAAGGTCTTCTCGACAACATTAAACTAGTCTTATGTGTGCATGCATTTGTATGGAAACTTACGGCAAACGTCAAATGAACCAAACAGCAAAGTGACATCTCGCTAGCAAAATAAAATTGTGAAACCAATGAAATGCAAACCGGTCCTTTTAAATCTGCCCAACTGCAAATGTTTTTTAAATACATGTACATGTAGTTCATTTAGGCCGATTGCAGTAAAAATGTCAATATTATGTGGGTTTTTTTTGTACTTTCCGCACCAAGATACCATCTGTATACAAATAACTGATTAAAAGTATTGATTATGCTTTCTAAGTAATAAAGTGTCTTAGTTGAAAACTGGTTATGGGGACTATACATGTAGGTTTACTTGATTCTGTCAGTTCATTATTATGTCTACACAATTTTGTCCGCTCTCTAACTTCCACACATTCGGCACAATTTTCAAATAACATTGTGATGTGTTGCGCACAATTTGGTGGCTACTTCAAAAATCAACAGGGTTTTCCACAACCCTCAAAGTTTGTGCTTCTGTCACACTGTTTAATCTATTCTCAAGTCTGCCTATAAAGACTCGTCATCAAAGTGTTACCTACTGCATTATTGGTGGTGTCCGGCCTGTAACTTTTTGAATTCTTAGACTTATTTTCAAATAATTTAATAGAAGTACCAGTATAACACATAACGTGACAACTTGTGGCATGCAACACCTGGCGACTATTTCAAAGTTCAAAGTAATGTACAGTACAGCTGTGTTCCATATACTGCATTGTTGTCATGTCAGCCTGTATCTTCCATGGGTATGAATCCATTTTCAAATAACTTCACAGAATAGTTTAACATAACTCAAAGCGTTGTATGCTCTCCTGGTGGCTACCGCAAAGGTCAAGGTCACGAATAGGACTCGGGGTGGTGGTGGGGAGGGGGGTGCATATGAAACATTTAAACTAATCTTGATGACCTTTCCCATTTAAGAGAATGGTGAAAACAAACGGAGTGCGAGGCTAAGCACATACACTTTGTACACATTCCTCCATATCTAACATAATGGAGAGTTTCTAGCTTGACTTGCAAGGCATTTTATAACATATCAAAATTAATATATACAGAAACTATACATGACAAATGTTTATATTTGCAGGGCACTGTGGGCTTCAAGAATGCTAAAAAGAGTACAAATGTAGCTGCACAAGCTGTTGGTTTGGCCATAGGTCAGGTGAGTGCTGTATTTATATACAATATTATCATGAGTCAGGTGTGGGTGCTGCATTTATAGACAGTATTACCATGGATCATGTGAGTGCTGTATTTATAGACAGTATTACTATGGATCATGTGAGTGCTGTATTTATAGACAGTATTACCATGGATCAGGTGAGTGCTGTATTTATATACAATATTACCATGAGTCAGGTGAGTGCAGTATTTATATACAATATTACCATGGTCAGGTGAGTGCTGTATTTATAGACAATATTACCATGGGTAGCTTGAGAGCTGTATTTATAGACAATATTACCATGAGTCAGGTGAGTGCTGTATTTATATACAATATTGCAATGGGTCAGGTGAGTGTGGTATTTATAGACAATATTACCATGGATCAGGTGAGTGCTGTATTTATAGACAATATTACCATGGATCAGGTGAGTGCTGTATTTATAGACAATATTACCATGGATCATGTGAGTGCTGTATTTATAGACAATATTACCATGGATCAGTTGAGTGCTGTATTTATAGACAATATTACCATGAGTCAGGCAAGTGCTGTATTTATATACAATATTGCAATGGGTCAGGTGAGTGCGGTATTTATATACAATATTACCATGGTCAGGTGTGTGTGCTGTATTTATATACAATATTACCATGGTCAGGTAAGTGCGGTATTTATAGACAATATTACCATGGTCAGGTGTGTGTGCTGTATTTATATACAATATTACCATGGTCAGGTTAGTGCGGTATTTATAGACAATATTACCATGGGTAGCGTGAGAGCTGTATTTATAGACAATATTACCATGAGTCAGGTGAGTGCTGTATTTATATACAATATTGAAATGGGTCAGGTGGGTGCTGTATTTATATACAATATTACCATGGTCAGGTGAGTGCAGTATTTATAGACAATATTACCATGGATCAGGCGAGTGCTGTATTTATAGACAATATTACCATGAGTCAGGTGAGTGCTGTATTTATATACAATATTACCATGGGTCAGGTGAGTGCAGTATTTATAGACAATATTACCATGGGTAGGGTGAGAGCTGTATTTATATACAATATTACCATGGGTCAGTTGAGTGCGGTATTTATAGACAATAATACCATGAGTCAGTTGAGTGCTGTACATGTATTTATATACAATATTGCAATGGGTCAGGTGAGTGCAGTATTTATATACAATATTACCATGGGTCAGTTGAGTGCGGTATTTATAGACAATATTACCATGAGTCAGTTGAGTGCTGTATTTATAGACAATATTACCATGAGTCAGGTGAGTGCTGTATTTATAGACAATATTACCATGAGTCAGTTGAGTGCTGTATTTATAGACAATATTACCATGAGTCAGGTGAGTGCTGTATTTATATACAATATTACCATGGGTCAGTTGAGTGCGGTATTTATAGACAATATTACCATGGGTAGGGTGAGAGCTGTATTTATAGACAATATTACCATGGGTCGAGTGAGTGCTGTATTTATAGACAATATTACCATGGATAGGGTGAGTGCTGTATATATAGACAATATAACCATGGGTCAAGAGAGTGCTGTATTTATAGACAATATTACCATGGGTCAGGTGATTGCTGTATTTATAGACACTATTACCAAGGGTCTGGTGAGTGCTGTATTTATAGACACTATTACCATGGGTTGGGTTAGTGTTGTATTTATAGACAATATTACCATGAGTCGGGCGAGTGCTGTATTTATAGACACTATTACCATGAGTTGGTTGAGTGCTGTATATATAGACAATATTGCCATGGGTTGGGTTAGTGTTGTATTTGTAGACACTTTTACCATGTGTTGGGCGAGTTCTGTATTTATAGACACTATTACCATGAGTTGGTTGAGTGCTGTATATATAGACAATATTACCATGGGTCGGGTGAGTGCTGTATTTATAGACAATATTACCATGGGCCGGATGAGTGCTGTATTTATAGACACTATTACCATGGGTCAAGTAAGTGCTGTATTTATAGACAATATTAGTATTATTACCATGGGTCAGGTGAGTGCTGAATTAAGACATTATTACCATGGGTCAGGGGAGTGCTGTATTTAGACAATATTACCATAGGTCAGGTGAGTGCTGTATTTTTAGACACTACTACCATGGGTCAGGTGAGTGCTGTATTTATAGATAATACTACCCTAGGTCAGGTGAGTGCAGTAATTATAGACACTACTATGGGTCAGGTGAGTGCTGTATTTATAGACAATATAACCATGGGTCAGGTTAGTGCTGTATTTATAGACACCATTACCATGGCTCAGGTGAGTGCTGTATTTATAGACAATATTACCATGGGTCAGGTTGGGATTGCTTTCGAATCAAATTGGGTCTCTTGGTTTCCTTTGAGATACTTTGAAAGGTTGGGATTGCTTTTGAACCAAATTGGGTCTCAGTCAGGGTCAACGTCAATTAAAGTAGAGAGCTTCCCTTCATTGACTCGAGTTTTGTTTAAGATATTTTGGTGAAATTTTATGGCCGTGATCCTCAACATAAAAGGAGACTTTGAGTTACTTTTGAGCATAACATGGGTCAGGGTCAATCAAGGTTACTGTTACTAAACATTTTGACTTGTAAGCTTTATTTGTATATCATTTTATTATGGTCAGATCAGTAACTCATTTTTCAGTCATTGTTGCTTAAAACAACTGACTCGCCTTGCAAACAATATAATAGCAAACTAAAAAAGAGATTAACGACGACACGGAGGATAGAGTTTTCCTGCATTGGGAAAAGCTGTATATTTTATGAACAGAAATGGGATAGTCGAAAAATAGTTGAATGTCAGTTGATATTTAACAACTTTAATATTTCTTTCAGGATTTGTGCAAGAAAGGTCTAAAGAATGTCCGCCTCATAGTGGTGGGCACAGGAACTGGGAGACTGGTAAGAATCTGATGTAGAGGAGATGTGAGATACGTTTATTTAGGAATGTCATTATTTAAACTTTGCTTGGAACAGGTTGATACTACAGTACACTTATAGTTATCATGCAGACGCTTCTGGCAGTAACCTAATAACATTGGAATCAGTCATCTTGACAATCTCGATATATCCTGTTCTGGATGGGGTTAGGTGTTACACGTGATGCGTTAGTAGCAAATGATGGTTTACACAATGTTGTGTAATTTTAATCAACAGTTACGGCAGATAGGTTTATAATCAGATTTTTTTTTTAATGAATTAAAATATTTTAATTAATATTTTTACAATATAGTTGTTTTGAATCTTTGCATATAAACGAGACGTTAAGTCACTGTATAAACATAGGTTTTCCCATTCAATATACATGTAGTACTATTTCTTACACAATATAAAATTTGGTGTATGCATATTCCATACAGCCTGTATTTTAATAATTGAAAATTTATTATACAAAGGATGTTCCACAGTTTTTTTACCAGCAATAAAGCTTTTCAAAAAACATTTCTTGGTCAGGTTTGTGACTTATTTAGGTCTCACTACACAGTTGAATTTTGTTCTTTGTTCTATATAAAATAAGGTCTAGGATTTCCATGATAAAAAAATAATTCCACATAGAATTTTTTTAAAGTATTTTTTTTTCATAGCAGGAATGTAAACCCCATAAAAAAGCACAGTAACTGGTAGGTTGACCAGCTTGTTTTTTTTTTGAAGAGGGTGCAGTGACACCCTGAGATTTTTTGAAAAAAGAAGTCCTCAAATGCTCATAAATACATGCATACATGTATGTTGAAATCCTATAAAAGTCACCTTTTTAACACCAGTGATGTCTTATTGCAGCATATACCATGTCAACTTTTGCTCTACTCATCTGCAGCAAGAAATCACAGCCACTATGAATCATTTTGAAAATATTTCAAAACCAAGATACATAGGCCTTATTTTTAAGTGTAAGAGTCATGTAACTGTTGGAAAAAAGGAGCATAACTGTGCAGTGAGACGTTAAGTGTCCATTTTTATATTTCAGCCATCCATCAAGGGTGTTCAACTAGCAGGCGTGAATATTGTTTCTATATCGGACAAAACACATCCAAGTATAAATCTACGACCAAGGAAAGCTAGAAAATGATAGGCAATAGGTGAAGTATAGTTTTTGTTCATTTAAAAGTTTTCTTAGTTTTCTCTTCAAGTAATGTTGGATTAACGGATTCTTAGGATCTCATTTATTTTACACAGTTGTTAAACTAATCCTGGGTAGAACCAGTATTAAGCATATACATACATTAAGCTTATATAAAAATCCTCAATCAAGGATACTCGGTCAGAGATGGCACATGTTACCCGCTGGTCGTTAATCCAAATGTTCTACCACTAGACCGTTATGCTCGACAATTTTTGCCAAAACTTTGGAAAATGATATTTGTCGAAAACTTATGGAAATGTTTATATTTATTTTCAGGTACTGGTTAAATCACTCGAGGCTGAAATTGAGAATTAAATGGAAAATTTGGAAATAAAGAGAATATTTTAATTGGAGTCTGCTGCTTTTATTAAACTGACATACAAAAAAAATGTCATGTAGATTTAAAAAAAAAAAGGTTTCTAAATTAAAACGACTGATGGGGGGAGGGGTGAACAAAAATTATTTTTAAAATGAATAAAACGCATCTTATTATCTTAAATAAAGACAATCTAAATCGTTTGGAATGTCAAACCCACCAAAACTTGACAAAATAGACATTTAAATTAGATTGGTAAACTTGAAATGAAATCCCCATTCTATAAATAGAAAGCACTTAAATTAATACTGTTCGACGACCTTTGTGTCGTCATTCAGACTTTTTCTAAGATGAAACACTGTTTATTATGTGTAAACCGGTAAAACAGATCAAATTAAAATCAAATGAAATCACGTGACCAATTTAACACATCACAAAATATGATTTCAAGCAGGAAATCTATTTTAGTCCAACCTGGGCGTGTAGCCCAAGTTAGGAAATTCTTTTTCAATATAATATTTTGGCATGTTTAAATAGATATTCTTATGGCAATATGGGGTCAGTGAGTATATATAGGCATACTGTATTGGAAAAAAATGTTAATAGCCAATTTTAAAATTTTGATAAATTCCCTTTAAGACCCTCATATGGTGTTTGAAGCCACAGTTACAATGGCTTAGAATGAATTACAGATCATTCTATAGTAAATGGATTTTCTACTTGGAATTTCAGTAAAACAATTCAATTACATTTTAATCATTTTACTTTTCAAGTAATTTACAATTTGGTAAAATTTATTTTTAACATATTTTTACAACAATACAAATCATTTGTTTCATTTGAACTGTGTCCACAGGTAGTTTATGGAAAAAACAACTTGGATTTTAAAAAAGCTGAGATTACATAATTATGACAGAACCAAATGATATGAAAAATGATGATTATTAGTTAATTATATTTCAATAAACTACCTCGGAACATAGACAACCCATTCATTACATCTCGTACACATTTCTGATTAAATAGAGTCTGGTATTGTGCACAAGTTTTTGACTGGCACTCATTAATTTTTGCCAGTATGTTCTCCATACAGCTGTTTGTGAATGCAATATGATGCTGATTAAATAATGTACCGTACCGGTTTATTAACGGTAAGATCACTATTTATGTTCGGACACCAAAAAGTAATTTACGGATATACACGAAATATTCATGAGTGCCAGGTTAACATTAACAGACAATGTGTTCCATACATCTTGGCAAGTAACAGAACAATGTCTACATCTTGATGGATGGATGGATACAAAACTAATGCATAAATCCAATACACTATTGTGAAAATGTCATCCTATTTTTAAATGGAACTTACTGTATTGGGTGTTTTTAACGAACACTAAAATTAATACTGAGTTGCAATAGAAAACAATAGCTACCTGTATTGGACAATTCCAACAATAAATAGAATGACATCACTTAGATACGATAAATGCATTTGGTTGTTCATAGCCACATACCAGTGAGACACATACAAGTTTACACTACAAATTACATGATAATTGTGATTGGTGCCAAAATCACAGGGTTGGGAGTTGCAGCCACATTTCCAAATTATCTGTCCAATTTTCATCCCTGGAAATGAAAACTTAGTCAAATTTCCCAGAGAAGAAACATTAACTAGCTTATTCACCAGGTGTCTTGATTTTGTCGTCAAACACAAATATATCGGGGATTTCTCTGTTGTCCACTGGGTCCATTATACAGACAACATTATTACAGTTTGTTTGTATTACCGGTACTAGTTGGCTGGTTATTAATCATACTGTACTTGTAACTCATCTATAGAAATGTAATGAATAAAACTCATGACATTCAACTACAATGTATATGTATATAATGTATGCACAATATCACACCACAAACACAAGCAATATAATCAATATAATATATATATATGGCTGACTTTTTTATTGGCCGTCTATATTACCAAGTAAAACTGGCGCACACAGACCCCCAACGATGAAGGGGACTACAAAGTTCACGGCAGACACACCAGGCTCCAATTTCACCAACAAATTTCTATACTTCAATACATAAATAAAACTAAAAAACATCCAGGTGATCGCAATTTCAGACTGGTGCTAGGAAAATTGCAAATGATTTCATTAACATTGATAACAGAATATTAAAGTAACCATTTAAAATTATGTTAAGTTTTTACGTAAAACTCAAGAAAATGTTGGTGAAACAAGAGCCAGAATGTTAATGTGGATTACAAGTACATGGCAAACATAGTTTACACTTATTATGCTGACCATTTAATTTTCAGTATTACCGTATTAGGAAACAATGTTTATGAAAATCCATCCACATAGACTCATTGCAAGTTATTTGCTAGATGAACTGGGTCTATCTTGTTTTAATTAGTACCATTGATCCTTTATTTTCAAATAAGCTTAGAACCTTCACACTCGCGAGTATCATCTTGTGGATGCTGTACTTGTATATTAAAAGATTGTTAAATGTAAACTGAACAGGACACTTTAGTGTTCATATGCACTTTGATAAACAAAACTCCGATGCTTTGATAGCCCTGGCTATCAGACTAGAAGAACAAAGTTATACACTAATATAAAAATGATCAGTCTGGTTAGATTGCTACTGAACTACATATTCTATGCCTACAATTATTTATTCATGATCACTCAACACAATAAAAAATAATACAAACTATATGCTGTACACAATACAACATGATATATAAAAAAAACTTTAAATTGTTCATGCAAGTTTTCTAGCACTGCATTTATAGCAAAAAAAGACATTAACATAAAACACCTCTAAAGTACATACAACTACAAACATTTAATTTAAGTTGGCATTTTTCTTTAAAAAAAAAATGCTGTAAAAAACATGCCACAGTACAATTAGCATCAATGATATTAAGTTTATTATACCATACAAGATATTGAATGGGGCTTGCCCTCTTAAAATTGGGACTTATACAATTTATCAACATTTAATGATTTAAACATAGTTACAAGTCTCGAAATTTCCGAGATGATATCCAAGATTCATTCATCAAATACAGAATTTGCAAATATGAAATAAGGAGTAAGACTTATTTTAGAAGTTCCTGTTAAAGTAACTTTATCCTGACCAAAATATACGTTATATGGTGTTTTCATTTTACTTTCTGGCGTTTATTATATTTTCTGTTTAAAAAATGTAATATTTTAGTCCCAAGTACCATGAGCCTGTTGTAAGCTTCAGTACAGTAAGTATGACTGAATTTTTGTTTTATATTCCCATATCTAAAAACTGTCCATGGATGTAACAATCAGTTTTGCAATGATAAATGGCACTTTAATGGACATTTTAATTTAAAAGTCGATATGATAATCTGCTCCCTGATGTTGTACACTGGACGATTTGGCATCATCTCCCTTACATTTGGATCAAAATGTGTTTGAAGAAATTTATTTAATTAAGACGGGAGTCCATTTCAGTTGTTTCACACATTGTGCAGTGTGAATCCTACTACAATTCGATGAAAAAAAAGTTTTTTGAGTACATAAACCCTCCGCAATAATTTAAACATTATGAGGAAAATAAGGAAGTTTTTGTTAACACAATAATTTAAAATTCGAACAATGTGTAATTATATTCCTATTTTTTCCGATTATGAAAACTTGATTATTGTTAAAGGAAGTATATTGAATGACATTCACCTCTCAATATGGTGTCCTAAAAAAATATTACAAATACAAAGATGTACATAAAACTTGCATATTTATGAATACAATGTATATACTTATATATTACAGCTTTATTATTTGTGTTGGGTTTTTAGAAGCTATATCATTGGATTTGTTTACTTTTCCATTTTGAACGAACTGTCTTCGTTATTCGCATCAATTATCGTAAACCGCGACCGTGTTAATATTTGCATCCCGCATAAAGTATTGTCAATATTTTGTTTATTGTTACTTTAATAACTCTTAGGTTATTTATGGCATTGAATCGGTACACAAGCATATAACATATAGAGAAATTCTCCATTTGCAGCTGTAATGTGTAGTTTGCCAATATAATCCCTTTAAATGTTTAGGGTGCTTATTTCAGCCAAAGGTATTTTGGATTTTGTGAACATAATTTTTGAAGGAAAAATATAAATATCAGTTAAGCAGCCTTTCTTAGTGGTAAATAAAAATACTTCCATACTTAAAATCCTGCGGAATACCATTTGAAATCACAAAAAGATGATTTTGGTTCACTTTCAATGCCAAATTTTGAAAGTATGGTTAGTTTTTTTCCCCATAAATATATGTTAAACTATATTAAATATGTGTTAATTACATTATACATGTATAAAGAAATGCTGAAAGTTTTATCATAATAGTTAACATTCATTGGAGTTTTAGCAAAATATATGATAAAAATTTGTCAACATTAAAATTTGCACTGATTTTTTCTCCATCTAAAATCAGTGTTTGTTGTAAAAAAATTGCTTAACTCGACATATTTTCAAACATAAAACACTTTTATTTACCGCTTAGAAAGGTTGATCTCCTGATATCCGATTTATTTATTTGCCACTGAATTTATAGTTATAAAAGCCAGAAAAATAAAAATTAATGTTGATTATACAGGGAACCAACACAAAATGATTGTCAGCAAGGCAGAACACCAACCTCACTTGTACTCTCAAAGAAGACTATAAACAAATAAACAAAATAGCATTTAAAAACATTCAATTTGACTAAGGCCATTGTAAATCAATTGCTAGATAATCATCCAAATTTTTCTTAAAAAGGAGGGAGGGGGGAGGATTTTATTCTATTTTTTTATTTTATTATTTTTTTAATGAAATTAAAAAGGGTTGAGGCGGCATAAAAATTAGGGGGCAGGTGGGGATGATAATCTAGCAATAAATTTATTATGTTCTTATTGAGAGATGAAGACAAATCTGTTGGTTTTATTTTGTATTTATATACCTAATGTAAGCTCAATGAAAACCATTGCAGAATGAATCTAAAAGCTAATCTTAGAACTAACATTTTCCCATTTAACTTGGGACATAATAATTGGCCCCGGTTGTTCAAAGAAGCATTTACCTTAAAGCTACATTAATTATGGTTTACTGTAATGTTAAAAAAATGTTAATCTGAACTGTTGTTCAATAAAATGTTAAACTTTAACAGAGAGCCAAATACATGTAGCTAACATTAACACCAAAGTTAGATGTGGTGTTACACCACAATTAAAATATATCGCTAATGTTAAACTGGGTCATTAACATATTTACACAGGAGTAACTTTCTAATGGCAGTCCAACATTAAAATATTTTGAACAACACTTTTTCATTGTAGCATTAACTTATGTTCAAAGTTCTTCAAAGCTTGGTTAGCTTAACCACCTGTTAAGTGAAATTTTGTAACTTCAATATTTGTTTTACTTAATGATGTTATGGTAATTTCAATGCATAATGGAATATTCTCATAATTTTCAATAAAATAATAACCTAAAATGCTGTAAAATCTCAAAATATCGTGATTTGAAAATTTCACTTAACCCAGTGTTAAGTTAACCAAGCTTTGAACAACTGGTCCCAGAGTGTTAAAAGTTGGCGCTTCTTTAACCCTTTACTCCATAAATACGCGTTTTCCCGCACCAATAACAGAAGGCCTTTGAAAACAGTGCAGGAAGAGTTCAGATTGCTCGTAACGAGCAATCTGAACACTTCCTGCACTGTTTTCCACTCTGTCAGTTAATATAAACATAAATCACCCATTGCTGATATGTGGTGAATAAATGCTTTCAATATAAGAGGTGTCCAAAGGCGTCTATATGAAGTAAAGGGTTAAACAAATGGGCCAAGGTTAATATATGGGTGAGCAGTGCCTTGTAGTGATAATAGCCCCTGATAATAATAATGACCATGTGAGCGTTAGCATTCACGGCAGTCAGATTAAGATATAAACACATCTAATGTAAAGCAACATTAATAACATATTATGGTCAAAAATCTATATATTCCTGCCAAGTTTACTGTTGATGTTTCATATAAAAACAACTATGATATTTTGAGAGAAAGTAACAAAAATGGGGATATAAACAAAGACATTAATAAACATTTTAAGCTTTTATAAAATATAAATCCATCATTATACATAACAATGAGAAACAAAGAAATTACTCGTTCCGGCTGATAACTGATATTTTCATGATTATTGTAGTTAGATACAATATCCATCTATCTCGCACAGTTCTATTGCTACATGATCTTTTTATATATGAACCATTTCTTTGTTGCCATATTGATATCTTATTCATTGCATATCATTAATTTTTCTCACAAAACTCTTTACAAAAACATAGCATATAAATCAAACTTATTGAGAAAAAAAAAAAAAAAAAAAAAAAAGGATTCATAATTATGTCCTAGTTACACCAGCCAAACATAAACATTTGACTAGTCAATGTATCACTCCATTTACTATCAGTAAAACATTCTTGTATTACTAACAAGTTTAACACATTAATGTAATACTCTTCCAATCAAGGGCAGGATTGGGTCAAATACTCTTGAAAGACTCAGATCTCTGAGAAATTAATGTGCAACTCTTCCAATCAAGGGCAGGATTGGGTCTATTATTCTTAAATGACTCGGATCTCCGAGAAATGAATGTTATACTCTTCCAATCAAGGGCAGGATTGGGTCAAATATTCTTGAACGACTCGGATCTCCGAGATATGAATATGCAACTTTTCCAATCAAAGGCAGGATTGGGTCTAACATTCTTGAACGACTCAGATCTCTGAGAAATGAATGTGCAATTCTTCCAATCAAGGGCAGGATTGGGTCTAACATTCTTGAACGACTCGGATCTCTGAGAAATGAATGTGCAATTCTTCCAATCAAGGGCAGGATTGGGTCTAACATTCTTAAACGACTCGGATCTCCGATAAATGAATGTGCAACTCTTCCAATCAAGGGCAGGATTGGGTCTAACATTCTTAAACGACTCGGATCTCCGAGAAATTAATGTAATACTCTTCCAATCAAGGGCAGGACTGGGTCTAACATTCTTAAACGACTCAGATCTCTGAGAAATGAATGTGCAATTCTTCCAATCAAGGGCAGGATTGGGTCTAACATTCTTAAACGCCTCGGATCTCCGAGAAATTAATGTAATACTCTTCCAATCAAGGGCAGGATTGGGTCTAACATTCTTAAACGACTCAGATCTCTGAGAAATGAATGTGCAACTCTTCCAATCAAGGGCAGGATTGGTTCTAACATTCTTGAACGACTCAAATCTCTGATAAATGAATGTGCAACTCTTCCAATCAAGGGCAGGATTGGGTCTTACATTCATGAACGACTCAGATCTCTGAGAAATGAATGTGCAACTCTTCCAATCATGGGCAGGATTGGGTCTAACATTCTTGAACAGCACAGATTTCCAAGAAATTAATGTACCACTCTTCCAATCAAGGGCAGGACTTGGTCTTACATTCTTGAATAACTCAGATCTTCAAGAAATTAGAGTGCAACTCTTCCAATCAAGGGCAGGATTGGGTCTTACACTCTTGAACGACTAGGGATTCTGAGAAATTAATGTAATACTCTTCCAATCAAGGGCAGAATTTGGTCAAACATTCTTGAACGACTCGGATCTCCGAGAAATGAATGTGCAACTCTTCCAATCAAAGGCAGGATTTGGTCTAACATTTTTGAGCCACTCAAATCTTCGAGAAATGAATGTAATATTAAGGGCAGGATTAGGCCAAAAATTCTTGAATGACTCAGATCTCTGAGAAAAATATGTAATACTTAGGGCATAATTAGGCCAAACCATCTGGAACGACTCGGAACTCTGAGAAGTTGATGTACTATTAAGGGCAGAATTAGGCGGAACAACTCTGAGAAATTAATGTATTACTCTTCCAATCATGGACAGGGTTGGGTCTAACATTCTTCAAAGGACTCAAAAGACAGGCAGGATTGTTTTATTGAAGGAAATACTCCTACGGTTAAGTTGTGGTTCATTGGCTAATGCAGGTCAATATCATTGTATTCATAGGGGTGTAAAACATTGACTGGACCTACAATTTTTAAATTAATTTTTTTTTTAAATATTTTTATAAATCCTGTCTTATATGTGTGTGCATTGCTGTTGTTTTTAAATCATTTCTGAGAGAAGTCCACAATTTTAAGAGAGTGATGTATTATGTATTGGGTTTAACGTTGCTTTCAGCAATTTTTCAGCAATATCACAACGGTGTCCACTGGAGACAGCTTTACAGTGCTGCCACATTGAGATTCCACACTGTAGACACGGAACATGAAACCCCGCCCAGTCAGATTATACTGGCACTGGATACACCAGTCATAGAGCTGTTTCTGGATTGTAAGATCAAATGTGAAAGCTGCTATTGCCATGTTTGAAATGCTTTTTATCTTTATCAATTTTTTCTTTTTAAAATCTCTGCTATGAGAGTACTGTTACTGTTTAATATTTCTATAGTTGGTATGAATTAATTCAGAACTAGTGAATGCATGACTTCATAATGTCTAGCATTTTTTTTTTTTATATTTTCATGATTTTATTATTTTTTTGGTCGTGGGTCCTGTCAATACTAGACACCCCTATGAAATCAACATTACTTTACTACACGCCACTTTACTACTGTATGTACCCACCAAAAATCAACGTCATTTATTGATGTTACAATCATGGAACAGTACCTTAGACTTTAAAAATAACAAATTTCAAATAAAAAATGGCCGAACAGTCTAAGGATTTTTTTAACATATTTTGTCTTAAAAATTATTCAATTAAAATGTTATGTTTTGATAACTTTCAAATAAAAAAGATGTTTAAAAAAAATTCAAATAAAAAATGGCCTAACAATATCTTAGAAATGATAATAGAAAAAAATGTTAACCGTTAAAATTTAAAATATTGAGTTACTTTAAAAAGTTTTATTATTTTTTATTATGTTAACAAAAAAAACACACAAAAGAACTGTTCCATGTTGCTTATCTTTACAAAATTCTACCAGTTGCTTTGTCTTTTGGTTTGCTGTAATTGATATTATGTTAAATTTAGCAAAGAAATATAACAAGAAATATACATTTAAACAAATAATAGGCAGACCTGGGCCAAACTGACTTGTAAGGCTGGGAATATAACAAGTAAATATAACTTTAAACCAATCATAGGCAGACCTGGGCCAAACTGACTTGTAGGGTTTGGAATCTAACAAGTAAATATAACATCATGGGAAGACTTGGGCCAAACTGACATGTAGGGTTTGGAATCTCACAAGTAAATATATCTTAAAAGTTCAAACCAATCATGGGGAGACTTAGGCCAAAGTGACTTGTAGGGTTTGGAATCTTTTAACAAATATACATTTAAACCATTCGTAGGCAGACCTGGGCCAAACTGACTTGTAGGGTTTGGAATCTAACAACTAAATATAACTTTAAAACCAATCATAAGCAGACCTGGGCCAAACTGACTTGTAGGTTTTGGAATCTACAAGCAAATATAGTTTTAAACCAATCAAAGGCAGACCTGGGCCAAACTGACTTGTAGCTTTTGAAATCTACATGCAAATATTACTTTAAAACCAATCATAGGCAGACATGGGCCAAACTGACTTGTAGGTTTTGGAATTTACCAGCAAATATAACTTTAAAACCAGTCATAGGCAGACCTAGGCCAAACTGACTTGTACGGTGTGGAATCTAACAAACAAATACTCATTTAAACAAATCGTGGGCAGACCTGGGCCAAACTGACTGATAGGGTTTGGAATCTAACAAGCAAATATAACTTTAAACCAATCATGGGCAGACCTGGGCCAAACTGACATGTAGGGTTGAAAATCTTTTAAGCAAATATACATTTAAACCAATCAAAGGCAGACCTGGGCCAAACTGACTTGTAAGGTTTGGAATCTAACAGGCAAATATAACTTTAAACTAATCATAGGCAGACCTGGGCCAAACTGACTTGAAGGGTTTGGAATCCAACAGGCAAATATAACTTTAAACCAATCATAGGCAGACCTGGGCCAAACTGACTTGTAGGGTTTGGAATCTGACAAGCAAATATAACCTTAAACCAAATATGGGCAGACATGGGCCAAACTAAATTATAGCGCTGGGAATCTTTTAAGCCAATATACATTCAAACCAATCATAGGCAGACCTGGGCCAAACTGATATGTAGGGTTTAGAATCTGACAAGTAAATATGACTTTAAACCAATCATAGGCAGACCTGGGCCAAACTGACTTGTAGGGTTTGGAATCTGACAAGCAAATATACATGCAGGTCAGTATCATTGTATTCATAGGGGTGTAAAACATTGACTGGACCTACAATTTTTAAATTTATTTTTTCTTTTCATATTTTTATAAATCCTGTCTTATATGTGCATGGCTGTTGTTTTTAAATCATTTCTGAGAGAAGTCCGCAATTTTAAGAGAGTGATGTATTATGTACGGGGTTTAACGTTGCTTTCAGCAATTTTTTAGCAATATCACAACGGTGTCCACTGGAGACAGCTTTACAGTGCTGCCACATTGAGATTCCACACTGTAGACACGGAACATGAAACCCCACCCAGTCAGATTATACTGGCACTGGATACACCAGTCATAGAGCTGTTTCTGGATGATAAGTATCAAATGTGAAAACTGCTATTGCCATGTTTGAAATGCTTTTTGTCTTTATCAATTTTTCTTTTTAAAATCTTTGCTATGAGAGTACTGTTACTGTTTAATATTTCTATAGTTGGTATGAATTAATTCAGAACCAGTGAATGCATGGTTTCATAATGTCCAGCATTTTTTTTTTTTTTATATTTTCATGATTTTATTGTTTTTTTGGTCGTGGGTCCTGTCAATGCTACACACCCATATGAAATCAACACTACTTTACTACACGCCACTTTACTTCTGTATGTACCCACAACAACTCAAGGTCATTTATCAATATTACAATCATGGAACAGTACCTTAGACTTTAAAAATAACAAATTTCAAATAAAAAATGGCCGAACAGTCTAAGGATTTTTTTTAACATATTTTGTCTTAAAAATTATTCAATGAAAATGTTATGTTTTGATAACTTTCAAATAAAAAAGATGTTTAAAAAATTTCAAATAAAAAAATGGCCTAACAATTTCTTAGAAGTGGTAATAGAAAAAAATGTTAACCGTTAAAATTTAAAATATTGAGTAACTTTAAAAAGTATTATTATTTTGTATTATGTACACAAAAGAACTGTTCCATGTTGCTTATCTTAAAAAAAATTCTACCAGTTGCTTTGTCTTTTGGTTTGCTGTAATTGTTATTATGTTAAATTTAGCAAACAAATATAACAAGAAAATATACATTTAAACCAATAATAGGCAGACCTGGGCCAAACTGACTTGTAGGGTTGGGAATCTAATAAGTAAATATAACTTTAAACCAATCATAGGCAGACCTGGGCCAAACTGACTTGTAGGGTTTGGAATCTAACAAGTAAATATAACTTCAAACCAATCATGGGAAGACTTGGGCCAAACTGACTTGTAAGGTTTAAAATCTAATATTAAGTAAATATACATTTAAACCAATCATAGGCAGACCAGGGCCAAACTGACTTGTAGGGTTTGGAAATTAACACATTAATTAACTTTTAATCAATCAAAGGCAGACCAGGGCCAAAATGACTTGAAGGGTTTGGAATCTAACTAATTTAATTAACTTTAAATCAATCAAAGGCAGACCTGGGCCAAACTGACTTGTAGGGTTTGGAATCTAACACATTAATTAACTTTAAATCAATCAAAGGCAGACCAGGGCCAAACTGACTTGTAGGGTTTGGAATCTAACAAATTAATTAACTTTAAATCAATCAAAGGCAGACCAGGGCCAAACTGACTTGTAAGGCTTGGAATCTAAAAAGTTAACTTTAAATCAATCAAAGGCAGACCAGGGCTAAACTAACTTGTGGGGTTAGGAATCTAACAAGCAGGTGTACTTATAGATCAATTAAAAGCTTAGACATCTACAAAACAATGTATTGTAACACCAATCATAAATCTGAAAGGGCTTAACAGGTTTGTAGGCCTTTGAAAGTTAAAAAAGTAATCTGATGCTTGTTGATTGCAGGTTTCACTTTGCCAGTGGGTTTGCAGAGCTTGAAGATCGAACAAAGCGATAAACCCCACCATCCATCACAGGCAGGACTGGGTCAAACATTCTCGAGTGCTTGTCAGATAGGGATCACTGATAAGATTTGGTAACTCAGCCATTTAAGTATGACTGAATTATTCCTTTGGTCAACCTTGGTCCACGACATGTAATTAACTATGGTTGACATGTCCTACGGTTAAGTTGTGGTACATTGGCTAATGTAAGTCAGTATCATTGTATTCATAGGGGTGTAAAACATTGACTGGACCCACAATTTTTTAATTAATTTTTTTTTTATATTTTTATAAATCCTGTTCTATATGTGCATTGCTGTTGTTTTTTTAAATAGTTTCTTAAACAAGTCCATAATTTTAAGAGAGTGATGTATTATGTATGGGGTTTAACGTCACTTTCAGCCATGTTTCAGCGATAATATGACAGTGTCTACTGGAGACAGCTTTACAGTGCTGCCACATTGAGATTCCACGCTGCAGACACAGAACATGAAATCCCACCCAGTCAGATTTTACTGGCACTGGATACACCAGTCAAAGAGCTGTTTTCTGGATGGTAAGATATTAATGTGAAAGCTGCTATTGCCATATTAGAATTGCTTTTTTTCTGTCTTTATCAATTTTAATTTTATTTAAAGGAATTTTTGCTTTGCTATGAGAGTACTGTTGCATGTTTAATATTTCTAGAGTTTAATGTTATAAATTTCTTAATTCAGATCCAGTGAATGCGTGGCTTCAAAATGGCCAGCATTTTTTTTTTTGTTTGTGGGTCCTGTCAATGCTACACACCCCTATGAAATCAACATTACTTTACTACACGCCACTTTGCTACTGTATGTACCCACAACAACTCAAGGTCATTTATCAATGAAGTTACAATCATGGAACAGTACCTTAGACTTTAAAAACAACAAATTTAAAATAAAAAATGGCAGAACAGTCTAAGGATTTTTTTATAAAAATGTTTATATTTTAATAACTTTCAAATAAAAAAAAAGCCGAACATAATCCAAGATAATTAAAAAAAAAAATTCAAATTAAAAATGACGAACAATATCTAATTATAACAGAAAAAAAAATAACCTGTAAATTCTAAAATATTATTTAAGTTTTTTTTTATGTTAACGAAAAAAAACACCAAAAACTGTTCCATGTTGCTTATCTTTACAAAATCCTACCAGTTGCCTTGTCCTTTGGTTTGTTGTAATTGTTATTATATTAAATTTAGAATTTAGCAACTGAAAATAGCTTTATGTTACTAAATGTATCTTTTCTTAAAAATTAAATAGAATAAAAATCTGAGCCAGCTAATTAAATTTCTATAAAGAATTGGAATGGTGTCTGCTTTATATAAAACTTATAAAAAAATAATAAATTCAAAATATTGTAACTCTGAACTAACCAAGAAAAAAAAGAAAAAAAATAGGTGAATACTTATTATAAAGTTATAACTAATGTAATAAATTAAAAAAAATAGATGTTAAATATAAACTGGCTAAACAATATCCAAGGTACTTTAAAAAGAAGATTTTCAAATAAAAACTGGCCGAACAATATCCAGGCTATTAAAAAAGAAGATTTTCAAATAAAAACTGGCCGAACAATAGCCTGGATATTCATTATTGTTTAAAAAAAAAGCGTGTTAAAAATGAATTGAAAACCAAAAGAAAAATAAATAATAATATTTCTGCTGTATTTAATGTATTATTATAGTTGAGTTACAATATTTTACCCTAATCATTATTAAAAAAAAAAAAAAAAAAAAAAAAAAAAATGATATAAATAATATGGCTGACATTAATGGTTCATATATCTATATAAACCAATGCCAGCAATTCCAACCAATCCTGCACCAAGTACAGTGGCGCCTGTCTTCCACAGCCAGGAAAACTGAAATTACAATAAAAATGAAAAGGTAATAAAATACATAATCATTGAACTTCAAATTACATCCTACAATACAAATTTAGTTTAATCATATGACAAATCATGTCAAAACTTGGAAAAATAAAGGTATTAGTATGAAGTGTAAGATAAGAAAAGAAGAGAATATAATAAAAGAGGGAAACAATTATCACATACATTCATCAAACATATGTGAGTTTTAACCATCAGTTTCAATAAACCATATGTGTCCATCATAACATAAATATACTGGTTAATTATACCTTCTTTGCATCATTTTCTACCCTGACTCTGTATGCTTCATCAATATCTGTTCCTGAATCTGTTCCCAAGGCTTCAATTTGTGCTCTTAGTTGTGCTTGCAAGGATTGCTCATGGACTTGAAGCTCTAGTAGAGCCCTGTGTTCTGCCTCTCTCTGCCTTCTCATCTGCGCTTCCTTCTGGGCTTGGTGGGCTTTGAGCTCTGCCTCTTTCTGGCGTCTTAGCTCAGATTCTATGGCTATTCTCTCAGCATGAAGCTCCTGTTGGGCTTTGAGCTCTGCCTCTTTCTGAATTCTTATCTCAGCTTCCATCTTGGCTTGGTGGGCTTTAAGCTTTGCCGCTTTCTTGCATCTTAGATGGGCTTCTATGGCTTGAATCTCCTGCTGAGCTTTCATCTCTGCCTCACTCTGCACTCTGGTCTGGGCTTTGATACCTTGTTCCCGATCTTCCTCTTGGATCTTAATGAAATCTGGTCTAGCTTTGAGCTCCTTCACTATCTGGGCTCTCAAATGGGCTTTAAAAGCATCTTCTTCAGCCAAAATCTCAGATAGTGATTTTAACTCTTTTTCCTTCTGTGTCTGCATCTTTGCTTCAATGGCATCTTTCTGAGCCTGACACTCTAGCTTCAATTTGAGCTCTTCATCCTGTGTACTCATCTGGAACATTTTGGCTTCCTCCTGGACTTTTATGAAATTCTGTCGGGTTTTCAGCTCGGCTATAACCTGTGCTCTTAGGTGGGCTTTAAAGGCTTCCTCTTCAGTTGCATAATTTTGCTGAGCATTAATCACTGCTACCATCTGTGCTTGCATTTTGGTAATGATGGTCTCCTCCAGTGCTTTATGCTCTTGTTGGCCTAGAAGCTCTGCCTCTTTTTGTGCTTTAGTTGCGATTTCCTCAGCCTGCATTTCTTCTTTTCTAGCTTCTGGAGAAAGTGTGGATGGTGCATCAGGGGTTGAAACTGAATTTTGCTGTTGCCTCTCAGCTTCCTCTAGTGCCTGCCTTACATCAGGAGGTACCATGGCTAACATCTGATTTGCAGCAAACTGAAGTTGTGCAGGATTGGCACTTTGTGCCACTAAAGACTGACCAAGGTTGTAAGCAAAAGCTCTTGTATCCTCCTCCGACATATGACCAGTCATAGCTTTCATTGCACTTGCGCAACCAAGTATGAATTTTTCATCCTCAGAAAGTTCTGGTTCCTGGTGGTCAGTTTCCTTAGATGTGGAAGGCTTTGGTTCTTCATTGACTGCTGATGTTGAAGGTTTGGGTTGGGAACTCGTGGAGTTCTGTAGGGGACAGGAGTATAAAGACAGTAGATAGATAGCCAGGTTTGAGAAAGAAAAAAGAAGTTAGAATAGAAATGAACTAGAAATGCATTCATGGGACACAGATGCCCCTGCTTTGTAACTATATTGTAGATATCAATAAAGCCAAATGTCAAGTTTCATCAAAATCGGTCCATCAATAAAGATTTTAAAGGTCAGAAACCGTCAGCCAATCAAGAGTCCAGATCACCTAATTAATATGCGCCAATCCATCTATTGTCAAACTTGACCTGGGTCTTGTTGGTAAAAAAGCCAAATATAAATTTTCGCCAAAATCGCTCCATAAATAAAGACTAAAGGTCGGAAACTAAAAGCCGATCAGAGCCCAGAACATCCTTATTAATATGCATGGATTTTGATGGAAATCAAACTTGAGCTGTAGTTTTATCACCTTACATCTTTCTACCAAATGTGAATCAAATCCATCCAATCCTTCAAGAGATATTGAGCAGAAACCAATTTCTTGACATTTGTCCAAGTCCAAAAAGGGGCATAACTCCATCAAAAATCATCAGATTGGAACAAAATATGAACTTGATCTGTATTACCTGAATGTGAAGTCACACACCAAATTTGGTTCAAATCTGTTCATTAAAACTAAAGATTTAAGTCGGAAACCATTTTGTGTGGAAGACAGGAGTATGAAAACAGTAAAGTGATAAGAAATATTGAGAGAAAGAGAAGTTAATGGACAAACTGTTTAGATGTGCAGGAAAGAAGTTAAATGTAAAATGTTGTAACAACATATCGTCTCTCCCGCTTCAATTTACAAATAACATTTTAATCAAGATACATGTGGGCAATGGCATATAATATAAAATTAACCAACAATCAAAGAAAAATGGAAAAGAATGAATAAAATGAAAATAACGTCTCTGGACCAAATTTTATACTTGGAACAAATGTAGGTATGAGCTAACGACCAGACAGACAAAGGCAACACTTCATGCCCTTTCTTAATTCTTCACAACGCTGGGCATAAAAAAAAATGTTGCCATCTGACAGCCCTCATTAATGAAATCAAGTTTAAATATCAGTTGGGTTTTTTTTTTTGGCCATTTTTATAGCTGTTATTGGGTCATATTCCAGACTGCAAATAGTATTTCTTTTTCCTGAATTATGTTGTAAAAATTCCCAATTAAAAGCTTCAATAATTGTAATTGAACCTTGCCATAGTTCCTTGATAAAATAAACAAAGTTTCCCAAATCTGATCAGAGTATGACATTGATTCTTTAATTAAATAACCAGAGAAGCAAGTCTACACGTATTTGCAAAAGTTTCTCCAACATAAATGAAAAAAATCCCAATTCCAAGGGTATGGGTCATCTTCTAAAAATGGTGGGAAAAAAACATGAATAAAATCCATCAGCTATTTTTTTCCCAACTATTTGTTTACATAAATTTTTTCCCTTTTCAGTCAAAAGATATCTAATACAATGGTAGTGTTTGTTTTTAAGCTGTTGTGGGGGCTGTTTCCTTTAATCACATCTCCTGCAGATGTGTATTTTCCTATATATTTGATGTCGCAGATGACTCGGACCTCAGATGAGATTTTTAAAATTGAAACTATTTAGCTCCAACATTACAACACTAAAAGATCAAGTTTGTCAATCAGAATAATGATTGATTGTTTGATAGTTTGATTGAATCTTTTCCCCAACACACGCAAAACCAGTAACTTAAATTAAAATCTCTATTTTCAGGAACAATACAAGTAAGCCAATGAAACAGCAAACATATTATTGTTGCCACATGGTACAAATCATGTAAACATCAATTTAAATGCAACATACCAGAGATGCTTCAGTCTTCTCACTACTGGTCTTGTTCACTGATGGTGGCTTTGATC
Source organism: Panopea generosa (assembly GCA_029582155.1). Classification (NCBI taxonomy): domain Eukaryota; kingdom Metazoa; phylum Mollusca; class Bivalvia; order Adapedonta; family Hiatellidae; genus Panopea; species Panopea generosa. Next base: position 36,391,650 of record CM055906.1, read on the forward strand.
CCCAGAACATCTTCGAGTACATTTTCTGCTCAGATTCTTTGGCATCTTTCCTCAATTTGGTAAGCCTTGCCAAGTCACCATGCAATGTCTGCGGATAGAAAGATAAAGTTTACATATATCACATGTGCCTTTTCTTCCCCATTTTGGAACATGGCCTATGACCATGCAATGCTGTTGCTGAAAAAAAGATAAATTAGAAAATTTACAATAGAGCAGTTTGATAACAATGCTATCAAAACTAGAATTTTTATTTAACGAACAAAATAAAAAATTGTTATTTTTAGCATAAAAACCAGCATATGACAAATTGTAATAAGTTGATTTTCATCATCTGAGGTCATCTGTACTACATATCTTTGTTTCAACAAACTTCCATCACAAATAGAACTTCTGTTAGATAAACAATAAAACAGGTTGTATTTTTGATAATTTAAGGGCATATAGCTCAGCCTATGAAAGTGGGAATGAATTGGTTTTTAATTTATTCAACGTGATATATACAAACTCCTAAACTGAATTTCTTCATCAAAGAATAACTGCACCTTCTCACCTTATTTTCTTCATCCAATTTCAGTGCTACCTTCAGTGTTTTTATGGCTTCATCCAAGTTTCCTTTCTTCTCATATGCCTGAATAAAACAGAATAATTATACAGCATCACAGAATCAATCGTGCAAACAATAGTATATAATGTACCACGTGGCAATACTGTCAACAGTACAACATACTAAATACTGACAACAGTATACAACATACTAAATACTGACAACAGTATACAACATACTAAATACTGACAACAGTATACAACATACTAAATACTGACAATAGTATACAACATACTAAATACTGACAACAGTATATAACATACTTAATACTGACATTATTAAACAACATTCTAAATATTGTCAACAGTAAACAACATACAAAAAAATGACAACAGTATATAACATACTACTGTCAACAACATACTAAATACTGTCAACAGTATACAACATACAAAATATTGTCAACAGTTTACAACATACAAAATACTGTCAACAGTATACAACATACAAAACATTGTCAACAGTATACAACATACAAAAAACTGTCAATAGTAAACAACATAAAAATATTGTCAACAGTATACAACATACAAAATATTGTCAACAGTATACAACATACAAAATACTGAGAATAGTTTAAAATGTACCAAAGTGCTAATAATGTCAACAGTATACAACACACAAAATATTGTCAACAGTATACAACATACTAAAAACTGACAACAGTAAACAATGTACCAACTATTGACAACAGTATACAATGTACCAAATATTGTCAACAATATACAGAATACTATGTATACCAGTTGTCAAAAGTATAAAATGTACCAAATACTGTCAACAGTATACAACATACTAAATTCTGACAAAAGTATACAATGAACCAAAAACTGTCAACAGTATACAATGTACCAAATACAGTCAACAGTATACAACATACTTAATACTGACAACAGTATACACTGTACCAAATATTGCCAACAGAATACAATGTAACAAATAGTGTCAACAGTATACAACGTACCAAATACTGTCAACATTATACAACATAAAAAATATTGTCAACAGTATACAACATAATAATTGATTGAATATTGAACATTTAACAGTATACATAACCAATTGTATTGAGATAGAAGGAGACAAATGATACTGGTATAGAATATAATACCAATTGTATTGAGATAGGAGATGAATGATACTGGTATGGAATAGAAAACCAATTGTATTGAGATAGAAGGAGACAAATGATACTGGTATGGAATATAAAACCAATTGTATTGAGATAGGAGAGGAATTATACTGGTATGGAATATAAACCAATTGTATTGAGATAGAAGTAGATGAATGATACTGGTATGGAATATAAAACCAATTGTATTGATATAGGAGATGAATGATACTGGTATGGAATATAAAACCATTTGTATCGAGATAGAAGGAGATGAATGATACTGGTATGGAATATAAAACCAATTGTATTTAAATAGGAGGAGACAAATGATACTGGTATGGAATATAAAACCATTTGTATTGAGATAGAAGGAGATGAATGATACTGGTATGGAATATAAAACCAATTGTATTGAAATAGAAGAGGAATAATACTGGTATGGAATATAAAACCAATTGCATCGCGATAGAAGGAGATAAATGATACTGGTATGGAATATAAAACCAATTATATCGAGATAGAAGGAGATAAATGATACTGGTATGGAATATAAAATCAATTGTATCAAGATAGAAGGAGATGAATGATACCTGTCCAAGTCTGTAGTAGGCTTTGTAGTGGGCTGGACGGAGTTTAACTGCCTCATTGGCAGACTTGATAGCTGCATCACAGGCATCAACCTGAAATTATTGTTGTAATAACTAGTATAACAGGTTTCATACAGAAAAGGAGATAAAATTCAAGCACTTTTCAAGGTAGAAATTTTCAATTTCAAGCACTAAAATAAATGAACTCGCCATACATACTTACTGTAGCTTAGGAGTTCTTGAACAGCGATCTGAGGGACTAGTTACAATATTATTATATATATTCTATATCCCTATATATAGTAAAATAAAGTCTTTATTATACTATACATAGGGAAGGGCTTCTAAAATCACTGTTTTTTTTGTTTTTTTATTGATTTTTACTGTTCATAACCGGTTTTCGTTTCAAAATTTTATAAAAATTCGGTCCAGATATTTTCTATCGGACGTATAAATTACCCTTATCATGCTTTACTAAGCTGTGAAATATGCCTTGCGGCAATAACATTCAATTGTTTTGTCACCCGCTGTGCAAAAGGTCAATTTTGACTAAGCCATTACAGATATTTTTTTTTTTTTTTAGAAGAGTCTGTCACTATGTAACAGGCCTTTGATGTGTGATCAGCGACCCATATCGGTTCATCGAAACGGTTTTGCTTGCCATAATGCGTAAATTGTTTGCATTTATTTTTTCCAAGTGGTCAAAGTTGGGACTTTCAGACCAAAAATTGCTTGCGTCTTTAAAATATTTAATAAAGTATTACTTGTTTGTTTGAGTGTTTAACAGTGACTTTAATTATAATATTAATGACATTAATTAGGAAAGTGACCAAACCTGGACCAATTTTATTTTGATGGCGGACTGGAATTGTTTACGTTAGCCATAATGTTTGGAAAAATTGCTGTCCACAGAGTACAATGAATGAATGGGGTTTTACGGTGTACCAACACATTATAGGTTATTCGACGCCAACAGGAAGGAAGATTCCAGGTTCACTCTACATGAACAAAAAACAACAAATTAACATACAGATTAAAAAAATACATCAAATATCCATTAATATGATATATTTCCTTCATATTACTAACTTAGCAATCCAAAAACATGCTTCAATTTTCAAAAAGAAAAGACATAAACATGTCACTTTCAAGAACTTGAAATCATGTACGTTTCACCCTTACAATATCTCTTTATGTCAGCCGATGCACGGTGACGTCACAGTCTTCAAAGAGACAACAGCAAACGTGTTGTTTCATTCAATACATGCAATGAAATTGTGCAGTTTGTGTTCACTTAAAATGGGATTTTGTCTATGAGTTTTATATTTCATTTTAAATATCTTCCATTAGATGCAAACGTTTTTTTAATGAATTGAAAATACCATGATAGGAGACAGAGTTGAAAGTGGCTGTACGCAAATTTACATATATTCATATATAGTTTAGCGAGAATAATACTGTTATTGGCTAGTCTGTTTAAATGACACATTCAATAAAAGCGCTTCTGACAATGTTCAAAGCATTGAATGTGGCATCGGCTCGAGACGAACTGAGGCTTTATCCCGATACACGATACTTCCGGTTTACATCCTGAATCTATTTTTTGCGCGAAATTGATTGAAACTGGTTCATTAAAATGAGTTACATGATATTGGTAAAAATAATGTACATATTAACCCTTTACTTCATATAGACGCCTTTGGACACCTCTAATATAGACGCCTTTGGACACTTAATATAGAAGGCTTTTGAATTATTCGGTGAATTATGTTTATATTAACTGACAGAGTGAAAAACAGTGCAGGAAGTGTTCAGATTGCTCGTAAGATACTCTTACTGTTTTTTTTAAATTCAAACTCTTTTAAACTGAAGCACCTCTCAATGTTTTTTGTTCATTTTTTTAGCACTTTTCCCACTGACATTAAAAATAAACACTATTCAAGGATGTTTTTAAGAAATAAGCACTTCAATTTGAGAGGTTGAAAATCAAGCACTTTTCAAATCTGTGCGAACCTTAGTATTAACTCTCCATACCATAATCTTTATAAGAGCTCATTCAGCAAACACAGATGTCGCCCGTTATTGCTTAAACCATAAAGTAAAACTATAAAGAACAATTTAGATATCACTGGCACAGAGCACAAAATATGAATATAACATCACACTGAATAAGTATTCAATAACTTGTCATAGTCGTCGTCAGCCTCCGCTCATCTTTAGAGCGTAGATTGCTCCCTTGTTGTGCTAGAACAACGTCTGTGTTAACTGTAGGCCTATGACTGTAGGCCTGTTTCTGAGTGACAATCTGTATTGCAGTCATCATAGATGAATAACCAGTTTTGAAAACGGAAATATTAACATTAGTCAAATAAAATCAATAATGGCACTGCATCGGAGTCAAACTTTCTAAACAAATAAACAGTTATACTGTTATTCAATAAAATGGTTACATGTATATCACAGAATAAAGAGATGGTTTACTTACTTTCATCTGAACGACACTGGTATTGCACAATAAGATGGATCTGAACTCCAGGACTTCCTGAAGTTTCTCTGGAGATTCGTCCATGTAAACTCCAGATTCTGCCGGGTCTACAATTTTAGCTGCTCTGTAAATAAAGAAATATAACATTTGGATACAAAAAATAAATTTATCCGACTTATAACATCAGTGCTCCAGATAAGCTGCGTATTTGCAAATTTCACTCAAATAAATTTATGGAAAATGCAAACAATTTTGTTTTTAAGCGTACCTGTTACGCAAATAATTTTCCTTTCACGCAAGACATTGTTGATACAATGCATATCCAAACAGCTGTTTCACATTTATTGCCTTTATTTCGATAAACAGGAGACTGCCAGATAACAGGTTCCCTGTTATTGTGGTTTGTACCTCACAAGCTATTAGCAGAGTGAAAGTAGAGACGAGTACCAGTTTGATCAATCTTCTCATACAGGAGTTTGAATTTGCAAATCCAATCAGCAACATATTTACAATATTGTGCATTTAATATACAATAGTTTAATCAAGATAAGGCATTTGGATAACTTTCATATAGACAATTCTGTCCATGTTTTAGTCAAATATATTACACTTAGTGAAAATCACTCAATTATTAAATCTTTCATTATAAGATTTCACTCAATTACTTTAATTTTGAAGATTTTTTCACCCTTTCCAGTTAATTCTTATCTGGGACACTGTAACACGATAAAGTATATATTACATTACGCTCATTTATCTATTATAAGTTCAATTACAACGATTATAATATTATCCAGCTACACATCAAATATTAATTAAATACATAGACCCTTTCAGAAGTCTTTGATTGGAGACGCAATTGTATGACAAAATTAAATGAACTTACTTTACGTAAGAATTTAATGCAAGACTGAATTCTCTCCTCTTGAAAAGAAAGTTCCCTCTTTCTTTTTTCTTCTGTCTGTAAAAGATAATGTCAATTTTTTAAATATTTGCAAAGTCCCTACAACCGACAAAGCAAAATCATATGCTTACTCTTTTTAACTAAAGGAAAGAATTTACTTTTTAATGAATAAAACAGACTGCTGACGTCCTGAGCCTGAAATAGGTCTAGTTTGACGTAACATGTAAGGTATGTAGATGCCAGAGAAGATTCTAGCAATCAAGATCTCATTTTTGATAGACTTAATTCAAATGCACTTTACTGTTAATGTGTAATCTGCAAGTCCCTGAGCCTGGCCTGGCTAGCTCAGTCTGTTCAGGGGGTCTCGAGTTTGAATCCCTGCCCGGTTACAGTTTCTGTGATGATTGGCCATGAACTTTGTTCTATGGTTAACGACTCTCCCATCTCTAAATGTGTGGGGAAATAGTCATTGACTTGCTCAGATAAGGTGTGTTTAGTACTGGTTCAACATCTAGCGAATCCCAGGAATGACGATAAGATGTGCTGACCATCTTTATATAACTGAACCACTGTAGCAAAAATGCAAGTTCTCGAGAAGACTGTGTATATATTTTGGATGAACACCACTTTAATACATAAACGAAGACAGTTTACACTTACGCTTCACTGAATCTTTTTTCCAATGCCATGTTTGGATAATCCGGTGCTCCATCATTGGATATCAGATGTACATGAAGTTTGAAGTTGGCTCTTATTGGGATATCAGGCGCCCTGAAGCACAGAAGTGAATACACTTAAAATGTATCAAAAGATTATCATTATTTGTATAAAATGTAGCAGTGATATGCAATAAACATTCAGAACAATCAAATATTCATAGAAGGCTATTCGGTAAAAAGAAAACCACAGTGAACACATTGAGGGGTGAATCTGAAAAAGGTTTAAGTGCATATAGACAACAAAGCACTTAGACTTTTTTCGCTATCACCCCTTGACATGCTTACATACTTATCAACACATACAAAAGGCTATCCAGACACACATACCATAGCTATGTCAATAGGAATACAAGAGTTAAAACTTGATCAGTGTTGTTTTTATTTCGATTCCTTGGAATCATGGATTACATTCAGTTTTATTGGAAAACAGAATACTGCTCAAGTCGGTGCAAGGGGATGCGAGAGGTGTTGCATATTTCATTACCCTTCATAAGCAGACTTTACAAAACCCAAGTCAGCCATTTTCTTTTCATGGATGGGTTTTGTGCTTCCAAGAAATCTTTTTATCAGACATTATCGATATTTAACACATTTTTAAGTTAAGTTCAATTGCCTTTTGTGGGAAACAGCTTTAAACATTAATAATGCATCTTTGGCCAATTCAACAATTTGTCCGCGATATTATGGTTATATAACTATTGTGTAAGTTTGGTGAGAATCAAATGAAAAATGCGGGTGCTAGAGTGCACACATGGTCAAATAATGCATTTTTTAATGTTTCAAGTGTCATAACTCTGACATTAATAATCCGATTTGGCCAGTTCAAAATTTTTCCGAGATATTATGCTTATATAATTACTGTGCAAGTTTGGTCAGGATCAAATGAAAAATGCAGGGACTAGAGTGCACACAAGGTCAAATAGTGCATTTTTAAATGTTGCAAAAACTTTTCAGAGATATTACAGTTATATAACTACTATATAAGTTTTATTAGTGAAGATCCAATGAAAAATGCAGGTGCTAGAGTGCACAAAACAAAATGACACCAATGGCCAACAGAAGACAGACAACAGGCAATCAGTATAGCTCAGCTTGAGCTTTGCTCAGGTCAGCTAAAAATATCTGCACTTTTTGCAAAAGGGGCAGAAGATAAAACAAGAGTTGTCAGTAGACAACAAAGCTCGCCTTTGGAATGAAACTCACCACCCATGCAAAGATTGAGATTAAAGGCAAACACCAAAATTTAAAAGCAACTAAATGCAAAAGGTTAACCTGGGTGTCTACAAATGACACTGACGCCGCTGTCGGGGTCATGGCAATAGCTCTCCTGGACATTCATCCTGACAAGCTAAAAAAAATAAAGCAATAAATACTTACAGTCCTAGATCACCATACATATACTTGTATCCAGTAATGATCTGGGCCTTCTCACCAAGGTTCATTAGAGCCACAACTAGGTCCAGGGCTGTAAAAGTAAAATTGAATGTATTCTGCTTTATCAGGCAGTTCACATTAATCAGGCAGTTACATCTGATGTCATTTATGGTGCAAATAATTAACCAATTATCCTTTTAGATATGCCATGATAAATAGACACCAAGCTACAGCTAGAATCAATTTCATCAGAATAGCTTTAATCCAGCCGATGAATTTCACAGGTCAAGGCTGTTGTTTGCCAAGCTTTTATTTGACTATAATTTCTGAATTTCACATGTCAATGCTGTTGTTTGCCAAGCTTTTATTTGACTATGATTTCTGAATTTCAAATGTCAAGGCAATCTGATCACCTCGGCCTTTACGCTACGCAATAGACCTCTGACATAATAAGGCGCCATTTTGGAACAACTTTCAGTCACATGATAAAATAAAATGGCGGTCCCTTTATGCCACCTTATATACATTGGTTAATCAAGACTGATATTTTAAATTTCCCTATAAACATGACCCATGTCGAGTGTATAAATAAAAAAAATCGATATAAAAAACGCCATATATTCAACTCAATGATTGATACATAATTTGTTACTTTCACGCGAATGTACACAGACTTGTAACACAGTCGAATAGCGTTGGTGTATTCTAGAGCTATACACAAGGTGTATTATACGGAGGATACGGAAATACCCGATTGTTGTCAAGGCTGTTGTTTGCCAAGCTTTTATTTGATTATGATTTCCGAATTTCACATGTCAAGGCTGTTGTTTGCCAAGCTTTTATTGACCAAAAAAGTTTACAGGTCAAGTTGGGAGTGGTTTACCATTTATTGGTATTCTAAATAAAGAACACTTATATTGAAAAATCTTTTATCAAATTTAGGTTTTAATGATGTGTCACACAATGTGGCTATGTCAAGGTGCCAGATCACTGGAATTATTTATTGTAACAGTAAAACAATGTATTAGTGATCAATTTAATAAAAACTGGCATAGTCGTTTTACTGAGTCAACACATGCAGTCTTTTACAATAGTATTATTAATTTTAGATTCCAGCCTTATATAAAATGTATCAAACTTGATACGTTCATTAAAGCTTTTCCTATGTTACGAGTCTCATCCCATTGATTAGAAGTAGAGGCAAGCCTTTGGATATGGCCAACTAGAACACCATTTGACAAACGAAAGTGCAGATATGTTTATTATTGAATGTGTTCTATATTCTGATCTGAGAAAAGTACATATAGATAAATATTATTGGGAAAGACCCAACATGCCTAAGTTTATCAATTTGTTAAATTCAGAAAACAACAGTAAAATAAAAAAAAATTATTACTTTTATATTAAAAGCTTTTCAAATAAGAAATACAGCCATATATAATTATGTATGATTCACATGTGTTTTCAATTACAATATTTATTGTAGGTAAGAACATGTTGCATTATATTTGCTTTCTGGCATGACTTTTAAATATTTTTACTGTTAAGCATACCACCTTTACCACATTACCCTTGCTTAACCCTTTACTTCATATAGACGCCTTTGGACACCTCTAATATTGAAAGCATTAATTCACCACGTATCAGCAATGGGTGAATCGTGTTTATATTAACTGACAGAGTGGAAAACAGTGCAGGAAGTGTTCAGATTGCTCGTTACAAGCAATCTGAACTCTTCCTGCACTGTTTTCAATAGCCTTCTGTGATTGGTGCGGGAAAACGCGTATCATGGAGTAAAGGGTTAAATTTAAATTTATTCAATATAAAGATTTAAACCACGAAAATGATATTTTAACTGTTAATTATCATTAATAAACCACTGTCTGTTATATATTTGTGTATACATCATGTACCAAATGGGCCTGCATGCCTATTGGATATTGGAATTAAAAACTATATATATATATATATATATATATCTTCACATATCATTGAGCATTATAAATGCCTAAGTAAATCTTGTCCCCATCTTTGTCTTAAATACTGTACTTAAAGGTATATTGATTGATTGAATATTTAGCATCATTTTTATGCCATCGAGGGCTAACAGATGATCAGTTAACCTAACCACTGTTTCCTTGGACTAACCAGTACTCGAGCACACCACATCTCCAAAAGTAACAGATAACTTTCCCACTTGAATCAGTGGTGAGAGACAAATGATAACTAGACCTATCACTGTAGTGATGAATACCCCCGAAAGCCGCCATGACAGAAAATGGTTAACCATTGTATGAAGTTTTATTAAATTATATCCAATAGTTTTAAAGTAATGCTCCAGACAAAAGAAATTCTTAATAAAAGAGAATGTTATGGATTGAGTTGTTTGTATTGTTAATTTTTTTATGGTTTTGTTAAAATAAAAAACGGTCTTTTTAATTATTGTGCAGTGTACAAGCTTTCATGGCAATCAATAAATGTTATACTTTTTCGAGTTATGTTGAGGGACAACAATTTCATGGATAAGAAACAAACAAGAGCACTAGGAATGCAATATCGAACCTGCTTTGCTCGAACTCCATGTATTCATCAACTTGGTTCTTTCATGAACTTTATTAAACTGTTATCACTGATGGCTTTAAAAGTACTTTAAAAGTACTGCACCAGACAAGGGAAATATATCAAAGGGCAATAACTCTGTAATTAGCAAGAATAGAGTTATGTTTCTTGTACACTGCACTTCCTGTCATTATATTCTACCATTGTATGAAGTTTGATGAAATTCCATCCAGTACTTTAAAAGTAATGCTCCCGACAAGGGAAATATATCAAAGGGCAATAACTCTGTAATTAGCAAGAATAGAGTTATGTTTCCTGAACACTGCACTTCCTGTCATTATATTCTACCATTGTATGAAGTTTGATGAAATTCCATCCAGTACTTAAAAAGTAATGCTCCGGACAAGGGAAATATATCAAAGGGCAATAACTCTGTAATTAGCAAGAATAGAGTTATGTTTCTTGTACACTGCACTTCCTTTCATTATATTCTACCATTTTATGAAGCTTGATGAAATTCCATCAGGTACTTTTCAAGTTATGCTCCGGACAAGAAAAAATATCAAAGGGCAATAACTCTGTAATTAGCAATAATAGAGTTATGTTTCTTGTTCACTGCACTTCCTCTCATTATATTGTACCATTGTATGAAGTTTGATGAAATTCCATCCAGTACTTTAAAAGTAATGCTCCGGACAAGGGAAATATATCAAAGGGCAATAACTCTGTAATTAGCAAGAATAGAGTTATGTTTCTTGTACACTGCACTTCCTCTCATTATATTGTACCATTGTATGAAGTTTGATGAAATTCCATCCAGTACTTTAAAAGTAATGCTCCGGACAAGGGAAATATATCAAAGGGCAATTACTCTGTAATTAGCAAGAATAGAGTTATGTTTCCTGTACACTGCACTTCCTCTCATTATATTGTACCATTGTATGAAGCTTGATGAAATTCCATCCGGTACTTTTCAAGTTATGCTCCGGACAAGAAAAAATATCAAAGGGAAATATATCAAAGGACAATAACTCTATAATTAGCAAGAATAGAGTTATGTTTCTTGTACACTGCACTTCCTCTCATTATATTGTACCATTGTATGAAGTTTGATGAAATTCCATCCAGTACTTTAAAAGTAATGCTCCGGACAAGGGAAATATATCAAAGGGCAATAACTCTGTAATTAGCAAGAATAGAGTTATGTTTCCTGTACACTGCACTTCCTGTCATTATATTCTACCATTGTATGAAGCTTGATGAAATTCCATCCGGTACTTTTCAAGTTATGCTCTGGACAAGAAAAAATATCAAAGGGAAATATATCAAAGGACAATAACTCTGTAATTAGCAAGAATTACTTCGTTTGTCGGGGGTATAATGAGACACAAGGTCGCATATCAATCATCACAGAGACTGTTGCAGGGAGGGGGATTCGAACTCACGACACCTGGATTGATAGTCAGACGGGTAACCGACTGAGCTAATCGGGTAGAATAAGTCAACTTAATGTCATACATGTACATAGAGGATCTTACACCATTGCTCATTCATTATTGAATTTATTAAATGAGCTGGCAAAAATATTATGAGAGGCTCTGTCAAGCATTATATCATTCCACCACCCCCCCCAAGTTCAATAACAAATAAGATTATTTTTATCACATAACTCAGGGAAATGGTATATTTACCATTTATTTAACAGATCTGCTGAATGAGGAACAAGAAAATAATCAGGCATATTAGCTTCCATGAGTCATCGCATAGCATAACATCTTAAATTACATCATTTTACTAAGTCAATCAATATCATTTATATATTCGAGCCTGTCGTAAACTAGTTTTAAAAAAATATGTCATGTTGTTATAACACTCCTGTGAGTTATGTGATACGAGCCTATATGTCAATCTGTCAGCTACAGTATCTTTATTTAAACAAACATCAAAATTCTCATAACTCATGAACATGAACAACAACTCCTTAAAAATACCTTGTACTACATCGCCGTCTCCCAAAATAAAGGTCAAATCCTCCTCGGGAAAAGTTTTCTCCATTTCTGGTATCTCCTTGCTCCACTTGATGGTTACTTGCTGTCCCATCTGGGCTCTTGACCCATGACCTTTCTCTAGGATCTGAAAAAGGTTTGTCATATGAATGAAACACGCTGTTATTATCTCTTTTTTGATTTATTAAGTTATGACAATTATATAGTTTAACGCCTATGTTGCAGTCTCCCTGTAAATACGTATTATAAAACTCAACTGTTACTGTGAAATCATTAATTTTCGTGGGGTACTAATTTTCGTGGATATGCGGGGAACCAAGACAACGAAATCAATTATCCACAAACTTAGTTTATGCAATAATGTAATGCTGTCAATATAAATTACCTCTGTTTTCATATGCCAGCGTGCATCGCATTGTGGTAAATAATCCATCCTTTATTTATTTATTTTTTTCATCATATTGCTGACCGCCGCGTGGTCTAGTGGTAGAGCGTCCGCCTCGCATGCGGAAAGTTGTGAGTTCAATCCCCGGCCGGGTCATACCAAAGACTTTAAAAATGGTACTAGAAGCTTCCTCGATTGACGCTCAGCATTTAGAGGAGAGTTCTAGGTCTGGTTGGCCCGGTGTCAGTATAATGTGACAGGGTGGGTAATCATACCATGTGTCTGCGGCATGATACTCCAGTGTGACAGCGCTTAGAATACTGTCTCAAGCAGACACCGTTGCAATATGACTGAAAAATTGTTGAAAGCGACGCTAAACATCATACAACAACAACATCATATTGCATCAATATTTACATTGATGATTTTGTAAATAGTGTAAGAATTTTTTATTATTCGTATCATCTTTAATTCTACGTCCATTCGCTCATAGACGTGTGTGTGTAGCCAGATGTGTTATAATCAGTTAGAATTATTAGATTATATCTATTGATATATTTAACAGTTGATCACTGGTTGAAAAAGTGTTTAAATGTGGGTCATCAATTTGTGAGTTGCTGCAGTACAAATCTACTTGCTTCATTATGTATAATGAGACATAATGATATGATCAAATTTATACTCAGTACTTCTAAGTGGCATCTCTCCAATGAAGGAATTATTTTCTAAAGCATCTGCACCTCTCCATTAGAGGCATAAGCTTGTAAATCGCTTCTCCATTGAAATGCCTATCTATTAATCAACTCATTTTATTATAACGTATTGTTTGGTTTTTTAATGGGGTTTAATGCCATTTTCAACACATTTCAGGTTATATACGACATATCCAGTTTTACTGGTGGAGGAAGACCTCAGACTGAGTAGAATCACCGTCCTTCCACAAGTAACTGCAAACTTTCTCACTTAAAGTTTTTAGGAGAGAGGGAGACTCGAACCTACAACCTTAGCGGTGAGAGGTAAGTGATCTTGAGAGGTCGCCTTAGACCACTCAGCAACGGAGTTTTATAATAACATTCCAATGCAAACATTTTTAATAACAACGAGAATAATAAAATGTGAGTAGTTTCTCTTTTTTCTCTATGATCCGGATCTCCAACAAACCACGCAATGAATAATCTTTTTTACAAAATGGTCGATCGAATGAAAATGGACTGCTAGATCAAATATTTAATGAAGACAATGAATACCTTCTTGAGCAGGGTGCCATTGCCCAAGATATCCAAGTATTCTTCCTCTTCGGCAACTGGTTCTGGTGTCTCCTGAGTCGGGTTTTGTTGCATTGTCTCTTGCTGAGACCCTGAGGTATCTGCCTGAGACTCTGTGGTCTCTGACGGAACTGTGTCTGAGGTTTCCTTCTGGAGCTGAAGAAAAAGTTATATCAGAGTAAAATTTTATTTCAGCACAAGTTTACAATTATTAACTTTGATTGACTGAATGAATATTTAGCATAATTTTTATGGCATCGAGGGCTATTAAACAGACAATCAGTTAGCCTAAACCACTGTTTCCTGGGATCTTGGAAGGTTAACCAGTACTCGAGCACACCCCGTCTCCACAAGTAACTGATAACTTTTCCACTTGAATTAGTGGTGAGAGACAAATGATAATGACGAAATGCCAAATATCAATCATCACGGAGATGGTTTCGAACTCACGATCGTTGGTATTTACTTTTGAAAATCATTGTCAGGAATATGATGAGATCAGAATCTCATGTAATGACTCTCCAGTCAATGTTTCCTATAGTGGTAGAGATTATTTTAACAAGAGCATCATTGATGAATATGTTAAAGAAGATTAGTCACTATAATGTAAGTAGTTTGTTCAAAAACAGAGAAAAACTGAGCTAAACATAAAACTTAAACCGAATAATCCAAGTATTAACCAAGTCAGGTAAATAAGTCAAGGACATTGATGTAAACCTTTTTTTTTAGTTGATGGTGATCAGTTTACAGGGCCTCTATACAGGACCTCTAAGAGCTAAAAATTTAAACTAAAATTTTAGAGCCCAAAGTATGGACATTTAGATACGTTAGCTATAAACATTGTTTCTATAACATAATAAGAATGTGTTTATGAAGTTTAGTCACAATAGCATGAGTAGTTTGTTCAGAAACAGAGAAAAAGCTGAGCTAAACATAAACTTTAATCCGCAGACCCGGCCAGTGTCATGACAATAGCTCTTTGTTTTTTTCAAAAAGACGGAGCTTATGAAACTGATTATAAATTTGATTTAAAAGCTTTAGCTTTGGATGTTTGTAGATCTATATCAAGTCTATAAATGAACCTGCCAATTAGCTGGTACTGGTAAACATGAAATTTACTTACATCAGACTCTTTGGTGTTTTCCGAAGCCATCTGAAACAACAACATAAAACACATAATTTAAGGCTTTATACTCTGTGAAAATTAAGCATCAGGACACAGGCTACTGAAGCTAGTTGTATAATATAAAGTTACCTTTGATAACCAGTTCTGGCTTGCTGCCGATATTGCAAATACAGCAGGAAACTATAAATTGTCCTCTTTTAAACAATTAAGGAATTGCACATAGAATTTTTCTTTTTTTAATCAAACATATTACTATCTTAAAAACTTCAAAGTAGGAAACCACAACTATATACATAACTAGAATTCGTACTTATGCATTCATGAAAATTTCATCAACATCCAATGATGGTTACAGTGTGGGACTTATGCGCGACACGTCTTCATATCATGCTGATGAATTGAGCCACATGTGTAACATATTGACATATTGTATTTGTGGCTACGGTATGTTATAATACTTCCTGCTATACCTAGCAACCCAATTTCTTATCTAGCACTCTCTCACACGAGGTCGAATAAAGCAGTCTTATCTAACACACTTCATGTTTCTTAATACTTTCACTCCATCATTGTTTTGTATTACAATAACTACACATGGAAATATTACATGGTGTCAGAATTAAACAACTGCAATAATGACACTTTATTTAATTAAAATGGAATTAAGTGGAATTACGCCACCCAAGATGAATTGGGAAGACACAAATTTACCTGAACAATGGGAAAAGTTTATGAGGCATGCAGAACTTATCGAGGGCTTGGTGTGAAACGGTTGTAACTGATGTTTTCATCAAAAATGACTTTTTTGTATTTTTCAGTTTGGTTTGTGTATATACACATCCAGTAAAAATAATAACTTTGAATATTGAAGTTTTACCCCTCAAATTGTATATTTGTCCTAAGGTTGTATCTCAAAAAGTCGGATTCCTTTGGTGCGAAACAGTTGTAACTCAAGTTACAGCCCTTCCACACTGAAAATCCAAATAATATCTTAGTGTGAAACGGTTGTATCTGAAGATTTATGTCCAAATCCTTAAAATGTAGAGTGAGTATTTTAAGAATATTTATTTTTATATGTATATTATAAACTAAATTTATATTTTTTCATTCAATCATAAATTTACAACCCTTAATTTAACATAATCTAAGTGATCTTAGTTTATCATAAATGACATCATAAAGAAATTTATGAATTAGTTCTTTTTTTCCTCATACTACCAATTTGATATAAATATATTAATACATTACAACAAGCAAATATTTGAATAAAACTGCTGGTGAAATGGGTATATAAGAATAAAAGACAGAAAATAGATTTACTATCATGTTTTTACTGAAAATAAATATATAAAATTAATTTGATGTCCTGCCATTTTCATTCTGATCGTGAAAGAAGTTTTCAGAAATCTGTTTCCTCGGTAGAACCAGCACTTAGTGCTATATTAGATATCGCCACAATTCAGACTTATGACCTCTGCAATGCAAGGCAAATCTTATTCATTTTTTTAATTTAAAGAAAAATTTAATTTAATAAGGAAGAAATTTACTGAGAGAAAAGTTAGGGATGTATTATACAGAATCTTATAGGTTGTAGAATGCAACATTTCTATAACATTTTACTTATCATTTTAAATTCACTCACTTAACTACTGCAGCTATTTTCTTTGTTGCCCATTTTTAAAAGTTAAACTTCTTTATAAATTTTAAAAGTTAAAACTTCTTTATAAACTAGAGCTCTAACTATTACAAATGTATTTCTTGATTCAGAAATGACATTGGTATGCTAGCTTCAGATGGTCATGCTTGTGTACATATTAACGTTGAGAATCTATGTACTGTTATAAGTTATTCAGCAGCCCCACTCTATTTAAAAGGAAATGTTTCCTTTGAAATTACCCGTCAAGGATACAAGTGGCAGTGTTACACTTGAAAATGGTATTGACCCTGATGCAGAACCTAATTTCTTAATTTGAGCCTATTTTAGATGGGAAACATATACAGTAGTCCAACATACTGCAATTCTCCAAGTAGCCTTTAGACTATTTTTTATTTTGCGCTTCCCAAGACCACCGGATATGCAAATAATGATAAAGCCACATCCATCCGCATCTTATTTTATGAGGCCAACACCTATAGTTGCAAACTTTTTTATCAGAAGAGGCTATTAAGCATGCTGAAACATTGAGTGGTGTTTCAGACATGTATAAATTAAGCTTTGTATCTGATTACCCAGTATGAACATTCAAGAACAAGTAGACATTTAAATTCATGAATGCATTGATGATTTAAATGACAGTGTTACATTTTTATAGCTATGATAGAAATGTGTTTGATGCATCTTTTGACTGTTGGTCTTAAGTGTTTCTAGATATATACTAATTGTGAAAGCAAAAGTTTTCACTTGAAGCATTTTAATCTGCTACAGTAAGTCTTTTTATACATCAATTTTAATCTATCGTTCCACCAACCCAAGAAAGATCAATGTGGTCTATGAAATGCATTTGAAAATATCTCAGCAGGACAAAAAGATTGGGGCTAGATTTAACCATTTATGAAGTGGGCTCCATTGCTAGTCAATAGCAATTAAAACAGCATGTGGAATTGCCTTGTGTCTCTTTTATTTTTATCAAAACAATAATCAGAAGAAGACAAGAAAATTTATATTAACAGTACCACCGAAAACAATAATAGGTTTTACATTGTCATGTGGTTTTGCCTGCAGAGGTTCAATCTTCTTTCTATCACAAGCCGGGCCCGTTTAGCTCAGTCAGTTACACGGCTGACTATCAATCCAGGGGTCGTGAGTTTGAATCCCCTGCCCGGCAACAGTCTCTGTGATGATTGATATACAGCATTTTGTCTCATTATCATTCGTCTCTCACCACTGATTCAAGTTGGAAAGTTATCAGTTACATGCGGAGATGGGGTGTGCTCGAGTACTGGTGTATCTCGGGAAAGAGTGGTTAGGTTAACTGATCGTCTGTTAGCCCTCGATGGCATAAAAATGACACTAAACATGCAATCAATCAATCAATCTTTCTATCACTCATAAATATTAAGAGAATGCACAGAATGAGGGAGACTCTATCCATTCTTATACAGAGTGTGCCAGTAGAAATAGTTGTGCATAATTATACAACCTCACAGTGGGCAGCAATTTTGAGATTGAATGATCAAATATTTAGCATCATTTTTATGCCATCAAAGGCTAACAGTACAGTTGATCAGTTGACCTATTCTTACCTGAGATCATGGAAGCCTAATTAGAATTCGGAATACAACCATCTTCGCAAGCAATGATGTGAAGTACCAGTTCAGGAAACCCTTACTATATTCAGGAAATATGCATGTTTAGTTTTTGTCATTTGATAAATCTTGCCCTTTAAATCAAAAAATTTAAAATTAACGCTGAAATGATAATGTTTACTGGGAATCAACACAAGTATTAAACTGTTTATTGTCTGCCCCCAATCAGTTCAACTATCAGTCTGATTATGAGGGTGAAGTATTCACTTTTCCATAAATGAGTCTACCACACCTAGTCCATCCACTATTGAACTAGAACAGTTGAGGGATCATTTTATCCCAATCACACCAGTAATGTTATTGATGTGGATCTTTTGTCTCCATGCCAGAAATTGATATTCCAAGGGTACATAATTTAATCCATTCTACATATTGATACCTTATTACATGTTCAAGTAAGTTTATAATAAAATACTTTTTGCATTGCTAATTTTAAGGTTTTAAATAAGCGTTATTTTATCAATTTAGTTTGAAAAAGGTAAGTTATGGTCTGTTTAACCGTAATACAGTAAAACGCATTATTATAACGATGTATTTCAGTGGAGCTTCTTAAAAATCACAACCAAATTGGATGGCAATGAGTTGATGAGATTTACCTTTCCTGAAAGTTGTAACCAAACAGTACATTATCAATGCAAAATGAAATAACCCGAGTATGCTGGAGCACTATCGTGGTCTTTAAATTTGTATGATAGCTTAAAGTTAACAAAACTTTTGGGATTTTTGACCAGAATGGTTGCAGACTTGGGCCTGCAGTTCATCACTATATGATTTAGAACCATTTACTTTTTTGTCAGAGAAACTAACATTAAGGGTTCTTTTCTTATGCTGTAGCTCATTTCTGTTATTTTCTCTGTTTTTATGATTAAAAAGTTATGAATAAGTTTTATTTTAAGTCAAAATTAGCAGTATTTTTTTTCTTGTGTTGAGTAACGTTCAAAATATATAATGGTCTTTATCATACCTAATACTGTCGTTAAAAGTGCTAAAAATGTAGAATATATTAAGAAATATTTATTCTTAAATAACCTGTATTTAATTGGGATATCAGTTTGTTACAGAAAGTGACTGGAAGATAATATAATGGTCATTAGATTATAGAATGTATTACTTTCCCATTGTTTTGTTATAAAATACAACAAAAAAAAAATTGTTATTCAAGCTAAATAATTTTAAGATAGAGTAATAAAAGAAATATATTATATAATAAACACATGAAAATGCATTTGACATTTGCAGGAATTGAGAACAAAAATCCAGATACAACCCTTTCGCACCAAGGAATAATTACAAAATTTGCATAATTTTGGTGCGAAAGGGTTGTAACTGTGTCTTCATCAAATATCTTCTTTTTTAACCTAAATGACTATTTCCTGTCAGTCTCTATTGAAATCATCCACAAAATTGAAAATGAGAGTCTTAAGTCAATAAATATGAACAAAAAATAAAAGAAAGAAGAAGTTTTTCATCTTTCCTGAACAATTTAGGAATATTGAGTTACAACCGTTTCACACCAAGCCCTCGTTATGTTTAGCGGCCCATTGAAAAGGAAAACTGAAGAAGAAAAAGTGTGGGTTGGTGACAGAGGACGTGATATTAGACACACATGGACAGACATATTAGAAGAAAATGCTAAACTAACGGAAACGGTTTATACACGCCTCAAGCATCATCTTCAACCAACACTAAACCCAATCTTTGCGAGATATCAGTTTAACAACGAGAAGCAACAATGTGAATCAATCGACACATTCATCACAAGACTGAGATTAAAAGCGAGAAATTGTGAATTTACAAACAGCGACGAAATGATTCATGATCGAATTGTATTTGGAACAAATTTGCCCAAAATTAGAGAAAAATTGATCAGCATTGGCAGAGACTTGACACTTGAAAAAGCCATTTAAGTAAGTTAGAATTACGAATACGCCAAGATTCAAATGAATGAGATGAGTAGAGCAGAAGATGTGCACAATGTACGTTTGAGACCAAACCACGAAAGACAACAGGCAGTCCCTAGACAACAACCAAAAGCAAAAAACACGACCAAGCCGTTCACAAAGACAGAACAATGAAAGACTATGTAGCCATTGTGGCAATAGTGCTCACAAACAAAACCAAACTTGGCCTGCTAAAGGACAAACGTGTAAAAACTGTGGTAAATTGAATCACTTTAAAAGTGTCTGTCGATCAGAAAAAGTGAAAACATCACAATGAACAATATGACTCGGATTTCCATGTTGACACGGTAAGATCTTTTTCTCATAACAATCAAGCTTTTGCCACTTTAACTGTTGGTCCTAAAAGATCTCCCTTAAAGTTTAAGATTGATACTGGATCACAGGATCACAGGTCAACATAATCCCAGCAAGCAAGTTTTATAAACTTGTAGTCAGTCACACACTGGAGATATGGGACACTCATTTGTCATCATACACAGGTGATTCACTTAAAGTGATTGGTCAAATAAAGTTACCTGTAAGCTACAAAGAGCAAACTATTAAAACGCTGTTTTACGTAGTCAAAACAAATTCGTGCCCCCTCTTGATCCTCAGTACATCACTTGAACTAAGCCTTATCGAATTGATCTATGCAATTGATAATCAGCAAGAAACTTTGACTGGAAACAAGTCACAAATAATGCATGAATTCAGTGATTTGTTCCACGGTGTGGGTCTTCTTCCAGGCAACGTACAGTTACATTTAAAACCTGATGCAATTCCCATGGGTAACCTTCCTAGATGCGTACCTGCAGCACTATGCAGCCACCTGAAGGATGAGTTAAATAAAATGGAGGATAGTGGCATAATCGTAAAGGTGACAAAACCGACTGACTGGGTTAATTCACTTGTTGTTGTGGAGAAACCCAAGACAAAAAAAATAAGAATTTGCTTAGATCCTAAAGCGCTTAATGAAGCCATACGCTGACCTCACTATCCTATGCGTACGTTTGACAAAGTAGTATCACAGATCGCTGGAGCTACCTTTTTTTCTGTCTTAGACGCAACAAGTGGTTACTGGAATATCAAACTCACAGAATCATCATCTTACCTCACGACATTCAATACACCTTTCAGTAGATACCTATTTCTACGTTTATCTTTTGGAATTTATTGTTCCCAGGATGAATTTCAACGTAAAATCGACGAAACATTTGAAGGATTTACAGGTGTTACTTCAATTGTTGATGACATTTTAGTCTATGAACGAATTAAGACAGAACATGACAAACATTTGAGACAGGTTATGAAGCGCGCACAAGAAGGCGGTATCAGATTTAACCCAGACAAATGTAATATTGGTTTGTATGAGGTACCATATTTCGGTCACATTCTCACTAAAAATGGACTTCTAAAATTCCAAAATGCAAATCGGACCAGGTTTTTTACTACCGTAAGAATCGCACTTATTTTAAAAAAAATCACTTATGATATATGCATACCCCACCCACCATGTCAGCTGCACCATGTATTTTCTCCGTTTATTCATTAATAGGGAACTATTTCAAGTTTATTTGTGTATTATTTATAACATACTTTATCACATTGTGTACATTTTAATGTCTGACATTATGTTTCCGCTTTACTGAATAATTTTCATTATATTAAAAACGCTCGATCAAACCGGAAGTGACGCAAGTTCCAGAAGATGCGTGAAATAATCACCGTAGAAACCAATGTAACGGTTCATTCAACTTTTTATTTTTGATATGCGTTGTGCTGTAGCTAACCACTACATACAATTACCAAAACCAGCTCGTATATATAGTTATTTTTAAAACAAATGAAACAAACAAGAAACACTGCACGTTTTATCAAATATTTTAATGACGCAAACAATATTCAGTCCGACCGTCCCAGCTTTGGCTAGCGGTATATCAAAGAAATTACGGACGCAAACACAATCTTTTGATGAACCGACAGAAAGCTATGTGTCGCTAATCACACATTGAAGGCGTGCTACATAGCGATAGACTCTTCCGATAAACTCCCCTAATATCATTAATGGTTTAGTCAAAATTGACATCATTTCGCACAGCAGGTGACAAAACAATCGGATTATTGGGTCAAATGATATTGCCGCAAGGCGTATTTCACAGGTCAGTATGGCATGGTAAGAGCAATTTATGAGATTTTATACGACTGATAGAAAATATCTGGACCGATTTTTTATGAAACTTTGAAACGAAAATCGGTTTTGAACTTCAGAAATCGGTCCAAAAACTGAAAAAAACGGCAATTTTAGAAGGCCTGGCTGTCAGTGATTGTAAACTAGAACAGGTTCGACAGGCGACTCAAACTGACACGCAGTTGCAAACATTGCGACAGACTATTCTTGACGGATGGCCCGACTTAAGACAGAAATGCCCCTCCTCAGTTATAGAGTATTGGAACCATCGAGATGAACTGTCCGTCTCAGATGACATAATTTTCAGAGGTGAGAAAATCGTCATTCCAAACTCATTGCGTAATGACACGATACAAGCCGTTTATACAGGACACATGGGTACTGAAAAATGTACACAGAGAGCATGTAACATAATGTTTTGGCTGAAAATGATTTCAGACATAACAAATTTTGTGTTACAATGTAACAATTGTTTGAAACACCGAAATTCAAACACAAAAGAGCCACTCAAATTACATGATATTCCAGACCGACCTTGGCAAGTAGTAGTTACAGATGTTTTCTTATGGGAAAAAAGGAGTACAGTGTTTTCTCCAGAGTGCGTTTCTTGCGTTTTTGACGCAATTAAATCTCATTTGACGCAATCAAGTTTGTTCAGTGCGTTCACTATGACGCAACCTTAAAAATGACGCATATTTGTTTTGACAAGCTGGTTTCAGAGTTAGTTTTACAATGCTAGCTGTTTTGGCAGATCAATAGTCTGATTCCGGGAAACCCCGGTCACGCGGTTCTACTAAGTTACGTAAATGCTTTAATTGGTTATTTACGCTATATTGATGCAATCGCATAGACGATTATGATCACATACAAAATTTTCCGCTAAGCAATACTATAGTTTACAGACAACAACTGTGAAAACAAACGTATGCTGCAACAATAGCACTAATATATACCCAGTTTTAGGTTGTTAATGTATATAAAGATGAAATGTGGAAATTGTGAAACTTTTCAAGAAAGTTGTTTAAAATGTACAGACGTTACTCTATCTGAAAACCTTTTTTATTTTGTTTTCGAGATGCGCATGCACGACATTATAATACCAGTTTAAACATAGGCAGGTCTCTGTTTTTGCGGCGGTATTCCCGGCGCCGTTTATATTTCTTTAACGGACGTTTAAAGCAACACATCCACATTTGAACTTTTAAAAAAAAATTTAATTGAGTTATGAGCACATTTCCCATACAAACATATGATCAATTAGCTGTATATGAGCATATAAACAAAATCCCATACAAAATGATACCCAAATTATAATGCGTGACTAACACTTTATAAAACAAGCATGTAACTCACCCGAGTCAAAAAAAATTGTCAAAATGACTTTCAAGGCAGGTAAAGTACACTACGCACTAAAACGTGAAGTTTTTTAATACGACTCGCATAATTCAATTTGAAGCCAAGTTGGAATCCTCAGCAATTTAAAAATAATTTATAAAGCGTTTGTCACGCTTTATAATTTAGACATCTTTTTTTATAATTCTAAAGCGTTCTGGATAGTGTTTGTTAGCACATATACAGCTCACTGACCATATATTTATGTTTGGGAAATGTGCTCACAACTCAATTGAAAAACTTTTTAAAAAAGTTTTAAACGTGGATGTGTTGCTTTAAAATGTTATGGAAAAAAGAAAATAATTTTTAGAAAATTATATTCATTTTGAAAAATGACTATATAATTTCAGAAATTTAACTTATTTTTGTTAAGTTATCATTAAAATGTTATAATATTAAGGTAACATTACTCTAAAATAAGTCTAGCTATGAACCAGAAGAGAAATGGTTTTGGGAATAAGAAAACAACAAAGTTTTGTTTTCCAAAGAGTATAATGCTTAGACTAGTGGTAAACATGAAGTTCAGCTGAAATATAAGATGTTGAAATAAGTTTAGTGTTTTTCATTATAAATAGTTGGGGCAATGTTGATCAATCTGGGGCCATGACATTTGAAAGTTCATGGCCCTGTGGCCACGATCATAACAACAAATAGTTTCTAGTTGTTTTAACTTGTTGCCAGAAGTGAAAAATTCGTTTGAAGTTAAATTGTTTTTGAAGTTATTAACTTAAATTGCAGCTTTGATTGAGAAATTTATTTGAAACAGAAAGTTAAACTGTTTTAGTAAATTATGTATTTTTTACCACCATTTATTCAAGTTGATTTAGTTTAAAACTAGTCAACTGATGACCCCAAAATTTTGAAAATGACCCCCAGATTTTCAGCCAGTGGGTCATCAGTGACCCCCAAAAAAATGGGGCTGGAGAAAACACTGGGAGTACTTGGTTACTGTTGATTACTTTAGCGGATATTTCGAAGTTGACCTACTGACTGACATTAAGAGCAGTAGTATAATACAAAAGTTCAAGGTTATATTTGCAAGACATGGCTCACAGGAAAAGCTTATCTCTGACAATGCAATGTATTATTGTTCAGAGTAGTTTGCTTCCTTCTCGAAAGAATGGAAATATTACAACATGTATTTGAAATTTATCCATAGGTCTCAAAAAGCCTGAAAGTGTCATCAAACAAAGTTAAATTGTGACCTTGACCATTGAGTCTGGGTGTTACTTGCAGCACGTTCTCATGTTATGGGGAGGGAGACATAAAAAACAGTTTTTAATTGCGAACAAAACATATTAATATATGCATGTAGGTTTACATGTAGTAAAATTTAATGATAACTTTCCCCCCATACAGTTAAGCGTGACATTCTAATTAATGGACCATTTAATCAGAAAACAATGCAAAATTGCAATTCTAATGCAAAATTTCAATTAAAAAAAGTTTATGATTATGCATTGTGTCTAAAACTGATTGAACATGGACTAAAAAATCAAAAATTCAAATTTCGTAATTATTTAAGGACTCGCACTATAAGCATATCAAAATATATAATCTACTTAAATAGAATGTGAACAGTTGGCCAAGTTTTCCAATACAACAGTAGTAAATAATACTTTTGAGAATTCTAGTAGGTCAAAGCCCTGTTTCTACTCTAATTTCAACTTAAAAAACAATGTTACCTTATAGGATGTGCCTCTGTGATTTTACTTCATTACCAAAGTTTCTAATGTAACAATGTTGACAACTGAACAGCAATAGAATAGCAAGGGAAGTAACTCTTGACAAACCAACCAACAAGGGAACCAACTCCTGTCTAACAAGCAAGGGAAGTAACTCTTGACAAAAAAACAAGGGAACTAACTCTGGTCAAACAATCAAGGGATGTTACTCTGAACCAAAAAGTAAACACTAGGAAACAAGCTCCTGTCAAACAAGCAATGGCATTTACTATTGTTAAACCAATTAAAATTAAGATTTATATGAGTATGTAATCTGATTTCAAATATATTAAACCATAGTGTTCAGTAAAGTCGGTATAAAAGTTCAATAAACGTATGCACCAGCATAGCTTCAAGTAGGCACTGCAGGCGCACTTTTTTAAAAAATAAATAAATACATAAGTAATTGATGTTTTACATAGAAAACATTTACATCAAACAACTGAGAATGCCCCTTTGGCCATTTACATTTTAAAAAAGATCCCCTATCAATATTTAGTCTTGCACTTTCAATCTGACAAAGCTATGCTTTGATTTTTGCTGTGGTATGACGTCTAAAATATTCTTCTTCACTAAAATAAAATTCATCTCATCTTCTCTTAGCCTGTATCCCTGTAGTAACTTTTATGTCTACAGTATATGATGGAGGTAACTAGCAAACTTGTCAATTAAACACTCACTTTTAGGGTTTAAATCAAGAACATAAAAAATATTGCTTTTGTAAAATGTTAAAAACTGCAATAAAAAAAACTGAGCATGAAAAATACTTTTATTCACTAACAAAAAAATGTATAGACAACTATTGTACATTTGTATAGGCAACTATTGTACATTTGCCTCAGTTACATAGTCAGTAGAAACAGTGACAATCAGATGCCAAATTTCATTTACCTATGACATTCAGTTCCCTTCTTTAAAATTATAAGTCATAAAGTAATAGATTATAGCAGAGATTGAATGCTTACCTTCATTCTGTGAATCCTTTAACCCCATCATTTGTTAATTTGTTTGCAATTTTGTCAATAATTAATATCTTTTTCAGTGATTTAGACTGACAGAATATTCAACAGGAAAAGATATTTTACTTCAAGAAACTCCAGCAGCATAGCAACAATCCAAGCAACCAATAGAGTGCCCTGTTACATCTCATCAGTATGATGTAATCAGTGTAGTGGATGATGTCATCACATAACTATGATGTCATCATTTCAAGATTAAAAGAGGAGTATTAACAATGTTTCAGCTGCTGAAAATTGTGCTTATGGAATGCAAAGACTTTGTGTACTAGTACAAAGTTTATTTGTATACATGGGTTTCCCTTTTTAAAGGGTTGTGTAATATTTCATGAGAATTATTAAGTAAACAATGTCCAAAGGGGAGGGTTAAAAAGACATAAGTGTCATTTTTATGTCATTATAAGCTAACAGACAATCGATTAACTAGTCTTTCCTGGGATCATGGAGGGTTAACCTGTGCCCGAGTACAACCACCGTTGCAAAAACTGATAATTTTTCCACTTGAATCAAAGGTGAGAGACAAAAAAAAATGAGACGCAGTCATCACGGAGGTTGTAGCCCTAGAATGATAGTCAGATGTGCTATTGACTGAGCTAACTGGGCCCCTGGTTAAAACAAGAATAGATTGCCAATCTACTCAATCAAGAGAACTTGTCGATGTGATAAATAAGTACAAACACATAGAAAAGTAACAGCAGAGTGATTATGTATAATGCGTCTGTCATGTCAACTGTAACTATTGCCCTCTTCGGGGCAGGACATAGTAAAGACTTTCAATTTTGCTCTCTGTAGAGGCAATTTAAATAAAGTAATGGCCCGGCCATGATGTAGCCACACTTTGCTGGAAACAGAACTTTGCCCTCCTCCACTATCCAAGTGCTAAAGGGTACTCAAGATCAAATAAAGCAAATTTAGACAATTCAAAGGCATGTAATACAAACAGTTATTATATGATCAAACCAGTTTATCAAGATAGCACCACTAGAATTCCAGCTATTTATGGCTTAAAGTAAAACTCACAATTTCACAGCACTGCGGGGGACATTGATATGGTAAGAGCCCTGCAATTTAGCTCTGCTGTATTCTGGTCTGTCATATGGCCTGGGTTCAGCCCGGGTAACATAAGTTAAAAGACTGGTGCATTTAAATGAAACATTTTTTTTCAATTCAACCACAGTTATAAGCCCAGCACAAAAGAAAGAATGCCAAATGGATGAACAAACACAACTCTATAAAGTGGAAGGTCGTGGGTTCGATATATAAGATCTGGTAAAAACGATCCAATGTAAGTACAGAATCTGACCAAGAACAGTATTCAACAGACTCGGTTTTATGGAGTCTGTACTTGAGGGTTATATACCGCTGCTTTAGTTAATCACAGATATAGTTCTATAATACAAAACCGCAGCTGTAATTTAGTGGTATAGTGACCTTCTTGCATGCAGAAGGTTGTGGGTTCAATCCCCAGCCTGGTCATACCAAAGACTTGAAAAATAGAACTAGAAGCTTCCTCACTTGGGGCTCAGCATATAGATGATAGTTCTAGGCCTGGTCGGCCCAGGTCAGTATATGTGACTGGGTGGGGTATCATACCATGTGTCTGCGACATGAAACTTCAGTGTGGCAGCGCTAAGTAGAATACTTTCTCAAATAGACACTGTTGCGAAGCAACGGAAAAATTGTTGAAAGCAACGCTAAATACCATTCAACAACAACTCTATAAAGTGCCCTTTCTAAATTCTTTTAGCCTCTTTTACCCACAGGCATTTAAAAGAATGTATTTAAAAGAAAGAATCGTTAAAAGAAATGCATGATTATCGTTTACAAAGAATCAAATGAATCGTTAATTGATAATCTTCCTCGTAGCAATGGAAGTTATTCCAAACTGCAAATGGCAAGTCTCACATTTAAAATAGTAATTTAAAAACAACTTACATCTGGCTCTTTTAAATCCGCCATCTGGAAAAAAGAAAAGAGCAATAAAATATTAAACAATTAAACTTTACACTCTCTCCTTTGGTACTACAGAACAACATCTCACACCTAATAAATCAGAGAACTACTTAAAGAAACCCTACAAAACATGCATATTTTAGGTTCTGTATAGATATACTGCCAAGTTTCATGGTTTCACCATTCGTCTCACTCATTTTACAATGAAATCACAGTCTCGCGTTGACTATTATGAAATCATTAATTTTCTTGGGAGACTAATTTTCATTGATTTTGTATGGGGCCTCAACAACTAAAATAAAATCCCAATGAAATGAGTGTGGGCTAGACACATTAAATCACCGTAATAGTTTTTTCATCGCATGAGCAATAGTTTCATTAAAAAATTGTATTTTTTTCATTGTTTTGAATATAAGTTGTGTCTGACACGTTTAGCCAACGGAACCAGTGTAAGTATATAAATCGTTACTAGGTATCAATATAAATGTGGCTCACCTCCAAAAAATTGACAAAACTAAGAAAATATCATTTTAATACTGATGCAGCTGCTTATAAAAAAGCAAATTTTACATGATACTCAATGGTGTGAGAAATATCCTGATATAAATTTATTAACCCCAAACAAATTCATACATGATTACTTAAAAATCTGGTAAAATAAATGAATGGCACTGTAGTGGAAGTCACCCAAGAACGCACCACAGACGATCTGGAATTAAAAATGCTGCCAAGTATTTTTTTTTTAATGGGGTTTAACGCCATTTTCAACACATTTCAGGCAATATATGACATATCCAGTTTTATTGGTGGAGAAAGACCTCAAACTGAGTAGAACCACCGTCCTTCCGCAAGTAACTGGAAACTTTCTCACATAAAGTTTTTGGAAGAGGGATTGAAAGATGATCGACAAACTACCATATCATAGGCCCTTCTGGTCTTTGGTCAGTGAAACTTAGGAATATAAAACTGAAACAACACCACTCGAATAATATTTTAACAAAGTTTCTTTATCAGCGGTTTTAGAAGAAATGGTAGGAAAAATAGAGAGAACAAAAGCATGGAATGACAAAAAATATGAACTATCAGCACTCTATACCCACTTATTTACAATTTTATGTCACATGCTACTTTCATAATGACCAGATAATGGCAGATATTATTGTAACATTTTTTACTCCCGCTCAAATATCATATACACAGCCTGTGAAATGTTTTGAGATTCCCAATAGGCAGGGACTTAAAATCATACTCAGGCTAGTCTTTGATGTTGGCATCAGCTGTTCAACTTGATTTGAGGATATTCTTAAATCAAACAAATAATCTTGGTGAATGCTGATACCAATGAGACGTTTTTGTCAATATATCATACTATTATAAAAACTTTTTTTTCAATTCTGTTCAATCAAAGCTTCATAAACAAAACAATCAATCGGAGTTTAAAAAAACAAGAAATGTCACTGTTAAGTGTCACATGCCCTCCAAATGGTCTGTGAAAATAAAAATATATGATATGTTATGTTGATCATTTGTAGCAAGTATCAACAAAATCCATCATTGCATGACAAAGTTACAGGCCGGAAACGAAATCTCACACAAACTCAAAGTGTTGTCAAACAAACTCAAATTGTGACCTTGACCTTTGCGGTATGGGTGTGGGTCTTACTCGCGACACGTCGTCATGTTATGTTGATCATTTGTAGCAAGTATCAATAAAATCCATCTATGCATGAGAAAGTTACAGGCCGGAAACGAAATCTCACACAAACTCGAAGTGTTGTCAAACAAACTCAAATTGTGACTTTGACCTTTAAGGTACGGGTGTGGGTCTTACTCGTGACAGGTCGTTATACTATGTTGATCATTTGTAGCAAGTATCAACAAAATTCATCTATGTATGACAAAGTTACAGGACGGAAACGAAATACTGGACGGAAGGACGGAAGGACAGACATAAAAAGATATTATCACGGTAAAATGAGGATGATCAAAATTATATTTCTTAGCAATAGGAACACCAGAAAAGTACAGGATTGGTCAAAGTAGGGCATTAAAAGTTAAACACTTATCCCCAAGGGAAAAAACCAACAACTGACCTGCATACTGTTTCACAAACAACAAATTATATATCATGTGCAGAGAAAATTCCCGTGCAACATGGTGTTGCTTTTACAGAGGAGGTAGCAATGGAGACATGCAGTCCGTACTCAACATATTTATATATCAGACTTGTTTCTTCGAGAGACTGGGGTAGAAAAAGAACAAGGCACAGTGCGGCATACTGCACATCTCTAAGGAGACTTTTGAAGACTTTTTATTTTGCGTCTCCCGAGACAGCAGATCGTATATCCAAATAAATAGGGAGATGTCCATCCACGCCTTCTTTAAACAGGTTAGAACATGACAGTGCATTACACGAAATTTAAATATTTTGTTGAATGAAGAATGTCTGACCGCAATCTCTTTACCACCCTATATGCTGTTTTAAGACAGCCAAATAGTATAACATGCTAAATGCAACCAGGGACTTAAAATAGTGAATTTTAACAAAATTATTGAAGTCCGAAAGATTTTTAGAAGGTCAAAACTTTGCACTGTATATTTCATTTTTGATAAGTTCCATTAGCCTATGGTTATTTGAAATGAAACTGGTACAGCCAAATGTACTTTTTTTTCAACTGCACTGTGAACAGCTCTGGCCACAGTATATTATAAAATTATGCTGCATTAAATAAATTACTTAATTTTTTCCTTTTTAATCATGGCATACTCATATACGACCAGGCGTATACCAGTTACTCAAATGTTGGAAAACAAAAAAGCTTAAAATGCCCAAATAATGCAATAAAAAACAGGGGAGCGGGTACTGAACAAACAATTTTAAATACTTAATAGCGCTTTACGGCAACCCTTAGTGTAACAAAAAAAAATTAAGCGTAGGAGAGTATAGTGCTACCTATGTCCGTCCATCTGTCTGTGGGTTATACCTATCCCCGGAATAAGGTTTTCTTCACCAAATTGCATCCACATAAAATTCATTTGTAACACTTAGAGTTGCTGTTATCAATAACCCTTAGTGTAAAAAAATACTTTGGCAGAAATGTTGGGACGTTTTTCTTAAACTCTGGTAAAAAGTTTTTATTTAAATATGAAGTGGAAAAATGAAAATTTAAAGGAGACCCATAATATTATATAATATTGGTATTAATTTACGTTCAATTAACATGAGTTGGAGATCAACATTGTTACTTTTTTCAAACACTAAGTGACAATCTATTAGTAAAGTTCCATAAAAACACAAAATGTAGAAGATAAAAAAGTAAATATTTTTTAACTGTTTTTCAACCATCCAAAAAAATTACTAACTCTAAACCATAGACATTTTACTAAATATTCGTATGTGTGGAACATAGGTTACAATTGTAACCCTTAGTGCAACAAAACCCATTTTTGTCCATAAGACGTAACATGAACAGTAACGTTGTTAGTAGTCTCATTTAATCGCCGTAATAGGGGTGAGACTAGCCACATTACGTCTCATTTCCATCCAAACAAAACCAAGTGGAAAATTAGACCACATACATACGTCTTTTTCGAAGGCAAATACTGCGTAAACAATCATTTATTCCTTAAAACATTGA
This sequence comes from Panopea generosa, assembly GCA_029582155.1. Taxonomy (NCBI): domain Eukaryota; kingdom Metazoa; phylum Mollusca; class Bivalvia; order Adapedonta; family Hiatellidae; genus Panopea; species Panopea generosa. The sequence continues at coordinate 36,423,935 of CM055906.1, forward strand.
TTTATATTGATGAAATAATGAATAATAAATGCGTGCTATGCAAAAAACTGGCCTCTGTAGTTTGATAGACGGTGAATATGACCAAGACATTCGAATTTACTTGTTTCTCTGTCATTTAGCAGCCATTTTACATAGTGGCGTAAGATGCGAGCTAGATCAGAGCTACTGGGTGGAAACATGTACATGCGAAATCGGAACTTCCGCAGAGTGAACGATATGGATAATAGAGGAATGGGAAAGTTTTCTTCTGTCCGTCATGTCATTTTTTTAGTTTAAAATCTATGATTATTTCAATGATTATTATTATGATAAAATGTTTCGTTACTGCTGAAGAATAAATAAAAAAATAAGATTTAAATTGAAAAATTTACAGAGAGAAATATATGGGATATAGCAAGGACTTGTATATCTCTAGTTTAGTTTAAACTTTTTTATTTTACTTCAATTGTGAAACGAGTTCTTACAATCACGTTCGAAGTCTTCCTTGGTAGAACCAGTACAAAGCATATGTGGAAAAAGTGTTTTGCTCAAGGACACCACACATAGCCTTAGCGGAGGATCGAACTCACGACCCTCCAATCATGGGTTCGGTGCTCTACCACTGGACCACACACTCAATATCTCTATGGGTTATAGGCAAATAAGAAAAGAAAACATTCTTCTGTCTTATGATATAAATTTTTATATTTTGTAATTTGTAATAATAAATTACCCGCACCCCACTCTCACAAAAACAGAATAAATTTGATTAAATCAACTTGTTTAAATGTTTGCTTTCAGACGCATTTTTTCTCGTATCTGAGCACAGAGTTGGGATTAGTGAAATATTTGCAAAAGTAAACACTCACAAGTCAATTAAAGTATGAGCGTTGAAAAATAAGAATATAAACGTTACCTATCCACGTACTCTGTTTCTCTTTTAGACTATAACGGATGTGCATGTATTCAACATCACGTATATTGGTGGAAACGACACATGAATGCATACAACATTTAGTGTTTTTGTAAACCGTTGATACTTAAGTCATTAAAATACATTTATAGTGGGTTGTGATCAAATACAATAATATTCAGCAGCTTTCATTATTTTAAATAATGTCTGTCTGAACAACATTGGGTGACAAGCTACAACTGTTTGGGTATTTATTGCTAAGTTTTCAACTTATTGATATCGTATGTATCGGCTACACAATTTTTAATTATTATAACTGTTTATTGACAGTATATTAAATTGTTGTTGAAATAGGAATTATCATAAGCCAACAGTAAAACAAGTATAGTGAATGCCTAATGATGATTTTAAATAATGAATAACGTATGTATCATTCAATTTCTAAGCATAGAACCATGCTTGAAGCATTGCATTACTCAACCAACAGACCCCTGACGAAGCTATAGCAATATTTTTTTCAGTTGCAATACGGATTGATACCAATTTAGAGCTAATAAGTGTATCATTGACCATAATTCATTAGTACTATACAAGATTATTTTCAATAGTCACATATGCATCAAGGAACGGCGTCAAGTCTTTGACATTGGCTTAACGTTGTACCTAACGAGTTGGTATGGTGATGGAGTTGATACATGTAATGTATATAAAAAGGATCAGTGTCTTATGGATTTGGTTTGGCGGATGTTGAGGATGTAGTTGAAAATGATGCTAGTATACTTGATATAGAGTGTAGAGTTGAAGATGTTGGTATGGTGGTTGTATAGGGTACAGTGGGTATAATGATGTTAGTTTCGTGGGTGTAAAGGGTACAGTACCATGGTGGTGGAGTTGGTACATGTATAAAGACTAAAAGGTGTTTAATTAATTTGGTATGATTGATTTTGAAGGTGCAGTTGGAACTGGAGACAGTATGACGAATGTAGATGGTACAGATGTTAGTGATGTTGGGATAGTGGGCCAATGGGGCACAGTACCCGCTAACTGCTTGTTTAAATTTAAACAATAACTTTTTCCAAATTTTTAACTAAATAAAACTCAGGTATATTTTTTGTCTATTTGTCTATAAATGAGGTTTTAACCAAAACAATCATGTAGTATGCAATTTGATCTCAACTGCCTATTGCACCCCAGGTAAAAATTCGTCAATACATTTATAAGACTGAAAACAACAGTTTTATAATCTTGTTTGAAATTTACTGGTATATCAATATCAAAATGTCACATTCTTAAACATGACAGCTAGTTACGATTTTGCTGTGGTCCAGATAGTATCTGCATACTATATCAATCTACACAATATCAATTTCTAAATATGAATTTGGAAATATAATTATATATATCAACTTATATTAACATAATTTACCGTATATTCCCTAATTAACGCCCCCGGGGGCGTTACATTTTACAAGGTGGGGGCGTTTATAAAAGATAAAAAAAGCAAATTTAACAACAGTTAAAAATACAATAAAACCAATAAAGCCATGGAAAAAAACTTAAATCCGGGTTAAATCCCCGAAAAAGAGGTTCAGAATTATTTGAGAGTGAATAAAATAATCGACATAGGATGAAAAAAAGCTGAAAATCTGTATGAAATTACTAGTCTGCGTACTGGAATATCCGAATTTATGGTCAGTGTACTCTTCACTTTAAATCACTTGGACGCTTGCTCTTATCAACATGGAACAATGAGCTTTCAGCGTACACAGACTAACCGCATTGTCAACGTTTTGTAATGTTTTAACTGGCAGACGGTATTTTTACTAGTATTAAACAGCAAATATGGGGAAGTCTTTGTTCAACCAAAAGTGGTTAAGTGGTCACCCAAGATATAAACAATGGGTTAAAGAGTTCAAAGGTAAGGTAATAAACACTCCGCTAATTGTTGTCTGTGTAACAAAATAATCGATCTGGGAAAGATGGGCGAATACACATCGCATATACGTTTTATTTTTTGATTTTCCAGAAAAATAGGTGGGGGGGGGGGGGGGGGGGGGGGGGGCTTTTATTAGAGTGGGGGCGTTTATAAGGGAATATACAGTAATACTTTCATAACTGAAATATTATGCTTTACAATGTTAATGACATTAATTGATTGTCAACTGAGAACTATCAAAATTATTGTATTTAAAGGCTAAAATGTAAATAATACAGCTTAATATACTTTTGTATAAGTTTTTCTTTATTTCCAATACTTATTATATGTTTGTGTTAACCTTTAATAGAATTAAAATTGGTTTTGGATTAAAAACAACATAATTTTATACAGTTTTATATTGAGTAACAATATTTTTAAACTTAAAATTGATTATTTATCTCATAAAACTTGGTGCAAAAATATTGTAACTTGAGTTTAGTTTTGCACCAAATATAAATTCAGTTTCATTGAATTTCAACGCAACACTATTGTTACTCAAACTTTTACAAATAGATCAAGTTATATTAAAGATTTAATTGATATTACTTGTTAATATTGTAAGTAATGCAGTTTTCATTTGAATTTTGAAAAATATTAGCAAAAATATCTATAAACGAAAACAAAAAACATTCCTGAACAATTTGCAAAAACCTAGTTACAATAGTTTTGCGCCAAGCTCTCGATAAGTTAATATGGTAAAAAAATAATCATTGTGTACTATTGGCGCTTGTAATTATCTTTTGAAAATAAAGTTTTGCTCTTTTACTATACGTTCAATGGTTATGATAGAAGATTACCAGAGATTTATGAACACATGTTTAACTTTCGGCATGAAAGTATATAAACCTGACACATATTATCATTAACTGATGAGCTCCTAAAAGTGTTTTAGGATATATATATTGGCAGGAGGTAGGAATGGGTGGCCGTACTGGACAACATTATGTCGATCTCATAATACACTTACAAAAGATCACTTATGAAAACGGTAGCAGACGATAAAAAAATTATGAAAATAATGGATATTCCAAAGAAGAAGCAATATGGAGAAAGACAATGTCATGTGTTAGGCTGCATTATTTGCCAAAGGAAATGAATTGTAAAGGCAGCATTTAGTTTAAACATTTTTTTGTTCACAGTAAACATGGTAGTCATACATTAAATAACAAGTGAAAAATATCTATAAGAAAGTTATCCGTTTTCTACTTATAAAGTACAGGCAGCATTTCTGCTACAGATATAATATTTATTAAACTTTAATAGTGATGAATATTGTCATTTTTTTGTCAAAACACAAACACAAGTATTGGTTTGTCTAATTTGAATACACACTGTAACAGGAAATATTACTTTCTCAGAAAATAATGTGCATTTGCCTACCCAGATAAGTATTGCCTTTCCAATTTAACTCATAGAGCTTCCATCACAGTGTTTCTATTCAAATCGCTATGATGCTTGAAAGGTGCGCGTCACATGATAACTGTCAAGTAGGATTGTATATAAAAACAAAGTAATTTAAGTGTTAAATGTGCGGTTTTGTAGATTTTTTTACATTATGGACATATATAAAGTGTTTTTTAACAACCGGTAAGAGTTTTGCTAATGATATTACATATTTTAATCAATATGAGTGTTTTGGCTTCCGTACTGGAATAGGTGCTGAAAATCCACCCATAAAAAAGCTGATGGAGTATGCATGAAGAGGACAATCAAATAAAAAAAATCATTCGAAAACGAGCCGGTGTGGTTCTAGCTAAGAATTGAATCACTGCCAATCTCTGCAGAGGGGTAGGAATCCTCCGAATGGGTGTCATGTTCATTTTATCATTTTTGGTCATGTTCACTATTGTAGTTAAATTATCAACCCCTGTGTGGTTTCAGGGAGCAATACGAGTGATGGCAAGAATATGACCACTGTGGCTCATACATGTTGTAAGAAGCGACAATTTGAGTAATACGATAGAATTTGCTGAAACTCTGCAGTTCTGCAGGTATCAAGGTTCTAGGTTCATTCTGCATATTCATTTGTTGGTGTATTTTTTTTTAAATCTATGTTAATTTGTTGTTTTTGTACATGTAGAGTGAACCTGGAATCTTCCTTCCTGTTGGCGTCGAATAACCTATAATGTGTTGGTATGCCGTAAAACCCAATTTCATTCATTCATTCATTCATTCGAAAACGTGCTTTGATATGCACTAAAGTTGTTAGATTTCTTAACTTTACAAAGGACCTTCTTCCATACATGTTATAGGTCACATGTGCCTTAAGGTTAGTTTCAACTTATTTATCTAAATTTGATTGTGAAACTCAAAAAAATTTATATCACGCTTGAAGTCTTCCTGGTAGAGGACCAAGTGGAAAAAGCGTCTTGTTCAAGGTCACCACATATAGGGTGGAGGATCAAACCTTTGACACTCTAACACTTAGCCACACACTATACAATCATGAGCACAGTCTCTATGACATCATACCTAAGGAATATTTTTTTCATTCACACATGTGCTACTAAGGTCACCAACAGGTCTTGTTAGAAATGGATAGATAACAAAAAAGAGAAAACACTTGGGTGTCAACGTTCCCTCAGACCTAAAACATGGAAAAATAATCAATTTAGAAAGGGGACCAGCAATTTTTCTGATTATAAATACTAATTATTTAATCTAAATAGGCTGGTCCCTTTGGTTATTTGTGACATTGTGTGCAGAAATCGAAACTGCATGGAATTAAGTACTTTTTCTAAAAAAAAGGTCAAACTAACTTCTGCATATTTGTCAATAGAACGATAACTTATTATACGACTAAAGATAGCTTACGTTTTTGAATGGCGTTACTTCAATAACTACTGTTCTGATAGAAGCCGGCTGTCGTGTGCTCCCAGAACTTGTTGTTATCGTAAAGTGGAGAACAATTGCTACTCTGGTACCTTGCCCAACTTCATTCCGTTACATTGTAATATCGGAATGAAGTTAGGCAGGATACCATACTAAACAACAGCACGGATTACGACATACAGAACGTTGCCATTAAGACAATTTCTTTACTTAAATCATTTAAATGTTATATTAATATTAATTTGCAAAAATACTTATTTTGTCAAGTGAAGTAAATACTATGTCGTAAATATACTTTTCGGTCACTTCCGCCAAAGTGGAGAAAGTAAACAGAATTAAATTTTTTCTTCATCTTCAACGTATTAATACACAGTTAAGATGGAGTTCAAGAATATTCATTGGCAAATAATACTGTTACTTACTGAAAAGTGTTTATTGTAATTAGCTTGTTAGTTTTGGAAAATTGATGTATATGTCGCGAAAATACATTACAAATTGACGATTTGTGTGTGCAAAAGAAAGGATTTCTTCCAAGATCTGGCAAAAGGTGATCAGAAATATATAGTAAATATAATGTAACACAAAATAATACTATGAAACGATGTTGTTTAAACAAATCGAATTGGTTATTTGAAGAATATCCCAATATTACACCAGAATAAATAAGGCACGAATTGACAGCTTTTTTATTATTTGCATATTTGATCTGCTATCAATAATTAAGCCTGGGTGACGCAAAATAAAAAATCTATCAAAGGCTCCTTAGAGACAATAATGTCTATTGTCACTAGCCCAGGACTGTTTATGGCACCATTAATGATACAAAGTTTTGGTTCCTTCAGTCTTTAACAATATCTATCTATCTTCTGTTAATGCCAAACCCCTAGATTTTCACACAACATGAAAAAAACACAATATCATGTCAACAATTATATATAGAGACAAACATTCAATTAAAAGTGTGAAATGATCAATCTGGAACTAACACTGGGATCGCAAATATCCAAGTTATCAACACAGACAATATCGAGAAAAAAGGAATATAATTACATACACAAAAAAGGGGAAAAGTTGGGAATCACGAAAAAATATTGACTCTACCATCATATCAACTCGAGCTATATCGAAATAACTGAGCTGTTGTTATTACACATTGTCCGTTGTCCAGCCCTTGTTTTTAACTTTTATGCTATGTGCATTTTAGTGACTGTTTCCACATTTTCCATCTGGTCTTCATCAAACATACTCATAAGTTTAGTCTATACTAATTAATTTTAGCTCAGTTGCAAAGAAAGCTTCAAACGTATTTGAACCATTCTTGATTTTGCTACCTGGGTAGAACCAGTACTACACTTAAGTGTTGTTTTTTGAGAGGCATCGGGTAGAACTGGGGATCACACACATAGCCTCTGGCATAGTGGCCAACACTCTATTCACTACATTACCTCTAAGTCTCTCTATGACATTTTTAACTGAGCTACGAATGTTTTCCAAACAAACAGCCTGACTATTTCTATGATTTTATATCAAAATGGAAATATGAGAAAGATGTTTGGAGAAATTTACATAGTTTCTTCGCAGAAAATGAATAAAATTATAATGATAAAACTTTAGAAAATTAAATTTATTTAAATTTAAGGTCCTCTGTTATTAATGAACTATGATAATTGAATTTGGACTACCGGTATGTTATTTTGGAATGTAGCTAGTCCAAAGGACTATAGTCTAGTCCAAAGAACTATAGTCCTGAAATGTTTTTGGCACAGACTGTTAGCTTAACACTCCATTAGGATTTTTTTGTTATTGGATATCTTCAAAATCTTAAAAGTTTTCTTATCAAACACAATGGGTCATAAAAGTAAAATGCCATTTTGTTACATTACCTGTAAATTATTGCCTTGAATGTATTGAATATTATTACTATGACTTGTAAATTCATTTGAAAGCAGTGTTAAGCTAGCAGTGCTTTGAACAACTGTGGCCAGAGAAGTAAAATGAACATTTTTTCCGTCCATGTCATTGGTATGATTTAATCAGAATAATGTAGATGAAGTACCAAACGAACAGAAATTTGCTCGGCTGAATTACTATTTAATTTCTATTATTCTACCTTCGATGGCTAGAACACCGATGACTGGAACAGTCAAACTAGAAATTAGGTCCCACCAACACACTTACCTGTATTTTTCACACTTTTAGGTCAAATAGCTATTCAAAGAGATAAAGAAAATTGGACGAAGCGCGTCATCTTGTTTATTCACTACATGTATATGGAAAAGGTGGTCAGTGCTGATAAATTGAATATAGGACCTATTGGTGTTAACATCATTCCCCATTATGACCATGTATTGTGTCCTTCCCTAAGGCACTCTATCTACATATTGTAGTTTTATACAAGAACAAATCGTTTGTATAAATATAATGTAAAAAGAAATTCACAATCAATGTAAAATAAATGATTAATATTTAGTTCTTCCATAAAAATGAAATGACAAAGAGTGGTTGTTTTGAGAATACATATCCCCTATTTGGGATAAATAGACCAGACCAAAATTTATCTTCTCAACAGCAATATTTTATCTATGTTTTATTTTAGGCAACCTATCTTGAATTTAAATTGAAAAAAGGAAAACTTATAGAAATGTAAATTAATTAGTTACCTGATGTATAATATTTCTTATGTTACATGTTGTCACTTTAAATTAATTTGATTTAACATGTTTTATTTTGCTTATATTTTTTATAACATATTTATATTATTGCTGAATATAAAATTTCTTCTTTGGCCTGATTAGCTAAGTCATTAGCGTGTCTGACTGTCAATCAAGGGGTCGTGAGTTCGAATCCCCACTCAGCCACAATCCCTGTGATGTTTGAAACACGGCATTGAGTCTCATTATCATTCGACTCTAACCGCTGATTCAAGTGGAAAAGGTACCAGTTACTTGTGGAGATAGGGTGTGCTCGGGTACTGGTAAACCTTCCAGGATCCAAGGAAACAGTGGTTAGGTTAACTGATTGTCTGTTAGCCCTTAATGGCATAATGGCATAAATGACGCTAAATATTCAATCAATCAATCAACTTCTAGATGTCTTGCTCACTGAAACCATATTTAGTTATAAACTTATTTTTTACTTATTAATTTTAGCATTGGGATCAATGATGGCAGATTGGGTCCCTGTTGCACGAACATATGACCCACTGAAGGCTGGTAGTATTGATGGAACCGACATATTTCCCCACGACAAGGCTATCTTTCGTGCCATGAGTGCCAAGTATAAACCAAACAAAGATGTGATAGGGAAACCAGAAAATACCATTTTTGTTGCCAGTCTAAGTCCCCATACTGATGAAGATGCACTGGAGATGTACTTTAGTAAATATGGTGAGATTAAGAGACTGAGACTTGTTCGCGACATTGTGACTGGTTTCTCTAAATGTTACGCTTTTATAGAGTTTGTTGAAGCAGATAGTGCGTACAAAACTCAGAAATACCTTGATAAAACAGTTTTGGATGAGAAAGAAATTTATGTTGATTTTGAATGTGAACGGACTTTAAAAGGATGGATACCAAGGAGGTTAGGTGGGGGCATTGGAGGAAAAAAGGAATCTGGACAGTTAAGATTTGGTGGGAAAAACAGACCTTTTAAGAAGCCGTTTAAAATTAATTCAATGTCGAAACCAGAGGGTGAAACATTCAGAGAAAGGTTGAAAGTTGTAGAGAGAGGGGACGCTTCAGACAGAGATAGAGATAGGGATTCCCGCAGAGATAGGAGTAGATACTCTGACAGGGATCGCAACAGGGAAAGAAGTCGGTCAAAAGAGAGATACAGAAAAAGATCACGGTCAAGAGAAAGAAGTTCAAGACCACAAGACAGAAGACGATCAAGAAGTAGAGAAAGATCAAAGAGAAAAAAGGATTAAACTGATATGTAGTGTTCCCATCATCAGGGATAAACAGTTAATAGGAAAAAGTGAAGGAATTTTGTGATTTTGGCAGGAGTCAGGGAAAAATCAGAGAAATCTGAAAACCCAGGTGACGGATCTATGAATTTAAATATTAACCATAAATGCTCTTGAATGACTTGACATTAGTTTAGATCTTGTGAGATAATTATTGTTCTAACTAGAACCACTACAATAGATAGTGACTAAAACAATTGCCAGGCATCAAATTGTTAGTGGGAACAAGCAGGGAATAAGTCTTAAAATGAGCTTCCTATAAACTGTGTATGACTACAGAATAAGTTCTTGCTCTTTCTTTTATTAATATTTATTTGGATTGTACATTTTATTATTTGAACAATCAAATGTGAATTCTAATTTGAGCTCAGACATAACAAGGCCAGTTTATGAAGGTACATGGTAGGCATGTTACAAGTCTGGGGTATTTTTACCCAAGAAATGGTTTAAGTGGAATATTTTTATTTATAATAGCTACCGGGAGACATTTTTATTTTACTTGATTAAAGTTTATTTGTCTATGTAAGATATATGTGATAGATTTATTACCGACTCCTTTATTTTAATGACTTATTAAGTATCCTATACCTATAGTGTAAGGTCGTCTGAACCAGCAGCATTTACCTTCATGTTGGTCTCGTTATCGCAGCAGCATCTTTATTACACCATTTATTTCTCGTTGCTGAGGTCATGGGTTTGAGCCCTGCTCAGTCCAAATAGTATATAAGAATCCATCATGTGGGATAGAAAAATCTCACCCTGTGAGTCAAAACTACGCTTTATCTTTTTTTAAACCCATATATGGATGAACTTTTTCTCATATTCATCACAGTCAAATGATAAAACCCTTGATAATGGCTGTCATCACATAGGTATTCTATTTTTTAAATGTATTTTTAATACGCAAAATTTCACATATGGAATTATGAAGAAATCAGCATTTTAAAGTTACACCTGTTAAACAATTCACTTCACATATTATAATATTTACTCTCACCCTGTTCTTGTGAGCAAGTCATCATAAATATATACATCAATGTCATTGTTCTGACGTAACATTGATCCCTTTTTAAAGGTTTCCTGCAACAAAATCAAGTTTTAAAATATTTTCGTGAGCATGACAATAAAAATATGTATGATTACGATTTGTAGATAAGGAAATATGTTATAAAAATTGTTTTAGTCCGAGATTTTCATCAGGTCATGTGAGAAAGCTGTCACGTGACATGGAAGATAGAGCTTTCTCCCATTTCTGCTCATAAAAGAAATGGGTTTTCCCCATAGAAGAAATCTCTATCTTCCATGTCACATGACAGGTTTCTTACCTGACCTGATGAAAATGTGGGACTAAATCAATTTTTGTAATCTATTTCCTTATCCACGAATCATAATCATATATATTTTCAGTTTTACGTCTACAAAAATATTTTTAAAACGTGATTTTGTTGCAGGAAACCGTAAAATAGAGATAAACGTTACGTCAGAATAATGAGGTCAACGTATATATTTATGACATCTTGCTTACCTACAAGAACTAAATACCCATATCTTCTATGAACAGAAATGGGAGAAAGTGATACCCAGGTTATACCCGGATTGGTGTGGTTCCAGCTAAGAATAGAATCTCTGCCGATCTTTGCAGAGGGGTAGGAATCCTCCGAATGGGTGTCATGTTCATTTTATCATTTTTTGTCATGTTCACTATTGTGGTTAAATTATGAACCCCTGTGTGGTTTCACGAAACCTTATGAGTGATGACAAGAATAGGACCACTGTGGCTCATGCATGTCCTAAGAAGCGACAATTTGAGTAATACAATATAATTTGCTGAAACTCTGCAGTTCTGCAGGTATCAAGGTTCTAGGTTCATTCTGCATATTCATTTAAATCTGTATGTAAATTTGTTGTTTTTGTACATGTAGAGTGAACCTGGAATCTTCCTTCCTGTTGGCGTTGAATAACCTATAATGTGTTGGTATGCTGTAAAACCCTATTAATTCATTCATTCATTCATGCTGTACAATGTAATAACAAAACTGGATGCCATATATAATCTGTAATGTTTTGAAAATAATGTTAAACTCAAGTAATGTTCTGAAATTCTCAAATAATACTTTACTTATGAATTTCGTATATTTATATGTATATTTTTTTTAAAAATCACACTTGTTATCATAACACATGTATTATATGACATCAAACAAGAGTTACACAGGTGAAATAAAATTTTTAATTACAAAGTTTTACCTGTTTTTCTTCAGTTTGAAGTACTGGGAAACTCCTTTCCAGTTTCATCTTGGCAGTTGATGTTTTTTTATATAAGTAAGAATTTAATAGCTCTTTTTGTTTTCTTGTACCGTTGTATAACGGTGATATAAAAACAAGAAGTCAACCTCAATCTTGGACTATAGTTATATAGATTCTGTATAATGTACATCACTCGTGTGGCTGACAAAGAAAAAAAGAAATAATAACTTATTGATTATTTATTATCTTTTTTTTCTAACCGCTGGCAGTCTTCAAGGTTGTCATCAGTTTGCAGGTGTGTGACAGACTATACAGAAAATTTACATATACACATGTATTACACACTGGCATATTGTAATGTGTGAATTATAATTATTAAGTGACAAATGGCCTCTCCTGATGTATGGATGCATGCCTAGTCAGTATTATACTCAATACGAATGCTGTAACAAGATTTTAAGAGCTATAACACCAAAACCATCTGCCTAATCAACCAAACGCTGCAAGAGATGATTGAATTTAGTTATAATTAAATTGTAAATTGTGAATTTTGTACATTGCACATTTTATATTATCAATTTAATGACATAAGAATATACTCCTTTTTTCTCAGCACAAATATTTTTGCACTGCAATTTATGGTGGGGTGGGACATAAAGATGTGGTCCGTGTGTTATACTGTCTTGCTTTTCAGCTCTACTCCTCCTATCTTCTCAACATACTTTCACCAACTTTGGAAGGAAGTATCAGTTTTAATTAAACCAATTCGATTGAGAATCCTTTGAATGTCCTGTTCATTTTATCATGTTTTGTCATGTTCATTATTGTAGTTGTTTTTTTTTTAACTTATTTATTTTACTTTGGTTGTGAAACAAGTTCTTACAAATTAGATAAATCACTTTCGAAGTTTTCCTGGGTAGAACCAGTACTAAGCACATGTGTAAAAAGTGTCTTGCTCAAGGGCACAAAACATAGCTGTGGCGGAGGATCGAACCCCAACGCTCCGATAATGGGTTCAGTGCTCTACCACTGAACGAAGCGCTCAACTATTTTTGTAGTTAAATACCCAACCCCTCAGTGGTTTCATAGTGCCAAATGAGTGATAGTTAAAATAGGACTGTAGCTCATGCATGTTTTAAGAAACAATTTGAATTCTTCGGTAGAATTCGCTGAAACTCAGCAATACTGTAGATATTAAAAGATGCAGGCGCATTCTGCATTTTCATTTGTTAATTTGTTTTGTTGTTTCAGTCTGTATGTAATTGGTTGTTTTTGTACATGTAGAGTGAACCAAGAATCTTCCTTCCTGCTAGCATTATATAACCTATAATGTGTTTGTATGCTATATAATTTCATTCATTCATTCAGCATGGTTTTTGTCAGAGTTATGGCCCTTATTTATCTTTAATGGTAAATCATGTCAGCACTTCTTCTCCTAAACCTCTCAACCAAGTTTTAAGCATTAAAGTAGATTTTAATATGCTGCGTCCAATAGTGATGAATTTTCATTAATCATTAAAGACCCATTCTTTGCATTAGTTTCCATTGTGTGATTCATTTATTGTTTGTACTCAAGTTGACCTTTATCTAGTAAAATGCATTGTAACATCTTCCAGGAAGTCAATAAGGCTGGTTCTGCTGGTTTGTAAAGGAAATGCTCTTTTGAAACTTGAGATTAGCTTTTATAGTACATGTTTTACAAGTAAGATGCTGAAAGATGAAAACCGACATTACATTGATTATAGATTTTGTATATTGATTACCTAAAACCATTATGATAGTGACTTTAAGTGCAGTAACTGTCCAACAGGTTTATATATTTAACTGTTGTAAGCTCTTGTAATCTCCAGTCAGTAGATGTCTCTCTTAGGACCAAAAGTTTATTCGGTACATGACTGACATCAAAGGGAAAAATGCCAGTTTTGAAACAAAGAATGGTTATAATTGATATATATGTCCATGTATGAACCTTTGAGAGAACAGAAGCAGACGTGGGGGAGTGAACATTTAATCAATACCAGTCTGCAATCCATCACCAATACCAGTCAAGCATCCATAGTTAATAGTATGATTCTCTCATCACTGTGAACCTTTGTGATTCCGGTTTAGAATTCAATCACTGTTGATCTCAGCAGATGGGTAGGAATCCCTTTGAATGGGTATCTTGTTCATTTTATCATTTTTTGGTCAGGTTTATTTTTGTGGTTAAATAACCAACCTGTGAGTGGTTCCAGGCGGTCATTTGAGTGATGGTAAGAATAGGATCACTGTGGCTCATGCATGTTGTAAGAAGTGACAATTTGAGTAATAGAATAGAATTTGCTGAAATTCTGCAGTTCTGCAGGTATAAAGGTTCTAGATTCATTCTGCATATTCATTTGTTGATGTGATTTTTTAGCCAAAGACCACCAGGGCTTATGTCATGGAAAATTGTCCGTCCATCATCTTTCTGTTTATCTTTTTCTTGTTGATGCGATAGCACATTCATTTTTCATCAAATCTTAACCAAACTTGCACAGGATTATATATAACCACAAGATCTTGGATGAGTTGATTCGACCACAAAGGCCTCTGCCACAGGGCTTATAAGCACATTTTAAGTGAAACTTTAAAAAACATTTCAAGGCCTAGACCTTAGATATTTTACATGTAGCATTGCGTGGAGGTCCCCCAAAAGATTTGTTGAAGTCAGGTCTCTCCAGGGGTCAAATTTGGGGCAGCCACAGGGGTCACTGTTTTACATAGAGATAAATAGGGAAAATATTGTAGATTCAGTTTTCATTGAATCTTAACCAAACTTGCACAGTTAACCACAAGATCTCGGACAAGTTCTTCAACCAGCATGATTTTACCACAAATGCTACTACCACAGAGTTTAAAAGCATATTTCAGCAAAATTTTAAAAAACATTTAATCAGAAAGTTCAAGGCCTAGACCTTAGATATTGTACATGAAGCATTGAGGTCCCCTAGAAGGTTTGTTGAAGTTGAGTCCTTGGGGTCAATTTGGGGCTGCTGCATGGGTCACTACATAGAGTTATATTTGGGAATTATTACAGACATATCATCCCCATCTTTCATTGAATCTTAACTAAACTTGCACAGCAGTTATATAACCACAAGTTCTTGAACCAGCGTAATTTGACCAGCAATACCTCAGCAACAGGGCTTACAAGCACATTTTAAGGGAAACTTAGAAGATTTGTTCAAACCAGGTGCCGGGTCATCACAGTTTTACATACGTTAAAACATGAATGAAACAACTTTTTTGAGTGGGTACAGTAGCAACCCCACAATTTTAGAGAAATCTATTGACCTATTAAATGGATTTTATTAATACTTGTCCTGTTTAAAGTGTGATTTGTCACTCACCTTTTTTCTATTTCTCTACAAACTACTTCTGTTATAGTGACTAAACTTCATACATTTATACAAACAATGTATATAGCCAAGTTTCCATAGTTAAGGGCCTAAATGTGTAGCTGTTATTTTTTTTTTTTTTTTAAATGTATTTATTGATCACCATCATGTTAATTTTTTACATCACTGGCCTGGACCTATTCAATGGAATTTAAAAATGTTTTAAATGGTGACATGATGACAACTTTTCCAGCACATTCAACAAGTCGGACATTATAAACTGACACCACTTGTTGCTGATGTAAATGCCATCCTGACTGTCACTGACATTTCACAAGAAATAACAAGAGCAGGCAATTATTATACTTGATAATTACTCTTATATTTAGCTTCGTTTTCACTCGTGCTACGACTATGTCTACTTGCGACAGTATTCCGAGCCATGGTATGATACTCCACTCAGGCATATTATACAAACACCAGGCTGACCAGACCTAGAACTATCTCTAAGAATCAAAGGATAGTGGTCTCAGTTTTGGTAAGATTTGTTGTCATAAAACTGTTTTTAGCCATATTGCTAAATTTTGTGTTTAAACTGTTATTTAGTCTGGTACTCTTTCCAACTTCATTCTGTTGTCTCCATTATGTAATGGAGAGCAACAGAATGAAGTTGGGCAGGGTATCAGACTAACTGTTATTCAAAAGTTTCTTCATGTGCATTTATTTCTTTGAATATTTTCAGCCTCGCCATGTTTTTATCGAAAAGGGGTCAAACCTGAAAAATTTGACCAACATTGAAAATATCAAACTTTGACCTGTATTTTTTTATTACACGGTTACATATGAAATATCAATTGAATATTCTTTTAGGAGTTATTGACTGGAAACTAAATTTTTACTAGCAGCTAAGACGGACACGGATAAATCTTAATGCCCCTTTACCACTCTTAAAATGGCGGCGACAAAGACAGGATTTGAATTTGAATATTTTGCATCTGATTGACTCTGAGAACCACTGTCCTGCCACAAGTAACTGGCAAACTTCCTCACATAAAGTTTTTGGCGCAAACGGGGATTTTCCTTCACTAATAAAACTGATTATGCTGTATAGAAAACCATTATAAATAAATTGCAAGATTCTCATTCAAATTTTTCTTAGAAAGGTAGGGGGGGGGATTTTTTTTGATTTTTTTTTAAATTTTCCTTTTTTTTATTTTATGAAAGTAAAAAGGGTCTGGGTGGCATGAAAATTAGGGGGCCGGTGAAATGATAATCTAGCAATTAATTTATTATGGCCTAACCTAAAATGTGTGATAACCCTTCAAAAAAAAAATAAATAAGAGGTTTCCAGAACAATCATCAGAGATCAATCACATAAAGAGTTCATCAACATATAAAAAAACAGATAGTAGAAAAGTCTCAGCTGCAGCTGAAACCAAAATCCTTTTAATGACTATAAACTGTGATCAATCATAGCCATCTTAGTTTCGTATTGCTATGCCATGTAAAAATGTGCTAACAGGTTGTAACAACTGTATGATAACTGTTAGTAATGGAAATAAATGTTCATATTGATTTTTATCTGAACTTGAATACTCAATACGTGCAAGCTGGTACTGGATAAATATTAATTGTATTTCACCAATAACAAATATAGTGTGTTGTGTTTATTTTCATACATCCATTGACTAGGGTTTGTTAATACGTTTTATTCAAGATCTGCCCATATGTCCCGTATGTTTATTTAAACATTTAAGGAATAAAACCTCAATTGCTAAACTCAACATTCACAAGTTTGTTTGTTTTAAACATTTAAGGAATAAAACCTCAATTGCTAAACTCAACATTCACAAGTTTGTTTGTTTTAAACATTTAAGGAATAAAACCTCAATTGCTAAACTCAACATTCACAAGTTTGTTTGTATAGTGTTTGAAATGCCATTTTCAAAACATTTCTGGTTCACAATCAAACCTGTATAAGTGGTCACCTCTATTAAGCAGCCACTTGTCTTAAGCATCCACATTCGCTATTTCCCATGTCTATGTTTTCAGAGCAAATTAACCTGTATTAAGCAACAATTTGTCTTAAAAGGCCACTTTTGCTCCTTCCCTTGACTGGTTGCTTAAGACAGGTTTGACTGTATATGACATATCCAGTTTTATTGGTGGGGGAAGACCTCAGAACCGGTCCTTCTGCAATTAACTGGCAAACTTTCTCACATTTAGTTTTTGGAGCAAGCTGGACTCGAACCTACAAATTAGCATTAATAGGTATGTGATCTTGAGATGGCACCGAGGACCCCGTTTGAATATTTAGCATCATTTTTTTGCCATCGAGTGCTAACAGACGATCTATCAGTTGCCTAACCACTCTTATATTATCAGTCATCACCAAGATTGTTGCCAGAAAGAGATTTGAGTTCCTGACCCTTTGAATATATGTTAATAAATATCAGAAGTTACAAACAATTTGTACTGTTATAATGTTGGCACGGTCAAATATCATCAAACCAGACCACAAAGTGGATATGCACAACTAGACCACACATTGTTCCCAGCAAGTTTCAGCTAAATCTGACCATTGATAACTGCAACTCGGTCCAAGATCATTGAACCAGAACACAAAAGGAACATGCACAACTAGACATCACACTGATCCTCTCCAGATAGCTAAATCTGACCACGTTGGGAGTTTTTCGAATTTTGTGACAGACGGAAAGCATAAAAACATCTCCAAGAGAGGGGAGAGGGGGTGGGGTAGGGTATAAATAGGCAACCCGTTGTTTGAGCTACTTGCTATTGTGTATGTCATGTCACTGACAATTTAATATGTCCTGTTTAATGATGAAGTATTGTGCATGTCATGTCATTGACTATTGTGTATGTCACTGATCATTGTGCAAGTCACTGATCATTGTTCATGTCTGATCAGTGTGCAAGTCACTGATCATTGTGTATGTCACAAATCATTGTGTATGTCACTGACCATTGTGCATGGCATCAATGATCATTGTCACTGAGCACTGTGTGTGTGCGTGCGTGCACGCCTTACTGACCGAGGTATTTTTAGGGGTATACAAACGTGTGTGTGTGTGTGTGTATGTCACGAATCATCGCTGTGTCGGTGAACATTTTGTGAATGTTTTGAGGCACAAAGAAGAGTTAATACATGTTAAAAATCTGTAATATTCAATCAGTATCTAATATAGAAAACAAAAAGTGGTCGTAAAATACTACACATTTATTTACACAATCAAAATAGTGAATACACAATGTCAAAAATACATTTATACCAATTTTTTTACATTTATCTCTTTGACTGATATAATTTTATGATTCAAGATTAAAATTAATTCACAAATAACCAAATATAAAAACGCATTTCAAATTTATAATTAACACGGAGTAACGCATATGACACCAATAAAGAAAAACATGGAACACATAGAAATAAACAAACAATAAGATTACTTCTGAGTGGTCAATGTTATGATAACTGATATGTAGTTTTTTAATTTATTAGTTCACTACAGAACTGCCTATTAAATGCAATTGTATTTTTTCTTTCAATGCCAGACAGCCAGGCATTTTTCAATGCTGCAGTAATAACCAGTGTATTTGAATTATGACAACTAGATTTTAATAAAAGATTTTTTTTTGGTTTTTCTATGACCACAAGTCAAATTACACAAAACTTAAGTACAACAATAATTGAATCTTATTACTGACCTACTGTCCACATAATGTAACATTTTTCATTAAAGGTATGTTTATATCAATTCATTCAATATTCAAACAAGAAGTTTTTCAAAAGGTCAAGCTAACTTTCTTCTTATTATTTCTGTTAAATGAAATTGAATTTAAGCGTAGAAATGTTTCCAATAAACTGGGGATAAAACTAACTTACGGTAGTTGTTATTGACATACTACAAACACTAGTCATGTCAGTCCAATGTATATATAAAAGCACTTTTTTTATATAAGAAGTTGAACTATTTCGAGCGTGATTTGTCTAAGTTGTAAGAACTTGTTTCACAATTGAAGTATAACCCTTTACTTCATATAGACGCCTTTGGACACCTCCATTTGAATTATTGGATGAATTATGTTTATGTTAACTGACAGAGTAGAAAACAGTGCAGGAAGTGTTCAGATTGCTCGTTATGAGCAATCTGAACTCTTCCTGCACTGTTTTCAAAGGCCTTCTGTGATTGGTGTGGGAAAACGCATATCTATGGAGTAAAGGGTTAATAAGTAAGTTTAAACTATCTGTTATACAAGTAGCTATAAATACATGTGGTGCTTTGAAGTTTTAAGCTAACAATAACAAACATAATTCATACACAACGAGGAAGTTGAATTTCATTCTATTAGTATGCTACTAAAATCAGACTATGCCACCTTCAGTACTAGAGGTGAACTTAACAAATGAAATTTACATATTTAAAAAAATAGTTACATACATGTATAATGTCAATGGACACAGTCCTAGGTAGAGTCTTTAAAAAACATGTCAACAATGTAGAAGATAGGTATATGTTATTTTTACAGCATGCATTAAGCAAGAATTCCATGTGCATGATATGCACAACATACAGTATTCTGGTGTATTAAACACCGGACATTTATGGTGCATGCTGAACATACACATGGAATACAAGCTTTGTTATAATTTATGGTTAATTTACAATTATATATGTTCATTTCAACCAGGAGGGTGACAATATGTGCTAAAGAACTCTTGCTTCAAATTCTTCCTTCGCCTTTGAAACTACCATCTCAGTTACAACCATGTCAACTCACAATGAGATGTAAAAATAAGTTACATTGTTAACCCCATCAAATTCTTTCCTTTCTATTCGTATTCTTTAATTTGACATGCTTTCAATGTCTATCAGATTTATGTATAAACAAACTGAAAGTAGTGTGTATTTATTTTTACATTCTCTACACCAACAAAATATTCTCAATTTTTTGCTTATCAATGAATTACTTGTGCAGAATCTAAATTTATGATTTGTCTGACAATGCGGAAATGCATATAGTTAGTACTCGAGTGAGATATTGACATTCTATTTAAGAAACTGTGATCCAGTACAGTTTTATTCCTATCTCAAGTAACTGGTGACGTGCAACAGATTCTAAACAAAAATGAAGAAACACAATATCTTGTGTTGTCAACGAATGTGCGCAGTATTTCACCTAGCTTCACCATACAAAAGCCAAACAATTCTGATTCAAACATGCTTTCGAAATTAATCACAATTTGCAACTTAATGAAAACAGCAAACTGTTTCTATCATCAATACAATACACAGTATTTAACATTATGAGCTTTTCAACAAATGGCTCTAACAACATGAACTGAAGTGCAGACCCCATGCAGCAGGTACCTCCCGACTAGACTTTGGATGCAGACACATCAGTCATCCTAGACATTGACTGTCAGTCGAGGAAGGAACAATTTCAGAAATTATCTATTTTATTGATATTATCATGCAATGTCATCATTACCCACCTGACAATTATAACTGTCTTTTTTCTGCAGCTTAGACCATGTCTAGCTACACCTCTTACATATCGATCATTCTTTGCAAACAAAACAACTATTACATTATTTGATGTCATTTTATAATATAAATATATATTTTTTTATATCTATATACTGTTTTCTCCACATGATTCAAGTGTAATTATAATTTGGACCTTAATGAGTCTGGCTTTCTTCTGCTGTCTGCTTCACCAATATATTTCTTAAGTTTTACTTAAATACTTAATAACTTTACAGAATCTTAATTGATTACTTATACAGTAATTAATTGATTTTAAAGCAGCTAAGCATACAATTATAATAAAATATATTGGTGAAACAGAAACCAGCATGTCTAAAGTGTATTTAGCATCCCATCTAATTCTTATATCTGTGTCACACTGTAATGTTGTGTACAACATCATACATGTACTTTTCCAATCTAACTACATTGTACTTTAGATGACCGTATGTGTACTGATAACGTCCTCTTTTGTGCCCATTAACAACTAATTCATAATAAATTTGATTTAAATTTAAAAGCGTCTAAATGATCTTGATTTTAGATTTACTTTAGAAGAACCTGTAAAACACTGCTAACTGAACACAATGTAGGTCACAGTTGTGGGGACTAATAACAAAGTAACCAGTCCATGTTAAGTATAACGAAGTAACCAGTCCATGTTAAGTATAACAAAGTAACCAGTCCATGTTAAGTATAACAAAGTAACCAGTCCATGTTAAGTTTAATAAAGTAACCAGTCCATGTTAAGTATAACAAAGTAACCAGTCCATATAAAGTATAACTTAATAACCAGTCCATGTGAAGTACAGATATGAAGCATTTAAATAACCTCAATGAGCCTGAATGTGATGTGAAGAAATCATGAAATAAATACTGCAAATGACAAAACGACCTTATTGCACCACATCATGGGGCAATGCACTGAGATAAGAAACAGATGTATATGTACAATGTTTAGTACAATACCTGTCCACCAATGTTCACAAGAGGTCAGTGTACCAACATATCAATTGGTTAAACAGTAAAGCTAGAATTAATGGCAAATTAATCCTTCCAAGAGTCCATACCAGACTAACCTTTTCACTCAACAAAAATGCTAAATGAAATGTATGAAACAACCAGTTTAATTCATGATAATAATACTCACTAAATATGAATGTCCAGAATATTTTGACAACACCCAGTGAATTAAAGATTCTTTTTCAACAAATACAACCTTAATTAATACAGTTCCTGAGATAAGAAATACCCCATGCATGATTTTCAGTTTATTTTGAGTAAAAATAATTGTAGTTCGAATTAAAATAATTGTTTGATGGAATTTAACCATGTGTTCTGGGTTTTTTTTACAATTTTTACTAACTTTCTTCAAATCACTGCAATTCCCAATACTTATTTTTAGTTCATTATTTATGAGAGAAACAAAGAGATATTGCCAAAAAAATGTATGCATTATGGTCATGGCAATCAGCTTGTAGTTTTTTTACTGGGACATTTGTATAGGTATCATACGGTAAAAGACAAAAAGAAAATTGCAGCTTATTCCATTTAGGCAGGGATCACGACAACTGTAACAATGCAGAGGTTCAAAGCATCACTGTTCTATCTACATAAACAAATATTGAAATACAGCAGTGTTGTAATGAACCATTGAATTGTGTTATATCGTTTAAATTGGAACCTTTTCAGCAGAAATCTTGATTTTTCTGATTTCTTTTAATACTAATAAGTTATACTGTTCATGTATACAAATATTGTCTGCGGACAAAGTGATGTAGTCCCTAGACAGACTGAAAGCTGAAATTATGGGATACAGAAATGCTGGTAGATTTTCAGAGGCGTATTATCAATTATTAAACTAAATTATTAATAATTAAACTATTATTGTAAGTAATATTTACATTTTAACCCTTTACTCCATAAAGACGCCTTTGGACACCTCTGATATAGACGCCTTTGGACACCTAATATAGACGCCTTTGGACACCTCTAATAAAAGACACCTTTGGACACCTTTAATATAGATGCCTTTGGACACCTTTAATAAAGACGCCTTTGGACACATAATATTGACACCTTTGGACATCTTTAATATAGATGCCTTTGGACACCCAATAAAGACGCCTTTGGACACCTTTAATATAGACGCCATTGGACACCTTTAATATAGATGCCTTTGGACACCTAATATAGAAGGCTTTTGAATTATTGGGTGAATTATGTTTATATTAACTGATAGAGTGGAAAACAGTGCAGGAAGTCTTCCTGCACTGTTTTCAAAGGCCTTCTGTGATTGGTGCTGGAAAACGCGTATCTATGGAGTAAAGGGTTAAGGTATTTGATTAATGTTTTTGTCAATAATGATGATAATATTGACAAAATCAATAATGAAACACCTTTACATAAATATTCTATAACTAAATATTGGTTGCGATAGTTGATAATGTGACTATGAAATTAAGCCGGCGTTTCTTTATCCTTTCAGTTTAAAACATTGTATGCAGGTATTTATTTCCGATTATGTCCCAATTGTTGGCAGAGATGCGCACATGTTGTTTGCGTATATAAAAATGTGACTGACTGATTGAATGTTTAGCTTCATTTTTATGCCATCGATGGCTTGAAGATGATCAGTTAACCTAACCACTGTTTCCTGGGATCCTTGAAGGTTAACTAGTACTCAGGACACCCAATCTCCGCAAGTAACTGATAACTTTCCCACTTGAATCAGCGGTGAGAGAGGAATGATTATGAGACAGAATGTTGAATTTCAATCATCACGGAGACTGTTGCTTGGCGAGGATTCAAACTCACAACCTCTGGATTGATAGTTAGATGCGTTACCGACTGAGCAAATTGGGCCTGGCATAAAAATGTGAGAGTAATTGTTTACCTATAGTTATTAAAACAAAAATGATGTGAGCTTCTGATCTCTCACAAGAAACTTCTAATTAATTATCAGAAATTATCACTGCATTGATCATCGCTAAAAATATGTTCCTTAAAATAATCTCTGATCCTGGGAGAAAGTTAACAATTTGACAAATATTGTAGTGAAGTGTATTGCGTATATTCTCCTAGAACTCTTATCTTGAGACAAATAAATTCCCATTTAATGTCTCTTATAGTCAATTATGGCCTTATCAAGATGACGTGCATTTCCAATTAAATCTGTTAGATCAAAGCAAGATGATATAGCATCGGTAAAAAATGGACATTCTACAAATATGGAAACAGTTTCCTTCTGCATGGCATTTTAACACAATTTTGACGAAGATCACTGGAGGAAGTATTGATCTACTCTATGTCTGACTCACACATTGCATGATCAACACGAATGTGGACGGGAAATTACCAACAGCAAACATTCCAAGCTAAGACATGTGCCCCAAAACCTTATGATAAAATTTAAGCATAGAGAAACTTTGTGAAATGCAGTATGATGCTAATTAATGGGTACTTTCACCATGTTGTGTATTGCGTACATAGTCATCGCCAGTTATGCAAGTTATAATAGTAGGCAGGAATATAAGAATCTTACATGGATTAGAGGTTTGGATAGAAAGTTTCGTCCTGAGGGATAACTGTTTTTGGAGGGAACGAGACTGCCGAGTTCTCGAGAAAACAGTTATCCCAAGGGACGGAATTTTCTATCTGAACCGAAAAAGCCTTCTTGCATACCAAAATCATTGAATATTTAATTAAAAATAATTATTAAATATTGCTACGATGGATTTTAAGATGTCAAATCAAATATATTACGTAATATATTTTATTATGTCACATCATAAATTGCTCAAACATCACAGCAGGGTAGGATGAGGGCGTAAAGGGGGTGTAGGATAAAAACTCCATACCCGGTAAAAATACGCCCAAATCCTTGTCCGGTATGCAAGAATACCTTATCTTATGCAAGTAAAGAACCAAAACAACAACAACAACAAAAAAAGAATCCCTCATTTTTTACCATGCAAATCAGATTCAAAATACTTTTGGAGAGATAGAGTATAATTACTTGTTAAAACATGTGATTTTTACATAGATATTCTGTTGAGTTTTCATTAAAAGCTCTTGTTTCTACAAGTAATGAAATAATGTGCTTGTAGTTGAATATGTTGATGAATTAGGTCAAATAATTAACTACAGTACTTCATCAAAATACAGTACTTCATCAAAAGTTTAGGCCGGTATCATTTCATTTCATGTTTTTTTTTTACTTAATTACTGGTGTTCAAATGATTTGGTAAATATTTCATTAAATGATTTTTGCATGAGGCTGTCCAGTCAAAACTCTAGCAAAAAGACTACAATAGATAAGCTTATAATAACACATAAATGCAGGTCATAGAACTTGATCTATATCTGACAATCTTACAAATAAAATTTGACACTTCGATGAAATACACAAGAGTACTTGTATTACCTCGTTTTAAAAAACTAAAATGTATTTCAGTTTTCCCAACCAGCATCTAAAAATGATACTTTAACAATACAAAAAGAAATAAAAATGCTCATAAATTAACTTATAAAGCAATCAAGTGAATGGATTTTGCTTCAGAACTGCTTGAGGCTCCAGTCTATAACACCATAACCAAGTATACAGAGAGGACTAATCTAAATAATGATTCCAACAAGGGAGAATCTCATAACAAAATCTTTGGAAATAATTGCAGCTGTATCAATCATAAAAACCATATACCGCTGAATAAAGATCCCCATTAATACCGTATACCCTTGAATAAAGGTCCCCATAAATACCGTATACTCCTGAATAAAGGTTCCCATAAATACCGCACACCCCTGAATAAAGGTCCCCATAAATACTGTATACCCCTAAATAAAGGTCCCATAAATACTGTATACCCCTGAATAAAGGTCCCCATAAATACTGTATACCCCTGAATAAAGGTCCCCATAAATACTGTAGACCCCTGAATAAAGGTTCCCATAAATAACTTAACCCCTGAATAAAGGTCCCCCTACTACTGCACACCCCCTCTATTTCTATAGAAAATAAAATGACTCGACACTCATGAAGTTGGTCTTTAAAACAAAAAATTACATGTACATTTCAAGTCTGGTTAAAACATTCCAAAGTTGGCAAAATGTCACATTACTGGCAGTGTATTTTAACGTATGTTAAACACATTCCCTACAAAATTTAAAACTGATTTCTCTGGTCCAAACACCCCCATTCAAGATTTGAAAATGCATCATCCCAACGGGTCTTTATTCGGCAGTATATGGTAACTCAAACATAAACAATATTGTGCAGTGCCCGACACTTGTCAATAACTTAAAGGTGCATATTACAATCTATTAGGCCAAAAAAAGAATTAAAAAATCTAAGATTATATTACCAAAGAGAAGAGCAATTCTTTTCTTTTTTTTTAAAAATGTATCCATCTGACATTAACATTTCACATTAAATAACATTAAAGCAGTTATCTGGGTCCAGCTGCACAAATGTCAGTTTAACTTAACAAGCTGACGGGACTGGACAAAACAGTTCCGAGTGAAGGATTGTTCGAGCCAAGTATTATTCTACATCATACCATACATGTACATATGTATACATCAAAAATAGGAACCGGTCGGGACCAGATAAGTAGTTCGAGCTATATGTGGGGTTCCAGCCATCCGTGGTCGAGCCAACAAATTTCTACTGTATTACTTTAAAATATGTTAAGCCTCAAAATACCACCATTTGTAAATTCAACTGAACAGATCATCAACCTAACAACTCTTAAAACAACTGGGCCCAGGTCATCGACTATTAACGTGAAATGGTAATATATGTAGATATATTCAGTTCATTTTATTTTTTGGTAATCAAGACAAAGAAAACGAGCTGCGAATTATTTTGGAATTTTGCTATCAAAATACAAGTAATATTTCAACCAAAACAAGTTTTAACATTTCTTGTTAAAATGACCCGCTTTTATCACTATGAAAGGACAGATAAAATGGCCAAGTATGAGATGTCTTCGTCTACCGGCTGTTAAATGTATGGCAAATGCATAGTAATAAACAGCTGGATGTGTAATCAGGGGTCATGCTATTCTCAGTATTTACTAATATTTATGATTTCTGCCCAATATTCCAACAGACGATCAGTTAACCTAACCACTGTTTCTTGGGATCCTGAAAAGTAAACCAGTTATAGAGCACACTCCACCGCTGCAAGTAACTGATAACTTTCCCACTTGAATCAGCGGTGAGAGACTTATGATAATGAGACACAATGTCATATATCAATCATTACAGACTGTTACCGGGCAGGGATTTGAACCAAAAACCCCTGGATTGACTGAGCTAGTCAGGCCCAGCTCCATATTATGACAAAACACCAAAATTGGAGGGAAAGAGAAAACCCAGTGTCCCTTTATAAAACATAAATGTCCATTCCCTTGTCATTAGTTCACTATACTTTATTTGAAGTAACTGTAACAGATTTGACTCTGACTTTACATAAGTCACACAGCTACCTTACAAATTTTGTGCAATCTCCTATGCCACTTATTTTGATTCTGTGAAACAAGCCAACGTCTCCATGTCAAGCTGCTGTACATTAACTACACTGTGGCTCTCAGTAAAATATTTTTAACTTCATGTGACTCTTCAGATTCCATAAGAATTCAATATCATTGTTTTACCTATCTGCTTCTGTAAACTAAAACAAATAAAACAGAAATATTTAGCTGCTTTGAAGACTGCGGAACGCGAGATAAATGGCCTGCCATGGGACTGCAAGAATCTGCATTGTTATTTTTGTAAATGTGTCAACAACTGAATGCACAGACGAGAATTTTAAGACTGGAATCAGAGCTAGAATCAATATTGTAACACTCCATCTCACTGATTCAGTTTCGTAGGGTTTTTCTTGGTTTGTCGCGGAAAAACATTTTTCATCACTGATGCACTGAATGTGTCGGTGGCATCGACTTGATTTTTAAACAATTACTTTTAACATATGAGATATAAAATTGATTTTGCCTTATTTTAAATCACACCTGTTTTAGATCGTATATGAACGGATAACACTAAGCCAATTAATTCAGAAACTTAACCTCTTCTTTCATTGTCTCTTGCGTGTACTAATAACATGTAACACAGTCATTTTTTCTCATTGACTCATGGACATAGATGTGGTTGGTAACATTGCCATGGCAGCTGATCAGGTTATATACTATAATGTTACTATGCGACAATAAATCAATGCAGATGTCAGCTGCTGTATCGTGTAGGCTGTGTGGTCAATTGTGCAGGCTTTGTAGATTTCTATGGGAGTGACATTAGATACTGTAATATAGATTTCAAGTTTTTGAATGCATGTTAAACATTTCAGTATTCTCTTACTCTTAGTACAAAGAGCACGTTTTAACTAAAGCAGAATTACTAATGACTAACTTCATGGTGACTCACCATTTAGAATCATATAATTAATTTTCCTTCTTCATAATTTTGTGCAATTACTTAAAGAAAGATGGCTGAAGATCTCGAATTGTACCAGTTCTTATTGAAGATTGAGGGCCGCAATTTTGATTTGCACGGTTTCTTATTGATGCACATGTGTGACATTTGTTGACGCATGACATCTCTCAATTTGTGCCATTTGTTATTAGTGAATTGATGGCAAGCGATGACTATCATTTTCAAGTAATCATTAATCGCTGGACACTGTCACCAGTTATGTCTCTTCAATCATTTTTGGTGCCAGATACCAAATAAGTAGACTCGTTCATTCCATGTTGACTATAGTGGTATTACCACGGCAACACAAATGTGAGCAGAAATTGCTAAAACAATACTTCCACACAAATATATACTTTCTCCATCTGACATAATCAGATGAAATCTAACAGGCATATATATTTATCCACATATTAATTACCCCAGTATTATTCATCTATACTATAAATTCATTGTGTTTTACAATAAAATGGTACTTCTGACAAATTCAATTAATTATCCTTTGTAGTCATTATTCAAATTGAATGATATTGATTCTGCACCCCAGGTTACTTTTAGAGGCTGAGCACATTTTTAAAGTTTAGTGTATTTCATGTAGGATGGAAAGGTCGGACAATATTCCTGATTTCTACTGCTACATGGTAACACCAGCACAAACTGCCATATTTGGGATAACACTAACATTGGCTTAACATCACAACAGAGTTTCGATCTCCGTCACAATTTCTAGTTCCTCAACTCGCGGTGTTATCTCATGACCTTCATTAGCACTATCACCCTCCTGAGCCTCGCGTCAATTCACCGCCAGATCTACACTTATAAACTGCTTTAATCTCTCGAGGTATTGTCCATATAACTCAACGTCGTTGTGCCCGGCACCTTCCACCCAGAGTGGTTCAACTGTACGCGGGCAGCGTTCATAGATTGCAAGTCCATGTGAGAAATCAATGACTTCATCTTCAGTTCCGTGAATAACCAACACCGGTGATGTTATTTTCTGCACCTTGTCTATACTGAAATAGAGGAAGAAACAAGGATCAAATACACTGAATGACAAAAAAACAAATGAATGAATGAATGAATGAATGAATGAATGAATGAATAAATGAATGAATAAGGTTTTACAGCATACCAACACATTATAGGTTGTTTG
The DNA here is from genome assembly GCA_029582155.1 of Panopea generosa. Lineage (NCBI taxonomy): Eukaryota > Metazoa > Mollusca > Bivalvia > Adapedonta > Hiatellidae > Panopea > Panopea generosa. Next base: position 36,453,388 of record CM055906.1, read on the forward strand.
ACGCCAACAGGAAGAAGATTCCAGGTTCACTCTACATGTACAAAAATAACAAATTAACATACAGATAAAAAATATCAACAAATGAATATGCAAAGTGAACCTACAACCTTGATACCTGCAGAACTGCAGAGTTTCAACAAATTCTATCGTATTACTCATAGTGTCGCTTCCTACAGCATGTATGAGTCACAGTGATCATATTCTTGCCATCACTCATATGGCTCCCTGTAAGCACACAGGGGTTGATAATTTAACAATAGTGAACATGACAAAAATTTATAAAATGAACACAACACCCATTTGGAGGATTCCTACCACTCTGAAGAGATCAAAGTAATTTTATTCTTAGCCAGAACCACACTGAATGACAGAAAACAAACATCAATAGTTACATAAATATATACAATGATACAGGAAAACAACAGTCAGTATTCAACATTCCTAATTACACTGTTTCCTGGTGATTTTAAATTAGTACATTTATCAACCCAAGGTCTTCTCTAAATTTAAATTTGAAAGGTCTGCAGTAAAATGAGGATTGTCTGAAACTTATTAATTTCAATAGCCATTAGCATGTGTTTGAACTGTTTATTATGTCTGCCATGCAAAACACACTCAGTTTATGCATTTGCTTGATACTGGTTCCACTCAGTTTATCTGCATTTGCCTGGTGCTGGTTCCACTCAGTTTATCTGGGTTTGCTCAATACTGGTTCCATCAGTTTATCTGCGTTTGCTCAGTACTGGTTCCACTCAGTTTATCTGCATTTGCTCAATACTGGTTACACTCAGTTTTTTCTGCATTTGCTTGTACTGGTTTCACTCAGTTTTTCTGCATTTGCTAGGTACTGGTTTCACTCAGTTTAGCTGCATGTGAATTGGTGCTGGTTTCACTCAGTTTATTTATGTTTGCTTGGTACTGGTTCCACTCAGTTTATCTGCATTTGATAAGGTGCTGGTTTCACTCAGTTTATCTGTGTTTGCTCGGTACTGGTTCCACTCAGTTTTATTGCATTTGATTTGGTACTGGTTTCACTCAGTTCATCTGTGTTTGCTCGGTACTCGTCCCACTCAGTTTATCTGCATTTGATTTGGTACTTGTTTCACTCAGTTTATCTGTGTTTGCTCGGTACTGGTTCCACTCAATTTATCTGCATGTGATTTGGTGCTGGTTCCATTCAGTTTATCTGCATGTGATTTGATACTGGTTCCGCTCAGTTTATGTGCATGTGATTTGGTGCTGGTTCCACTCAGTTTATGTGCATGTGATTTGGTGCTGGTTCCACTCAGTTTATGTGCATGTGATTTGGTGCTGGTTCCACTCAGTTTATCTGCATGTGATTTAGTGCTGGTTCCACTCAGGAAACCACTGAGCATGATTACCAGCACAATGTGAAGTATATAAGCAAACTAAATATAACCTCAAGTCATCACAAGGGGAAGTAACTTTGCCATGACTGGTTTTACAACCAATAGATAACAAACTATTTGAACACCTTTGGAGATGAGCAGTTGGGGGCTACAGATCAAATCTAGTAAATTTCGATTTAACAACATGCACCTATCTGATACTCCATGTTTGAGCAGACTGCCGCAGAGTAAATCTAGGTAAGAAACAGAAGATAATCATGCCGATAAGCCACAAGTGAAGCTACAAAACATCAGCAATGGTGATATTGCTACGAATATAAAGATAAGTCTAGTGTCTTGAACTAAATATCCTGCTAGGCCATTCTTAAAAAAATATTTGTTTGCTGTGCTCTGACCCAGTATTTCTTATGTGGGTAGGTAAGTAGGTAGGTAGGTAGGTAGGTAACTTTTTTGTGTACAAGATTTTGATTTTGTATTGTCATTTTAAAACAAAAATGGACAGAAACCATGAAAAAAAATTCAATGCTTCGAATGTAAATAAAATTTGGGTAGCTGCAATTTTGAGTAAGTAGGTAAGAGTATGGCAAACAAATTTTTTTAAGGATGGCCTTATTCAAGGGAGATAACCAACATAATAAAACTATTGTATACATCATGTGTGCCAGTTTAGTAAGCCAAGATGATTGAAAAACAGATGATAAGGATCTATAATGGATCTCTTAATATTCCAGACAAATTTGAAGGCTTACAAGACACATCTTGACCTAATTACTTGCACTGAGATTGAGAAAATTGACAAAAAAATATTCAATAATGCATTGGGGCATCACAGTGCTGGTGTGTATTCTAGATGAACAAACCTGGTTATGATGTAATTAAACTTTACATCCAGACATATTTACTGGATACAAGTTGAAATGTTTACGGTCAATTAACTTAATTAATGTATCAGGATTTGATATTGCCTCCCATGGAGAAGATCTGACACCAGTTTGTGAGCTATCAGCCACACATCTGTATGTGAGTGACATTACCCAGGGACCTTTGTTTGCTTAGGTTCATCACACACCATACAGGGAAAATATATTGATCTATTCATTGTCAGTTAAAGTGGTTTTTTATCAAGATCATGCTATTTAAAACTTTGTTGTTATTCTATGGTGTTTGGCATCACTTTCAACAATTTTTCAGTCATATCACGATGGTGTCTACTTCAGACAGTATTCTGAGTGCTGCCACACTAGAGTATCATGCTTGAGTACTGGTTAATCCCAGGAAACAGCAGTTAGGTTAACTGATTGTCAGTTCGCCTTCGATGGCATAAAAATTACGCTAAATATTCAATCAATCAATACTCAATGTAAGTGAATTGGTTTTTTTTAATGGGGTTTAACACCATTTTAAACATATTTCAGGTTATATATGGCATACCCAGTTTCACTGGAGGAAAAAGACCTCATAATCATTCTCAGTAGAACCACCATACTTCTGTAAGTAACTAGCAAACTTTCTCACATACAGTTTTTTTGAGCATATGGGATTCGAACCTACAACCTTAGCGGTTATAGTTAAGTGATCTTGAGACAACACTTCAGACCAGTCAAGGATGACCCCTTCTAAATTGTTCCAGTCTATCAACTCAATATAAATGTGATACCATTTACCGCTAGTAAATTGTTTATAAACCTGTCTGTAACTGTCAATGTGATACCACTCCTAATTATTGTACCCAATCAATGACACATACCATCCCCACAGCATGAAACATGTCTGTGTCTCAATTTACACAAATTTTCAATAATCAGAGTATTGTAAAGTATTGTTGTCAGCATGATTACAGCACTAACTTATTGACTTCACTTGAATGCCCGCACAATGACAGCAACGACAATGTCACGACTCTTTTATTAGGTATAATTATATATGTCAGACAGTGAGAAGAAGAGACCATGATAAGGATATGACAAAGATTTATTAAAAAAAAAAAAAAAGAGATTTATTCCTACAACAAAAAGATAACAGCTACATATTAGTATCATTTCTATGCTATACAAAAAGGATGGTATTGACAAACAAAATATTCAAGGTAAATCTATGCACCTCCAAGGTGTCCATGTTATTTTCAAGAACATTTGACCCAGTGGTTTCAGAGAAAGTGCTGCTAACAGACGATGGACAATGCATCATCGCATATGCCCTTCTGGCTAAAGGCCAGTAGAGCTTAAAACAAAACCCAATATATCACAATGTAAAATGGATGTTGCACTAATATGCAATTTGTATGTTCACATTTTGACCAACCCAGTGTATTAATTTGTAATCTTACTTCAACATAATAAAGCCAGCATGATTCCCACAAGGTGAAGTATGACACTGCAGAGTAATTACTTTATGACACGGCAGGCACTTACGTTGTCTGCCATAGATACAACTGTGAGTCACCATAGCAGAAATGTTCACAGAATCAGCAATCACCAATAACACAAGTGACTGAGTTCACAATACTTCAACACAAGCTGTTACTAAATGATAATTCTTGTGGGACCCCAGAAGGAGATGAGACTTAAGATAAAGACAGCTTTATGGACTGCAGCAACCCTGCATAGTGGTTTGGTCCTGATTTCATGAAAATTCTTAAACTCAAATAATGTGCTCAATTGAGCACACTATTGAATTGAAGTAAAATAACAGACTTACATATTTTCGTGAAACCGGGGCCTGGGCAGAATTCAGAGCCACCAAAAACAATATGTTATCGAAGACGATGAATCATATAATTAATGGAACACAGACAACGCGGCACAATGACACAGTCACATAGTCACTGCAACCAATCAATCTACTCTTCATTACACCCTCGGTGGCAGGCAACTTGTCAATAAATTCTGCGATATTGTTTCTGCCAATACCATGCCTTATTACCACCATCATGCCTTTTTATCAGACACAGTCATGTATGTGTCAGTTGTGGTAATCATCAAAGCTGAGTTTCTCTATGGCAAGCCAATGAGTTAACCAACCATACATGATTGTATTATTTGATAAACTTCATTGATTTTTATATTCATTTGGAACCAAATCTGATATTATTATATAATTAGTTTATAATTATTACAAATATAGCTTACAAAAATCATAATATAGCTTACAAAAATCATAATATAGCTTACAAAAATCATAATATAGCTTACAAAAATCTATAATAAAGCTTACAAAAAAAAATATAGCTTACAAAAATTGTAAGGTAGTCTAGCTTACAAAAATCCAAAATATAGCTTACAAAAATCCATGATATAGCTTACAAAAATAGTTATATAGCTTACAAAAATTATAATACAGTTTACAAAAATCCATTATATAACTTACAAAAATAGTAATATAGCTTACAAAAATCCATAATATAGCTTACAAAAATTGTAATACAGCTTACAAAATCATAATACAGCTTATGAAAATCCATAATATGGCTTGCAAAATCATAGAATAGCTAACAAAAAACATAATATTATTTAACTACATCATAACATGTATACATGTTAATATATTCATAACCAAACTGTTTTTTTCAACTTTAATTTTACGCTCTTAAAGAGATAAATATATAAGAAACAGACCTTTTCAATCTGAATGTAAGTACCTGTATATCATTATATGAAATCCTCCAGTGAGATTACATGTATGGAAACTATTGATTATCTAATACTTTCAAATTTTCTACAAAATATTATCTAATAAAAGGCAGGGTTCTCTGTTGCCAAGTAGTCTATGGCGCTGTCATCTGATGACCACATACGTCTCTCATTAATGAGGTTGTTGGTTCGAGCCAAGCTTGGTCAAAAATCTTGATATGAGAAAGATTACCAGTTATTTGCGGAAGGACGGTGGTTTTGCTCAAATTTATTTTAAGATCTTCTTCACCAATAAAACTGGATATGCCAGTCATATACCTGTAAACCATTTGTTGAAAATGGCGTCAAACCCCATTAAAAAAAGTTTTTTTAAAAGGATGCCTAAGCTTTGCAGAATGCAAAATGCAGAAAATAGCAGACTTGTTTTACAAAGGTTTCCATCAATTTTGTTCAGCCATTCTTATCATTTAAAGACATGACACAATGTTGTGAAATCATATGACAGAGAGCTAAACAAATGAATGATTGATTGAATATTTTGCGTCATTTTATGCCATCGAGGGCTAAAAGACAATCAGTTAACCTGGTCTGGCTGACCTGTATAACCATGAATGTAGACCTATAAATAAACTGAAATGAAACCAAATAACTAGGACTGGATAACAATGCATAATATAACATTGTCCAGTAAGAAGGTAATGAAGGTAACAACCTGATGATCAAGATTACACAATCATTTATTGATGAAATAGAAATAATTAGGTATATATATAATAATGTATCACCAATAACCACACTTGTCTAAGTTGTAGCCAGCACAATGGAAACATAGATAATACATAGAGGTGAAAAAGTCAATTTCCCATGTGTAGGAACAAAAAGTAGCCTTGGGGTTAGTGAGAAAAATTTACAGAATGAAGGCAACCGGACAGCTGTAAATACAAAATCAATATTGATGGATATGGAGCAAACAGTGGCAGATATATATGTATATATGTCATGTTAAGTAGTTTTTTTAATAGAGGTCAATGCCATTCTCTACACAATAATGTATGTTATATACACCATCAAGGCTATTCTTAAAAACAAAAAATTTGCAATGCTCCGTAACCTACCCAGTCTAATTGCAGCAACCCAAACTTGCCCATTTTAAAAAATAAAATATGCAAAAAAAATAAAATAAATTTAGCTACCCGCCCACATGAAAAATACTCCCTTGGGGAACAACAAACAAACATTTTTAAGGTTAATAGCCTCTATTTTATTGGTGGCGGAAGACTAAAGATATTTTAAACTCATTATTTTTAAGTCCACCCTTCCAAAAGTCACTCTCACTAAAAATCTTTATCACCGTCTTTGGAACCAAGCTTGCCCTGAAAATAACCTTGAGCTGAGGAGTAAGTAATCTTCGTATACCAGAGTAAATAGAGTCTAAAAGATTGCTGTTTGGTGTTTAGTGTTGCTTTCAACAATTTTTTAGTTATATCACGACAGTGCCTACTCAAGACAGTATTTTAAGCACTGCTACACTAAAGTATCATGCCACAAACACATGGTATGATACCACACCCAGTCACATTACACTGACACCGGCCTAGAACTATCCTCTATATGCTGAGCGCCAAGCCATGAAACATCGGAGCGGAACCACTAGAACAACCATCTTTGCTCACTGCTTACTCGAGAATAAAGACACAAGAATAAGAAAGAAAGAATGTTGAAATCAATTTTAAACACCAAACAAGACAATTAGATAATCTAACAACAGAATTTACAGGCTATCATTCAAAGGCAGGCAAACTCGCAGATCTGTAAGAGATGCTTTGACTGATCAACCTTTTCAACTGAAACTTAAATTGACTGTGTCTGCCAGTTCTTCTATTATGATGAGCAGACAAGATAATGCTGCCAGGTGTAGGAACACCTACATGTACAATAGCAAGTAAACAGTCGACACGCGGCCATAAACAGTTCATATCACACATTATTATATCAGCTGCAGTCTATTCAATTTAACTGCAATTACAACACATTCATTTTATATGCACTCCTCTTGTTCAACCTAGTCAACATGCTTGTATATATTTAACTACAGTCATTTCTTCGTACAGTAAAATCTGTGTAAGCGGCCACCTCTATTAAGCAGTCACTTGTCTTAAGCAGCCATTTGCTATTTCTTATTTCTATTCTTTTAGAGCAAATTAACCTGTATTAAGCAACAACCTGTCTTAAAAGGCCACTTCTGACTGGCTGCTTAGGACAGGTTTGACTGTATTTAAACTACAGCAACCATTATAACTGTATTTAGTAATGTTCAGTCACATCCATTCTAGTATTTAAACAACAACTTTTTTTATTTGAACTACAGTAACATTTCTTGTATAAAACTAGTCACATGACCATGGTGCTCTAAAACTAGTCACATGACTGTACTATACTTAGCTTCAGTAACGTAACAATTGTTGTATAAAACTATGTAACAATTGTTGTATAAAACTAGTCACATGACTGGGTGTACTATAACTAGTCACATGACTGTGATGTACTTAAACTAGTCACATGACCTGGTGTCCTAAAACAAGCCCTTAATTTACAGTATAAAACAAACTCCATGATAGTTGTACTTAAACTACAGTGACATTTCTTATAATAAAGCCAGACCCAATTAGTTCAGTCAGTTACTCTTCTGACTATCAATCCTGGGGTCATGAATAAGATTCCCCCTGACCGTGGGGAAGTTATCAGTTACCTGCCAAGATGGGGTGTGCCTGATTACTGGCTAACCTTTCAGGTTTATATAAAACATGTTACATGACTATAATGTTCTTAAACTACATAACATTTCTTAAATAAAACATATCACATGACTATAATGTACCTAAACTATAATACCATTTCTTATATAAAACATGTTACATGAATTTAATGTGCTTAAACTACAGTACAATTTCTTATATAAAACATGCTACATGAATATAATGTACCTAAACGACAGTACCATTTCTTATATAAAACATGCTACATGAATATAATGTTCCTAAACTACAGTACCATTTCTTATATAAAACATGTTACATGACTACAATGTACCTAAATTACAGTACCATTTCTTATATAATACATGTTACAAAACTATAATGTACTTAAACCACAGTATTATTTCTCATACAAAACATGTTACATGACTATAATGCACATAAACTACAGTCCCATTTCTTATATAAAACATGTTACATTACTTTAATGTACTTAAACTACAGTACCATTTCTTATATAAAACATGTTACATGACTATAATGTACTTAAACTACAGTACCATTTCTTATATAAAACAGGTAACAAGACTATAATGTACTTAAACTACAGTACCATTTCTTATATAAAACATGTCACCTTACTTTAATGTACTTAAACTACAGTACCATTTCTTATATAAAACATGTTACATGACTATAATGCACTTAAACTAAAGTACCATTTCTTATATAAAACATGATACATGACTATAATGCACTTAAACTACAGTACCATTTCTTATATAAAACATGTTACATGACTATAATGCACTAAACTACAGTACCATTTCTTATATAAAACATGTAACATGACTATAATGCACTTAAACTACAGTACCATTTCTTATATAAAACATGTAACATGACTATAATGCACTTAAACTACAGTACCATTTCTTATATAAAACATGTTACATTACTTTAATGTACCTAAACAAAAGTACCATTTCTTATACAAAACATGTTACATGACTATAATGCACTTAAACTACAGTACCATTTCTTATACGAAACATGTTACATGACTATAATGCACTTAAACTACAGTCCCATTTCTTATATAAAACATGATACACGATTATAATGTACCTAAACTACAGTAACATTTCTTATATAATACATGTGACATTACTTTAATGTACCTAAACTACAGTAACATTTCTTATATAAGACATGTTACATGACGATAATGTACTAAAACTACAGTTCCATTTTTTATATAAAACATGTTACATGACTATAATGTACTTAAAATACAGTAACATTTCTTATTTAAAACATGCTATATGGCTATAATGTACTTAAACTACAGTACCATGTCTTATATAAAACATGTTATATGGCTATAATGTACTTAATAGTACTACAGTACCATTCTATGCTTTCAAACTACATTAAAATTATTTGATATAATGTAAATATGCACATAACCAACATTAAACAGGCATAATAATGACACATGTATTCAAATGGTTCACAAACCTCAAACTATATCAGATTATAGTTGCAAGAGAATTATGTAACCACAAACAAGCCAAATCATACAAGTATCGCTGGAGTTGAGGCCCTTGAATATTCAATATCAGATAACCACAACATTACATTGCACACCTTGCAAGGTCAGCAATTAAAAAGGTATGCAAGATTGTGCTCTAAATAACAGAAAACTGATCATTTAATTAGCTGCAATCACGATAAGCTCTGATTTAGGAAACAAGAAGCTATTTCAAGATGCTTTGCAAATTTCATATCACGAATTGCTAAACAGGATAATGAATTACTGCATTATTTTGTCTTGGCATAACAGATTTATGCAATACAAATTTATTACTGGATCTGTGTGTGTTGTGCAATGTATATAAATGTATAGTGAATTACCATTGACAAAGAGTGAAATCACCACTCAAGAAATATCACCCACTCGACAATCTACAGAAATAGTCAAGTGATAATGAATTGGGGGTTAACAAAGATTACCACTACTAAATAGATTGTAATATTTAACTGATTATATATTAAGTAAACAGTGTTTGCCAATATGACAACACACACACTAACCATTATGTATATCTATGTTGGCCAAGCTTCACTTAATACTTAATACAATTAAATTATTTCCAAGGTTCATTAAGAACTTGGATAAACATGTATAACAAGTTCACATTATAAATCTTTTTAGAATCTTTTATAATTCTATCATCATTTGTTGAATCAAAATTGATAAACACCTGAGGACTTTGGTGCTGAATGAGACATTAAGTTGATCTACAGTTTAAGAGACTAACCAAATGTGTGTCATCATAACAATTACTTTTCAGTAATAATGAGACTGCCAACCCAGCTAATTCCTAACTTTTATAAAGCTTACACTGACTGGTTTAAATTTAAAGGCCAACACAAGATAAAAGGCACGTTTCGGAGACAATAACAGATCTGGATTTTAATCATGCTTAGATAAATTAACTTCACGCTTCAATTGACCTGAAGCTGGCTGCTAATCAAACAAGTTGATAATCCAATCAGCGAACAATATTGGCTGCTACATTGCCATTTTCCTTAGACAAGCTAATGATGTTTAAGTTTACATTACATTGTATTTATTAAGACAAAATGCCACATGGTCAGTGAGCGGAGTGAGTGGCTCCCCTGTCATGTCATTTGCCTTTTATGCAAACCAGAAAATCACTACATTCAAATCTACATACATGTACACAATGATAATAATCATTTTCATGAACTACATCCCTCAAGGAACTTGAATATATACACTGCAGTCCCGATATAACAGTGTCCACAGGAGTCACAGAGCCAGACCACAATACAGATGGAACTGCGTTATAAATATCACAGCTATGGAAAGTCCTAACTGTGGACAGAGGCATCATCTGTAAAATTTTATGCATACCACTTTCTTTGAAGTTTCCATCTCTTAATACAGAATATAGTGTTAGTTACTTATCATGAAGGTACATTTTTTGCTATACTGTTATTATTTTTCCCTTCAGCATGAAATTTTATGCAAACGACTTTCTTTCCGTTTCTTACAGTATACAGTGTTAGTTACTTATCGTAAAAATTACATTTTTTGCTGTTCTCTTATTTATATTTCCCTTTAGTAAATATCTATAATGTGGACAAAAATACCTTTGATATAAAATAAACATTCTGCGGCTGCCATCTTTAAACACACTTTGCATCGTGCGAGTGACACAAAACTCAATTCTGATGTCTATATAGAGGCCCCCATTTGCAATACTGTATCCTATTAATTAAAGTGCAAACAAGACCATTGTTTGTCTGTGTAAATCAATTAAGAGATGCTGTGTTAATATGCATTAATTAGCTGTAGATGATGCACAAAGACACGGCGCAAGTGTGACAGGGTGATGTCCTCCCCGACCCAACCATGTGACGTTGAGGTGATTAAAATAAAGTGACATGGGCAGTTAAAAAACGCGCAAACAAGCACAAGCTTGCAAAAATGTTAAGATTCAGTTACATTTTTCAATCAATTCATCAATATTGCTATTTCCAAACTTTAATAATTCTGGTGGAAAATAATCATTTTAAATTTGGGAATAATAGAATAAAAACATTATATATAGAGTTTTGTATTTCATTGAATCACAGTGCATTTTGAAGTATCTCCTAATTAAAAGAAACCTAGACAAGTTCAGGAATGACAGACGGAAAATTTAGCCAGGAACAAATTGTATCCCACCTCTATGTAAGTTTATAATTAGCTATTACACTTATGGTCTTGTCATTTACAGCAGTCTTCACACATGTACTAGACAATAGAATGATATATCTATAATACATGTTGTATCACTTTCACCTTATTGTTGGCTGGATGCAAGCTTTGTTAACCAAATTAGAGGCAACTTTATAATTACTATAAATAGTTTTCTGTTCTCATACATTGTATGTACTTTCACGAAAATACTAATGACTGGTTCAGGTGTAACCCCACCATTGATTTTTGTTCTTTATTCTATAGTAAATAATAAAAGTTTGAAGGCTTGTCATTCATAGAGGGTCCCAAATGAAAGAAGTGAAACCTACATTTTACTGTTTGTCAACCTCTGCACTATCAAAATATGATGAGAAAAGTAGGGGTCATGTGTCATATAAGAGATTTTTTTTCTGCTCAGTGTGTACACTGGTGACAAAGTGAAAGTAGACTTCCGAAATCATGAATTCATACCCCAATTTCCAAGCATCATTTTTTTTTTCTAAATTCACAATTCAAACATGACAATGCTATCAAAATGTTCAAAATACATCAATAATGCCATTCAAATAAAAAAATGAGCATTAAAAATAGGAAAATGCATTTTTAAAGAAGAAGAATTGGGGATTATTTACAACCGCCATTATGCGACTACCCCACGGAAGCACTTCCTTTTTGCAATGGTGGCACTATGCCTATAAGGAAACTTTTTTTTTTAATTTCATAATTACCTCATTTTTGCTAAGTACTACCAATTTGAAGTAATACTGCCAAGTTGCAGGCATTAAATACTGAAACTTTTGTCAAAATACCACTTTTTACATGATCATTATATACAGGCGCGAGATGTTGACCGACATGCAATTTTGATGTGTTTGACTAATTTTACCAAAAAAATTTTTTTTTTTACCTAATTCCATTAAAATTTTTACACCAAAACAGTCTCATGATACACTGAAGACATTATCTTACCAAAATACATTATTCAATACAATGTACATGCTAAAAATTGCACATTTAAATCATCCAAAATAAAAAATCTTCAAAATTTTGTGATTTTTCATGAAATTTCAATGTAAATATGCACATATATGCTTTATTTGAGGCATACACTTGCCAAAATGTGTTTTTTTATGAAGCAAATGTCTCCAATTTGTCATTTAATACTATGAGAGTGTAGAAAAGAGGTTATTTTACCTACAATTAACATTTTGGAAAATCACCCCCATTTCACTCAAGTCTCTCTTATAGGTGTAACCCCACCATTGATTTTTGTTCTTTATTCTATAGTAAATAATAAAAGTTTGAAGGCTTGTCATTCATAGAGGGTCCCAAATGAAAGAAGTGAAACCTACATTTTACTGTTTGTCAACCTCTGCAATATCAAAATATGATGAGAAAAGTAGGGGTCATGTGTCATATAAGAGATTTTTTTTCTGCTCAGGGTGTACACTGGTGACAAAGTGAAAGTAGACTTCCGAAATCATGAATTCATACCCCAATTTCCAAGCATCATTTTTTTTTTCTAAATTCACAATTCAAACATGACAATGCTATCAAAATGTTCAAAATACATCAATAATGCCATTCAAATAAAAAAATGAGCATTAAAAATAGGAAAATGCATTTTTAAAGAAGAAGAATTGAGGATTATTTACAACCGCCATTATGCGACTACCCCACGGAAGCACTTCCTTTTTGCAATGATGGCACTATGCCTTCAAATTTCTGAAAAATGTGCTGAATTATGACATTAGGCCACCCTTAAAAAATATATTGTTTGCCGTGCTCCTACCTACTCACTCAAAATTGCAGCTACCGAAACTTGTTTATTGACTTTCAAAGCATTTAAATTACTTTTTCATGATTTCTGTCCATTTTTCTTTATAATAAATTGACTATAGATGCAAAATGAAAATTTGATCCAAAAAAAATTAGTTACCTACCGACCTGCATGAAAACTTGGTCGCAGCACAGCAAACAAATATTTTTAAGGATGGCCTTATAAGGCAATCATGCACTGATTTAAATGGAAACAAGTCTGTAATGTTAGCTTCACAGCAGACCTGAAGTACTTCCTGATCATGGGTAAACAGTCATGTGACAGCTTCAATACAATACCGATTGATTACCTATATTTGCACCTTTATTATCTAACCACCCATTCAAGACTACTTACATGACTACAATCAATACATGATATATCCAAAAATTATCTTTGCTCCTCAACAGTGTTAGGGGTTTTATTCTTGCACTGCGCCCAACCAAGGAATGTGACTTTAATCCTTTACTTCTTATTGACGCGTTTGGACACCTTATATACAAAGCTTTTGAACTATTGGGTGAATTATGTTTATATTAACTGACAGAGTGGAAAACAGTGCAGGAAGTGTTCAGATTGCTCGTTATGCACTGTTTTCAAAGGCCTTCTGTGATTGGTGCGGGAAAACGCGTATATGGAGTAAAGGGTTAATATAAGTAACAATTGACAACAAACTAACATGGACTCAACAAGTTGAAAACACACTAAAAAAATGCAATTCCTTATTATATTTACTTGGCCGAATAAAATACTATTTATCAATACCTATTAGGAAATTATTTTACAATTCTTACATAATTCCTCATCTAGACTATTCTGTACAATATGGGGAAATTGCAACTCTGACCTATCCGACAACATATTAAAATTTCAAAAACGTGCTGCAAGACTTATCCTTGATAAAGACATTGATACATCATCTGAAACATTATTTAATGATCTAAAATGGATGAAATTCCATGAAAGATTAGAATATAAAAAGGCTATTTTAACATCAACTTCTTGGCCCCAGAATGTTTGCAAAATAATTGTACCCCAACACCAAAAGTCAAATAATTCTCTATATGTACCAAAACCAAAGTTAGAAACATATCGTAAAACTCTTATATATTCTGGATCCAAAATCTGGAATTCCCTTCCAAACCATGTTAAAAATGCTTCATCGGTTCAAGAATTTAAGAGATATTATATAACATTTAAATATAACAGTCCCCTGTCACAACAAAGATAAATTTTCATTGTCTTACAAAACATTAAACATGTGTCCTTATTGCAGTCAGTTGATTCTTCAATCATTGAATGTAACATTGACCGTCTAAATATATTTTGTAATGAACTTTCAAGTGTAAATTTACATTATAATACTATTATGCCCTTCCTTTGCAATATATTATTGAGTTAGTTAAATAAACAATGAATATTCCTTGTCAAATGAAATATACATTACAAATTGAATATGTCAACAAAAATAATTCACTTTGTTGTTAATAAGTTTCCAAATTGTATTGATTCTGTTGTTTCAACTTTGTTGTATATATTTTGTTATTACTTTGTTACCATGTATATAATAGAGGACCACAGGGAAGATTGGAGATTGTTCCAACTGTGTTTCCTCTTTATATAAAGACTTTATTATTATTATTATTAAATTATTCTCTCTGGTTGATAGAATATCAGTGCTCAATTGATTTCAATTTCACAAGTGTCTGTTAGTACAAGAGAAATCCACATGTGTACACATATCACATTGTGTTATAATCTCCTATATTAATGTTGTATCCTAAAATACAATCCTGAATTACCATGAAAGGCACAGTGACACAATAGAGGGGAGAAATGAGTCATTCTATACAATAATTTATTAAAATCATTAATAGACTACTACTGCATAGCTTATGAGTACACAGAATTTTAATTTCTACTTATATCTGTATCTTGGATATAGTGACAGATATTATCAGTTTAATGTTCATCCATACAATCATACACAAACACTGTATGTTTAACTTAGTTTTCAAATTAACCATATATGTCTACATGGTTCTCCAAAGGAAAGAATGCAAGCGCTGGGGAAAGAGCGCATAAACACCTTCAACACATTTTCAAGTGCTGTGTAAGGCACTCATTGAAATATATTTCATAAGTTAAACTTGCATTTATCAGTTAAAGTCATTGTATTAAGTATGTTTCATTTTCGGCATTAAAATGAGAAAAGCTATGATTTAGAGGACAGTAAGCTTTTGCAATTAAAATGCTAGGAAAATACCATTTTGAATAATCAAATGCTGGGGTGTCCCTGTGCTTAAATGGCCTGTGGAAAAGCCTGATCTATCAAATAATCATATCTAGATCTTTTTATGTTAACCGTAGTTTACTGAATTGGTGTTGACGTACATTTCATTAAGACATTGAACATAGTGATTCAGTCGCAATCCAGTCACCCCTCATTTTTTTTTTCAAATCACATATCAAGGTTGCATTTAAAAAAAAAAACAGATACAAAAGATTCATGGAGTTTGCAATGGATAAGACTTTCAAGCCAGAAAATAAAAATTTGCTACATGTATGCTGATCGACCCATAGTCAAAGGCATTGACTATACATCCCCCCCACCCATCATCCCTAAGGTGAAAGATTGATTGAATATTTAGCTTCATTTTTATGCCATCGAGGGCTTAGTGATGAACATTTAGCCTAACCACTATTTCCTGGGATCCTGAAAAGTTAATCAGTACTCGAGCATACCCCATCTCCGCAAGTAACTGATAACTTCCCCACTTGAATCAGCGGTGGTAAACGAATAATAATTGGACACAATGTCGTATATTAAACATCACGGCGGCTGTTGCCAAACGGAGATTCAAACTCACAACCCCTGGGTTGATAGTCAGAGGTGTATCTGACCGAGCTAATTTGGCCTGGGCTAATCCTCCAGCCCATCCAACGTTTTTAATTGAATGCTTACAATCGAAGAAATATTACCATTGTTATCTTAACTCTTACTTGTCCAAATGCTATCTAAGGTAAACACCGTCGTGATGACTGAAAAATTGTTGAAAGTGATGCTAAACACCATACAACAAAAACATAATTAGTTACTGACCATCAGAATTTTACAAGAAAGAATGGAACTTTCCCATGAAAAAGATGCGAAAATTGCCCTCTCAAACTCCAAAGGCCTTGTTATCACTCCCTCAAAGTGAAGGGAGGGCCCTGGACAAAGCATACAGATGGGAAATCAAGAATTATTAGTTTTCATTTAGCACTTCCATGTAAAAATCATAGTCACCATATAGATATTAAATCCCCTTTATAGAACCTGGTCTCAAATTTTATGACTAATCAATGCTCCAGATCTCAAGATGATTGACAAAGAGAATTTTCTATTTTCCAATAGTAATCTATGTAAAAATCAAAGTTTCCTTACTGAAGCCCTAGCCATTCATTTCAACAAACTTGAAATCCCTACTTGCAGGGATCATTTACATGTATACCACATATGAACAAATGTAGCTGGGGTTGTTTTTTTAAAAAAAATTTTAATCAAAATGTCCCTATGTAACAATTGCAGTTTTTTCCCAATCTCAAAGAATTGGGTCTCTTCCAAATTTACAGGCAAAAAGAATGCTTCACACCAAATTTGTTAAAAATCTGTCAAGCATATTAAAAGAGGATGTCAGTAAAAGAAATTATTGATGGACGGATGCATTTGAACATACAGCTTGATAGGTGAGCTAAAAACATGTGTGGGCAGCTCTTTTAAAGAGTACACAAAATCACACAAGACTATTTTGATATTGAACGGAACCAATGAACAAATGTAACAATTTAGAGTTACCAGTGCTATGGTTACCATATATGCAGTATGCTTGTTATAATTTCATAAGTCATTAAACCCCTAAAATGTAGGCATCAGAAGATTAAAAAAATGATTGATTCAGGACAAAATCAAGACAAAATCATTTTTTTTAAAGTGAATTCCCAAAATGAAACACACGGCAAGATAGGACTATAAATACATATTCTCAACACATTTATAAACAATCTGTTTTTGAATTACAGAGGTTTCATACCACTCCAATATTGTACCAAAAATTTCTATCCATGTATAGGAAATGAATAAGAAACATGTATTAAAGTATTAACCCTTTACTCCATAGATACTTGTTTTCCCGCACCAATCAGAGAAGGCCTTTGAAAAAAGTGCAGGAAAAGTTCAGATTGCTCGTAATGAGCAATCTGAACACTTCCTGCACTGTTTTCCACTCTGTCAGTTAATATAAACATAATTCACCCATTTCTAATATTAGGTGAATTAATGCTTTCAATATTAGAGGTGTCCAAAGGCTTTTATATGAAGTAAAGGGTTAAACAAAGTAAAAATTTAATCACTATATATTTCATACATGGAAGTGGTATGAAACTACCCGGTAGCGGCATAAAATTTTAGTGGAACAAAACTTCTAAAAACACTGTTTTTCCTCTATTTTTTTCTTGTGAAAAGTAAAGAAAAAAAAAATTTTGTGAAAATTTATAAAAGGTAAAGGAGAAATGTTAAAAAAATACATAATTTATTGTCATATTACCTAGGGAAAGCATCAAAGAACCATGTTCGTTTAGTTTCTGGAAAAGCAACCCTCATCCCTGACATAAGTGGTGAATGTAACACAACAGCTGCTACTTCGTATCTTGCAGCCAGATCTACTGTTGGTACTGTACCTATACTCTGACCATACAGAATAACATTTTGAGGACTAATACCATAACGTGTCCTTAACGCCTGCCACGCAGCATCTATATCTGCATAAAGATTTTTCTCGGACGGCTTTCCCGTACTTGTCCCATATCCTGAATAGTCAAAACTGAATATATTGCAATTTATACGAGAGCCAAGTCCTATGTAAAAACTACTCATCTGTCCCAAATCCACTGCATTTCCATGACTAAAAAGCATTGTGTATTTGGCATTTGGAGAACACCTAGCAAACATGCACGATATCCTGCTTCCCTTAGAAGTCCTTGTTTGAAACACTTCAATACAGTCAAGTTCTCTCTGTGTGTATTGCCATTCTGCTCGGTCTGTGAGATGTAAGCTGTATCTTGAGCCTGTCTCATCCTGAACGAGTGAGTACGTTGGTTCTGGAGGCAGGAAAGCCAATTTGGCTGCGATTTTTGACGGGCATGGTGGGCAACAAAACAGGCAACAGAGTTCACTTATGGATAGTCCGTTCATGATTGTACCGGACCGAATATCCTGATTAACGTAATATAAATGTAACTATGAATATTTCCAAACGACGAAAACACGATTTGTCTTAATAATGCTGCATTTTATCACAAATTTGTCATCAATTTCTCACACGGCGAACCCAGTTTCTTTTTTCTATCAGGTGACGTCACGATTATTGACAACCGGAAGTTGAATTATTATTTTTTATATAAATTCAAGCTTCTTAAGGTGTTATTAGTTGTAAGAAGTTCACATTTTATGTATATATTTTTACATTATAGTGGTATTATTCTGTATATCCTGTCATAAATTTGATTCGGGTATCTCCGCATATTTCCGTTAAATAATTAAAAAGGATAGTTCTTTAACATAATGGTTTCCGGCGTGTTCTTTTATACTAAGAACTATTTACATGACATGATGGGGAATAAGTCATGACACACTCTATGCAAAGGATAGTATTGCAATTTAATTGAGGCCCATCATGCTGTATTTCACTCTGCGTGTCAGTCTTCAGTTTCAGAAGTACATTTAGAGACATAGACGCGTCTATTTAATTCATTTTCAATAATTCATGGTGAAATAAACCTTGTTCAGGGCGATGTTTTAATTCCATTAAACAACATGTTTATATATTTAGTTCGGAGTAAATGCTTGCTACATACAAAGTGTTTTTTACCTTTATAAATGAAATTTAAATGACAAAGGGCACAAGGGTGAATAAAGATATCCGCTCGAAATAAAATTTTACATGACAAATTAAACCGATACTTTATCCCAAATGCCTTCCAGTTAACACAATATTTCATACCTCAACTTTGATTAACACAATAGTATGCATATTTTAATTACTGAATCTACCTAGAAAGCCTAATCTCTTTCTAGCCTGATAATTGTTATGCGCGTAACATACATATATATAAACAGCCATATGTCATATGTAAAGTGGTAACTTATTTATGGGCTCAGTCCTGGCAGATCCGATGTAGTGTGCGTCTTTTGAAACCCCAGCTATAGTATGTATACCTAACTGATATGATTTATATTGTCTTATTACCATAGAGAAACTCGTGCATTACAGATACTGATATTACAAATGTGTACATATGTGACATAAAAATTTTTTGATATATCCCATACAAAAATCCTAATTTTAAACATATGTATAAAAACAACTTTCTCAGTTCTGGATAATTTTGATGAAATAAAAGCAGAATTTACATCAATAATACTAAACTGATAGATAATTTATATAAAACACGACTATCGATACTCACTGAAGTATGTATAAAAACCATAACAAGTGTATATACTTTCAATGGCATACTTACTGGACAGATATATCACTTGCTTAATCCACAAGTATTTGGATACAAATGCAATATATATTTACGTATTTTTTTATCTACAGCTACTTAGATAATTTCATATCATCAATAGTCATCACTACTTGATTATGACATCAATTAAAGCAGTTGCAGTACGTACACACTTCTCTACTCAAATAATCTCCTCCTTCACCATCCCTTCCTGGAATATCCGTATCCCTATTTTTTATGGCTACAACGCTAATGTCCATATTCTCATTAACACAGAATTGTTCACTTTTGACTGATGCAAATATGTGAGAGACCGGTGATCGGTCTCCATACGACAGGTACAAGTGGAATTTCGAAATTCCCCAAACTCCTTTTCGTTTACTGATATACATTTCTTCTTCCAAAAGTAGCTACTGGTAACTCTTACCTTCCGATCTCTACAATAATACTACACACAGCTAATAATATGATGTATCAGTTCGTAATATGAACTGTTACTTGGTAAATTCAATTTCCTACCAGACTCGTATTCAATATCTGAAATTCATTCTCCTGACTAGCTCTCCATACTACCTGGTTTGGTTGACCTTTCTCCTCCTCAAATCTGCCAATGGTACCGCAATATTTAGCAGAAAAAATCGGAACGAACTTCCTGTAAAAATCCAACACATAAGAAAGACCGTACTTGTGTTTTCAAGTTGTATTGTACAATACAAAGGTTATTGCATCCGATACACTTCTACATATTGTACAGTCACGTGGTAACATCTGGTGTAGGTGGTTGGCTATACACTTACAGGTATAGAATAAAAACGCCACATACGTATATACAATAAGCAGAGATGTCAACAACTTGAAGACACAAGTACGGTCTTTCTTATGTGTTCAAAATTCAAGATGGCGACTAAAAAAACTGGTACAGTTCAAATTCAAGATGGCGACTAAAAAAACTCGTACGTATTGTGGTGAAAATCATATTGGACTCGGCGTCTACCATGTCTTGTCCAATATGGTTTTCACCACAATATTTACTCGTACAATATATTCCCATAATGTACAAACCACTGTATTTAAATAACCTTATAATCTTCAAGTGTACTGGTTTCAACGCCTGCGAACCACTACAAACATGTCCCAAATATTTAAGACCATGATAACCTACTGCGTGTACTTGCCAGGATTAGCGTAACGTAATCTTTTTAAACCTGTTGCAATGCTAATAATATGTGTTGCTCTAAAGAAAAAACATCTGTACACTTCAAACCTTTAAATAGCTTTCTCGCCAACCTGTAAAACGTACATGAAGCGCATAATAATTCAAATGACAACTTCCAGAAACTTAACAGTCCTCTCGATGTTTCAAACAACGTCATATGCTTAGCTTGTTCTGATAATGATACTTGCTTATGACTTAAGTGAGATCTGTCTTCGGATCTATTTCCTTATCCTCAAAATCATATACACATATATTTTCATTTTCACGTCTAGGACTTTTTTTAAAACTTGATTCTGTCGTAGGAAACCGTAAAAAGAGATAGACGTTACGTCAGAATTATGACGTCAACGTATATATTTATGATATCGTGCCTCTTCATTAACTATCTTCAGTGTGGAACTGGCTCCGTTGTATTCAACTTAATCAGTGTCATGTTCAATAAGTATTTCCTGGTATGCTAGCCAATACACCAGAGAACTCTTTCAGCACCTGACCAACTTGTACTCTATGTTCTACAGATAAACTATTACATAAATCAACATCTTCTAGCGACTACTCGCTTACGATGGCCGAATACTCTTGCGGTATCTCAATATTTACACCCTCTCGCACCACTCCTACTATACCTCTAGCTTTACCTTTTACAACTACACTGTCTTCATGAATGTGTTTTTTTGCTAAACATTCATATCAGTATGATAATTTATTTGATATCACGTGTTCGATTAAATTATAACACTTCAGTATTGCACATGCCGCCACCCTCCCCAAATTCCAATATTTTATTAAAATTCGCTATATCACTATTTTTCTACTGAAAAACATGTGTGTCCGTTCAGATTTTGTGTTGTGCCGCCTAACTATGTCCCTCTTAACCGAGAGTCCTGGTTCCGCCCATGGTCAGTACACAGTAGGGTTAGGGACATACACATTACATTAAGGATGTTGGCACGTTAGTTTTCAAATTTTCATGACTACGGATTTTAAATCTTTAATTGAAGCTGTATTTCTCATAAGAAACCATTTTTTAGTTACAGTCTTGTGGATATGGTACGTTAAACGATTTAAGCCACAAACTTGTCCACTTTTTAACCACTAATTGAAATTTTCGGCTTTTTTTCTACTTTTGGCATCATTTTCTTACCAAGAAAAATAGGGGACAGGGGTAACTTTAAGTGGAATAAATCTTTTTTAAAAGAGAAAAGACTGTTTTTTATTTGGTTTGATTTATTTGTGAAAATATATACATGTATATCATAAATACAAATATACACCAAGCACATTAACATACAATATCACAGAAGCATTAACATGTATTTTAAATGATATATTAAACTGGTTAACTTTTTAATATAATATATATCAGCTATCACAGATTTAATATTTTATCTTGTTACACTATCATAGCGGAGTATAAATCTAATCATTTTAGAATAGCACTACACTATATACCATTTAAGGTTATGTGACAAATATTTCTTTTAATAGCACGGCAATCTATGATTTTCGTAATAAATTCTGAAAATGTTTACATTGGTCAAAAGGACGCTGAAATATTAAAAAAATCTAATTATCCCAACATATATATTTTTGGAGGTTTGGTTAAAAAAACATATAAAAAATGAATAGGGCATAGTTGTTGATTTTTTCTAAAGCAAAAATATATAAGAGAAAAGGTTTTCATGTATTTTAAGATTAAAATATTAGTTATCTATTTTGATTATGATGCTTGTTATTAAGTTCAGTTTCATATGTATAATATAAATATATCTTAATGGTCCCATTTTTAAATACTAGTAATAGATTTTGTCGTAGGTATCATCTTAAAACTTAATAGCATAAAAGCAAGTACGGCAACAAACCTTTTTCGTTATCAATTTCGCCTTACATAATAACAAATATGATTTTTAATTGAATTAAAAAAAAAATCTAATTACTTTCATTTTGACGGGACCAACACATCGTTAGGTCACTGCAGTAATAAAAAGCAGTAGGTCTCATGCATATCTTGTAACCTTTTTGCCGTAATACATTTTATTTAAATAGTATCAAGGACTTTTATAGACTTATATCTCTATATAATTCCTTGATGATAATAACAATATTGGAGACAGGGGAAGTCCGAACGCTTTCTTGTAGACCCTCGAAGAGCCTCACAATTAACTCCCTTTGATCTTGTTTGTGCATGTTGGGGGTTTGCTAAAATTACTTCCCCTGAAATTATTAATCATCGGAAAATATCGGATTTTCTACCGGAAGTAAATTTCGTACGTATATCATACCGATAATACTTGTTTATTTTTCTCGTTTAAAAGCTTAAAAGAAAGATATTGTTTAACTTTACATGGTAGTCAAAGCTAGAGCAGCAACATTGAGTTTAAAAGGTTAAACTTGACGGAATTCCAAGCGTGACGTCATCATCGTAAAATGTTTATATGGCGGCGCGAATTCTATATAAGTCACGTGACCATTCGGCTTATTGTAAGCGCAATATATCCAGGTATGATTGTCTGTTGCTAAATGACACTTTTGTTGTTTTATCTTATCGAGATCAATTAAGCTACCCAGCAGATGTATTTATGAATGTTTTTACTTCAAAACGATATCAGTTATTTTGTATATTGTTCAGCAATTTGTCGGCATTCACTGTTCGAATGAGTCGAAAATCAAGCATGGCGTCACATGGTAAAACATTTGGAATGTGTTTTGTTCCAACACTGAGAGACATCGGAAGACAAAATTCTAAAATGTTTTGCTAATATTATAGAAATGAATACTTTGTAGTTTCTTTTGTTGGAAGATATACACATGCATCAGAATGTGCGTGGTATTGTAGGAATGTTTTGTTTTTGTCGTTAACCTCATGTTTCTGCAGGTCGTTTTGACATTTCATGCGACCGTCATAAAGTCGGAATGTCAGACATGTCTGGTTAATATAGTCTTATTAATAAATATGTGTATAGCCTGTTCACTTTTTGATAATATATCTGAAAATGTAATGAATTTTGAAAATGAAAAATCTTTCTGTTCTATGAATTTTTGTCAGAAACTTGTCACATTGATTTTATTTACTAATGCCTACCAGTGACTTAATTATATGTCCCCAGATATTACATAGGTCAGTCTCAAGTAGAAACAATTACTGTCAATACTATAGTATTTTTACAAGATGTTAAGTCACTGTCTTAACAATTTCGTTGCCACAATTTCTTTTATTTTTCCTTGCTTACGCTCTGACACTTGACTTTTTGGTGTCCCATGGGATCTACTCTTAGAACTAAGTGGCCCTTCCCAAAATCAAGTGACCCTTTCTAGTATTGGCCACATCAACGTTGTTTTACACTAATTTACACCCAATTTATTAAATTTCAGTTAGAAACATTGTTTTTTCGCTTTTCTAGTTCTTGTGCAGTGATTGGGAAGGGACGGGGCCATAGTCACACTTTCTTAAAAAATGTCCCATTGATATTGTGAAAGTGTTATCCCTTGTATACCTTATATGGCGATATACCTATTACTGTGAATGCCCATATAATAACAATCTGGGACGACATGTGCAAAGCTCCAACTTCCGTTAGCGTCGGCAATTGTTTGCATTTCGTATCGGCAACTGGTTTTTTACTCGGCACACTTAAGCAACCTTATTACTGTTTATTATTGACGCCATTCTTTACATGGTTGAAATATAATATGATTGTTTAGAAATTGCTCACAGTCTAGCAGTTGCAAATTAGCATGCAAAGTCTTGGTTGGTCTAGGTTTTACAAAAAATACCGAAGTTTGTTATTTAACCCTTTGCCTCATATAGGTATTATCATATCAACCATGCTAACCAATACTGTGTACTCCTTATCTCAGTATCTGTCACGCTCAGGTAATGATAGCCAGATTACACTGTCCCCATGAAGGTATTAGGAACATGTTGATAATTTGACACCTTGCTACTTTATTTCCAACATTAAGACTTCATTTGATGCTTTTTTGGTATATGGAAACTTTGTAGAGAAATTAATTCTCTTTGTCACAGTGTAAAGTTTAAAATTGTAAGGCAAATATTAAATGAAATATAGGAACAGAAAATAAGAGGAAGTAAAAATTTATGCATAAAATTTACTTTTTTTGTTTATTTCATTTCCAGAAATAAAAAAAGAAACATGTACAGCAATCAAAACTAGATCTATATCTACATGTTTGTTTTATATTTTTTTTTAATGAAATAAACATAAAATTTAAATGTATATGCAAACTAGATCTACATAATAAAAACACAACACAAATCTAGTGTTTATTGGTGACCTCATGTGACAGTAAAATTCCATAAACAATGGAAACAAAGTTGCCTATAAAAAAAGTCTGATGCAATTTTCAATGTCCGTTTCATCATTTGACATGTATGACCTATTTCCTTTCATAGTTTTGATATTTTATTTGTACACGCTGACGTGACGTCACTGAAATGTGACATTTAAAACTTAACACACGGTTCCAAATTTAGGGTAATTTTATAGCAATCGTGTAGACGTCGTGTATAAAACATGTGCAGGATTTAATAAATACATGCATTATGGTTGTTGTTTATGCGTATGCTACGGAAATAATATGAATCTTTATTAAAAATTATCCCATCAATTACCATACTAGCGAGAAAAAAAGTTTTCATTTTAATACGGTAAGAATTTTATTTATTTTGAAAATACAATCAATCTGCTTGTGAAGCGATAATTTATAAATCTATTTGCGAGTATGCGGGTATGTTTCTAATTAAATACCCGATTGAAAAAAAATTGTTCGATCTTTCAAACACAGCGGGATTCTTATTTGATCTTTCTTAATTGGCAAAATCTTACCGTTATCAGTGATTTATTGCCCCCTGTTTGGTCAGTATGACACCGCGATATACCCATGAATTTGTGTCAGCTGTGAAAACACAACAACTTCAAAAGTGTGCCGAAAGTCAGCTGCGTGTAAAAACATAGTTTTATTTTCTGCCAAAGGTCACGCGGGATGCACATTTCCAAAAACACGAAAATAGACTGCTTCTGTTTTCAGAAAATTGTATTTGACCCCGATTTATTTTTAGATTCCCGCGCAAATCATGGAAAATTCTAGCACTTTACATAATGCGACTGGGCGATGACCTTGCTTGATCACGCTTGACCCGTATGTTCGATTGGACGCTATTTTTATAAAAACTTTAAATAGTAACACTATGATGTCATGGGTAATTTTACTTGGGGGAAATGTTATTTTACACAAATGTAAACTTCCTGTCGCGGAAAATGAAGTTTATGTGTGTTATTTTTGCGATTGAAATACACGGGCGTGAATTGTCGTGATCATGAGGCTATCGATAGAGGCGTGGAAAGTCGTCTCTGAGAGGCTCTCGATACAGGCGTGAAAAGTCGTCTCTGAGAGGCTCTCGATACAGGCGTGAAAAGTCGTCTCTATGAGGCATAGGGTTAACTTAAACTCAATAAATAGTGCACTAAATTTTAGTATGACATATGTTCTATAATGGTAATTAATACCATTTTCAACACATGACAGGACATTTTATGTTTGAATTGTGAATTTAGAAAAAAAATGGGGTATGAATATTTCTGAAGTCTACTTTCACTTCGCCAACAGTGTACACACAGAACAAAAAAAATATCTTGGATGAAACATGACCCCTGAGAACTGAAAAGTTTCTATATGATATTTTGACACTAGATGTAAAACAAACAATAGAAATGTACGCCGTACGTTTCCCATTGAATTGGGTCTTTAAAAATATTTTATTCAACATAGAAATAAGACAGTAAATTAGTCATGGGCTTACATCATAACCAGAAATTAAATAAGGAGTGGAAATTATTCAGGAAGAATTGGAGAAACATTTGTCATTTTAGTTTAAAAAGATCACTGTATAAAGACAATTGGTGGCACTTTGAGGACCTAAAGTTTTTTAAACGATGTATGTGCACAGCTTCAATGTAATTAATATACATTTGCTATATACTTCCAAGTCTATTAACTTCAAAGTATGTACAATTTAATAATCATTAACACATTGCAGTTTTTGTTCTTCAGAAAATTTGTTTTGTTGATTTTAAAGAATGAAAATAATTTTAAAAAAAACAACATGATTGTTTAGCATTCAACTCAAAATGACATTCTCTTTTTTGTTTTCAGTTAAAAATATTAAATTCTTGTGTAAATTAAAAAAGAAACATGCAGGGAATAGTTTTGAAAATGGTAATTTGATTTTGAGATTCGTTTTTGAGAGAAAAACTTTGATGTTTCATTTGCTTCTTTATTTAAGTGCAGGCCATTAAAGTGTAAAATCATAATAAATGATACCATGTAATAATCTGTTAAATGTGATGTTTTGCTCAAAGTCGTATATTTGATGCGTCATTTAAATTTCAAAATAGTCGTCATACATGGGTCACTTTTGATTTCAGTTTTACAATGTCACATTATTGTTAGACCATTGGTATAAAAAAATTTGCAATGTTTTATGGTAAGTTATATATTTATCATTGTTATTTTATGCATATTCTCATGTCATTTCAGATTGTTTTTGTATATAGAGTATTGTAAATACTGTATAGAATGAGGAATACGGGAGGCTCCGGCCGGAGCAAGTCCAACAAGGACAAAGGTAGTAATAAAACCTCACAACCACAAACACACACCTCACAGACTGTGAAACTTGAGGGACCGCCTCTCAAAACACAAATACAGGTACTAACTTGTTTAAGTTCTTTATATTACACTGCAGTGTTCTTTTTTGTGCTTTTGTCAACAATTATGGGTTCCCCCCCACATTGACTAGGGAAGCAAAGCATTAAAATGAAGTTTATGCAAGTTATTTTCATTTTCTGGCCAGACCAATATTTTGGTTGCTATTCATGACAACATATTAAATGTGAAAAATAGTAACAATATCTGGATTCTGTGTTGTTAGTTAAAGGTATGTAAGTAAGACTTGTGAAACTTGACATGTTGATAGAGATTATTGTGGAGTTTATGCATGTTATTTAATTTTGTCGAGTGAGACCAATACTTTGGTTGGTGTGGCAATAAAAATATAAAACTGAAAAATAGTGTCAATATCTGGATCCATTGATAACTTTAAAAAAAGTATTTAAGGTAGACATTGAGATGGAGAAGAATTGGGTGATCACGCATTGGTTTGATTACATAATTTTTGAGAAATTTAATAAACAATTGAAAAGTTCATGGCCCTTTGGCCATGTTCATAAAAAATTAATGTCACATACTGCATTAAATGACTTCCATATTGTGCAGTGTATATGCTAAAACTATATTTTTGTACTTATTCTGATTGTATTTTGGTCATTTATGACATACATGCCAAGAACGAATAAGCAGCAGAAAACTTGTTAATTTTGTGTACTAATAAGACAATATAATTATGCCGCAGTACAATGTCTTGTTCCTATTTTTCTACAGCATTGGTATACCATTTTTTAACATCTAAACTGTCATTTAACTATTCAGCAATGGTCTGTAAGAAATCCAAATATTGAGCAGTAAAATGACTGATATAAGATAAAAGGCAAAATGGAAAGTTTGATGTACATTTGAACAGTTAAACACAAAATATTGTAGCAATTTAACAGGACCTCTGTTACGCAGCCTCTTGTGTTAAACAGCCAAATATATTAGTTTTATATTTACAACCAAACTTGGTCTGTATTCAACAACCACATGCTCTAAGGGGTCATTAAAGAACATCCCCACTGTATGCTGCAACTTAACACAGGTTTGGTTGTATATCATATGCACATTTCTAATTACTATTCTGGAAAACTCAAGAATACTCATCTACTCTGATTTTGATGAGTAATTACTCATCGGCTTAAAAAATTATCTGGAGCTCTGCTATTTCTGCCAATTCATAGTCCACATTGTAGGCGTGGTAAAACGATTACCTGATTGAGAAAAATAATGGTACCTACTTGCCTACCCATCTCTAAAATGATTAAATGGTTGATAGTATGTGTCAATAATGACAAACAAACCATTTTTTAAGGGTGTCCCAACTAGTAAACCACACTGTTAGGAGATGCATTGTTCTGAAATATTTAAGCATATTGTGGCCATGGTTATTTGTTGGCACTATCTCTTTATCTTTTTCTTTACTCTGTTGTTGCAAAAATATAAAACAAAATTTCATTGGTATTAACTCCTGCATGCCTATTTGCAAATTTATTTTTATAGAGTCAATGATTTTATTTCAGGGGACAGCAGAACAAATAGCTCTCAACAATCTTATACATAAAGAAATAGAAGATGTTGATCTACAGAACAAAATCTCACAGGTAAAGACATTACAAATTTATTTTAAGTCTCTTTGCATTCCAATTGGATATAAAAAATACCGGAGAGAAACTCTATTGAAGCATTTTGCTTTTGCTTTCGTTTCAATCTATTATTGTTCTAGTATACATGATTGCATGTATGCCATTTGGGAAATAAAAATTAAAGCCAATCTGATTCTAAATTGATTCTAGATTCATTGATGAATACATCTTAGTTATTCTTCCACCAATAAAACTGGATGCCACATGTAACCTATATAATGCAATGTGTTAAAAGCGGTATTTACCAAGTTCATTTCCTCAGTACAAATTGTCAGTTATTTTGCAATTTGTTTAATCCTTTAGAATATACCATCTTTACCTCTTCATTGTTTAATACAGATTATAGACCTGACAGGCTGCTCTCAAGACAGGGCAGAGATAGCACTGTTTGATAACAAAAATGATATGGACAGAGCTGTCAACATGGTCTTGGAAGGCGGGACAGATGAGGTAACTTTATTTGGTTATGTGATTATTCAATACTTGTGTTATATTGTCTTTATGATTATGAGGCTGTAAGTATATTAAGTGTACAGCCTTGCCTGGTCGTAATTATGGTCACCTGCTATGAGTGGTCTCTCACTTAAGTTGTCCTGTTTAGATTCCCTCTAACGAATATTCCTCAATGTTACCCATGTTATAGTCACCTAATGTCTTCAATTAATGGCCAGCATTTTTAGCTCATCTGAGCTGAAGGCTTACATGTGAGCTTTTTGTGACCGTCCTGTCGTGTCACCGACGTTCATCAGTTGTCACCATCACAAGTGCACATTTGTAATATTTAAGAAACTGACCATAATATTTATTTGATTGTAAGCATTGAATAAAAAATGTTGGAAAGGGAGTATGTGTAGCTTTTATTTATAAGAAATAGGAAATCCTAACAAAGACTAAAAAGTCTTGTTCTCTGAAACATCTTGAAAGATTTTCACCAAATTTAGCTCTCGATTTTAAATCATGATTCAGGGGTCAAAATTGGCCCTGGCCCAGACAGAGATGCCAACTCCCACGATTTTGGCGGAGTGAATCCGATTTTTGTACGAAAAATCCGCTCTCCGATTTTCCATGAATTGTCTCCGATTTTTAAAAAAAAATGGTCCGGGATAAATTTCACGGGTAAAACAAATAATCAGCACCGTTTACACTGACACCGGTTTTGATGTTCGGACATTTCCGTACGCGCTACGTCACTTCTAGAAGCGCTTTTAATTAGGTTATCTGGAAAATACCAGAGTATTTACGAAAACAATATCGGATGATCCGGAAAGGCCAATATGGCGGATGCAATACCACCAAAGAAATAAAAGTACGAACATAAACAAACATTTATTAAAAGTTACACCGATGCATATCCTTGCTTTTCGACATCGAAGATGGGGGTGCATTATTGCATTCTGCAAGGTCTGCAATGCAGAAATTATGTTATCTCACGGGGGGATGGGTGATTTGAAAAAAAACATTGCTACAAAACAGCACATCACCCGCTCAACTTGTCAGTCGTCGTCAAGGAAAATATCGACAATGGTTGCGACAACTCAACCAATGGATGAGTCGGTAATTAAATCCCAATAAAGCTTAATTTGAATGTTCAATAAAGCCTCGCTTTTCATCAGTTTGTCAGCTTTTTTAATTTATTCTATAAAACTCGATCACTCAATTCTCTTTTTCATCAGGTATTATGAAATATTTCTTAATAAATACATGACTCTTTATCACTGAAAAGTGCTGAAATGCCATCTCGGAGCATCTACAACTTGAAAAAATTTCTGGGCGAGGACTCCCAGACCCCCGCAAAACCCTGGCTTTCGACCACACTCCTACTTTCAGTAATTAAGGGTTGGCATCTCTGCCCAGAGGCTTATCATATTTTCTCTCCAACATTTCAAAATTTTCCAAATGTGCAAGGCCTTGTGCTTAGATATTTTGCATTTTGTATCAAATAGTCATTTGCTTACAGGTTTATTCAAGCCATGACCCTTGTGTCAAATTGGCCTCAACCCGGTGATTTGTCTGTTAAACACGGGGAAATTTTAATATAAAATCTTCTCAAGAACGACTAGCCAAATTTGTTCATATTTGGTATGAATTATCCATTTGAGTAAGGCTTTTAAGCTAGGGTTCATTTAGGCCCAGTAAGAGGACTTTGATTATTTCATTGAAATGCAATAGCTTTTCTTTGTTTAAGCTCTACTGACCAAAGTCCAGCAGGGCTTATAATAGCACATTCATATTTAATTGAATCTTAACCAAACTTGCACAGCAGTTATAAAACCACAAAATCTCAGACGAGTTCTTAAACCAGCGTCATTCGACCACATATGTCCCCGCCACAGCTTATAAGCACATTTAAAACGAAATTTAAAAAAAAAAAATCTCTGAAAGTTTTATGCCGAGACCTTAGATATTTTACATGTAGCATTGCATGGAGGTCCTCTAAAAGATAAGTGGAAGTCAGGTCCCTTATGTCAAATTTGGGGTCGCCACAGGGGTCACTGTTTTACATAGAGTGATATTGGGAAAATGTTGTAGATGCGACCTTCATTTTTCATTGAATCTTAACCATACTTACACAGCAGTTATATAACTACAAGATCTCAAACAATTTCTTGAACCAGCATTTGTGGTCAAATGCTTCTGCCACAGAGCATATAAGCATATTTAAAGTAAAATTTTAAAGAACAT
The DNA here is from genome assembly GCA_029582155.1 of Panopea generosa. Classification (NCBI taxonomy): domain Eukaryota; kingdom Metazoa; phylum Mollusca; class Bivalvia; order Adapedonta; family Hiatellidae; genus Panopea; species Panopea generosa. Next base: position 36,485,559 of record CM055906.1, read on the forward strand.
TCTCTCTGAAATTTTAAGGCCTAGACCTTAGATATTTTTCATGTAGAATCTGTTGCCAGTAGATCTAATCAGGTTCTCATGGGCCTGTTGTTTAATAATTATGTTAGTTAGTAATTATTTTAATTATCTTTAGATCGTGAAGTATAGTTGAATCATTCCATTACCTTGACATAATTGGCTACACCTGTATTTAAACTTATACTTACTTTTATGAAATTGACATTTTATAGGGATTGAAATAGACTAAATATTTTGAATTCCTTCAGCTTAAATCATTTCCATGATTACTACAGAAAATTATTCCAATATTTGTTGTCTTTGTTAGGGTGAGTGGCGAGAATCCGGTAAGAAGAAAAAGAAACAATCCCAAAAAGCGGAGTCCTCGGCACCACCTGTTGAAAACAACACAGAGAGTAAAGCAGAAAAGCACAACAACAAAGACAGGAATGACAAGGAGAATAGGGATAGAGACAACAGGGACGATCGGGATCAGGATCGTGGTTTCCGAGACCAGTCTGACAACTATCGCAGACCGCGACGAAATGATAACAGACCACCGCGGTTATCACGGGGTCGTGGTCGCCCTGACAGAGCTGGTGATCGGCCTGAAAGTAATGAGGACAATGAGAGAGATAACGACAGAGGGGATAGAGGTTTTGAAAGAGGAAGAGGGCGTGGACGTGGTGGATATGGAGGCCCAAGGAGGGGTAGGGGTGGTGGAGGAGGAGCAGGAGGGTAAGATTAAAATTCTTATTTCTTTGTTACTTCTTATATATGTTATGGCTAGGGTTTGAACTGGACTTATACTGGTACTCTGAACTGCCAAAGAAGTTTCGACCGAATATCGTACAAAAGTTTCCAAATGCTACAACAAGAGGATTTTTGGTCAACTTTTGGATCTTCTTAATCAGAGATCAGATTCTTTGTGTTTTTGTGATACTTTTTGTCACACTAATAACTTACGAAGTTTTATGAATACAGGGCAAATTTAAAACATATAACAGCGCCGGAAAACATATTTTGTGTGATATATATATATCTTTCAGATTTTAAGATAAGAAAGTTTTAAAATAAGAAACTTAAAGGCTAACAAACATGTAATTAATGGATTTAATTGTTTTGTTTTTTACAGAAATTTTCGTTCCTCCCAGCCACGGTTTGAAAAAAGCAATCAGTTTGAGAAATTTGAAAAGTTTGATAATGGCCCCCAGATTGACACTTGGACAAATGAAACGGCTGTGATAGGAGAGAAAGAACCAAAAAGTAAGTACCATCCAGGGTATTCAGTAAATATATTCATATTGATATGTAACTCTTCAGTAGATGGTTTGATTTTAAAAATATATACAGGAATGGTCAGCACATAAAGAAAGCTCTCGCCATGCACAGGTCAATGTTGCTGTGAGTAAAAGAGGTTAAAAGCCTTTTTGGACTCGAATTCTCCAAGAGATTTAAAAAAAAAATATTACACATGATTGTTTCAGTACACGAGGACTGTGTTGCATACATGTACAATTCCCACTATCTCAAGGTCAAAATATCTTTTTGTAATAAATATTTTTTTGTTTGGATAAACAAGAAGTTTTTCATGTGCTGAAAAGAGGAATCCTTATAAAAAGAGGTCCATAAATTAATGGTCTTAATTCACCTGGAATCTCATATTGATACTCGGTTCCAGAGTCAATTTGACAGCATAGTCCCAATCTTACCTGTGGATCATTTAGTATGTATGTCTGGCATCTGTGGTCAGATTTAGTTGAGATACGGATGCATATGGCGTATTCACGCATTTTAATTAAAAACACATTGAAATTAATACAAAAGCATACAAAAACTCATTTAGACCAAACAATTACTCTTATGACAGGATATCAGTGGCATATCACTTTCTTTTTGTTTCGTAATTCTGCTTAATCTCAGTCTTTTTACTCTTATCACCTGAAACCCCGAAGATAATCAAATGATCAAGACTTGTTTCCAATATTATATAGTTTGTGAATTTGAACAAACAAATAAACTGCGGCCAAAACCATTTTCGTACTGGAAATAATGCTCACCATGGCAAAAGATCTAATGAATCCATCAAACCACTCGAGCCGAGCAAATTGGCTGTTTAAATGCTGTTTCAGAGAAGAAAGACTTCATTACGGTATTCCTGATAATGTTACGGGAAAAGTTTGATAAAAAATATTTCTAACGACAACAAATTTCAGAATTCATGCGTTGGGACACAGGTCAGTGTGTAAGAGTCCCCTAGTCACAATGGGATTCAGGCTACAGAGTAAGGCGTGATACTAAAACCCGGGCATATTCCGGCCGCAGGGAAATGGCAATTGTGGCTATGTTGTTTAAATGCACTAAAAACAATCATTGTGGACTGCCATTTACATATTAAATGATTGATATTGGCGCATTTAAACAACATAATCACTATTATACATTGTTGCATTTATTATATTTTAAACTATTTAAAAAGTTAATAACCAGTAACCAGTAAAATTCTTAAATGTTAAAATTGTGTCAAACAAAATTGCGTTACAATATGTGTCAATATTTTATTGCTTTCATATTTCAGTATCGAACTGGGGAGATAATAACGAAGATTGGAATGAGGATATTGACAGTTGGACTGGCAGTGTAAGTAACAATAACAGTCGTGTGACAGTTGTGAAGGTAAAAATAGCAGTCATCATCATCACAAATACAGTCAAACCTTTGTTAGCAGTCACCTCTATTGAGCAGCCAATTGTCATAAACAGCCACATTTGCTATTTTTCATTTTTATGCTTTCAGAGCATATTAGCCTGTATTAAGCAACAACTTGTCTTAAAAGGTCACTTATGCTCTTTCCATCGGCTGGCTGCTTAAGACAGGTTTGACTGTACATACGCTACTATTACATAGAACATATATCACTACAAAGACTTAAGTAACATACACATCTGATATATTGATATTAAAACAGGGAAAAGGAAGTAGATTTTTGCCTTTCCTTTTCCGTGAAATGATAACTATCATTATTATTTATTTAGGTCACCTTACAGTTGTCTCGGTCTCCACTCGGCATGCACATTAATTAAAGACAGATTGCCAGTTACACTGTGAAAGAAAATTGGTATTACTCTGAGGTCTGCATTTGCAACAATTAAACTGGTTGCCATATCTAACATGCTGCATTTAAACGCTATTTAAAATGTGTCGGAGAAATAAGTAGAAAATATATTAAAATGTTTCTAACAAATTATCAGATTATTTTTTTTAAACTTTATCCTGAAGTAACTAGATCTTGATTGTCATACATCTGACGTTAAAATGTTATGCTAAAAGTAGTGAAAATATATAACTATAAATCATACAGATAATTGACACGACTGATTTCATACTCAAATAACTTTTTGTTTCTATATCAGATATTTGTCTGCATGTATAACAGATTTCTTCCCCTTTGTGAAATATTTATATATCATAATTCTTTTGGCAACAACAAACAATTCAACATCCCCACATAAAAATAAGATATTACAGGTATGTTCTTACTTTTTGTTGTAATTGATGTTAAATGTAGACATATACACAAGTCATAATGTATTTGCATTAATGTTAAAAATGATTAAATGAAATGATACTACATGTATGTCCCAGTGATTATCATATTTAATAATTTATCAGTAAACTTCTTTAATTGTGTACTTGCACCCCCCAAAATAACCAGTCCAATAATTACAAACAAGGAATTTTGTTTACAGTTGGCAGAAACAAAGGTATTTACAGCAAGTGCGACTCCTGCTCCGGACCCCCCAGCACCTGTACAACTTGATACAAATGTCCTCAGTACGACAGTAAACACGTGAGTATCCAGTTTTATCCGCTATCTTGTTGCAGAAGTGGAATATGGAAATGGTCTTAATTAAGCAGTTCTTTAAAAAAAAAAATGCAGTTCTCCGATCGACCAACTAAAATAGCAGATACACAAACTTTTTTTATTGACTTTTAGATAAAAGATTTTTTTTTTTTTTCATGATTTCTGTCATTTTTTGTTCAGAATGACAATAAAAAATCAAACTCTGGCCAAATAACGATAATCGAGAATTTTATAAAAGTATTTTTAAATTAATTGAGGACATGGAAAAATGATACATATGATGTTTGGTGGTTTTAATCTTGTTCTAAAACCTGACTTTGATTGCCATTACAAAACATTTGATAATAAAAAGGCTACAAAAACTCTTCTTACATATAATTAATGATAACTTTATGATCCTGATGGAGACAGTAACCCAAAGACAAAGTGATTGGCAAGGAGAAATTTAAAACCTTAACATTGAAAACTTTATTTCTTGTTCGAGAAAGTCTTCTATCATACATTTGTAAAACTGTCACTGAAACAAGCTGTGAATCTGACCATTGCTAATATATTCAATGGTGGAATCACACATTCAGTGTTTTTTTTCACCATTTTGGGAAGGTGACCTATACCCTTGGAATTGGAAATTTAACAGCATTTCATTAAAATTGGGAAAACTGAGTTGAATTTATTTGTTCAACTTTATAGAAACTTCTAACTGACCATTTAATTGACGAAACCATTTCATACTAAATTTAGAATGAGGAAAATTTTGTTATTTTATCACGGAATTATTGCAAGCTTCACTACAATTATTGAAGCTTTCATTTGGGAATTATTAACACTTAATTGGGGAAAAAAGAATATGACCCAAAAAAACGGCTATATAAAGGCTGAAAAAACACTGTACATATAAATGGAAAATGTCATAGAAACACAAACATATAAAAAATAATGACAATTTAGAGGGTAATAACTTTTAAGCTGAACTTAATACAGTGACCACTCAAAAATTATCAAATAAAATGAATCATTTGCTATCAAGTGGTGTCATTGCGAAACCAATCAGTTCTTTTTTTTTATGGAAAGATTTTGTTATATACATGGAAGATACTGTTCAAGGAAATATTATTTAACTATTTTCAGATTTGACTTGGGAGTGCTGTATCAGAAACACACACCGAATGATATTAGTGCAGAGGCCAGCTATATCAACCAGTTTAATCAACAAGCTACAGAATCAATAAAGAACTCCATAGGGGTAACTCTAAATATTTCATCAATTAAACTCAATTTGAAAATTTTATATATTTCAATGTTCAAACTGATCAAGGAATAAATGTCCAAAAGATGGAAACCCAAAACTAAATTTTCTTTCATATTTTTTCTTATATTTTGCTTTTAGCATTGGGCCAAAATTGATATACAACATTGTCTCATGATCATTTATCTTTCACCGCTGATTCAAGTGGGAAAGTTTTTTCAATTACTTGCAGAGATGGGGTGAGCTCGAGAACTGGTTAAACTTTCATGATCCCAGGAAACAGTGGTTAGGTTAACTGATTGTCTATAGCCTTCGATGGCATAAAAATGATGGTAATTAATTAATCGATCAATCATTAAATTTTATATATTCACATCTCATTTTGTGGTTTCATTTAATTAATTTTTCCAAACTACTTCGCATCTTTAAAACATGAACAAAAATTTCTAAGCATTGTTTTGAACTGGTATTGGTGTTTTTATTTCAGATTGGTTCGGGATCAAATTCCACATTACAGAACTCCATGTCTTCTCAAACTGCATCCAATGTCAGCGCGCTTGTGAATCTTCAAAATGCATTAAAGCCTTTACAGGATAACATGGGACCTAGTCTTTCTGGTAGTGAACTCACTGGTACAAATCTCACAGGAAATGGTTTAGTGGGTACCAGTCTTGGAAATAATTTGTCTGGTACCAGTCTACCAGTGAACAGTTTGACAGGAAGTGGTCTTAATGCGACCAGTCTAAGTGGCAGTACCCTATCAGGGAATAATTTGACTGGTACTGGATTAAGTGGTAGTGGATTGACTGGTTCTCTCACAGGAAGTAGTATGTCTTCAGTGGCACAGTCTATTACAGCGCCACCTAGTGTAATTCCAACGTCATCAGTATCTCAGAATGCAATGCTCCAACAAAGACAAAAGCCAACAAGATCAAAGTTACCACCTCCCTCAAAGGTATACTAGAGTTTTTCCTTAAGATTTCTAAAGCGAAAGATTAATTTGATTATTTCTTTTATGTTTGCACATGTCATTGTGTATGAAATGCTGACTCATTCTGATGGCCGTTCAACCCAGAAATCAGATCCGAGAGCTATTTATTTTATAAATTAGTATAAACTATCTGATAACCCTTTAAAGGGAATTAATCAGGATTTTTCAAACATTTTAAATTGGCTTAAAAACATATTTCCCCTATATATCATGCCTTTATATACCTGAACCCTTATTGCCAAAAGGATATCTATTTAAACATGTCAAACTAATATATTAAAAAGGGGTTTCCTAACTTGGGATATGTGCCTAGGTTAGACTAAAATAGATTTCCCACTTAAAAGTGCAACATATTTTGTGACGTATTAAGTGAGTGACACAAGTTCATTTTTATTGGAAGTCGAGCAAAGCTCTGACTTCCTTAGCTGTTGTGCAGCTCTAGCATCTGTTATACACTACTACGTATGGCAGGAACCGCCATATCCGTCCGACCAATAAAGAGTTCACAAGTTTCAAACGCATTTACCGTAGCAGAGGACGTATTTTACGAACAAAAGATTCAAAGTTTTTTTTAAATATTGTGGATATTTTTCTTTACAAAAGTTCAAAAATACGATACAGGAAGCATACAATTTGCATGGAAATGCGGAAGAATACACTTTTAAAATAACGCGGCAATTTTCATTGATAAAAAATGTTTTACGCATTTACTACTATGCATAGTGACGTCATCTGGTGAGGGGGGATATAATCTCTAACACCATTCGACGTGTAATCATTAATAAGGGTGAAATATTGACATATTTTCGATATAATAACTTGTAGTTTGAGTAAATGGTAATTGTTAGTGAAATTTTATTCACTACGGATTGTCCTCTTTTAATTTTGATAGTAAAATAACGAAATTAGGTTCGGGGCTGCATTTGTTGTTTATAGAAAAACGCGCCAATCTGTCATCTTATGCAAGCAGAGTTTAACAGTTAATTAGGTCATCCGACCATTATGTTTGTTGTGTTTCTGTGTTATTCTTTAGATTGATTAAATCTAGGTCAAGCAACACCGTTTATAATGCTATTTATTGATTATTTACATTGATGATTGAAAGCTATATGAGAATCGAACATAACTTAAGTCAATATATGCATATATCTATAAGTAGGTCATGTTTGTTTTGGTCTAGACAGAGTTATTTGTCACATTTTTTTGGATTTGATATGCCAAACCATTCGAATTTTTATTTATAACTTGTAATGAGATGATTTTTATCCATTTTAATAATTATTTTTTAGACATTTATAGCATTCAGCATGTAGCATGTAGCATAATCAATGTCATCAGACAGTCTCTGTTACCATTGCGAGTTGTAAATATGCAAGCTTTTAGCCGACCTTGAATACTTCTTGTGTAATTCATTTTCACTGAATCGAAACGGTGTTATAATTATGATAAACATTTCAATCAGCGGCGTAGCTGCCTTCACGCAACAATGCCCGGGCTTGCATATTTTTTTGAGAATGCATCATATCTCCTGGAAATATCATCAGAACGCAGATAATGCATCCTGAATTTTCTGATGGGGAGAGGGGCATGTCCCCCAGACCCCTCCCCCAACCTTTCTGGAACCCTATGGGCTTGCACATCATTTTAGGGTCAGATACGCCTCTTAATAAAGGATATACAGTGTGTAATGTTATTTGAACCAAATCAACAAACACTGTTTTAATCAACAAACACTGTCTGTTTTTTTGACAGACTAAGGTGGGTTTTTTTAATGTTTTTAACTGTTCTAGTCAATGTAAACTGTTATTTAATTCTCATTTGTGGTTGTTTAAATGGTTCACACAGTGCAATGGTGAAGTATCTTCATTTTCACAATGTTGCATCATTTGAAATTATAATGATTTAATTAAAATGTCTTGAAAAATGGGACACACACTTTCATTTTTTGGACTCGCAGATTTGTAGTCAAGCAAGTCCTGGGACTCGTACATTGGAATTTGTAAATAAATCACAGTTATTTATCAGTAACACTCAGTTTTTATACATTTTCTATACAAATTGTTATTGATGTTTATAAAATTATTTTACCTGGTCAGTTTGAATAAGTATTTACTTTTTAATGAAATTCAAAAGGGAGGATATTTGTTATAACTATTTGAAACATAGTTTTTCCATATTTACTCTGGAAAATAATGTGGTTGAATCTTTAGTTCACAAATGTGTTCCTTCCTCCCACTATATTAATACTATGTTGACACAGCTATGGTATCTCTAGATCAATATGTTAATTTTAAAATTTCAGTACTGACTTTTGTGATTTTGATGTCAAATTGAACATGCGTTAATATCTGGTGTAATTGTAGCATGCGTGATCAAAAGCCATTTCGTAAAATGTGAGAAACTAATTATCTATGAAGGCTAGTACAGAAGGGTGAGGGCTAGTGACGTTGTATAATTTGTGATATTTCTTATTAGATTCCAGCCTCAGCTGTAGAAATGCCTGGTCACATGATGACGGCGCTAGATGTCCAGTTTGGTAACCTTGAGTTCGGAACAGACAGCTCGCCATTCTCCTTTGGAGGAAATGAATCTGCAACAAGTGCTTTCTCAAGTGCTGCTTCTAGCAGGTAAGGTACATGTAGCTAACCTGGGGGACTTGATATCGGTGGACATAGTCAAGGGACAGGAAACAAAAGTCTTAGAGAGCATTTAGAGATGTCGGACTATATGTCGTAAAATGATTTACATGTGTATTGTCATAAAGAGAAACATGTCAGGTATCAGGAAAGTAATGTGGTTTTCTCTAGCAGACTGTCTTAATTGTCATTTGTTGTTGTTGTTAGGGATGATTGTTTAAACAGTCCACAATTTAAAACTATACAGTTTTTGTTTTAGAGAAGCAAATTCCAGAATGGTTGTAACTGCATTTCGCAAAGCGATATCCTGAATACTTGTCAATACCATAATTGTCAGATTTGAATATAATCCTCATGCAGTGTTGATTCTTAAAATAATCCCACAGTTTTTAGTAACTAAATAGTTTATCTAAAAAAAAATTTAGTTTTTTTATTTTACTTTGAATGTGAAACAATCTCTTTCAACTTAGACAAACCACACTCGAAGTATTCTTGGGTAGACACGTGCTAAGCATAAGCTAATAAAGTGACACCACATATAGCCATGGCAGTGGACCGAACCCACAACCTGCTGATCTTTGGTCAGATGCTGTACCACTAGACCTCCACAAAAAAGTTTCTTAAGGGGATGCCTTTTTTAAAAAAAATAATTTTAAAACAATGATTCCAGTTTTCCAGTTTAGATAAACACTGTTATGAATGAACTGCTTGTATTAGTTGTGTTGTTGGACCTGTCTCAGTTAAATCTCCAACATGTTATTATTTTACAGTACTTCCACCATAAACAATCATGTCAATGCTCAAGTTGGGCAGGTGCCATTAAGTCAGACAAGCGAATCAATGATTCCCTCGTCCATAATGTCTGCTGGTGCACTGGAACAGGGCTCACCAAGGAACAGTACATTGTACCAGCAGTCGCCATACTCTACACCGACCAAACAGAACTCTGCAGAAGCTACAACAAAAGTGAGTGTATAGTTTTGAATGCATTTTATAAGATTGTTGTCAGTTTGGTTATTATATCCGCTATCAAAAGAATTATTTAGATATGTAAAAAAATATTTTAATGAACTCTTGATATATTTGAACAACATGATGTGGATGTTGCTAATATCGGGTTGTCTCCTAGTGCCATTTTAGTAAAAACATTGTTAAAGGTAGGGGAAATTAGTAGTTAGACATTTCTGAAAAGGATCACTTTAACTTGGTGTGAATGTTATAAACATGCGATGATGAAAGTGCAGGGGTCCAGAAGTTAGCCAATTAATGTGGGCTATTGTCCATATGTTGTGGCCCTGTGACGTACATGTGGTATGTCCCTGGTGCACATATGGGCAGATATCTACTGCCACACTGATGTGTGTTTACATATAGAAGCAATCCCTATTTGGTTTTGAAAATGATGTGCTGATATCACACAGTTTGGAAGACCAAGGTTTCAGGTGCTTAGGAGTACAGTCATGAACAATATGAAATTCGGCAATTTTATATTATATTTGGCATGAGAGAAAGTGAAGGTTCTTATTTGGGCCATCCTTAAAAATATTTGTTTTCTATGCTCTGACCCAGTATATTTCATGTGGGTAAACAAATTTTTGCCAGATTATGATTTTTATGTTTCATTTTGAATAAAAAAATGGTTTGAAATCATGTAAAAAAATGCCAATGCTTTGAAAGTGAATACAAGAAGTTTGAGTAGCTGCAAATTGAGTGGGCATGTATTAGCACAGCAAAGAAACATTTTCTTAAGAACAGCTGCCATAATAAGGATGGGTATATTCACAAAGATACAACATGACTGCTATTTCTGCCACTTTATATTTCTTCATGTAATGTGAGTGGTCTCTTGGCTTGATGTTCTCAACATAGCTTACAAACAATTAGACCCATCATTGTCTTTATTCAGGGTCTACATTGTTTTACCCTCAGATTATTTTTTTTTATTAAACCCTTCTAAATGATTATGACAAGGTCCAAAACATGGGACGGATGAATGTAATATAAATTTAACTAGTTTATTGTTGGCTCCTGAAGATTTTGTGCAACAAACATAACTTACAATAGAACAATTTTTTACTGTGATAAGAAACATGCAGTGATGAAAGTGCAGGGGTCCAGAAGTTAGCCAATTAATGTGGGCTATTGTCCATGTGTTGTGGCCCTGTGACGTACATGTGGTATGTCCCTGGTGCACATATGGGCAGATATCTACTGCCACACTGATGTGTGTTTACATATAGAAGCAATCCCTATTTGGTTTTGAAAATGATGTTCTGATATCACACATTTTGGCAGACCAAGGTTTCAGGTGCTAAGGAGCAGTCCTGGAAACAAAATGAAGTTCAGCAATTTTATATACCATAGATCTGGCATGACCATTACAAAAAAAATGTTCTTATTTGTGCCATCCTTTAAAAAATGTTTGTTATGTGGGTGGTCGATGACTTTAAAAAATTCATTTTGAATAAAAAAAATGGTCAAAAATCGTGTTAAAAAAATATCAACACCTTGAAAGTCAATAAAAAAAATTTTGGTAGCTAGGAGCACGGCAAACACACATTATTTTAAGAATTACTTTGATAATTTAAAGGCTGTGTATATTCATAAATAGACAATATGACTGCTATTCCTGCCCTTTTATATCCATGTGATGTGAGCAATCTCTTGTCTCGATGTTCACAATACCATTTACAAACAATTACAGTAGAACTTCAATGGTATTGTTCATCATGTAATACATGTACAAGTTTTACATTGAAATAGAAATTCGGCCAGGACCAGATAAGTGGTTCGAGATATATTACGGTGCTAGCCGTCCGAAGTTCTACTGTAGTTTATTGTTTGCTCTAGAAACATAACTTGCAATAGAACAATTCTTTACTGTGATAAGAAACATGCAGTGATGAAAGTGCAGGGGTCCAGAAAATAGCCAAGTCATGTGGGCTATTGTCCATGTGTTGTGGCCTTGTGACGTACATGTGGTATGTCCCTGGTGCACGCATGGGCAGATATCTACTGCCATACTGATGCATGATTATAATGTAATACTTGTGTTTATTTAAATCGACATGTTTTTACCTCTTTCCATACCTGATTGACTGGAATGTAACTTTCACCTGAATTAAGTGTGTATTCAAGTTATATTCTGTCATTGGACTCATATCAATTAAAACAATTTGGTCACCTTGGCGAACTTCAGTACAAATTGGTTTATCATTTAAAACCATTGTTTACATCTGTGAAGTTTGATATCATTTGGACTATCATTTAAAACAATTGATTACATCAGTGAAGTTAGATAACGTTTGTTTTCTTTTCTTAAGATACAGTCACCACCAGAGCCCTTACAAATGCCGGGCAGTACCTCAGATCTGAAATCCAACCAGCTAATGTCCGGAACAACCACACAAGGTAATCAGTTTTATTTCTATATTCTTGTTCTTTAATAGTATGCTTTAACATTCTTTTTGTTATATTTCAGTCTTTATGTTTTGAATATTTTAAATATTCACAAAGTCCCACCTGGTTGTTTATAATTAGATGTCAGTCAGTCAGTCATTTGAACCATGTTTTTTTACAAAATATTATTATATACACGTTCAAATTATTGCAGTTACAGAGAGTTGTGAGAATAGATATAAGCATTGCGGATACCCATTGTTGTCAATTCCGTCGTCCATCCATCACCCTTGGGAAATTACGCTAACTCTGCAACATTTTATTTGAACATAACTGAACAAAATACAGCTAATGTTAACGTCTTATTAGAACGGCATTCGCATGAAACTAGCATAGCGATTGGATAACGTTCTCTTTATGAAATCGTGAAGGAACAGTCATGTGCATTGTGGCTTTGTAGAAATGACGCAAAGTTAGTGTAATATCCCACGGGTGGTAAATGGAGAGTTTCTGAATGGATTACGTGTGTGTATCTGATGATGAGATATAAGGCGGACAGCTATAATGTCTTCCATTATGTGCACATGTGACAACAGCATTAAAGATCTAACTTGTTATGGAAGGTTTAAGGTGGGTGGTAGTGCAGTTGAAAGAGTGTTGGCCGCATACACAAGAGGTTGCAGGTTTCATCCCAAACTCAACCTGATGGCTTTTAAAAAAGACAATTTCATTGCTGGTTCTTTATGATGCAATTTTATTTATTATTTTCCAGATATTAAAATGCAATTTCGTAATGAAAGAAAATTATAATTTGCGTCACTGTTTTTGGTGACTTGATGGCAAATTACAGTTCCTACGATCAAAAAAAATAAATTTGCAATAGAATATGTTGGACTGCCAATTGAGGAGTTGAGTTTATATCACAGCCTGACCACATTTTCTGATATAATTAGTTGTTTTTTTTATGACCATGAGACAACCATCTCTGAACCTATGAATATCTGGGAAAGCAGTCAATGACTTGCAGAGATAAGATGCGTCTTGTATTGGAAAACGACTTAGTAGATTCCTGGAACAATGATTAGGTGTGCTGACATTCGTTAAGATGTAAAACTCCACACAAAGCATAATTTATATCTGTGGTGTTTCTTTTATTTCAGTGTCGCTGCCATCCACCAAGATTGATTCTGCACTCAGCTCATATTCATCCAATTCTTCATATCAACCATCCGGGTACCAGCCCCACAAACAATCTTCAGGATACTCTTCTTCATCCAAGCCTGGTTCCTATCCTGGAGGCAGTCAGTATCAGTCAAGTTCAAACCAGAACCAGACTGGTTCTGGTCAATATTCTAGTCAGTATAACAGACAGTCATCTGGTGGTTCACAGTACCAGTCCAGTCCGAATCAGTACCAGTCTGGTAGTTCACAGTACCAGTCACCGCAAAGTGGGTACCAGTCTTCACAGGCTAGTTACCAGTCATCACAATCTGGTTATCAGGCAAGCCAATCACAGTACCCTTCAAACCAGAATCAATTCCAGAACTTCCAGTCTAGTTCAACATTCCAAAATCAGTCGAATTATCCTACTAATCAAGCGACTCCGAATTCGTTATACCAAAATCCTACCACAACTGCATCTTATTCAAGTCAAACTCCGCAAAATTCTCTGTATTCACAAAACTCTTCACATACGGGTTCATATTCTAATCAATCATATTTGAATCGTGATCATGCAGCTGGTGCAGGCTCTTATCAAGGGACAGTGACACAGTCCAGTAGTTCTCCATTTAAGGACAACCAATCTGGTGCAAGCTCGTATAGAGAAAGTGTTCCTTCGTCGAGTAAAACGAGGGAGAACCAAACAGATTCCTCTGGTTATAGCAGAGAAACCCAATCAGCATCAAGCTTTAGTGATAGCCAATCAGTGGCCTATAATAGAGACAGCCAGTCAGTAGGAAACTCTTATCCGAGTGACATGACAAGTAGTAGTTATAAGAGAGACACCAAGTCAGCAAGCGGGACATATCCCCATGATGTTCCGTCGAGTAGTGATAATAGTTCAACATACAATAGTCGCGACTCTCAGACTGCTAGTAGTTCTTACAATAGTAGAGACGGTCAGTCCTTCAAGGACTCGCAGTCCGCATCAAATTTTCGTGATACTCAGTCGGGCTCATCCGCCTATAGTAATCAGTCGGGCTCGTACCCAAGTAGAGACTCATCACAGAGTGGACTGGGAGCTGGTGCCTCACAGTCGCCAGCAGGATTCAGTGCTAAAAGTTATAGGAATAATGCTGAGTTAACGACTTCGACGTTACAAACGTCTTCTTTGCCGAGTAATAAACTTGTGGATAGTTTTTCAAAAATGACTGTGAAAGAATCAACATTAGACACTTCATCACAGGTAAGTATTTTACAGGATAAGCATAGTGCATGCTTCTATCAACATTTAACTTTGTAGGAAGGTTATTGTTTTCTTTTTTACTGTATGTTTACCTAAATTACTTCAAAGGCATCAATAACAATATCTCTAAAACATTTGTTATGACAAGATTATGAAGTAAAATTAGTTTGTATGTGTTTTATAAACAAATAAACTTCACTATACCCTTTGTATATTGGTGTCCTTAGGCATGGTCTTTAATCCTTTGGAACATTAAAAGACTGTACAGGCGTACAAAATAGCGAAAGCAGACTTCAGGACTCGACATTAAACTCTTAGCCAATTGTTCGGGACCAGTGAAGAAGATTAAATGAAACTTTTTGAACAATTGTCTGCTATATTTCTTGAATTTATTATCGGCAGTTGGTACAGATTTTTGTTTGAAATGGGCCTCGTACATATGGTCAGAGATTTACTTGTTAAAACTTAAGTCTGTTGAATTGTTTTATTAATAAAGAGAAACTGTATTGTACTTTGTACCAAAATGGATGCATGATCAGGGGTTAAAAATATGGTCAGAAATAGTTACAAAATTTACTGGCACTCCATACCTTTGTAAACCACTTGACACATTTTGAAATAACATGGCACAAATGTTCACCATAATCAGATAAAATTTTGTTTATACTCCATATCTTGTAGTGTGCCATAATTGTTCGCCATAATAATACTTTTGATCACAGGTCTTTACTGGCGTGCTCACCATTGTAGCATTTGGCATTTAGTTTTTAGCTCTACTGGCCAAAGGCCAGCAGGGCTTATGTCGTGGTAAATTGTCTGTTGTCCATCTGTCTGTTAAACTTTTTCTTGTAGATGTGATAGCACCTTCATTTTTCATTGAATCTTTACCAAACATGCACAGCAGTTACATAACCACAAGATCTTGGACGAGGTCTTGAACCAGCATGATTAGGCTACAAATGCCCCAGCCACAGGACTTATAAGCACATTTTAATGCGAAGCTTTAAAAAACATTTTCTCTGAAAGTTTCAAGGTCTAGCAAGTGTAGCATTACATAGGGTCCCCTAAAAGATTTGTTGAAGTCGGGTACCTGGGGTCAAAATTGGGCCTCCACAGGGATCACTGTTTTACCACGAGTTACATTGGGAAAATGTTGTCTAGGTGATAGCTTCTTCATTATTCATTATATCTTGATTAAACTATTACAACGGTTTTATAATCATTAGATCTTGAACAGATTCTTGAAAATGCGTGATTGGGCTACAAATGCCCCCGCAAACAGGGCTTATAAGCAGATTTTAAGTAAATTTCAAAAAATAATTTCTCTGAAAGATTAAAGCCGAGACATTAGATATTTTACATGTTGTTGTCAGTAGAGCGTTCAGGTTCTCTTGGGTCTCTTGTTTGTTTTTTGCCAAATTTTGGTCTTGCATATTTTTTCTAAAGAAAATTTGACAGAAATCGTGAATTTTTTTTTTTTACATTTAGGAAGTCAATAAAATGGCAAGTAGCTGAGAGTAGGTAGCAGCACAGCAAACAATATATTTTATAAGGACGGCCTGGCATTAAATTCATCATCTCAGTAGTCAGTCATTTCTGCAGCTTACTTTGCTTGTTCACGTCAGTTCAATCAGTAGCTAGGCTGGCTAACAATCCAGGGGTTATGAGTTTGAATGCCTGCCAATCCAGTCTAAATGATGATCGAACTATCAAATTCTTGTTCATAGCTGTATACTTTATTATCGTAATTGTGCATTCTGTTCTTCAAATACATGTATGGTATATCAAATACATATTAATCTTTATGTGGGTTTTGTAGAGATATTCTTGTTCAAAATTTGTATTCTGCAACCTGTGAAGGTTAAATCCCATAATAGAGTAGCGCATTACATCATAGTGTTACTATATTTTTACTAAGTTTTTATAAAAATAGTGCCCATTCACAAATAGTGTTAAACATGATCAGTGAGGTCGGTAAATCTTGCATCTAAAGTGCTGGAAAGAAGTCAAATGCCATTTTCTGAAAGTCAGAGCAGTATTTTTGTGTTTTGGGAAATATACATTCTGTGTGATATAGAGGTAATTATTGACAGGTATTATTACATGCGTTACTTTGGGCCGAACTATTGTGTATCACTTATGATGGTAGATCTACAACCTCAAATAATCGTAAAATTATGAAATGAAATTTGGCGATCGCGTGGCAATCACAGTTTATTTCCATGAATAATTAAGATTAAATAAGTAGATCTAATTAATTGATTGGTTCAATTAAAGTCTTGTACACATTTATAATTCCATAATTGCAACGCGGCTCACTGTTAATTAGCATGTGCAATAATTGTCAATATGATTATCACACCTAATTGTTTCCGTGACACTTGATCAGAAGCCAGGTGTGAAACAACTTTCTCGTTTTATCGAATCACGAAACTGACAAGGTCCATGTGGAGACCAAATAATCCTTTCGTTAAATTGATTTTTTCAAACTTCTGTGAAATTAATTTTCGTTTATTACATTGAGAGCCTCGATTAAAATTTTGTTACATCCAAACTGCATAACATTTACCTGTACCAAGAACATAGACTTACCTTTTTTTAACTAGATCTGTATGTTATTCAGTGGTGTACAACAATCTACCTTTTAAGTAGACAATTGTTAAAATTATTTAGCCAAGGAAAATGACTATTGACCCAAAGCAGGAGATGAAGTCGAGGTTAATAATTCCCTTCTTTGAGTGTATAGAGGGTAATTTTTGGACTGGTAACGTTTCGGACCGAGGCAAATTTTGTACCATCTTTCATACTAACGCAAAATCACTGTATTCAAACAAACAAATGTAGCACACTTGGGTATTATGTGAAAATCTGAAATTGGTATCTCTTTGGAAAGCAAAAACGTGATTTCATTTTCTCATCCAGTTTGATGTGACGCCGTCAACGACATCGAAGAGTAGTACAAGTTCAGCGTCATTGACGTCGATCACAACAACGGTGACAACACCCTCAGTTGCTAACACCATGGTGACAAGCAGTAACACAACAAAAATCTCAACTTTACCAACAGTTTCAGGAGCATGTAAGTTGCATTGATATTGTTTCAAGTTGTATTTGTATATTATTGAAATATAAAAAAAGGTTAATAAAAATTCTCCTTGATTACATATAATACTGTCTTCTGTGGTTAAGGCATCCACTTCAGAAGCGGGAGGTCGAAGGTTCGAATCCTGGTAGAACAACCTTTGTTTCTGAAGTGGCTGGTTGCTCACACAGAAGCTACATGTAGTTCTGTTGATAGTTACCAAATGTTTGACGCCTGGCGAGGGTAGCTTTCGGGAAGTAAATGTGTAAAACATAAAGGTGGCTGCACAGCGTGGCTGGCCCTTTCAATACGGATGACATTATAATAAACAAACACTTCACTTTTATAATTACAACCTATGATGTACAAAAAAACCCTGAAATTTAGTATTAATTTGGCATTGCTATTCTTTGAATTTCTTCCAATTACGGTTGTCTTAAATGAATAATATGTGGTACAAGTTATAAACGTGTTCAATTGATTGTCATGCAAAATGAAATCTTTAATTTTTCAAAACTTTAGCATCGAAGGCTCCACCGAATTTGCCCCCTGGTGTGCCCCTGATGGCTGCGCAACAGTATATTATGGGACAAGCAGGGACTCTACCGTTCTATGTAAGTAGTTAGTACATTAAACACAAATCTCAACCAGCAAGTAAAATTAATATGGAAGATATTATATGTAGTTTATTAAAGGACATATAAACATTTCAACAATTTGTAGACAGGGTATTGGTATAAGCTTCAGAGACTAATATATTGTTGAGTACCGGTAATATTTTTTGTACAATGATTATATTCTAGAAGTGGTGATTTCTTCTGTGTTCTTTCAGGAGAAGAGTTGTATTTTATAGTTTTTTGGTCAACTGTAGAGATATATCTGTGAATTAATTTCTCTGTTGACAATGGTGAATTTTCAATAATAATTTTAATGTTTTTGATCATAAAATATTCTGACGGAAATACAAGCAATAATTATTTTATTATGGATTTGAAATTTTTGCTATGATGATGTAATATACGAACCCTGATTTCTGATTTTCAGTGTTGCAATTTACTGGACTCTGAGCTGAAATAAAGCTGATTTGTTTGAAGAAAATTTGAGTATAGGATTGAATTGTTGTCATGACATTTTTATGCTTGAGTATTAGACAGATGAGAAAGACAACATTTGTGACTATTAAGAAGTTATTTATTGTTCAGCTATGAGGAATTTAACAAATCCTGACATTTTGTGCTGATATTTACTGGATTCTTAGCTGAAATATAAACAGTGATTATTTTATTGTGGATTTGGTTTCAAGGCTTCCACTTTGCTGTATGAGAACAAGATTTTGCTATGATGATGTAATATACGAACCCTGATTTCTGAATTTCAGTGTTGTAATTTACCTGATTCTGAGCTGAAGTATAAACAATGATTATTTTATTATGGATTTGATGGAGTCCTTTGCTATATGAGAACAAGATTTTTGCTATGATGATGTAATATACGAACCCTGATTTCTGAATTTCAGTGTTGCAAATTTACTGGATTCTGAGCTTAAATAAAGGTGATGTGCTTAAAGAGAATTGTAGTATAGGATTAAATTGTTGTCGATGCTTTTTTATGATTGGGTATTTTAAAAGTACTTTAGACATAAGAAAAGGACAATATTTGTGATTATTATTAAAGAAGTTTTTGATTGTTCAGCTATGAGGAAGTTAACAAATCCTGACATTTTGTGCTGATATTTACCGGATTCTGAGCTGAAGTATAAACAATGATTATTTTATTATGGATTTGGTGGCGTCCTCTTTGCTGTATGAAAACAAGATTTTTGCTATGATGATGTAATATACGAACCCTGATTTCTGAATTTCAGTGTTGTAATTTACCGGATTCTGAGCTGAAACTAAGTTGATGTATTTTAAGGAAATTGTAGTATAGGATTGTCAATGCTTTTCTATATATGATTGGGTATTTTTAGAGTACTTTAGACAGAAGAAAAGGACATCATCTGTGATTATTAAGAAGTTTTTGATTATTCAGCTATGAGGAATTAAACAAATCCTGACATTTTGTGCTGATATTTACCGGATTCTGAGCTGAAGTATAAACAATGATTATTTTATTAGGGATTTGATTGTGTCCACTTAGCTGTATGGGAACAAGATTTTTGCTATGATGATGTAATATACGAACCCTGATTTCTGATTTTCAGTGTTGCAAATTTGCCCAATTCTGAGCTGAAGTATGAGCAATGATTATTTTTTATTAGGGATTTGATTGTGTCCACTTTGCTGAATGAGAACAACATTTTTGCTATGATGATGTAATATACGAACCCTGATTTCTGATTTTCAGTGTTGCAAATTTACCGGATTCTGAGCTTAAATAAAGGTGATGTGTTTAAAGAAAATTGTAGTATAGGATTAAATTGTTGTTGATGCTTTTTTATGATTGGGTATTTTAAAAGTACTTTAGACAGAAGAAAAGGACAATATTTGTGATTATTATTAAAGAAGTTTTTGATTGTTCAGCTATGAGGAAGTTAACAAATCCTGACATTTTGTGCTGATATTTACCGGATTCTGAGCTGAAGTATAAACAATGATTATTTTATTATGGATTTGGTGGCGTCCTATTTGCTGTTTGAAAACAAGATTTTTGCTATGATGATGTAATATACGAACCCTGATTTCTGAATTTCAGTGTTGTAATTTACTGGATTCTGAGCTGAAATTAAGTTGATGTATTTTAAGGAAATTGTAGTATAGGATTGTCAATGCTTTTCTATATATGATTGGGTATTTTTAGAGTACTTAAGACAGAAGAAAAGGACATCATCTGTGATTATTAAGAAGTTTTTGATTATTCAGCTATGAGGAATTTAACAAATCCTGACATTTTGTGCTGATATTTACCGGATTCTGAGCTGAAGTATAAACAATGATTATTTTATTAGGGATTTGATTGTGTCCAGTTTGCTGTATGAGAACCAAGATTTTTGCTATGATGATGTAATATACGAACCCTGATTTCTGAATTTCAGTGTTGCAAATTTACCGGATTCTGAGCTTAAATAAATGTGATGTGTTTAAAGAAAATTGTAGTATAGGATTAAATTGTTGTTGATGCTTTTTTATGATTGGGTATTTTTAAAGTACTTTAGACAGAAGAAAAGGACAATATTTGTGATTATTATTAAAGAAGTTTTTGATTGTTCAGCTATGAGGAAGTTAACAAATCCTGACATTTTGTGCTGATATTTACCGGATTCTGAGCTGAAGTATAAACAATGATTATTTTATTATGGATT
Organism: Panopea generosa; assembly: GCA_029582155.1. Taxonomy (NCBI): domain Eukaryota; kingdom Metazoa; phylum Mollusca; class Bivalvia; order Adapedonta; family Hiatellidae; genus Panopea; species Panopea generosa. The sequence goes on from CM055906.1 coordinate 36,506,483, forward strand.
TGGTGGCGTCCTCTTTGCTGTATGAAAACAAGATTTTTGCTATGATGATGTAATATACGAACCCTGATTTCTGAATTTCAGTGTTGTAATTTACTGGATTCTGAGCTGAAATTAAGTTGATGTATTTTAAGGGATTGTCAATGCTTTTCTATATATGATTGGGTATTTTTAGAGTACTTTAGACAGAAGAAAAGGACATCATCTGTGATTATTAAGAAGTTTTTGATTATTCAGCTATGAGGAATTTAACAAATCCTGACATTTTGTGCTGATATTTACCGGATTCTGAGCTGAAGTATAAACAATGATTATTTTATTAGGGATTTGATTGTGTCCACTTTGCTGTATGGGAACAAGATTTTTGCTATGATGATGTAATATACGAACCCTGATTTCTGAATTTCAGTGTTGCAAATTTACCGGATTCTGAGCTTAAATAAATGTGATGTGTTTAAAGAAAATTGTAGTATAGGATTAAATTGTTGTTGATGCTTTTTTATGATTGGGTATTTTAAAAGTACTTTAGACAGAAGAAAAGGACAATATTTGTGATTATTATTAAAGAAGTTTTTGATTGTTCAGCTATGAGGAAGTTAACAAATCCTGACATTTTGTGCTGATATTTACCGGATTCTGAGCTGAAGTATAAACAATGATTATATTATTAGGGATTTGATTGTGTCCACTTTGCTGAATGAGAACAACATTTTTGCTATGATGATGTAATATAAGAACCCTGATTCTGAGCTGAAGTATGGGCAATGAATATTTTATTAGGGATTTGATTGTGGATTTGATATCAAGGCTTCCACTCTGCTGTATGAGAACAAGATTTTGCTATGATGATGTAATATACGAACCCTGATTTCTGAATTTCAGTGTTGCAAATTTACCGGATTCTGAGCTTAAATAAAGGTGATGTGTTTAAAGAAAACTGTAGTATAGGGTTAAATTGTTGTTGATGCTTTTTTATGATTGAGTATTTTTAAAATTCTTTAGACAGAAGAAAAGGACAATATTTGTGATTATTATTAAAGAAGTTTTTGATTGTTCAGCTATGAGGAAGTTAACAAATCCTGACATTTTGTGCTGATATTTACCGGATTCTGAGCTGAAGTATAAACAATGATTATTTTATTATGGATTTGGTGGCGTCCTCTTTGCTGTATGAAAACAAGATTTTTGCTATGATGATGTAATATACGAACCCTGATTTCTGAATTTCAGTGTTGCAAATTTACCGGATTCTGAGCTTAAATAAAGGTGATGTGTTTAAAGAAAATTGTAGTATAGGATTAAATTGTTGTTGATGCTTTTTTATGATTGGGTATTTTTAAATTCTTTAGACAGAAGAAAAGGACAATATTTGTGATTATTATTAAAGAAGTTTTTGATTGTTCAGCTATGAGGAAGTTAACAAATCCTGACATTTTGTGCTGATATTTACCGGATTCTGAGCTGAAGTATAAACAATGATTATTTTATTATGGATTTGGTGGCGTCCTATTTGCTGTACGAAAACAAGATTTTTGCTATGATGATGTAATATACGAACCCTGATTTCTGAAATTCAGTGTTGGAATTTACTGGATTCTGAGCTGAAATTAAGTTGATGTATTTTAAGGAAATTGTAGTATAGGATTGTCAATGCTTTTCTATATATGATTGGGTATTTTTAGAGTACTTAAGACAGAAGAAAAGGACATCATCTGTGATTATTAAGAAGTTTTTGATTATTCAGTTATGAGGAATTTAACAAATCCTGACATTTTGTGCTGATATTTACCGGATTCTGAGCTGAAGTATAAACAATGATTATATTATTAGGGATTTAATTGTGTCCACTTGCTGAATGAGAACAACATTTTTGCTATGATGATGTAATATAAGAACCCTGATTCTGAGCTGAAGTATGGGCAATGAATATTTTATTAGGGATTTGATTGTGGATTTGATATCAAGGCTTCCACTTTGCTGTATGAGAACAAGATTTTGCTATGATGATGTAATATACGAACCCTGATTTCTGAATTTCAGTGTTGCAAATTTACCGGATTCTGAGCTTAAATAAAGGTGATGTGTTTAAAGAAAACTGTAGTATAGGGTTAAATTGTTGTTGATGCTTTTTTATGATTGAGTATTTTTAAAATTCTTTAGACAGACGAAAAGGACAATATTTGTGATTATTATTAAAGAAGTTTTTGATTGTTCAGCTATGAGGAAGTTAACAAATCCTGACATTTTGTGCTGATATTTACCGGATTCTGAGCTGAAGTATAAACAATGATTATTTTATTATGGATTTGGTGGCGTCCTCTTTGCTGTATGAAAACAAGATTTTTGCTATGATGATGTAATATACGAACCCTGATTTCTGAATTTCAGTGTTGCAAATTTACCGGATTCTGAGCTTAAATAAAGGTGATATGTTTAAAGAAAATTGTAGTATAGGATTAAATTGTTGTTGATGCTTTTTTATGATTGGGTATTTTTAAATTCTTTAGACAGAAGAAAAGGACAATATTTGTGATTATTATTAAAGAAGTTTTTGATTGTTCAGCTATGAGGAAGTTAACAAATCCTGACATTTTGTGCTGATATTTACCGGATTCTGAGCTGAAGTATAAACAATGATTATTTTATTAGGGATTTGATTGTGTCCACTTTGCTGAATGAGAACAACATTTTTGCTATGATGATGTAATATAAGAACCCTGATTCTGAGCTGAAGTATGGGCAATGATTATTTTATTAGGGATTTGATTGTGGATTTGGTTTCAAGGCTTCCACTTTGCTGTATGAGAACAAGATTTTTGCTATGATGATGTAATATACGAACCCTGATTTCTGATTTTCAGTGTTGCAAATTTACCGAATTCTGATCTGAAATAAAGGTGATGTGTTTTAAGAAAATTGTAGTATATTGTAGGTTCGATGATTTTTGTCAGAGTTATGGCCCTTTAATTGAGTCTGTGACATAATTCTTGTCCGGGCTATTTCTCCACAACCTCACGTTGGAATTTTATGAAACTTGCTAGGATGCATTATTACCATCTGCAGATGTGCATAATATCTTTGTGTTCCAGTTTGATGATTTTTCACGGAGTTATGGCCCTTTAATTTAGTCTGTGACCAAATTCTTGTCCGCGATATTTCTCTACAACCTCATGTTGGAGTTTTATGAAACTACTAGGATGCATCACTACTAAGTGGAGATGCGCATATTGTCTTTGTGTTCCGGTTCGATGATTTTCACGGAGTAATGGCCCTTTCATTGAGTCTGGGACCAAATTATTGTCTGTGCTATTTCTCTACATCCTCAGGTTGGAATTTTATGAAGTTTGCTATGTTTGTGTTCCAGTTCGATGATTTTTCACAGAGTTGTTGCCCTTTCATTCTGTCTGTGACCAAACTCTTCTCTGCTCTATTTCTCTACAACCTCAGGTTGGAATTTTATGAAACTTGCTAGGATGCATGATTACCAAGTGGAGATGTGCATATTGTCTTCATGACGCTATTTCGCTACAAGCTCTGGTTTTAATTTTGTAGAACTAGCTAGGATATGCACATATTGTCACTTTGTTTCGGTTCATTGATTTGCGAATGAGTTCTGTCAAGTGCAGAGTTAAATATTGTTCCTGCTATGCAGTTTGGTATTTTTCAACCAAGTAGCCATCAACACTAAGGGAATATGGTACAGAGTCAAACACTCACTTGGGGAGCATCCATCGGTTCAACCGATATTTTCTTGTTTTATTATGGATTTAATGGAGTCCTTTGCTAAATGAGAACAAGATTTTTGCTATGATGTAATATACGAACCCTGATTTTTGAATTTCAGTGTTGTAAATTACTGGATTCTGAGCTGAAATAAAGCTGATTTGTTTGAAGAAAATTTGAGTATAGGATTGAATTGTTGTCATGACATTTTTATGCTTGAGTATTAGACAGATGAGAAAGACAACATTTGTGATTATTAAGAAGTTATTTATTGTTCAGCTATGAGGAATTTAACAAATCCTGACATTTTGTGCTGATAATTACCGGATTCTGAGCTGAAATATAAACAGTGATTATTTTATTGTGGATTTGGTTTCAAGGCTTCCACTTTGCTGTATGAGAACAAGATTTTGCTATGATGATGTAATATACGAACCCTGATTTCTGAATTTCAGTGTTGTAATTTACCTGATTCTGAGCTGAAGTATGAACAATGATTATTTTATTATGGATTTGAAGGCGTCCTCTTTACTGTATGAGTACAAGATTTTTGCTATGATGATGTAATATACGAACCCTGATTTCTGAATTTCAGTGTTGTAATTTACCGGATTCTGAGCTTAAATATAGGTGATGTGTTTTAAGAAAATTGTAGTATAGGATTAAATTGTTGTCAATGCTTTTTTATGATTGGGTATTTTTAAAGTACTTTAGACGGAAGAAAAGGACAATGTTTGTGATTATTATTAAAGAAGTTTTTGATTATTCAGCTATGAGGAAGTTAACAAATCCTGACATTTTATGCTGATATTTACCGGATTCTGAGCTGAAGTATAAACAATGATTATTTTATTATGGATTTGGTGGCGTCCTCTTTGCTGTATGAAAACAAGATTTTTGCTATGATGATGTAATATACGAACCCTGATTTCTGAATTTCAGTGTTGCAAATTTACCGGATTCTGAGCTTAAATAAAGGTGATGTGTTTAAAGAAAATTGTAGTATAGGATTAAATTGTTGTTGATGCTTTTTTATGATTGGGTATTTTTAAAGTTCTTTAGTCAGAAGAAAAGGACAATATTTTTGATTATTATTAAAGAAGTTTTTGATTGTTCAGCTATGAGGAAGTTAACAAATCCTGACATTTTGTGCTGATATTTACCGGATTCTGAGCTGAAGTATAAACAATGATTATTTTATTAGGGATTTGATTGTGTCCACTTTGCTGAATGAGAACAACATTTTTGCTATGATGATGTAATATACGAACCCTGATTCTGAGCTGAAGTATGGGCAATGATTATTTTATTAGGGATTTGATTGTGGATTTGGTTTCAAGGCTTCCACTTTGCTGTATGAGAACAAGATTTTTGCTATGATGATGTAATATACGAACCCTGATTTCTGATTTTCAGTGTTGCAAATTTACCGAATTCTGAGCTGAAATAAAGGTGATGTGTTTTAAGAAAATTGTAGTATATTGTAGGTTCGATGATTTTTGTCAGAGTTATGGCCCTTTAATTGAGTCTGTGACCTAATTCTTGTCAAGACTATTTCTCCACAACCTCACGTTGGAATTTTATGAAACTTGCTAGGATGCATTATTACCAACTGCAGATGTGCATAATATCTTTGTGTTCCAGTTTGATGATTTTTCACGGAGTTATGGCCCTTTAATTTAGTCTGTGACCAAATTCTTGTCCGCGATATTTCTCTCCAACCTCATGGAGTTTTATGAAACTACTAGGATGCATCACTACCAAGTGGAGATGCGCATATTGTCTTTGTGTTCCGGTTCGATGATTTTCACGGAGTAATGGCCCTTTCATTGAGTCTGGGACCAAATTATTGTCTGTGCTATTTCTCTACAACCTCAGGTTCGAATTTTATGAAATTTGCTATGTTTGTGTTCCAGTTCGATGATTTTTTCACAGAGTTGTTGCCCTTTCATTCTGTCTGTGACCAAACTCTTCTCTGCTCTATTTCTCTACAACCTCAGGTTGGAATTTTATGAAACTTGCTAGGATGCATGATTACCAAGTGGAGATGTGCATATTGTCTTCATGACGCTATTTCGCTACAACCTCTGGTTTTAATTTTGTAGAACTAGCTAGGATATGCACATATTGTCACTTTGTTTCGGTTCATTGATTTGCGAATGAGTTCTGTCAAGTGCAGAGTTAAATATTGTTCCTGCTATGCAGTTTGGTATTTTTTAACCAAGTAGCCATCAACACTAAGGGAATATGGTACAGAGTCAAACACTCACTTGGGGAGCATCCATCTGTTCAACCGATATTTTCTTGTTTTATTATGGATTTAATGGAGTCCTTTGCTAAATGAGAACAAGATTTTTGCTATGATGTAATATACGAACCCTGATTTTTGAATTTCAGTGTTGTAATTTACTGGATTCTGAGCTGAAATAAAGCTGATTTGTTTGAAGAAAATTTGAGTATAGGATTGAATTGTTGTCATGACATTTTTATGCTTGAGTATTAGACAGATGAGAAAGACAACATTTGTGACTATTAAGAAGTTATTTATTGTTCAGCTATGAGGAATTTAACAAATCCTGACATTTTGTGCTGATATTTACCGGATTCTGAGCTGAAATATAAACAGTGATTATTTTATTGTGGATTTGGTTTCAAGGCTTCCACTTTGCTGTATGAGAACAAGATTTTGCTATGATGATGTAATATACGAACCCTGATTTCTGAATTTCAGTGTTGTAATTTACCTGATTCTGAGCTGAAGTATGAACAATGATTATTTTATTATGGATTTGAAGGCGTCCTCTTTACTGTATGAGTACAAGATTTTTGCTATGATGATGTAATATACGAACCCTGATTTCTGAATTTCAGTGTTGTAATTTACCGGATTCTGAGCTTAAATATAGGCGATGTGTTTTAAGAAAATTGTAGTATAGGATTAAATTGTTGTCAATGCTTTTTTATGATTGGGTATTTTTAAAGTACTTTAGACGGAAGAAAAGGACAATATTTGTGATTATTATTAAAGAAGTTTTTGATTATTCAGCTATGAGGAAGTTAACAAATCCTGACATTTTGTGCTGATATTTACCGGATTCTGAGCTGAAGTATAAACAATGATTATTTTATTATGGATTTGGTGGCGTCCTCTTTGCTGTATGAAAACAAGATTTTTGCTATGATGATGTAATATACGAATCCTGATTCTGAATTTCAGTGTTGCAAATTTACCGGATTCTGAGCTTAAATAAATGTGATGTGTTTAAAGAAAATTGTAGTATAGGATTAAATTGTTGTTGATGCTTTTTTATGATTGGGTATTTTTAAACTTCTTTAGACAGAAGAAAAGGACAATATTTGTGATTATTATTAAAGAAGTTTTTGATTGTTCAGCTATGAGGAAGTTAACAAATCCTGACATTTTGTGCTGATATTTACCGGATTCTGAGCTGAAGTATATACAATGATTATTTTATTGTGGATTTGATATCAAGGCTTCCCTCTTTGCTGTATGAGAACAAGATTTTTGCTATGATGATGTAATATACGAACCCTGATTTCTGAATTTCAGTGTTGTAATTTACAGAATTCTGAGCTGAAATTATTTCTCTGTTTTAATAGCAGAAGTTAAGGAAAGAATTGAAAAGGCTTTTTTAGCTCACCTGAGCCAAAGGCTCACAAGTGAGCTTTTGTAATCGCCTGGTGTCTGTCGTCCATCGTCCGTCATTAACTTTTAACAACTTCTCCTCTGAAACCACTGGGCCAATTTTGATATAATTTCACAGAAATATTCCTTGGGTGACCCTCTACCAATTTTGCTCAAGCCATCTTGATTCATCAAAAAACATGGCAGCCAGGCGGTGGGGTTAGTTTATTATATAAGCTATAGTAAAAACTTAAAAAATCTTCTCGTCAGAAAATACTGGATGATTTTGAAATAATTTCACAGAAATGTTCCTTGGGTGACTCTCTACCAAGTTTGTTGAAGCTATCTTGATTCGTCAAAAAACATGGCAGCCAGTGGGTGGGGTTAGTTTTATGTCAAAATACTTCCCCTGTTTTATAACATAAATGTCTGTATATAGCAATTATCATAAGAAGAGGTAATAAACTCTTTAAATAAACTTATTTTTTGCTATTATTATACAATATTATACCAGATATAAGTTTTAAAAGATAATTCATCATAAAAGATGAATGATACAATTAATCAATGATTGAAATATTATTCATATTATTCAAATATCATGAACCATTTTATAATAGGTGTTTTTCTGTATATAAGTCAGAGTTTTTATGGTTCAGACAGGGATGGTTGACTGCTTCGTAATAAAGCAATACCATATTTTTAGCTAGTTTCATAACAGCAAGAAGTCTGCTTGAGATTTTCATTGTCAAAGTGTATTTGAAATCTTGGAGGAGCTTAATTGCTTTTGAGGGAGAGTGCACTGTGACAAAGATTCTTTCAAGTGATATACTTTGGGAAGGCTTGTGTTTGAAACTCATAGGAATATTTATTGTGCTGGAACTGCGGATTGTTTCATGCATAATAGTTTAGTCTAATGCTTTAGTTTGAAACCGTTCTCAAACATAACAGGTTAGTTTTGTGCTGGAACTGGATTTTTATCTTAGTTCGAAGACTTAGCATCTATAGTGAAAACTTCAAAAGCCTTCTAGTCAGAATCTACTGACCTGATTTTGATGTAATTTCACTGACATTTACCATTGGTGAACCTCTACCAAGTTTGAACTCTTCTACGCATCTGTTACATCTTCAAAACAAATCAAAATTCTAACTACTTGCCCATCTCGTCTTTCTGGAATTTTGAGCGTACATGTATTATATAATCTACTTATATTGGATGACTCAAGGTCAGTCAAGTGAGCGTTAAAGGGCCATCTTGGCCCTCTTGTTTATTAAGGACAACATTTGTGATTATTAAGAAGTTTTGATTGTTCAGCTATGAGGAAGTTAACAAATCCTGACATTTTGTGCTGATATTTACCGGATTCTGAGCTGAAATATAAACTGTGGTTTTGAAAGTGTTCACTTTGCTTTCAAGAAAAGTAGATTTTTGCTATGATGATGTAATATACGAACCCTGATTTCTGAATTTCAGTGTTGTCATTTACTGGATTCTGAGCTGAAATTATGCTTCTTGCTTAAAGAGAAGTGTTGTAATGGAACAAATTGTTGACATTGCTTATATTTGTTGAGTACTTTAGACTCCCTAAAGAAAAGAAAAGGACAACATTTTTGATTATTAAGAAGTTTCTGATGATCAGCTATGAGGAATTAAACAAATTCTGACATTTTGTGCTGATAATTACTGGATTCTGAGCCAAAGTAGAAACAATGATAATTTTTTTGTTGTTTTTATGGTATCCACTTTGCTAAATGAAAACAAGATTTTTACTTTGTAATATTCGAACCCTGATTTCTGAATTTCATTGTTGTAATTTACCGAATTCTGAGCTGAAATTATGGCTCTGTTTTAAAAGCTAAAAGCAGTCGTTAAGGAACGAATTGAAAAGGCCTTTTTTTTATTAAGGACAACATTTGTGATTATTAAAAAGTTTTGATTGTTCAGCTATGAGGAAGTTAACAAATCCTGACATTTTGTGCTGATATTTACCGGATTATGAGCTGAAATATAAACTGTGGTTTTGAAAGTGTTCACTTTACTTTTAAGAAAAGTAGATTTTTGCTATGATGATGTACGAACCCTGATTTCTGAATTTTTGTGTGGTAATTTACCGAATTCTGAGCTGAGTGTTGTAATTGACTGAATTTTGAGCTAACATTAGGTTACTAGTTACATTGAGAAAGAAAACGGAACCAAACATTCTGATAAATAGATTCTAAGCTGAGAATAAAATTTATATGAAAGTTAGTTAAGAAAAAATATGGATAATGTATCTGTCTGTTTACAAGTAATAAATACATCTGTTTTCTTCCAAAGTTATGGGGTATGACACATGGAACAGTTGCACACTATTGTGCAAATTAATATTTAATTGCTTCAAAACATGATGTTTAATAGAAGTCTCTACTACTTTTACATACCCAAGTATTTAAAACACCAAGGAATACCCTATTTGGTGTAATGAGGCAGTGGAATTGAATAGCTGGATTCTGATGTTGTCCACAACAAAGACAATACTGACTTGACCTTTGTTCTTTTCAGGGGTTACAGGGACTACAAGGTCTCCAGCAGCCACTGTATGCCAACTTTGAAGATCTCCAGTATCTACAACAGAGAATGCCACCTCTTGTAAGTAACTTGTCCTCCAGTGAGTGGACATTATGATATTAAACTGGCCATGGATGATATCATTGATTGCATGGACATTATGATATTAAACTGGCCATGGATGATATCGTTGATTGCGTGGACATTATGATATTTAACTGGCCATGGATGATATCATTGATTGCATGGACATTATGATATTAAACTGGCCATGGATGATACCTTGATTGTATGGACATTATGATATTAAGCTGGCCATGGATGATACCATTGATTGCATGGACATTATGATATTAAACTGGCCATGGATGATATCGTTGATTGCGTGGACATTATGATATTAAACTGGCCATGGATGATACCATTGATTGCGTGTACATTATGATATTAAACTGGCCATGGATGATATCATTGATTGCATGGACATTATGATATTAAACTGGCCATGGATGATATCATTGATTACGTGTACATTATGATATTAAACTGGCTATAGATGATATCATTGTTTGCGTGACATGATATTAAACTGGCCATGGATGATATCATTGATTGTGTGACATTATGATATTAAACTGGCCATGGATGATACCATTGATTGCGTGTACATTATGATATTAAACTGGCCATGGATGATATCATTGATTGCATGGACATTATGATATTAAACTGGCTATAGATGATACCATTGATTGCGTGGACATTATGATATTAAACTGGCCATGGATGATACCATTGATTGCGTGTACATTATGATATTAAACTGGCCATGGATGATATCATTGATTGCATGTTCATTATGATATTAAACTGGCCATGGATGATATCATTGATTGCATGGACATTATGATATTAAACTGGCCATGGATGATATCATTGATTGCGTGGACATTATGATTTTAAACTGGCTATAGATGATATCATCCTAGTGTGTAGACATGTTGCGATGGTTAGCCAGAGAGAAAGAGAGAGACTGTTTCAGAGACTGGACATTTTAAAAGAGTCAGATTGGGATAAAGTCCAGTGATTGGACATTCTTAGAAAGCTAGATGAGGTAGCTGTCCTCTAGTGAGAGGACATATTGAGATAACTGTCCTAGTGAGTGGATATTTTGAGATAGGTGTCCTAGTGTGTGGATATTTAGTAAGTGAATAATAGGTAGACAGGGCAGAATATTGATCAAAACAAAGATGTATCATTAGCACTATATATTATACAATGTTGATGGGAGTGAAGAGAAGTGGGATATATTTATGGCACATAAAGGTATACGTTGAATATTTGTTAGCAATTGATAAGAAATGCACATACATATTAAGGGGTCCTCCATGGTTTACTGAGGCGCTGTTATCTAATGACCACTTAGCTGTGGGTTGGAACCCAGCTCATTCAAAAAACACTATGTAAGAAACTTTGCCAGTTACTTGCCAAAGGGCGGTGATTTCATCAGATTCATTTTGAGGTTTTCTTCGCTACTAAAAACGTAACTTGTTATTTGTTGAAAGATGCGTTAAAATTCCAATAAAAAATTAGTAAATAAAACTACTTTATCTGTTTTCAGGCTGCAAACAATGTGTATGACATGTCGGCAACAGCTGCCGCAGCCGGTCTTCCTATACCACAGACGACCATGACCTCCAATAGTACACAACAGACAGTGCCACCAGTTTTATACTCGGGTATGTCACTTCTTTATGCTAGCCGGGCCCGATTAGCTAAGTCGGTTATGCATCTGACTATCAGTCCAGGGGTCGTGAGTTTGAATCCCCCGCCCGGCAACAGTCTCCATGATGGTTGATATATGATATTGTGTCTCATTATCATTCGTCTCTCACCACTGATACAAGTGGGAAAGTTATCAGTTACTTGCGGAGACGGGGTGTGCTCGAGTACTGGTTACTCCCAGGAAACAGTGGTTAGGTTAACTGATCGTCTGTTAGCCCTCGATGGCATAAAAATGACGGTAAATATTCAATCAATCGATCATTCTTTATGCTATTTGTTATTATACCGGAGATAGTGTCAGAAGATGGTGTTTAGGTTTGAAGGGCCATTATAAGTTTTTGACAATTCATAATAAAGAATAGTAGGTTATATTTAAATATTGACCTGAATTCTGCTTGTTTAACCATACATACAAGTGACAGTCAAGGATGAACATGAAATAGGGTGTCCCATAGGAGTCATTTCAGAAGTAACATGTAGCAAATAAACAGAACTTGTAGGAGTAAGGTTACATGTATTATTGAGAATACAAATACAAATGAGACAAATAGTCGATTTCAATGCTTGCTAGTCAAACAAGACAAGTATGCAAAAAAAAAAGTTTAAAGGCCTGAGATACATGTATCAGATTTGTAAAGTGGCCCTCATACAATGACATTCAATCTCATTATTTCTGGTGAACAGTTCTGTTGTATGTAAACAGTGCAACACTCTTGTATATGGCCCACAGGCACACACAAAAACATCATAAGAACAACAATTATTGAGTTGAGTATTTCTAGATTATATGATTTATTGTGTGCCTGCAAGCAAGAATCTGACAGTGTGTGGTTAGCCTCATCTAATTCTATCATGCAAGTAAGGTCGTCCTTAAAAAAAACACTTGTTTGCTGTGCTTCTTCCTACTCACTCAAAACTGCAGCTACTCCAACTTTTTTCTTTAAAATACTTTGCAAAACCAAAATATGGCAAAAAAAATCAACATTTTAGCAACCTACCTACCTACATGCAAAATACTGGGTGGGCAAAGAGCAAACACTTTTTATAAGGATGGCCTAAATGTGTCTATTTTTTGCAGACGACCAGTGGTTCTACTCAGATTCACGTTTTTACCACAATATTGGATAGCATTTTTAACCTTTTGTAGGTTTGTAATGATGGTTTCTGTAAAAAAAAGTATGTGTACTTTGATTATTTAGGACATTGTAGGGTTTAGGAAATTTCTGTCTTTCTATGCAAAACAAGCACTGCCATCTTTAATTATCTTTTATTCAATTTAATTCACACTTTAATTACAGTCAGTCACATTCAATTGGATACTATTTATGCTTGTGCGTTATTTAATGTCATAAACTATGTCAACCAGGAATGACTTTTTATTCATCAGACGAGAAAAACAAAAGTTTTAATAATTATGATGAATATCACTCTAGGATCAGCAGCAGAGAGTACGAAGCTTAACAGAGTGGAGGCTCAGTCTCCAACAGCAGGGTCCATCCCATCAACACAACAATCTGCAACAGGACAGACGGCCGCCCACCAGCAGCCCTATATACACCTCAACTACAGTTACTACTACCCTCCATCATTGATACCTGGAGCTGGTTTCCAGTATCCCATGATACCAGTAAGTACTTCTTATGATGTTTCCCGCTTGTAAGACGTTAGGTACTTGGCTGGTTTTCTACTAGTATACTAATTATCTGTAAGAAATGTGATACATGTACTGTGAGCTGGTTTCCAATCTCCCATGGTTCTAAGAAGTAGGACATTTGATACTTGACTGGTTTCCAGTAGCATCCCACAATTTGCATAAGTTAGAATTGTGATACTTGGCGCCGGTTTCCAGTATTTCGTAATTAATTAAAACATTGGAAACTTGCTGTCCATTTTCAATATTCTATAATTCCATTAATAATAAGCAGGGTATATTGAATACATTTTGTTTTCCACATTTACATTGAAAACTATCTGGGTAGCCTTTATATATATATATGAAAGTATTCCAAAATGTTCAAAAACATACTTGTTGTGTTTTTGTACAATAACGTTGGAAAGAAAGACATTGGCATATAGTTCTACAGATGATGTTCCATTCCACATGTGAAACTTTCCATAGCCGCGATGTTTATAACGCGGTTCCGTCTATATTGTGGTTTGATTCATTGTCTCTGGGGAACTGCGTTATATCGGGACATAAGTGCACATGGTATTTTATGAGTTGTGAGCAAGTATTTGGAGGCTGTATCCTCGGATTACTGATTTTTAAAAGAACCTGGAATTCATAATCTTCATCATTTTCATTTTGTACTCTAACTGTTAAACGGTTACAAATCATTATGCACACTTGTAAAAATTAAACGGTGAAACTATTGATTATTTAACAGTCAAGTATGATAATGTAGTATATGCTGTATGTGTTCTGTGTTACAGATGCCCCAAGTGACCAATGCTGCCCATGTCGGTACCCAGGCTGCCTCTCAGTACCAGCAGAACAAATATGGATCACATCACGTCCAATATGGAACAAACAAAGGTAGCCTAATAAGTGTTCAATAAGGATAAATAATTCATTGAATAATTATATATTATCAAGTTGCCACAGTGATGGAGGAAAAATTATAATATGATGTTTTGTTATTATTCTCAGTGACTTTTAATGGCTTTGCTCTGGTTTTGTGATTCTCACATGTCCATAGGACATACATGTATACTATTTATTGAACATGTTTAAAGGTATGAAGTTGTTGCTGAGATGATATTCAAACCATCAATGTAACATTTGTTTCAGGAGTTTACGATGATCTGAGCCAACAGACCCCAGACTTCTCGAAGTCTCCGTATGGAACTTCACAGTCACAACCAAAAGCTAACAGTAAGTGATCAATTCTTGTCAATATTTGTTAGGGCTTTTCCAGAATTAAATGTATGGGGGGGTCGGACGGCAGTATAATTAAAATTTTATGCCTGGTGGGTGTTTTCATAAAAAAAAATGATGCCTTGTGGGGTAAAAGCTTATTAAAATTTTATGCCTTGCCGGTATTTCCGTCTCTGAACCGAATTTTTTCTTCAACACCATTTTTCTTCTCGAAATTTTATACATTTTCTGCCCAGATTTTTCCTCCCGTTGTATAAAAAAACATAAAATTGTCCTTCCCCATGTACCACACCGAGTCAACATCCCGCAGCGTCTAGATTTCGGCAAGCGTCTTATCTTTATCGCAGCAGAAACTGCAGGTCTTTTAAATTTACCTTGATTTGACCTTTATGTTTGCCACTGACACGCGTGTTGTAACGATTGTAATACACAACCTCCAGACATCATGACCAAGTGAACGTTTTACGCGACTACATAGTTGGACACTCGATATACTGGTGTTGTTAATATAAGGAATTGTCTTCAATTAACTTTTTCATCTCAAACTGATTGATCTTTTTTGTTAAGACCGCCATAATATAATTACATCACCCGACAACAACATATGATTTAATTTGTTTGCTTGAAACAAAGTATAATTATCTACCTTCGGACTTTCTGAAAAGGGACAAGAAACATACTCTTAGTCGTGAATAAGTTATTAACACGGAAATGTACGAGCTAATCAGAAGGCGAAATACACTCGTAGCAGGCCGTAACCCTGTTTACTTTATTAAATTGATGCCGAGATGCCGTGTCACAAAATTATCTCCTCAAGTAAATTTTACGAATTATATATCGATATTTGACGTATCGGATTTGTTTACAAATACTCCAATACGGATATGAATAAACAGACGTGTATATTATTAAATTCTGCAAAACTTACGATTCAACTCTACGGCGGCATTGCTATAATTATATGCATATCCGCGCTGTTTGACACTAATATATTCGGCACAAAAAGAAACACCAAGAAATGCAAAGTCTATTGTGACAAAAGATCTAAATTAGGGCATTGCGCTAGCAGTGAAAATAAAATCCACATTCTCAGATATGTCACCCCACACCCTATACGCCTCATTCTTACCCCAGTGTCTGAAAAAATCATGGCGAAAAGCAGATATTTCTTAACGGTCGTACAAAAACATAAATTGGACTGTGAAATTGTCTTTGAGCATCCATAACCGGATTGTTTGCCATCGGGTGTGCGAAATGAGGTCAAATTAGATTAAACCTTTATCGATAGTAGGGAGTAAACAACATGTGTCATAATAATGTTTGTTTCACTGTCAGAGTGACGTCATCGGACATTGGCACAAGGCGTTAATGAAAGGGACAGCGTGTTCATTCTGTGCATAAATTTAGGCATGTGTAGCATAACTCTCTTTACGGATCGTATCAATTTAATAGTAATTCTTTTTTAAGAAATTAGTATACTGAAAATAAACATTTTAGAAGACAACTAGTTACAAACAAACACTAACCTTTAGTTATTAATATGTTGTGTTTTTTTTCTCGTTTGTTATCTGTTGTGCCCCTTTATTTAATTCTCGACCTGAGATAATTTGTGACGTAATCACCTGCATATCGGCATTAGACCAAAAGTGTAACGTCGGCGTACTTCAAAGAAAGTAGGCAACCGTCCAGACTACTAATTTTGGAAGCGTTATAAGAAAACATTAGAAAGGGGATTTTAGCTTCATTTTTTATTTTTATTTTGTGCATGGTGGTATTTTATCTAATTAAAATTTTATGCATGGTTGTATATATCACAATTAAATTTTATGCTCTGTGGGTAAAAAAAATAAGTGCCGTCCGACCCCCCCATACATTTAATTCTGGAAAAGCCATTAGACAGATAAAAAACAATATTTTTACACAATGAAGGATATTCTCTGTGCATGCCGTGATTTTTAGCCCTGCTTCATGATCACTTGCTTTTTACTGCAGAGATTTTGGGTCGAAGTTGAGGTTTGTTAGAGACTTAAGCCAGTTTTCTAATTACCTAAAAAAAGGACAGTGATTCTACTATGATTAATTCTGAGGTGTGCCATATATAACCGATAATGTATTGAAAATGGTAAAACCCATTTCTTCCCTACTTTCATTTCTCAATTTAACTCGGGAGTTGCCTCAATGAGCAAGTTTATTTCACGGTAACGGTGAAGAATTTTTGTCGCCCTACTTGTGAAATTCATGTCTAATAATAATTAACCAAATTTTGTCGGCAAATCTGGCTCCATTTATGCATTATATCTGAAGGAAGTGAAAGAAGTTCTATTATAAACTTGAAATGATATCATAAGCAATGCTGGCTGCATCACTTGCAACTGAAGGAAAATAAAGACAATTTGGAAATGAGAAGTTTAACAAAGAACTTACCTTGAACTATTAAATGTAATGGAGGAGGTAATTGATATTAAATAATTTTGTTTCTTCCAAGGTCACCTTACAAATGTGTTTTTCATTACAGCAACAGTGACCCCAGGAACTGCCACTTCAGATATTCAGATGCCAGGATATGGAAAAACTCATGCCCAGGTAAGGTTTCATAATTGGATAAAATATGATATTGTCTAGCTGTAGTCCATATACACTACACATGATATAACTAAGAAGCTAATGTTAATGGAAAATTGTTATACCTGTAACAATAAAGAAATGGATACTAAAGTTCCCAAAAAGAAGTGCTCATGGTCGCATTGATGTAAACAGTTGCTTCAAACAACATCTCCTAAAACATGTGTATTATATTGAATTTGATGTCTTAAAAGTCATTTTGGTGAAATTAAAATAAGTATTCAATGTTATTGGTATGCAAGAAAAATAATCTTACATGACTTTTTTGGTTCAGATAGAAAATTCGGTCCCATGGGATAACTGTTATTTTGAACTTGGCAGAGCCTTGTTCCCTACAAAAACAGTTAATTCTTGGGACTGAATTTTCTCTCCGAGCCTCCAATCCATGTAAGATGCTTATAAAGTTACCCCTTGTTCATCTGTTTATCTGTCTGTTTGTCCAAGGTGAAATATTGGTCAATTACTGCAGAAGGGATCTATTTATTAATATTTGATATGTAGCTGTACAGTAATACAATACAGGTCAGGTTTGATATTATCAATGTCAGTCAAGTTTTACCCAAGTTGTGGCCTAATTTCAACTTAATTTTCTGTAAAAAAAAAAAAAAATTTGATCTATTCATATTTATATGCTATTGATGTTGAAATCCACCTGTTACCGTGTTTCCTGTGTTAAAGTCGATTCATGATGGTTGTACTAAATTTGATACTTTGTCTTACCTAATCTCTGATGGTTTTTTTTCCTTCAGGCATTTGACAAACAAGGATTCCATGCTGGCACTCCGCCACCATTTAATCTCCAAATGGCTGCTGGACAACTAGCATCAGGAACCCAGGCAGGGCCTCTTGGAGCACCAACTGCCCCTTACGGAGCTCCATTTGTTCCCATGATGGCTCACCAACCCCACTCACAGATTATGCACCATCCACTCCAGGTATGTCATTTATAATGCTTAAGATCATGTGTTATCACCCATTGCAGTCTATATCTATTCTTCTCAGACTGCCGTTGCTGGTTTTATTTTCATGGATTGGTCTCATCTATGCCTTTCATGAATGGGTCTCACAGTCTACATGTATGTCTTTCAGTGACGAAGCAGCTTAATGGTGAGAATTGGGTTCTAGGGTGGTGTCCTTTTTCATAAAATATTCTAGAAAGTTGGGGTTGCTAATTTCACATGACGCATGAAGAAAGAAGTAAGCTAACTACCAGGTATTTCTCTACAACTTCTTAAAGTTTCCTTGCATGGTACCGCATTTGTAGGACAGGTTTAAGACCAGTTGGCCGTGTTGGTATAATATGACTGGGTGGGGAATCTTCAGCGAACGACAGTGCATAGAATATTGTCTACAGCAAACACTCACAAAAAGATAAACATTGTTGAAAGCGATATTATACAATTATTTCTCACCTAAAAGGCAACCAACTGCTTAAAAGCCTACATGTATGTTCTCATTCCCTAGACTTAACATTTTTAGCTCGTCTTTGAAGAAAAATGGAGCTGTTGCTGTTTAAGGCTGCAGCATCGTTTTTGTTTGTTTGTTGAAGTTTTGAGCATGCTTATTTCTCGGTAACCACTGCTTATTTCTCGGTAACCACTACCTATACACCAATGAACATAATTTGTGTGTTCACTACCATTAAGGGAATTCCAAGGGTCAAATGGGATAACTCTGATTTGATTTAGGCAGAATTATGGCCCTTTTTATGTTTAGAAAGTTTGGGTTACAGATTTTAGACATTCTCATATCTCGATAACCATCACCCACCCAAACATTAATAGAACTTCACATGTGTCGCCATTACAATCAAAGGGATTGAACGGTAAAAGTGTTACAACTCCATTTTTACAAACTCCTCCCATCTTAACAAAAAGTAGGAGTATTGATTTATATGCTTGTTTTTAAATCACAAATACTCAATCTGCATCTTTCAGTTTGTCACTATTTTCACTATATTTTCCTTGTTTTAGGATACCACATCATCAAACAGAGGAAGTCAACAGACCGGTTCCCATACCCAGACCAAATCTGTGACCAAATCATATGCTAGTTCCTCCAACTGGGGCTCGTACTAGATCAGGAATAGACTAACAGGGTGACATAACTGGATGTTGAAAATGATGACAGAAAATTGAGTTGTTTCCGACTACACATTTAACTGTCATGCTTGTCACAATTAGGTTTTTGCAGAGAAGTGTCAAGTTTCAATTAAAAAGGTACTTGCCACTTTCTTGAATAAAACCACCAAAAAAATAGAAAAATAGAAATAAGCTTTAATGAACGTGTGACCAGACTATCACAAAACGAAATGTATAAGAGTCGTGGTTATGGTGGTGTTTTGGTTGTGGTTGAGTCACTAGAAAAAGGTTGACATGATGGATATTGTGGTATTTGTTTTTGATTTGTGAAGTAATTTAATAGAATATAAAATAATCTCATTAAGATTTTCTCATGGTTTTAGTTTTAGAAATTTTGTTTTTACTTGGTATAAAGAAATATGATATATTGTTGGGAAAACTTGTCTTGTCTGAAAATAAGCAGTCAGCAAGAACTGATTGTAAAGGCATGATTATAAATGTACCAAAAGTACTTCAAAAGACGGAAAAACATGTTTCCATTACTTACTTTGTCTTGTGATAAAAGTTCATTGAGAATTTTTTTTTAAGAATTATTTTTTTTACAATTTAAGAAAACGTTCTAATTTTTGTCTCGATGAATTGGTCCAGGCAGCAAAAGTTTAAGTTGGCTTTTTGAATGGTGTTAAATTTGAAAAAGATTCTTTCAGTGAAACAATTATCTTACGGGAATTATTTGCTTGAACTTACTGTAGCATTGTAAAACATGTAAATATAGTTAAGTGTGATTTTTCTGGATATTTTTGTAAGATTTGCTGCTTAGTCCAAGTTTATAAATGTATTGCGCTTACAATAATGTTAGAATGTTGTATGTAATGTTGTGTCTGTAAGGAGAGAGTATATGTTTTATATTAGGAGTGCGGGTTGGCTTAATGAGCATAAAAATGCCCGCTGCACAATACAAAGGGTAGCAGGGCTTATTGATTGTGGCATAGGTTTAGAATATCAATGCAAATGCATAATAAACAAATATGAAGTGGTTTTATCGTTTTGTTAGGTGTTTACATGTAGACATCAGATCGATAATGAAATGCCGGTACTAATAAAATGAGGAGATGTTCTCGTTGTATTTTGGTGTATCAGGCAAACTTTTTATATCTAAACTATGCTGTTGCCAGAGCTGTTTACTACTACCTTCTAACTTGTCAATGGGAATTTAACAGGTATAGACATAGACTCTTTCCTTTGTAAATAGTACTGTACTTTTTTTTTGTCTATCTGTTGTTGTTTTTTTCCTCAAGATTTAATCTGGTAGATTTATTTTCTTTTAAAGACAGTTATTACATTAATTTGATTAATAGTCATCTGAACTTATTACAAAAAAAACAACAGTCATTTGTGAAGATTAAACTCATAATTGCTAAGTAAGAATATGCAGTAAATCCCATTCAGTATATGAGCAATTAATTGTTCATGTAGGGAAAGTTATTTTTGGTTGTTATGAAAAATAGCAATTATTTCCTAGAAGCAATGATAGTTTCTTAATTTTTAACTACCGGTAGGTGTGATTTTCTTAGCTCAAACTTCAGATGATCATTGCTTATAACACATGTTGACCTTGCTGTATTTATTATGGTTTATGTCAATGTATATCACAGAATGTGGCAAAGGCAGTATTGAAATGTGCTATTTCTTGTAATGAAACAAATTGGAGCCATTTTTTCAAAAGCTTTTATAGATGAATATGTGAATGATTCGATATGTCAGAGCCATTGCATATATACAAAGTACTTGCATTTTTTATCCAACACATATATGTTCTAATGTTTAATGTATTGTTGTTATGATTATTGGAGACTATATAATCATATAATGTAAATATTATATATATAGGAATAGAGAGTATATATTTGATGCCATGTTTTGTTTTCTAGTGAAATTGTTTAGTAATGTAATCTATATTACTTGTGTGATTCCTTATATGACATTTGGTGACGTGGAGTTATTTATATTTGATAATAGAGGACCAAGCTGTTATATGTTGGTGCCTTTAGTGTCATATACCAGCCACTTTACAAACATGCACAGAACAAAGGATGCAGGAATTATGCACTGAAATGTCTCGTTGATTTACATGCGTGGTGCATATATGGGCAAGTCAACAAAAATGTAATGAATTTAATTCTTAGGTTGCTGTTTACGGAGTATGATCTGCAAACACTGTGAACCCAGCTTACCATTTTAATATTGTTAGTTTCTCAGTAGGTTTATACTTTTTATTGACATCCCTTCTTAATGATAAGTGAATAATTAAAAACATGGATGTAAAAGTACATTGTAGAAATTCACTAGTAAGTTAACAGCATGACATATATTGCTTTTCTCAAGTGAATTTGTTTCTTGTTTTGGAAAAAACCTATGGACTTCCAAGTCTTAGCAGAGTACTTCTTATTTGATTATCAAGAATACTTAATTGTACAGTTAATTCTCCTTTTGTTTATTTTTTTGATGGTTGGAAACAGCCTCATTAAGAACTATTGCATTCAAATATGGTGTTGATAGATAGATTGTGTATTGATCAAGAGTTGGTTCTGTTTGTAAGGTTTTAATAGCTCTTGTGGCTTCTTTTTTTAAAAGCCAGTTGCAAATATAGCTTTATTGATAAATGGCAAGAACTTCTCGCACATGTTTGGATTTCAGTTTTTGTATTCATGGCTGTTAGAGTTTTGCAGTTCATTTTACCGTAGAAAAAAACACGAATATAAACCGATGGTTATTGTATCTCATGTATTGTTGCAATATTACCACCATTGGATTGAGGTATACAGCTTCATGCACTGTTTATATTTGGTAAGTGGTAGGTTGGTATTCCATACTAAGGTTGTTTTATTATTATTATTCCCCAACCGATTTCACTGGAGGGGATACTAATAAATTACTAAAAATATCCAAGCTAGGTTTGTAGAACTTTTAATGTGGATAGAGGACAATAAGGAGATCATGTAGGTCATTTTATTTATTTTTTTCATTATGACAAAAGTTATGGTTGCTGTCTGTGAACTGGTAGGGAACCTATGTATTGCTTGCAATACTTCTTTGTCTTGTTTTTCTAATTAAGACTTTTCATGCGACTGAAACACAGTTCTCTCAGTTGAAATGTTTGCTTGTGATTTATGGGCTCTTGATGCCATGGATTCATTATACAATAAATGTTCTGTTTGACTACAAATTAATCTTGCCTTTGCCCTAGATTTTTTGGCAATACAAAATTGAGTACAAAAGATTATTGGAATTTAGTTGTTAGAAGCTGGTGTCTAATTGAAACCTATTGTTAACAGTGCGTGAAGGTTTGTACCTGGAAAGGTAATTAATTCATTTCTGATGTGTATATTTTATTGTCTACAATAGTTAATTATTATCAAGTATTCATTCATATTTATTATCTCTCGTTAAACTGTTTGTTGTAGCCCTGAAGACATATGTAATAGTTCAACTGAATTAATCCACTGATATTACTGTATTGTTTATAATGTTGAGGTACAAATTTAGAATTCCAGTCCTGTATTACAATTTATCTGAACAACTTACCGTCTACGAAACATCTTAGTGATACATTGTTGAAAATGTTGACGGATGTTTGATCCTGGGGTTCAGTTCAGAACATGACGCAGAGCATTGAACGATTAGTTTTATGTTGAAAAAAAGATAACAGAAATACTTGGAATTTTGTCCATTACTTTTTATTTAAGCAATTCAGATCTGTCAAAATACGAATTCCAAAAGATTTTATTCTTAACCCGTGTTTATAGCCTACATTAGGTAGAATGGAAACACTTCATTAAATAATTTTACATAAGAAAACTGTTACAGTTAGTATTCCATCACATTGTAAATTCATTGTCATTTTTGTATAATCTGTATTAAATATGATGTTTAATTGTGCATGTGTACAAATAGTGTCGTGAGACTTGTATCTCTTGTGTATGAAATAATTCTATATTGAGACTTAATTGGTTCTGTACTCGACAAAGTTTATTTTTGTCCTGTAAAATAGCCTTGTTATAAGAATTTCTTTGCTTTTTAAATGGATGCTGAAATTAATATGAATTTGATCATCGTGTCTGTAATAAATTTCTCTAATGTGGAAAACAACTTTTGTTTTATATCTGACCATCACATTTAGTTTTGCATCATAAATAAAATAGAATGAAAATGAAGCTACTGGTGGGGGGAGTCTTCTTCATTAATGTATGCTTAGAAATGTATAAAATGTATATCCTTATAGCAGTTTTCATACCATAAAATATAGAAGAACAGTTCTCTGTATAGCAGCATTCATACCATAAAATACAGAAGAACAGTTCTCCGTATAGCGGCATTCATACCATAAAATACAGAAGAACAGTTCTCCTTATAGCAGCATTCATACCATAAAATACAGAAGAACAATTCTCCTTAAAGCAGCATTCATACCATAAAATACAGAAGAACAATTCTTCTTAAAGCAGCATTCATACCATAAAATACAGAAGAACAATTCTCCTTAAAGCAGCATTCATACCATAAAATACAGAAGAACAGTTCTCCTTTTAGCAGCATTCATACCATAAAATACAGAAAAACAATTCTCCGTATAGCGGCATTCATACCATAAAATACAGAAGAACAATTTTCCGTATGGCAGCATTCATATCATAAAATACAGGAAACAATTCTCCTTATAGCAGCATTCATACGCTAGTTACTGAAAAAACAAGCAAATATAAACTTATTGCAATTAACCAAAACAAACTTTGGTCACAAAATTAAATGGGGAAACAGGAAAACAATGTGTTAATTATATAGAGATAACCACAATTACTATATCTTCAGTATGTTTTGAAAATTATCTGTAAACATTATTATTTGAAATCAAGACTTTAACTTAAATTGCCACAAATAACATAGCGCCATCTACCGGTATTAAACACAGAAATTGTCTAAATGTGGCGAGATGACTTGCAGCAGCCTAGTAAGTCGACTAATATTGCAAATATATAAATACTAATTTAATTATATATATAATTGTGAGGAACATAATATCTTTTCATGTTACATGTTCATTTGAACATAAAACAATATAATTAAAATGGAAAAAGAGGCAATATTCTCCTTTATAAACATGAGCATCTTATTACTTCTGGATTTGTAATTCACGGGGGGGGGGGGGGGGGGGAATTCTTTTTTTCTTTCATCTGTTCTGAAACCACTAGGCCAATTAAACTGAAATTTCACACGGATGTTTCTATTGCTATTGCGTAGGAGACTAAACAGAAGATTTTTTTTTCCAATCTGAAATTCAAGATGGCCGCTGTTACTAAAACTAGTCCAAAACTTAAAAAATCTTCTTCTCATGAACGGCCCAACAGATTTTCAAAATGTTTATTTACTAATAATGACTAACTATAGTTTTGTTAGATTTGTTCAAATGGTGTCCCTAGGGTTAAAAATGACCCTGCCCCGAGAGGTCAATTAGGGGACACATGTCAATATAATATTTATTTTTTTTTAAATGGAAATGATTTTGCCTATATCTTCACTGAAGCATTGTTAGGTGAAGGAGGTTCAGATTTGTAAAAATGACTGGGTTCCTATGTCTTAAGGGGTCAGACGGCCCCAAAAGGGTACAAATTGGGAATTAGTAAAATCGTTTTTTTAAGAATCGGTATGTCAGATTTGTACATATTTGATATAAATTATCCCTATGTGTAGGGGTTTGATTGCAGATAAGAATTTAGGGGCTAAAATATATAGGGGCCCTGTAAGGGGACTTTTTTACATAGGGATACTGTGGGAAAACAGAAAATTCTCTTTTTTTTTCATTTATTCTGAAACTACTAGGCCAATTAAACTGAAACTTCACATGGATGTTTCTATTGCATAGGAGACTAAACAAAAGATTTTTTTTCTATCTAGAATTCAAGATGGCCACCATTACTAAAAAGAGTCCAAAACTTAAAAAGTATTCTTCTCATGAACAGTCCAACAGATTTTCAAAATGTTATGTAGTAATGATGACCAACTATAGTTTTGTTAGATTTGTTCAAATGGTGTCCCTAGAATTAAAAATGACCCCGCCCCAATGTTTCTATTGCATAGGAGAATTTCAAAAAGTGCTATGGCCACTATGAGTCAGAATAGCGTCCTCAGGCCCTCTTGGGTCTCTTGTTTAGAATAAAGTTTTTATCAAGTTAGATATCTATGCAACCACTCATTCGATATGAATGAAACCTCACATGTATGTTTATCATCATCAATACCATGTACACACTTAAACAAGAACGATAACTCTGGGTTGCATTTTGGCAGAGCTATGGCCCTTTTCAGACTTAATTTTTCAGGTTAATTCTTTTATCAAGTTAGATATCTATGCAACCACTCATTCGATATGAATGAAACTTCACATGTATGTTCATCATTATCAATACCATGTACACACTTGAATAAGAATGATAACTCTGGGTTGCATTTTGGTAGAGCTATGGCCCTTTTCAGACTTAATTTTCAGGTTAAAGTTCTTTTATCAAGTTAAATATCTATGCAACCACTCATTCGATATGATGAAACTTCACATGTATGTTCATCATCATCAATACTATGTACACACTTAAACAAGAACAATAACTCTGGGTTGCATTTTGGCAGAGCTATGGCCCTTTTCAAACTTAATTTTTCAGGTTAAAGTTCTTTTATCATGTTAATTATCTATGCAACCACTCATTCGATATGAATGAAACTTCACATGTATGTTCATCATCATCAATACCATATACACACTTAAACAAGAATGATAACTCTAGGTTGCATTTTGGCAGAGCTATGGCCCTTTTCGGACTTAATTTTTCAGGTTAAAGTTCTTTTATCAAGTTAAATATCTATGCAACCACTCGTTTGATATAAATAAAACTTCACATGTGTGTTCAGCATCATCAATGGAACACACAGAGACAAGAACAATAACTCTGGATTGCATTTTGGCACAGTTACTGCCCTTTTTGGACATAATTTTTCTGGTTAAAGTTTTATATCGGGTAATCTATGTGACCACTCATTCAATATGAACGAAACTTCACATGTGTGTTAAGCATTATCAATGGAACACACAGAGACCCATAATTCTTGGCTGCATTTTGGCACAGTTACGGCCGTTTTTGGACTTCATCTTTCATTTTAAAGTTTTTAATCAGCTAAGCTATCTATGCAACCACTCATCTGACATGAACGAAATTTTACATGTTTGTTCAGCATCATCAATGGAACACAGAGAGACAATAACCACAACTCTGGGTTGCATTTTGGCAGAATTATGGCCCTTTTTGGACTATTTTTCAGGTTGAAGGTTTTTATCAAGTTAAATATCTATGCAACTACTCATTCAATATAGATGAAACTTCACATGTGTGTTCAGTATCATCAATGGAACACACAGAGACAAGAACCACAACTCTGGGTTGCATTTTGGCAGAGCTATGGCCCTTTTTGGAAAAATGTTTTCAGGTTAAATTTTTTTATCAGGTAGGATATCTATGCAATCACTCATTGGATCTTTATCTGCACCATTGTCCCATTTAAAATACATGAAAATGTCCAAGCCGTCATCATGGATACATGGAAGAAAATGCGCAACATACACTTTTACACCTTTTTCATTTTAATGATTTGCTTATAAATTTTTGTTGCCATCTTTTATGTTTAAACAAACTGTTATGTACACAGAATCCTAATATTTCAGATGCTTAAATTCTAGAGCCATAATTTTGTCAATGTAATCCCAACAATTTTTCCTTTATCGTTAAAAATGTAATACTCTTTTGTAACGTGGTTATTATCATAGCACAGGAGCCAGAGAGTGTATGTGATGTTTACTACTAGAGGCTAAAATACAAACTCTCAAAGTTGCATGTGCAGGGTTTAAAATAATGCTTTTCTCTGACTTGGCACAGAAGATATCACCTTGTGGATCATTTCCAAACTTTGTTTTGCTGGAAAATCTACTGGCCCTTGCCAGGGTAACCTCCATTTTTCCTCAGCTTCCAATCCAAGTTTGTAATACTTAAGTGCATTTTTTTTATTGTTTTCTTTGTCGGTTGAAAGGCTCAATAATCCAAGCAAATAATAAGCATTTGGATACTTGTCATCACATTTTGGTGCTTCATTGAGAAACTTGTGTAACAGTAGAGTTGCTTTGTCTGGATCAACATCAGCATATCTACTGGCAACGCCATAAAGGGCTGACAAGTTTGTTTTATCCAAGTCATAACATTTTTGGAAAGAATCTAAAGCCCTGATATCTTGATCTGTTATCGAGTAATGTGCCCCCAGCAAGTAATACATCTCAATTAATACTCTTCTCACAGTTTCATCTCTTTGAAATGGAAGAATTTTATGAGCCAACATTTCCATAGATCTGATTTTCTCCTTGTTGGATTCGTAATCGGGCAAACCATCGGATACTGAAAGTCTGCAAATTTTAATGACAACAGTAAAGCACTGGACTAGGACATCATTCGGTCTTATTTTCAAGTATTGCTCTGCCAGCTTTTCCGCAATGTATGGTAATGGAAACTGCCTATTCATATGACCTTCAAGCATATAACCTCTTGCATATCCATGGAAACCCATCTGAATATTATCACAGTCTAGATTATTCTCTACTTTATCCTTTGTGTAAGAGTGCAATGTATTCGCTCCCTGACGGTAGAAATTGAAAGCTACCATGTGTCTTTGTGCAGTTGGCGAATTGGGAAATTTGGCAATTACTTCTGGATTAACAATTTGCCGTTTGTTCTCAATAGTTTTTTGAGAATTTTGACTTTGTGCAATCCTCGTCTGTTGTGAACTTTCAAGAAACTCAATTACTGCTTTACGCGAGGGATCTTTACGAGCCTCTTTTAAGAATTTTTCCAAATCCTCTGTATCTGGTGATTTCGTTACCATGTTATCCTCCATGTTACGTGAAGGCTTGGACATTGTAATTCTGTAATCCAAAACAAATGACAACTATTAAATTCTGCAAAACATATTTGTTAAAAATAAATATTCTATCACAAAACAAAGACTGCAGACTTTAGTTCAAGCTAACAGTGATTCAAGTTCTTACAACTGAGACATATCATGCTCCTGGATAACACCAGTTAGCAGATGAGGATAAATTGCCTTGCTCCATATATATGGCCATGGCGGGAAATCATAACAATGACTCTCAAATCCATTTTTACATTATTAAACAGTCCCAATTAAAAAGTCATGTTTTTTTTCCAAATTGAGGCCAACAAATTTCCCAAACTGGCAAAAAATTAAAATCTAATTTTTCTTTCATTAGGGGATAAAAACAACAACTGGATATTGTAATATCTGATAATTATTGGTTAGAACATGTTCTTAACTGTGTTATGCTTCATTTTGCAGTTTGCTAAAGCCTTAAAAAAATTCCCAATTTTCTCTCAATCAGAAGGCTTGGGCCTCTTCCAAATTTCCAGAAAAAAAAGCAATTTTTAAAAAATTCATGTTAACATTAATACAAATATGTAAAACGCGTGGTCCAGTTATAGAGCATCGAATCCAGGATTGGAGGGTCGTGGGTTCAATCCTCTCCTACGGTTATGTGTGGTGTCGTTGAGCAAGACAATTTTTCAGCATATGCTTAGTACTGGTTCTACCCTGGATGACAAAATTTAAACTAAATATATATTTATAAATGTGTGTTATTTCTAAAAGCTTGTTTTTGGTTTCTTATTATGGCTGTAAAATCAGAGGTGATTCTTTGTATGTGCGCATGTGGGGATCAAAATAATATTTCATGGGAGGCTTAACAATTTCAGGGCCCTTACAGACCAGAACAATATGTGATTTTATAGACCTAGAAACTGACAACTGTTGATTGATAGGAATATGTAATTATTTGGAGAGACATATTACACGTCTGAGGAACCTTTCAACAATTTCATTTTACATCTTCCGAGACAAGATGTAATGGACAGATATCCGAATAAGAAAAAAAGCTGTCCCTTTAGATGTTATTTAGGAGTTAAATACATTAAACCAGCAGAAAGAATTTGAATATATAAGAGTCTATTCCAACACATGGATATGTGTTTATAAAAATGTTAAACTGTTGTCCACAATATAGTTTTTCAACATGAACCAATCCTGGTTTACTTCCTTTGAAGGTGGAAGAGCCCAACATTATTTTTTGTTCTTTATTCTAAAGTAAATAAAAACAGTTTGCATGCTTGTGATTCGTAGAAAGACTAAAGATGTTGACACTCACCCTTTATTAACAGTGCAACAACCAAGGGAAGCAACAAAAACATACATAAGCAAAGAGTCTAACACGAGTTTGTTCCCTTATTTTGTCATTTCACTATATAAAAGTGTAAGCCCACCATCGATTGTTTTTGTTTTTTTCTATAGTAAAAAATAAAAGTTTGAAGTCTTGTCAATCATAGAGAGACCCAAATGAAAAAACTGAAACTTACATTTCATTGTTTGTCAACCTCATCACTATGATGAGAATGAGGAATATATTATCCCTTGTATACCTAAGTTTTTTACTCAGCACACTTGTGTAACCTTATTACTGTTAAGTATTGATGCCATTCTATACATGGTTAAAAAAAATTTCAACTCGCAGTATTAGGTATGACCAGTATAAAAAGATTTTGTTTATGTTCAAAGTGAAAGTAGACTGAAATACCCCAATTTCCAAGAATCATTTTTTTCTGAATTCACAATTAAAACAAGACAATGCTTTCATCAATAATGCCACTATAATAAACAAAAGAGCACCCAAATAAGGATAGTGCATTTCTATAGAAAAAGAAACAAAGACTGCTTAAAACCGCCATTATGCATTATAAATATGTTTCTGATCTACTTTACAAACACACGAAACATACGTGAATACACCTACGTACATAATAGCACGATATTAACTTACTGAAAGGTGCAATGGAAATATGTAAATGACACCTTTTTTTTATTTCACTCCCTCCACTTTCGGTTTCTTGTTTTGGTATTTAAGCGTCGCTTAATGAAGTCAAGAACTTGTATGAGGCGCCAAACGTGACTATATTCAGTAACATTATGGTGATTACCCAATTAACTAAGTATGGACTTACCAAGATCTTTACTGTAACTGGCGCCGTGGCCTATGCTATAGATAGAATGGAGCCGATCTTGGAGGTGATGTTAGTTTAGTTGTAATGTAGATACGGTAATGACGGATTTTCCCCATCGACAGACTGGTTCCCTGGTGGCCAATTAGACTGGTACCGAATCCGTCCGAATTACCCGAAAGGAGTGAAACGGTCCACATGGGATGTGCCTGGTTTCACCACACATAAATATATATTGTTTGTAAATATATGTATAAAATTATAAACGTTTAAGTAAAATCAGAGACACAATACACCCTCGACAATTAAATATGGTAAACTGACTATATATATATATATTGGCACATCGGAAAAATATATATACGTTATGCAAATAAAATATATATACGTTATGCACACCGGTAAAAATATATATACATTATGTGGTGCCGTTACTTGTTTTTGAGCGTCACCTGAGATCGATCATTTTCCAGAATTACTAATATCGCGCACGTGTATTTGAACTTCCTGCAGAGAGGTAAATATTTACAACCAGAAGCCACGGTGTTAATGATCGTGAAAAAATACTCACAAACAATGCTTCCCATACAGGTAACATCGTCATTTTATTATACAAGCATGAAAAAGGTGTAACCCCACCATTGATTTTTGTTCTTTATTCTATAGTAAATAATAAAAGTTTGAAGGCTTGTCATTCATAGAGGGTCCCAAATGAAAGAAGTGAAACCTACATTTTACTGTTTGTCAACCTCTGCACTATCAAAATATGATGAGAAAAGTAGGGGTCATGTGTCATATAAGAGATTTTTTTTCTGCTCAGTGTGTACACTGGTGACAAAGTGAAAGTAGACTTCCGAAATCATGAATTCATACCCCAATTTCCAAGCATCATTTTTTTTTCTAAATTCACAATTCAAACTTGACAATGCTATCAAAATGTTCAAAATACATCAATAATGCCATTCAAATAAAAAGATGAGCATTAAAATAAGGAAAATGCATTTTTAAAGAAGAAGAATTGAGGATTATTTATAACCGCCATTATGCGACTACCCCACGGAAGCACTTCCTTTTTGCAATGGTGGCACTATGCCAAAAACGTATTTCGCATATTCCCATTTTTCGGTTGTCAAAAAATAGTTTAAAAATTTATTTTTGTTTAAGAAACATTAATTCCAACGTCGCCTGCTGATAGTAAATAATATGCAAGATCAAGGTCAAGTGGTGACAGCTGGAAGTGAATGCGCATCTCAAAAGATATTGAGGCTCTAGAGGAGCACCCTTCTTATAGACTTTTTTTTTTGAAAAATGAC
Organism: Panopea generosa; assembly: GCA_029582155.1. Classification (NCBI taxonomy): domain Eukaryota; kingdom Metazoa; phylum Mollusca; class Bivalvia; order Adapedonta; family Hiatellidae; genus Panopea; species Panopea generosa. The sequence goes on from CM055906.1 coordinate 36,538,229, forward strand.
ATTGAAATTATCATAGGATTTAATGTTATAATATAATGGAACGTGGTTAATAGTTTAAAATGGCAGTTGTGGAATAAACTGAGGTGAACAAATAAAATGTAAACAAGTAAGAATATTGCCTAAAGAAAAAAATGATTGTATTTTGTTTTTTTATCGTTCCCAGTTATTTCCAAAGAAACTCACAGACAAACAAGTACATAATAATATGGTCACCAACAGCTATGACAAGTGCTTTACAGTCAATAAAAGAGCAAAATATGTCTGTAAGAAAGGCTGCAATAGATCAAAATGTGCCTGTGACACATTAATACACAGAGTGGATGGTAGGATTTCAGAAGAAACATTAAAATCTGGTCCTGATCCTCTGCTTACACAAGAAGAAGAAGCAAGACTGGTGAAACACATCACCTACATGGCCGAGCTTGGATTTGGTTTTACCAGAGCCCAAGTGTTAAAATTGCATCAGATCTTGCAGTTCATATGGGGAAAAGAGACTAATCAAAACATTTTAGTATGAAATGGTTTTATGGCTTTCTTAGTCGATGGCCCGAGTTGCACGTTGTTAAACCTAGGGGTCTTGCTTCTATCAGGGCACAGAGTGCGTCACCTGGAGTTATCAATACGTATTTCAATGAACTGAAATCCACCATGATTAAGTATTGTTTGCTTAACAAACCTGAAGCCATTTATAATTTGGACGAAAAGGGCATCTTAATGGAACACCGACCTCCAAATGTTGATTCAGCACGTGGCATTCCTGCACAAGAAATAACATCACCAAAAGCTGCCAATACATATTATTGGGTGCGGCAATGCAATAGGTCAGCAAATACCACCATATTATGTTTTTGCAGGAAAGAGAATGAGAGATGAGTTGCTCAATGGAGGCTTACCTGTGCTTTTGTTATTCGATGTAATCTAACATTGTCTGTAATTGAATGGGCTAACCAAATAGGTATACATTTGTTCGTCTTCCCGCCCTATTGTTCTCACATCCTCCAGCCTATGGATGTTGGATGCTTTGGACCTTTGGAAAAGATATACAGTACAGAAACTATGGCGTACTTAAGAAAACACCCTGGACAAATCATCAATCGCCACAACATTTGTGATATCCAGTAAAGCTTATACTCATGCGTTATCTCAAGAAAATCTTCGTTCAGCTTTCCGTAAAGCTGATGTTTATCCATGGAACTCACAAACCATAGATCAGACAAAATTAACACCGCATTCAATAATTGACATTGTTGTTGAGTCAGGTCACCTTGCTCCTGAAGATGTAAACCTTGGCCACCCTGCTCCTGCTGGTGTAACCTTGGACTACCCTGCTCCTGCAGATGCTAACCCGGACCTCCCTGCTCCTGCAGATACAACCACAAACAGTCAACATACACCTGCACAGCCTTCAGCATTGCACGCTATTGATGATGATCAAATCAATGGTGTTGACATCCATTGCAGGAACGAAGAGAATGGTCTAAAAACGGAAGAATTCTTTTCTTGTCTTAATATTGTTAGTGCCAAACAAAATAAAGGCAAGAAAAGAATGTCATTACATCCTATAGTGTCTAGTCGAGCTATAACTGAAGAATCTGTAATATGCCAAATAAAAAAGTATAAACAAGAGAAACCCTTCCAAACTTCATGTAAACAAAAAAAAATGCAAACCCAAAAAAGAACAAACAATATGGGTCTCTATAACCTGGTCCATCTGCATTTTATGTTGAGGATTCCAGCGAAGACGAGGATAGCAGTTCAGCAAATGATGAATCGTCTAAATGTTGTGTTTGCCACAGACATTCACCACCAACTATAAGAGAGTGTACAGACGTAGATATTGTGAAATGGTGTCGATGTGATAAATGCCATTACTGGACCCATCTCAGATTTAAAGTAAGCACACAGAATGTATGTGCCCATGTTGTGAAAAGTAACAGTTTATATTAACAATATTGCAGATAGCCTAAACAGCTCTTTTCAGTTAGTGTTAACACATTTAAAAATGTTAATGAAGTTTAAATACATTGTTGTATTCTATTTTGTGTATTAAATATTTTGAATATATTTACTATTTTTAATAAACAATGTTTTTTCTTTTCCTTCATTCATTCGTAAGGTAGGTGCCGTATTTTTCTTCTTTCATGTATTTGCACTTCCGCATCCCCGTATCATTTCAGTTCATTCAGTCATGTGCTCCAATTCAGGTGACGCCATTTGTTGGAGATTATTGGGGTCACTGTGATCTGTGAAGGGGTGAGCATATATTTGTTATTTTTTGGGTAGAAAATTACTATTTAACAGCTAATTAACCGTTATATACAAGCATTTAGTGTCAACATCCGGTTTGTATCCGAAAACCGGTGACACCATCATACATGCGTTATGAATAGTTTAAACATATTTTATTGCCAAATAAACACATATTACAATATTTATCATGCATTAAGTCAAATACAATTGAAGGCAAAAGGGTCTGGCCACAAGTTCTCTCAACATTAGATTCGGCAATTCCCTATATATATATATATAATGCACACGACCCCAAAGCGGAAACAGTTTCGCTTCGAGAACCAGACGGTGTAACAGTAAATATTGCTCAATTACTTAATCTGATCACCTCGGCTACGTATTATATGGAGGATACGGTAATACCCGATGTTTCACGATTGTGGGGAAACCCTAAATGCAATGTCTGAGGTGGTATACGGAAAAGCGGAATCGGTAGAGCCCCTACGTCATTAGTGCGACATATTGCACGTCTCTACGGAGCCTTTTGACTTTTTTGTTTTGTTTTAGCGTCTCCCGAGTAAAGGACTGCAGATCAGATCGAAATAATAAAAAAAGCAGTCCATCCACGCCTTACCATATCAGGCTAATAGACATGTGTAGTCTCTATATAATTCTTTGATCAAGTTTATATTCATCGTGCGTCCCCAGTCAATATGTTGTAATCATTTAATACTATTTACAGGTATGCGGAATTGAAATACACTTGGAAAATCAACAAAGCATAGTACTCGATTAACCACTACGAATTCGACCAGTTTAATTATAACGGCATTGACCTTATTACGGACCACCGGACACGCACTTCCCGCCAACCTGTCACGTTGTGTATGATTGTGTTACCGGTTTTCGATCACTTAATAATCGCTGCTAAAATATTTCGATGCAAAACGGATTTTGACACTAAATGCTTGTATACAACGTTAAAATAACTATCAAATAATTATTTTCTACCAAAACAATTACAAATACATGCCCATTGACTTCACCATTCACGTTAGATCATGGTGACCCAGTATACGTTCAATAAAATGACGGCACCTGTTATCGAGCACATGATAGGATGATGTAATGTGTCAAACTAAAATGACACATGGCTTCAAAAGCACAAATAAATGAAAGCAGAGAAAACTGCATAACCTTTAACATGAAAAAATATTTCTCAATAGGTTAATTTCATCATAATATCAATCAACTTAACAGCATGAGGTTTTTAAAAAAAATTACTTTTTATTTTTTTTAAAAATCATAGTAACCAAATAAAAACACTGATTTAAAATATATATATCTTCTTTTTTATTTGCTACTTTATCATTTATTCCTTATATAACCCCCTCTTCTTATCCACTTCTGATAACAAACCTTTTCAACTGTTTGCTTGTTTTTATTCTACATTTAAATGTGGTCCTGTACTAATTTCAATCTCATTCTTAAAAAAAAAATCTATATAGGAAGGTCACTCGTCCGGAACCTCGATAATTTCTGACATGCACAAGCGAAATATTTTATAACTTTCGACCTTGACCTGTATTGCATCAGGTTTCAGCAGACGTGTATGAAATCGATATTCGTTAACAAACCTAGCATTTGTCGAGGTTTTATGTAAACTGAAAAATGGACCTAGTGAGAAATACATTTTTTCAGGTCTGTACCATAAAATGACTTTCTCACTTCTATCGGAAGCATTATTTTTAATATTTTTCTTTGCATTCAATGACCACGTGGATACTGTTTGTAAATATTGCCAATAGTGTAGGAAGTTGAAATACGCGTGCGCGATATTCGTAATTCTGGGAAGTGATCGATTTCAGGTGACGCTCTAAAACAGGTTACGGCACCATATATTTATATCAATTACAAAGGTACCATCAACTCTATTATTGTGTCATTCTAGCTACCAGCGTGTATTTTCATAGGATATTTATTTTTACAATTCTGTGTTTACTATCCACATAATTTGTCTTTAACTGAATGGTAAGTAGTTAATATTTGTTGTCGAATACGTGAATCTATTGTAAACTACAGGGGGTATGGCGCCTAGCAATAATTGATTGATTGATTGAATATTTAGCGTCATTTTTATGCCATCGATGGCTAACAGACGATCAGTTAACCTAACCACTGTTTCCTGGGATTAACCAGTACCCGAGCACACCCCGTCTCCGCAAGTAACTGATAACTTTCCCACTTGAATCAGTGAGAGACGAATGATAACAAATATTATGGAATTTATATATTCTTAAAAAAAATAATTTTTTTTTATTATTATTTTTTCAATTGTTTGGGTATATAGAGAGGTTTTTTTTAGGGGGAGGGGGGAGGGGGGTTGGTTGTTGATTTCTTTTTCCCATAAGCATTTCTCTTCTGGCTCATAGCTAGACTCATTTTAAAGTAATGTTACCTTAAAAAAAATATATAAAAACATTTTAATGATAACTTAACAAAAATTAATTTTTGAAATTATGCATTCACTTTTCAAAATGAATATAATTTTCTAAAAGTTAATTTCTTTTTGCCATAAACTTTTAATCGTTAAAGAAATATAAAAGATGCTGGGAATACAGCCTTAAAACTTAGACCGGCGGATGTTTAAACTGATATAAAATGTCATGCATGCGTGTCTCGATACCTTATAGAAAACAAAATAAATAGTTTTACAGATAGGGTATTTCCGTACATTTTGAACAACTTTTTTCAAGAGTTTCATGATTTCCACATTTCATCTTTATATACAAACAACTTAAAACTAAGTATATATCCATGCTATTGCTGCAGCGTACGTTTGTTTTCACTGATGTTGTCTTCAAACTACAATAGGGACCTATTGCTTCACGAAAAATTATGTATGTGATCATAATCGTCTATGCGATTGCATCAATATAGGGTTTATAACCAATTAAAGCATTTACGTAACTTAGTAGAACTGCATGACCAGGGTATCCCTGATTCAAACCACGTAATCTTTCAAAACAGCTAGCATTGTAAAAAATAACTCTGAAACCAGCTTGCCGAAACAAATATGCATAATTCGAATTTCTGTATTTTTATGGTTGCGTCATAATGGAAGCACTGAACAAACTTGATTGCATCAAATGAGATTTAATTGCGTCAGAAATGCAAGAAACATGCTCTGGAGAAAACACTGCTGAGTGCAAACTGAGGAAGCTTCTAGAACCATTTTTAAAGTACCCTGACAACCGGGGATCGAACCCAAAGCCTTCCAGGTGCAAGACAACCACTGTGCTTATGTTATTAAGTTAGTGAGTGACTTGTGGTTGGAATTATTATAGATAATGCCAATTTGGTTTTTGAAAAATGACTGACTAACATTTGCAAACAGGGCCCTGAATAATTTGAGCCAAATTGATCCTGATCCCTTTATATCATTAATACTAACTTTAAGGACAAATTAGTGACACTTTGCTTCTGAACTAATTGTAATCATGTATTATTTGTAGTTTCAATAAAGAAGCATTTAACAGCCAATAATTTACTCAAATAACTGAAAACCTTGTGGAAGTGAATAGTTTCCGCATTGCTCCTTTTCGAGGTTATGTACCGTGACAGATGACGACTGTCAAAGGTAGTAATATTATTTCTAGTATAGTCTGATGTTTAGAATTGTTTTAGACCCGGATAATTTCATTTAACCCTTTACTTCATATAGACACCTTTGGACACCTCTAATAGAGACGCTTTTGGACACCTCTAATATAGACACCTTTGGACACCTCTAATATAGACGCCTTTGGACACCTGTAATATAGACACCTTTGGCCACCTCTTATAGGCATAGTGCCACCATTGCAAAAAGGAAGTGCTTCCGTGGGGTAGTCGCATAATGGCGGTTATAAATAATCCTCAATTCTTCTTCTTTAAAAATGCATTTTCCTTATTTTAATGCTCATTTTTTTATTTGAATGGCATTATTGATGTATTTTGAACATTTTGATATCATTGCCATGTTTGAATTGTGAATTTAGAAAAAAAAAATGATGCTTTGAAATTGGGGTATGAATTCATGATTTCGGAAGTCTACTTTCACTTTGTCACCAGTGTACACACTGAGCAGAAAAAAAATCTCTTATATGACACATGACCCCTACTTTTCTCATCATATTTTGATAGTGCAGAGGTTGACAAACAGTAAAATGTAGGTTTCACTTCTTTCATTTGGGACCCTCTATGAATGACAAGCCTTCAAACTTTTATTATTTACTATAGAATAAAGAACAAAAAATCAATGGTGGGGTTAGACCTATAAGAGAGACTTGAGTGAAATGGGGGTGATTTTCCAAAATGTTAATTGTAGGTAAAATAACCTCTTTTTTACACTTTCATAGTATTAAATGACAAATTGGAGACATTTGCTTCATAAAAAAACACATTTTGGCAAGTCTATGCCTCAAATAAAGCATATATGTGAATATTTACATTGAAATTTCATGAAAAATCACAAAATTTTGAAGATATTTTATTTTGGTTGATTTAAATGTGCATTTTTTAGCATGTACATTGTATTGAATAATGTATTTTGGTAAGATAATGTCTTCAGTGTATCATGAGACTATTTTGGTGTAAAAATTTTAATGGAATTAGGTAAAAAAAAAATTTTTTTGGTAAAATTAGTCAAACACATCAAAATTGCATGTCGGTCAACATCTCGCGCCTGTATATAATGATCATGTAAAAAGTGGTATTTTGACAAAAGTTTCAGTATTTTATGCCTGTAACTTGGCAGTATTACTTCAAATTGGTAGTACTTAGTAAAAATGGGGTAATTATGAAATTAAAAAAAAAAGAGTTTCCTTATAGGCATAGTGCCACCATTGCAAAAAGGAAGTGCTTCCGTGGGGTAGTCGCATAATAGCAGTTATAAATAATCCTCAATTCTTCTTCTTTAAAAATGCATTTTCCTTATTTTAATGCTCATTTTTTTATTTGAATGGCATTATTGATGTATTTTGAACATTTTGAAAGCATTGTCATGTTTGAATTGTGAATTTAGAAAAAAAAAATGATGCTTTGAAATTGGGGTATGAATTCATAATTTCGGAAGTCTACTTTCACTTTGTCACCAGTGTACACACTGAGCAGAAAAAAAATCTCTTATATGACACATGACCCCTACTTTTCTCATCATATTTTGATAGTGCAGAGGTTGACAAACAGTAAAATGTAGATTTCACTTCTTTCATTTGGGACCCTCTATGAATGACAAGCCTTCAAACTTTTATTATTTACTATAGAATAAAAAACAAAAATCAATGGTGGGGTTACACTTAAAGGTGTCTATATAAGAAGTGTCCAAAGGCGTCTATATTAGGTGTCCACTTTCTGCACTGTTTTCCTATCTGTCAGTTAATATATACATAATTCACCCAATAATTAAAAAGCCTTCAACATTAGAGATGTCAAAAGCCTTCTATATTAGAGGTGTCAAAAGGCGTCTTCCTGCACTGTTTTCAAAGGCCTTCTGTGATTGCTGCGGGAAAAACACTTATCTATGGAGTAAAGGGTTAATACAATTGTCAGTGACACTTGATGTCAAATGAAGTTTGTGGACAGTAGGAACTATTTTGATGTGACTTATATAGGCTTCAGTATAATCTTCAATATTTTTTCTCATATTTGACTTTCTTTTACTGAAACTCGATGAATTTTACATATAATGATCAGTGTTTCATCCCATGTTCAAAATTTCTTAAATTCTAAAAATCTATATAGTGTGTGAAGCCATTTTAGCTCACCTGAGCAAAGTTCAAGTAGACCTTTTATGTTATTTGAACATCCATGTGATATAATTATTGATTATTACTATATTTGCTTGATAGAGTTACTTGTATCATGACAGTTGAATATGTCAGATTACCTTATCGAACAAGAGCCAAAGCTTTGAGTGTTGTTAGTTGATCTGATATTCGAGAGAGATAATACTGGCAGTTTTATAGTAAGTTAGTTTTGCAATAAATATGTTATTGTATGCCGGGTATCTATATAAAAATAACACTAATATCACTAAAAAAAATATGGTGTAGAATCATCTTTAGCAGAATGTATGTTTTGTAATTAGAATACATAGCATATTGTTCTTGTGTCTAATATTCACTGATGAAACTTCTGGACTGTATTAAACTTGCACTCTGTGAAAACTAGAAACATCATGTTTAAAAACTCCAGATGGAGTGATGTCACGAATATTAATATATGGAAAACATCAGTCGACAATTATATGGGATTTCGTATCACGCTTTAGACACCCTATAGAAATGTATCTTTAGATATTGCATGTATGGTATATAATAAAACCAACTATTTGTCATACTCCAGCCATAAAAAGAATAGAAGAGTAGAGAATCTTGCAAAATTATAAATGTCAATCAAAATTGTTTCAAGAAATGCCCACGGCCCCTATATACCAATAAAGCTCCTGTCCTCTCATGGTCCTCTTGTAATATACCTGATAAAGTTTAAAGAGGTTGTATTGATAATAATGTGTAAATGACGAGTCGTCCTCCTTGACTGAATGGTCTGAGGTGTTGATACACAGTCACTGACCTTTCACTAACAAGGTTGTGGGATTCAAACTCTTGACCACTCGATTGATAGTCGTGTGTGTTTATGACACAGTTCAAAAGCATGTAGATTAATGCTGTACACCATATGATCGTGAAAGTTGATGCTTTGGTCAGTTCAATACTAAGGCAGAAGTTCACCAAACACCTGTGCAGACACATACCAGCCAATTGCATTTATGGAAGCACTGGCTCACAATAGATAACATGTATTTACAATTTAAATATCTTGTATCTCCAGATGATTTAAATTTAGTTAACGCTAGTCTTAATTTTCCTGTTTTATCTCTTTATGCATATTGTTTTGCTATCGACTCTCGGTTGATTTTACAGTACTCCATAAGTTGTTCTAGGTCACATGGATGATAATACTGTCTGCAGTACAATAACCATAATTGTAGTGTTTTAAAGGTAAATATTTATAGTTTTCTTCAAGTTTCAGATAGATAAGTTTTACATACATTATAACCCCAGACTGCTATGTTTTACATGTATTATAAGCCCAGTCTGGTATGTATATATTTAACATGCAGTCTGGTATATACTACAGGCCAAGTCTTGGTATGTATTACAAGCCCAGTCTATTGTGTACTGTTAATCAAGTTGGCTACCTGTTGCCAGCAGCCTCGGGTTGGTAGCACCAATCTCCACATCTCTGGAACAACCAGTCTTCACTTTTCAGGGAAATCGGCAAACCACTTTGAAGCCAGCTAAACAGAGTAAAGAGAAGAAAGAGTACACGATGTCTGAATCAGAAGGGACACCAGCAACTGCTATCATAGTTGGGGCCGGAACTAGGGGTCATGGATACCCACATTATGCATGCAACTATCCAAATAAACTGAAGGTGATTATACATGTATTAAGATAATTCCTGTTTGAGTGTGGGTCACAGGAGGTAAAAATATTTAAGATATAATGGTTTTGAAGTGTCATAGAAATGTGAATTAAGTTTTTTATACCCCCACCAATTCGGAAAATGTTGAAGGGACATAAAGTGTTGGCTCTGTCGATTTGCATGCCTGTCAGCACAGACAAATGAATATTTGAGTGCCAAGGGTTAGTAATTTTTTTGACGGTTGAAAAACATTTGGAAAAAATTATGTGGCTGTTTCTGGACACTTAAAAAATGATTTTATTTGGCTAAAATCCATTGTGTTGCTAAAATGTAGTAATCAGCTTGGCGAAAAGAATCCATTTAAATACCCATTATAACATCTGTGGGTCCTTCTGGCAAATTAGTTTCCAATGAATAGACTTGAAAGGGTATATATGTGTACCGGTATGTGTGTTGCTGCATAATTATAAAAGACAGGTCAAGTTCGATATTTGTCTATGTCTGTCAAATTCTATAGAAGTTGTTGCCACTTTTTTACTTTTTTATCCATTTCCTAGGAAATATTTCTAGTTTTTAAATGTTCTATGATTTCATTTGAAATTTTTAGATTTAATATGAAATTCAAACTACACTCGGGTCCCGTTATAACGTGGACTAATATAATGCAAAACTCGTTATAACAAGTTTTTTTTATGGCTCCAAAAATTTTAAATTTTTTCATCCAGATTTATAAAAAAAAACCATGGTATAATAATTGTTGAATTGATGGAAAACCTCAACTAAATTGCTAAATGTTTGCAAGCTCATTAGGTTGTTTCAAACTGTGACCTGTATTTGTACATCAATTACACCTTGATAATATAAATTGACATGATTACAACTTCTTATTGTTATAAACAACATCGCTTTTAATTGATTTACGCTGACAAACAATGGTTTGTCAATCACACGTTGTCTTGTGTTTCTTTAAGGTACTTCAACCAGAACTAGTATTGCCAAATAGTGCACCTTGGGATATTTATAACACAGTTCCACGTATATCGCGGTTTCATTCCCTTGATCCCGTCAACCGCGTTGTAACAGGACCTGCGTGTACCAGTATTTTACTCTCTGCAGACAGACAACCATTCCATTCATTTTATATGAAATGCATTCAGTCACTCCATACCTTTTACATGAAAAACAGGCAGCCACTCTATACATTTTACATCAATGCAGACAGTCACTCCTCACCTTTTACATGAAATGCAGAAGGCACACCATACATTATACATGAAATGCAGACGGTCACTTCTTACATTTAACATGAAATACAGGTTGTTACTCCATACCTTTTACATGAAATGCAGATGGTCACTCCATACCTTTTACATGAAATACAGGTGAGCACTCCATACCTTTTACATGAAATACAGGCAGCCAATTCACACCTTTTACATGAAATACAGATGGTCACTCCATACCTTTTACATGAAATACAGGCAGCCAATTCACACTTTTTACATGAAATACAGGTGATCACTCAATACCTTTTACATAATACAGGTAGCCACTACACACCTTTTACATGAAAAACAAACAGCCAATTCACACCTTTTACATGAAATACAGATGGTCACTCCATACCTTTTACATGAAATACAGGCAGCCAATTCACACCTTTTACATGAAATACAGATGGTCACTCCATACCTTTTACATGAAATACAGGCAGCCAATTCACACTTTTTACATGAAATACAGGTGATCACTCCATACCTTTAACATGAACTACAGGTAGCCACTACACACCTTTTACATGAAATACAAACAGCCAATTCACACCTTTTACATGAAATACAGATGGTCACTCCATACCTTTTACATGAAATACAGGCAGCCAATTCACACCTTTTACATGAAATACAGATGGTCACTCCATACCTTTTACATGAAATACAGGCAGCCAATTCACACTTTTTACATGAAATACAGGTGATCACTCCATACCTTTTACATGAAATACAGATAGCCACTACACACCTTTTACATGAAATACAAACAGCCAATTCACACCTTTTACATGAAATACAGGCTGTCACTACACACCTTTTACATGAAATACAGGCAACCACTATACACCTTTTACATGAAATATAGGTGGTCACTACACACATTTTACATGAAATACAGGCAGCAACTACACACCTTTTACATGAAATGCAGACAGTCGCTCCACACCTTTTATATGAAATACAGAAGGTCACTCCACAACTTTTACATGAAATGCAGACAGTCACTCCACACCTTTTACATGAAATACAGACAGCCACTCCACAACTTTTACACGAAATGCAGACAGCCACTCCACACCTTTTACATGAAATGCAGACATTCACTCCACACTTTTTACATGAAATACAGGTCACTCCACACCTTTTACATGAAATGCAGACAGTCACTCCACACATTTTACATGAAACTGAGATAGTCACTCCACACCTTTTACATGAAATGCAAACAGTCACTCAACACATTTTACATATAATGCAGACAGTCACTCCACACATTTTACATGAAATTGAGATAGTCACTCCACACCTTTTACATGAAATGCAAACAGTCACTCAACACATTTTACATATAATGCAGACAGTCACTCTTCACCTTTTACATGAAATGCAGACAGTCACTCCACACCTTTAACATGAAATGCAGTTAGTCACTCCACGCCTTTTACATAAAATGCAGACAGTCTCTCCACACCTTTCATGTGGGACTATTTCAGACATCCTACTGACTTGTCGAGAGAAGTTACCCCCTTTGATATCGGCGGTTTTTACTACTTACCTGGCTAAACCGTCATATTAGGTTTACATAGAAACATATAGGAGAAATTTAATTTTATCGTTATAACTTTTTCATTATTAAATTGCCAACCTATGACAACGTCTAGCCATTAAGTTAAAAATATAACCTTTATTGTGATAAAATAAAAATTGAAATAAGTTTACGTCTTCTTGCTTCCTTTTTTGATTTTATAACAGCATATATACTCCTTATATGTTCTATATAAAAAATACTCAAAACACGTTTTCGGACACTTTTAATGTCTTATAAACCTTAGTTGTGATTTTTTCCCAACCTATTACAACGTATACGTTCATTGCAAATAAAATTCTCTTTACGATGATTTTTGATATAGAAAATATGATAATTGCATCTTGCTTCCATTTTGATTTGAAAATGAGACAAAATGTAATTCTGATTTATTTTCTGTATGTTCAATAGAGCGTTCTATTGAACCCAATACAGCATATTACAGTACCCAATTAAATACAGCATGTATGTCGCTATATCAGCTGGCAGATGTTGGTCAGTTCTGACATGTTTATATACACATGGTGATATTGCAAGTTATGTGTAGTTTAAAGTGTTGTTTTTATTTATATATTTTACTTATATTCTAAAGAATAAATTTATTTTAATTCCATATTTTAACTAAAGAACCTTCGAAACACTTCCAATTCAAGTACATTTCTTTTGTAAACCAAAACATTCTTTAATGGTGTATTTATCTGCACAAATATATGTTTTAATGTCTTTGTTATGAAATAATTCAGTGGACATAGAAAGAAAATCAATAAAGATTAAAACCAGTGACTAAATAACAACAATACTTTACGCGAGGCATATTAATTGAACAAAGAGATTTGATAATGTTATTGTTTGATAAGTTTGTTAATACAGCATAGTTAGCATATCATTGTATTGAATTACTCAATTTAATGATCTTTTTAAGATAATTTTGAAAATGCACAATAGTGCTCTTTTCATTTTCGGCTTTTAATTCAAAACTTTTAGTATAAAGATTAGCAATATTTTACATAGAGCTTTACCGTGTAAAATAATTGTGCTTTACATTGATATGCATAAAGAATGAATGAATGAATCAATCAATCAATCTTATAATTCTTTTAGAATTGCTTTGTACAAGTTTAAACGTTCATATAGTTGTTTTGTTATATGACGTGTATATAGATTAGACAAAAATAAAGATAATACCTATGAAATGAATGGTGTTTTGCAGAACCAAAAAAACAATTATTTAATTATTTAAAGAAATATGAAGGTACTGAGATTACTGTGTATTATTATGTTTGTTTTATAGACATCGCATTAACATCATGTAATTAACTAAATACAAGTTCGTTATGAGAACCAATATCAAATGTTTATAAATATAACAGCATTTTGAATTTAAACGTTTTCCTAAGATCAGTAAAGTAATATGAAAATCTAATAATCCTTGTACAAAAAAACAGAGACCCCCCGCCCCGCGCCTGTCTGTTTTTTAAATCTCAAACAATGGAATAAGCCAGTGTTTATTTATGACCTAAATTACCGACTACCCCTGCCCGGAGGCAAAGCTTGTAATTTTATTGGGGGTAATAATATAATTTGTTAGGATGTAGTTGAGTAATTATATTTCATCACAAGTTTGGCATCACACATTTTTTTTAAAATTAGCTATTTGATTTAACATAGTTATTCAGATAAATTGATAACAAATTCAAATTTTATAAACAGATAATAGAACGGGAGGAAAAATGTTAGCGGTATTCAAATGTATGTATTTTTCAATTATACGATGACTTTATTAATTAAATATATTGGTAATGATTCTTTAAGCAACTTAATATTTTTCTTAACTTACGTACAGTTTTAAGTTTATTTTTTTAAAAAAAAAAAGATCCTCTCGTATATTGAAGTGGTATGCAAAACATATTAATCTGTTGTAACAAAATAATCAATAAGATATTATAACACGAGATTCTTAAAAGAATTATGGTCAAATACCGTTTTAGGCTACACATGCGCTAATATACAGATGTCTGTTTCAAACAAAATTTTATATAATTATATAACCGTTATAATTTTCTTTTAGAAACAACAACATAAGTTTAAAATATCATTTAAATATCAGTTCACTTGTCCCGTTAACTCAGAAAGAAATGAGTCTGACTATCAACCCTCGGGTTGTGAATTCGAATCCCCACACGGCACTATTCTCTGTGAATAGTGGAGCGCTTAGTCCAGTGATAAAGCACCGAACCCATGATCAGAGGGTCTTGGATTCGATCCTCTGCTATGGCTATGTGTGGTGTCCTTGAGCAAGACACCTTTTCCGCATACACTTAGTACTGGTCATACCCATGAAGACTTCGAGTGTGATTTGCCTAAGTTGTAAGAACTTGTTTCACAATCGAAGAAAAATAAATAAGTTTAAAAATTGTCTCTCATTGTCATTCTGTCTCTTTTATAAGTTTATATAATCAATTAACCGTAATAATTTTATTTATTTATAGTAACACAAAATAATCAATCTTTATCTATAATGAAATTATCTATATCAAAGTATATCATAATTTGTAAAAAAATCATTAAAATCATTAATCTATGTTATATTTTTACACATTAAACTTTATCAAATGATTTTAGCGTTTAATTCAAATTCAATAATTTCTTTTTTATACTACATATCAAAATCACTAAAACGCCCTTATCAAAACAAGGACATATATAAGACCTTGTCAAATTGTACCCAAGGGCATATGTAACCCGTTACGCATACTTAGTTTTAGTATCAGAGCGGAACGATACCTGTATGTTTTATCGCGGTCTAAGGGAAGTAATTGGATTCATCTCCACTATCATCAAACTGCGCAGGGGCAGTTATCGGATAACTCTTGAGAAATGTCTGAAATAGTCCAGTATGTTACATAAATGCACAGTCACTCCATACCTTTTACATGAAATGCAGACCATCATTCCATACCTTTAACATGTAATACAGATGGTCACTCCACACATTTTACATGAAATGCAGACAGTCACTCCACATCTTTTACATGAAATACAAATGGTCACTCCATACCTTTTACATGAAATGCAGATGGTCACGCCACACCTTTTACATGAAATACAGACAGTCACTCCACACTTTTCACATGAAATGCAGTCATTCCATACCTTTTACATGAAATGCAGATGGTCACTCCACACCTTTTACATATAATGCGACAGTCACTCCACATCTTTTGCATGAAATGCAGAGTCACTCCATACATTTTACATGAAATGAAGTCCTGAATCAATTGAAATGAAATGCTTGTAATTGCTCAGTTGTATTTATTTATATCCCAATGTCCATCCTGCACCATGTTTGCATAATTATGGCAACAATTATTTTGCTGATGATGGTGATGCTGCTAAAAGAATAAAACTAAATGTGTTCCATAGTGTCTACAAAAATTGCAGTAAACATGAAGGGTTTGTTTTTCTAGGTTGTGGGAGTGTGTGAACCTCGGGAATTTCACAGAAATCGTGAAGTTAACCTTCACAAGATCCCAGATGAAAATGTATTTACAGGTAAAAACTTCTGTATAGATATGCTGCACTCTATTGTAAATGCTTATTTATATAACGTATTTTTTTTGTATATGCCCATTTTTAAAAGAATGTTTCTCCATGGTTGAGTGGTCTAACTTCTGGTGCTGTCGTCTTATGACTATTCGTCTCTCATTGCTGAGGTCATGGTTTTAGCCAAGATTGGTCCAAAAAAATTGAGAGAAAGTTTGTCTGTTACTTGTCGAAGGTTAGTGATTCTAATTAAATTCTTCCTCCACCAATAATTTTTTATTTCAAATCTGCCAAAACAAGATAAAAAACAATATTTCATCAGAGCGGTGAAATCAAAACAAAATCCCAGTTCTAAAAATAAACAACATGCACGAACTGTTTAACAACCTTGTCATTTGGGTTCTTTGTAAGGTGAATAAAACCCAACAGTATGATGAAGCAAATCTAAATCAACTTTAAGCCCCGTTACTCATTTGATATGTCGTACACATAAACTGTAATTTTAAGCGATAAATTATTTTTGTCTCACCTGCAATTTTAAGCGGGAAATTATTTTGTCTCACCTGCAATTTTAAGTGGGAAATTATTTTTGTCTCATCTGGGTGTGCAGTCCAAATTGGGAGACCCATTTTCATTACATAATTTTGACGTTTATATAGATATCCTTACTGTAGTTTGGACTAAGTGAGTGTAATTGTGCTAAATCTAAAAAAAATACAAAAAAACTCTAAGCTATTTTGCCTTTAATCCCATGTGTAAAAGCTCAATAATGTTCCAAATGTTGCGGATGACTGTGTACCAGTGTCTTTTAAGAGAAAAATCTGTTGTTGTTTTTCATTATTATGCCTATTATAAACAAATATATAATTGTTTCAAGTATGCACGATGTTATACTTTCTGAACAAGAATTTCATACTGCAACTAAGACTATACAAATAGTAATCTGCTTATTTGTATTTTACCACATGGTATATCTATCTGAGGTTATTAACTTTGGAACCAACCATACCCAGGTCCTGGTATCACAAAACTGGAACTGAGCACACTATTGAGTTTAAGTAAATTAACAGACTTAAGCATTTCCGTGAAACCGGCTCCAGGTAACTTTCCATACAGTCTGTCTTTACCTGGTTTCCATGGTAACACGGACAATTTCATTTTAGGGGTCGTCTTGAGCTAATCTTGACCTCTTGTGATTTGGTTAAGTTAAATTTTATAACAGATAGGAAATTAATGTACAATAACGGAGATAGACTGGGCTTGATTTGTGTGTTTTGATGTAATTTTATAACTACTTGTATATAACTATAACTGTTTTTCTATTAACCAGACTGGAAGGAGGCAGCAGAGAGGGACAAGTTTGCTGACTGCGTCATCATTTGTACTCCAGATCGCCTACACAAGGTGCCACATCTTTATAATCTTTCAAATGTTCCATAATGCGTGTTTGCATACCAGCACAGTGACATTAGACAGCTTTTTATAATATTCACAGGAAAATATTGTGTGATTAAAATAAGAAACAGAGAGTTTAAATACTTCCCTAAACTGTAAATATGAACATGTTTTGTAACAATTTACTTCCAGCATCATACCTACCAGCATCATACTATAAGGTTAGAATATCAAAATATCCCATCCATGTACAAGCATGACATTGTACTTGAATACTTAAAAACTTCCATGATGATCATGATTTTAGACTGGTTTTAGAAGAACTGCCCATTATTAAATTGATTTTGATTATATAATAGATAAATAACCAATAACCAGTCAACATTTATTTAAATTTTTAAATATAATGTTGGTGGTACAGAAGCCAGGTTAAAGAAACTAAATAAACATGTCACAGGGTATCTTTTCAACTTATTCATACACAATTACTATGATTATTTTTTTACATAAACCCATATACGAAGCAACACGAAAATGACACTAAAATTCTTCTCTCAGAGGCCCCTTGCCTCATCCCCCTTCCCCCCCCCCCCCCCCCCCCCCCAAAAGTGAAGGATGGTTTCTATCATTATTTGTCAGTTATTGACTCTTTTGTGATCACTGTCATTTAGAACTTCAAATCTTAACCAAACTTCTAAAATAACTACGTACCGTACCCATAGTTTCTGAAGTATAAGTACAATGTTTGTATGCTTGAACATTACTACTTGGATCTAAATATAAACCTAC
Source organism: Panopea generosa (assembly GCA_029582155.1). NCBI lineage: Eukaryota > Metazoa > Mollusca > Bivalvia > Adapedonta > Hiatellidae > Panopea > Panopea generosa. The sequence continues at coordinate 36,556,514 of CM055906.1, forward strand.
AAGCTAACGAGATGACAGAGTTGTCATTTTGGGAGATTGTGATTCCTTTGTGATGTATCGCATATACTATGTATGTAACTAACTGACTGTATACAGTCAAACCTGTCTTAAGTAGCCAGTCAAGGGAAGGGGCCGAAGTGGCCTTTTAAGACAGGTTGTTGCTTAATACAGGTTAATTTACTCTTAAAAGCATAGAAATGTGAAATAACAAATATGGCTGTTTAAGACAAGTGACTGCTTAATAGAGGTGACCGCTTTTCACAGGTTTGACTGAATATGTAACTTATATATTTTTTTTCCTTAGGATCCTGCCATTGCCTTTGCCAAGAAGGGGTATCACATAATGTTGGAGAAACCAATGGCTGTAAGACTTTAAATGTTTTTTGGTTTAACTTTGTTTCTGTCTGGTATATGTATAATATATCATATTATGAGGACCTTAAAGCATTGTGGTTGAGTTTATAAAGTTAAATGCAGGTTGATGGTTTTTTGAGCAGCATAATAGTTGCATTTTTGATAAACTTATAATATATTTTTAGCTAGACTTTTCTACGAAAGGGTAAGCTGTTGTAATCACCCATTTGTCAGCGTCCCACTTGTAACATCCACTCAGTGACTCAAGCATACATTGTCCAAACCATTTTAAATTGGTACACAATGGTCAATATCACAAGACCTTGCATTTGGACTGAAATTCAACTCTTGACTCAAATTTTACAGTTGTGACACCATTTTTTATCTTTAAAACATACTGAAACACTCCTTGCCTCATACGTTTTTAAATTGTACACAATTTCAGAGCTTGCATTTGGATTGAAATTCAGCTTGACACGTTTTAATGTATATAAATTATGCCACCTTTTTAATGTAATTTTTTTTTTCATCTTTATTCATCATCCAATATTGAATGTATTGCACTCTTATTTTTGAGTATTTTAGAAAAGTCGTGCAAATGATCTTTTCAGCAGCTCTTGTTTATGAAGTATACAGCTAGTTATTTTGATCTGTGAGGAAATGTTGAAATATGTTTTTATAAAATAAACATATGACAAAATATGACACAGTATGACCAGTTGTTAGATGTCTGCTACTAAAATGACATTATTGCCATTTGCAGGTGACAGCTCAAGACTGCCGTGAAATAGTAAGCACGAGCAAGGCGAACAATTGTATTCTGATGGTATGTCATATAATGCGCTATACGCCTTGGGTGAAGAAAGTGAAAGAAATTATAGACAGTGGCGCCATTGGCCAGGTTGTCAATATCAACCATACAGAACCCGTACGTTTCAGTGTTTCTTCTCATTAAATATATTAGTTCAAAAATGCTTGCTTTTTCTTTTTAAAGAAAATGACAAAAAAATATGTAATTTCAAGTACATAAGTTTTAAGATAATATACTTGGTTTTAAATGGACACACATGCATGTTCAAACATCTGATCCAAGGCATGTTACAGTTATAGATATAAACCATGTTTTGATCCGAAGAAAAACTCCTGTTGTCTGTAAAGGCAGACAATATGTCCTTGCACCAACAGTGCCAAGACAGAAATTTTAAACTGTGCTCCAGAGAAGTAGTGTTAGAAGATTTGCCAGTTACTAAGGAAGACACCCGGTTTCATTCTTGGGTTTCTGCAATAAAACTGGACACCATTCTAGGGCTGTCCAAAGATATTTGTAGACAAATCCATTTTTATGAAAAATGGTGAAGTGGCATTAAGTGCTCGTTTGTCTGTGTGGATAATTGGTTTCAAATCAATAACTTCAGAATGAGTGTATGTATTTTATAAATATTTCATGTCTACCTGTATAATATTAAGAATATACAGACGAAGTTTGATCTTTATTAACGATCAAATTTTACAGGAGTTATGTTTTACAATTATTTGTTTCATTACATCGTAATATGCCTAAAAATCGTTTATCATTAATATTGATTGTATAAATAATATTTTATATATGAAAAAAAATGTAAATTAAGAAACACTGATCAAAATTAAATTTAAGTAAAATATACAGAAAGGAACACCTCATATTTTATCATTTTCTCAATTGAATGAAACAGTTAACCCACCACCTGACATTTTATGTATTTTTCTCAAAAGTATTAAGGAATTTCCTTGAAATTTAGACTTGAATAAGAAAGAACATTTAGTATGACAATGACCAAGTCTGTATTCTTAAATGTCACAGTAATTGGAATTATTTCATAAGTATTGCAATGTGTACGCTACTCAATATTATGATGAAGATGGAACAGAAGTGGGGTCATCCTTCAATAAACACTTGTTTGCCGTGCTCCTACCTTCTCGCTCAAAATTGCAGCTACCCAAAAATTTTTATTCCCTTTCAAAGTGTTTAATTTTTTTTTTTTCATGATACTCTGTCCATTTTTCTTTAAAATGCAAAATCTGTCAACAAAATTTTTTTTAGCTACTACCTACCCACATAAAATAAAAGTGTCCGATCACAGCACACACATTTTTCTTAAGGATGACCGGGCGGGTTAGCTGTTCCATTCAATATATATACATATACCAAGTAAAAAAATTTGTTCATATTATATGATAAATATTGATTAAGATCATAATTCACTTACTTACTTTGCTGTTTTTGTCCCATGCACAATACTCCTGATTACCATAAATGTATACAATGTAATATCTGACATGTTTGCATGTATTTAGGTTGGATTTTGGCATTTTGCTCATTCATATGTTCGAGGTAATTGGCACAAGGAAGCTGATAGTTCTTTCTCTCTCCTCGCAAAATGTTGTCATGACGTTGACCTCATTTGTTACTGGATGTCAGGGAAGAACTGCAAGAGTGTGTCTTCATTTGGAAATCTCAGTCATTTCCATAAAGGAGATAAGGTATGCTGAGAAAACGTAAAATGTACCTTCCCGATTTTGATATTGGCAGGTGTTATGGTAGAATAGTAGTACTGTATTGTTCATAGTTCCCACCCCAATCCCTTGCCAGCATCATGTCTCGTGTAATTTCACCAAATCTGTATTTTTAACGGGGGTAAAAAAGTGAAATTTTGAAAAATATTCCAAACAAGTTAAGAATGTAATCATAATAGTACAGAAATACAAACTGGGCCCGAGGTTATAACTATTAACTTTGTTTCATGCTCAACTCAAAATGTTATATTTTCATATTGCTCATCTCAAAAATGAATCTACACAATACATCAAAATACCTTTAACTTTCTACTTCAAATCAGCATTAATACATTCAAGTTCTCAGCCCAGTCAAGTGTTTTTAATTTGTGTTTATATATAAATTATGGACATTGTGTTTGAGTATGAATGTGAGTCGAGCATGAAATGAGTTTTAATGCCTCGGGGCCTGGTCATAAGCAGCCATGTGTGACAATGTTCTGTTGTGGGTGGGGATCTAGGAACAGTACGGTAGTGTTATGGTGATCTTGTATTCAAAACAAAGTATTCATTTCACACATTTTTGCTGATGTATCAAAGTTTTTAATCGCCTTTCACAGGTTGGGTTTTGGCATTTTGCGCATTCCTTTGTTCGGGGAAATTGGAGTAGCGAAGACAAAAGTTCATTTTCACTTTTAGCTAAATGTTGCCATGATGTTGACCTCATTTGTTACTGGATGTCGGGAAAGGATTGCAAAAGTGTGTCCTCATTTGGAAACCTAAGTCACTTCCACAAAGGGGATAAGGTATTGCTCTGTTGCCCACTTACATTTATGATGTAATATTTCCAAGTGGTTTGTGTTGGAATAGCACATCATTATCACACACCTTCCCTTGTTCAGTCTTTTTACAGTAGTTTAGTACAAACGAAATGTCATTGTTCTATAAAAGGTTATCCAAATGTCAGTAGGCTTTTTAGGCCAAAGGTAAGTGGGCTTGCAGGCTAAAGGTCATGGTATGTTTCAAATTTCAAAAAAAATCTTCCTAACATTCGGCAAGATTTGTGAATGCTCTATTGTTAGGGATGCATGTTATTATTTGGGGTGCATGTTTCAGTCAAAGTTTATTTGGCTTTTATAAATAAAATTTCTTTGGCGCAAATTTTAATTAGATATTAGGAGATCAATATTTTAACTGGTAAATAAATATGTTTTACTTTCGAAATCCTGTAGAGTGAAACAAATTTTACAGCAAAAGCTAATTTTTGATGGAGAAAATCAATGCAAAAATTTAGCATTGCCAAAACAGCAAGCATCTAGATATATTACAATATTAACTGTTAATAGGTGTCAGGGCTTAAAATTTCTTATTAAAGCTACTCGTCCTCCCTTTCTATGATTTTTTAATTGAATGCTTGAAATCAAAGAAATGTTAAGGTCAGTTTCTTAAATCTTACTCGTCCTAACCAAATGTTGACTCGTCATAGCGAGTTGACAAGTGGAATTTTCTAGTCCTGGGTGTAAAATTTTGTGATAAAACTTTCAGCATGTCTGCATATATGCATTTGACAAATAATATTTCCAGTGTTAACATATGAAGAAAAATAATATTTTTCAAAATTTTCATCCATCAAAATTTTGCATCGAAATTTGCCCACCCAAATTGCCTTTTTATGATATTTCAAAAAGAGATTACAACTAATTTTGAATAAATTACCACTGAAAAAGGCTATTCAACTGATACATTATTATATTTTTACTCCATAAATGTAGTCCACAAAATAAAAATAACTGTTTTGCTGAAAAATATTGCCCTCAACAATATCAAATACATCTTTCTATATTTCAAAAAGTATTTTACTGAATTTGAAATAGAAATAATTTTTATTGACCTCTTAACATTTAATTCATGTTTTTATTCCAAAACCCTGCATTAACAAAATCCAAATACCTTTAACTAAAACAAGCTCCCAAACCAATAGCACATTCATATTGATAATAATGGAGTTTAGTTTTAATTTTAATGTCATTGAAATATTATGTAAGTGTAAAAATTAACTAAACTATTACTACCAGATACACAACTTCTGAACAATAATAATGGTAATTTTTGAATTTTAATTTTAAATTAAATTTGTCTGTGAAAAAAAGAATTCTTAATTTTTGTAGTGTTTATGTATTTCTATGTTAATGTATGCAACCTATTTATACTTATATTGTTATAATACACCTGTAGCCATGTTTTGAAAAAAAAAAAAAAAAAATAAAAGTAAACGAAGGTTTCTTATTGTATTTGTGGCCGGGCTCAGTCGGCAGCGCAATGTCGTGTGTATTGGCCTGCTAGTGGTATGACATGTTGAAGGGTTGAATTAACAGCAACATGCAGTAGAGGTTATCAGTTGTCCATAAAGGGTCCTAAGTGGTCCGGTGACCACTTACATCTCACTACTGAGGTTATGGGTTGGAGTCCAGCTCGCTCCAAAACAACTTGTATGCGAGAAAGTTGGCCAGTTACTTACAGAAGGATATTGGTCCTAACTAGATTTATGTTTACGAGCCTAATGCCTTCTTTCATCACATATATAACATGTAATGTGTTAAAAATGGCAGTTGACCCCCATTCTTCCATTAAGCCTAAACTGTGATAAAACAGTATTTATATACATGTATATCTTATATGTATATGTGTATCATTACAGTGTATAATAATGTATCAAAAAGTAGATTTTGGTATAATTCATCTTTCAAAATTGTTACTTATCTAAATTCATAATTTTGAGTTGATATTTTTGCGCAAGTTGTTAATTGTTTGATTTAATGTTTCATTCAGCCGGAAGGGGCAGCAAGCCGATGTATGGATTGCCCAAAGGATATAGAATCACAATGTGCCTTCTCAGCAAAGAGGATTTACCTTGAAGAGGTCAAACGTGTAAGTTACCCATGGTTTATAATTACTGTCATACAGAATTAGTATGTAAGAGGTTATCTTGGATGAAGTATGGAGCTTCGTTGTACAATTTAGTACATGTAATCTACTAATCGGTTAGAGGATGTACAAAAAGTAATTGGGTCATGGTCAGAGGAGGTACAAAAAGTACATGTACTTAGGTCATGGTCAGAGGTGGTACAAAAATACTTGGGTAATGGTCAGAGGATGTACAAAAAACACTTGGGTCATGATCAGAGGATGTACAAAAAGTATTTGGGTCATGATCAGAGGATGTACAAAACATACTTGGGTCATAACCAGAAGAGGTACAAAAGAAACTTGAGTCATTGTCAGAGGAGGTACAAAAGGTACTTGGGTCATGATCAGAGGATGTACAAAATGTACTTGGGTCATAACCAGAAGAGGTACAAAAGAAACTTGAGTCATGGTCAGAGGAGGTACAAAAGGTACTTGGGTCATGATCAGAGGAGGTACAAAACATACTTTGGCCATGATCAGAGGAGGTACATAAAGTACTTCGGTCATAATCAGAGGAAGTACATTAAGTACTTAAGTCATGGTCAGAGGATGTACAAAAAGTACTTTGGTCATGACCAGAAGAGGTACAAAAGGTACTTGGGTCATAGTCAGAGGATGTACAAAAGGTACTTTGGTCCTGATCAGAGTATGTACAAAACAGTACTTGGGTCATGGTCAGAGGATGTATAAAAAGTACTTGGGTCATGGTCAGATGATGTACAAAAGATACTTGGGTCATTGTCAGAGGAGGTACAAAAAGTACTTGGGTCATGATCAGAGGGTGTGCAAAACGTACTTGGGTCATTGTCATAGGGGTACAAGAAATAATTGGGTCATGGTCAGAGGATGTACAAAAAGTATTTGGGTCATAATCAGAGGATGTACAAAATATACTTGGGTCATAACCAGAAGAGGTACAAAAGAAACTTGAGTCATGGTCAGAGGAGGTACAAAAGGTACTTGGGTCATGATCAGAGGATGTACAAAATGTACTTGGGTCATAACCAGAAGAGGTACAAAAGAAACTTGAGTCATGATCAGAGGATGTACAAAATGTACTTGGGTCATAACCAGAAGAGGTACAAAACATACTTTGGCAGTGGAGGTACATAAAGTACTTGGGTCATGGTCAGAGGATGTACAAAAAGTACTTTGGTCATGACCAGAAGAGGTACAAAAGGTACTTGGGTCATGGTCAGAGGATGTACAAAAGGTACTTTGGTCCTGATCAGAGGATGTACAAAACAGTACTCGGGTCATGGTCAGAGGATGTATAAAAGTACTTGGGTCATGGTCAGATGATGTACAAAAGATACTTGGGTCATTGTCAGAGGAGGTACAAAAGTACTTGGGTCATGATCAGAGGGTGTGCAAAACGTACTTGGGTCATTGTCATAGGGGTACAAAAAATAATTGGGTCATGGTCAGAGGATATACAAAAAGTACTTGGGTCATGACCAGAAGAGGTACAAAAGGTACTTGGGTCATGGTCAGAGGATGTACAAAAGGTACTTTGGTCCTGATCAGAGGATGTACAAAACAGTACTCGGGTCATGGTCAGAGGATGTATAAAAGTACTTGGGTCATGGTCAGATGATGTACAAAAGATACTTGGGTCATTGTCAGAGGAGGTACAAAAGTACTTGGGTCATGATCAGAGGGTGTGCAAAACGTACTTGGGTCATTGTCATAGGGGTACAAAAAATAATTGGGTCATGGTCAGAGGATATACAAAAAGTACTATGGTCATGACCAGAAGAGGTACAAAACGTACTTTGGTCATGGTCAGAGAAGGTACAAAAGGTACTTGGGTCATGGTCAGAGGAGGTACATAAAGTACTTGGGTCATGATCAGTGGGGGTACATAAAGTACTTGGGTCATGATCAGAGGAGGTACATAAAGTACTTTGGTCATGGTCAGAGGTCCCACATGGAATACTTGGTTTACATTGAGAGGAAATACCTGGGTCATTGTTGAATATTCTGATCATGAGATTAAATGTTTTAAATAATGATTTTATACTAGGAACATGGTAATAAATTGAGTATTTGGGTTAGAGTTAGAGCTTTTACAAGGAGTAAATATTCATTGTGTCATTGTACTAATTTTTTGTTTTATTTCAGGGATACAAAGGTTGGCCATCCTCCGTACTGTGTGATGTTGTAGACATTGAAAATATAACGGATGCACTGAAGACAGGGCCATATGGTAAATGTGTGTATGACACAGACAACAATGTCATGTCTCACCAGGTAAACAAAACCAACATTAACACACATTGCAGCCATTTTATATTTTTGTTTGTTAGTTTATCTGTCCTGAAAATTGGTTTCTGATCAAAAACTTCCAAAGGGGACCATATATTTAATTAATTTATCACATGTATTTGTATCAATATGAAATACAGGTAAACATTTGTCAAATTTTTCAGGAGTTATGGCCCCTTTTTGACTAAATTTTCAATGGAATAAGGGGTTTGCGATTAATGCCCCATTTCTAGTTTAAAAAATTCTTGTGCTGATCATGTTAATACTTTAAGGTGCACTGAATATGGTATAAGAAACATTAAAAATGTCATCTCCAAATCATGGAAAAGTGGTGAAATTGAAAGTAAAATTAAGTAAGAATTTGTTTCAATGTAATGAAAGTTAACAGATGAAAAAGCATGCTTTCACAATGACAAGAATATTTTGTACAAGTTCATCAACTGGTCAAACCAAATAATTAGTGTTGAGTTTGAATTGTTAAAAATTGTGTTCTTTAACATTATTTTTGCTCAATCAAGCCTTTGCAACTTTCATTTGATATTCACCAAATTAACACAGTAGTTATAAAACCATAATATCTTGAAAAATTTTGAAATGGCCAAATCAGATCAATATTGCCGGAGTTATGGCCCTTGAATCATAAAAAAATTGTGTGTATTTCAGATGTTGTATGCACTATAGCACTCAAAGTTTTAATGCAATCCTTATTGTATTTACGCAGTTGTTATATAACCAAAACATCTTGTATATGTTTTTGAACTAGCAAAATTTAGTTTAAACAATATTTTATTCACATAAGTACATATATTTAGCATACATTTAACAATAAAGCATAAAGTCATACATTTAACAAATTATGTGGAAAGGATACAGAAAAAAGCTTTAGAAGCGTGTGTTAATCTGCTTCCATAACAGTTATTTCACATTTCTTATGGACTTTAATATATTGTTCCGAAATAATTTCAATTTAGCCAAATGTGCAAAAATTTATAAAAGAAATAATGGTTTATTCAGAATATTTAAAAAAATTTGATAATCAATGTCAGAGTTATGGCCCTTGAATTCATCAGAAGTTGCTTTATTTAATGTTATGTGTATTTGACCAAACAAGCTCATTGAAATTCCAATGGCTCAGACTAGCAAGTTAAACTTACAATATTGTATCATACACACCGGTTAAGGTTTTCTCCATCCAATATAATACCTAAATTTAGGACAGTACTGTAGATAATGAAAATTCATGTCTGTGGTTGCTGGATACACATTCATTATGCAGGGTCATTACTTATGTAGTGGTATTGAATATGATATACTGGTAGTCCAACAATCGGTAGTTACCTGTAGTTTGTCATATAATCTAAAAATACATGAAATTCCATTGGCTCAGTACCATATCATATACACATATACACTGGTGTTGGTTTTCCCCATCTAATGTCACTACCAAAATCTAAATTTAGAACTACTGTACATCATGAATATTCATGTATTTCTGCATTCACTACAGCATTAATTATATTATTGAGTATTGAGTAATTATGTATTATTGTATTTAAATGTTGCCTAACTTCTTCCAGGTCGTGAATATGCAGTTTGAAGGTGGGGCTACAGCAACTCTACAGATGGTGGCGTTTACTAAAAGACTATGTGCACGAGAAACAAAAATCTATGGAACAAAGGTAAAGGCAGCCTGCATGTTAAAATTTATCCCCGGCATGTGTTGCATGCATAAAGCTTAACTCATTTATTCTTGCACACCGGATAAGGATATCTGCATTTTTACTGGGGTTAGATATTTCTATCTCGCCCTAGGGCCGAGATAAAATTCTTGCACTGTGACTTTGGAACCATTTAGATGATGTAACATATAAAATATATGACATACCGTATATCGTCGGCCATAAGGCGTGTCGGGCCATAAGTCGAGGGGACTTTTTGACCTTCAGATCTCAGTTTTTTGCATTGACCCTTCCTTAAGTCGACCCAGAATTTTCGAAAAGGAAGTGGGTGAGATTTGGGTCAAATAATTCAGCATCTTAAAAGCTATCGTTGTAAAACCTATAATTTGATAAATTAAGTTAAAATAATTATTCAATATGTTTGGTATGCAAGAAAAAGAATCATTCATGACTTTTCAGTTCAGATAGAAAATTCCGTCTCTAGGATAACTGTTTTCTGTAAAATTTATTTTGGTAAATCCATGTCACTTTGACAAACACAGATATTGGCCCATTATATTAATACAGTTGGAAGCATGCTAACCTCTCATCAATGCGACCTGGATTGAATTGTATCTGTGTTACCTCACACATCATAACCTAGAATGTTTTCATCCACACCATCAAGTGATTGTTATGAAATATTCAGATTGTTTCAGGAGGGTCCAAAAAAATTGTCAAAATGACTTTCAATGCAGGTAAAGTACACTACGCACTAAAACGTGAAGTTTTTTAATACGACTCGCATAATTCAATTTGAAGCAAAGTTGGAATCCTCGGCAATTTAAAAATAATTTATAAAGCGTTTGTCACGCTTTATAATTTGAACATCTTTTTTTATAATTCTAAAGCGTTCTGGATAGTGTTTGTTAGCACATATATAGCTCACTGACCATATATTTATGTATGGGAAATGTGCTCACAACTCAAATGAATTTTTTTTTAAAAAAGTTTAAACGTTGATGTGTTGCTTTAAATAACCATAAGAATTTTATCGCTAGTAAGTTCTTTAAGTAGAATTTGTGAAGAAATCATCTGACTAGAACAGGGATGAAATGGTTGAAGAACACAGCACTTATTACCTTTTCAATATTTAGGCTATAGTTTCAAATATTACTCAGCAGAGTATCTGAGTATGCCATGCAACGTGTCTGCACTCCAATCATGGAATCCATGTTCTGTCACTATACCACATGCCCAACATAACAGTATTTGATATTTTAATGATATTTTACATTATTTTTAGTACATTAAAGGTTATATATGATGGAAACCAGTTTTATTGGTGGAGGAAGATCTAAGATGCATATTAATGTACAATGTACATGAATCTGAGTAGAACCCACCGTTCTTTTGCAAGTTACTGACAAACTTTCTCACATAAAGAGTTTAGTTTAAGTTGGGCTCAAACCCACCACTTCAACGATGAGAGTTTAGACCTCGCCTTACAACACTCTCCCCAACATAACTTGACGTCCATCCTTACATCCTTACATTACAGGGGGAGCTGGTGGTGCAAGATAACCCTGATCCACAGTTTGAAGTGTACGACTTTCTTACACGGAAAACAGGTAACATTATTTCTATCCAGACAAAGAAGAAAGATTGCATACCGAATAGATGTGTCACATTATAATCCAAACTCTCCTCAATTCCTATCTCATCTCTGCATTGTTTATACCCACAAACTGCTCTTTTTAGCAGAACGTTTTATCGTCAATTTTGCAAAAAAAAATAACCTGATCATTTCATTAGTTAAAAAAAAGTAATGTAATCTATTTACTTTCAGTTTTGATATTTAGCTTTGTGTTTAAACTTATTTATTTTACATAGATTGTGAAACAAGTTCTTACCACTTCGACAAAACGCCGCTGAAAGTCTTCCTGGGTTGAACCAGGCTTAAGAATATGCGGATAAAGTGTCGTGTTCAAGGACACCACACGTAGCCATGGCAGAGGATTGGGATATTTACCTAGTAACTAATACAAGTATATTCTGCAGTAACTGTTATGAAAATTGAATCATGTGAGCCATTTCTCATGGACACATTTCTGGTTTATACAGATGTGCGTATAATGTTATGTTTTGTTGCATTCATCAATAAACATACCTTTAAACTGTTTTATTCATTATACCTATATGTTATAGTGATGTGTCATTTTTTGTCCATGAGGTGAGAGTTCATTCTGGGTATTTGTTAATTATATTGTAGAGAAATATTCCCCGGAGGATGAATCCTCTCCAGCGGGGTTAGGTGGACATGGCGGTGCAGACTTCCACACCATTCAGGCATTTGTGGACACGCTGCTGGTTTGTACACTTTATTGTATTGTCCAGTCCATAAAATCATAAGTTGGATATACAGTAGAACTTCGATAGGTCGAACTCCGTTGGCTGGAACACCACAGATTGCTTGAACAACTTACCCTGCCATGCCAAATTCCTGCTTAATTTCTATCATTCTTCCACTGATGGCTAGAACACTGATAGGTCGAACAGTCAAACTAGAAATTAAGTCCCGCCAACACACAAACCTGTATTTTTCACACCTTTCGGTCGAACAGCTGTTTGATAAAGAAAATCGGAAAAGTTTGCTATGTTTATTCATGCATTCAAAGGTGTGATGTAATTTCTACACATCAGAATATTCCCACTGTCTTAAAGAGCGAGAAGTTTGTTTGGCAAGTGTTTTGAGATGAAATCAAATTAAAATCAATTTATATTGCAAACATTAAGAGTGTCACATACAATTTTACCTCATAAATGTAAGAAATGAGAAGATAACTAAGTCAGCCTCTTTGACTATTGCTGAGCAACTTGGTGAAGGACCAGGTAACACGAGGGGATAACTAAGTCAGCCTCTTTGACTATTGCTGAGCAACTTGGTGAAGGACCTGGTAAACCGGAGTGTGATTATCATGTCATTTACATTGTCACGCTAAATATAGCTATTTATACATGTGTATATATGATGAAAAAAGGGTAAATTGAGTAATTGTAGTATAATACAATTTATTATATTTGGAATTTATCTTTTCTGGTTTATTTGATTTTCCAAATAAACAAGAAATGCGCATCATTTACATTATTTATTGCACCTGTTCAAAGCGTACACATAGCATTCTATAACATGCTCATGTACATGTACAATGATTGTTGTACCAGGCTTGACTCAAACTACCGCTGACTCAAACTATTTACCCAGTCCTGTTGAGTTTGAGCGGTCGAGGTTTTACTGTATGTAAATGTAGCCATCAGCTGATCTATTCAATCTGTTTGTTGTCCATTGCTTTGATTTAACAGATTTAAACAAAGCACGGTGAGAACTCTCATTTGGCAATGTTCTTTTAGAGTCGTCTTCTTTAATTTGCTAAACAATAATAAGAAATTTTTTTCTCAACTTGTTGATACGAATGAAACTTGTGGAAATAGGTGTGCTCAAGAACTGGTTATCATTTTAGGATCTTAGAAAAGAATGGTTAGGTAAACTGATCATCTGTTAGCCCTTGATGGCTAAAAATGATGCTAAACTTTTCAAACAATGTTTAAACTTATTTTTAAATTGATTTACTTTCCATACAGATTTCTCCAAAATTCATATTTTTCTCAATCATAGTATCCCTGCAGGTAAAAATATTACATAAAATATCTTATTACCGAATAACAAACTTTTTGTATTATTATGCCTTGATATAGTACATATACATGTCACCAGAGCTTACACAAATTGTTTGAAGTGATTACAAATTTAATATCATGTAAATTCTGGCTCTATATGCTACGAATTGTTTATTTGCTTGATATTTTATCTATAATTGGTATTTATATTCAGAGTCCCGATTCAGACAAGATACAGACAGGACCAGATGAGACGCTCAGGAGCCATCTACTCACATTTGCTGCTGAGAGAGCAAGAAAAGAGAACCGTGTATTAAACCTGAATAGTGAAGGAGAGTTTGAATAAGACGATTGATTCACCTTTTTCATGTGTTATTTTATGGACATTATTTGACTTTATAGCTCACCTGAACTATTGACTCATAATGTAAATAAGATATAGAGAGGGAATTCCAAGCGATATGTTTAGTCAGAAAAACTTACCAGAACATTTCTTTTTTTTTGCCTATAGAATAAGACATACAATATTTCCAAAAACTGAAAAAAGTAAACAATTTTAGTGTCCAAAACGTGAGAACTTATTTTTTGTTTTGATCAAGTAGGAACACAATTTTAAAATCACTGGAGTGTTCCGCAAAACAACTTGCAGAAACCTCAAGTTTACATTTATATGGAAAAATTATCATTATGAATGATTTAAAATATTGACCATTGCTAAATGTAGATAAATTAAAGTGCTCAGTAGCACAGATCTTTTAATGCATTATCCCTCGTCAATTATTTGGTCCAAAATGTTGGTGAAAATGCTATTCAGTTTTGTAGAATTTGTTCCATCTTAGAAAGTCTGAATGATGAGGGGAAGGGTGTCAAGCAGGATTTGCCTGCTATTTATTTTTAGCCTGGAGATTTCATTTCACCACTCTATGTTTTGGCAGATTTCAAATACCAAAACATTCATATTTGGTTTGTTAATGTTAATGAGATGTTTTTGTACCCATTTTAAAATTAATTATATTTTTTAAACATTTACAGTGATTTTTCTTGATGAATTGCCTATAATGGACATGTATATATTGTTAAATGATATATATTTTCATATCTTGTAATTAAGATAAATTATGCATTGAATTAAATTTTTACTTATATATTTATTCTCATCATATGTACATAATTTTTAAAGTGGTTGTGTTGACTTGTAGCTGATTTTGGGCTGTTTAATGTGTGATACTGAGAAATGGAGGGAAGGCACCAATGTAGTCCTATTTCCAGTTACTGTTTGTTTGGTTGAGGAACGTTAATGTTTATAGACACAGTGAACATGTTAAACAGAAATGGACACAGCCCCGATATATATCGGCACACTCAAGTCAGATACAAATCTCTCCTGTGTTTACTGCTTACAAAAAATATGTGCCTGATTGTGGGACGTTCTACTTAGATAATTTGCCTTTCTTCTGGAAGTCTGGTTTCCAGTTTAAGTTTGTGTAAACTAGCCATATTACCCAATTTTGCATTAAAATCAGAATTCAAGATTCTTTATTATATTCAGAATTAATTGTGCATGTACTGGTTATGTAAATAACTGCCAATTGAGGACTAATCTCTACCAATATTTATATTAAAAATAATGAATTTGTAAAAAAAACAGAACAATTTTAAATTGATTTGAGATCATAATTGTTTTTCTTTGGGTAAACAACAGTATTGAAGATTTCGTACACATGTGGCATCTGATTGATTTCAAATCTAAGAAATATAGTTATATTTCACAAATTGTAACAAATATATTCGGCAAATTGTCTTCTTTGCGATTTAAGGAGGCAAACTATGTTAATTTCATATGCACAAGGTTTTTTTTTGCCTTATTAAACAGAGGCGTCATTCTGTGGCTTCCCAATTAAAAAATTATGTTTTTTCCCAGTTGAGGCTAAAAAAATTCCCTAACTGGATATGAAGTATTATTGTAATATCTCAACAGTGTTAAACTTTATTTTCCAATTTGCTAATACCTTAAAGAAATTCCCAATTTTCCTCAATTGTGCTGTTTTTCCCCCCAATTTCGAAGGCTTCATCCTCTTCTCTATTTCTAGAAAAAAAAGACTCTGTGCATGTATTTTATAAAAGGAGAGATAGAAGAATTATTAGACAGTTCTTAACCCAAGATACTCGTCCACAAAACGAAAATAGCGTATAGTTACCGAAATGAAGCTTAAAGTCAATGTTATAGTTAATAATATGATGGAATTAAACTTTAATAATGTTAATTTTATAAAGTATGCCAATTTTCAACACATTTGAAAGTTTATGACTTGACATTAATTTATTTTTACGTTTCCCGTATAGTCCTGTATGTATTACTGAAGTTCTAGACTAAAGGATTAAATTTTTTTTCTGGTGTTTATGCATGTGTAAAGAATGTCGAATCACGCACAAATCAAATAAAGTGTGAAGGATTTTATGTAAGATTTGTGCGTGATTCGACATTCTTTACACACGTATATAAACAAGCAAAAATGAATTTAATCGTTATAATTCCAATCCTGATGAATGTATTTAATTTGAGACTCCTCAAGTGAATGAAAAAAACAAAACAAAAATAACTATATGCTGCAAAGTAAACGTGTAAGAATACATCACCTCTGTCCTGGTTGACATCAAATTCCCTAGATCTAATATCCAATAATATCGTAACGGCTACTTTTTCCATTATCAGATTAACTCTGTAATATTATTTGGTTTATTGTAAAATGACGAAATATTTTGAGGTTAGAAAATTAAACACCCGACTTTTATCTCTCAATTTAGACAAATAAAAAATCAATAATACAGGAAATACCTACACAGTGTAGACGCTGATGTTATTGTTTAGTTTTTGTGTACACGATTGTTCTTAAAAATGTGTCAATATCTACGAATGTCAATAAATCCACGCTGGTTGATGGAGAATCTGAATTTGGAACATTTTAAACGACTTTTACGTGCAAGGTTTGTGTATTTACATTGTCTCACGATCGTTTGCTTCTGAACTTCAACTACATGTATTGCATACATGTTTTTATTTCATTTTTCCTGTTTAATAAATTGGTCTGTGGAAACTTTTGTCAATGGCTAGCATACACGTTTGGTGAACATTGTGTTCAATTGTACAAAATACATCTCAAATCTGAACATCTTGTGACCTAATTCATTGTTTCTGATCTGATTGTGGTGCCCCCTTAAATCGCTGAACCAAAGAAATATAAAACAATAAACCAAATAAAACAGCTTGGACTAGAGCTAACATTTGTTTTTGTTGTATAATATTATTAAAATAAACTTGGAAATATGTGTACGTCATTTAAGTTTGTATATTGTTAAACCGACCATCAAAATGCCGATGCTACTTTGTTTATGCAAGAAACGTAAAAGTATTTACAAAATTGACGTTGTCCAATGAAAATGCTTTAAATACATATATGATAGTGAGATTGGAATTATCATTGTATGAAAAAAGTTCACTTTAATACTATAATTAATATTAATTTTATAAAGCATGTAAATTTTCATCACTTTTGGAATTTGATAATTTGACTTTGATTTTTACCTTTCCCTTGTATTTCTGTATGGATTACTTCCCTTGAAAATTACCGAAAGGAACTTTTGGGTTATGGAAATGAAGTTCTAGACAATTGTATGAAAAAAGTTCACTTTTATACTATAATTACTATTAATCTAATAAAGTATGTACATTTTCAGCACTTTTGTTAATTGATTTTTACCTTTCCCATGTATTCCTTTATGGATTACTTCCCTCGAAAATTACCGAAATGAACTTTTGGACTATGGAAATGAAGGTTTGAAATTATGTTCTAGACTATTGTTAAAAAAAACAAAAAAACTATACATAATATTGATTTAATAAAGTATATGATTGATTGAATATTTAGCGTCATTTTTATGCCATCGGGGGCCAACAGTCGATCAAGTTAACCTAGAGACATTATTATGTCTGGTTTGCCTAACCACTGTTTCCTGGGATTAACCAGTACTTGAGCACACCTCATCTCTGCAAGTAACTGATAACTTTCCCACTTGAAACAGCAGTGAGAGATGAATAATAATGAGACACAATGTCTTATATCAATCATCACGTAGACTGTTGCAGGGCGGGGATTTGAACTCATGACCTCTGGATTGATAGTCAGACGCGTAACCGACTGAGCTAATTGGGCCCGGCGTAAAGTATATGAGAATATATTTTTGTTAATGAATTTATGATTTATATACGATGTATACACACACACCTATATATATATATATATATATATATATGTCTGTGTGTGTGTGTTGCTACTATTTTAGCAATTAAGAATACCAATACTAAAGATTATGTTTTATAATCTTTATAGTTTATAATCTTCCAGTATATAGATGGAAATAATTTTTTTTATAATTCTTGATGTATTATGTCAGAAAAAATGATGAAATATAATATCAAAGCCATTATTAGATACCCACGCATCACGCAGCGTAATTCATTCCGATAGTCTCCATTCATCACCTGTGGGATATTACACAAGTTTTGCATTGTTTCTACTAAGCCATTATGCTACCATATGATTAGTTCCTTCACAATTTTATAAAGCGAACGTTATCCAATTGCACCGCTAGTTTCATGCAAACGCCAAGATGTTAACGTTAGCTGTATTTTGTTCTTTCTATTCAAATAAAACAATGCAGAGCTAGCATAATTTCCCACAGGTGATGGATGATGAGTATCGGAATTGACACCATTGGGTATCTGATGATGTATCGGATATCAAAGCCTGTTCATCAATATATTCTGCCATGACACTGTAGATAGCCATAGTCTTGATCATATGCATTGCTTGCTTTTCTAAAAGACAAAAGCAAGCGTCGCATATGATCAAGACTAGAGATTACAGCCGCCATTATAGGTGAGAAAATAGGTGTTTACATAATATTGCGAGAAGCACCTGCACCTGCAAGTCTCTCTGCTGCTATTATGAAAAATAAGAAACAGTCTATTATTTGATATATGTTGTTACTTGTAAAAAATAAAATCAACATAATTATATACATGAAAATGTGTTGTTTTCTTTTGATGCCCCCTCAAAAATTTTTGCGGTGGCATATAGTAATTGCAGCATCCATCCGTCTGTCTGTCAGTCCATCCTTCCGTCCGGTATTTTGTTTCTGGCCTGTCTCTTTGTCATACATAGATGGATTTTATTGATACTTGGCACAAATGATCAACATAACATGACCACGTGTCGCGAGTAAGACCCACACCCGTACCTCAAAGGTCAAGATCACAATTTCAGTTTGTTTGAATACACTTTTGAGTCTGCGTGAGGTTTCGTGCCCGCCCTGTAATTTTGCGATGCATAGATGGATTTTAATGATACTTGCTACAAATGATCAACATAACATGACCATGTATCGTAAGACCCACACCCATAACGCAAAGGTCAAGGTCACTATTTGAGTTTGCTTGACAACACTTCGAGTTTGTGTGAGATTTTGTGTCCGGCCTCTAACTTTGTCATGCATAGATGGATTTTTATAAAGACTTATTATAAATGATCAACATAACATGATACTGTGTTGACTTTATACCCAAAACTCCCACTTCAAAGGTCAAGGTCACAATTTAACTTTGACAACACTTTCAGTCATTTTGACTTTCTTGTCAAGTCTGTCATCTATGGATAAATTTTAAAAACACTTGGCTCAGTTGATCAACATGACATGATTAAGTGTCGCATGTAAGACCCAGAACCTTTCCTCAAAGATCATGGTCACGCTTTCAATTTATTTGATATTGTGTGTCTAGTCTGTGACTGCCTTCAACTTGGCTGAATTTATCAAGATGACATGACGACGTGTCATAAGTAAGACCTAGACCCATGCCTCAAAGGTCAAGGTCACACTTTTAGTATGTATGACAACACTTTGAATTTGTTTGAGATTTCAAGTCCGTCCTTTAACTTTATCATACATGGATGGATTTCAAAAACCCTTGGCTCAGTTTATCAACAATTGATCTGTAACTTTGTCTTACATTTAGGGATTTTAAAATAGCTTGACACAAGTGATCAGCATGTCATGATGATGTTTCAGCTGCATTTAACTGTTGAAATACCGAGACCATTACATCAGATGTCAAGGTCAAGGTTACACAAAGGTCAAGGTCATGCTTTAATTTAAAAAAAACACCATGAAATTGCATGTTATTATATTGTTATTTTTCAACGACCATGGGGAGGGGGGGGGGGGGGGGGGGGGGGGGGGGATATGATATTTCTTGTCTTCATTTAAGTCCTTGATCAAAATTACGTTGCCGAAATGAAAGTTAAAAATAATGTTTTAAAAAAAAAAGGTATGCAAGTTTTCAGCACGTTTGGAATTTTATAACTGGACTTTAATTGACTTGTATTTTTCTATATGGATTACGTCCCTTGAAAATTATAATCAATCTAATCAGTTTATACAGATGCGTCTATGTCTCTGGTTTATATGATTTACAGTCGAAGGAAGTAATTCATACGGGAAAGGTAAAATCAATTTAAAGTCTGGTTATAAACTTCCAAATGTGTTGAAAATTGGCATTCTTTATAAATTAATATTTTTTATAATATCGAAGTTTAATTTTGTCTTATTAACTATAACTTCATTTCGGTAATGAAAAGTTCATTTCGGTAAACTGTACGCACACCTGCATCCCCATTAGACCGTTTCTTTGTTGCATAAAATGAGATGATACGGCAACGTCGAGAAAATTTGGGTCCGAGAACGTCTAATTCTTATAATGTGCAGTTAAAACGGATAACCGGGCATTGTATACAAATCATTTTCCAGATCCTTGTTTTAATTGTGAATTGGAGTATGTGAGTTTAAGAGTAACTTAAATAATTCTTAAGTATGCCAAGAGGTCGACCGAAAGCAATAGGTATTATATATTTGTCTTTATTATTAATTATAATTGCTAAAAATAGACTTAATTTATGGTAAAATAATTTGCCATGTGTTTTCGCGACCGCGCATGAAGTAAAATATCTGTATTTGTAGCCCATCCCAATACTTTTATAGATCTACGTGTTATGTGTGCACTAAGGAGCAGCTGTTAGCGCTGGTAGTGCTCTCTTTTTAGATATGTCCTAAAAACACAAAAGTTTTCTCAAGGTATATACTTTGTAACCTGGGGTACAGTGTACGGTATCAGATCAAAACGTCCCCTAGTCAAAACACCACCTAGTCAAAACGTCCCCCATTTGGATTAAAATTTGGTCCCTCCCCCCCACCCCAAATAAAAAAACAACAACCAAAAACAAAACAACAAAACGTCCCCTATTATGATTTTATATTTTTCATAGTATTTTTATATATTTTTTTCATCAATTATATTAAACTTGACTTAATTGATGAAAAAAAAAAAATAAAAATATTATGAAAATGGTATATATAGTTTAAAGGTGTTGATTAAATTAATATAGGTATATATGTTTTCTAGGTCTTTATAACCTAACTTACAATTACTCTATTGTACTGCTTTTACAACTAATCGGGATTTTTTTTTCATTTGATTTACCTGATTATACCCATTACTACTTTCTTTTTGCCAGTTTAACATAGAACTGATTTGAGCAAATGATACTTGTAATTCACACCTAGTTGACAACATATTATCTAGCGTCCCACCAGGTATTTACTACTATATAATATATATGTGGTAAGCTTCGACGAGAAATGGTCCATGTGGTTCCGGCTAAGAATAGAATCACTGTCGATCCCTGCAGAGGGGTAGGAATCCTCCGAATGGGTGTCGCGTTCATTTTATCTTTTTTTGTCATGTTCACTATTGTGGTTAAATTATCAACACATGTGTGGTTCCAGGGAGCCATGAGTGATGGCAAGAATAGGATCATTGTGGCTTATGCATGTCATAAGAAGCGCCAAATTGAGTAATATGATAGAATTTGCTGAAACTCTACAGTTCTGCAGGTATCAAGGTTCTAGGTTCATTCTGCATATTCATTTGTTGATGTATTTTTTTAATCTGTATGTTAATTTGTTGTTTTTGTAAATGTAGAGTGAACCTGGAATCTTCCTTCCTGTTGGTGTCGAATAACCTATAATGTATTGGTACACCGTAAAACCCTATTCATTCATTCATCCTGAAATGGTACGTTAAGACAGTGATACACTTCATCCTGCACCCGTTCGGTTATAGACTGTAGAATAATTAATTTCAGCCAATGTTTATTTGGGTACATGTTTACACAGGGTTACACCAGGTTACAGTTACAGCAGGGTACAGGGTACAAGTGGTTACAGACTAAAATAATTAATTTCAGCCAATACTTATTTGGGTACATGGTCACAAACTATAAAATAATAATGTAATAACTATAATGTAACCAGTGTACCCTAGGTAACAAAGTATATACCATGTGGAAACTTTTGTGTTTTTGTGCTATATATGTTGCACTACAAACAGGTTGAATGGTTGATAATTTGATTTTTTTAAATTTTTCTTGTTTCAAAGTTTGAAAATGTCACTGGTTTTGCTTAAAGCTTAGATTTCTTCCTGACCTAAGTATACAATGCAATCTTAACTGGAAGGTCGGTCTGTTGAAGTCACAGTACTATTGGAAACTTGGTAGATTGAGGTCTTGTAGCATGTTAGTTACACAGCTCTCATCACATGACTTGTTATCTTTCTTAATGAAACATGCTGCCTGCTGGTGTATTTTCTCAATGGCGTTGATGTCTTCAGAGAGATAGGGATCCTAGATAGAGGATCCTTTCTCCAAGATTGAGCGTACAAGGGATACACAGGAAGCCTAGGGTGGAACTTGCAAATGTCAGTTATATGGATACTTATGGTGATGTCAAGATATGGATTACAGGCTACTTGTTGTAGAAAGATGTTGTTTAGTTGGTAAAAGTGAGAAGACGTGTTACGGATACTGAGAATATAACATTACTCGCATTATAACGCTTATCCCACTTTACTAGTTCCTGTAGATAATTTTTTGAGTAAGGTGTGATCCTTGGCTGATTGTATGGTGCGATATAAAAGACAATTATTGGCAAAAGATGGACTTTAAATGTTACCCAGTCAGGAAGGTTGTTGATGCGGCACAGGAAGAGAAGTGATCCCAACACAACATGCATTGTAGAAAACCGGAAATTTTAATCAATTTTATTTAAAGTCGGCAAGACAAACAGTAAATAATATACTGGTACGCTTTAGATGAGCGTTCGAACTGACATGAATCAAAAACCCATCAATTATAATAAGTTTTATACACATATTATATTAGTAACTGCAATTATGTTACCAAAACGTGCATATATATATATATATATATATATATATAAACTCACATTCTGTCTTGTACATATTTAGAATTTAAATCAACATTATTATGGTTGGTGGAATTACTCCCAGTTCTTAGCTCCATAGCCCAATCTTTAGTGACCAGTATTGCCCATCACAATCATGTTGTCTTCTTTATGTAAACAGCACAGAAGTTTTATATATAAATACGAGAGATAACATGAATTTAGTGTTTAATTTATGACATAAAGCTTATAGTCGCTGTGTACCTGGCTGTATATCCAACTTCAATGCTCTCTTGGCACAAAAACAAGGCTCAACAACATTCATAAACATATACAAACACACAGACACATGAATATATAAATATTGCTTTCATCTAGGACAATAACTCAGTGGAATTCATTACCAACAATATTCACACAGTGTAGGCGTTCAAATCATCCCTGTGACTGCTTATAACATTGTTCTAAATTAGTTTCCAAATGTACACATTTTTAAATCTAACATGATTAAGCCTGACTACAGATCTGTTTTATCTCTCAATGTATTTATTGTAGATGCAAACCAGGGAGATGGCTTTAATCAACCAAATGCTCCTACAAAGCGCCGGAAGAAGTCACGGGTATGTTTGTCTCTGTGTGTAATCGCAGTCTTCAGTAATGCTACTGAGAACTGTTTGATAATTGGTTTTATAATTACCCGGTAGTTTATACTAATGTTATTAAGCTCAATTGTGAAATAAGCTGAAAGGTTATATGAACTGCTCACAAGTCTGCTTCATGTGTAAAATGAGTATTGGGTGTTGGCTTTGAGAAATGAACAGGTAGAGCTGGGGATCAAATTTGCAAGCTCTAGCATGAGGAGCCGAACTCTATCCACCACACTACTGCCTTGCTTTGTTTTTATAATTGGGGACTCTAAATTTAATGTATGTTGATTGGTTGACAAAATGTTATAAAGAAATCTTTGATACAAAGACAGATTGGTGCAGGTAGACGTCAAAATAGCCTAAGTAACCATTAAATTGCGATGTAACTATTTAAAGAAAATTACTGTTTATAACAATTTATTAAAAAGTACTGCTTACTGGGCTTTGGTAAATATTCATAGGCACTGTGCCTAATTTGATTGACATTATTGTAGCATTTGGTTGTCTTCGATATGTTGCATATATAAAATACATGATTTAAATGTAATTTGAAGGGAAAAAAGTAGACCCTGTTGCATGTAATCCATTTGCCAACATGAACAGGGCTATGCCTTTGGCATAAAGCTCAGCTAAAAACAAGAACATTATCTCTTAATTTTGTGGTACATTTGCATTTATTTCAAATGAGCATCTTGGTACTCCATAACCATTTTGTATTAACATTAATACATTTTTCTTATATTTCAGGCAAGTCCTGCGACCCCTGACCTTATTCCACCACCGATGCAGGGAGGCAATCCAAACTATGGTCCAATGATGGGTGGAAACCCGTATGATGATCCTAGAGGTTTCCCACCAAACTCCATGCCATATTCTCCAAACTCCATGTCCGCTGGAAGTCCCTATCCAAATCAAATGGGGCCTATGGGCCCTGGAGGTCAGATGCCACCAGGAGGGGGCAGAAACGGGCCCATGCCTGGTGGGCCAGGTCCATATCCGTACCCGGGCGGACCCTCCCACATGAATCATCGCATGCCGGTACCAGGGCAAGTACCGTCATCATTGGGCCCACCAAATAATGGAAAAATTTACCCGACGTCTGCATCCATGGTGTTCAATCCGTCAAACCCAAACGCGCCGCCGATATATCCATGTGGTATTTGTCACAAAGAGGTACATGACAATGACCAGGCAATTCTGTGTGAGAGTGGGTGTAACTTCTGGTACCACAGAATGTGTACGGGACTGACAGAGATGGCCTTTATGATGCTCACACAGGAAGTGTATGCTGAATGGGCATGTGACCAATGTCTCTCGACAAAAAATATCCCTCTTGTAAAAATGAAATCATAGTCACATAGTCTCTTTTAATACATTTTTACTGTTGTTCAAGACATATCTGAGCTAAAGATATTTTTTTTGTTTTCTACAGCACTTGTTGAATCTACATTTACCCACGTGGTAAACTATCAATTCTGTTTAGAAATGTTGTACATGAAGCTAGAGGGAATTTGAGAGAAAAATTCCGTGCACAACATGGTGGTATAAAAATTTGAGAAAAAAACACTTTTGCTGGATATAATATTTTTCTCTCAAATTTTAATTCAGATATGTAAAATCTTGTTATTTTGTTATATAATACAATGTTTATGATAAAATAATTTTGTTGTTGAAATACAAAAAAAATACTTTGGCCTAAACATTTGCCATAAATAATGTTATTTTATTAAGGTGTTGTGTTGATTAGGCCAGACAAAAAAATACCTGTGTTTAGGGTTATCTGAAAAAGTAGCAAAAATAAATTTGTTTGTAATAGTTCATTATTTTTATATTTTCTCCATAAAATAAAAAATAGAAAAGAAAAAATTGCTTTCCTATCTATCCTAATATTTTTTGGTCATGTAACCCTAAACATAGGTATTATATTTTCTGGCCTATGTGTATTCTCTACTACAGGGTTTAAACAACCTTGCACATTTTCCATTTGCTTAATAAATATAAATGTGTATATTTTTGTTCTGACTGTTGATGACCTGGGCTGTGTTCCACAAAATAACTTTAAATGAAAATTGCCGTAAGTCTATTTGACAATTACTACGTGGTTTGTTTAAATTTTGATTGACATTTAAAGTGATTGTATTTCCAGAATATATATCATTTTCTGCACGGTTTTAGCAATTTTGGATTCATTTCAATAGATATTAAAACTAATATGGATAAGTGTTGGTTTACGTTTACGATGATTTTTCACTTTAAGTTTTTATGTGAAGCGCACCCCAAGGGCCTACATTTTTAGCTGAGATTTCCATAAATTTAAAAAATCTCAATTTCTCTAAATGGTTACTTTTATATATTACACTTAAAATGACCACACAGACTTGTCAGAACAAGTCTTTACTTACTGGTAAAGGATAACTTGCTGTAATATAATCAATGTTATTGAAGTTGTAACATTCAGGGTTCTCCACAAGCCCTGGGGTAAGAACGCGCACACTTAAGGGTCTGCCCCAAAAACATTTTCAAGTGAAGAAGGAGCACTCATTAAAAATAATTTACATTTTATAACAAATAAATATACATTCAAATAAGAAAAGATTTGTACAATTGTTGATATAATTTGCACATATATATATATATTTGTATTATTCTTTTTAAAATAATGAACAGTTGATGCAAACATGATTTCGTAGAATCTGCACCATGCATACACACTTTAAATGTTGGTCTTGACACTGGATCATGTCTTTTATCTCATGACTTACATGACTTGTTACTGTACAGTAGTTTTGTTTTGTATTAAATGTATGTTGTTCAGTCCAAAGCCATTTTAAATAGTTTAACAGAATATTAGGGGTTTTTTTGTGTAACTCTACGCAAATATTGTTTTAACAATTATCATATTCAATTAAGTTTTAGCGAATAACTCGTGTTTTATTTCATTAATTCAAGAAGTCGCTATGGTGCCTTCTGCCTCTTTAGAAAGAGAAATGTGACACTGTGGGGGCACCATATAAACTTTGGGTCTTACAATCTGTTTAAATTGACAAATTCGGTACAATTTAATCTTGTCATCACAACACGTTTATTGGTCAGACACTGTATACAGTTTACATAGTCATGTCATCACACAAAACCCATTCATTGAATTGATTACATTTTCACAACTTATTCTTCTACCATATGATCTTCTCATTATTTGAGAAATGGTAACTTGGTATAGCTTGATTAGTATTCAATTCAATTGTAGCATTTTTGTCCCCTGCTTTGCGAAAAGTGGGAGACACTAATTTGGATCTGTCAGTCGGTCTGTCACACTTTGGTTTCCGTGCAATAACTTAAGAATGCCTGAACCAAATATTTTAAAGTTTTAGTACAATGTTTATAATGACAAAACACAGGCTAAGTTCGATTTTAAAGGTTGTGCCATTTGTCGTTCTAGAGTTATGCCTCTTTAATTTGCAAAAAAATCGTATTTTTGGGGGTTTCCATGCAATAACTTAGTTCCTGAGTCAAATCTTTTGAAATTTTAATACAAAGTGTATAATTACAAAACACTGGCTAAATTCAATTTTAGGGATTATGGCATTTGTCATACTTCAGTTATGTCCCTTTAATTTGTGAAAAAAACAACATATTTTCGGGGGTTTTCATACAATAACTTAAGAATGGCTGAATCAAATCTTTCGAAAAAAGCAGGGGATATAAATTCACGGACTTTGCTTGTTTTTTAATGACTGTTGTGTATGCCTATAAAATAAATAAAGTGATTATGTTAAATTTCATACAGTGTTCACTTAAGCACAACTTGGTTAGTTATAAATAGATCTTGACAAAAATTACACATTTTTGTTTATCTATCATCTATTATTGAATGAAAAACAGCCTACCGGTATATTGAATTATAAAATTGATAATTTTTATTCTTGCAGTAAACATGGTTGTCTTGCCACCCTGTCATATAATTTTTCTTTCAGTTCTTGTGTATTATACTATATACTAAACTTGAACATGATGCGCTTTAGTCCTGTTTTGAAATTCTTATGAAATTGCTCAGCATTTCCCTTTTAATGGCCATATTTTGCATTTTGAATGTGCTTTTACTTCTGTTTATCAATGTAGCATTTTAATTATGTTCAATTTTGGGGACATGTTTTTGTTAAATGTAGATATTTGTATATTCGTTAATTCGGTTGGTATATTTCAGTTTATCTTGTTAATATAAATTGAAACAAATCTATATGGAAAGTCTAGTGTCTGATTCCACTTAGAACTAATAAATCTATGCTCAAATTGTATCCAAGGACACCACGCTCACTGTTTAACAAGGTATTTTGATGAGTAATATAAACATTCCAAGTCTTTTGGACAATTAAAACATTCCAATATTGCAGGCGGTTTTATTGTAATTTTGTGTCATTTAAAGTCGAACTCGTTATATTCATCTCATTCTCTCAGAAAAAGAAACTGAATGGATAAGTTTGTATATTCGTTTGTTTTCTTCAGCATCTCGTTAAGGGCATGTATGGACAAAGTATTTATCCCATGGGGTGTAGCAGTAGTGCAGTGGATAAGGTGTTTACCACTTATGCCCGTGGTTTGCGGTTCGATTCCCAGCTTGACCCAATGTCTCAAAAATTACTCTCGGTCATGGTTCTTCCCAGTAAGTAGACTTGATAGCAGTTCATATTAGTTCTGAGCTTTCCGTAATCGAGTTAACATAAATTGTTATAGTGTATTTCTCAAGACACCTTACATGACAAAGTTGAACCATATACTCCCATATTTTTGGTCCGGTGCACTGTCACTAGACGCATTTCTTTTCTTTTATAAAGAAGTGTTTCGACTCGTCTTAAATGTTTTATTATGTTGTCAAGCTGTTTATCGTAGAGGTTTTATTATCTTTAATTAATATTGAACAACTTTTTATACTGCGATTTTAAATGTTTTTATTCATATAATTGTCATTGATATTTTATGAAATCCACAATTCCTATTCATCATAATTCTTACGAACTTACATTATTATTCATCAGGTTTTAAAACTGGATCTATTTGCTCTTGTCAGTGCATTTTAAGAATGCCCAATTTTAGGTGTTTTTTTTTTTATTTGTTTGTTCCTACATTTATCAAATGTTCTTCGTAGTTTGTAGATTTTTTTACAGCATCATGACCAAACCCACATAGTGGTCAGTTTTGTTATGTAGTTTATATAGATCTGATATTTACAAATCATGTTTTTTAATTATGGAAATAAAAATGAATTTCACATTGTTAATAATATGATGCAACTGTATTTTAGCTGTTTGTATAATATATTTTAAAAGCTCTTTAAATGGCACAATTAAATGGATGTAGTAAACAATGATTTTGTGTTATATCTACAAATACTCACTGACCTGTATTGCCAAAAAGATATCTATTTAAACATGCCAAAAATAATATATTGGAAATGGCTTTCCTTACTTGGGCTTTGTACCTAGGTTGAATGATGAAACTACAATCTACAAGGTCTCACTGAAGAATTACCTCCCTTACATGATGGTAGCAAGAATCTTACGCCTAAGAAATTAGAGCTGTGTAAAGCGGTTGGACAATTTTTTTGGTAAAAATGCATAAAATGTCATATTTCTTTGTGCATATGGGAACATTGGAACATTTTCATGATTTCTGCAAAGTTTGGATGATATTGAGAACTGTTTGATGAAGCTATAACAGTTTAAAGATGCATAGTGATACACTGCAACAAATGGGCAGAATTATCAAAAATGAAGGGGTGCCATCAAACCATCGAAATTGTGAAAAAGCAACCTGGCTCCTGTTTCACCAACATATACTTAAAAACTTAAAAACTTAAATCTAAGAAAAGCAGCCAGGTGATCATGATTTTAGACTGGTTCCAGTTATTCTGCATATTTTGTGAATTATATTGATTATGTAATAGATAAATAACCAGTCAAAACTTAGTTAAGTTTTTAAGTAATTAAGTAAAATGTTGGTGAAACAGAAGCCTGGTCAACCCTATGTTTTTTTCTGCATAATTTGACTAACAGAGGACTATCTATGAGAATAAGGCACTTTTAGAACCATTGGTAATGTATCCAGTGTTCCAGAAGTGCATGTCTCTATGGGTCTCACTACACAGTTGAATTTTGTTCTTTGTCCTATATAAAATAAGGTCTACTAAGGATTTCAATGGTAAAAAAAAAATTCCACATAGAATATTTTTTAAAGTGTTTTTTTTTTTATAGCAGGAATGTATACCCACATAAAAATGCACAATAACAGGTAGCTTGTCCACTTTGATTTTTTTTAAAGAGGGTGCAGTGACACCCTGAGCTTTTTTGAAAAAAGAAGTCCTCAAATGCTCATAAATACATGCATATGTTGAAATCCTATAAAAGTTACTTTTTTAACATCAGTGATGTCTTATTGCACTATATGCTATGCCAACTTTTGCTCTACTCATCTGCAGCAAGAAATGACCACTATGAACCATTTTGATAATATTGCATAACCAAAGTACATAGGTCTTTTTTTTTTAAGTGTAAGAATCTTGCTTCTGCGGCAAAAAAGGAGCATAACTGTAGTGAGACGTTAATGTAGAACAGTACAACATTAATTGGATTGTGAGACGTACTAGCACCAGGCAATAGAATTACAAACTATTACTATCAGACTATAGAAATACAAACTATTAGCACCAGACTATAGAAATAGAAATACAAACTACTACTACTACCAGACTATGGAAATGCAAACTACTAGTACCAGACTATAGAAATATAAATTACTAGTACCAGACTATAGAAACCCAAACTTCTAGCACCAGACTATAAAAATACAAACTATTAGCACCAGTCTATAGAAATACAAACTACTATCACCAGGCCATAGAAATACAAACTACTAGTACCAGACTGTGAAAATATAAATTACTAGTAAGAAACAATTACTACTACTACTACTACCAGACTATGGAAATGCAAGCTACTAGTACCAGACTATAGAAATATAAATTACTACTACCAGACTATTGAAATACAAATTACTTGTACCAGGCTATAGAAATACAAACTAATGGCACCAGATTATAGAAATACAAACTACTAGTACCAGACTATAGAAATATGAACTACTATTACCAGACTATGGAAATATAATCTACTAGCACCAGACTACAGAAATACAAACTACTAGCACCAGACTACAGAAAGACAAACTACTAGTACCAGACTATGGAAATAAAAAAAACTACTAGCACCAGACTATAGAAATACAAACTACCAGTACCAGACTATAGAAATACAAACTACTAGCACAAAACTATAGAAATACAAACTACTAGTACCAGACTATAGAATTACAAACTACTAATACCAGACTATGGAAATACAAACTACTAGAACCAGACTATAGGAATACAAACTGCTAGCACCAGACTAAAGAATTATAAACTACTAGTACCAGACTATAGAAATACAAACTACTAATACCAGGTCATGGAAATACAAACTACTAGCAACAGGCTATGGAAATACAAACTACTAGCACCAGTCTGTGGAAATACAAACTACTACCAGAATTGAAATATACATTACTTGTACCAGACTATTGAAATGCAAACAACTTGTACCAAACTATAGAAATACAAACTACTACTACCAGACCATGGAAATACAAACTACTAGCACCAGGCTATGGAAATACAAACTAATAGCACCAGACTATGGAAATACAAACTACTACTACCAGACTATTGAAATGCAAACTACTAGTACCAGACTATAAAAATATAAATTACTAGTACCAGACTATAAAAACTCAAATTTCTAGCACCAGACTATAAAAATACAAACTATTAGCACCAGTCTATAGAAATACAAACTACTATCACCAGGCCATAGAAATACAAACTACTAGTACCAGACTGGAAATATAAATTACTAGTAAGAAACAATTAAAAATGCAAACTACTGGTACAAGACTGTAACCAAGCACCTCCCACTTGTAAACATTCACTCATTATTTGTATGGTGGGGGAGGGAGTGAGTGAGAGTGTACCTTTTTTCAAGAGTATTTCAGTTACATAACGACAGCCGATGCACCTTTTCACCATTCCTGGGAGCCACAAAGCCGGTAACCAATATTAGCCATATCACATCTCTGCAAGTCACCGACTTCCTTCCCAGCATACTCAGATATGTTAGCTTCATGGTGGTAGTTCATGGCCAATCATCACAGAGATTGTGATAAAGTAGCTTATTAAAACCCCTGGATTGACCCGAAAGACACTTTACCAACTGGGTTAGCCATGCATCCAAGCTTTCTTTATTTTTCTTTAATCTTGATCTTTATAATTCAATGTAAACTAAGCACTTTCATAATTCAATTGACCTTTACCCTTTATCCTAGTAAACTGCAGAAGTCTGTGTTACACAAACAGTCTTCAGTATTCTGGGGCTCTCATATGGAACTCTATAACCCCAATTGTACAACAAGCAAAGAATATTGAAGAATTCAAAAAGAAATATTAAGCAACTCTCTTAAGAGATTATAACTAATACAGTGGTAGATCAAATAGCTCAATGTTTGTATAAGACATACAATATCTATGCTATATATTTGTCATAACATTGTATTTTCATGAATATCTTAGAAATGCAATGACTTTAATTATTTATGTGATTGTATGTATATTTAGTATTTGAATGTATTTGTTTTAACTATGCTTTGCTTTGTTGATAGCCCCAACGGAGAACATTTATTGTAATTGATTGATATACCATTGTTAAATAAAGAATTAATTAAAATACTATCATTACTATTATTACTATTATTATCATCATTATTCATTGTAATTATCATTGTAATTGTTATTATACTCATTATTATTATATGTATTCTTTGATATAACAGCCATCCAAATTTTTTTAATGGAGTTTTTCATATTTCAGGTTAAATGTTTAATTGGTGAATGAATACGAGTGGAGCCGCAGTCCTTCCTCAATGAACTTGCAAATTTTCTTACATACAGTTTTTTCCGACCAAGTGCGACTCAAACCTACAACCTCAGCAGTGAGAGGTAAGTATCTTGAGACAGCGTATTTGACCACTCAACCACAGTGGACCACATATTGGTAATATACAAGCAAAAAGAAACAGCCATGGAAATGTTTGTGACTTTTACTTCATTTTATGTGCAATAATGATTTTTGTTTCACTATAAATATTAACATCAACACATTATAGTTTTTAATTATGTACATACAGACATAACAGGGTATTCAGTGATATGATAATAGCACAAATATTGGCACTTGACAACGAGTTCCAAACTCATTATTTCACCTGAAAACAAAATAACAATTCTCTCCAGTCATCTCCTACAAAACATGCTTAAGTTAATTAATTGGTAATAGATTACAGTACAACCTGTATAAGCGGCCACCTCTATCAAGCAGCCACTTGTCTTAAGCAGCCATATTTTTTGTTTCACATTTATATGCTTTCAGTGCAAATTAACCTACATTAAACAACAACCTGTCTTAAAGGGCCATTTTGCTCCTAACTTTGATTGGCTGCTTAAGACAGATTTGACTGGATCTGCCTTTACTGTTTTGTGTTTCTGGTTGTATGTTCCATTTGTAAAACAAATTATTATTTGTGTCGAATTTGAACAAAAAAATATAAATTTTGTGAGAAATTTGAATGTTATGCAATTATAAAATAATGCCATATATTGAATGAGAATAATAACCATGATAATACACGATTTTGTTGGTGATAGCAAAAAAAATCATTTTTATCCAGGACCTGAATTTGGAAATTTATAAATCGGGGGTAAAATGAATTTTTAATATAAGTTCTGGGGTAAAGTTGAGAGTTTTTAGATGGAAAAAATTTAGAATTATGTTGTCAACAAAAATAAACAAAGTAAAATTAAGAGTTTTTAGATAGAAAAATTTAGAATTATGTTTTCAACAACAATAAACAAAGTAAAATTGAGAGTTTTTAGATGGAAAAATTTAGAATTATGTTTTCAACAACAATAAACAAAGTAAAATTGAGAGTTTGTAGATGGAAAAATTTAGAATTATGTTGTCAACAACAATAAACAAAGTAAAATTGAGAGTTTTTATATGGAAAAATTAAGAATTATGTTGTCAACAACAATAAACACAGTAAAGTTAAGTCTGCAGACAACAAAATCTGGAATTATGCTTTCAATAACAACATCCGTGTAAATAAAGTAAAGATGTCTTTCCTTTTAAAAGCACAAGAGAGTACAGGCAGTCATATTTATGATGCATAAAAACAGAAGAAACTTTTCAGTGGGAACCTTGGCTTATATTTCCCCTTTCCCCTACAAATCTTCTACTAATATATTACATTTGTAGTATATTTGTCAGATATATGCTGGACATACATGTATCCCCCAAAACTGACAGGCATACCTACAATTTCATTTCGACATCCATGAAAAAAAAAATTCTAACATTAATTTTGCGAGGCAAAAAAACATCATGTAAATACATGAGAAAAAAATAACATTTGTCATTTTCAGTGTTACAAATAAATCTAAACAGAACATTAAATAAATGATACTAGCGTCAATTTGTGGAGATAAACATATTTTTATTGTCAGTATACATATAAATAATTATTTATCAGTGTCTTATTTTACCTAATGAAATGATAGAACAGATTGACTATAATGAAAATGTTCCTTTCAGACGGTTAGTGAGGTAATAAGTATCAGACAAGACAAGATAAAATATTATGATACGTATACATTGCCGACTGACCTGACACGGTCGATAACAAGTCGATAACCCAATCAGCGATGGATATTGGTTGCTATACTGCCATTTTCCCAAGAGAAACGAACCATCTCTAAGCAAACACTACATTGTATTTACTTGGACAAACAAGGCCACGTCGCCAGTGGGCGGAGGGGTAATTGCTCTAGCGTCGGGTCAAGTGCAGCCACCTTTTACACATCTTTGTAAATTTAATTTCACCAGCAAATATATTTTTTTGTTATTAACATACAATACTATTTAGCCATATGTTGAAGACAAATTTTACTAAAAAAAAAAAAGTTAAAATAGTGCCAAAAAAAAAAAAAAAGACGGAACCTTTTTTAACAATAATTTACTACCAAGAGCTTCCAGTGGTTTGAGAAGACCCGCATCAGCAAGCATTCATTTTACTCATTCTTTGTTGACCCATATGCAACATATTTTCGAGTGTATTGTACACTTGGATTATAATACCAAAACATGTAGAAAATCTTGTCATAATGAGCATTTATACAAACACCATATTATTATTTATCTTTTTGTATAAATGCATTGTCTGAGACAAGTTCTAATGCAGTTATGAGATAATTCAATTTTATATTTTATTCATAATTCAACAACTAACGTAAAGTTTGGTACAATTAAACAAATATTAAAAAAACTATAGTTTCAAACTGGGACTTCAAATAAAATTTCTTTTTAGTATCGTTAAGTACATGTACCAATAATTTTCCAATTTTATATTTTTTCTCCATTATTCAAAAACTAAATTAAAGTCCGGTTATAATTAAAAAATATTTAAAAAAAAACACCATAATATTAAACTGGGATTTCAAATAAATTTCTTTTTAGTATAAAAAATTACCAATAATTTTCTAGTTTATCAACACATTCTTCATGTAGACATTATTCATTTCACAATGAAATGATCTGGAAATGTTGAAGTCCAATTTCCTATATAGATATTGTATGTATGGGTTTTAGAAAGTTAGTGAATATCAGTCTTGGTCCGATTTATCTGGTCGTGCTTAATAAATTTAGGCCGTAATTTCCATTCTAATTTCAAGTTTTTATATCAATTTACAATTACACGTATAAAAACAATGAATAATTATAAAACTATTTTAAAAAAGAAATGTGTCCATAGGGCACATATGCCCCAGCTATGTTTGTTAATTTTATTAAATATTAAGGCAAAAAAGGGGCCACAACTCCTGTAAAATTTGAAAGACATGGACAAATGTTAAACTTGATTTGTATTTTATAATTTCAAAGCTTCACACCAAATAAATATTAAACACTGTTTCAGAAGTAATTCATAGGAAACAAATCTGATGGACAGACAAATGGACGGATAGGGGTAAAACTTTATGCCACTTCACCATTCTTTGAATGGCCACAGCATAACAATAAATATTTCAACAATACAAAATAAATATAAGAATATAACATATCACAGCCTTGGCTGCACAACAAAGTTCATCTATATCACAGACAGAGATTAAAAATCGTAAATTCTTGACGTGAAGAAGAAACATGCATACTAGTATTTCCCCTTCACACAATACTGTACGTTTAGTCATGTTGTTTTTGCATATGTAGTCTGACAGTGAAACAACAATACACTGTTTATAAATAATATTTCATTAATTTTTATATGCACTGCCTACAATTAATATTCCATTTCAATAACTCTTATATGCACTATCAATAATATTTCAGTTAAAAATACTCTTATATGCATTGTCTATTTAAAGTAATATATCATTTTCATAATTCTTATATTCAACACAACCTAAAAGACATTTTGGCCTAAAGAAGAAAAGAAACATGATACCACGGAGTTATAAAGCATTTAGTGATTCTACAGGTTAACGTTGTTTTCCTACAGTTGGCAAGGATGTCTTTTCTGGCATACGAGACTGGGAAGTCCTGATCATATGGGGGTTCCATATAATGGTACAAGCTTCATTTACATGAATAAAATATATATATTTTTTAATGAAAATAAAAAGGGTCTGGGCGTCATGAAAATTAGGGGGCAGGCAGGGATGATTATCTAGCAATTAATTGATTACGACCCAACATCATTATTTTTAAAGAATGTTTAGCTCCATGTCAATGTTTTCTATGGCAATCTGACTCATTTATTTTAGATTTAGATTGATTGCTAAGAAAATTCAAAGCTTTTAAGAATCGCTGCAGAGTCCACTTCCTGGGTAGAATCAGTAATGGATGTTTTTTGTTTTTTTTAAAGAGGATTTGGATCAAGCTTGGTATCAAATCCGCAACACTCTATCCTCTACACTACCAGGCCGACACTTTTACTTAAAAAAATATATATCTAGGTGAAAAAATATCTAACAAGTATGAGTTGCGAATATGGAAACTCAGCCTTCCAGCCAAGATACATACAAATAGCTTTGCAGAGACTCTTTGTTTTCATATGCATATTTTATCCTTGCAGATGATTTCCCAATCCACAACACACCATTGTTAACGATTCACATTGTGTATAACTAGTTATCCCTCATAGCAAAAGATAACCATACAAAGGTTATATGATATTACGCTTATGTATCTGAACTTACTATGGGGTAATTAATTATCTTTAAAGTTTCTATTGTCTTACAGTAGTTAATGTCTTTGATAATATCATAAATATGATGAGTTATGGTTCAAACTTGGCCTTTTTTTGTGAATTTTATCTGGCTGGTCGTTGTTACTTTAATTTCAATCACATCATAATCTCTAGCAACATATCAAAATATGAAAACTCATTCAATGAAAAGTATTCCTGAAACACACTTGTTAAAATGCATTTTCATATAATGCAAAATGTTTTTTTTTGTGTTTTTTTTTTTTGTAAATATAATTTACACCAATAAACCTGAGAAAATGCTCTTGCATCTTGACACAAAAGTATATTATTAGCACTAGACTTGTAGTAACAATTATCCAGGATTTGATGAAAATACCACAGAAATATTGGTGAAGGTGGCCAATTGTGAGTCACTCTCATGACAATTTCTCCTTCCCCTTTGTCATCTCCAATCTTTATGATAATACTGTTATACAGGGCATTCAAGGATACAGCTACCAAATGGCATTGTCAATATCCACATTGTAAATATCTGCACTGTCAATATCTGCATTGTCAATATCTGCATTGTCAATATCCACATTGTCAATATCCGCACTGTCAATATCTGCATTGTCAATATCCACATTGTCAATATCTACACTGCCAATATCTGCATTGTCAATATCTGCATTGTCAATATCCACATTGCTCACTGACCTTGTCCTGGGCATCTGGGTGCTATCACTTTCACCAATAATAGTAAGTTTAATATAAGCTAATTTATCAGAAACTATCAGCTAAAAACTATTGCATGATTCTCCCTCATTTCCATCTGCCGTAAGCGTATGTTGTTTGAGGCGCCCCGTATTCTCTGTGACTTGGTTGAGCGAAGTGACGATGAGTGCTGGTCTGACATCGTGGAATGATGGGAGCCAACGCGACTGATAGATCCCGTCGATGCAGAGTCAGGATGTCCAAGCTCAGGTCGCTGTATAACCGGGGCTGGACCTTAAACAAATAACATCCACACTCAATTATTGAGAAAAACAGGCAAGACAAGAAAAAAAAATTTCTCATTTATAATGTCAACAAAAGGAAAGTCTGTTTTGCAGTTACAATACTTTTTAATATTATTCATTCACGATGTGTTATTTTTAAATTTTATTTTTGACATATGCAAATAATCATTTCTGTAACTGCGAAATTTTGAATGGAAATAATTCATAGCTTCATATATGCATAATGACTACAAAATGTTAATTTAATCAGAAAAAATTGAGTAAGACAGATAATATTATAATATTCAAATATAAAGTATACTTCATAATCATTATCCCTAGTTTTTAAAAGTGTCTCCTTAATGAGAGAAGTTCTAACCTATATATTAGCAATTCGAGCCCCTCTTCACTTAACTCAAGCAAATTTTCAGGTTTTTGTATGAACAATGAAGATACCTACAAACGTTTGTCTAACACCAAGTTCATGCACATTTTCTTAGGCCGTAGAATGTACTTATGATGATGTTAATGGCACGCTTAAAATCAGTTTTTCGAGTTGTTTTCAAATTTTATGTTTAAGAAATTTCTTTTTTATGAATGTAAGTGAAACTGGGTCCTGGCTAGCTGGTCAATATTCTGTTGATACATGTACATTTATACACATATGCTATCTCATGTAGCAGTTGTCTCTGTTTTCACTGAAGGCTCTTTAACTACACCAAAAGTATGCCAGGAACATTAATAATTCCAATAATAATGAAAACAAGTTCAGATGTTTTTCCTAGTACACCTTTCGATACAACACTGCCAGTGATAAAACTCTAGCATGCTTAAGATACATGGCCAGCAATATATTTTACTAAATTACCCATACATATTATAAAAAATGAACTCAATTGCAAAATGTAACAAATCTTCTGCGATTTGTTTGATTATTCAACATCATTTTTATGCCATCGAGGGCTAACAGACAATCAATTTATCTAACCACTGTTTCCATGAAACTTAACCAGTTCTCGATGACACCCATCTCTGCAAGTAATGGATAATAATAATAATGGATAATTATACAATTTCCCACTTAAATCAGAGGTAAGAAAAGAATGAAAATGAGACCATGTCAGAATATTAATCATCACGGAGACTGTGGCCGTGATTCAAACTCGAGACTAAACTGAAAGTCAGATGCACTACCGGCTCAGCTAACCAGGCCCGGTGAGCTTTATTGAATGATTATAACAATGTGACAACTACTATGACATCAAGTGTAACCGCCGGGCCCGATTAGCTCTGTCAATCCAGGGGTCGTGAGTTTGAATCCCCGCCCGGCAACAGTCTCCAAGATGATTGATATACGACATTGTGTCTCATTATCATTCGTCTCTCACCACTGATTCAAGTGGGAAAGTTATCAGTTACTTGTGGAGATGGGGTATGCTCGAGTACTGGTTAATCCCAGGAAACAGTGGTTAGGTTAACTGATCGTCTGTTAGCCCTCAATGGCATAAAAATGATGCTAAATATTCAATCAGTCAATCAAGTGTAACCATCAAGTGTAACACTACCTGATACTACAGACAGCCCTGGCCCGTGCTGGGAAGGAAATCGTGGAAGGTCTGAAAGTATACAACAACAGATGGTCATACTCATGTCACTGGATACAGTTCATGTGACCATAAATGCAGGTATCGAAGTAGATTTAAATTATAAGGTTATTTAAGTAAATCATTACTTTATCTGTAATTTATTTATGGTACATGTATACATACTTCTGCCTACAGTCGTAATTTAAAATTTAGTCCATAACATGATAAAGCAAGACAAGCACCACAAGACCTTTAGGTGTGACATATTGCACGTCTCTTAAGGAGCCTTTTAATGATTTTGGATTTTGGATATCTCATTATGGACAGCAGATCAAAGATCCACACCTTATTGAATCAGGCTATACAAGACCTAGTGCTTCTATCCTAGCTTGAACACATTAGTAATTACCCGACACACAAAATAAATGTGGATGAGGTCCTGGACAATGGAAACACCCTGATTTGTGTCGGGTATGTCCCACATAAACAATGTCCTACTCGACAGGGGAAATAACTTAACAGTGTCTATCTCTCTCTCTTCTGTCATAGTGTCCATATATTTGAAAAATATAGAGCTTAGCATTTTTCATAACAGAATGATGCAAGTAGAGAATTTTATCCACATTAATGTGGCTTGTATACTATATATTTCCTATAGAAAAACAAACTCCAACAGCGGGTTCCCTTATACAATACATGTACACATATTATTGATGCCTGTGGCTGCAGATTTTGTTATGGACTAAATCTATTTATAAACTAGATGTCGCTCAAAATTACAAAAAAATATAATTTTACGATAAAATATTGATATACAAGTTACAAAATGCATAATTCTTTTACCACATCTTCTTTTTAACAGCAGTATGCAAAAAGCACAGTGATTAGAGTGCTTAAATACTAAATGTGAAGTATAAATGTTTATATATATATATATAAAGAAGTGTTTGACATGTATATAACCAACAGTGAACATACAAACACTTCTCATTCTGCTGTTATATGTGTGAAGAATATGAAGCGTAATACATAGTGAAGAGATAACAGTCAAGGACAGCTGCAGCTGCATTAGTATTCATTATAATCAGTCACAGTAAGGTCATAATAAATTTTAATTGCTAGATTATCATCCCTGCCTGTCCCCTAATTTTCATGTCACCCTGACCCTGTTTATTTAAAAAAATAAAATCACCTCCCCTCTTTAAAAAATATTTGGATGATAATCTAGCAATTAATTTATACTGGCCTAATACATACATTTTATCATTACATAATATTATAGTATTTTTGAAACATAAAAGTGCTTAAAATCTGCACATTGAGTTAGTGTGTAAGAAATTATTTTTTTTTTATAAAAAACTGTTGTTGCATAGAACTACGGTAGTAAGTATGGCATAAAACATTAACAAGCAGTTATGGCACAATGTAGTATAGGAATCTGAAAGTTTATAAATTGCCACTTTGTACATAGACAAATGATGGAGCTTATGAAGTTACAGGAAATATTAATTATGATATTTAGATGTCTCAAGGTAGGAAGGTGAACACTGCATAATTAACACATTGGGTAACCAAGGTTACCATGTGTCATACATAGATATAATACTATCACTAGTAAATAGAGTGAGTGCTCGTTTAGTATCAAATTTATTAAACGAGTTTGCAAAAAAAAATTTTTTCGAGGTTCTGCTGAGCATTTATCATCAATAAATGAGCATGAATGTAAGATTCTTTTTATCACATAACTTGGGAAAATGGTACATTTACCATTTATTAAACAGATCATCTTTAAGGAATGAAAATAAATTGGGCATAATAGTTCCTGTCAGTTGTCATATGACATATTGTCTCAAAAATAAGGTCACATTACCACGACAAATCAATGTAATTTCTATATTCGGGCAAGTCGGAAAGTTGTTCGGCATTTTACACTCATAGATGAATCAGTAGTGATATTACACTAGCTTAATATCAAAAATATATCGTGGTGTATTGTCATAAATGCAGATTATGAAATGGCAAATTAAATGAAAGTATGGCAGATTGTTAGTCAATACAAGCTTATATCTTATAACAAATGACAAGCAAATGACAATAAATGAAGGAAAACAAGCAGTTCATTAACAAGCATCTAGAAAGATTGGTTATACATGTTTTACAACATTATTTATGAATATATAAACTCACACTACAAAAACACAGTGAATATAATCATATATTAGTTCATGGAATATACTTTATAAACTAAGAACACACATTACTTTAATAGCTTTTTTTTCTTGTTAAAGAAATGAAGGACTTGGATTTATGGATAAGCATTCAACTGTAAGTTTGTTGGTACAACATACCATAAGGGTTTGTTGATATTACATAACTCAAAATACCCTTATCAATCTCTATGTCCTTTGTTCAGAGCTGTGGTATTTGACATATAAGATGCATTTTAAATTCTATTTTTTTCTTTTTCCTTTTCATTCAGATCCCCCCACCCCCAACAAATCATTGACCATTGATCAATGTAGGTGTCAATTTCCGCAAAGCATGCATAGTTAGTTTTAAACTTATTTATTTTACATCGATTGTGAAACTAGTTATTACAACTTATATAAATCACGCTCGAAGTCTTCCTGGGTAGAACCAGTACTAAGCATTATGCGGAAATAGTGTCTTGCTCAAGGACACCACACATAGCCGTGGAGGAGGACTGAACCCACAACACTCTGATCATGGGTTCAGTGCTCTACCACTAGACGATGCGCTCCATGCATAGTTTAGTGATATTGGTTACTGTTATATTGCTAGATCATGCTTCATTATTCAGCATAACATTCATGCTTATAAATAAAGATAGAGGACCTTAAAGGAAATCCCATGTTTAGTTTACCCGACCATTTGGGCGTGGGTTTTAAGCCGCGAGCTGATTTACTATTGACCTTCATTTGGTATACCCTGCAAACAGTCATACAGTTGTAGACATGAACCCCTTGGTAGACATACAATTTAAAATATTTCATACAATACAGTCAAACCTGTCTTAAGCAGCCAGTCATAGGAAGGAGTGAATGTGGCCTTTTAAGACAGGTTGGTACTTAATACAGGTTAATTTGCTCTGAAAGCACATACATGGGAAATAGCGAATGTGGCTGCTTTAAACAAGTGGCTGCTTAATAAAGATGACAGCATAAACAGGTTTGACTGTAGATTAAATCTTAACACAATTTCTTTATATAACACTATGGCACGTTTACCGTCATGTAATGAAATTTATTTTTCTGTTGAAGCAACTGACCAGTCAGCGAGTTTGTACGTCGCTGCTATGTGACAGTATCTGGCAGGGACAGCAAGGACTGTTTCTACAGTCTAGCGATCTACCCAACAAGGATGACCATATATCCAATGAGAGCATGCAGCCATTAACCCAGTTAGATCAGTAATGTTTTAATGAGGCCAGTCAGCTTCCCAATGAGGAGTCTATGGGCAATTTGACCTTCCTAATCAAGTTTCATTACTAAAATGCACACTTAAGTCCTCTATGGATGTGTGGTCTAAGGCGCTGTCTCAATATCACTTAACTATTACCGTTAAGGTCGTAGGTTCAAGTCCCGCTCACTCCAAAAACTTTGTGTAGAAAAGTTTGCAAGTTACTTGTGGAAGGATGGTGGTTCTACTCAGATTCATTCTGAGGTCTTCCTTCACTTATAAAACTTATGCCATTTTATTTTCATGGTGACACTACTTAATTTAAATGTGACATCTATTCAAGCTACTGCTTGCAGATTGACAAGGTGAACAAGTACACATCACATTCTATTAGCTTTTAAACATTTTCATCTTTAATATATCAATATTGAATTAATATTTAAGTGATCACCATTTGTAAAATAGACCACACGGGAAGGAACAAAAATCAGAACAAATAGCGCATAAAATCATTACACATTTTATCCGATAGGTTTGTGACCTGGCACTCATAAATATTACATGTAAATCCGTAAAATAATTTCGGATGTCCAAATGTAAATAGTGATATTACTGCTGATAAACCGATAC
The DNA here is from genome assembly GCA_029582155.1 of Panopea generosa. Taxonomy (NCBI): domain Eukaryota; kingdom Metazoa; phylum Mollusca; class Bivalvia; order Adapedonta; family Hiatellidae; genus Panopea; species Panopea generosa. Next base: position 36,599,989 of record CM055906.1, read on the forward strand.
CAATACATTGTTGAATCGGCAACGTATCACATTCACGAACAAGTCTGGAGAAGGCGTTTAATCAAACGCCTGAACATACTGACGAAGGTTAATGAGTGCCAGGTAAAACTTTACAGACAATAGACGTATATTGTAGATTCACTACAAATGACTTTGAACAATTTTTTTTAAATAAAGAACAAGCCGTCAGACGAGTATGTGAAGCCAACTAATCAATATTACCTGCAATTCAACAATCCCCCAAATGTTTAATATCATATCTCACAAATGTATGGTTCGTATACCCAGTTTCTCAATCACTGTTTACAACACTAGCCCCCATAATGCAATATTGGCGGGCATACACTGAGGGACTTTGCAAAATGCAAAATTCTAATTGAGAATGTCTGAGATGGGTTGTAAAGATGCATTATCCCTCATCAGCTACCACCGAGAAATGTTACTTGAGTTTTCTCATGCCTTGGTTCAGGAGAGGAACAAGATTTCCTAACAATGTATTATAAATATTGTGCTTTTAATGAGGCAGATATGTATTACCCACACTACTGTAATTGGTAGTTACAACCGTTACTAATTACAAAAATAGTGATTCGGGTAATCGCTGTTTGAAACGTTGTTTCTAAGGGAATTGTTAATATTTTCAAATAAAACTCACTTATGTTGACGTAAATTGTCAAATTTAATCAAAATTGATAAGCAAAAAACTTTTTTGTCTGACCATTGCGCTTTTAAAGTCCTTCAGTGTACAGTACATGTAAATACAAAAGTAGTCATTTTGATGTGACTGTTGCACATTGTGAGAAAGGAGAGAAAACTTTGACAGAATTGCTGAGGTCTACAGGAGGGGGTGAGTACACTGTTATAATGTGATCCTGTGTGGATGGGAGGAATACAACCCCTGGTCATCTGGCGTATATCATGTGGCTCGCACAAAATTCTCTGTCAATTCAGGTATGACTTTGTTGATAGTTTCTTCAGACACTTTATATGGGATAAAGTTGTGATACCACTGCCGTCATGTAGTATTTCAAACTTATGCAGTTTATTAAAATTGTTAGCAATTTTCCAGAATGATGATATCTAAAATAATGTCTAAAGAGATGTAAGGGAGTTAACTCCACTTCTCTTCTGTATACTGGTCAAGCTATTGCTTGAATATTTAGTCTCATTTTCGTGCAATTGAGGGCTAACAGGTGATCATTTAACCAAACTACTCTTTCCTAGGATCCTGGAATGTTAACCAGTACTATAGCACGCCAATTTCTACTTGTACATGTAACTGATAAATTAACCACTTGAGTCAGTGAGGAGAGACAAATGACAATGAGACGCAATACCGGCTGTGGCCGGATGGGGATTCAAACTTGTGACCCCTGCATTGATAGTCAGATGCGCTACTGACTGAAATAACTGGGCCCGGCACTAATTGGAGAAAATATCAACAATTTTCTAACCGGAATTGAAGGAAAATGTTTGACATTTTGGAGAGACTTCATGATCACACTTATTACATAACCGAAGGTTGTTTTCCAAACATGGTATTGTACACATTGCCTGTATCCAGAACAAAATAGTTTCGGGTAGGATGAAGGAGGGATCTTCCACCTAGGTATGGTGTTTTACTGCCATCTAGAATATTTACCAAGGGAAATAAATGTTTATATGGGCTAAGTTTGATAAAGATCACATCATACAAATGGTAAGTTTTGTGTGGTTTTAAGGAATAATTCATGGCCTGATGCTAAATGGCACTCTCATTTAAACAAACTGTTCTTACAAAAATACCATTTAACTAAATGCTGTTTAGCATTGTTGTGAATTTTTTAAGCATTCCTTTCACATAACAGGAATCTTGAATTGACAAGTTTATATTATAGAAATTAAAGAGATTACAATGAAAACACTCTGATATTTGTTATATAACTTACTTGATATGTCCAAAACTCACATGCAAGGTGACATGCATTCAGTTTAAGTGACCAAAAAAAAAAAATTACATTCAAAACTTACACATGCAATTATTTGGATAAAAAAGATAGCCATTTAATAACAGTACCAGTAGTTTAAAGTGACAGTGCATAATGTTATTGATGGACCCAATATCAATCTGAACAATTGATCTTGGAATCAGTTAAAAATAAAAAAAAAATAAATATGAAATTTATTTTTCTTTCAAACAAATCACTTGATCAATAATTGCTGATGCATAAATTTGGACAACTAAACATTTTTTTTTCCAAAACCAGGTTCCCCTTCTACATAACTGGACATAGCACTACTCAACTGCATAAATTATATCAGTGCTAACTGTTGTTACTACTATATGTTTTTACAGTTGTTCTGTAATATTATGTAACTTTTCACTGATGCACCAGATATGTGTGATAGCCAACTACCAGTCTGTCATATTCTATTCACTTTTATTTGTTTTTGTAGCCCTTGACAACATTTAGAAAATAGTTTTCATTTCTTTGAACATTTTTTTTTTCATCTTGCATAGAAAAATTGTTGTAAACCGTTTGTGCTGGTTACAACAAAAAAATGAATGAACAAATTTTTTGGCGACACTCACTCCTGTTGAAGAAACAGGAAATGAAGCGGTTCAAAAGACATCATGATGTAACAGTTTGTGGTAGCTGGGTTTTACACCTGACTGGTAATCAGAAAATACATGTGTTCAACATGAACACGGTCTATACAGTACCCTGCCCTCCGATGAGATGATACTGCCAGAGTGGGTTTGACTGGTATGCTGCCCGAAAACCTGACATGGGACAATCAGAGAACACAACTGAGACACAGTCACATATACATTCATGTTAAAATGACATCACAAACACAAATAAACTAAAAAAACTGACTTACAGCTTAATTATCAGAAAGATGCAATCTTTAATACAAAACTGTGTTATACGTTCTGTATCAAAACAATGACTATACTAAAAGATGACACAAATACTACATGTGATTAACACATGTAAATGGATCTGTGTTGTTTAAAAGCAATACTCGTTTACTAATTTAACATTTTGAATCAGCGGTGAGAGACAAATAATAATGAGACACAATTTGTATACCAATCATCACTTTTGACTTTTGCGGTCGGGGGTTTTGAACTCGCAACCCCCAAATTGACTGTCAAAAGGCGTAACCGACTGAGCTAATCGGGCCCGGCATTGTAAAACATGCTTTAGCATATATATAAAGCATATACACCTACCAGTATATCATTTGTCGAAGTCACTCACTTAATTACACCACCGGCCATATCATTATATTAATCAAATTAACTACTAGAATCATATGAGTACCACTCATATTTCTAAATAAACTGTCTGACCTTAAAACACAACAAGAGGCCCTAGAGGATCTGAATCGCTCTACTTGCAACAGATGCTACATGTAAAATATTTAAGGTCTAGGCCCTGAACTTTCAGAGAAACTGTTTTTTAAAATTTCACTTAAAATGTGCTTCTAAGCCCTGTGGAGGTGGCATTTGTGGTCGAATCACGCTAGTTCGAGAACTCGTCTGATATCTTGTGGTTATATAATTACTCTGCAAGTTTGATTAAGATTCAATGAAAAATGAAGGTGCTATCGTGTCTACAACATTTTCCCTTTATTACTCTATGTAAAACAGTGACCCCTATGGCGGCCCCAAATTTGACCCCAGGGACCCGACTTCAACAACTCTTTTAAGGGGCCCTATGCAATGCTACTTGTAAAATATCTAAGATCTATGCCTTGAACTTTCAGAGAAACTGTTTTTTTAAATTTTACTTAAAAAAATGTGCTTATAAGCCCTGTGGTGGGGGCATTTGTGATCGAATCATGCTGGTTCAACAAATTGTTCAAGATCCTGTGGTTATATAACTGCTGTGCAAGTTTGGTTAAGATTCAATGAAAAATGAAGGTGCTATCGCATCTACAAGAAAAATATTAACAGAAGTATTGACGTAAGGACGATGACGGAAGACGGACAATTTATCATGACAAAGATATAAATTTAAGGGATAGAAACTGTATTCTAGTACAATACCAAATGTCAGTAGTAGTGAGTGCCGAGTGAGTATTAATTATTTGCGCACACCTGCCAGATAAAATTTAGATGCTGCATCAGGGTTTTGTGAATTATAACAGAATAGAGTTCTACCTACATTAACTTCAGTATATATTCAAACAAAATTAAATCATGTTAAAGTGTATAGCAATTATAGTGAAACAAACTTAAATGTCTATTTTGACATCACCACTTTAAACCTTTTAAGTATTTACTTATTTATTAAATCATGATAAAACATGACAATGAGCTCATGAAGACAAAGCTCTGAGTTTATAAAACTTTTTCCATGCTTAACTCAAAATTCATACACAAGCACTATTTCCAGGATTCAGATAAAAATCCAAATAAAACTGCCTTAGCCTAAAATTGTGAAAGTAGATGTATTAACCCTTTACTCCATAGATACGCGTTTTCTCACACCAATCACCGAAGGCCTTTGAAAACAGTGCAGGAAGAGTTCAGATTTCTCGTAACAAGCAATCTGAACACTTCCTGCACTGTTTTCCACTCTGTCAGTTAATATAAACATAATTCAACCATTGCTGATACGTGGTGAATTAATGCTTTCAATATTATAGGTGTCCAAAGGCGTCTTTAGGAAGTAAAGGGTAAAATTAAAATGAAGATTTGAGGTATTTACATAAATTTCCTTATAATAATTTCATTCATATTTTTAGTTGAGCAATTTGGAATAAAGTTTTATAACCTTTGACCTCTGGAATGAACAATCAATTCATAGGAAACAAATCAGATAGACTGTGGTTTATAGTGGCCATTACTCCATTGCTATACTGGAACTTCAGCACAGGTCAAATGTCAATTAACATCAGAAACAAGCCAGGCTCAGCCTGAGATTTGTTCGATGATGAACAAGTTAACATATACATTGTAATAACATATGCATGATGAACTTGACACAACAAACTTTAACTATATATGGGTTGATAAAAGTGTTCAAGTATGTGAAAACAAAACAAGACGGCTATCATCTCTCCCAGCCAAGGCAAATCAATAATTCCTTTAAGGTAGTATATCAGGAAAAAATGCTATAAATGTCTTAAAAAAACAGAATTATTATTAAATTGGATACAAAGCATCTCATTAACATAGATCTATAAATATAATCCAAATGGTGTGGTATATCAAAACCATTGAAACTAAAAAACCATATTTTAATCAGAGTGGTAAACTTGAAATCCCCGTTCTTAACATACACAGCATTTTAATACTGCTTGATTACCATCACATTAAAAATTTTCCCAAGTCTGCAAAAAATCAGACCTGTCCCCAAAACTTGGGTGAAAACCCTGAATCCACCTTTAATCCCAATTGGCTGGATCAAGATCGAATATGGTTATGAAACTACTCTATAAGTTTGCTGAAGATCCAATGAACAATCCGAGTGCTAGAGTGTACATAAGGGTAAAGTTATCGGAAGACAGACACAGGGCAATCAGAAAATAAAAATATCTGAAAAGAGATAAAATAAATATAATCTGTTGAGCAGTTTCAATGTAGTCGTTTAAATAAATTGTCGACAATGATGATGGATGATGATGAAGAGCTTACTACAGATATGACAATGACATTCAAATGAAACTAATTTTACAAATTAAATTACACAAAAACAAAAAAAAGAAATCTATCAGTAGGTGCCGTATATAATGTGAGAACTAAAACTGATTACATGTGTATCTGTGAATACAAAATATTATTATGAGATAAGACTACTTCAGACAGCATGTGTCATTATCCGTGTACTTCCTGTTTGAGGACAACCATGTTACGTGTAAGCTGACAATCATACTTGACAAAGGACAATGTACAAAGAATCCTTATTTCTTCCATTTCAATTTTATCCATGCCAACATGGGAAGTATGTAGTGGCAGAGCAACAAACCCAGTATTGGAGTCAAAGGTTTGATCTCCGTCACAAGCGTTGTGTCCTTACACAAGCCACTTTATTAGTATAGACTTAGTGCTGGTTGTACCCAGATTTAGTGCTGGTTGTAACCAGACTTAGTGCTGGTTGTACCCAGGAAGACTTAGAGAATGATTGTCTAAGTTGTATGAACAATTTTCACAATCAATGTAAAATAAGTCAGTTTATACCTAATAAGTCATCCAGGTGATATATATCAAAGGGAGAGAGCTGCTATTCAAACATCAATTTATTCTGCAATATGACACTTAAAACAGTGCAATATAAAATATGTCAAGTACACAAGGTACCTAGCAAAGTACCGATAATAATTTAAAGAAACCTCCTAAATGATCACATTGAGAAGTCTTATTTGAATTATCATCGGTTCTTTTTTTGTTTTTTTCATTTCTTTAATGCTAAAAAATTACACAGCATTTAATGTTGCCACTGTTTTTTGACAATCTCTAAATTGTTTGGCAGACTACTATAATGCACTCATAATTTTGAGGTGAAATATTAGGCTGTTTTCAGGGTAACTAGATGACACGAAGCCTAGATTTTATACTTATTTTAACATAACTGTATCATAGCTGTTTAAATATCATCAATCTCCCTTTTAAAGAAATATAACATACTAGCAAACCATAGAAGTAAATAACATAAATAAATATAATTAAAATAAAATTTTAGCAATTCAAGTAAATGTCCTTGTGCCATGTCAAATGACTTTTTTTCTTTATGGACTTGATATTTGATTATTTTTTTGTGTTAGGCATGTACGACCACACTCACACATTTCACACACACAAGAGTACTGTAGAATTATGGGATAGCGCACAATTAAACTGGTTACCTTGGCACTAGTTTTAATCTATTTTATTATATTTTTTTCACTCTAACATGATTAGTTTTAGTAAATGTCTAATTTTCACAATAACTATTATGGTCAGTACACACCAAAAGCTTCCTGGAAACATCTTGCTCATGCAATTCTGCTGTGCACAATATAATAAGTAGCCCCCCACCCCCCACCACCCCAGCCCCTGGCATGCTCAAATAGGAAATTCAGAAATTTTTAAAGACACAGTGTTTGTAAGAGTCATCATTTTTAATCTTGGATGATGACCAAAGAAGACAAATCTGTTTCAGCAACAACCATCATTTTTTATCTTAGGTCACAGACGAGGAAAGAACATAAGTCTGTTGTTTGCATGGCGACTGTTTAATCTTAGGAGGTGACTAAAGACCAAAGCACAGAAGTCTGTTTTCAGCAACAGCCATCATTTTTATTCTTAGATGATGACCACAGAACACAAGTTTGTTTTAGCATAACCATCATTTTTATTCTCAGGTGATGACAAAATAACAAAATTCTGTTTTAGTATGACCATCATTTTTAATCTTGGGTGATGACCAAAGAACACAAGTCTGTTTTAGCATAACCATCATTTTTAATCTTAGGTCACAGATGACTAAAGAACACATGTCTGTTTTAGCAACAGCCATCATTTTTAATCTAAGGTGATCACCAAAGAACACATGTCTGTTTTAGCATGACCATCATTTTTAATCTTTAGTGATGACCAAAGAACACAAAAATGCATAAAGCAACGGCCATCATTTTTAATCTTAGGTGATGACCAAAGAACTAAAGTCTGCTTTCAGCAAAGGCCATTATTTTTAATCTTAACCCTTTACTTCATATAGACGCCTTTGAACACCTCTAATAAAGATGCCTTTGGACACCTCTAATATAGACGCCTTTGGACACCTCTAATATAGACACCTTTGGACACCTCTAATAAAGACGCCTTTTGACATTTTTAATTTAGAAGGCTTTTGAATTATTGGGTGAATTATGTTTATATTAACTGACAGAGTGGAAAACAGTGCAGGAAGTGTTCAGATTGCTCGTTACAAGCAATCTGAACTCTTCCTGTACTGTTTTCAAAGGTCTTCTGTGATTGGTATCTATGGAGTAAAGGGTTAAGTGATGACCAAAGAACATAAGTATGCTTTCATCAATGGCCATCATTTTCAATCTTAGGTGATGAGGTAATGACCATTATAAGAACACAAAGGAGTACTGGAATACCATTCAAGGAAACAGTTCAAATTTAGGATTAAAAGTGTGACAATATTCTTCCTGTTCTCTACAACAGAACAGCCGTTCAACAGGAAAAGCTCAGCGCTTAATCTGACGCATGGCCATTGTAATTGTATGCTATTGCATTTACCCATACAGCAGTTTGATGTTAAAACAACATTCAGTAAAAGAATGTATTAGGTTTGCTATATTAAATTTTGAAAAAAAGTTAATAGTATAAAGAGGAAAGCAGTTCCATTTACTAGCTGTCATGCATAATGTCATTGTATCTTAACAAACAAAAACACATTGATCTATAAAACATGTCCAAGGTACCATGCTATTAAGGGAGGGTGGGGTAATTAATAAGTACAAACAGTTAATCAGACTTACAGCCTGTAGTTAGCTGAAACACAGACCCAAACACACCATTTACATCTCATCTAAAAATATTTCACTTTATAATAATTTCTGTGATTTGCGTAAAACAGAGAGAAGCAATATTTTAAAAATATTTCGTCTTAAAGAATATTTACCGGAAGTCTATAAAACCGTTTCAAAAAAATTTCCTCATTAGGGTTTTTTTTATGCATAAGTACTGAAATAGAAGTCATTACCATTATGGGAAAAAAATGTTAACCTGGCTGAAATTGACACAATATAAATGTACGACATTAAAGTTCAACAAAAATGTATCATTAATTAAAAGCAATTGTCTCCGGTTAGATAAATGTACATTAACAACAACGACCACTTTGTTGCGTAAACTCTGAAACAAAACAACACAAACACTTCATCACATACCAGTGGACTCACTCACATATTTTGGCTTAATCTGTGTTTGACCCATGCCCACTAAAATCATACAAATAAACAGTTACCACTAAATCCAACAGTTAAGTCATTAAAAATTAAATTATGTCAACGAAACCCTACCAAGGCGTATAAAGAACTTTTCCTCACCAATCAAAAAGTTGAAATGTTGGCTGTAAACAACAGAGTGAAATGTTTATCAGGAGCTTATATATGTCTGAAGGTATCGAGATAAAGTGTGAAGGTTCTGAGGCTTAAGAGTCTAAAATATGGAACTGCATGCTATAATCTGAACACAGAAACTTGACTATACATAAATGCAGTATACAAACTTGTAACAGACAAGGTAACATTATACCCTACCAGTATGAATGGCTAGTAAAACAAGGGGACACATAAAAAGGTCCACAGTTGCTATGTACTTTCACAGGTACTTTTTTACAGATACTAGTTGTAGTAAAGTATCAAACAGAAATTGTAATATAGATAAGATTTCATGATTTCTTAAAATCTTTGATTTGATTGGTTGATTGAATATTTAGTGTCACTATTATGCCAAAGAAAGCTAACAGACGATCAGTTAACCTAACCACTGTTTCCTGGGAACTTGAAAGGTTAACCAATACTCAAGCACACCCCATCTCCGCAAGTAACTGATAACTTCCCCACTTGAATCAGCGGTGAGAGACAAATGATAATGAGACACAATGTCGTATATCAATCATCACGGAGACTGTTGCCGTGTGAGGATTCAAACTCACAACCCCTGGATTGATGGTCAGACATGCTAATGACTGAGCTAATCCAGTCTGACTAAGATCTTTGAAGATTTCTATATATATGTGTTTATTGCCCAGGTCTTCAATGAAAGAAAATTCAATGGAGTTTAATACCATTTTCAACACATATTATATAATGGCATATAAAGTTTTATTGTTAGAGGAAGACCTCAGAATGAATCTGAGTGGAAGCACGATCCATCCAGACTTTCTCATATAAAGCTTTTGGACCGGCTGGGCTCAAACCCAGACTTCAGCGGTGAGAGGTGAGTGGCCATAGATGATAGCACCTCAGACCACTCAGCCTCAGACCACTCAGCCACAAACCACTCAGCCACAAACCACTCAGCCACAGTGCACCCCGGAAAGAGATATTAAGTAAATCACTTGACAATATCTATTTTCCATAACAATTATTTATTGAAACATTAAAATATCAAAGCATCTGTTGGCTAGATCCAGAAAAAAATATTTTAAATATTACTGAAACTAACAGTAGCTCCAATATTGCATTAATTTTCCTTTTGACAGTAAGCTTTGAATTTACATATATAAGATATAAATGAAGTTTACAATAATTTAAGTGCAAAGAGAATAAAATATTTGTTTATTTTTGGTGAGACATTATTGGGCGCTATGATGTATAAAGTCAAACTTTATTTAAAATTATGTCAAAAGTGATCTATAAATCAAGATGCATGTGTGTACATGCGTGCGTGTGTGTCTGTGACTCTTTCTTAAGAATGGTTGTTGTATGGTGTTTAGCGTCGCTTTCAACAATTTTTCAGTCATATTGGGACGGTGTCTACTTCAGACAGTATTCTAAGCGATGTCACACTGGAGTATCATGCTGCAGACACATGGTATGATACCCAACCCAGTCACATTATACTGACACCGGGCCGACTAGAACTCTCCTCTAAATGCTGAGCGTCAAGCGAGGAAGTTTCTTGTATCATTTTTAAAGTCTTTGGTATGACCTGGCCGGGGATTGAACCCACGACCTTCCGCATGCGAGGAGGATGCTCTACCACTAGACCACGCGGTGGTCTTTCTAAAGAATGGAATTTACTGTCAACAGTGTGCACTTCTTTATGATCAAAGTCATCTTTCATAAATAAGAGGAATTTAACTGATTGATTGATTAAATATCTAGCATCATTTTTATGTCATCGAGGGCTAACAGACGATTAGTTAACCTATAACCACTGTTTCCTGGGATCCTGAAAGGTTAAACAGTAGTCGAGCACACCCCATCTCCGCAAGTAACTTTCCCACTTGAATCAGCGGTGACAGACGAATGATAATGAGATGCAGTGTTATATATCAACCATCACAAAGATTGTGGTTGGGCGGAAATTCAAATTAAAGACACCTTGGAATTAAACTGAAGATTTCCCGAAGGTCAAACCAAAGATATGTGTGATATAGGATACCAGGTACACAAAAAACATTTAAAACAGATGGACGGACAATGAGAGTGATAACAAAGTTCACCCAGGAGCTCACACCTTTAATATTTATTAGCTTGAAAAACTATGAAAAAAACGTTTTGCTCATTTTTAGTAAGAGCGCCAAACATTGTAATCAGGGTGAGAAGCAATTTACAACAATTTTAATACATAAATTGGAAAAACTTTGATGAGGAAAAGCTCTTGCAAAGCCCGACATAATTAAGTGTACATATTAAAGCCCACGACCTTCCCAGCACATCTAAAGATAGTAGAGTAACAGCAAACCATGCGTGATGTGCGTGCTAGTTTTGATAATGCTCATATATATGGTAGAGCCATTTTTCTGAGAGAGACAGAGTGCCCTGCAAGGTAAGTTTTACTGTGTTCATACCTGAAAAAATGTGACCGTACTTATTTTATTATCAGATATAAAAAGCAATACATGATAATGATGATTTAATGGTTCGAATAATGTGGTTGTCATTTCTATCATTTTGCATCTCTATTAATCATGTGACAGCTATATGAATCATGTGACACATGAATTATGTGACAGCTATATGAATCATACGACAGCTATGAACCATAAGGCTGCTACATGACTAATGTGACAGAACAAAATTTAATCATGTGTCATTATTACTCAAATGACAACTATATGAATGTACAAAATTACCTAATGTGATATCATGTGACTGTCATATGACTTGTATTAGTCTCACATGACTGTTATAGATACAAATATAACATAGGACTGCTATAAACATCACATGACTGCTTTATATACCATGACTCATATAATTGTGCCATACAAGTCATATGACAATTCATAATAAACATCATAATTTCCGATTCTGAAGAAGAAAAAAATGAAATCGGTTTGAATAATTTGGCAATGAATGTCTAGCCTACTGGTATTCTATCACCCACGTGGCAAAAAAAAAACAAGGACGTGAAAATCTTAGTGTGCATACCAGTTAAGAGATTGGAGGATGAAATTATCATTTAAATGTGTATGGAAAAACAGACATAATAGGACAATTTATTATCAACATATTTCCAATTAAATTTATGCAAATATAATAAAATAAAATCTATTCTATTTTCCATTGATAATTGTATCCTCCTGTTACCATGATACCAAGTTGACTCCCTGCACAGTTCTACTTTACTATCATGTAATAGAAGATGAGGTAACGCAACCAAATAACAGCAGTTCTACAGTCTGGCTACTTACCGCTATCCTTCCGCTGGCCTGAGGCACTAAGTATACGTTTGCTGTTCGAATTTGGTGTAATAGTATCAGACCTATTTTCCGAAGATGGGAGAGTTGTGTTAAAACCGTTCCTTGCCAGGATTCTATTTCTCTCCGCTTCAGTCTCAAGCAGTGTGGATAGATTGCGATATTCCGAGTCAGGTATCACCGCACTCGGCCGACCCGTGCTGCCCAGAGGTTTCCGCATAAATTTGTTTCGCTAAATGTAATAGTAGAGATTAGTTGAAAACTTTGACTTAATGAGAAGTCACAATGATCATTTCTAGTTATAATAACATCAAATGATAGACAATGTATTCAGCAAAAATCTCATCTTAAATTTAAGTCCATTTAAAAATATTTACAAAATATATTATGACAGTTATAAAAAAACAGAACACTAATATCTTACTATTTGAAACTGATTACAAGGTAAATAGCATTAGGATTAAACGCAAATCACAAATCTTAGTTCTATATTATGTTTTGTAGTCTAGCAAATAAGAAAAGAAAGCGCCCTCTACAACAACGATTATTAAATTAAATGTAAATGATGCTGTGCATTGAAAAAGTACTGGCCAAACAAACCCACTTCTATAGTAAATATATAAGTATATACTGTACGTGCTAAACATGTCCATGGGCATCACCCTACTTTAGCAAAACTATACACCTAGCGTCAAACCCAAACAAGATCCGGGTTTTCAAGCCCATAGTCACAAACTGCAATATCCCTTGTATATATAGTGTGGGTAATATCCCTTGCATATATAGTGTGGGTAATATCCCTTGCATATATAGTGTGGGCAATATCACTTGCATATGTAGTGTGGGCAATATCCTTCACATATATAGTGTGGGCAATATCCCTTGCATAATTATATAGTGTGGGCAATATCACCTGCATTATTATGTAGCGTGGGTAATATCACTTGTATATATAGTGTGGGCAATATCCCTTGCATATGTAGTGTGGGTAATATCCCTCACATATATAGTGTGGGCAATATCCCTTGTATAATTATATAGTGTGGGCAATGTCACTTGCATATATAGTGTGGGTAATATCACTTGCATATGTAGTGTGGGTAATATCACTTGCATATATAGTGTGGGCAATATTGCTTGCATAATTATATAGTGTGGGCAATATCACTTGCATATATAGTGTGGGCAATATCCTTTGCATATATAGTGTGGGCAATATCCCTTGCATATATAGTGCGGGCAATATCCCTTGCATATATAGTGCGGGCAATATCCCTTGCATATATAGTGTGGGCAATATCCCTTGCATATATAGTGTGGGTAATATCCCTTGCATATATAGTGTGGGCAATATCCCTTGCATATATAGTGTGGGCAATATCACTTGCATATATAGTGTGGGCAATATCACTTGTATATATAGTGTGGGCAATATCCCTTGTATATATAGTTGGAAATATCTCCTGCATAATTATAATGTAGTGTGGGCAATATCCCTTGCATATATAGTGTGGGTAATACCCATTGCATATTATTGTGTAAGACAAATAATTCACAAGTTATTACTCTAGAAGGTGATCAGTGCAGGAAATCTACCCAACAGATACACACGTTAATAGACTGAGTAGAGACATGCTTCTTTTGTCCAAGATCTGATCTGTGAGTACAATGGCTGTACGATAAATTGGCCATTATTAATTACAATTGTTATGCACGCCTATATATACACATATATAAATTATATAGTTTAATTGTGTTATTTATTGACTTACAGTATATTTATATAATTATACGGCTAAGCGGTGTCATTTATACGGTGCTAGTATATGACAAGTATAATCAGTATTGGTACAACCCAATGTGCTTTGCCTGTAATACTATCATGATGTAACGATACACTGTGAAGGTACAATTTCAAGAAAACACACAGAGACAGGCTTCAACCAGCTAGAGGAGTCCACAACCACATGAGTTCTCTTCTACACCTATATATTTTGATAACACAGTTGTGAGGGGGGTCTATATTGCTGTAGGGTGCTGCGTGCACAAGTGTAACCCAGAAATTTAATATTTACTCTTTTTCTGCCGTATATCTAACAATGCGAGATACAAAATTATATTACAGTGTATGCTTTGGATAACTGCACTGCATCTAAATTTTAAGTGATTTTCATAAAAGATTATTTTACTGTATTGCATTATTGGAGGAAGTGCAAATATTCATCATATCAGGTTAAAAAAAATGTCAATTAAAAAGTTTTACTAACAGCATAATCATCATTTTCAGTTCAACATAAACAAAAGTGTATAAATGACTAAATATATATTCTAAATAAGTGATATTGGCATTTTTGTTGAAATTAGATTGCATAAACATTTGATTAATTTATTGAGTGACTCGCAATCAATTCAAACCAACTTCAGACTAGTATGCAAAAATGACGAAAATAATATTTGTTTTTTAATGTGGTCATTACATTAAAGGAAGGACTAAATATTTCAATTTTGGTATAACTATCCCCCACAAATTCAAGTTGAGTGCAACAGCGAGAATTATCCACCATATTTCATCAGCAGGTCCACAGTTTTTGCCCAAGCATCTCAGTGCTGCCAGACTAAATTATTTGTTAACCCATTCTTCAACATACAGACACTTCTCACCTGATAAGCTGGTACCGTCTTCTCGTTTACGCCACCTAAGTTACCCTGTGGTGCCCTCTGTTGCCAGTTTCTTCCGCCATGGCCGGGCTGAGAGTTGGAGGATAGAGTTTGTGATGAGAATGGTATCAAGCGAGACAGACCGGGCGTATTGGGCAGGACGGGCTTAGCTAGCGGGTTTGGGGGCGGATACAGGCATATGTTAGTGGTGCTGTGAGTAAATTGTGGCGGATGAAAGGAGGAGTTTTGTGAGTTAACAGAGGTCAGTGCAACATGCTGCGTGTGCCCTTGTTGTGCGGCGAGGATGCTGCTTGCATTCGTTTGTGCAGACACGCTGGACATAGCGGGTCCAGCAGCAGCATTCTGCTGCGAGATACTAGACATGACAGACGTGTTGCTTCTATCAGCATACACGCTGCTGCCAGTGCCACCATTGCTTATTTGGCTGTCAACACGATGACCCGTATCATCCTGCTCGGTCTGAAATTAAACCAGAAACGAGGAAAACAAGAGTGAGTGAGTGAGTGATGCTGTTACAAAAGAACACGCAAGGTATAATTCCTGTGTGAGAACCACAACCGGCCATCTGCAAGCTCAGCATACATATTTCCATCAGTTCTACTGTTCTTCTTCTTATTTCAGTTAGCACTTGTTACGAACTATATACAGTCAAACCTGCATAAGCTGTCACCTCTATTGAAACTGCCACTTGTCTAAAGCAGCCATATTTGTTATTTCTCATTTTTATGCTATCAGAGCAAATTAACCTGTATTTAACAACAACGTTTCTTAAAAGGCCACTCTTACTCCTTCCCTTGACTGGCTGCTTAAAACAGATTTGACTGTATGTATATTTATCTTTTTTTTAAGAAAGCAGCTCCCAATTTAAATAGTATGGTGTTTAGCGTCACTTTCAAAAATGTTCCCGTCATATTGTGACGTTGTCTACTCGAGACAGTATTTTAAGTGCTGCCACACTAGAGTATCATACCGCAGACACATGGTATGATACCCCGCCCAGTCACATTATACTGACACTGGGCCGACCAGACCTAGAACTATTCTCTAAATGCTGAGCGCCAAGCAAGGAAGCTTCGAGTACCATTTTGTAAGTCTTTGGTATGACCCAGCAGGGGATCAAACCCAGAACTTTCAACATGGGAGACAGACGCTCTACCCCACGATCACCGCTGTGGTCTAAATTTAGATGAAATTCATTCAAGAAATTGATTACTGACATTCATTCTCCAGTTAGAAGAATCAACTTGGAATTTATTTTACCTTCATATCATATACATATTTTTATATGCTGAACTCACAAAGAAATAAAGTGAAAAGGAAAAAAGTGTGCATGCTTTCACTGGTGTTAACAACTCGGAAAACAAAATCTAACTGAGCCCTCTTATTATCTCTTGTCTTACAAATATTAAATTACTATTGTCTAATTAGATAATTAATAAACAAGGTTTGAAAAAAGATGAAATTAACGAAATAAGAGAATGAATTATGATTATCGTTATTTATTATAATAAATAACATTAACATTATATGAAGAAAAAATAAAATACTGAATGAAACCTTTTAAAAAAAATAATATAATAATAAATTAAGAGAACTAAACATGCAATAAGATCTAAGTAGCATATATACCCTGAGTAATTCAGTTAAATATGAGCTCTGTTTTTTTTTATACAAGAGGTCTACAAGAAGCATGCATCTCTCACCTTGTAGAAAGCAGTTGTATTAATAATTTTACACTTTAGCTTTAAAAGTGAGAAACAAGATTCCAGTAAAGTGACCACATAAAGAGGCAGGGTCCATTTTCACTGTTTATCGCAATGAATTCCAGGCACAATATGCATGTTCAGTACCTTGGTGGTATTATGTTGTGACATTTTACAACATTTTTAACACACTACAATGTCATATATGAATTATGTAATGACGTCCAGTTTTATTAATGGAATCAACATTCTTCCACAAAAAACTGGCCAACTTTCTCACATAAAGACCTGAAAGATCGAGCTCGGCTCGAACCTACTACCTCAATGGTGAGATACCCATGGAACCAGTCTCTGTTTAATAATGGCGGCCATTATGCATTGACCCTATGGTATATATCAATATGCTTTAAAAAAAAATTTTGAATGGGGTATTAACGCCATTTTCAACACATTTCAGGTTATATATGGCATTTCCAGTTTTACTGGTGGAGTAAGACCTCAGGCTGAGTCAGACTGAGTAGAATCACCGTCCTTCCGCAAGTAACTTTCTGACATAAAGTTTTTGGAGCGAGTGGGACTCAAACCTACAACCTTAGTGGTGAGAGGTAAGTGATCTGAGATGGTGCCTTAGACCACTCGGCCACGGAGGACCCCAATACGCTTTAAAGAAGGAAACTTCTGAAGTAAAATTATCCCTTTTTTTATTTGACAGACAGACAGCTGCTGACAGCTGATGGATGGAAAATTGAAACGAGCTTGGACTCAGGTGAGCTTAACCAAAATATGCAGATAAAATTGAAGTTAACTTGTTATATAAAGCATTCTGACAGTAAGTGTGCAAACAATATTTAAATCTTTCAGCACTAAATTTATACTGACTACAAGCAGAACGTAGTTCAGTGAGTTGTGCCAGTATTAGAATATGTGCCCCAGCTTCTGTTATTGTTGCATATTGTTCTGACAACAAGCCTGTTTTAATGTTTTAATAAGTTTTTTGACAAGGGGAGGTCAGGCACCGAAAGATTTAAAATGTACCTCTTTTTAGTGCAAAATGATAATATTATGTTCACACATGCGTAAAACACACAACCGCTAACACACAGGTTGGTTTAAATACCCCAGACATAGACAGGGCAATAACTTTCAAATCACCGTTTACAGCTTTCAATTTTGAAATCAACACAGCAAACAAACAGCAGCTATATTATGTTATGTTGCCCTGTAATAATGCCTCATTTAAATGCAAAAAATCTTCTGAATTGTGAAACTTTTTTATTTATTAAAAAAAAAAAATTCACAGAAGCTACATGTATATTTCAAACTGATAGATTAAGTGAGACATGTTTTCTTAATTTTCTATTTTTGATGAGTTTACAGTTACCCAGAACTAATTTAACTTGTTACCCCAACTTTATCATTATACTATATTGAATGTATAAAATAAATTTATTTAAAAAAAAAAATCCTTTACCAATTTAGCACTACAGAATTTTGCTCAATATCAATAAAATTGATTTTTTTTTTAATGCAGATTCCTTTGGGCTCATTCAAATTAATCAACCAGTTTTATAAAGAATGACTGAGTAGTAAGCAGTGCAGTGACAACACATTAAAACACACACCGAGATTAGATCAGTAAAACTGGGTAGTATTGATTATGTGATAGAAATAGGGGGTTAGTAATCAATCGCCCAGCTGCCCGCATTGCTAAGCCCAATTTTACAAATATACAGTTTCTAAGCCCATTATTACAACATATTAAATGATTTGGATGTTAAGATTTCTAACAATGTGACTGGTTACAAAGTCCAACACAACATTCAGATTGCTTGCTAAGCCCACCAAATTCTTCTAGATTGGAGACTATAAGTTCAATAGAACAATGTGGTGGGTTAATATACACAACATATCATTTATATTAATTATTAAACCAAATGCAATGGTCTCCTAGGCTAGTAAGCATTTGATTGGTTGGTATTAGTTCATCATGACAATATCATGAAGCTCATCAGAGATTATTAAAAGCTCATATAATTGCTTACTAAGCTCATTCTGAATAATAAATATTTACTAAGCTTAACAACACAATCTGAATATTTGTTATGACAAATCTGACTTGTTGTTTAGCTCACATGACAATCTGACTAGTTACTAAGCATAACAGAACTACACAGATGCCAAGCCAAACATGACAATCTTATTGGGTGCTTAAAATGAAACATGACAATCTGATTGGTTGCTAAGCAAAACTTGACAACGTGATTGGTTGTTAAGCTAAACATGAAGATCTAATTGGTTGCTGAACAGACACTGAATTCTGATTGGTACATCTATCAATGCTGTGTTTATTGAAATGACAGCATCAGAAGATTAACCAAACTTGACATACATCTTTATACAAATACATAGTTAACTTTTAAATAATATGCAATAATGTTTATATATACAATTTTCTTTCATAAATATCACTAGATTGGAACATGTACAAAATATTAAATAATTTATAACAAACATCTGCATATGTATTTTTAAATAATTAAATAACACACAATGAAGCATTATAATGCAGTACATAATACAGAATGCATAAGAAAACAACATGCATCATGCTGATTCATAAATAATATAATTAAAATGAGTAATTAAAATGAGTAATTTATATAAATTAAAGAGAGACACCATATAGCCCATCTTTGACAGTAATGCTGATGAATAATGAAACATTGGAGCACCATCACCAGAGAGAGGTTTGCCAATTATTTAATTAACAGAGACTGCACAGTAAGAGGTCTGGGTAAAAGAACTGTAGATGTTTGTTTTTTCTCTCCATATTATAGTTTTCTCTAAAAGGCCTGCTTATGTTTTATGTATATAATATATGCCTGCAAATCTGACAGATTGGTATAGGATAAACACAATGTTACAACTGTTTAAGTAGCCAATAGTTATGTTCTATATAATTATTATATTAGAAACTCTTAATTGCCAATTTAATCAAGTGCTATAAAAGGACAGGAAGATTACTGTTTACTTAATGTCACTTTCATCCAGGATTTCGCGCTAACAGCACACACAATGCTCTTTTCAAGGTAGCACCCCTCGCAGCATACTTCACATTTATTGTGAAATATTAGGTTCTTTTAATTTTAGTACTGGTTCAGTTAAGTCTTATTTTGATGAAATGGCGAGGTATAATAAATCTTAAATGTTTTTTTAAACACTGTCAAAAGTGATATGAAAGCTCTAAGCATCAAAGCTGTTGTAAAAGCTGTTAGTATGAATATTGTCCACTTTACAAAGATGGCTGACAGTGAACATTATCAGAAAGCGTGGCTCATGTCTGCTTAGTGTAAATCTGTTAAAAAATTAACATGCAATTAACATGGAAACTGCAAAAAAAAAAGCGAAAACTGTTAAACAATAACACTTGTAATCAAGGCACAAAACAGTTGATCATGTTAGCTTTAAAAACTCCAAAACAGCATTCAACAAACATTAAACACACAAATGCCAATGTCAAAAGTCATGCTGAAGTCAAGGTCAGCATAGGGCTAGGTCAAGGTCAAACATACCTCCATGTCAAACACTTCCTCTGTGTCAGAACCTTCCAATATATATGGCTCATGTGTAAGAACTACTTTCTTATCACTACTGCTGTATGACAAACGGACATGCGGAAACTGTCGATTTAAATCTTCCTTTGTATTTATTCCACGAGCAGGAAAATTACGATTTGATCTATAAATAGTCTTTTCAAGTCTGGAATTGTTTTCATTGGCTAGTGCATGATTGTGTCCGAAGTAGCGGTCTAGGAGTTTTTTGTAATACTGCTTGTCCTTTATCCTGATGGGTGCCTGACGTCCCGACAGACACGAGTCCATCTGATGGTTTGTGTACAGCCACCTTTGATTTTCCTACCAGTGCAGGGATAGAATGAGAGAAGTAAGTGATAAACAACAGTGGGAGGGGTAGTGGCAGGTTAATTACTGAGTCATGCTTGCTACATGGGTAACATCTATAAATAATCTGGCCATTTCTATAGTGTATGTCTGAAAGTAGTTACTGTTACCGGCATATTGGAGATCATTTTACCATTTTACTTTTTTTTTTATAATATCCAGAAATTAAACTGAAACTACTTGTCCATAAAAATGACCAGAAATAAAACCAATGCAAATTAATTAATTATATAATCTTGAATCATTATGGCAAATTGATACTTATTACAGACAAAATACATGTACAAACATGAATTTTACCACAAAAAAAAAACAACACATTTTACTTCTCAGAAATATAAACAATGGTTTGAGACTGGGGGGAAATACAACAACTGTCTACATTCTTAATGCACTGGTGTTATCAAAATAAACAAAAACAGTAAATTTTAGAAAGGTACCTTTAAGTCAATTTTACTTTTTTTTCCCTCATGTAAAGCTGTAGTTCTACTTGTACTGTATACAATTTCAAGATTACATTTTACTATTTTCTACATAAGAAATGCAGCAGCAGTGTTCAATCTAGACCATGATGCCGTTGTCCTATTTACGTGTTTTGTTAAGTTAGATTACACAAGAAAATAACTTTTAAAGAACAAATGAATCATTACTGCTCCATTGTACGTGTGCCCCTGTGATCAGCTGTGTGTTCTGACAATGGATAGAAAGTCATTTTTTATTGCTAGTGGCCAAGTTTGCATCCCTTCAAAAATTGGATGTTTCCAATAAAGAAGTTTTTGTATGAAAAAAAGAGTACATGGGATATTTCAAGAGTAGTGGCAGAAAAAAGAAAACAACAATGTTCCTTGGCATCTGCCTCCAGCATCCCAATATAAGGACAAGCAGGGACGAAAAAGCATCCAGAGCATTAAGGTGTAATGGTTTGAATCCCACTACTGTTTTGATGGACAATATTATAACTTTGCCGTGGAGGAACCAAGATGTCAGGGTATCAGTTACAGGGCTGACTTGTTGTGGACTTCATTTTTTTGTTTGACCCATGTGTTGACCAGATGGTGCCTACTGTTTGTCAATTTTTTCAAATTTCTGAATTGAACACTGCAGCAAAAGCTGCGATTTAAAGACTGTTTGGAAATAAATCTCTAAATGATTAGTTAACTAAAGAATGCCAAAAGTAATTAATAAAAGCAAGTGAGATAGTAGTAACAACTGAACAGAAAAAGGATGTGAAATATCCAGATATATTGACTAGATATCTGTGAAGACTAAGTAAAAGTACTAAGAGAATCATATTAAGTAGAAGTGAAATTTCTAGATATTTTTGAACCTGGTATAAGTGAATTATTGTGATTATATTTCTATTCATACAGAAAGAAAGAGACAGCTCTAGAAGGTGATTAATAAAGACACGTACCTGGGGACTGCCCAGATTTCTGAGGGCAAGCCTCCGAATGTCATGTTTAATTTTCTGTTGGTTATGAAGACAGAACGTTAATTGAGTACAGTAACTATGGTAGAGGCAAGGAGGATGGTTGCGGGTCACACAGTGTCATATCTGGCTGCACAGACACAGTTACGTCGTATAAATCTTAATCATATTGTTTAAAATAATTCTTCCTTTTGTCTAAATGTTAATTATTATCAATCAATTGGGGGCTTTTACGCATTTTGGAGAGAAAAATCATTGACTGAGTAGAGAATAGAATAGTTCCTAATCAGAAAGTCTGATTTGTCTCAGAAGTTCTTTCACTTTCCCCAAAGCCCCAAAGAGTAATTGACTGGTTTCTTATACTAGATGGATTAAACCTTCATCTTTAGTTTTCTGGGTGACTGAAATGTTTTGTCTGATAATTAGCGAGAAGTTTTGATGGTATATTCAAAATTATGAAAACAACAATTATAATACTTAGTTTAAAACTAAAAGTAACCCTGGAATGTCAATAATCGACACAGGGTATAACCAAAAATGGAACAAAGGATTGCAATTCCTCACGTAAACTTTGACAAGTAAATCTTTTAAAAGTAAATCTTATAAATAAGAAATTTCTCTAGTATCAAAGATGAATATGCCAAAATAAACACCTGCGCTTTATCTAATTTCAGGAAACTAAAGTATGCTTTGAACAGGCCTTCTAAAATTCCAAAATGCAAATCGGTCCAGGTTTTTTACTACTGTAAGAATTGCACTTATTTTAAAAAAATCACTATATGCCTTTACATATATGCATACGCCACCAACCATGTCAGCTGCACCATGTATTTTCTCCGTTTATTTATTAATAGGGAACTATTTCAAGTTTATTTGTGTATTATTTATAACATATATTATATTTTATTTTATCATTTTAATGACTGACATTATGTTTCCGCTTTACTGAATAATTTTCATTATATTAAAAATGCTCTATCAAACTGGAAGTGTCGCAAGTACCGGAAGCTGCGTGAAATAATCACCGTGGAAACCAACGTAACGGTTCATTCAACTTTTTATTTTTGATATGTGTTGTGCTGTAGCTAGCCACTACGTACAATTACCAAAACCAGCTCGTATATATAATTAAAGTTATTTTTTAAAAAAAGGAAACAAACATGTTACACTGCACGTTTTATCAAATATTTTAATGACGCAACCAATATTAGGTCCGACCGTCCCAGCTTTGGCTAGCGGTATATCAAAGAAATTACGCACACAAACACAATCTTTTGATGAACCGACAGAACGCTATGGGTCGCAGACATCGAAGGCATGCTACATAGTGATAGATTCTTCCGATACTCCCCCTAATATCATTAATGGTTTAGTCAAATTGACATCATTTCTCACAGCAGGTGACAATACAATCGGATAATTGGGTCAAATGATATTACCGCAAGGCGTATTTCATAGGTCAGTATGGCATGGTAAGAGCAATTTATGAGATTTTATACGACCAATAGAAAATATCTGGACCGATTTTTTATTAAACTTTGAAAATATCTGGACCGATTTTTTATTAAACTTTGAAACAAAAACCGGTTTTGAACTTCAGAAATTGGTCCTAATACTGAAAAACTGGCAATTTTAGAAGGCCTGGCTTTGAATAACGTGCAGGCAAATATATATGACTTATTACAACAGATAGATTATTTTTCTACAACATAGATAATAATCAGGTTGAATAATTACAAGAGATAGAGACAGTTTAGTCATGGTGAACATATTGCTTCTCTCAGACAAGGGCATGAAAGGTGCGACATCTAGGTTATGTATTGGGTAAATATCTATGTAAATGAAGACAGGGGAGGGGGGAAGGGGGTCTGCATGTTACAGGAGAAGGGTTTGGCTTTTTTAAACAACGGAATATCATTTTAAATTTACATAAATGTATTTATTAACATATGCAAATGCTTAAAACCCCTTTTTCATCACGGGCTGACGCCTGTAGCAAGCTATTTTCTATAAGTTTGAGGGTCTCATGGAAGAGTGACTTGTTCAAATAAATTAAATAAAGACTTCATTCCCATTTTTTATTATTAGTTAACTGTAAGTTTATACATGAAACTAGAAATTTGTCCAAATAATGCCCTGTGCAATGTAGGCCGAAAAGGGGCCACAAGCCCTATCAAGTTTGTCCAATGTTGACAAAGATCAAATTTAACCTGTATTTTAAAAATTACAGTTACACTACAAATATCAATTCAATACACAGCCCTTTTCAGAAGGATGGACAAACCCATACATGGACAGACAGGGCCAACACTTAATGCCCCCATTACCATTTTTGGAATGATGGGCGCATAAAAGTACTGGTTAAGGATTCAGTTAGCAATGAAAATGGCCAATAATATTTAATATACTACAATAAGAGTTGGACTAGGAATTCCCCATTCTGATTATTTATCATCACATACATTTAAATGATAAAAATTAAGTTTGAATTATTTATATCAAATATTATTTTTTCTGAAATAGTTTAGTTAAATAAAGGCAAAACCATGGAATGGACATCAGAAATGGTTCACTAACATTGGATAGATATCACAAATGGTTCACTAATATTGAACAGATATCAGAAAGTGTTCATCAACACTGAACGGATATCAGAAAGTGTTCATGAACACTTAACAGATATCAGAAAGTGTTCATCAACACTGAACGGATATCAAGAAAGTATTCATCAACACTGAACGGATATCAAAAAGTGTTCACTAACATTGAATGGATATCATACAGTGTTCACTGACATTATATAGATATATAAATATGTTCATTTACATTGAATTGATATCAGAAAAAATGTCCACTAACATTGAATGGATATCAGAAAAATAGTTCACTAGCATTAAATGGATATAAAAAAAAGTGGTAGTCATAGCACCAAATCATTTTAAGATAGTAATTTATTGCAAAAATTGAAAAGCTGGAGATATTTCACTGACAAATTTTCAAAGATGTGGGTAAACAGGCATATCTGTGAATCTTTGCAATTAATTAATTGAACAGTTCAAAAGTTTTAATTTATTTTCATCAAAAACCTTGCTAATATTATTTAAATGAGGTAATTTTCTTCCAATTCATTTGCATTGCAAGGTGTAAAATTATAATATATTTTAAACAAGCTCTTCAGAACATTCATATTTCGGTATATAAAATTGGTTAACGGTAAATACAATTCTAATTGAGTAAATGTAAAAATATGGAGTAAGTTTATCCATATTTCAATATTAAAAGGTATTCAGCTCAAGAATGAATGTCAAATCTGACATTGGTGACTGCTTCAAGTTAGATTTTCTTACAGAGTTAATCACAACGTGTCCACATCAGCATTAGTAGCAGTGATGCATGCAGAACTTATGATTATTAAAACATTTTTGTCTAATTGCTTTTTACTTTATTAACCTTAAATTGGCTTTTCAAAATCTTTGTCTTTATCACCATCCAGCAGTGTCTACGAGCATGTAACTATATTGTTACAAGATATACTGATATGGTAATTTTGAAGGTCATATGAAGGTCACATTGATTATCTCCCTGTAGGTGCCAACAGTCTCAATATTAACTACCTAGATACTACAACAAACATACACATACAACTATGACATTACAACACACATATAAATAAGCCTGTCTTAAGCAACCACTGAAGGAAAAAGATACTCTGAGTTACCTCTGAACGCAGGTGACTGCCAAAGACAGGTTAGCTTATTCATGGAAAACCAAAACAGCAACTTAAGGTTGATTTATGGATATGAAGGCTGACGTAACTATATATAATACAAATGTTGATATATCACGTATTTTAAAGAAGAAAATCAAAGACAACACATTGGCAGAAACACAGAAGACTTTATGATTAGGTCAGATAATGCAACAAAATATACTAAATCTCTGATTGTTTAAAAGCTGAAAGAAACATTAACTTAAAATGGACAAAGTAAACAATTCTTTTTCGAACATATTTTCTGTCTAAGCAAGAGCCTCTCGAAGTTAAAGCAAGCATCTAGACTATAAATTGCAGTTTGTGCTAAGCATGAAATGTTATTGGTTATGACAGATGACCTAATAATAAAGGGTCAAAGGGTACAAAAAAATGACCTTGACCTGAGAAAGGTCAGACTATAAATAACTAGGTCAAGGTCAGGCTGTTACACACAATACTGAGACTCCATCAAACTCACAACATTATGGCGCTTTAGGGGGCAGTTTGGAGGACACAATTTTGTGCACCCGGATCTACTATCTTCAGAGATTTGTGCAATTTTGATCTTCCTCTTGTGACCCATTTCACTGACAGACGGCTGATTTGCCTGCTAAAAATGAATTTGGCTGGAATTTATTATTATCGTGAAATTTCTGATTACGTATGAGAAAGAAGAGATAAAAGTCATGAAAGAGTATAATGAATTAGAAGAAGATGAGTACAATGGGTGCATTATGTAAGTCAAGTGCTGAATGCAGAACCGTCATATCTCCTTCTCAGTAAGATGCGACAGTTCTGCCGAACACCCTCAGACAAAGTCAAGATTTGAAAAGCAGGAGGCATCTATAATGCAAATCATTTGAAACAATTCAAATTCATACTGTCGGTAATGCAACGTAGACCTTTGCTTGTTACTGTCCGCAATAAAATATCATGGTTGTATAATATATGATCAGTGATTTGTACAGACTAGATCAACTGGAGTAGCAAACTGGCTTGATAATACAACAGCTCTACTACACTGGAGAATGATGAATCAAAATTCAATATTTAGAACAGCCAAGCCTGTGTAAATGGTCACCTCTATTAAGCAACCACTTGTCTTAAACAGCCACACTTTCTATTTACTATTTTTATCAATTTAGTTATAATCAACCTGTATTAAGCAATTACCTGTTTTAACAGGTCACTTTTGTGCTTTCCATTGAGTGGCTGATTAAGACAGATTTGACTGTATTCTACCTAGACTACTATTGAATGTCATGAATGTTCCTGTATGACTAACAGGGTTTCCATTAGTTTTCTATTTGTAAAAAAAATAGTCACCTTAACCGTTAACCAAACACTTTTTTCATGAATCAAAACAATGCCTACAAGAAATACACAATTACATATTGGTGAACCCTGGATACCGTTCTGAGTGACATTTGCGGCACAATGACCTCTCCTGGCTTAAACTGCAAGAGCATCCCCAGGAGACCCATGTCAGTAACTAAATATGAAGCAACCTCATATTAAAACAAAATTTATTACAGACCCACTACCTTTCACCATGATATATACATATAATAATAATAAATTGTCCAGAACCAAGCCTTGCATTAGAACATGCAGCTAACTGTTAAGCAGGTTACATAATTTTACAGCAATACCATCCTTGTGCTAACCTAGGACTTTGTAATACCCAAAACAAAAGAAATCATAGCAAGAAAGAAAATCTCCTTGATTTGTACCAATGACTTGTTTTTATCATAATTTGCAACTGAAGCTGGTTGATGTTTCAATAAGGAAATGTTTGTTTGTTCTAAACACTGCCACACTGGAATATAATGCAGCAGACGCATGGTATGATACCCCAACCAGTCACATTATACTGACACTGCGCCAACCAGACCTAGAACTATCCTCTGAACGCAAACAAGCCAGGAAGCTTCTGGTACTATTTTTTCAAGTATTAATATGACCCAGCCGACAATCAAACCCATGATGTTCTACATGAGAGGCGGATGCTCTACCACTGGACCATCGCTGTGGTATCTATATCATGACTGGAGAAGGTGATTATTGCCTGAATGAAAGATTATAAAGTCAACTGAATGGATACTCATCACAACTGGAACAATCAATGAGAAGATCTTCTCTTATCCACCAAGATAATTACAATTAACACACAATTCCAGTAGAATAAAGCAGCTATGGTCTGAACATTTAGCATCATTTTTATGCCATAGACGGCATGATCAGTTAACCTAACAATTCTTTCCTGGGATCCTGGAAGGTTAACCAGTACTCGAAAATACCCCTCTCCGCAAACTGATAACTTTCCCACTTGAATCAGTGGTATGGTCCGAGTGAGCTCTTACAGCAACACGAGAACATCTCCAAGAACAACACGAGGAAAAGTTCTTTAGAAAGAAAATGCATGCAGATGAGAAAGCTTATATGAGAAGCAATATTTAAATGATGTGTAACCGCACGACCAGAGCGGACTAACTGCACCCAAACACTGCCTCAACACACCTGCATTACCTGACCTTCACCATACAAGCACTTTAAGAAGATATATATAAAAGTATAGTCAGCTAATTTTGATGTGGAGAAATGTCGAAAACTAAAGAGAAAAGAATTCCGAATTAAGGTAAAGTAATTGAGAATTAATAAAAAGTTTAATATTACATAGGATTTTATGAGGAGTTCAGGTAGTCATTGATTTGGTTTTTGATGAAATTAATGCATTTTAATCTTTCATGAGTGTGCATGGTCTATGTATATTTATTTTAGCTTGATTGTGAACAAAAAGGTCAAAGATTATATGAGCCACTTTTTGAACCCTCTTCCTGGGTAGAACCAGTAGTGAGTGTTGTTTTTTGAGAGGCACTGGCTTGAAGTTGGGATTGAACTCACAACATCTGGAGAAAGCAATTTGCACTCAATCCACTACACTACCACCCCACTTTGTGTATAGCTATTTGATGAAAGAATAAAACAGCACAGAGTGAATAATTTCGTCTTGAACAAAACCATATTTATTCATGTTTATTATTTTCAAACAACAAATTTAGATTTTTAAAATGTATAGGTATAGTTTGTTTGTGCAATACAGAAATGTGTGCACATGTGTGGAAGACAGCAATAGAATACTGAGCACAGAACTTGCAATAAATGAAGGATTTTGTTATAACTGTTTTATGGAAACATAAACTAGAAGTATACGAGCATGTTAAAAAAACATAGGAATCTATCTGATAATGAAAGAGAGGCAGCATGACCTCATTCCTCTCTTTCTCTCTCACTGGAGCAGCTATAAATGACATGTTAGAATGTTGTACTGCATTGGTTTCACTGAGAATATTATATAACTATTGTACTTTTGCAAATATTCATTAACAATAATTCATTAAAGGGCATTTATTTCAAATTTAATCAACCTTTAAATCTTAAACTGGTTTAATTATTTTATTGTTTTTTAAAAAGATTTCAATGACAAACCCTAATATTGGATTATAATTAATCAAGAAACACACATATTTGATCTCATATTTTTCATAATCATCAACTTTATTTAAAACATTTAACACAATTCTTATAAAATAGAGTACTTTTTTTTTATACAAAAAATTATTTCAGCAAAATAATACAAAAATTGTTATTAAACTAAAGAGGCATTACATAATTATATTAAAGAATATATTTTTATTATCAAAAAACATTTCCTTTGTATTCAAACCTGCCACCGTTGTTTACAGAATAATAAAAATCCGTTATTCCCGCAAAACAACTTAAATTACACAAAATTTTGTGGACCAACATTAAAAAGGAGCAAAATTTTGCTAAAAAATTTCTTAAATAAAGTACACTGCAACTACAAAGTTCAATTAAAAATGTCCTCCGCCAAAAAACAGCATCATGTGTGACCTACTTACCGGGAAATTGTACACATATCCTAAGTTAAAGTCCGCCAGTATCGGTGGCAGCTAGATTTATACATACAGTGGAATTATTACATCATAGGCTTTGAATAGTGACACACTCACGTTAAAATCATGTTAAAACACATTTGCAACTATCATGCTGTGAATTATTGAAGTAAAAAAAATGGCAACAGATTTATATCAATAGTAAAAATTTGGTGGTTTTCAAACTCTTGATTAGATTTAGCTTTAGTGTTTGAGTATAGTTTCATATATTTACCATTTAATTTTGAGTACATTTGCTTATATTAACCATGTATATACTAGTATATTTGCTTAAATTTACCAAGTATATACTAGTATATTTGCTTATATTTACCATGTACATACTAGTATAATTCTTAAATTAACCATGAATAGTATTAGTTTATTTGCTTAAATTTACAATTAATGCAAAAGTATATTTGCTTATATTTAGGATTAATGCAAGAGCATATTTGCTTAAATTAATCATTAATACAAGAGTATATTTGCTTATATTTACCATTAATGCAGGAGTATATTTGCTTACATTTACCATTAATGCAAGAGTATATTTGCTTACATTTACCATTTATGCTAGAGTATATTTTCTTACATTTACCATTAATGCAAGAGTATATTTGCTTACATTTACCATTAAAGCAAGAGTATATTTGCTTATATTACGATTAATGCAAAAGCATATTTGCTTAAATTAACCATTAATGCAAGAGTATATTTGCTTATATTTACCATTAAAGCAGGAGTATATTTGCTTACATTTACCATTAATGCAAGAGTACATTTGCTTACATTTACCATTTATGTAAGAGTATATATGCTTAAATATACAATTAATGCAGGAGTATATTTGCTTACATTTACCATTAATTCAAGAGTATATTTGATTACATTTACCATGATGCAAGAGTATATTTGCTTACATTTACCATTAATTCAAGAGTATATTTGATTACATTTACCATTAATGCAAGAGTATATTTTGCTTACATCTACCATTAATGTAAGTGTATATTTGCTTACATTTACCATTAATGCAAGAGTATATTTGCTTATATTTACCATTAATGTACAAGTATA
This sequence comes from Panopea generosa, assembly GCA_029582155.1. Lineage (NCBI taxonomy): Eukaryota > Metazoa > Mollusca > Bivalvia > Adapedonta > Hiatellidae > Panopea > Panopea generosa. The sequence goes on from CM055906.1 coordinate 36,630,905, forward strand.
TTTGCTGTCATTTACCATAAATGTGGGAGTATATTTGCTTACATTTACCATTAATGCAAGAGTATATTTGTTTACATTTACCATTAATGTAGGAGTATATTTGTTTATATTTACCATTAATGTACAAGTACATTCACTTTCATTTACCATTAATTTGGGAGTATATTTGCTTACATTTACCATAAGTTCAAGAGTATATTTGTTTACATTTACCATTTATGCAAGAGTATATTTGTTTATATTTACCATTAATGTACAAGTATATTTGCATTCATTTACCATTAATGTGGGAGTATATTTACTTACATTTACCATTAATTCAAGAGTATATTTGCTTTCATTTACTATTAATGCAAGAGTATATTTGTTTACATTTACCATTAATGCAAGAGTATATTTATTTACATTTACCATTAATGTACAAGTATATTTGCTTTCATTTACCATTAATGTTGGAGTATATTTGCTTACATTTTACCATTAATGTAGGAGTAGATTTGCTTTAATTTTAATGCCATTTACGTGTGAGTTTAATAAGTTGAATTTACAATTAACATGTACATATATATTTGTTTATTTTGGACTATATTTACATTTTCTATTAATGTAAGCGCACATTTACTTAAATTTACCGTTTACATCAATATTTGCTCACATTTACCATAAAAGACAGAATATATATGCTACATGAGTCACTTTTGTTGGTTTCTACCTTATCAACATAAGGTGTCCCGTAAAATGTATCTTTAGAACTCATAAACAAGAATTTTAATTATTTGGTCATGGATAAACAAACAGTGAGACATTACGTGGATTTCCATTTTTCATTATCAACTCATACAAACAATAATAAAGACAAGATTTCAAAATGAAACAAACCGAAAACAACTTTGTTTCATCTTTTTTCACTATTAGAGTGTTATAAAACCTAAAAAGCTCTGAAACCCAAACAAGCATTCCATGAGTGTTATCCCTACATTTGCATGCATGACCAAGCTTAATATCACATTTCTGATTGGTTTGTTAAATGTTACTTTGTTTGTAAGTCCTGGAAGGTTAAGTTTGGCTACATGTTAAATAATGGGGAAGAATTTTAACTGGAACATTATTACAATAATACAGGGATAGTTTACCTTTTCAAAATTAAAGCCATTAATTTGTTTGATTAAAACCTGTCAGACAAAAAAATATAAATAGGGTAGTAATGACCATGCATGCCTAGAACATTTACACCACAATTCATGCCGTTTTAAAACAATGTCATGTTTGTACGGAGACTGATATATAAGTATAAAATTAGTTAAGATATTACTAAATATTCTATGTTGTTTATGCCTGGTTACTGTTGCTATGGTTACAACAAATTTTACAAACTTACAAGACTAATCCGGTATCCCGTTTTCATCCGAGACTAAATATAGTTACACATAACAAGGGGAATAACTCTTGCTATCATAAATATTCACCATAGCTAAGATATTATATGAAGAAAAAAACAGCATAAAATTAAAACCATTTAAAAGATGTTTTACACTCTCATTTGATTTAAATCATTTATTAAACTATATACAATACATAGATCTCCATGTAAAAACTTTATAAATAATAAATCATATCTTTACTTCAAAACTTCATTACAAAATGTGTTTTAACCCTTTACTTCATAGAGACGCCTTTGGACACCTCTAATAAAGACACATTTAGACACCTCTAATATAGAAGGCTTTTGAATTATGGGTGAATTATGTTTATATTAATTGACAGAGTGGAAAACAGTGCAGAAAGTGTTCAGATTGCTCATTACGAGCAATCTGAACTCTTCCTGCACTGTTTTCAAAGGCCTTTCTATGATTAGTGCTGGAAAATGCATATCTATGGAGTAAAGGGTCAATAAATCTACTCTTAGCTACTTATTATCTATGTAATTTTATATTATTTGTTTCTTTAACTTAACCACACATAATAGTAATATGTTTCACCTATGTGTAGAAGAAATTACGATCAATGACGAGGAAATCACAACAACCATAATGTGGGGAATACATACCAGTGGTGGAGGCAGTGGTCTGGGTTCTGACTTGAGTACGCCCATTGTACCCGGTGTGCAGTGTAACAGTCTGTACACATGTTCCACGATGCCAAGGCCGCGTACCAGGTTGTCGCGCTGTAAAAGCCCACTGATACGCTCTAGTTCTTCCTCCTCGAGGATTTCCATCGGCTTCTTCGTGTCTACAGGTTCATCCATGTTGAGCTGACGTGCAGACTCGCTTCCCATCACCTGTAACCAATATACAACACAATTACTAGCACGTAACACTGTAATCACAGTTACTAGTATATAACACTATAATCACTGTTACCAGTATGTAATGCTGTAATCACAGTTACCAGTATATAACACAGTAATCAGTTACCAGTATGTAACACTGTAATCACAGTTACCATTATATAATAATGTAATCAGTTACCAGTATGTAACACTGTAATCACAGTTACAGTATATAACACTGTTATCACAGTTACCAGTATATAACACAGTAATCAGTTACCAGTACAGTTTTATAGATCAATTACAGTGTTAAAGATTAAAACCTACCTAATATTTCAATGTAGTCTTAACTGGTTCAATAATGAGTAAGTGGCTTGTCTTAAATATACGTTGATTAACAGTTTGAGCATAAATACAGGAATCGGATAATGTGGCACAAAAACAGTTATTATCAGGTTTTACTGACTTTTGTAGAGAAGTAAAATCTATCTATAGATTGTATAACCACAAGAATAACTTACATCAAAATTGGATCTGGAACTAGATGCTATTCGACGTGTTGGCATAGTTGTCCGCCGTAACGAGCGCCGTCTTCGACTGCCTGGACTCTCAGGTCGGGCTACACCAGTCGTGTTTTTCTTTCCTTTCAACATTGACTCTAGTTTCTCCTTTTTCCGTGAAATTTCTTCCCTTTGTTGTCTGTTAAACGTATGTAAGATAAACATACATGTATCATAAAAAAAATTGACCTGTCACTGAAAGTGATTTATATTGCCACATTAATTAATTCAGCTTCACAAATTTTGTGTCACGCACATCTACAACTGATGTTAGTTTATACTTATTTATTTTCATTTGGTTGTGAAGAAAGCTCAAAGCTAACATGAACTGCTCTCGAGTCCAATTGCTGGGTAGAACCAGTACTGAGTATTGTTATTTTAGAGGCATCGGGCTGAGTAAGGGATTGCACCCGCAACCTCTGGTATGAGCCGCCAATACCCTACTACACTACCACCTCACTTGATGTTGATCATGTATGCAAAGTTTCAAGTCAATCACATGAAGTTAAAGTAGTTCATTCCACAAAATTTGCAGTATTTCTACTAAGTGAAATGCCAATGGAAATTAAGTCAGGTTCACATATACTTACCCTTTATGTTGATAATGTATGCAAAGTTTCATGTCGATTGCCTCAGAAATTAACATATTTTCAATTCAAAGTGATAAAATTTCAAATAACTGCATTTTTTCATAGTACCTAACTTCGCCAAATTCAAAACGCATTGGGATAAGCATGGATGATAAACAACATTATTTATCATAATTTGACGACAGAAAACACGTCAAGTGGTATGCTGGCATAATTACCTTGCCATCTCACTCCTGGCCTTGAACGCTGCCGTTTCCTGAAACAGTGTACCGCTACTGTGGAAAAACTTCTCGTACTTCTCCATGCCTGGATTGGGATAAATACGCCGGAAGTTACCCAGATGGGCATTCTCAAACTTGTCCAGGGTCTCTATATACTGCTGCTGGGCAAAGTCCAACTCCTCCCTGTACATGAAATACAGACAACAGTTTATAGGTACAAAAAAACATTTGTTGTGACCAACAGTGCTGAAAAAACAACAATTGGCTTTTAATATGAAAATGAGTAAATTTTATCAATAAGATGATTATATTTTGGTATAAAATTTCATACCAAGTCTTTATAATGTTAATATATATAGCAATTCTAAAGAAATTATTTATTTACTTTCACTTTCTTCACCCTTTACTTCATATAGACACCTTTGGACACCTCTAATATTGAAAGCATTGATTCACCATGTATCAGCAATGGGTGAATTATGTTTATATTAACTGAAAGAGTGGAAAACAGTGCAGGAAGAGTTCAGATTGCTCTTCCTGCACTGTTTTCAAAGGCCTTCTGTGATTGGTGCGGGAAAACACGTATCTATGGAGAAAAGGGTTAAACGGTTTATCATACAAATCTTCAGATTTTTTTTTTTTTTTGAGCTACCGTAAGGTTGCCCGTTTATTACCCCGTAATGGGTCTGCATGGGTCGGGGCCATCCCGCTGCAAACCGCACAATAATAGCATGTATACAAGTTTAGCAACATTTTGCAAAACATATATTGTCATATAATATATAAATCACATTTATTTGTTATTCGTTTTGTTTTGCATAGGTGCAAAAAATTAAACATACATATCTCAAAACAGGATAGTTATACTCACTATATATACTGGAATATCGGCTCAGACAAAACGTACAAGCTGATCCTTACCGATACCCCAGCATTCGAAAGAAGAGCATTTACATATAAAATATTGTTGATTATAAGTAGAATCCACTGTTTTTGAATAGAATTTGCCAATTGAATTCCAGTGGTCTAGTTTTGAATTTAAAATTTTATAGATTGTCTTAATTTGCATACATCGTATGAAGCTATCAAGATCAATCATGTCAAGGCCACCTTTTCGTGAACTTTGACATATTGTTTGCATTGCTACTAGTGGTTTTCTATTTTTCCATAAAAAATTGAGCAAATTTTGAAGATAATTTTTTATATTATCCGGTATTCCTCGCATTTCTAGCTCATAATTTATTTTCGATAATACAAAAGTTTTTAAAATAAGGATTTTCCCTGTAAATGTTAAATCACTTGACTTCTGCACTTGTAGACAGTTTTTTATTTTGTTTATTTTGTGTAGCCATATTGCATTGTTATCAATTTCAAATTAGTTTCTATTGTTTAAATAGGTGCGGTAAAGACCTTTCGTTTTTTAAAAAAAATTGTGTGTCATCAACATATTGACTTAGCTTGATATTTAACTGTTTATTTCGTGAATTGGTAGACTTAAACCTTCGATGTTGTTATCCTTTCTTACCGCGCATGCCATGGCTTCGGCTTGAATTTAAAGATTTAAGTAGTATTTGCACCCAGTTAATTGTTTTTACACCATCCAAATTTTCTGTATCTGCATACTTAATGACGTCTTGAATCAGCCTGTTTGATTCATTTATGAATCTACCGTTTACATATCCTTTTTGATTTGTGTTAATAAGCATTGGTAGAATAGGGTTAAATCTGAGTGCAAACCACTTTGCAATTATTTTATAATCTACATTTGGTAGTGTTAATGGCTGCGGGGGATTTACAGTGTAGCTCTTGATCACGGGCAGTGTCTGGATTCACTTTTTTTTATCTAAGTTAGAAAAAAAGAATTCTAGCAGAATCAGAGTCTATTCCTTCGTATGTAAATAATTCTTTGTAAAATTGAACTTGTCGTTTAAAATTGATGTTATATCAAATTTCATGACCCCATCAGAGCCTTTTATTTTTGACCATAGTTTTTGTTTCCCCCTTTGTTTTTCAAGACTAAAAAAATATTTAGAAGATTTTTCATTTTTCTCTATGTAATTAGCCTTATGTCTTTTTGAATAATGGCAATTTTTCCTAGTCTGCTGTATTTGAGATCTTGTATTTGTTTTTCAATGTGTTTGATTCGTGCATATTTTTTTTTTACTGTTCTTTACAGAAGTCGATTGAAAGTGTTTTTATTTTATGTTTAGTTAAGTCCCACCATTGTGTTTTCAAATTAAACTTATTTATTTAAATTTTCCATGTACCCCAAACGATTTTTATCATCTCCTTATATTCCAAATTTTCCAAAATACTTGCATTTAATTTCCAAAGGCCAGGTCCGCATTCAATATTATCTGTGTTTAATCGAAGTAAAATTGCGTCATGATCCGAGTACTGAAAACTGCATATTTTGACTTGGTCTATCTCATTATCAATAGATTTATTACAAAGAAAATAATCGATTTTCGACTTTGCGGACGCACGTGAGAATGTGAACCCTGTTTTGGTAGGGTTTCGTCTGTGCCAGACGTCCTCAGATCAGAGATCAAGTTTTTAAGTTCTGTTAACCCTCATTGGTCACTGGCAACACCTGAACTAGATTTACGGTCTGTTTTTTTATTGACTAAACAATTATAATCGCCTGCAATTATGTGATTAGAACTGTATTCAGATAATGTTTTATTTGTTTGATTGAAAAATAGTTTTCATGTTTTGCCATCATTTGGTGAATAAATGTTAGAAACTATATAGTTTTATCTGTTTTCCACGTTCAAAGATAATGAGATAAGCCTTCCGTTGTTGTCCTCAACAAGTTGCCTACAGTCGAGTTGTAAATGCTTTTTTTTTATTAAAAAGGCCATGCTCCTAGATGTGCTATTGCCTTTATTCCAATAATTGGTCCCTCCCCATTGTTTTCCCCATAAATTAGACTCAAATTCGTCTTTACAATGGGTTACTAGAAGTTAGATAATATCGAACTTCTTTTTATTCAACCAGAAGAAAATATGACGACATTTTTTATTTTCCCTTAAACCATAAACATTAATTGAGCATATTGATAGTGTCATGTTGTATTCATAGGTATATTTTTTTTAAAAAATTTAGGACTTAATTCGTAAATATTTGTTTGAAACGTTACACACTGAAACAAAATGCAAAGCTTATGTCCCCTATTGACATTTATTTGGCGTACTGATAATGTCATGTTTGAAAAAAAAGAAAAGATATTTTGTTTAATCCCGTGTATATTAACACTTATTAGACACATTGGTAATGTCATATTTGGGAGATAAATATCTGTTTTTACTAAGCATATGGTAACCGTTATTGGACATACTGATAATATCATATTTGATAAATAAGTATTTTTTTCTAATTAAGCATATATAAGCCAGTTTCAGATTTTGCCTCAGATTTTTAATTTTTACTTTGCTTGGCCTGTCTACTGACCGAAGGAGGTGTAGATGAGTTATTGCTCCTTGTTTGCTTCTTCATTGGGGTAATCATGTTAAGTTCATCAGAAATACCATCCAATAAAAAGGTGGATAACTTGTAATATCATCATTGTCTACATAATGCAAGTATTTTGTGTTTTTACAGTTTTCTAGCATACAGTTGTTTACATACATTGCATCATCATTAAACTTGCACACAAACGAACATTTTCCTTTTCTTGGCATTATGCTTGAAAAAGCTACGGGAGTTTTTGGCCAATATTTGGCGAGCTTATTGACAGCTAATTGGCAGTTCCTAGCAACTTCCTGTTTTTCGTATTTAGAAATGTCGTTTGTGCCTAAATGCATGACAATAGCAGATATGTTTTTGTTTACAGATAAATCCACTATATCTAACATTGAGTCAATGTTTTTGACAGTTTGTTCAGATATGGATATGTTTTGTATCTCGTTGTCAATTACATGCAGTCTAGCACAGTTTGAATCACCTAATATCAAGTAAGTATTTCTATCCATTTAATGAGCTTTTTGTTCAGAATTTTGTATGGGAACCTCCTTAAGTTCCATTTGTTCGAGTGTTGATATGACTGTTGTTGTCAAGTGATCGTCTGTGCACGTTGTTGATTGGTTGCTGCTATGGTGAATTTGAAAGTTAGGTTCTTGCATCTCTTGAGGTTCGGTTGACACGCGCTGAATGGGCATTTGATCGTCGCCTGAGCAGTTCTCACTATCGGTTATCGTCATAACGGTTTCAAATTCATCGGCTAATTGGCCCTCCATTATATTGGCTGCATAATCACCATACAACTTTTTAACGAGACATTCGTTTTGTTTGTGACCTACATTTTTACAGAAAAAGCAAATCACATTGTTTGGGCAATCCCTTTTCTCATGCTCTGTACTTTTACAGGTCCAGCATAGTTTTTGGTTTGTAGGTTTTTGGTTGTTCGGACATTTGAAGTAGGGATGGGTCCTAATGCGGCAGAAATCTTCAGAATTAGTTTTATCTGAATATAAAGTGTCAGTTTTATGTCATCGAGGGCTAACTGTTGATCAGTAAACCTAACCAATCTTTCCTTGGATCCTTGAATGTTAACCAGTACTTGAGCACACCTACTCATGCAACCAACCAAGTTTTTCACTTAAATCAGTGATGATAGATAAATGACAATGAAATGCAATATCAATTATCATACAGACTTTGTCTGGGTGGGGATTCCAACCCAACACCACTGGATTGATAGTCAGAAGTGCTACCAATTGAGCTAACTGGTCCTGGTTTTGTAAATAAGGAAAACAATAAACACTTTCCTGGTATATAACATACATCATCGGTATACAGGCCTGTAACCTTACCTCGATTCCTTTCTATTTGACTTTCCTAGCAGTCTGTCCTTGATTCTTCGTCTCTCTTCCTCTATACATTTACGCCTGTCACAAGCACCGAAGTTGACAAGCTGCAGTGTGTCGTATACAAGAGCACCCTTGATTTCTCTGTCTAACTCTGAGTCTGTGCCGAAACTAGGCGAGTGATTCACCTATGTAAAAAACAATTATAAATAAACAGTTTTAAAAACAAACATCCATCTTACGAGAGAAGCTGACCCACTGATTGGAGGGTACCACAATGACACAAAAATCAGTTGTTTTTTTTGTTTTTTTTATAAGACCAGTTAGTATGTGAAAATGAAAATTTACAAAAAATTATATAAAAAGAGACACATTCGATGCAATGTACATTATTAATAACTTTTCAAAAATATGGTACAATAGGTTGTAGGCAATTTTGGATGTTTCTTGTTTATTGCTTACACTGAATTTGTTGTTTAACCAAACATGCTATAGTGTCAACAGTTTCACCTTACAATTCAACACATAAAACTCGGAAATATTACCAGTATTTTTTTTTACCATCTTTGGAAGATGATCCATACCCTTAAAATTGGGAATTTTAGCGGCGTTTTCTTTTAAAATGGAAAAAAAATTTGTGTTAAATTTGTTCAACTTTGTAAGAAGATGTACTCTTGCTTAACCGATCATTTAATTGTTAGCCAACTATTTTATGATCTGAATAAACAGTAACAATTATCGAACTTAACCCTTTTATACTTCAAACTACTGGGAAAAGCAAGGAATTATGTAGAGAAGGAAAGGCAACTGATCGAGATTTTGTGAATGCTCGCGTATTCTTGCAAAATCTCCCAATATCTCGGTTTTAATTATCTTCACTTCCATTCATCTCAAGTAAACAAAAATTCTTACACTGCAGGATAAAATTGTCATCAAAACAATACCATTCCAAGAAATTTGTGTTTAAAATTGTTGAAGTACTTGTGATTACAAAATGTATATACTGCGGCTAAAATAACGACAAATTACGATAATTTTTCCTTAAAACCTCAATATCTCTAATTCAAGAGAATTTTGCATGATTGAAACATGTTTAAACATCTAAGATTACATACAACTTACAGTTTTATGTACAAGAAATCAGTTGCCTGTGAATTATGAATGATTAATTTGCAAGTTACGAATCCTTTGTGTGCAGTTTCATCAACATATAGTCAGGAGATGCAAGTTTCCTATCCTTCTATACAAGTCCTTGGGAAAAGTAATAAAATAAGTTGCTCTTTTAAACCAGATAAGAAATTTCTGCACTTCCTGAAAAATTCCAAAACTTTACATACACGAGTCACCTGTGACCTCACCTGATCATGAACTACCTACTTTACAACTGGAAACTACTTTTATATAATATTCTTTTAATGGGGTTTAATGCCATTTTCAACACATTTTCAGGCTATATATGGCATATCCAGTGTTACTGGTGGAGGAAGACCTCAGACTGAGTAAGGCTGAGTAGAACCACCATCCTTCCACAAGTAACTGGAACTTTCTCATGTAATGTTTCTGGAGTGAGCGGGATTCGAACCTACGACTTTAGTGGTGAGAGGTAAGTGATCTTGAGATGGTGCTTTAGACCACCCGGCCACGGAGGACCCTTATATAATAAAAAAACAACAAAGTAGTAACACTATGACTTTATGTGTAAATTTACATTATACACGGAAACAAACACCTGGTTGTTGAAAAAAAGCAACCTAGAAGCAGTTTTATACTCTGACAATTCAGAAAAGTGTTGTTATTTCTCATGGAATCATGGCCAGCTTCACTATGAATGTTGCAGCTTTCAATTGGGAATTTTTATCACTCAATTGAAAAAAAAAGAAGATTTTATTTGCAATTGAGAATATGACGGAATAATAAAAATAAAAATAGCTGAAAAAAACAACAAACACTGATCACAGTTGATAAAGTAAGTCTATGACCAGGAAGGTATGAATTCTTTCATGGTCTGGTGCTTTAGCACTAAATATTATTTGTTTTCTACTAAAAATTAACTTGAGTATATTAAATCCTTTAATCACTGCGTTACTGAAGCACATCTCTGTCTGTTGTGTGAGTTTTATTTTTCTTGTTACTTACAGATCACATATATGGTCTACTACCTTTGGGATGATTTGAACAGTTGCAGGATTCTATTTACTTTATATTGAACATGGAGGGGGGTGGGGTACAATCCCAATCATCTCATACAACTTGTTTGTTTGTATATTTAGTGCCATTTTCATGCCACTGAGGGATAACAGACAGTCAGTTAACCTAACCACTCTTTTCTTGGATTCTGGAAGTTTAACCAGTACTCAAAAACAGCAAGTATATTTGGTATTTCCAATAATTCTAACAATTCAAATGTTAAGTGTCTTGTATGCTTTACCTTATTTATTATTGATATACTTTTGTATGTTTTTTTTGCTACTCATGTTCATATTTAATATGTTCTTTATGTAACAACATATATGTCGCTCTCCGCTAATGGAGGAAATAAAGAATATATATATTACAAAGTTTATATCCTCATCCAGACAACACTGGAACTATATCCATCCGCCTATGCGATATATTTATGTGTCGACATGCCGTAAAACATCATTCATTCATTCCCTCTGTCTATGGCAGAGGACAATAAAGAAATGACAGTTTTACTAAATACCCTTAATTAGTTGGGACTCACCTCTATCACATATGGCCGAAGCTTGCGGTCCAATATCACATCAAATCCTAGAATCTCAAAACAAGCACTTCCTTTAACATGATTTGGAAAACATGTGCGGTAGTTGTGTTTTAAAACAGAATGCGCTGAAATGAGCGTCTTTATAATCACATCATCAATGTCTTGCCACATTTTATCTACATCGTAACCTTTCTGCGCCATGTAACGATTTGTGGTGCTAATCCTTCGCTTACTCCCTGCTTCATCATCACGAATAAAGTCCTCACTATGTTTATTTATAGCATAATTCGTGAGATGCATGTACACATTGTCCTGAAAACGTAAAATAAAATATTTACTTTAGCTTTAATACACAGTAATATAAATTAATAGTAATTAATTCAATTATTTATCTTCATGAAATTGATCACATTATTATTATTAAAGTTGAAACTACATACAAGTATATTGATTGATTGATTGATTGATTGACTGATTGATATATTGAATATTTACCATCATTTTTATGCCATCGAGGGCTAACAGACACTATTTCCTGGTATCCTGAAAGATTAACCAGTACTCGAGCACACCCAATCTCCACAAGTAACTGATAACTTCACTACTTGAACTTCATAAAGGCATATAGGTATATAAACAAATTTTTTTTAGCATTGATTCAATCACTATATCTTTAAAACATCATTGTGTGTTTAAATAAAATCTTTTTTTTTTCATTACTGATTATAACCATAATTATGTGATTACAAAATATGAGAATACTGTATCCCTCCAAATAAATGTTCCCCATAATGAAATCCTCACCACCAATTTGCATCTGATCCAAATAAGTCCTCCTTTTGATAAATGCATTGCCACCAGGGGGCGTTTATTCAAGGGAATACAGTATCTATTTTTATCCAACACTACTATTACGCTACAAATTATTTTTTCGCATCAACAATTACTAAGAGAGAGATGGCAAATCCTTTAACTTACTATATTGCTATTCGTAGGCTCACTGTACTTATTTGTGGCAAATCTTGCAAGGCCATCTTTGAACACAAATATTCTCAAAGGATCACATGAAGTGACTAACGTGTATATTCTTAGGTCAAACTTGAAACCATCAATTAGAAGAGGCTGAAAAATGAAGAGAACAAAGAAATTGAAATGCAAATATTGCCAAATACATGTATTAAAGAAAATCCAACCAGACTTCCAAAATATAGAAAATACCTGTATTAAATACAAATAATGTCCACTACCTGGGAATTAAATATTTAAAATGACCTTTGTTTAATTTGTACATATATAATTGAGTAGGAATTGTTATATCCTATGATAATTATATCAAGTTTCATCAAAATAAATTCATCGAATGGTAAATACACTTCAACATACAAAAGCATACAACTGTCAATTCTTACTACAGTCAAACCTGTGTAAGCGGTCACCTCTATTAAGCATACACTTGTCTTAAGCAGCCACATTGGCTATTTCTCATCCTTTGTTTTCAGTGCAAATTAACCTGTATTAAGCAACAACCTGTCTTAAATAGCCATTTTTGTTCTTTCCCTTGACTGGCTACTTAAGACAGGTTTGACTATTATTTAAATGCATGTTTATATTTTTATTCCCAAAACTATCAATACATTTCAAGCAATGGTTTCTCTGTTTTGTATAGGCAATATAGCCATATTTTATATGTAAGCAATTTATATAAGCATTCATCATTGGATACCAATGCATAATCCATTTAGATACTCTCCATTTATCACCCATTTGATATTATACTGACTTTGCGTCGTTTTTACGAAGCCACAATGCAACCATATGATTGGTTCCTTCATGATCTCATGAAAGGAATGCTATCCAATCGCAATGCTAGTTTCATGCAAATGCCGTTTTGATTATACGTTAACGCTAGCTGTATTTTGTTCTGTTCAAATAAATCGACACAGAGCTAGCGTAATTTTCCAAGGGTGATGGATGGAGAGTATCGGAATTGACACCAATGGGTATCCCGATGATGATAAGCATTATGGTCACATATTTATATGTAATATAGTCACATTTTGTAAAAGGTATTTATTGTATAAGCAGTATAGACAAGTATTGTATAAGCAGTATAGACAAGTATTGTATAAGCTATGCATTGTGTAAGTAAAATAGCCACATAAACGATGTATTGTACAAGCAATAGGGTTCCATCCTCTGCCATGGCTATGTGTTGTGTCCTTGAGTAAGACTCTTTTCCGCATATGCTTAGTTCTGGATCTAACCAGGAAGACTTGAGCATGATTTGCCCAAGTTGTAAGAACTCGTTTCACAATCTAGTCAAATAAATAAGTTTAAACAAAGGTCTTCTAGTTTCTATCTGTATTAAGTACAGGCTACATTTATTGTTAATTTAAATAAATTTAGAAAAGTAGAACTCATGCATTCTTCTTATACATGAAACTCAGATTAAAATGTCCCCCATGGGTTTTATAAGTGACAAATATCTTGGTCTCCTGTGAAGCAAGTGGGTGTAGATGGGGGAAGGGGTTGTTTCTCTGCGGACATGTAGACAAAATTTAATATGAACTTCAAATACACATCAAGAGGGTGCAGATAGGTAAAGTAGATACATACTCTGGACATATACTGCTGACATATCATATGCTCATGTGGTTTAATATCCTTTGGGTTCTTTGTTACCCAAATACCTTTACCCTGACACCCTGACTCGGGCTTCAGGATATAAGTCTTGTTCTTCTTCTGACGAGTGTAGGCCTGGAAATCACCATAACTGAAATATAAAATATAAAATGAAAAAAAATTAATTAATCTCTACTTTTATCTAATGAATCCCCTAACTCAAGAATTTGTCCAAGATAATATGGCTATATAACAACTGTGTAAGTTTGGTGAGAATCAAATAAAAAATGCTGGTGCTAGAGTGCACACAAGGTCAAATAGTACATTGTTTTATGTTTCAAGGGCCATAACTCTGACATCAATAATCTGATTTGGCGAGTTCAAAAACTAGTGTTCCTTTTTAAAAATATGATGCTTTGAATTGTCTGTTTGAATATTTAAAGTAAATTTTTATGGTACAGAGAGCTAACAGTTAACCTAGCCACTCATTCCTGGGATCCTGAAAGGTTAACCAGTATTCCAGCACACCCATCTTCACAAGTAGCTGATAAGTTACTGACTTGAATCAATAGTGAGAGAAGAATAACAATGAGACACAATATTGTAAATCAATCATCATAAAGACAGTTGCTGTGCGGGGGTTCAAACTCATGAACAATGGATTGAAAGTCAGATGTGCTACCGATTTAATAAATGGGTCCTTTCTTCAATATGATACAGCAAAGGAACAAACCAAAGGATAGTATGTCACTATCAAACCAAAATTAAGGGTTCCATATTTAGTATGTTGTCAGTGTTTTTTTTACCCTACATATTTAGCGAAATTCGGCCCCATTCCCCCCTCGAATTACTATGTTTTTCCCCCCTAATGCCAGCAAGATTCCCCCCCAAAAAAAATTATTTTTTTAAGTTGGGCTTTAATGCCAAACCCCAGTTTCACAAAAATACTTAAGTCTCTTATTTTACTTAAATTCGATAGTGTGCTCAATTTTATACTTAAATTGAGCACAATATTTGAGTTTAAGTAAAATAGCAGACTTAAGTATTTTCGAGAAACCGGGCCCAGTTTTACAGTTTAAAACAATGAAGAACAGGGATGTTGACCTGTTAATTGTTTTAAATATACATACTTACAAGTTCTTTTTATTTTATTTTATTTTACGACTTAATAAAATTCCCCCAAATGCTCATTTTTCCCTATTCAAATGGCACTGACCCCCTTCGCCTAAAAGTAAAAAAAAAAGACTGTAGGTATACGTAAAATCTCCAGTATTTGTTTCTACTTACTCTGCAGGAAGACACCATGTTTTGGGGAAGACATTGTATTCTTTAGGAAACATTTTGAGCATTCTATTCATGTTTCTGGCTAACAAATCTTTACGACATATCTCACTCATGCCTGGAAAGTGGTTGATTTTCTGAAATATAAATATACATTTTCTATAATTCTGTTCTGTTCAATTATCTCATTCATTAGCAGATTTATAAGTAAGCAGAGTTTTATGAAGAGAAATACAGGCTGGAAATGTGTCTGTCAGCACCAATGCCCCAGCTATTGACTGGAAACCAGATTTTTACTGAAAATTAAGTAAAAAAGGGCCCATAACTCATGTAAAATTTTTCATAGTTTCATGGTTTGATATATTAAGTCGAAAAAAAAAAATATATATATATCTAGATATATTTAAATATTCAATGCAGATACAAGTATGTTTATTTTTAATTCTTTGAGTGCACAAATCACATGTCCATGCACAGAAATGATCTCAATGCCAAAGACTAACTTCAGATAATGAAGGTTTATCAATTTCATCAAGAAATTTTCCATTTGTCCACTAAATGTATGGTCCAGCTATAGCCATTGTGATGAAAATGAACAAAATGTTTGTAATATTTCTTCTTGAAATTTTATATAAATTTGCAACCCATAAGGTTGAATGATTGACTGATTGGTTGGTTGCATATTTAGCATCATTTTTATTCCATCGAGGGCTGACAGACGATCAGTTAACAAGATACAAGATACAAGATACAAGATGTTTTATTGAGTAAATAAAGGCCTCCGGCCCAAAATACAACAGTAATTATTGATCATTGATGTTTACAAAGTTGTGTTACAATATATTAAATATACATTTGAAGTGTCTGAAAACTGGTACAGTATATAATGTGGAACTATGTTTTATCTATAATTTCAAACAGTTTTGTTATAAAAAGAGCAATTTTTCTAATAGTCTCTGGATTCTCGCTTTGAAGCAATCGATAAAAATCTGCATGTTCTGAATGCCCTATATACCAATTATACAGATGTGTTTCTCTAACATGAGTATACTTAGAACAATTAAAAAATACATGGTATTCGTTTTCTATCACCATTATATTGGAATTTAAGAAACAAAATAAACATATTCTATTTTCTCTTTCAATGTTAAAATGTCGACCAATTTCAATATTTAGTCTGTGGGAGGAGCATCTAAAACGTGCAAATGATCGTTTGAGACTGAACGAAAGGTCAATGTTTAAATATCTTTCAGGATTTAATAAGGATTTAATATTTTTATATGTATCACACCTGGGTGAGTTGATTATATCATCATGCCAAGTTTGAGTCATACAATCTGAGATCCTTCGTTTAAATGTTAAGACAAATAGGTTAATGTCACCAACATCTTGTGCTAGCCACACATACCCAAACCCATACCTATACAATAAAGTTTTAACGTTTGTGGCCCAAGTTTTTCTACCAATATCGTCTAGAGATTTCAACATTTTGTAACAGTTCTTAGGAAAGCGATTGTTGGACATTTGAAGCAATTTACACCAGTATTTTATGCACTTGGTATAATATATTACACATAGTGGAAGTCTCCCGCACTCTCCAAGAGCTACAGAATTATTAACAGTAGAATTAATACCTAGAAAATATTTAACCTAACCACTGTTTCCTGGGATTGACCAGTACTCAAGCACACCCCATCTCCACTGATAACTTTCCCACTTGACTCAGCGGTGAAAGACAAATGATAATGAGACACATTGTCATATATCAATCATCACAGAGACTGTTACTGGATGGGAATTCAAACTAACGACCCCTGGATTGATAGTTAGACGTGTAACCGAATGAGCTAATCAGGCCCGGCTAACCCATAAAGTATGTATATATACATTGATTACACACTTCCGTTCTATGTATCATGCTCGTATGTCTGATGACACGTGTCACTTCAATAAAGATTTATCTTATCTGCCGAAAGAATATATTATATAGAAACAGGTGAATGGGCATTTTGCATACACTTCAGAAAATGCTTATCTATTATTTAAGATTGGTATATGAATGGCAATATTTAATTTCCAATACAATTTTATGACATTCTCCTTCATTTGAATCCAATTTCGTTCATTTAGAATACCAAACTCCATGAAGCCCTGGCAAAAGGAGGTTCACATGTACAATGTAGTCCGAGTTTATTAATAGACCCAGAAAGATGACCGTTCTAGTACAAAGTGCTAATATGAGGCTGGGCCCCAGATTCACGAAAAATGTTATTTTACTTTTAAACTCAGTAGTATGCTTAATTTCATACTCAAGTTGCGCACACTATTTCAATTTAAGTAAAATAACGGGCTTAATGGCCTGAAACTATCATAAATTGCCTCGGGCAATCATAAAGTTCATGGACTGTTGCGTATGACAAATTTTTCTTATTTAACAAAATAACACATGCTGCAACAATAGCATGGGTACATGTTTTATAAGATATCATGAATTATGGTTTAATCAATGACAAATATTTTTTGGCCTTTAACAATGTGTTTTTTTTATACATGCGTGATTGTAAAAATTGGATTGAAACAAGCTCATAGTACATTTTGCAAGTAAATAAAGCATGAAATCATGAATGGTTGTCTCCACATCTTATTTCAATAAAGCTAGGATAAAATCACCAGTTAAAATGGTTTATTTACCTATACAAAAAAAAGTTTGTTCTTTTTTATTTTACTCAGTAGAAATATGGAAATACTGTATTTTGTTCAAAATAGTTAGGGCTGTGAAAATAAAAAAAAAGATCATGGCCCAGATCCTTACAAATTCATGTCACACACTGTAAAAAACTGGATGAATGTTGACATTGGACGTTTAAATGCAAAGGGGCAACTAAGACTTGCAAAACGGCAACGGAAGACTTTGATTAGTTTTTAATCAATTTTAATTAGCATTCAAGATTGTATCTAAATGATTTCAAAGCAAATCTGTTTTAGTTATCCTCAGACAGATAAGAAAACTACAGATAGCATTGCTATAAGGCCATAATAAATTAATTGCTACATTATCATCCCCACCTGCCCCCTTATTTTCATGCCGCTCTAACCCTTTTTATTTTCATAAAAAAACAAAAAAAACAAAAAAAAAAAAAAAAAAAAAAAATCAACAATTTTAAAACTAAAACTAAAAAATAAAATCCTCCCGCCCTCACTGCTTTTAAGAAAAATTTGAATGATTATCTAGCAATTGATTTATAATGGCCCAATTTTGCTATTTGTAAGAATTCACAATGTCTGACAAGTACCTGATATTTCTTCATGTCCATAACTCTCTCCAAGGCCACAGAGTAGTCTGTCCAGTACAGTGACCAGTCATCTTCGTCCGTGACCTCCTTAAACCCAAACTTCCTTGACACTTTTCGCACTGAAATACAAAGGTTGTTGTGCATTTTTTTCAGTCATATTTAAGGTCTGTAGCATTAGAAAATGTAATCTTCACAGAAAAATGTAATTATATTAACAATACAATGTAACTGAATAAACAGTGAATGCTGCACCTGGAATTATAAATAATAGTCTGTTCTTGAGAAGATTTTTGAAAAATAGCAATTTTATCAATTTTTGGACACCTGTTGATCCCTTATGGATATTACACACCTCTGAAAGGTTCCAATCTAAACTGTCATGACTAAACAATCAAGATGATAATAATAATTCCTTAAACAGATGATAAGAGAATTTATTGTTTTCCCATAGTATTGACATTTATAAATGAAACATCCTTTGCTGGGCCCAAATCGATCCTAGCCCTTTTCATTTGAACAAATTTGAAAGCCTTAATACTCATTATTTCTTAAAGCATGTCAATGGCCACTCATGCCAGAGGTTATGAGTTTGAACAACAAGGTTACTTACCTACATCATATTTACAGTTTGTCAAGCATACATACAGCCACCTGAAATAAAAATGTTTGCTTGTAAAATGTCATCATTATTCATTAGTCTGACCAAGGTATCAAGAAGTATACTGAAAAACAAAATTACATCATTAACATACTTCACCAATAAAAACATCTATTTTTTCAATGTGCATAACCATTTTGGATTATTAATACTTGGACAAACCCAATTCTTAAAAAGTGTATCTTTTTATTTTCTCACTTTAACTGAAAAGCTAAAAGCAGTTTTAGAGTCACTGTCATTTTAACTCGAATAACATAGATTTTCTTTGCTACCAAAATTTAAATTAATATTTTCAACAAAATTTATTAGAATCTTGTGTTATAACAATTGATGAATTGCTTGAAAAATCTAAACTAAATCGTGATGTTTTTGCAAGCTCTTTCACGTTTTTTTGCAATTACACCTAAATAATGCAAACTGACATGATGGTAACTACTAATTATTATACACGTCATCGCGTTAATTGATTTATACCGGCAAACAATGGTCTGCACTTCAACTGTCATGTTTTTAGGAGAAACCAATTGTTTGCACTTTAACCTGATACAGTGTTGCCAATGACAGTTGTTTATCTCAGGAATTAATCATATGTCAATCATGTGATGCATAGTGGGCGTAAAGACGGCCGACGCAGAGAGTTTTTATTTGGTATTTTTTTCCAAATCATGGATATACAGTCAAACCTGTGTAAGTGGTCACCTCTATTATTGAGCAGCCACTTGTCTCAAGCAGCCATAAATTTTGTTTTTTGCCATTTATATGCTTTCAACATGGTTCTGTCTATGTCGGGGTTCAACTTTTGGCTCCAGGGAACTGCGTTATATTGGGTATTTTGTAATTTTATGTACAAACTTAAGAAAGGTTGATTCAAAGATCAACACATGAAATATGATAAATATTGAATACAGTTTTAGTAATATGGAAATTCTTTCATAATTTATCTAATTTAGAATTACTGGTGAGAGGTGGTTAGAAACTCAAACGGACATTTTCTAAGGAATATTGTGACCATTAAATTTTATTCATTTAACTTCAAACAAGTGATTTCTAAGAAAAAATTATAAATAATGGTTGACAAATACGGACTCATTTAGCTGTATGAGGACCTAAGTCCACAATAAATTAATTGCTTGATTATCATCCCCGTCCGTCCCCTTAATTTTCATGCCACCTCGACATTTTTTATTTTTTATAAAAAAAAAAAAAAAATTCTCCCCCACCCACTCCCCCTTTTTAAGAATAAATTTGGATGAAAATCTAGCAATTCATTTATAATGCTTGAAGATATATTCAGGATGATATTCTAAAATTAAAATCATTGTGAACATATACAGTATATTTAAGTAACCGTATTTTAAATACTTGAACACATTGATATATATGTACATATATATATAAGCACGATTTTTTACTTAAAATAGAACATTGAAACGTTGAGCTGGGTGCAGATTTCACACATGGTTAGTGCTCTGTAAATACACTGTACAGATTACAACCACTTTTCTGTAATAGCATTACCACGGGTAATGCATAAGTACAAGCCAGGAGCATATTGGCTTTGGCAGAAATACATTTATACATTTATAAATATACATAAAGGAAATTTAAACCATTTAACAAGATTTTGCGTTTCAGTATGAACACTAATAGAAAGTGCAAGTGCATGACCTTTCTTTCTGAACCAAATCTGGCAATGTTTAAAAAAAAATGTAATCTTTTTTTTAAAAAAGAAATTACTATATTTTCAACAATGCAGACAATTAAATATTTTTTATTATTTTATTATTCTTATTATTTGTTTGCTAATTGATATATCTTATATTAATGTAACATATATTAAATAAATGGTATAAAATCCAACAAATAATCAAAAGCGGTAAGATTCGGATGAAAGAACGGAGTTCAACACTATTTTTAACAATTGAATGTTTTATAATTTATCGTCCCATTGTAAAAGTGCAGAAATAACAAGAAGCAACACAATTCTTCCACTTGTAAGTAAATAATAATATTTCTAGTACTGGAACCCAGAAATATTTTATTAAAAATTAAAACAAAAACAAAAAATTTATAGTTCACATCTTGCCATGTTTCTACCAGGTCTACTTAATAACCACTTTCTGAAATCAACACCATTCTCTATTCTTCTGAACTTTGACCTCTATAACATATTTAAATCAAATATCAAAAATCAAAATAGAAGTAATATAACACTTCTCAATTCTGCATTCACATTTTCTGTACAGTGTTTAACATCAAAGACTACTTTAGTTTCAGTCAGGCCTGGTAAGCTCAGTCGGTAGCACATCAGATCTGATTATCAATCCAGGGGTTATAAGCTTGAATCCCTGCCCCGCCACAGTCTCTGTGATGATTGATATACTACATTGTGATTCATTGTCATTTGTCTCTCACCACTGATTCAAGTGGGAAAGTTATCAGTTACTTGTGGAGATAGTTGAGCTTGAGTACTGGTTAATCTTCCAGGATCTCAGGAAAGGACAGTGGTTCGGTTAACTGATCATCTGTTAGCCCTCGAATAGACCCTGAATATAATAACAAACTTTACTTTGGTTTCAAAGTCATAAAAAAAAGCAGATATCATCATGCTGTTGATTAGGTTTAATAATCTTTTAATAAGGTGAAAAAAAGAAATAATTATGTTAATTTGGTGTTAAACGCTTCAGTTTAAATGAATTCTATGATCCAAGTCACAGGGTTGACTTGCTCACAGATGTAACAAAAATAACATGTCAATGAATGTGTGCAAACACAGATCTAAGTGATAATAAACACGATCATGAAAATGTTTACATGGCATACAAAGATCAGCCATCTTTTTTTTTAATCTTACACCATTCATATTGTGAAGATATCCAGTCTACCATGTAGTACAGATTACACAAAAAAACGACGATCTCTTTAAACGCTAATGGTGTTATTCATACTCTTGACCTATTGAGATATAGTTCGGTTTTACAATGACGGTGTAATACACAGTTGTGGATTACCATACAATTCAAACCTTCCATTAGCAATAGAGCTTTATCTGTAATCAATATTTATTCAATAATTCAATACTTCTTGTTTACATACAAAACAAGCAATATTTAAATACATATATAAATACAGCTTACAGATACAAGTATTGATAGCTTGAGCATTTAAAGAATGGTATAATGGGAATTCACAGGAAGGAAAAAACGTCCTGAAGTTTCAAAGCAAATTTTAGGTATGAAGCAAATTTCGACACTGCCTCTTTTCAATCAGTTCATACTTATTTATTTTAGCTTGATTGCCAAGAAAGCTCAAAGCTTATATGAAGCGCTCTTGCGTCTGCTACCTAGGTTGAACCAGTACAAAGAGTTGTTTTAAAGAGGCATTGGGTTGAGCTGGGGATTGAATCCCCAACCTCTAGCGTGAGCGGCCAATGCTCAATCAACTACACTACCGCCCACTCTTTTCAAATGACCCAGGTCATCATTTATCATTATATCAATTTAATACCATTCAACGCATTATAGGTTATACAATCATGTACATGGCACCAAGTTTAAATGAATTGAAGATTTCATATAAAAATTCCATTTTCAACACATTACAGGTTATATAATGGCATATTCAGTTTTATTGGTGGAGGAAGCCTCAGAATTAATCTGAGTAGAACCACCGTTCTTTTGCAAGTAATTGACAAGCTTTCTCACATACATTATCGGACCGGCTGAACAGGGCTCGAACTCACGATCTCAGCGTCGAGAGATAAGTGGTCAATTTAGACGGCTGTGCCTTAGACCACTCAGCCACAGAGGACCCTCAGTTTCAATGAAGGAAGTCCTCAAATGAATTTTGAACAGAGAACCACCTTTTTTTCCATAAGCCAAAAGCAAACTCTCTCATAAAGCAGGGTTCACTCACAGCCACATTGGTCAAAGGTTGTTGATTTCCAGACCACTTGGATACTGAGAACTTGATGTTATTGAATTCTTGTTTACTTTTAAACTTTATCTGTAATACAATGATGATGCCACAGTCTACATCATTTCTGAAGTCAGTACTGATGAAGTAAATGTAGGGTGATGTAAATGTAGGATGAAGTAAATGTAGGGTGATGTAAATGTAGGATGAAGTAAATGTAGGGTGATGTAAATGCAGGATGTAGTAAATGTAGGCTGTAGTAAATGTTGGCACCATTGTGTTCTGAATGAAGATGAACAGATTGAAGAATCGGTGAAAAAACGCAAAATAAAAAATTGACTGAACATTCGTGAGCTTCCAACTCGGCTACCTGGGCAGTCAACAATTGTATCGAGACTCACTGTAAATAGAATTTCTACCCTTCTGGTTCTTTATCATTAATCAAATATAGGAAATCAGTAAACCATGGCAATCTCCTCATATAAATGATCAATTAATCTATCAATTTGCATATATATGCTTATTTTTTAAGCTTGATTGAGAAGAAAGCTCAGAGCTTATAATATGAACTGCTCTTGCATTTTATCCCTGGGTAGAACAAGTACTGAGAGTTGATTTTTGAGAGGCATTGAGAATAACTGGGGATCGGATCCGCAACCTCAGGCATGAACAGCCAACACTCTTTCCACTGCACTACAGCCCCGCTATCAATTTGTCAATACACATGTAGATATATTTATTGATAGCATTTTTAATGAGCATAAAAAGAAATTCTATAATAACATAATTAGGTAATGACAAAATACATAAAGTGTTTAAAAATCATTATACATGTATCAAAACCAACTTTAATTACGTCTTCTGGAGCTCCTTTTACATTGTGTTTATATTGTAGACCATGTGTTTTTTTACACAAATATGCTTTTTAAGCATGACAATAATGCCCAATTACATAAATTAACTTTTCAATTATCTTTATTTAGATACTAAAACATTCAGGGTTATTTGTTACGTTATTTATGCTATACAGAAAAAAAAAGGCAAGCGTAAGATAAATTCTTATCACAAATCTGAATGAACTACTTTTCTTCACCATTACAGCAAACAAAAATTTCCATTTGTTTGCATAGGGCTGTAGACTGTTTGAATATATGGAATGGGGAAACTATTTTGAGTGACTGTGGACAGGTGGTAGAGATTATATATAATCTTGTGTTGATCTCTTGCAGCAGTAATCTCCTCTCATGCCTCACTCCTATCAACTGCTTGAAGTGAAATTAATCAACCCCAAAACATAAATTGCCTTTTTTTTTTAAAACTTATTTATTTTACATCGATTACGAAACATGTTCTAACAACTTAAGGCAAAATGCGATCAAAGTCTTCCCGGGTATAACCGATATTAAGCATATGCGATTTTGAGTGATCTTTAGAAGTACTACTTACTTCACAACAATGGACCAAGTTTGGCGACTCTAAGCTTTAAACTTTGTTTCTACTAAATTAAGAATCGTTAAAAAACTAATGCTCAAATGATGCCACTGCCAACTAATAAGAAGAAAATTAACATGTCTCTCTCTATATCTTGAAGAGACGATGAATAATTTAACACATAACAACATATAAAGGTTATTTATAATATGAAAAGGAACACAGCTTCCAGGCTGAAACAAATCTTAGAACATCTACAATTGAATATGTAGAATGAACCTAAAACATTATCTAACTTTTCAGCATATTCTATTCAGTTCTCAATGTATCACCTCTTGCAACATGTATGAGTGAGAGTGGTCCTATTCTTACCATCACTCATTTGGCACACTGGAACCACTGGTACATAATGACCACCGCACAAATTGATAGAATTAATACAACACCAATATGGAGGATTCCTACTCCTCTGCAGAGACTTGACAAGGTGATTCTACTTTAACCTGGAACCATACAGGTTTTAAAAACGCAAACAAAAACAACTTCAGTCCATGCCACAATCATTTACAACAGATATAAATGACATGGCTGCTGTTCCACCAACATTTCCTTAGATTTAACTTAAATACTTAAAAACTTAAAATCAATTTTGACTGGTTATCAATCTATATTATAATAAACATTAATGAAACCATAATGCAGCTGGACTGGAATCAGTCTAAAATCTGAATGTTTTCAATTTATGTGTTTAAGTATTAAGGCATATATTTACCAGGGTTTTCATTTTTAACCGATTGCCAATTGAAATCATCGGTTAAAATCAGGTTTGGATCGGTTGTTTTTCCCGAAACATCGAACATTTGCCCCCTTGACCCCCGGCCGGATCTGTTGTTTTTTTCTTTAAATTTGTTGTTTGATTTTAAAATGAAAACTCTTTATTTACTTAAAATATGTTGGTGAAACAGAAGTTATCATTCTCAACTATATTTACTTTTTCTTTTTCTTCTTTTTCTTCGGTGTTTTCTTATCAATATCTTTCTTTTCATCTGCATCAGCAAGTTTTTCTTTAGAAGATTCAGTGGGAATGTCATCATCACCCTCGCCTTCCCCCTCATCCTCTGCCAGAGTACTGATACCAGTGTCTGAAACAGCGAGTGACAAATGATATATGAAAACACAACCCACACTAAACACTGCCTGGAAACTGATTTATATGATCCAGTGCCTGAAATAATCAGTGTCTTGCACAACTACATTACACTAAACTCAGTCTGGGTACTGATTTCAGTGTGTGAGACAATCAGTGACATTATGTCACAATCTACACAAAATTTAGTCTTGGAACTCTTTCCTGTGTTTGAAATAATCAGCGACAATGATATATTATGTAAAAACAACCTACTCTAAACTGTGCCTGGGAACTGATTCTAGTATTAAAAAGAATCAGTGACAGTAATTTACATTTATAAACACAAACTACACTATACTCAACCTAGGTACTGATGTCAGTGTCTAAAATGATCAATGCCATTACACTTAAGTCAGCCTGATGATCAGTGACAATAGTAAATACACAAATTCGACATAAAGCTTAGTCTCACAACTATGGAGAACTGTGGTTTGTGTACACACAGCTACCATCTGCTTATATACTAATTACAATAGTTTATACAATAATAATAAAAAAATATTTTATTTAAAAAAAAAATAATAAAAAATCATCAAAATTTAAATATAAAAATAAACAAGAAATGTCACTGGTAGGTGTCTCATGCCCTCCAAATGGTTATTGAGAAATAACAATATAATTATGTTATAATAGGTAGCAATGTATCCATGAATATAAAGAGTAACGGACTGATGTTTCAGACTAGACATGTAATTTCATGTTTTTTTTACATTAAAGTGTGACCTTGACTTTTGTGTAACCTTGACTTTGACATCTGATGTAATGGTCTGGGTATTTCAACAGTTAAATGCTGCTGAAACATCATCATGACATGTTGATCACTTGTGTCAAGCTATTTTAAAATCACTAAAAGTTACAGATCAATTGTTAATAATGCATGTAAAATAAGATGAGATAGCAATTAATAAAAAGTATTAAAGTTTGCAGTTTTATTATTTTACATAAAGAAGTTAAGATACTAATAGTTGAATGTAATAATGATCAGTAACCAGCAAACAAGACTGAAAATCACCCAAATAGTGTAACAAAGAACAGGAGCCCAGTGCTGTACTCCAAAATGTGGATAAACATAGTAAAAGGGTTCGCAGAGAATTTTGTTCAAATGTATATAATTAAATATTTTAAATGGAGGAAAAATAAACAAGATACTTGAATCAGTTTATGTCTGAATGACAAGTCACTCTTTCGTTATTTTTTATCATAAGCATGTACATGGTGTGTGATTTCTTAGTAGAATTTTCTAAAGAACAGATTTGAGTTTTCGATAACATTTAAATTATAAATGACATATAGATCTAAAATGTTACAAATTCTGTAAAATTTAAACTTAAAAAGATAAAACATAAAAAATAAAAAAACAGCATCGTTGATAGAATGTTATGAGTTTATTAATGTTTTCATGATGGGCCAATAGATAGATGGCAAAATTGAAAATGTATAGAGAAACAAACACACGCTACAAGAAAAGATCAAAATTAAAACATCTACTAAAATGGTACAGCAGAAAAGAAAGAAAAAGTAAATTTTACTTTTTTATGATTTATCTAAACATCATACAGCACCATGTGTATATACAGTTTTATCTTTAAATGCCCTATAATAAACATCTAGTATTATAACAAAGTTACAAACAAAGATTTTGTACCAGTACTACAGATCAAACTATAGTGTCACTACAATGCCCGTCAAACATACAAGACTGAAACATCCACTACCTCAGTAGAAATGGTTTCATATTATATTCCACTGTATATGATGGATCAAAATCTTCTCAACTTTCCCCACCCCCGCTGGTTGAAAGTTCATATAGATATTTCTATTTATAAAAAATAGTTTGAAAATACATATATCATCACGTTTTATCTTGACCTAAAAAATATTCAAGGCATATCAGTCAGTATATTATTTTACTCATACATTTTAATTCTATTTCATCTAAGGCCATAATAAATTAATTGCTAGATAAACATCCTGGCCCGGCCCCTAACTTCATGCCCTCCCGACCTTTTTTATTTTCATAAAAAAAAAAAACACAACATTAAAACAAAAAAAAAAAATTAAAAAAAAAAAAAGCATCAAAATTTAAAAAATAAAATAAAAAAAATAAAATCCTCATGCCCTCTCCATTTTTAAGAAAAATTTGGATGATAATCTAGCAATTAATTTATAATGGCCTAACCATCACTGTTAGTATACTTTATCTATCACTAGCTGCAATTAAGATAATTAAGAATGGAGACATTATAAGTAGCAAAGTAGAGTAAAGAAATGTGCTTCTGTAATGCTCCCAAAGAAGAAAATACCTGCAGATTAACAGATTTATTTATATTAGTAACCAGGCATCTGTTTCACCAACATTTATTTAAGCTTTACCTAAATACTTTAAAACTTAAATTAACTTTGATTGGTTATCAACCTTTAAAATAAATATTGTTTTATTGGAACCAGTCTAAAATTATGATCACTGGGCTGCTTTTCTTAAATTTAAGTCTGTAAGTATTTAAGTAAATGCTTATATATGTTGGTAATACAGGAGCCAGACGCACAAATTGTCACAACTTCCTGCTAAATATTTGTTTTTCACCTTGTAACGAGGAAGCCAGGAACGCTTCCATGGCAACCTCTCCCATCAGATCCAAGGGAGGTAAGTGAATGGATTGGGGAGCTGGTAATTCGGGCTCTGAAATGAATTCTACTCCATCTGAATAGTGGTTATTAACACTGTCAAGTATAACTGTGGACATGTCCATTACATTAACAAAAATATATCTACCATCTTACATAAGGCCATAATAAATTAATTGCTCGATTATCATCCCCGCCCGCCCCCTAATTTTTATGCCGCCCCGACCCTTTTTATTTTCATAAAAAAGATATTAAAAAAAAAAAAATTATAAAAAACATCAAAATATTTAAAAATGAAAATAAAAAATATAATCCTCCCGCCCTCCCCATTTTTAAGAAAAATTTGGATGATAATCTAGCAATTAATTTATAATGGCCTTATCATAACAATAATTTTAGAATCCACAAACAAAAGCAAGAGGGCCATGGTGACCTATGTATGGCTCAACTGTGTCAGCTGACTTAATTAACTGATAATGTCAGTGAAATTATTCTGAAATTGTACCAGGTTATTGGCTGGACATTGCCAGGGAGCCTGAAGGCTCTCTACGAGCACCATGGCCTTAATTTGGTCTGATCTGATTTAATACAATTACAAATAAAAATATGACAAGGTAAAGTTACATGTATGTAAAACCAGTGCTCCAAATAAGCTTTTTTTCAAATTAGTATTTAACCCCTTAAATTAGCATTTACCGTAATGCTTATTCTCAAAATGTTAAGGGTAAAAATTGCGAACATTCTAATCAAATAGCCATTTAAAACTAATCAACACCGAAATTGAGAATAACCAATACTTATTTTACCCCATAGTTTAAATTTCAATGCTTTATTTTGAAATTTTAATACTTAAATACCCCCTCCCCCACACCCCAACCCCAAAGTGCTTATCTGGAGCAATGTAAAACTATATAATTTTTATAAATTGACATGTGCATGTAGATTATAATTTTGTTTGAATAAAAAATGTTTTAAGTTTTTTTTAAGAAGGTGATCAACAAAGAAATCTTACCATCTTCGCCTTCGTCTTCGTCATCCAGGTTATGCTGTATAAGGACTGACGGTCCGTCCAGCAAAGTTAGTTCCTCAGATCCTCCATTCTCATTATTGCTAAATCCAGAATCTTCAGGCTCACTTTCCGAGTCAGAACTTTCGCCAAATGCGGTTGTTCCTTCTCCTCCCTCCCCTGGGAACTCCTCTTCCCCGGAGTCGTATGCATCATAAACATCCTCAGAGTCCATCGTGTCAGAGTCTCATGGCGGCAGTGGACCTCAGTGGAACATTATCCCAACTCGCGACACAAGTTGATCCTGGGAAATGGGAAAATATAGATTAAATACATATTAATACCAAGGCTCCTGCTAACACTTTTAGGAATGGGGTCACTGGGCCCCTGACTTTGGGAAAATTAGCATTGTTTTAAAGAAATTTTGAAAATTACATAGCACAGGTCGCTTCAATATATGTAACAATATATGTGTGTTTAAAAAAATTGTGATTTTCTTAAAGAAGACTACATTAAAGTCATAATAACAAAAAAATTTCCAAACGTTTCCTTCAAATATTTTATTTTTGGTTTCTTTGCATTTATACATTGGGAATTTTGTAACTTTGGATTGGGGAAAAAAAAGATACTATTTGCAATTTGGATTGGGGCAGAATAACGGCCCCAAAAAAGGGGCAAATAAGAGCCCAAAATACAAGTGTTCATCAACACTTCAATTTAACCTAGGCTTTTTTCCTTGTTAATCCTTATCGGTACGGTGAAGGATGGTGATACATCAAATATTGATGCAACTACAGTATACAAATGCACACACTGTATAACCATGACAAACATAAATTGAAATGATAAATTATAAAGCCATTAAATAGCATACAAGTTAAGCATTAAACAGCCAATCAAAGTTGATTTTAGTAAATTTAAGAATTTTTAAATGATTGTTATTACCGTAGATGACTGTTAAAACAGACAAAAGGACAATAGACACTCATTTGCTCACCTTACATGGAAATTTGAAATAATGTATGTTTAAATGATTAATATACATGTATATATATATATATATATATATATACACACACAGTCAAACCTGTGTTATCAGCCATCTCTATTAAGCAGCCACCTGTCTTAAGCAACCATATTTTCTATTTCCCATTTCTATTCTTTCAGAATGGATTAACCAGTATTAAGCAACAACCTGTCATAAAAGGCCAGTTTTGCTCCTTCCCTTGACTGGCTGCTTAATACTGGCTTGACTGTATACATATAAGAGTGCAATAATATGGCTGTATATCAAAAGCATTTGAGTGAGATATTTCATAATTTATTGCCAATCTTTATTTGACTGATCAATGCATGTTTGACATGAGCCAACTCTCTTTTCAAGATTGCTGCCTTGTCATTGAAGTAGGGGTGATATATTATACAGACACCATGAGAATTAATGTATAAAGACTTCAAGAGGATGTCTTACACTTTGATTTTGTTATCTGTGTTTACCATTATATACGTAAAGACGTCATCGTCACCTCTACTATTGACAAAAACTTCATCCTTTGTGATTTAGTCGATTACCACCTTTGATATTTAAGGTATCAATAGAAAATGTCCACATTAGTATAAATAACCTTCAATTATTGTAACATGAGAATGAATGTAGAATGCATTCAGTATATCAAGAGGAAATTGCTCCCACATTTCTGTTGTTGAATGTTTGTGTAGCAATTTCAAAAAGTAAATATAACTAAAAGAGTTGTACTTTTGAATGATCTCAAAATGCTTAGCCAAGCGGTTATACATTTTATAGAAAGTATTTTTTGGGCTTTAAACAATATACTGAAAGTGGCACAGAAAAAAATCCCTGTTTTCTTTAAAGGTAAATCACTGTCATGTACAGAACTCTTGTTTGACCCTTTTTTTTTTGGCTGTACGTGTGACTGTTATCACGAATATTTGGCAATGAAAATAATAAAACATGAATCTAAAAGCATGCCACACAAAGAACAATGTGGTTCACTTTTATTGAAATACTAAAAGCAGTTTTAGAAAAGTTTCTTTTCATATGTTTAATTCCACACAAACTTTACATCTCTGGTAAAGTCATCTTGACCAGTTCAGTATGCAAAATCAACAACAATCGGCCAAAGAGTTTACCAGGCCCATGATAAATATTGATGTTCATGGTCCACAGTCACTGTCCAATGGACCATAATAAAATATCTTTACTAAGAATATATATATTTTTTAATGGGGTTTAACGTGATTTTCAACACATTTCAGGTTATATATGGCATATCCAGTTTTACTGGTGGAGGAATTTTAAGACCTCAGACTGAGTCAGACTGAGTAGAACCATAGTCATTCCACAAGTAACTGAAAACTTTCTCACATAAAGTATTTGGAGCGAGTGAGTGGGACTCGAACCTACGACCTTAGCGGTGAAAGTTAAGTGATTTTGAGACGGCGCCTTAGACCACTCGGCCACAGAGGACCCTCATTAGAATAAGACGTATGCTTATAACTGAAAGGGTATCAAAAAATCGTAAGAAGGTGAATTATTACACTGCATCATAATGATATAATACTGTCAAACCTGTCTTGAGCCGACGCTCAAGGAAAAGATAAAAATGACCCCTTAAGGCAGGTGACTACTTAATACAGGTTGATTAAAACTAAAATGATAAAAATGGTTTAAAAAAGTGGCTGTTTAAGACAAGTGGCTACCTAATATAGGTGGCCACTAAACACAGGTGTGACTATATATATATATAAGAAAGTTGTCTATCTCGGGTAGTAATATAACTAGAAACTATGTTATCTTAAAATCAATTTAATTAAGTTCTTTACCTCAAATCAACCTTCATTTTGACATTATCATAAGCACAGTGTCACTAAAGTATTAAATGACTGTATCATACTGTAGACACAAGACATATTATCAAACTTCAGTCACAATCTGACAGCTGGCTTAACCAAACCAAGAACAGTTCTAGATTCATACAGAGAGCCAAGCTGCTATAGTTCATTTGTACATGTAAGTATCACCTATGAAGAACTTTGTTGCACCTGGCCAGGGATCAAACCAGCAACCTCATGTATAAGAGGCAGATAAGTCATTTAAACAAATGGTGGACAAACAAATCACAATGAAGGAGGATAATGAACAATTAAATACAAGAACAGATAATACAAGAAAATTTTCAATGGTAATAGAAAAATCCCCAGCTTGCTGATAGCAGATCTTTACATATTAAGTTATCTGCTTGAACGTACCCTATCACCTGCCGGTAATTACGTATCTCTCAATTACTCTTCTAAAAAAAACACGATGGCAAACCAGACAGACAAAAACTGTTCTTATAAAGGGCAATCCCAGCATTCCAACCATATATAGCAATACCAAAATAAATAACACTGTGTCTTTCCCTTCCTTTTATAGAAATACTTGATAAGACTGGATAAGACTTAAGTAATTAATCAGCCTCCAAATTGTATTTAACTGTACAGTTTCACAAACATAATGATAGACTGATCCTGACAGCCTTGAGTTAAGATAAATAAAACCTTGTATTACAAAGGGCAAATTGCATCCTGCTGTACCATATTTAGAAATAAATATATACATATAAATATATACAGAATATTGTAACTTTGATTGTTTCCCAAATATAACCATTTAAGTATACCAATTCTCATTATTTGACATTTATGGTAAATGTGCTTCATAATCAAACACAGCTCTCATTTGGTTTCACAGATCAATCTACAGAATGCATACTGGTACTTATGTGTCTAATATTGTACAATGCGTACATACTTTGTAAATGACAGGAGAGAATGTGTCAGTACTCAAACATTGAGACTGCTGAAGACAGCAGACACAGACATGTCTACAGTAGCCTGATTAAATAAGACATCGATGGACAGCTTTTTGGTTATTTAGATATCTGATCTCCTGTCCATTTACCATAAAAAATCTTGAAATGGCTCTTTAGACATGATAGATATATGCAATATGTCGCACTAAGTCCACAGAACAGCACAGATGTCCATGGTATAAGTTTTTACTCCATTATAAAGCCTTGCTCTGATTTGTAGATTTTAAACAAAGATCTGACGAAAAACTCCCTACCTGTAATTGTGTAATGTGCAACACCTTCGTTGAAAATCTTAGTGAAATATTGGTTCAGCTGACGTGATAGCTAAATGCATACATATCGACATGCACAAAGTGTTCTAAATATTAGACAGCATGTCATAAATTGGAATGGCACTAAAGTTGGAACATTTGTCATCCAAGTTCCAGTTACATACATGTATGTGTATGTGACTAAATGCACATATATTAAAAATGTCAGGATCTTTTGCTAATCTTACAACAAACAAACTGCATAATAAATACTTTCAACTACTAACAAAAACAACTGTGCTTCCTTTATAATATACATAACACACCAATGATGCGGCGAATAGCTGCCATTTTTATTTTGGCATTAAAACAAAACTAAAAGATAGAAGTCATTTATATGTCCCATATCAACAGTGTAACCCGCTATCTTCCATACCATATTTACACGAAATGTGACATTGTTGTCTCAAGAACACATTCAATAAATTTACATTATCAAAGCCACCTGAAATTGTCAACCCACAATGATAAATGATAATAACAAAGGCGAACAAATAACTCCTCATAAACTTCAGGGATCAATATTAGTTATTTGGCAAGGGCACAAATACCTGCCGGCTTATTTTACAACATTATATTATAGGTATTATATATTTATGATAAATGGTTTATATGTAACTGTTGGTCAAGATTTTCATTATTCATGATTTAATTACTGTACAATGCATTGGTGATTTAACAAGAGGCCATAACCTGATTCGGATGACATAAAGCTATATGAATCTATTTTCCAACTTTTGTCAATAAAACATAAGCATTAACTGTCATGTCAGCAACAACAAATCACACAAAAAAACATTCAAATGAGACTATTCAGTCATCAGAAATGACATTTTTTGTCATTTTCTCTTACATAGATTTAGTGAAGTAGACCCCACCACCAGGACCAAACCGTAAGACCCAGAGGCATACAATTCACAATTTTTTTTATAGGGGACTCATATACAACCATAATCATGCTCACCATATGTTTCCCAGTACTTCCTATAGTAAGAAGAAGATTTTCAAAGTTTACCTTGAATTTGACTGTTTTGGCCCTATCCCTAAGATCTCAGTGGTGAGGGGGACCATGCAATTCACAATTTTGATTCACCCTTAGGTACCAAAACTGTATACAACATTTCATTACAATTGAGATTACCATTTTTGAGAAAAAGGCGATTGAGTGATTAAATATTTAGCATCATTTTAATGCCATCGAGGGTTAACAGACACTGTTTCATGAGATCCTGAAAGATTAACCAGTACTCGAGCACACCCCATCTCTGTAAGTAACTGATAACTTTCCCACTTGCATCAGCGGTGAGAAACGAATGATGATGAAACACAATGTCCAATATCAAACATCACGAAGACTATTGCCGGGCGGGGATTCAAACTCACGGTCCCTGGATTGATAGTCAGACGCGTTACAGACAAAGCTAATTCGGCCAACCCGGCAGAAGAAGTAAAAAATGTTGAAGCCGAAAATGTCAAGTGTTTACGGATGCATGACGTTAGACAAAAGGCTCCGATGACCTAATAATTCAATGAAATAATTGCTGGATCTTTTACATTACATTTGATCAGATCTTAAAGAAATCTCCAAAACAATAAACAATTTGTTGATCTACAAATACTCTGCTGAATGAGGCATAGAAAAAAAATACTTATCCAACATCAAACTTATAAAATATCTACCGGTATATCAGGAAAAAACGCTACAAATATCTATAAAAAATAAAATAATTATCAAAATTGATAAAACGCATCTCATTATCACTCTGAAATAAAATCTGAAGGGTTTTGTATGTCTAATCCACCAAAATGCGACAAAATTGATATCTGAATTGGAGAGGTAAACTTTAGTTGAAATGAAATATCCCCATTCTAAAAAATAGACAGCACTTAAATACTGTTTGACGATCTTCGCATCGTCATTCTGACTCTTTCTAAGATGAAACAATTTTAATATGTATAACAGTTCAATTTGAAATCACACGACTCATTTAATACGTGGCAAATATATGGCAATTTTATTAAAAGCGGGAAATCTATTGTAGTCTAACCTAGAAGCGTAGCCCATTGTTACGAAATCCCTTTTCAATACATTATTTTAGCATGTTTTTACAGATATTTAGGAGTACCGGTATGTATATAGGCAAAGGTTTTTTTAGCCAATTTTAAAATTTGAAAAATCCTGATAAATTCCCTTAAAATCTTGTTCAATTTTTATCTCAGTCACTTGTTAATTCATTTTTACTGATACCTTACTACCCAGCTAAATGCTCCTGGGAGATGCATTTGTTAATCTTATAAGTCTAAATATTAATTCTGTAAATTTATATATATTGGGTGTTTGTCAACAAACACCAAACATGGTCGTCTATGGCAAGTTTGGGAGTCTACCACTATCAATTATAAGTAAGAAATGTTTGATAAATTTCTATAATGTATTATAGATCAATGTAAAAATATAAATGGTAGCTGCTGGGCAAATTGCATGAATTTAATAATTGAGCACTTGAGGTGCACAAAATTAATGTATTAAATAACTTCAATTTGAATATTAATTATTTGCCATTATAAATTTATCAAAGGGATGATTACGTGACCAATTCATCCAAGAATAAAATGCTTAACTGTATGCATAATAATGTCTAAACTTGATTATTATACACAATTTAAGACCTCTTTTTGTTATGAAGATTATATTGATATTAAAAATAGATAATGATGCATTGAGATAACAATTTATATGTCTTAGGTTAAGTTCACACTCATTAGAAATTGAATTTGGTAGATTTAATGGAATCGATAGGGAAAACTGTTTATGTAAATTGTGTAATCAAAATGTAATTGAATCTGAATGTCATTTCATCTTACGTTGAAAGTAAATACTGATATAAGAAATGGAAATTCAATACTTTTAAATCAACAAAATATAAAAATATGTTTAACTTTTAAAAATCCATCAAAAAGGCATTTAGGCCATTATAAATTAATTGCTATGTTATCTGACATCAAAGTTTTTCTTAAAAACATGGAGGGTGGGAGGTTTTTATTTTAAACATTTTTTTGATGGTTTTTTTTTGTTTAATTTTTTTTATGCAATAAAAAGGGTCAGGGTGGTATGAATTATGCCATCAAAAAGGGGCTTCGGTTAAATATTACCATTGAAAAACAAATATCAAACTTGGCTTGTAATTTATCACAATATACATCAATAGTGATGAGTATCGGTTGAAATTTCATAATCAAGACCAATAATTAATAATGAGCACAAGGATTCAAGCAAATTGGATAACATATTTTCGTTTTGTATCCATTTGGTTCTTGGATCAGCCAACATACGCGAACTGCAAGTTCGTATTTCCGATTTCATTTGCAAATAAAAATAATACTCCAATAATTTTTCATTTGAACTTATTTGTAATCAGGAAATTTTTTTTAGATTTTATAGCATGAATATAATAACTAATAAAATTTGCAAACAACGTAATAAGAACTATGCCCAGATTATCTTTTCTGTTTGAAATATGAAGACCGCAGAACTACTTATTAAGTTTTATGAACGACAACATATTTCGTCTTTGTTTTGACCCCTGTTTCATGCATTTTTTATGACCACATAGCAAGAAACATATTTCCTGATTAATCAAAATTATGAAATCATTATCAAATACTTGAAATACCACGGCAAACGAACGATTTTCGTCTGTAATCAATTATCAACGCATTACTTTACATCGAGACACCAAATATAACTCATGAGATATATATATATACAATAAACCCTTTCAAAAGACATTGACCGGAAACCATTTTTTCCACAAACCTGAATAGGGGCCATAACTCTTGTAAAAACTGACTGATGTTGACAAATATCAAACAGCTACAAACCCTTTCAAAACAAATTAAACAGAAACCATTATTTTACCAAAAATTAAGTGGAAAAGGAGCCAGAATTCCTGGAAAAGTTTACTGACTTCAACAAAGTATTTTATAGTTATACAGCTACACAACAAATATTAATTCAATACATAGACCGTTTCAATTTGACACACATACAAACATTTTGACAGCCTTGGTAACACTTAATGTCAATCACTGTTCTACAGATGACAAAAATTCATACCTGTCCAGACAGATTTCCTGTATTTTTGTTTTCAAACTGTTGTTTTCAGCAAGGCATTATGTAGAGAAGTAAAAGAAACTGAATGGAATTTAGCAAAAGCTTGAATATTCATGCAAATATAACAAGTTTACAGGTTTGATTTTCAAAATATGAGCATACTTGATCATTTTTGTTTGCATACTTATAAATACATAAAGGCAAATGCATGGCTCATCAACAGTGAAGGACATTCCTTTCAAAATATCATATTTAATTAATTAATAAATATTCACAAACAATATGATTTATTGGTTAAAACGATATGTTAACATTTTATTTGTGAAACAGGACAGTGAAAACTGTAACCTCAGTGGGGCCCAACCTAACACTATTCACAGTACTGCATTTTTTATGTGAATGCTCTACAGTTGAAACATCAATAATTTTTTGGCAAGAGAGTTATAACAAATATATTAAACCTATCTATTCAGAAAGATGTCAACTAAGGCCTACGAAAAATGTGTACACAATAGCAATGCGTTTTAAATTGAAGCTATATTTTGCAGATAAGAACTGTAGTTTGTATTGTTTCATCTTGGATTTGGTTAGAAAGATTAATATGAATTACGGTATAAGTAATCCAAGTAATGACAAACAGTTTTAATTAGTTAACTAAACGGCAAATTACTTAACATGACATTCAGCTATGTCGACAAAATGAGATGGATACGGTTGTATTTCCAATACGATGTAACATTTAATATCCACTATCACCTTTTCACAGTTTGTTTAGCATTTTAAGACAATCTATCGTACGTTTGCAAGCACAAAACAAAAACTGAAGACCACAAACCTCAAAATCCAATGAAACATGATAGGAATTTCACATAACTTTGATAATGTCCACCATATTGTTTAAACATGGCGTTCGACCTAATAACGCGTTTTATACAAAGAAAATAGATTCTAAATAGTATGATTAATTAAATGTTAACTACATTTCTACAGAAAAAATGAAACTCATAATTAATTGGATTATTACTTAGGCATATATTGATGGTATATTAGAGAAATACTATTCTTTTTTTATTTATTTCATTTTTATATGCGTAGTGATATTCAATTCGTCTGTTGGCAGGAAGAACATTTTCCAGCATTTCATTGGATTATTCGTTGCCGTGATCAAATTAACAAGAGGAACAACTCTTACCAAAGGGCACCTGCTACTTTCATTTTGGTAGACTCAACGAAATTCTGGACTGTGGTAAGACCAAGCAATAACCATAATATAAAACCTCTTACAGTCATCTGCATTTCAGTTTTCTAATAAGTCTGCTTTAAGTTAATTAACAAATTATTTTAAAGCAAAATATTAATACATCTTAACACTTGTGATGGCACCCGCAGGAGCTAGTATCACTATATACATAAAGAGTTTATTATACAATATTTAGGGATGTGAAATGTTTATTGATACTATCCCATGTGATGACACCTTAGTTTTGTCTTTCTTCCATATTTGCAGCATGGAATTAGAGAATTACTTTCAAGGTTGCTTCCAACAATCAATTTCTGGGCATGACTCGCTGCACATGGGACTGACCACTTCATTTCCCTTAAAAGGAGTGCATGCTCTTTTACATGACCATTGCCCTAATAAGGCACAGTTGGAGTGTGTTTGAAATTGAACCATGTACCTATGGATCTTGGAATAAGCATGCTAACCATTCTAGTTGTCTAGCTTCTCACTTAGAACTGAAGTAGGCGTTGATTACCGGGTAGTTTCAATACAGAAACACACATTCCCTGATGAAGGGAGTCAAAGGCAGTACTATTATTTCAAGACATTTGTGATGTACAGTCTCAAATGCCTTACTGAAGTCTAAAATGACTGTGACAAACTGTACTTTTAGTAGCTGAGTAGGCTGATTAAATAAGGTGTGAATGGAAGGCTTTTTTATTATTTTGATATCTGATCTGCTGTCCATAACTCGGGGAAACGCAAAATAAAAAATCTTTAAAAGGCTCCATAGAGATGTGCAATATGTCGCACTAGTAGCTGAGGAGATTGTTGGCCATTACTACTATTTGTGTCTAACAGGGATAAGGAGTTACTTCTGTAGCACCTGCCTGGAGAACTCGGGAGTTAATCTGGACCCACTGCCTTTCTGATGTTAATATTCCTTAGCAGTTTCAGTAGTCTTTCCTTGCTAATGTGCAGGGTAGGTAAGTTGTCATAGTATTGGTGCTTTGTGAATGGTGTTGACCTTAAAAGAAATAATATTACTGCCATTGACTATCTTCATCTGTCACGGGAATGTTTTATGGTTTACTGTATAATATCAGTCTGTGAAAAATAGATTTAGTCTGAGACCCAGTTTAAGACATTTTTAACCGGACTTCAAAAATTTTCTGTATAATAATAATATATTGTTTTTGAATCGGGTTTAATGTCCTTTTCAACACATGAGAGGTTATATATGGCATATATCCAATTTTATTGGCAGAGGTAGACCTTAGATTGAATCAGATTGGAACGGCAATGTCCTTTCACAAGTAATTAGGCAATGTCCTTCCACAAGTAATAACAAGTAACGGCAATGTCCTTCCACAAGTAATTAGCAAACTTTCTCATATAAAGTTTTTGGACTGAGCTAGACTCAAACCCATGACCTCAGTGGTGAGAGGTAAAGTGGCCATTAGACAACAGTGCCTTAGACCTTTCAGCCACAGTGGACCCAAATGATATTAAATAATAAAATTGTTAAATGTTAAGAAATTTGTCAATTTATAAGCAGAGTACTGGTATCAACTATAACCCTTAGAGATGGCTCTGATAAACTTTCAAAGAATCTGTCACAAGTGAGACATGACCCCATTCAAATAGAATTATGTTCTCTAAGTAACTTTTTATACAGTGGCAAGTATGCTGACTACCATTGTAACCCTTCTCATTCTTTGTTATGAATTTCTTTTTCAGATGACAGCTTTGACAAACACCGTATGGCTCTTCTGATACCATAAACAACATTTTAGTAATTTCCATTACCATTATCCAGTTCTGGTACAATTAACCTCTTTAAACAGTTCCCATACCAGAGACCTACCTAGGCAATTCTTATACCTTGAAAAGATTTGGGCAGTTCTAATACCATCAACTTACCAAGGATATGCTGATACCATTAATAACTTTTGCGGTTCTGATACCATCAGCCAACTTATGCAGATCTGATACCATAAGACAAGTTACTGAAAGCAGTTCTAATACCACTGGCAATCTTATGCAGTTCTGATACCAATTACCAACCGTTGCAGTTCTTATACCTTCAACCAACTCTTGCAGTTTAGTTACTTTTGACCAGCACTTATAGTTAGATATCATTGACCAACTCTGGCTGTTCCTCATACCAACCACCAAATATTACAATTCTGATACCATTAACATATCGGTGTCATACTTTAGCATGAAAGTGTAACAAGCTCTAAAATACTCAAAACCAAAGATGTACCAAAGAGTATTTTCTCTGCAGTCTGTTTCAAAACTGCTATATCATAATCATTTGAAATTGGTCCACCATAACTTAAACAATAAACATTCTTTGCCTTTATACACACGAGGAATATCTGTGGACTGCAAACACTTCCCTGTTAACAAACATATATGTTGTTTGAAGCTCAGACAATCAGTTAATCACTGTGTAAATGAATCCAAAGTTTTAGAAAGAAATTCTGTAAGACGGCATCATTTATGTAGAGGCATATCTTCTCTGGCACTCAAAGCTGGCGGGAACATGGAGGTAAACAGACATGATACAAGAGGTCTTGCTACACGAGACATGAGGTTACCAATCATCTATTTGTTCACAAAAGATGACTGCACTTTATGTGAGGATGCCAAACTTGTTCTGCAGCCATACATGCACAGGGTACAATTTGTGTTATTTTAAAAGCAGCCGAATTACTAAATTGTGTGTCAAAACCATTATTTGAAACTTTGTGCTTGTGTGTATTAAGTGTTTATAATGTATTAAAGTAGAAGCTTACCAATTTAAAAATTTATTTGACAAAAATGACTTTTACAAATTACATATATATAGATGGAAAAAATGAAGATTACTAGAAAAGGCTTCGAAAAAATGGAGACAACTGATTGATCACCAAGCGGGTCTTTGGTGAAATATTGGTTGAATTTAAATACATGTTGATGTAAAATTACAGCTTGCATTTATACATTACCTTTATACCTGGTCGGTGCATGAATCGTATTTTGTTATGCCCCCACCATTCTTAGAATGGTGAAGGTGCTCTTTGCATTACCCCTGTCCGTCTGTTTGTCTTTCAGATGTAACAATTGGTTTCTGGTCAATAATTTATAATGAGGTCTCTGTATTTAATTGTTATTTGGTGTGTAGCTGTATGATTATAAGACCAAGTTCGAAATTTGTCAACATTAGTCAAACAATTTTGCAGGAGTTGTGCCCCCCCCCCCCCCCCCCCCTTTTTTTAAACTAAAGTTTTGGTGAAAAATTGGTTTCTGATGAAATGCAGGGATATTTATGTCAATAAACACATGTCATCTATTGTTATAGTTAAAGTAGAGTATGTATAATTGGAGCTGGTGCACATT
Source organism: Panopea generosa (assembly GCA_029582155.1). NCBI lineage: Eukaryota > Metazoa > Mollusca > Bivalvia > Adapedonta > Hiatellidae > Panopea > Panopea generosa. The sequence goes on from CM055906.1 coordinate 36,673,007, forward strand.
TAAATGTCATTACTTCAAGTTCTGTTGTATTAGAGGCTTCCTTGTCACATTCAAGTCTTGTCTATTCAGATCTTGCCTGATTCATGTCTCTTCTTATTCAAGTCTCATCTGATTTAAGTCTTGTCTTATTCAAATCTTGTCTGATTCCTGATTTAAGTCCTAATCTTGTCTGATTAAAATCTGTTATTATTTAAGTCTTGTCTAATTTAAGTCTTGCTAGATTCAAGTCTTGCCAGATTTAAGTCTTGCTTGATATAAGGTTCATCTCGTCCAAGTAATATCACATTGAGTATGATCTTATTCAGGTATCTTTTTATCAAGTATTGCACATCAAATTTAAGTCAGATTGTTTTACTTTAAAGTATCATCATCTTATTCAAGTCTTTTTCTGATTCAGATCTGTTCACTTCATTGAAACCTTGCCTGATTCTAGTTGAAGTGCTGGTTTGGGATTATACATAATTTCTGTGTCAATCCGTCCATCTTGCATTCCGTTTCATCCATCTGTCTGCTTGCTGTGTTTTCATGTGTTATATTTTTCTCAGCATTCTGTTAGGATAAGTGGTAGTGGGTCATAGCTTCAGTCTTTTACCAGGTGAGGACCAACATTCCTAGATTATTTCCTATTGCAAGGTATTTATCTGTACACGTTGGTCCTTCCAAGGAAGAAATCAGAAATGATTAATATTTAATTTTTAGCTCGATTGTGAAGAAAGATAGAGCTCAATGTTGCTTAAATGTGAACTGCTTTCGAAACACTTTTTGGGTAGAACCAGTACCGGGTGTTGTTTTATTGAGAGGTATCGGGTTGATGCTGGGGATCGAACCCACAACCTATGGTGTGAGCGGCCAGAACTCTATCCACTTTCGTCTCAGGATAAATTTATATTTAAGTTGTAAGATCTCACTTCACAATCAATGTAAAAATAAGTAAGCTTATGCTGGTGTTGTATTTTTGTGTTTCAGTTCACATTTGAGGAAGTCGACATCACATTGCCAGAAAATAAAGACTGGTATGAGAAGTATAAATATGACATTCCTGTATTCCACATGCATGAGGACTTCCTGTTTCAGCATAAAGTTGATCTTGACATTCTCGAAGCTGCCTTGAAACAACATGAAAACAAACTTGGAGATGATTCATCTTGATCTGAATGATCAAAAGAAAATGTTGATATGAAAAGAAAATTACATGTAAAAAATACATGTATTAGGATCAAAGAAACCTGACACACTTCGCCTTGATACAGGTGATTAAAACAGGAGAGATAAAACAAGCTTGAAAACAATGTATGGTGATCTAGATGGCGAAAGTATCCTGTTGAAATGGAAAGAAAAGATAAAACAAGCTTGAAGACAATTTATGATGAGGTTATCCTTAAAAATATATTTGTTTGCTGTGCTGTGACCCAGTATTGTTCATGTGGCTAGTTAGATAGATAAAAAAAATTATTTTGATAAATTTTGATTTTGCATAGTCGTTTTAAAGAAAAACAGACAGAAATCATAAAAAATAACACAGCTTTGAAAGTCAATAAAAAAGTTTGGATAGCTGTAATTTTGAGTGAGTAGGTAGGATTGAGGCAAACAGTTTATTTTTTAAGGACGGCCTGATCCAGATGATGAAAAAACATGTTGAAATGAGAAGGAAAGATAAGACAAGCTAAAGACAATTAATAGTGATCTAGATGATGAAAAACATTTTCAAATTAAAGGGAATTTAATACCTTGATAACAAAGACTTGAATCCTGATTGAGATGAAAAATAAACATTGAAACAACAGACAAAATGCATATGAGCTAAAACTGAAGACACCGTGATCTAAATGATAAATGAAAAAGTTTGGATTGAGAAGAAAAGTGCCTATAAACTAAACTTTGAGGACCATTCATGTTGGTTTAGATGATGAAACAACCGTGTTGAAATGAGAAAAGAGATGTAGTGTTCATCTGAATTATTTATACTGACAAATATATTGTTGTGTCCATGGGTTAAAGTCATCGATTAACAGTAAAAGTCATGCTTCATGCTTATGTCTTGTTTATTTACTACATTAGCTAAAAGCTAATAAGAGACCACTTAGATCATAATAAATAAATTCCTAGATTTTCATCTAAGTTTGTTTAAAAATTTGGACGAGTGAAGTTTTATTTTATTTTTTACAGATATTAAAATGATGTGTCCTAATAGGTATGATATGAAAATAGAAATCATAATAAAAATCAAAAGTTTAAAATATGGCACCTTTTTGGTAAATTACAGTCCCAGTTGTCAAAAAAAGATATTTGTGATCTGGACAAATAAAACATGTTGACCTCGGTCAAATAATGGGGACAGGTAGGGTTGAAAGTCATGGCCTTACGCCATTTAAAATTAATTTCTAGATTATCATCCAAATTTTTCATAAAAACTGGGAGGGTGGGAGGATTTTATTTTTTATTTTTATTTTTTATAATTTTTGATGTTTTTTTTTAATTATTTTTTTAATTAATTATTTTTTCATGAAAATTAAATAGGAGTTACGCTCTTCGGTCTGTTGTTCTGTCCATCCATTTGTGGACAATTTTTGTGATTGATATTTCTCAGCAACCATTGGACGGAATTCACTGAAACTTCACAAAGGTGACTGTTACCAAACCTAGGTGTGCATATTGTTGGCACATTTTGCGAGAATAACTTTTCAATGAGTTATGGCCCTTCGAATTTTTCATACATATTTTTTGTGATCTCAGCAACCATTGGCTGGAATTCATTGACACTTAATAAAAGTGATTTGTACCTAGCTTAGTTGTGCATATCGTTGGCATGTTGCGCCAGAATGACTTTTCAGTGAGTTATGGTCTTTTTAATTTTTCAGACATTATTTTTTGTGGTAACTGTTTAGTTTAAACTTATTATTTTTACTTCGATTGCAAAACAAGTTCGTACCACAAAGGTCAAGGTCACACCCTCAGTTTATTTGAGATTTGGTCTCTGGTCTTAACTATGTCTTACATGGAGGGATTTTAAGATAACAAAAATGATCAACATGTCATGATGATGTGGCACCTGCAATACCCAGGTCTGTACATCGGATATCAAGGTCAAGGTCACACAAAGGTCAAGGTCACACTTTTAGGTAAACAAAATAAAATGCTGGGAAAAACTGTATGTAACTGAAGTCCGTAACTCTTGGCATTTAATGATATATTTAAGTACCTACTTATGAAATATATTGTTATTTAGACTACTTGGATTTGCGTGACACTTGCCAGTGACATATCTTGGTGTTTTCTTTTTCAATCTGAATATTTGTTACAAGTCACTATTTGTAATTCAGAGGCTAGGGTTTAATACATTCAAAAACATAACTGTGGAACAATTCTTCTGTTATAATGAACTTTACAATTCAGAGGATGTTTGAAAAGTGATTAAATACTACGAATACATGCATACATCCCAGAGAATTATAGAGTTACATAGTCTCCCCATTTTAATGATTTAATACTAAAAGAAACAATTATGATTGGCAGTTGGCAGTGATTAACGGTATATAAACACACTTTATGAAACAGAGGACATTATGGTCAAGCATGGGTCTCTGCTCTGGTTAGTGTCCGTTGACCATCTTAAAGTACAGTATTTTAACAATGTTAATTTGTTATATTTGTACATGGAAGTGAACCTGGAATCTTACTTCCTATTGCCCTCTTATAGACCAGGGAGCTATTTCACAAAAAATCTCACAATAAAAATAGGTAGTAAATGTAAAGTAAGTATTGTTCATAATATTTTATATTTTACTCCAAATGAAACCAAACTTGATGGAAATATTCAGAAAATGGTAAATTTTCTGAAAATGCAATCGTAAATTCAGGTGGACGACTATGAAAAATATTATGCATATTTGTTACTTCATGTTTATCACTGATTTATCTTAAGATTTTTTTGTGAAATGCAACCCAGGTATACTGTGTTGGTAAAACCTCAGTTCATTGATTGAAAATGTAAAGCACATCGTTTAGTTAAAAACAGTATACAAGATATTGATCAGTGAACCAATACCTGATTTAGAACTGAACATTTGGTGCCAGATGTTGTCACGAATATATCCTTGTTATGTTACACATGTTTCATTTATGAATTATAAATATAAAAAAATTACAACAGGTGTTTATGTTTTAATATAGGGAATATATGTTTGATAACAAGAATCAATAATGTAGTTATATATATATAAAGACTATATCCTATCTCTTACTGTGTTGTGTTTACATTTTACTTGCAGACCGACAATGACTGTACCCTGCCTCGGATATATGTAGTGTGCTTTTCCAAGATCTTTCTCTACCAGAAGGGGAACCTGGATGCATGTAAACTAAACAGCAATACATATTTGGAAACTGTAACAGAGTTAAAAAATGTGTTCAGCAAACATTGTATTGTCAATAAGAGTAAGATATGTTAATGTCATCTGAACCAGCATAAACAATTTCATCATCTTTCATTGTGGCATGATAATTGTGCATTCAAGAACTGTAACTTGGTCACTATTTCAGGGTATTTGTCTTGGCTTGCCAGGTCACCAACTGTAACTTGGTCAGTATTTCAGGGTATTTGTCTCAGTTTGGCAGGTCACCTACTGTAACTTGGTCACTATTTCAGGGTATTTGTCTGTTTGGCAGGTCACCTACTGTAACTTGGTCACTATTTCAGGGTATTTGTCTCGGTTTGGCAGGTCACCTACAGTAACTTGGTCACTATTTCAGGGTATTTGTCTCGGTTTGGCAGGTCACCTGCTGTAACTTGGTCACTATTTCAGGGTATTTGTCTCGTTTTGGCAGGTCACCTTCTGTAACTTGGTCACTATTTCAGGGTATTTGTCTCGGTTTGGCAGGTCACCTACTGTAACTTGTAAAAGATCTCATGGTTAAGAAAAGTTCTACTGCATAAACTTAAAGGGAGTACGTTATAAATGTATTAAAAAAATTAAATAATTATCAAAATGGATAAAAAGCATCTCATAATCATTAATGAATTATAGTACATCAAATCCACCAAAACGTAACAAATTGATGTGTAATTTGAATAGGTGAGTGAATGAAACGAAATCTGCACTTAAATAAGGTTTTACGACCTTCACATTGTCCTTACGACTTTTTCTAAGATGACAACAATTTTTAACAACGTGTAAACCTGTATAACCGAATAAATTAAAATCAAAATGAAATCATTTAAAATGTCACAAAATATGTTGCCATTTTAAGCGGGAAATCTATTAAAGTTTAACCTAGGCGCATAATCCAAGTGAGGAAAGTCCTTTATAATATATTATGTTAGCACATTTAAATAAATATCGTGTTGGCATTACGGGTCGGTGAGCATATTAGTTTTTTCCAAAAATCATTGCATGAGGTACAGAATGTTCATGGAAGTCTGTTGTAATAGAAAGTGACTTCAGACTAAACTTCACCATATTTCAATGGATACCAAGAAAAAAAAAAGTATTATAAATGCAAAAATTAGGGTCAAAGGTCACTAGGTGCAAAAAAGTTAACATTTTGAATAATATCAATGTTTCTGATATACTCAAACACTAGAGTCTGCATTTGAGTATTTATTTCAATGGAATACATATATTCACTTTTTGAACCAAAAAAAAACAAAATAATCAAACCAATAAAAGTATTTTGGAAAACTGGATTAGATCTTATGGATTATTAACAACATTGTTGCTATGAAGGGTTTAAACAAAAGTAATCATATTGTATGCAGTGTACTCCATATCAACTTATCACACATACTAGTATTTCAGTTATCTGGCAATGTAACACATACAAAACAAGTGTTGGCTTGAGAGTTTTTCTGTTAAAATGTACACTAGAAATAGTACCAATAAATGGCTGGAGTATGTTGGTATTCATTAATGACATTTCCAATATAATTGTGTTTCCATTTGAATATGATTAAACATTAAATATAATATTTATATAGTGAAATACAATACCATATACAATGTACAGGCATTTAAAGGTACTAAATCAGAATTTTTCAAAATTTCAAAATTACTCGTACCCACACCTACCCATTAATAATGCCTATATAAATTCACTGACCACATATTGCCAAAAGGATATCTATTTAAACATGCCAAAATAATATGTTGAAAAGGGATTACATAACTTGGACTATGCGCCTAGGTTAAACTGAAATAGATTTCCCAATAAAAAATACTTATTTTGTGACATATTACATGATTTGCGTTATTTAATTTGATTTTTTCTGTTTGATCTGTCATGCAGGTTTACGTTGTGAAATGTGTTTCATCTTAGAAACAATGTGAAGGTCGCCAAGCAATATTTAAATGCTGTCTATTTTAAGAATAGGGATTTTGTTTCAAGTTTACTACTCGTATTTAAATATTGATTTTGTCATGTTTTCCTGGATCTGATATATCAAACCATTTGTCTTAATTCTTTTAATATATAAAAATACGATACTTTTTATCCATTTAAAAATAATTGACTGCTACCTTTCAAGTAATATGATATAAGGCTATCTGTGTTTTGACTGGCAAATGATTAAAGAAGTTATTGCAGTAAAACAAAGCTTTATGTAGCGAAGAAGAGTTTACCTTAATTAAAATAACCAAATATATTCTATACATAATAACAAATATTTTCTATAAATAATGCTTATAGTAAAGCTGATAAATCTCATAACCATGTTCCCATGTGTCCATAAACAAACTGTATAATTTTGTATTTCAACCAAACATCACGGCTGGAAGTATGCTTGAATAAATCTATAAAATGCTCCGGTATATGTTGTTACGACAGCTATCTAAATTTTCAGTAAGTTCAATTTACATGTATAAATGTTAAGATGAAGATCCAAACTTGATGTTTGTATTAACAAGAGTGCAAACATTTTCCTAGTATTTAAGTGCACTACGGAAGGAAATATTTTCAATTTCATCTGAAACGGAATCTTCCCTACCAGCCTATATTTTCCAAGTATAACAATTTTAAGTGCACTACCGAAGGAAGTATTTCGATATTGTCTGAAAAGGAAACTTCCTTATCAGCTTATTTTGATTTCTAAATATGTGTCAGTTACTACGTACATTATGGTAATTGAACGCTTTTCCATGAATTTATTTAAATAAAGCACACTGTGCATCCTTTGTTTTCAGAAAATTGTTAAACTTACATATATCCCTTAATTAATATATTTCATTTGTTTGCAACAATTGCCTGTCCTTTAACTTTCTAATCAAATCCCAATTTACATTACTGTTAGTGATTGTCACAATTTAAACAACACAGTGGCAATTGATAAAAGGTGGCAGTGGATTCTTGCAACTATGTCTCAAGCTATCATGTGTAATATAAAAAATCAAGAAGAGATTTTAGTTATTCTGGTTTATGGAGGTAGATAAATGTACAAAAATTCACAACAATGCTGAAATTTGTCTGTTTTCCGTAATAGAGAGGTTCTGGTTTACAGAGATTTATTGCGCAATAGAAAAAAAAGGGACATTTTCTTGATATTGAAAAAACGTGGTTATAGAGTATTCTGATGTAACAGTAAATATTCCCCCTAGGAAATTACCCCCACCCCAACCCTGAAAATTTACCCCCACTTTTTTTTCTGGTCAGTAAGTTGTCATACATGGATGGATTTTAAAAAAACTTGGCTGGGAATGGAGGGAATGTGGAAGTGACTGGTAGAGCTAGTGAGATAACGAAGGGAATGTGGATGTGACTGGTAGAACTAGTGAGATAATGATGTGGATGTCACTGGTAGAGTTAGTGAGATAATGGAGAGAATATGAATGTGACTTGTAAAGCTAGTGAGAAAATGGAGGGAATGTGAATGTGACTGGTAAAGCTAGTGAGATAATGGAGAGAATGTGAATGTGACTGGTACAGCTAGTGAGATAATGAAGGGAATGTGAATGTAACTTGTAGAACTAGTGAGATAATGAAGGAAATGTGAATGTGATTGGTAGAGCTAGTGAGATAATGAAAGGAAGGTGAACGTGTCTGGTAGAGTTAGTGAGATAATGGAGAGAATGTGAATGTGATTGGTAGAGCTAGTGAGAAAACGAGATAATGGTCTAACAGGAGATACGGGTGTGACAGGAGATGATGGTCTAACAGGGGATAAGGGTGTTACAGGAGATAATGGTCTTACAGGGGATACGGGTGTGACAGAAGAAGATGGTCTAACAGGGGATAAAGGTTTGACAGGAGATGATGGTTTAACAGGGGATAATGATGTGAATGAGGTAATTGTCTAACAGGAGATAAGGGTGTGACAGGAGATGATGGTCTAACGGGGGATAAGGGTGTGACAGGAGATGATGGTCTAACAGGGGATAAGGGTTTGACAGGAGATGATGGTTTAACAGGGGATAATGATGTGAACGAGGTAATGGTCTAACAGGAGATAAGGGTGTGACAGGAGATGATGGTCTAACTCGGGATAAGGGTGTGACAGGAGATGACGGTATAACAGGGTATAAGGGTGTGCCAGGATATGATGGTCTAACAGGGGATAAGGGTGTGACAGGAGATGCTGGTCTAACAGGAATAAGGGTGTGACATGAGATGATGGTCTAACGGAGGATAAGGGTGTGACAGGAGATGATGGTCTAACAGGGGATAATGGTTTGAAAGGAGATGATGGTCTAACAGGGGATACTGGTGTGAACGAGATAATGGTCTAACAGGAGATAAGGATGTGACAGGAGATGATGGTCTAACAGGGGATAATGGTGTGACAGGAGATGATGGTCTAACAGGGGATAATGGTGTGACAGGAGATGATGGTCTAACAGGAGATAAGGGTGTGACAGGAGATGATGGTCTAACAGGAGATAAGGGTGTGACAGGAGATGATGGTCTTACAGGGGATAATGGTGTGAACGAGATAATGGTCTAACAGGAGATAAGGGTGTGACAGGAGATGATGGTCTAACAGGAGATAAGGGTGTGAAAGAAGATGATGGTCTAACAGGGGATAAGGGTGTGACAGGAGATGATGGTCTAACAGGGAATAAGGGTTTGACAGGAGATGATGGTCTAACAGGGGATACGGGTGTGACAGAAGAAGATGGTCTAACAGGAGATAAGGGTTTGACAGGAGATGATTGTCTAACAGGAGATAAGGGTGTGAACGAGATAATGGTCTAACAGGAGATAAGGGTGTGACAGGAGATGATGGTCTAACAGGGATAAGGGTGTGACAGGAGATGATGGTCTTACAGGGGATAATGGTGTGAACGAGATAATGGTCTAACAGGAGGTAAGGGTGTGACAGGAGATGATGGTCTAACAGGGGATAATGGTGTGAACGAGATAATGGTCTAACAAAAGATAAGGGTGTGACAGGAGACGATGGTCTAACAGGGGATAAGAGTTTGACAGGAGATGATGGTCTAACAGGAGATAAGGGTGTGAACGAGATAATGGTATAACAGGAGATAAGGGTGTGACAGGAGATGATGGTCTAACAGGGATAAGTGTGTGACAGGAGATGATGGTCTTACAGGGGATAATGGTGTGAACGAGATAATGGTCTAACAGGAGATAAGGGTGTGACAGTAGATGATGGTCTAACAGGAGATAAGGGTGTGACAGGAGATGATGGTCTAACAGGGGATAAGGGTGTGACAGGAGATGATGGTCTAACAGGGGATAAGGGTTTGACAGGAGATGATGGTCTAACAGGGGATAAAGGTTTGACAGCAGATGATGGTCTAACAGGAGATAAGGGTGTGACAGGAGATGATGGTCTAACAGGGGATAGGGGTGTGACAGAAGATGATGGTCTAACAGGGGATAAGGGTTTGACAGGAGATGATGGTCTAACAGGGTATAAGGGTGTGACAGGAGATGATGGTCTAACAGGCATAAGGGTGTGACAGGAGATGATGGTCGTCTAACAGGGATAAGGGTGTGACAGGAGATGATGGTCTAACAGGGGATAAGGGTGTGACAGGAGATGATGGTCTAACAGGGGATAACGGTTTGACAGGAGATGTGACAGGATATGATGGTCTAACAGGGATAAGGGTGTGACAGGAGATGGTGGTCTAACAGGGGATAAGGGTGTGACAGGAGATGGTTGTCTAACAGGGGATAATGGTGTGAACGAGATAATGGTCTAACAGGTGATAAGGGTGTGACATGAGATGATGGTCTAACAGGATATAAGGGTGTGACAGGAGATAATTGTCTAACAGGGGATAATGGTGTGAGCGAGATAAAGGTCTAACAGGAGATAAGGGTGTGACAGGAGATGATGGTCTAACTGGGTATAAGGGTGTGACAGGAGATGATGGTCTAACAATGATAAATGTGTGTCAGGAGATGATGGTCTAACAGGGGATAATGGTGTGATAGGAGATGATGGTCTTACAGGGAATAAGGGTGTGACAGGAGATGATGGTCTAACAATGATTAGGGTGTGATAGGAGATGATGGTCTAACAGGGGATTATGGTTTGACAGGAGATAATTGTCTAACAGGATATAAGGGTGTGACAGGAGATGATGATCTCATAGGGATAAGGGTGTGACAGGAGATGATGGTCTAATAGGATATAAGGGTGTGACAGGAGATGATGGTCTAACAATGATAAATGTGTGTCAGGAGATGATGGTCTAACAGGGGATAATGGTGTGACAGGAGATGATGGTCTAACAGGGAATAAGGGTGTGACAGGAGATGATGGTCTAACAATGATAAGGTTGTGATAGGAGATGATGGTCTAACAATGATAAGGGTGTGACAGGAGATGATGGTCTAACAATGATAAGGGTGTGACAGGAGATGATGGTCTAGCAATGATAAGGGTGTGACAGGAGATGATGGTCTAACAATGATAAGGGTGTAATAGGAGATGATGGTCTAACAGTGGATTAGGGTTTGACAGGAGATAATGGTCTAACAGGAAATAAGGGTGTGACAGCAGATGATGGTCTAACAGGCGATAAGGGTGTGACAGGAGATGATGGTCTAACAGGAGATAAGGGTGTGACAGGAGATGATGGTCTAACAAGGATAAGGGTATGACAGGAAATGATGGTCTAACAGGGGATAAGGGTGTGATAGGAGATGATGGTCTAACAATGATAAGGGTGTGACAGGAGATGATGGTCTAACAATGATAAGGGTGTGACAGGAGATGATGGTCTTACAATGATAAGGGTGTGATAGGAGATGATGGTCTAACAGTGGATTAGGGTTTGACAGGAGATAATGGTCTAACAGGGAAATAAGGGTGTGACAGCAGATGATGGTCTAACAGGCGATAAGGGTGTGACAGGAGATGATGGTCTAACAGGAGATAAGGGTGTGACAGGAGATGATGGTCTAACAAGGATAAGGGTATGACAGGAGATGATGGTCTAACAGGGGATAAGGGTGTGACAGGAGATGATGGTCTAACAGGGATAAGGGTGTGACAGCAGATGATGGTCTAACAGGGGATAAAGGTGTGAAAGGAGATGATGGTCTAACAGGGGATAAGGGTGTGACAGGAGATGATGGTCTAACAGGAAATAAGGGTGTGACAGGAGATGATGGTCTAACAAGGATAAGGGTATGACAGGAGATGATGGTCTAACAGGGGATAAGGGTATGACAGGAGATGATGGTCTAACAGGGGATAAGGGTGTGACAGGAGATGATGGTCTAACAGGGATAAGAGTGTGACAGCAGATGATGGTCTAACAGGGGATAAGGGTATGACAGGAGATGATGGTCTAACAGGGGATAAGGGTGTGACAGGAGATGATGGTCTAACAGGGGATAAAGGTGTGACAGGAGATGATGGTCTAACAGGAGATAAGGGTTTGACAGGAGATAATGGTCTAACAGGAAATAAGGGTGTGACAGGAGATTATGGTCTAACAAGGATAAGGGTGTGACAGGAGATGATGGTCTAACAGGGGATAAGGGTGTGACAGGAGATGATGGTCTAACAAAGAAAAGGGTGTGACAGGAGATGATGGTCTAACAGGGTATAAGGGTGTGACAGGAGATGATGGTCTAACAGAGATAAGGGTGTGACAGCAGATAATGGTCTAACAGGGGATAAGGGTGTGACAGGAGATAATGGTCTAACAGGAGGTAAGGGTGTGACAGGAGATGATGGTCTAACAAGGATAAGGGTGTGACAGGAGATAATGGTCTAACAAGGTATAAGGGTGTGACAGGAGATGATGGTCTAACAGGAGATAAGGGTGTGACAGGAGATGATGGTCTTACAGGGATAAGGGTTTGACAGGAGATGATGGTCTAACAGGTGTTTGGTTAATATAAAGCTGAACAAATAAAAGAATATGACATACATGTATTTTGAAAAATTCCATTCTCAATATTTTACTAGCTGACCTTTGACCCAGTGACCTTAATGAATAATACATATCATTTTAAGCATACTTAAAGATATACTTAAATAGGTTCTGTTGGTAAAATATATAACAAACATCTTAAATATGAATTTTGTTATTATATATATCAGTTCCAGCTTAACATTTTGCGCATGATACCATTTGTTGACCTTAGTCCTTTTAAGTCCGTCAAACTAGATGTATACCTGATATTTGCACCATAAGCAAACTTCACATGGGTGTTTCTATTGCATAGGCGACTATACAGAAGATTTTTTTCGATCTGAAATTCAAGATGGCCGCCTATAGTTCTGTTAGATTTGTTCAAATGGTGTCCCTATGGTTAAAAATGACCCTACCCCGAGAGTTCAATAAGGGGACACATTATAATATTTTTTTTATTTTTTTTTTAAATGGAAATAATTTTGCCTATATCTTCACTTAAGCATTGTTAGGTAAAGGAGGTTAAGATTTGTAAAAATGACTGGGTTCCTATGTCTTAAGGGGTCAGGAGGGGCCCCAAAAGGGTACAAATTGGGAATTAGTAAAATTGTTTTCTTAAGAACCGGTATGTCAGATTTGTACATATTTGATATAAATTATCCCTAAGTGTAGGTGTTGGATTGCAGATAAGAATTTAGGGGCTAAAATATATAGGGGCCCTGTAAGGGGACTTCGAATTTTACATAGGGATACTGTGGGAAAACAGAAAATTCTCTTTTTTTTTTCATTTATTCTGAAAGCACTAGGTCAATTAAACTGAAACTTCACATGGATGTTTCTATTGCATAGGAGACTATACAAAAGATTTTTTTTTCTATCTAAAATTCAAGATGGCCACCGTTACTAAAAATAGTCCAAAACTTAAAAAATCTTCTTCTCATGAACGGTCCAGCAGATTTTCAAAATGTTTATGTAGTAATGATGACCAACTATAGTTTTGTTAGATTTGTTCAAATGGTGTCCCTAGAATTAAAAATGACCCCGCCCCAATGTTTCTATTGCATAGTAGATTTTCAAAAAGTGCTATGGCCACTGAGTCAGTAGAGCGTCCTCAGGCCCTCTTGGGCGTCTTGTTTTTTTACAAATTTCATTAATGCTGACCTTTGTCCGATAATATTATCTTATCTCACTCTTTATTTATATGTTGTGAGTATATACACAAAATGTCATCAACATACCTTAAAGCAAAAAAACACATGTTCAAGTTTTTTAAGCGGATGTTGGGTCGATAGAATTTTACAGTAAATGAAGTGGCATAACTCGTGCCATTTTGCGAGTCTGAAATACAGTCACATATAAGGTATTGTGGTGAGCAACGTTTTGAACAAACTGAAAAAATATCGATCAATCTTTGTTCAAGTTTATGCACACATTTTGAATAGAACATAATTTTATGTTTAAACAGGGCACATAACTCCTGTAAATTAATATGTACTTTAAAAAATGGGCCGTAGCTCATCTAAATTAATATGTATGTTAAAAATGGGCTATAACTCATGTAATTAATATGTGCGTTAAAATGGAACATAACTTGTGTAAATCAATATGTGCGGATCTGAATTTTAAATTTGTGTACCAATTAAAAACGAATCAGGGACGGATTGTTCGAGTTATTGAGGTCCACATTGATTAAAATTCAAGTTTTAGTTAAAAAGATGCCAAAAATTTTTAAAACATGCTGAGATGAATTTCAACCCATTGCAATGTCCAGTGATAAGTAACCTAATGCACGGATTTTAAAAATACTCGGATAACGATTGATATAGGTATTGAGCGGATATTAATAAAAGGGGGCATAACTCGTGTAAAAAAGTTCTCATCATAAAGAGTAATGTGTATTTGATTTGACTATTGCATCATCTGTTATTAAGCGAATGCTACGGGGTGGGGGTAATGTCGAAATCCACCCATTGATGGAATGGTAGAGCTAAAAACAAAATGTGTACGTATGCTTACCAATTTTAACCTTACGTGCAGGATCCTTTGGTCAATATGGCTCTTTGTTCGACAAGTCAAAGGTAACAACTAATCAAGCAATGCTCGGAAATTAGTAAGAAAACCTAATCTCCATTTTGTTTTGCACTAGTTTGTAAAGTTAGATAAACATTCGATTAAGATACATGTAAAGAATACAAGGGCCATATACAAAACATCCTACTTTGCCAGTTATCCCTGACACCCTGGACTTGGGCAAATCAAGCTCTTTTTTTAGACATTGTGTTTACATACATTTTTAGTTTACTTGAGCAAAGCTTAAGCGTACGTACTGCATGTTTGACAGTTAGGTATCAAGTTATCTTCTTCGGCGACCGGAAGACGAGTTCCTCATAAAGCAGGCTCTGAATGTTTGTCTTTATACCCGTCTTGTCGTAACCGTTGTTGTTGTCTTCTTGCTGCTTCTGCGAAGTCACTGAGTACACTTACAAGTGTGGTCTCTTGTATGTATTTGCCTACGCTTACGTTTTACGACCTTCTTGTGGTTACTTCTCATAAATAAAGTCACGATTTATACAGTTTTTGTTTTAAGCAACTTTTCCATTTTGTTTATTTATTCGCAGAACCACTCTTGTTTAATGTTACTCTGTGCGGTTACCAATGTGTGTTTTAAGCACGGTAGTTTTATTGCTTTATTGTGCGTTTTCTGCTTTGTACTTGGTGTAAGTTGAAGTAGGGAATTCTTGTCTTTAGTGAAATCACTTGAAGCTTTCTATTGTTTATGTACGACTGTGTGGTGTAATGTCAACTTTATAAACACTTGACTAAAGTGATTGGATCCAGAATAAAAACCAAATGTTGATGTGGTGTGTGCCAGATCGCAAGTTCAACGTTGATGTCTATAAAATATTCTTACGATTTATTGAACACCATAACTATGTGGTCAAAAAATGTACAAACAGGATCCATAACACTGAAAGGGGTATAACCTTGTGGTTTAGGTACAACCTTGTGGGTTGGGTACAACCACATAGGTTGGATTAATTATTCTTATATAGTGGTTTTACAGAATAATCTTTTTTTTGTCGCGGTTAAGAATGCACTGAAATCCAAGATAACTTTACTTGAACATGTGTCCATTTTTGTCTCAGATTGCCCTAGAAACACATAGGCTATCAATACAGACTTGGCTGCACTGGAATGACATTCATTTATCAGTGAGTCATTATCTCGTACTCGTGTTGGTTTTAGTAGTGTTCGTCTTTGACGCTTGCTTTTGTAAAAATCAAACCTCTAGAAACTCTTGTGCAGAAAAGGAAATTGGATAAGTGATAATGATTTGATTGGCCGAGACAGATTTCCCCAGCCCGACAAACGTTTTAAAAATATGTAAATAACCATTAAAAATAACATGCCTAGACATTTGCCACATAAAAAGAAACAGAACAAAAAAAGAAACAAAGAACTTAACGTCTGGCCGACAACGGTTATAATAAAAGTATCGGTTTTGACAAATCAAAATTTATCTTAACCCCTTTATGTTTTTGTTACGGAACATTGCCAAAAAAAACCCCCAAACAAACAACGTTTTCCTGAATGTGATCAAAATAAGAAAGAACATAATTGTCGGATTATGTATAATTCAAAGGACTCAGTCCCAATCAATAGAAAGAATAAACATATGACAAACATACTGTGACCGTCCTAGTGATCAAGCCCGCAGTCCTCCAGATATCCCCAAGTCTCGGTAATATCTGTGCTGAAGAGGGATGTTGAACAAGTACTACCATACCTGACCCTGAGATCTGAAGACGTCTTGAATAAGTAAGCAAGAAAACCGCCACTTGGAAGTTTAAACCTGGTTTGTGGATGCACTAACCTTACTCTTCCCCCTTCATCACATCATTAAACGATAGAGTGTAGGCATAAAAACGCGTACCCTTACAAACTATGCAGGATGCGTATGTGGGGTACAGGCATAGTACCACCATTAGGAAAACGAATTGCTTCCGTGGGGTAGTCGCATAATGGCGGTTATAAATAATCCTTGTTTCTTCTTTAAAAATGCATTTTCCTTATTTCAATGTTCATTTTATATTTGAATGGCATTATTTATGTATTTTGAACATTTTTGAAAGCATTGTCATGTTTGAATTGTGAATTTAGAAAATTGGGATATTGATACATGATTTTGGAAGTTGACTTTCACTTTGTCAACAGTGTACGCACTGCGCAGAAAAAAAATCTCTTATATGAGACATGGCCCATACTTTCTCATCATATTTTGGTAGGGCAGAAGTTGACAAACAGTAAAATGTAAATTTCACTTGTTTCACTTGGGTCTCTCAATGAATGATAAGCCTTCAAACTTTTTTTATTTACTATAGAATAAAGAACAAAAATCAATGGCGGGGTTGCACTAATAGCAGAAACCTACTCCGGAAAAATATATAACACAAACAAACAAGTAATGATTGTAGGAATGTACTAGATGACTTACAGAGACGAGAGCAGCACGAGAATACTATTTTTGTTTTAAGAGAAAGGAGGATTCTGATTGGGTTCCATCACGATTTGTTGATTTTTTGCATTTCAGGTATAGAACGTATTTGTAATCAGGCATCAGTGTTGCACAACAAAGTCTGTTTTGCTGCCAAGGTCACTTGTTTGGATCAGCTGTTGTTTGATAGTTGCGTAATATGTGTTGTTGGAATTTCGATGTATATATAAATAGACTTATTGTTGAATAATTGTTGGAATTGTTGTTGGAATTAAGTTTTTTTTTATTCCATTGGTTTGGGTTGATAGATTCAACATTTTAATCATAGTTTGTTTCAGCCAGTTGGTTATTTTTTTTTAAGATATGAGGGGAAACATTGAATAACGGAGGTTGGCAGGGCTTGTACGAGTGTTGTTGTTAAAGAGTTTATGTTGTGGTGAAGTTTGACTTAAACTGATTGATTATATATTAGTTTATACCAATTTGTTTTTGCTCGATTGCGATGAAAGCTTAGAACTTATATTAATCCTTTACTTCATAAAGACGCCTTTCGACACCTCTAATATTGAAAGCATTAATTCACCATGTATCAGCAATGGGTGAATTATGTTTTTGTTAACTGACAGAGTGGAAAACAGTGCAGGGAGTGTTCAGATTGCTCGTTACAAGCAATCTAAACTCTTCCTGCACTGTTTTCAAAGGCCTTCTGTGATTGGTGCGGGAAAACGCGTAGCTATGGAGTAAAGGGTTAACCGCTCTATGGTCCGCTTCCTGGATCGAATCAAACCTGAGTGTTGTTTTATGAAATTATCGGGTCGAGCTTGGGCTCGAACTCACAACCTCTAGCGTGAGTGATCAACACTCTATCCATAACACTACCGCCCCGCTCATATTTATTATATTGATACAAAATACTGCAACATAGTGTAAGAAGCAGTAAGATCTTTAAGAAGGATTGGGGTTTAACGCCATTTTTATACTCATTTTATTGACACGACACCAAACTGTCAAGTCCTGGAAATGTCACCGGGCAGGCCAGTTCTTAAATTAAACCACACCGTTCAAAGACACAGGTCCTACAAGACATCGAACTGACACTGGGACGATCAGTTATTTAACTGACACAGGGCCGACCAGTCATTGAACTGACACTGGGGCGATCAGTTATTTAACTGACACAGGGCCGACCAGTCATTGAACTGACACTGGGACAATCAATTCTTCAAATGACACTGGGACGATCAATTCTTCAAATGACACTGGGACGATTAATTCTTCAATGACACTTGGACGATCAATTCTTCAACTGACACTACGACGATCAGACACTGGGGCGATCAATTCTGCAACTGACACTGGGACGATAAGACACTGGGACGACCAATTTTTCAACTGACACTGGGACGATCAGACACTGGGACGATCAATTCTTTGACTGACACAGGGACGACCAGTCTATCAACTGACACAGGGCTGACCAGTCATCGAACTGATACTGGAAATGCCAGTGCTGGAACTAAACTGGACCTATATATCATAAACCTCACATGACATCTGGTCGTTCAGTCCTGGAACTGGCATCTGCTGACCAGTCATAAAACTGCGACCGTACCTTCAAGTCCTATCTAGAACCGACACAACACTGGGTCGACCAGTCCTCAAACTGACACGTGCACCGGACTGGCCAATCCTTGATCTGATACCGGACCGACCAGTCCAAGAACTATGTTACTAAGACTAAGCTCCAAGCTATACAACTTTACTTAATCTGATGTAAAAAACCATCCATGGATCGAACTCAGTACCTCTTACATGAGAGGCGGACACTCTACCACTGTTCTACGACTCTGTGAATGTTTTCTGATTGGATAATTGCAGTCTTAATTGCTTATGTATAACAAACATTGAGTGAGTATATTTTATATTTTATAAGACAATCAGTCATTTTGCCGAGCACATACGGTTGCCAGTTAATAAACATGTGTTTTTCAAATTATAATGTTTAAAACACACTTTGAATACCCCTCATAAAATATGTTTATAAGCAGCATGGGGCAAACCGGATGGCAGATATCAGACTGTGTTACGTATTAGCATTTACAGACTGCTTTACTCGAGGTGTCTGTTTTACCACCAGCTTCCTGTTTTTGAGTACTAAGTACCGTTTATAAATAATAAAACGTTTTATCTCTTTTTACTGCCTCATTCGCAACAGTTGCGAAAGTCATTAGCATATTAACTATGACTGGATCGCGTGTGTTTATGTTTGGAACTTGAAAACACACACAGCTTTGTTGTTTTTTGTTGTGTTTTTTTTTTAAATTTCAACCACTAATATATATACCAGATGTCATGTATATATATATACACACACACATATACATATTTATGAATCTTAAAGGGACACACCAGAGTTTCAACAAATTATAAACCTTAGCTTGAGCTTAGTTTTGTTATGAAGTTTGTTAATTTGTTAATTAACAAAAGCAAAAAAAAAACAAAAACGAAAAAAAAAAAAAAAAATAGAATAGAATTTGACATTGCAGATGATAGTATATGTTGTATAATGACTTAAGGGGATTTTTTCTTATGAGTATATGGACAGACAGCTTTGTTATTGAAACCACAAGTACAAGGACAAGCACAAGCACAAGGGCACAGCGAAATCACAAGGGCACAACGAAACCACAAAGGCACAGCTAAACCACAAGGGCACAGCTGAAACATATGTAAGCATATGGATCATGTCCCAGTTTTTAATTCTAATTGTGTACAGAACCAACCATGCAACAACGGTGATTGTTCGTGAGTTGACTAACTTTCAAATCAAGTGTTTTCTGTAAACCCTCTTCATGTGCGCGCGCGTGTGTGTGCACGGTATGTGCGTGCGTAATTGCACTCGTGCGTACGCGCGCCCACATGCGTATAAACATTCGCTGTGACAGTGTACAGGTAAATCATAAGTACAAATTTGTAACTTAATACGCAAGATTACTGTCTCTTCCGTGAAACTTGAACAAAGCGTTTATTATAACTGTGTTTTTATTCTGCACAATAAAGCAAACGGTAAATGGCTAGACAAAAGCATTTATATAAAATATTTTGAGAGATCGGAAAATCAAACAAAACATAACCGACAGAGATCTAAACGAGACAATTCACAAAAAAAATTCAGCAATATATAATAATCACTTTTCTTTCAGACTGACTACGACTAGTTTATTTGCGGTTCACAGGTCATTTCCAATGTGTTTGATACTTGTTTTTTGTATATAAACTTGGCATTTTGAAGGAAAATATTTTAACGTTTGTATCTCCAATTGCCTGGGTTTTTAAACTAACACGCTGATAAATTACAAACATATATTTTGATAGAAGCAAAACAAAACATGTGTAAGAACTGAATGTGGTTTAAAACGTCATATTTAAACACAGTACATGTCGTATTATATATGGCATCCAGTGTTATTGCTGAGGGAATAATGTATCGGAGTAGCTGGTAAACATTCACATATAAAGAATGTTAACCGACCTTAGCTCGGGGCTCACGACCTCAGCGATAAGAAGTAAGTGATATTGGGATACAATCGTGAAACATCGGGTATTTCCGTATCCTCCGTATAATACACTATTGCGTAGCATAAAGGCCGAGGTGATCAGATTGATTGGGATAGTGTCCCTCATCACTCGACTACGTTGGACTCCCGTTATACTAAAAAAAAAACATAAAAAAGAATTAAGCAGACCAAGAATTTGATTTGGACCCCCGGAGAGCTAACTCACAAGAGGTTAGCGAAGACGGTCTGTTCATCTGTAACTATCACTTTTCGGGACTGCATTGTTATCTCCCTTGAATACAGATAGAGAATATAGTTCTTCTTTTCATGAACTTATATTGCAGTGAAATTTCTGGTCCTACCTTGTGTTAAATGGTCAATATTCTATAAAGTTATTCTGATACCAGATGTCTTGCCAATTCTGTGTCACATAGACTTAATTGGACAATCGTATCGTGGGCGAATATTTGACATATTAGTACTTTAAAATTGATAGGTGTGACACAGTCATTGAATTTAAAAACACGAGACTTAGTGGACCTAAGTCGCTCTCCTTATTTAACCTGTCACGGATTTTCACATTTTTAGAATTAGCTGTGCTCACATATAATTCCAGTGTAAAAAAAACAAAGTGCTCTTGCTGGACCCAACTGAACACTAGCTCTTTTATTTTCCCTTACCCATAGAGACTATTATGCCGAATGTGAACAAATTTGGATGATTTATTCTTGAGAAAAAGATTTTTAGAAATTAACTTTTTTTTACCCCTGGTGACCCTTGTGTATTAAAGCTCTTTTAAACATTCCGGTCAAACAATGCCCCAGACATCGAAATGTTTGTTGAAATAATACCTAAAATAGATGTGAAAAACATAATTTCCAGTTGTTCCATAATCATTCGTATGTAAAAATAATCAAAGTTCCCTTACAATAAAATTTAATTTGTCGATTCCCTTTTTGGACACCTTATGGATATTAAATTCACCTTTAAGGACCCCGTCTCAACTCCAGATCTCAAGATGATTATAATAATTCCTAAAATGGATGTGAAAAACATAATTTCCTGCTTTTACATTGTATTTCTATGTAAAAACAAATTGGCTGCTTTTAAAAAGCATCCAATGGTTAGGTCTTATAAACGATGTGGCAATTAAAGTGAATGAATGTGTAAGTTTGGTTCGATGTACAGGGTATTAAATACACGGGTGATACCAAATCCCGACAAGGTTCCTGTTGACAAAGCGAATTCCCGGCTGCAGGTTTGCCTGATAGTAACTTTGATGTTTAAATGTACTGATCTCAATCATTATGTATTGCCATTTGCATATTAAGAAAAACACTTACCTTATATATTGTCTAACGTACTTACTTATAATATATTTCAAAATAATTCGTATCCATATTTTAAAGTAATTTGTGGATATATCATTTTTAAAAACAGCAGTTAAAAATTACTGTTTTTTCCAAAACTTGTGCATTCGGCGTTATATCTGATTCTGACGACGTGCTGAAAATATGTCACACCGGTAAACTGTCTTTATATATCTGTTGTGTCGAATAAAATAAACAAATGTTGCTGTTTAATTTTGTTATTATCATTGTTATGGGTTCAGGATATTATAATAACTGAGTAAATACATCGTTATTTGAAAATCATTTACATTAACTCGGTAGGAATCTGGCAGAAACGGCGATAAATTGTCAATAAAGATAAGTTTCATTTACGCAAGGAATTTTAGAAAATTCCTTGATTTAAGGCATTATCATTTTTTTTCCTGATTAAATACGCAAAGAACAATTCATAGTTATCTCAATTAGTGCATTAAAACGTCACCAATCAAGTATTACACACACCGCATTTGAATTTTCCTCTTAGCCGGAAAGTGGTCGGAACATGACTTGGTTTTAATATCAATAGCGGTTTGTACATTCCCATGATACACTGTTTAGAAAAACAATGGTGACCTCCATGTTTTTAACACGTGATCGTGACGTTTCAATATGGCAGCGCCCGGAGTCAATTTCTTAACTCGCCCTTATATAGGGTTCGGTCGCTCATGCGACCTAACCAATTAAAGTCCCATAACTGGGTCCCAATAGATATAAATACTTCATTTGTGCAAAGTTGTAACTCTACTCATTGGAAACATTTAAATTAAAATATGAATAAATTTGGTTCATAAGTTCTTGAGAAGAAGATTTTTGAAATTTCAAAATTTATCGCTTGTTGTGCCACTTCTGGCCGCTATGGATATTAAATCTCTTTTAAGGGATGTTTATGTCTATACAATGCTCCAGACATCAATATGATTGAAATAATACAAAAAAATGGATGATAAAACCATAATTTCCTGTTTTCCCATGGCATTTCTATGTAAAAAATTAAAAATCAAAGTACTTTTGCAGGGCTAGCCTTTTTATTGAAACACACTTGAAACTTCTATTCCAAGGGATCATGTATACTAAATATGAACAAATTTGTCGTACTAGTTCTTGAGAAAAAGATTTTTGAAAATTCATAATTTTGTCTCTTTTTAAGCCATGCTGGTCCCTTATGTATATATGAAAAATTGAAGGACCCCGTCTCAACTGTTATGACTAAACAATGTTTTAGGCATCAATATGATGTCACCGGAGCCAATGTTGACTCTAGGGTTGTGGCTTGAATAAACCCGAGAGAAGCTGAATTTGTGATGCTACACGCAAATTATCAAAGCTCCAGGGCCAAATTTGATCCCATGGTCATGATTTGAACACCCTTGATAGAGCTTTGAGTAACATTGCTTCACACCAAATTTCAGAGAAGAAGTCGTTTGAAGCAAAAGTTAACGACGGATGACGGGCACAGAGCGACAGAAAAAGCCCACCTGTGTAGAATGGCCCAGACACACGCTGCAGATTTTGATAATATTATAATGGAACCCTACGGGATATTTTTATAGTGAAGTGAGACGTTTCTCTGTTTTCAATGTTTTGAAATTCTAAGTATGTTTGAACAAGTACAGTGATTGCTAATCTGACATCACAGCTTCACGGCGGCCATCTTGAATGTTTGTTAGATAAAGAAGTTGTATGGTGTTTAGCGTCACTTTCAACAATTTTCAGTCATATCGCGACGGTGTCTACTTGAGACAGTATTCTAAGCGCTGTCACACTGGAGTATCATGCCGCAGACACATGGCATTATACCCCACCCGGTCACATTATACTGACAACGGGCCGACAAGACCTAGAACTCTTCTCTTAATGCTGAGCGTCAAGCGAGGAAGCTTCTAATACCATTTTTAAAGTCTTTGGTATGACCCGGCCGGAGATTGAACCCACGACCATCTGCATGCGAGGCGGACGCTCTACCACTAGACCACGCCACGGTCTGTTAGATAAAGAAACACTTGCGGTGGTTTCTTAATAACGGAACCAGTGTAAATAGCTAACACGTTTCTATTGAAATCTCAAACACTTATTCCTCATATAAATCATAGCGTATTGCGATAGGTGAAATTTGCAGTTAAACAAATTATCTTGTACGACTGCCAGATTATGTAAATGGTCCAAATAAATAACTGCTCGATTTGTAAGGAAATTAAAATAATAACGGATAAGGTGTGTTTTTACCACGTCCTGGTTTATAACAGGGGTGTAGACAAGAATTTGATATCTGATGCGGCTAAATATTTTACAAAAGTTTTGTAAACATTAAAACGAGCAGCACCATGCAGTTACGGCAGTCCTACAGGAACGACAAATGCCACGATCATCCGAATTAACGATAATTAAAAAACAAGAAAAATGGGAACATTATTGGTGCGGCATACAAAATAAATGTAAAATAGTTAGTGTAAATAAGCTAAACAATGCAGACGAAGTATATAAATTATTGTAGCCGCACCATACCGCACCCGTATCTCAGTACGCCCATATATAACATGTTGTATCTATTTTGCTACACCACCAAGTGCAGCAACAACCCATAAATCGTTAAAACAAGTAAAGTCTTTCTTTAAAAAAAAAGCAAGTTTCTATAATAAATAATTTAAATACATATATTAATCCTCAGAATATATGTCTTGCTAAGACGATATCAAACTATTTGAGACTAAATATTGAGCAAACATAAATTATAATTTTTTGAAATGTTGATATTGTGTGCCAGCGTACGTGTGAATGAACAGACGGACGACTACATGTCATTTACTTTTTAAAGTACTTGTATTTAAGGCCAAACTAAATTATTTGTTAGATTATCATCCCGCCCGCCCCCGAATTTTCATGCCACTCCGACCCTTTTTATTTTCTAAATCTCCCAACCCCCACACCTTTTTTAAGAAAAAAATGAGTGAGAATCTAGCAATTAATTTATAATGGCCTAATATATACTACTGTCCATAATGATAAACTATGTATATTTTAAATCGATAAAACTCTTCTTCTTTTTCTTCTTCTTCTTCTTCTTCTTCTTCTTCTTCTTCTTCTTCTTCTTTACCACATTCAGACTCTGACCCAAAATTAAAAGTTTTTGAAGACATTGTAATTAACCGCAAAACTTTGATTAGAAATATAGTCAGGCACAATTACAAGCTGTATTTAGACATTGGCTTGTCTCCAGATAAGTATTCGGAGGTAATGGAATAAATATTCCAAGCAATCGATATAGCTACGAGTCTGTCTTTGACAGTCAAACAAACATGCATTCGGAATACAGACTAAGCACTGTATACGTAACATCTCACTTGGGTAGCACACACGCTTAATTAGCAATTACAGTAGAAATTCGATTGCTCGACCCCGGCGTGACTGGACAAAATAGTTCGAATTAAGAGTTGTTCGAGCTATGTATTGTTCAAAATCATACCATACATGTACAAGTAAATACATCGAAATAGGAATTCGGCTGAGACCAGATAAGTAGTTCGAGCTAATCATGCGGTGTTCGAGCCATCCATGTTCGAGCTAACGAGTTCTACTGTATATTCAAACAGTTATAACATCACTGCAGACTAGTACGTTGATATGCAGAACTTTTGTCTTTAGAACATTGATTTGCAAATTTTTTTATAAATAAATTTTCGATAGCAGTTGTTTCATAAATTCAGCTTGACAGCATATTCAAGTGGTTCTATTCAGATTCATTCAAAGGTCTCCCTCCACCAGTATAGGTCTTCCTCCACCAGTACCAGTATAGGTATCCCTCCACCAGTATAGGTCTCCCTCCACCAGTATAGCTAAAAACACCATTATAATCTGCGATGTACTGAAAATGGGGTAAACCCCATTACTCAAATTGCGATGTTTTGTCAATACAGTGCTTGACCGTTATCCTGAATACAGACCCACCCGACACGTCATTTGTGTCATACTATCTACTAGTATATTAAAACGCTATCAATTATTCGTCATCGGGCAAAGTCTCTCGTCATACATGATCCTATCTTAAAAATACACAAATAAGCCTGAAGATCGATCGGAAAATATACTCAGACATAACAACGATAGCAATTACTGATTTTAATGATATGAAAATATGCACATAATTATTTGAGTACAGCATTTAATAGAACGTAAGGCCATTATAAATCAATTGTTAGATTATCATCCCGGCCTGCCCGGCAATTTTCATGCCGCCCGACCCTTTTTATTTTCATAAAAACATATAATAAAATAAAAAATAATTAAAAAAGTATACATATAATTCCTCCCCATTCCCCCTTTTAAAGAAAAAAAAGGATGATTATCTAGCAATTCATTCTTAATGACCTAATGGACACCAATGGTATTCATACCTTTATGTTACCATATTGTATATACCATTATTGAATCAAAAAGTGTAGTCTTGATCATATGCGACGCTTGATTTTCTAAAAGACAAACGTCTTGATAAGTTCGGCTGAGAATTTTTTATTTAGCGAAAATTGAATAACGTTTATGATTAGTTGATTCAAAAAATCGGACTTCCTCGGAGATTTCAATAGTATTTCAGAAGAGTATCGGTTGGATGTTTATTTCTATATTAATTATTTTTAAATTATTAGACATTTTCTATGACAAAGATCTTGTAGAAGATAAATGCAATGACTTCCGTCCGAATATATTTTTTTTAAATGTTATTATAACATAACCATAACAGAGATGTGTTTGTTTCAGCCAATCAGATCTTACTTCCAAAACCAAACGTTTCTTCTTCACAACTTGTCAAGACGTTTGTCTTTTAGAAAAGCAAGCGTGACATATGATCAAGACAAAAAAAGTCTTATTTTACTGGTCAACAAATTGACCCTGAATGAAATATTAAATACTGACAATATTTTTTCTACAAAGTTATTCCCCAAAGCTGTCCTTTCGTTTTTATTATAAGCTACTTTCAGGTCTCCGCAGTCACCTACGATACACTTATCCTCAAGGTTACAATTTATACTTAGCAATTTTCATCATTTTTTTATTTTTATTAATAATCGTGTTTCGTATATATAATGCAAATTTAACCAATCTATTGAAAGTTTAATGTTGACAGTGAAACAGAAACATTTCAAGGCAAAAATGTTTGGCTTTCGTCGATGTTCAGATTTTTTACTGTCTTTCCCTAACATATGTTGATTTTCATATTTATATAAACATGTTAACTGAATTTATTCAAACGAGTTGTCATTTCTTTTCAATATATCATAAACCATTTATTTTGGGTATACCGTGAATCATCACAAAAATCTTTCATCTAAACATTCTATAACCACAG
The DNA here is from genome assembly GCA_029582155.1 of Panopea generosa. NCBI lineage: Eukaryota > Metazoa > Mollusca > Bivalvia > Adapedonta > Hiatellidae > Panopea > Panopea generosa. The sequence continues at coordinate 36,700,117 of CM055906.1, forward strand.
CTTACTTTACCGTGAGCATGCATGATCACATCCCACTTGAAAGAGACAATTTATAAGGGTTCAGTTTGGCCTAAATCTTATATCATCTTATCCTACTTTACCTAGCCCGTACATCATCCAATCTCATTTTATCTAGCCTGCACAACATCCAAATTCATTTTATATAGCCGTGCACCACCCAGTCCCATTTTATATAGCCCGTACACCATCAAACCCATTTTATAAAGCCCGTACACCATCAGATTCTATTTTTATCTAGTCCGTACCCTTTGCCATTCCACCTTATTTGGTCAGTACACCGTCCAATCCCATTTTATCTAGCCCATAAATCATTACCTCCCACTTTATCTAGCTCGTACACCACCCGATCACATTTTATCTAGCCCGTACACCATCACATCCCACTTAATCTAGACCATCTCGTCCCATTTTATCCAGATCGTGTATTTTCTTATCCCGTTTTATCCAGACCATGCATATCATCATATCATATCTTACATAACCTGTACACCATCGAAATCCACTTAATCTTGCCCTAACACCTTCCGATCCCATTTTATATAACCTGTGCAACACCAAGTTCCATTTTATCTAGCCCATACGCAACCTTATCCCATTTCATATAGTCCATAACCATTCAACCACACTTTATCTAGCCCGTACATCACCCAATCGCATTTTATCTAGACCGTGTACCATTCCATCCCACTTTATCTAGAACGTGTACCATTCCATCCCACTTTATCTAGACCATATACCATTCCATCCCACTTTATCTAGACCATATACCATCACATCCCACTTTATCTAGACCATATACCATCACATCCCACTTTATCTAGACCGTGTCTGATCTTATCCCGTTTGATATGGACCGTGTATCATCATAACTCACTTTACCTAGACTCAATATCATATTGTTCAACCTTGATCTTGGTCTAGATAATCGGCAACGCTTGCTTTCTAAAAGACAAGTTTGTGCAGAAAAAAGATTTTGGAACTGGATACAAGATCTGATTGGTTGAAACAAACACTCCTCTGCAACAGTTATGTTTTAATAAAATTTAATTATATATATTCAGACGAAGTCATTACTTTATACAAGATGTGTGTTAAATAAAAATGAATATAGAAATCAACATCACATAGTATTTATTTATTTATTTATATATTTATATATATTTTACATTTTTATAATTTGTATATATATAATCTAGATACTGTGTTAGGCCTACCTCATTCATCAATTTTATTGTATTATGTATACTGATCGTTTATGTTTGAATAAAATAACATTTAATTGAATAACCGATAATCTTTTGAAACAACCGATAATTCAGTTACATCTTTATTCCTGATCAAACCTTTCAAAACGCTTGTGTTTAAGAAAAGCAAGCGTCGCCGATGATCAAGACTACGTTTATCTAGTAGGCTGTATATCATTATATATCATTTTTCTTGACCCTATATCATTATATCCATCCCACTTTACCAAGACCGTGTAACATCACCTCCCGCTTTATATAGACCGAATATCAACATATACCATTCTACTTTTACTACTGCGTAACATCCTATCCCGTTGTATTTAGCCTACTTAACTATCATCCTATCCCACTTTATGATCCGATTCACCATCCACTTAATCTAGGCCATTTATCATGCTATCTAACTTTATCTAGAACGTTAAAAATCCTAAATCGCATAACACCCTATCCCATTAAATCTATAAGTAAACATACCATTACATATCTCGTGATCCGGATCACCCATTATTCCATACTATTTTAGATATATAGAATATATATCCCATGCCACTTGACAAAGATCGTATATAATCATATGCCATTTAACCTAGAATACATATTACCCCTAGACCATATACCATTACATACCACTTTACCTAGACCATATACCATCCCATACCACTTTACCTAAATCGTGCATCGTACCTACCACTTTACCTAGACCATATACCATCCCATACCAACCACTTTACCTAGACAATATACCATCCCATACCACTTTACCTAAATCGTGCATCGTACCTACCACTTTACCTTGGCCATATACCATCCCATACCACTTTACCTAAATCGTGCATCGTACCTACCACTTTACCTAGACCACAAAAGTATCACATTCAACTTAACCTAGATCAAATATCACCCCAAATCATTTTACCGAAACCGTATTTCATTCCAAACTATTTTACCTCGATTGTATATCATTTCATACAAATAATACTATACACATAAATCGTGTATCATCCCATTCAACTTCACCTTGAAGGATTATCATCCTATATCATTTTATTTAGAACATGCACCATCCCAAACTATTACATCCCCATACCAATTTACCCAGATCAGTAACCACGTTCTTATATAACAAATCCAAAATCACATTACCTAGACCACATATCATCCCAAGTCAAATATCTGATCAAATACCATCCAAAATCACATTACCTAGATAAAATACCATCATAGAATACTTTATCTAGATAAAAAAATCACCCCAAACTATTTTACATAGATCGTGTATCATCCCAAACCACTTTTCCTAGATCAAATATATTCCCAAACCACTTTATCCAGATCAAATATCATCCAAAAACCTAGATAAAATACCATCATAAAACAATTTATCTAGATAAAAGAAACACCCCAAATTTTTTTTTACATAGATCGTGTATCATCCCAAATCACATTACCTAGATAAAATATAATCCCAAACCACTTTACCTAGATCAAATATCATCCAAAACCACTTACTTGACCAAACATTTATATTCCGAAGCCACTTTAACTAGATCACATCGTCACATGGTTCTTTACCTGTATCCTTTAACAATCAAAACCAATTTACATAGATCATTTAATATCCAAAACTACTTTACCTAAACCATATATCATCCCAAACCACTTTACTGAGATATTATCTTAATACATATACATCTTTACCCCATGTATCATCCCAAACCACTTTACTGAGATATTATCTTTATACATATACATCTTTACCTAAACAATATATCATCCTAAACCATTTTATTGAGATATTATCTTTATAAACATATTTACCTAAACCATATATCATCCCAAACCACTTTACTGAGATATTATCTTTATATACATCTTTACTTAAATCATATATCACCCCAAACCACTTCACTGAGATATTATCTTTATATACATATTTACTTAAATCATATATCATCCCAAACCACATCACTGAGATTTTATCTTTATATACATATTTACTTAAATCATATATCATCCCAAACCACTTCATTGAGAAATTATCTTTATATACATCTTTACTTTATTCATATATCATCCCAAACCACTTTACTTAGACCTTTTTATTCAATGTCACTTTGTCTAGATTACAAATCATCAACCTATTTTACTTTTTACCTAGATTGTATATCATCTCATAACTCTTTACTTAAACTGTATACCTCTCCATGTATGGAAAAATAAAAGATTAAATCAAAAACTTAACCTATACCGTATACCATTCCATACCACTTTACCTAGACCCTATATCACAATGTATCACTTAAACCTAGACAGTATACCATTCCATTCCACTTTACCTAGACCGTATACCATCATATATCACTTAACCTAGACCGTATACCATTCCATACCACTTTACCTAGACCGTATACCATCGTATACCATCATATATCGCTTAACCTAGATAGTATACCATTCCATACCACTTTACCTAGACCGTATACCATTCCTTACCACTTTACCTAGACCGTACACCATCATATATCACTTAACCTAGACCATATACCATTCCATACCATTTAACCTAGATCGTATACCATTCCATACCACTTTACCTAGACCGTATACCATCATATATCACTTAACCTAGACCATATACCATCATATATCACTTAACCCAGATCGTATACCATTCTAAATCACGTAACCTAGACCGTATACCATTCCTTACCACTTTACACTGACCGTACACCTTCATTTATCACTTAAACTAGACCATATACCATTCCACACCACTTTACCCTGACCGTATACCTTCATTTATCACTTAAACTAGACCATATACCATTCCACACCACTTTACCCTGACCGTATACCTTCATTTATCACTTAAACTAGACCATATACCATTCCACACCACTTTACCCTGACCGTATACCTTCATTTATCACTTAAACTAGACCATATACCATTCCACACCACTTTACATAGATCGTATGTATAAAGTATACACTAATACGACTTTTAAGATAACTAGTGGGCCAGTGAGCCCAACAAATATTATTTAGTATATAGTAAACTTTTATAGACCCTGCATCATTTCTCACCTCTTTACTAAGACCGTTTCTCACCAAATCTATTTCAAACATGAACTGTATATTCCCAACCTTACTTCACCTATAATGTTTCTCACCCAATCCCGTTTCACCTCCAACACTCTTACATAATCTAACTTCATCCGTATTTTTCATATCTGACATGCGTTCAGTTTCATTTAACCAACATCTTTTTAAATGCAATCTTATTTCTCATAACAGACTCACTTTATGCTGAAATATTCAAACATAATTTTATGACAAGCGTCTAAGTTATTGTGATTTCAGACTGGATCCATTTGCAATCTATGTATTTTCAAAAAAAATATTTCACTTATAAATGGTGTGAAAAGTCAAGGATGACAAAAATAAACTTTACTATGAAAGTGAAACTGAAGCAAATATGTATATAAAAGAGTATAAATTCATAAACAAAGATGTGTAATATTCAGATGTTCCCTTCATTCAATATCATCACATGAGTCTGAAATTTTCTGGTTATAAATCCTAACTTTTCTTTTCCAGTCTCCTACCCAAAGGTCTCCAGTTTTGTCTATGCTCACACTGAGGGGCCCAGACAGTCCTTTCCCATCACCTTGTATCGCCGTTTGCAGAAAATGTCCATGCGTAGAATACACGTTAACTCTGTCCGTTCTAAAATCGCCAACGTATATCATGCCTTGTGAGTTACATGCGACCCCCCGTGGAGCCATACCATCTGTGCGTAGTTTAGCCTTTAACAATCCATCACTATCAAATATGGCCACCTCCCCGGCCGATGACTGGTAGTCCGAGACGCAAATGTCGCCATTAACGTTTATTGCCACTTTAAACGGCATTTTTATCTCGCTTTGATTGTGCTTTATTTTGGACACTTGCTCACCGGTAGGTCCACAAATCGCCAGTTCCTTTCCTAAGCAAGTTACAATAAATCCATCCGTTCTACAAGCAATTCCTTGAGGTGTTGTACCGCATGAAAACAATTTAAACATTTTGTTATCCGAGTCCAACAATTTAACACATGTTTGACATGCGATGAGAATGTTCCCTTTCGAATCTCGTGCCAAATCATGCACTTCTTCACCGACATCGATTTGCGGTCCTTTTTTACCGTCTTTTGAGCAAAGTTGGATGAAATTCTGATAACCAATCCACGCTCGCGTGTTGTCTACGGGGCATATACTGTGGACACCCCCAGGGAAGTCTATAGTGTTACACAAGGTCACTTGCAGCGACTTAGCTAAGAAAACCCTGACACCCACCTTCCCAATCACATTTTCCAGTATAGCGTCTGTCAGAGGCCGCACATGAAATCGAATATGTACGTTCTCTTCTGCAAGTTGGTCAGACAATTTTATTAACTCCTTCACTGAAAGATGCATTTCTCGGTACGTTTCGTCGGTAAGGGACAAAAAGTTTTCCAAATTTTCCCGACAACGCTTTATTGTTAGTTTCATGTGTTCAATTCTTTCTTGTATGAATTTTTCCTGACGTGAAAATTCTCTCACATGCCTCGTCTTACTTTCGTAAATATTCTTTATCATCGCATCTGCCCTTTTATCAATCATTTTCTTCACCCTTTCCACGTGATCACGTATTTTGCCGATTTCAATTTCTGCTTCACTGTCTAGTTTACCAATATCTTGTCTGATTTTGTGATATCTTGCTTCAACGTGTTTTAGAATTCGATTTTCCATCGTGTTTAAGGAGTCGTCCAGACTTTCGTCCTGAGAACCGTTATGTTGCTCTTCGTCTAGACTAAATATGAAATCATCGGTGAAATTGATATAGGCCTCCTTTTCTGGGCTATATTTTTCTTGCGTGTTTCGTCCCATTACGTCAAATTTATCACATAGATTGTTACAGACCGGACATCCATTTTTCACAATGCCGTGACGGTCTATGCATTTTGAACAAAATGCGTGGAGGCATTTTAAATTAGTGACGTCTTTTGCTGCCGTTTTACAGACATCACATTCGGAAGTATTCGGTAATCTTCGATATTTTCCAAGCTTTGGAGAGCGGATTCCAATTGAAGAAATACTTTCGGAACTGCCCCGGTCCAGACATCGGAACATAGTTCCGCTAGTTGGAACCGATCGGCTGCACTCATTGTCTTCGCTTAAACGCAACTGGCGGCACCGTATATCCATAATATTTAACAAAGAAAACCGTGTTCTGTGCCGTTGAGGAATATTCACATTTCGTATCTGTCAATTAATCTCCATGATGTTCAATTTTATGACATGTTAAAGCCTACTTGTTTTTCATCTACCAGATTGTTTTATCTACATTCATGTAGATTATCGCAGTTATTACTAATCTGTAACACTCATAATCTTGTAAACCACAGACAAGTCAGACTCCGCACCTGCTTAAGTTGCTTGCCGTACTGTTTATATATACCTATACCACACAAGTTATTACTGTACAATGTTATATTTAAAGTGTTATGTAATTAAACCGTATTCGTGTTACTGACACTCGTATAATGACGGTTGTTGATAGTTTCCATTTCATCATTAACTGTTTGATCATGTTTTACGTAAACAGACAGCTGTTGTTTTCCGTGCCTGTCACACGCACTGTTTGTAGTTTAATGTATCTGTATTAACATAAATAATTTAACCAATTTACTATAAATATATATCCGAATTTTTATATACGCCTGATGTCAACTCCCATGTCAATGCTTCATAACTATAATAAAGTAATAAAATGGCGTAACATAACCGGTGCACGCTTGACTGTTTTCTTTACGTGAAAATTGTCATGTCCGTCATTCTTCGCTGGTTAGCTTATTTGCACTAATATCACAATAATCCAGTATTATGCAATATATGTTAATGTTTATATTGACAGATAATCCATAAGCGTGTAATATTTTTATGCTTATATTGGTAGATAAAAGCTCTGATTTTATCGCGGTATAAACCAATGAGGCGGACACTTGATTCACGGCACACTATTCTAATAAAATATCCCCTTTTCCGTTTTCTTGACGAGTTGTTTATTGTAAATACTTGTATAATCACACTAATGCTTGCACTTCCTTAATGCATGCAACATAAACTAGCCACGCGTGATGTAACATGCTGAGGCGTACAGTAATTATTTGCGATATATATATAACAATAACGTAGACTACTGTGGAATAAACCAACAACACACCATGGCAAGTTGTTGAATATACTAGTCACAATAAACAAGTCACAATAAACTAGTCACACAATAATCACCCGTTGCTAGCCACACTTGATATATAATCTAGTCACCCGCGATAAATTAGGAATACACTAGTCGCACGTGATAATACAGGCTGTGGAATAAACAAGTCAACCGCGATAATTCAGGAATACACTAGTCACACGTGATAATACAGGCTGTGGAATAAACTAGTCACCCGCGATAATTCAGGAATACACTAGTCACACGTGATAATACAGACTGTGGAATAAACTATTCACCCGCGATAATTCAGGAATACACTAGTCACACGTGATAATACAGTATGTGGAATAAACTAGTCACCCGCGATAATTCAGAAATACACTAGTCACACGTGATATTGTAGAATAAACAAGTCACCCGCGATAATACATGCAGTCGAATAAACTTGTCACACGTGATAATACCGAGCTGTGGAATAAACTAGTCACACGCGAAAATACAGGTTAAGGAATAAGCTAGTCACACGCTACATTCACTAGCACAAATAATCACACGCTGTAAAACAGGCTGTGGAGTAAACAATTCACCACACGTGGTATGATCGGCACCACAACATGAACAAAAGAACATTACCCTGTTATCACGCTTTTCAATCTTAAATACGACACAGTGACCTAAACATAGCAGACGTTAATATTTACCAACTTTCCATTTGACTTGTTTTCTATAAGACTGTTTTGATAAAGCGAGGCTCCCGTAATGTGCACACAAGACACACGAACTAGAGTGGTATCCCGATTTACAACGCTTGGTATGCAAATATGATAAGCAAGTATAAATTGCACGTATAGTTTACAGGTAATAGTTTCCGCACCCTTCGAGATATGACACTTATATGTGTGTTAGATATGGATGATGAAATTTTCCCACAAAAAAAGTCGACAGTCTGACCCCATTTTGAACTCCTACATAACGTAAACAAATATTGGTTGGCGACTGGATGCCGATACAATGTATTATCAGGAAAAGCAGGGAAACATCAAACTTAAAATGTAAACATCCGGTTATCGTTTTATAAAGTCGGTCAGCATAAATTATTCTGGAGTGTGTTATGCTACGAAAATAGCAGTGACGGATTGAGTGCGAGGTAACGTGTACTTACGCGTGCGTGCGGGAAAGCGGAATGTTTGGGGTTCTCGGGATGCTGGGGGGTGGGGGGTGGGGTGGTTACCCATATGGCATATGTAAAATATAAATAACCTTATATGGCATATGCAAAAAATACTTTTTTCTCTATATGGAGAAAATAAAGTTTGCGAGTCTCTATTGTATGTATATCTCTAATTTTGAGTAGGAAAATGGTCAAACTGCATTTAAGGTCATCAAAGGTAATGTGTTTATACTTGTCATGTATGAAAATTCAACATACGGAACTGGTGTGAACGCTAGTCACAAAATAGATTACAAAGTGATCCCATTTTTTGGCGAACGGTGGTGATTCTAAGGTCGTGTAAGGATCTTAAATAGGCTAGAAAATATATCAAAATAGACCAAAAGACTCAAAAATAGAAAATAAATATTAGAATTTTAATTAAATTTTCGAATAGCATATGGAAAAAGTCTATAACCTAATAAGGCATATGCCAAACAATATTTCGCCTATATGGCATATGCAAAAAAATGGGCCCATATGGCATATGCAAACAACTCTAACAGATTCTCACAGTTAAAGTGCGACTCATCATCATCATCAACGTCGTCGTCGTCGTCATTATCATCACCGGTATTATTATTATCAATATAAACTAGAAGTTAAAAAGTGTCTGAGAGAGAGAGAGAGAGAGAGAGAGAGAGAGAGAGAGAGAGAGAGAGAGAGAGAGAGACCTATATCATGCAAGATTTTTTGCAGTGGAATCTGGAGTCAAAATGAGACATTTTGGAAAGAGATTTGTAAAGAAACTTCAGGTTTACCAATTCAGTACTGATAAAAAAGTAAAATATCGCTGTTGCCACCCATGATGATGATGATGATGATGATGATGATGATGATATTTTGTGAGTCTGGAGGACGTGTGATAATACTTTAATTGTTATGCTCCTTCGTTCTCTTTCTGCATATGCTTATTAGGTTAACTTTATCATTTAATTTTGTAAAAAAAAATTATGAAACCTATTTTATAAATTTATTAAACAAATCTTTAAATAAAGATTATTTATAGATTATAAGAAATTACATACAATGAATCTATAAAGATTACTGTTTATAGATTATAAGAACTTATATAAAATAAGTCTATATATAGATAAAAAGGAAATAAAGATTATTTATATATTATAAGAAATTGTATAAAAAAAATCTTTACATGAAGATGATAATTTTTATCAATTACTTTAAGAAAGGAATTTGTTGGTGTAAATTGTGACTATTTACAGGCTAGTTTGCTAAAATTGGCTTCAAATCAACAGAAATAAAAGAAAAAAAGCAACAAAATAGCAACGGTGGTTTTGCCACGATGGCGAAATTGACAACTGGGTTACATTTCCAAACGAATGTCACGATGCAGTCGTGGATGTGTTACTAAATAGATAATAATTGGTTCTGCAACAAGAGAAAAAAAACAACCGTCATATGCCACTACATTTCACAAGGTTTTTTCTAGTGGGCGGTATAGTTCACCTGTCTAACCTATAAATAGTGGATAAGTGGTCCAGTGGTTAAGGCCTTGGACGGCGAACACTCTAACTAAAAAATATTTATCAGTCTGTCGGATGGGACTTTAACAAAAAATCGAGGTCCCATATATCGGTGCTTAACACCGGGCATGTAAAAAAACAAGAACGCTACAAAAAGGTCTTCTGTATCTCTATACTATCCTCCAAAGACATATTTTTACATATACTCTTCTAGAGGCGTCGCCCATATGGGAAACCATTGGCGACGATAAATAAGCTTATTAGTGCAACATTCAAGGGAAGCAACAAAAACATACATAAGCAAAGAGTCTAACACGAGTTTGTTCCCTTACTTTGCCATTTCGCTATATTAACGAATAAATCCACCATTCATTGTTTGTTCTTTATTCTGTAGTAAATGATAAAAGTTTGAAGGCTTGTCATTCATAGAGAGACCGAAATGAAAGAAGTGAAATTGACATTTTACTGTTTGTAAACCTATGCACTTCCAAAATACGATGAGAAAAGTAGGGGTCATGCGTCATACAAAAGTTTTTTTTTCTGCTCAGTGTTTACGCTGTTGATAAAATGAAAGTAGACTTCAGAAATCATGTATTAATACCCCAATTTCCAAGGATCATTTTTTTTTCTAAATTTAGAATTCAAACAAGACAATGCTATTAAAATACATCAATAATGCCGTTCAAATAAAGAAATGAGCATTAAAATAAGGAACACGCATTTTCAAAGAAGAAGACACAAGGATTACTTTTTTTTATACAAATTTACTTTAGCTCGATTGCGATGAAAGTTCAGAGCTTATATGAGTCCGCTTTCTGGGTAGAACCAGTACTGAGTGTTGTTTTATGAGAGGCATCAGGTGCTTCGAGTGAACGTGCACGAGGACAACCACCGTCAGGTATGTGCGCCCTGCTTCGAGTGACACGTGCACGAGGACAACCACTGTTTGGTATGCTCGCCGTACTTCTAGTGATATGGACAAGCACCTTCTGGTATGTTCGCCCTACTTCTAGTGATACATGCACGAGGACAATCATTGTCTGGTATGCTCGCCGTACTTCTAATGATACGTGCACGAGGACAACCACTGTCTGGTATGTTCGCCCTACTTCTAGTGATACGTGCACGAGGACAACCACTGTCTGGTATGTTCGCCCTACTTCTAGTGATACGTGCACGAGGACAACCACTGTCTGGTATGCTCGCTGTACTTCTAGTGATATGGACAACCACTGTCTGGTATGTTGGCCCTACTTCGAGTGATACGTGCACGAGGACAACCACTGTCTGGTATGTTCGCCGTACTTGTAGTGATACGTGCACGAGGACAACCACTGTCTGGTATGCTCGCTGTACCTCTAGTGATATGGACAACCACCGTCTGGTATGTTCGCCCTACTTCGAGTGATACGTGCACGAGGACAACCACCGTCTGGTATGTGCGCCCTGCTTCGAGTGACACGTGCACGAGGACAACCACTGTTTGGTATGCTCGCCGTACTTCTAGTGATATGGACAAGCACCGTCTGGTATGTTCGCCCTACTTCTAGTGATACATGCACGAGGACAATCATTGTCTGGTATGCTCGCCGTACTTCTAATGATACGTGCACGAGGACAACCACTGTCTGGTATGTTCGCCCTACTTCTAGTGATACGTGCACGAGGACAACCACTGTCTGGTATGTTCGCCCTACTTCTAGTGATACGTGCACGAGGACAACCACTGTCTGGTATGCTCGCTGTACTTCTAGTGATATGGACAACCACTGTCTGGTATGTTCGCCCTACTTCGAGTGATACGTGCACGAGGACAACCACTGTCTGGTATGTTCGCCGTACTTGTAGTGATACGTGCACGAGGACAACCACTGTCTGGTATGCTCGCTGTACCTCTAGTGATATGGACAACCACCGTCTGGTATGTTCGCCCTACTTCGAGTGATACGTGCACGAGGACAACCACCGTCTGGTATGTGCGCCCTACTTTGAGTGATACGTGCACGAGGACAACCACCGTCTGGTATGTGCGCCCTACTTCGAGTGATACGTGCACGAGGACAACCACTGTCTGGTATGTGCGCCCTACTTCGAGTGATACGTGCACGAGCAAACCACTGTCTTGTATGTTCACCCTGCTTCGTGTGATACGTGCACGAGGACAACCACTGTCTGGTATGTTCACCTTGCTTCGAGTGATACGTTCACGAGAACAACCACCGTCTGGTATGTTCACCCTACTTCGAGTGATACGTGCACGAGGACAACCACCGTCTGGTATGTTCACCCTACTTCGAGTGATACGTGCACGAGGACAACCACTGTCTGGTATGTTCACCATGCTTCGAGTGATACGTGCACGAGGACAACCACTGTCTGGTATGTTCACCCTGCTTCGAGTGATACGTGCACGAAAACAACCACCGTCTGGTATGTTCACCATACTTCAAGTGATACGTGCACGAAAACAACCACCGTCTGGTATGTTCACCCTACTTCGAGTGATACGTGCACGAGGACAACCACTCTCTGGTATGTTCACCCTACTTCGAGTGATACGTGCACGAAAACAACCACCGTCTGGTATGTTCACCCTACTTCGAGTGATACGTGCACGAGGACAACCACCGTCTGGTATGTTCACCCTGCTTCGAGTGATACGTGCATGAGGACAACCACTGTCTGGTATGTTCACCCTGCTTCGAGTGATACGTGCACGAGAACAACCACCGTCTGGTATGTTCACCCTACTTCGAATGATACGTGCACGAGGACAACATCTGTCTGGTATGTTCGCCCTACTTTGAGTGATACGTGCACGAGGACAACCACTGTCTGGTATGTGCGCCCTACTTCTAGTGATACGTGCACGAGGACAACCGCGGTCTTGTATGTTCGCCCTACTTCGAGTGATATGTGCACGAGGACAACCACTGTCTGGTATTTTCACCCTACTTCGAGTGATACGTGAACGAGGACAACCACTGTCTGGTATGTTCGCCCTACTTCGAGTGATACGTGCACGAGGACAACCACTGTCTTGTATGTTCGCCCTACTTCGAGTGATACGTGCACGAGAACAACCACTGTCTGGTATGTTCACCCTACTTCGAGTGATATGTACACGAGGACAACCACTGTCTGGTATGTTCGCCCTACTTCGAGTGATACGTGCACGAGAACAACCACTGTCTTGTATGTTCGCCCTACTTCGAGTGATACGAGCACGAGGACAACAACTGTCTGGTATGTTCGCCCTACTTTGAGTGATACGTGCACGAGGACAACCACTGTCTGGTATGTTTGCCCTACTTCGAGTGATACGTGCACGAGGACAACCACTGTCTGGTATGTTCGCCCTACTTCGAGTGAAACGTGCACGAGGACAACCACTGTCTGGTATGTTAGCCCTACTTCGAGTGATACGTGCACGAGGACAACCACTGTCTGGTATGTTCGCCCTACTTCGAGTGATACGTGCACGAGGACAACCACTGTCTGGTATGTTGCCCAACTTCGAGTGATACGTGCACGAGGACAACCACTGTCTGGTATGTTCGCCCTACTTCGAGTGATACGTGGACGAGGACAACTACTGTCTAGTATGTTCTCCCTACTTCGAGTGATATGTACACGAGGACAACCACTGTCTGGTATGTTCGCCCTACTTAGAGTGATACGTGCACGAGGACAACAACTGTCTGGTATGTTCACCCTGCTTCGAGTGATACGTGCACGAGGACAACCACTGTCTGGTATGTTCACCCTACTTCGAGTGATAAGTGCACGAGGACAACCACTGTCTGGTATGTGCGCCCTACTTGTAGTGATACGTGCACGAGGACAACCACTGTCTGGTATGTTCGCCCTACTTCGAGTGATACGTGCACGAGGACATCCACTGTCTGGTATGTTCGCCCTACTTCGAGTGATACGTGCATGAGGACAACCACTGTCTGGTATGTTCGCCCTACTTCGAGTGATACGTGCATGAGGACAACCACTGTCTGGTATGTTCGCCATGCTTCGAGTGATACGTGCACGAGAACCACCACTGTCTGGTATGTTCACCCTGCTTCGAGTGATACGTGCACGAGGACAACCACTATCTGGTATGTTCGCCCTACTTCGAGTGATACGTGCACGAGGACAACCACTGTCTGGTATGTTCCCCCTACTTCGAGTGATACGTGCACGAGGACAACCACTATCTGGTATGTTCGCCCTACTTCGAGTGATACGTGCACGAGGACAACCACTGTCTGGTATGTTCGCCCTACTTCGAGTGATACGTGGATGAGGACAACCACTGTCTGGTATGTTCGCCCTACTTCGAGTGATACGTGCACGAGGACAACCACTGTCTGGTATGTTTGCCCTACTTCGAGTGATACGTGAACGAGGACAACTACTTTCTGGTATGTTCACCATGCTTCGAGTGATACGTGCACGAGAACCACCACTGTCTGGTATGTTCACCCTGCTTCGAGTGATACGTGCACGAGGACAACCACTTTCTGGTGTGTTCGCCCTACTTCGAGTGATACGTGCACGAGGACAACCACTGTCTGGTATGTTCCCCCTACTTCGAGTGATACGTGCACGAGGACAACCACTATCTGGTATGTTCGCCCTACTTCGAGTGATACGTGCACGAGGACAACCACTATCTGGTATGTTCACCCTGCTACGAGTGATACATGCACGAGGACAACCACTGTTTGGTATGTTCACCATACTTCGAGTGATACGTGCACGAGGACAACCACTGTCTGGTATGTTCCCCCTACTTCGAGTGATAAGTGCACGAGGACAACCACTGTCTGGTATGTTCGCCCTACTTCGAGTGATACGTGCAGGAGGACAACCACTGTCTGGTATGTTCGCCCTACTTCTAGTGATACGTGCACGAGGACAACCACTGTCTGGTATGTTCGCCCTACTTCGAGTGATACGTGCACGAGGACAACCACTGTCTGGTATGTTCGCCCTACTTCGAGTGATACGTGCACGAGGACAACCACTGTCTGGTATGTTCGCCCTACTTCGAGTGATACGTGCATGAGGACAACCACTGTCTGGTATGTTCGCCCTACTTCGAGTGATACGTGCACGAGGACAACCACTTTCTGGTATGTGCCCCCACTGCGAGTGATACGTGCACGAGAACAACCAGTGTCTGGTATGTTCGCCCTGCTTCGAGTGATATGTGCACGAGGACAACCACTGTCTGGTATGTTCGCCCTACTTCGAGTGATACGTGCACTAGGACAACAACTGTCTGGTATGTTCACCCTGCTTGGAGTGATACGTACACGAGGACAACCACCGTCTGACATGTTCACACTACTTCGAGTGATATGTGCACGAGGACAACCACTGTCTGGTATGTTCACCCTGCTTCGAGTGATACGTACACGAGGACAACCACTGTCTGGTATGTTCACCTTACTTCGAGTGATACGTGCACGAGGACAACCACTGTCTGGTATGTTCGCCCTTCTTCCAGTGTTATGTGCACGAGGACAACCACTTTCTGATATGTGCGCCCTACTTCGTGTGATACGTGCACGGGGACAACCACTGTTTGGTATGTGCGCCCTACTTCGAGTGATACGTACACGAGGACAACCACTGTCTGGTATGTTCGCACTGCTTCTAGTGATATGTGCACGAGGACAACCATCGTTTGGTATGTTCACCCTACTTCGAGTGATACGTGCACGAGGACAACCACTGTCTGGTATGTTCACACTGCTTCTAGTGATACGTGCACGAGGACAACCACCGTCTGGTATGTTCGCCCTGCTTCTAGTGATACATGCACGAGGACAACCACCGTCTTGTATGTTCGCCCTGCTTCTAGTGATATGTGCACGAGGACAACCACCGTCTGGTATGTGCGCCCTACTTCGAGTGATACGTGCATGAGGACAACCACTGTCTGGTATGTTCACCCTACTTCGAGTGATACGTGCACGAGGACAACCACTGTCTGGTATGTTCACCCTACTTCGAGTGATACGTGCATGAGGACAACCACTGTCTGGTATGTTCACCCTGCTTCGAGTTATATGTGCACGAGGACAACCACTGTCTGGTATGTTCACCCTACTTCGAGTGAAACGTGCATGAGGACAACCACTGTCTGGTATGTTCACCCTGCTACGAGTGATATGTACACGAGGACAACTACTGTCTGGTATGTTCATCCTGATTCGAGTGATACGTGAATGAGGAGAACCACTGTCTGGTATGTTCACCCTGCTTCGAGTGATACGTGCATGAGGACAACCACTGTCTGATATGTTCGCCCTACTTCGAGTGATACGTGCACGAGGACAACCACTGTCTGGTATGTTCACCCTACTTCGAGTGATACGTACACGAGGACAACCACTGTCTGGTATGTTCACCCTACTTCGAGTGATACGTGCATGAGGACAACCACTGTCTGGTATGTTCGCCCTGCTTCGAGTGATACGTGCACGAGAACAACCACTGTCTGGTATGTTCGCCCTACTTCTAGTGATACGTACACGAGGACAACCACTGTCTGGTATGTTCACCATGCTTCTAGTGATATGTGCACGATGACAACCACCGTCTGGTATGTTCACCCTACTTCGAGTGATACGTGCATGAGGACAACCACTGTCTGGTATGTTCACCCTACTTCGAGTGATACCTGCACGAGGACAACCACTGTCTGATATGTTCGCCCTACTTCGAGTGATACGTGCACGAGGACAACCACTGTCTGGTTTGTTCACCCTACTTCGAGTGATACCTGCACGAGGACAACCACTGTCTGGTATGTTCGCCCTACTTCGAGTGATACGTGCACGAGGACAACCACTCTCTGGTATGTTCACCCTACTTCGAGTGATACGTGTACGAGGACAACCACCGTCTGGTATGTTCGCCCTACTTCGAGTGATACGTGCAGGAGGACAACCACTGTCTGGTATGTTCACCCTGCTTCTAGTGATACGTGCACGAGGACAACCACTGTCTGGTATGTTCGCCCTACTTCGAGTGATACGTGCACGAGAACAACCACTGTCTGGTATGTTCACCCTGCTTCGAGTGATACGTGCGCGAGGACAACCACTGTCTGGTATGTTCGCCCTACTTCGAGTGATACGTGCACGAGAACAACCACTGTCTGGTATGTTCGCTCTGCTTCTAGTTATACGTGCACGAGAACAACCACTGTCTGGTATGTTCGCCCTGCTTCTATTGATACGTGCTCGAGAACAACCATTGTCTGGTATGTGCGCCCTACTTTGGGTGATGCTTTAAGCTAATTGATAGTTCTCCTTCTGATACAAATTGCGAGCTGTCTAACCGATGTCATTTTATATAAGATATAAACCACTGAGAGCTCTGCCGCACTAATTACTCGCCTTGTGTAATAAATTATGTATCCCATTCAATACGTGTAACACTAGCAGATAACCGACCGGCAAATTTTGTAGTAAATTGATTTATAACTATGGTTTTGTATACTGTACGTTTGTTTTTTGGTATATCATTCATAAACGGTACGATATTTTATATGTTTTATATTACTTTCTGCATGGCTGAAAAAGACAACAACATTATATACGTTAAAACGTGTTCGTATTTCAAGGAATTTGACAAGTAAAATGCTGACTATAAGCTATATTCTGAGCGATGGACTGAAAGAATTACAGAAGAGAAATTTCGTTTATTGGTCAAAGACAATTATCTATTTTACACTTGGATGAATTATAAAAGTACATGTGCAAATCTTCATGTTAAATTAAACAGTACTCATGTAGTATTACATAATTATCGACATTAAAACATGTTCTGATCTGTTCTCATACGATGGTTTTAGTTCTAAATCTCCACTTCCTCTTTAGGACCGTGGGGCCGGGCCCGATTAGCTCAGTCGGGTATGCGTCTGATAATTAATCCAGGGGTCGTGAGTTTGAATCCCCGCCCGGCGACAATCTTCGTGATGATTGATATACGACATTGTGTCTCATTATCATTCGTCTCTCACCGCTGACTCAAGTGGGAAAGTTACTTGTGGAGATAGGGTGTGCTCGAGTACTGGTTAACCTTCCAGGATCCCAGGAAACAGTGGTTAGGTTAACTGATCGTCTGTTAACCCTCAATGGCATAAAACTGACGATAAATATTCACTTAATCAATAGAACCGTGGTGCACTCCAACAAACAGATACTTGATAGTTTCGACTTTCACTGAATTTATTTACATCTTACAACACAAATGAGGCATCAAACTGATGACCCATGTAAAGTAAAAAAAAATCGAATATTCCTACAAAGACGTCGTCGCCGGACAATTAATTGATACAATAAAAGATATTACAAACAAAGAGAATCTTGCAGCAGTGGTCATATACTATTGAAATTATCAACGAGTTGACAAAATATTTGATGCTCTGCCGAACATTATTTCAGTTTTGACAATAAACTACGTCATTCAAACTTATCCTGAAGTAATTGACCAGTCAGCGAGCTCGTAACAATTGCTTTTTACCGGACATAATCGGGAGAGCTAGGTTCGTTCCTCAGACTAGTACATGTAACTGGTGCACCGACCTCGCTCTACTCGGGCCCTCGTCGTCACATCATACATCTCAGAAATCAGGCACAAAATGGCTTCTTTAAATTAAACCCAAGGTGTTGAAGGGTTGTTTGTCCACAAAAACAAAATCGCACGTTAACGTAAGACAAACTCAACTAAAGTCAATATTTTTTCTCAACGAATAATTTGATGTTAATGTAGCTATCATGCCTATCACGCATATACGATATAGATCATTGTTCATAATAGATATATGCCCTGAATATTACATTTATTTTAGTGTTACTACTTATTATTATCATTACTATTACATTAAATAAACTCACCATTAACTCTAGAAATAGAAAATATGCAACAATACCATGACTGGTACCCATGAACGAGAACGTAGAACAACATCTAAGCCGGTTAGAAGTTACATGGAATTTTCTACTAGCGTAGAAAATACCATATACTAGTAACATCTAACCTTTTACAAATAAATTAGTTTCCGCCAGTCATCGTATGACGCCAACGTCAACATTACAACATTATATATTAAGATTGACGCCATTTAGATGTTCGGTCAAGTAGAAAAATAATTCGCATTTACACACAAGAACCTAGTTATCAGAACAATGCTGAGAGATGAATTGACAGTGACATTACACTAGCATAATATATACATTTATAAAATAGCATGGGTTGTTTTTATTCCACCAGCGTAAATTATGATTTAGATGTTGTCCTTCTTTCTTTCTCGGTCAAAAAAATTGGCTTCATTTCTTTCAATATTCCATTTTACATAGAAAGTCATGACCGATGTTGACTTACTTTCTCAACCAATGAAATCGCCCCCAGGAACGAGAAAGCAGATCAAGAACGTTACATGGTATTTTTGGTTAAAACATCAACCTATATACACAGACAGATACAAAACGGCGCGTAAACGTAAGCTTCTCCATTTCTTCTATTCAAATTTTTAAATCAATTCATACTATGATTTACCGCCAATTTGTCAAAGCAATTGTATTCTTGGATAAGAGCTTTGTAAGATTCATCTTTCGTTCGGATCCTATTCTTATTGTTTCACAAATATGTTGTTTTATTGTAAACATTGGAAATAAACTAAACATAAGCACCTATTTAAATCCTCAACTACACCAGTTAATAATTCGAATGGAAATTTCCGAATGGAAATGGAACGCGTAAAACCCAGAAACATTGACTGAGCGTCCACTTACGCACGCTAATTGACATTTGAACATTCGCCAGTAATGTGTTTGACGAGTGATCAGGAAGTATAATGACAAATCTGTTTGTAACTGGCACTAATGTTCTGAAGGAACACTGGTAAATCACTCTCTGTAATGGAGGTATCCGACATTTTGATGAAAATATAGTGCGGTATTATTTGTAACTATTTCCGGATCAATGAGCTTAGATGGTGCATATTTAAGTGACTGTAACACGGCGTTCAACCAGTGTTATATGACCTATATACCATTTACTTAAAGGACATATTTAGGCAAATCATTACCGGTAGTTAACAATTTCAATTAAAATTCAATTCAATTCGTTTATTTTGGCTCAAACATATTGATATGTTTATTGCTAAGATTTGGCGGCAACATAAATATAACAATAAAGTTCATGGCGGTCAAAAATGTAACATGGCATTCAATCAGTGATACATGTGTATGACTTATATACCGCTTACTTAAAGGACACATTTACTCACAGAATTACCGGTAGTAAACAATAAAGTTCATGGCGATCAAAAATGTAACATGGCACTCAACCAGTGATACATGTGTATGACCTATATACCGCTTACTTTAAGGACATATTTACTCACAGAATAACCGGTAGTTAACAATAAAGTATAATGACGTTCAAAAATGTAACAAGGCACTCAACCAGTGATACATGTGTATGACCTATATACCGCTTATTTAAAGGACATATTTAGGCACAGAATTGCCGCTGGTTAAGAATAGAGTACATCAAACTAGCAAATTACTCTTAAGGGTGTTGTATATTGTTTACCTCTCATGAACAGACTTAATAAAACCGAGTATGTCATTTTCTTATCTCGGACGCGTTTTGTGCTTCTTTGTCAGTTATTACGAGTATATATATACGACATTAATATACTGAACGGAACAGCTAACCCGCCTCTTTATAGTATCACCGCTGTCCGTACGTACGTACGAAAATGGTTTCCGACTCTTCAACAAAAAATTTAGTAGCGTTAGTAAAATATGAATACGACATAAACAGACAATAGGTATTGATTTTACAGAGCCTTAATGGTTTTTTCTGTTTTAAGCCCAAATTTCAAGAAGATTGCTTTGATACTTTTTGAGAAAATACATAAAACGTCAGGTACATAAAATGTCAGATGGCGGGTTAGCTGATCTGTTCAATACTATACTCAATTGTATTTGCATCGTGCTAGTGTTGTGTTAGTAATATCGAATGTGGTCGAGTTAAACATCATTCGGAGGGTTATTGTTTTATTCAACGCAGCTAATTACTTAATGGTGATCAACTAATTACTGTATATTGTTGTACTGCTTAATTAGCACGAAAGCTATGAAGAAGAATTCTAACATTCTCGTATTGTAATCCGCTTTTAAGTTTAATTAAGTAACTAATTAACGGGTCTTAGCAAGTGATTTTCTTTTTTAAAGCTATTTGAAGGGGGAAGTAAAAATATAGCATGATTGTCATATCTATTTTTGCAACTTCTAAATGTCAACCTAGTAAATATTCCATTGATGTAGAATATCAAAGAATTCATTATCGAAAGACAACCCGAGTTTCTGTCATGCTATCGTACATACTGTAACAAAATATGTTTGTTTACGTGGCCTGAATATGTAACGTATGTACATTGTATAGGCGTATATCGTTAAAGTAGAGTATGTTTGTTAAACCTATCGCCAGATAGATAGGAATAACACATTTAAAGATATTTTTACATATTCCTTTTTAGTTTAAAAAAATAAGTCATTTTGACGTTTATTTCATAAAAATCCGTTAAGTAATGAGTATTTTAGGAAAAAGTGAAGTGATTAATTATTGTAAAGCTAACCATATTTTACCATTAGCCTTTTTTTGTTCATTTATAATCGTACGACATCGGTTGATAATTTAAGTCCATCATTTTCTTGATAAAAACTTGTGGTATGCGGATTTCTTGTATAAATAAATGAGTATAAACTTAACTCAGGTTCAGTTAGGGTCTCACTGAACAATTACCTCCCTTACATGACGGTAGCAAGATTATTACGCCAAAGAAATTAGAGCTGTGTAAAGCGGTTGGGCAATTTTTTTGTTAAAAATGCATAAAATGTCATATTTCTTTGTGCATATGGGAACATTGGAACATTTTCATGATTTCTGCAAAGTTTGGGTGACACTGGGAACTGTTTGATGATGCTATAACAGTTTAAAGATGCGTAGTGATACACTGAAACAAATGGGCAGAATTGTCAAAAATGAAGGGGTGCCATCAAACCAACTAAATTGTGAAAAAACAACCTGGTCAACCCAATTTTTTTTTCATATTTCATTTTGGACCAACAGAGGACTATCTATGGGAATAAGGCACTTTTAGAACCATTGGTAATGTATCCAGTGTTCCAGAAGTGCATGTCTCTATATGTAGAACAGTACAAAATTAATTGGTGTGTGAGACGTTAGCTTAAACCAACATTGCGAGATCGTTGTGGCAGATATTTCCACATAAACTGACCATTGCATGCGGCATTCAGGGTAAGTACTTTTCTAGAAGTTTAGCACTAAGTTAAATTTCCGGTAGCTATATTTCGACAGAAGCAGATCTAAGTAATTTTTTGAATAAATTGTTGATTTATACTCAGATTAGAAGGCGGCGAATTTAATTTCATATCCGCAATATTGAGAGTTGTTTATTGGGATATAGGCCGAGGAATCTGGGAACGTATGTTGAAATGTTTATATTTTGTTTATAATGAAGTACATGTATTGGAAATTGGCATTTTGAGGTGAAACATATGTAGTTAAATTGTGTTAAATGTATTCTGTGTTTTTGCAAAGTAAATAGTTACATAATTTGTCCGTCGATATTTGTATAGAGTAACATGAAAATATGTAGGGATAGGCTACCACGAGCATTAATAGACGATACTTAGAAATGAATAAACTGTTATTATATTCTGATTGAACTACCATGAGATGGTAAGAAATGAATGAATGTACCGTTAGGTCTCACTGAACAATTACCTCCCTTGCATGACGGTAGCAAGATTATTACGCCAAAGAAATTAGAGCTGTGTAAAGCGGTTGGGCAATTTTTTTTTTAAAAATGCATAAAATGTCATATTTCTTTGTGCATATGGGAACATTGGAACATTTTCATGATTTCTGCAAAGTTTGGGTGACCCTGGGAACTGTTTGATGATGCTATAGCAGTTTAAAGATGCGTAGTGATACACTGCAACAAATGGGCAGAATTGTCAAAAATGAAGGGGTGCCATCAAACCATCGAAATTGTGAAAAAGCAACCTGGTCAACCCCATGTTTTTTTCTGCATATTTGGACCAACAGAGGACTATCTATGGGAATAAGGCACTTTTAGAACCATTGGTAATGTATCCAGTGTTCCAGAAGTGCATGTCTCTATATGTAGAACAGTACAAAATTAATTGGTGTGTGAGACGTTCAAGAATCGGATCATTTTCGGTAGACGCTGGGAGGAAACTGCATCTTTGTGATTCAGATTTACTTTCTTTTTGAAAATATGTCACTTTCTATGGGAAATACTGTATTTGAAACCTCTAAATGGAAAAATAAATGTATTTTTTTGTGAAAAATGGATGACTTTGAGTGTAATAGAGAAGTGTCACACAGGCAAAACCAAACTTGAAGCTAAAACAGTAAAGCAAATAGGGCAATGAGACTGAGCAGCTGAAAATTTGTCATGGAAATGTTGGAATCAGGATTTATTCAATTCAATGGAAGGAACAAAAAGTGAGATCATCTATTTAACTGAAAAAGAAATGATCATGTATGCAAATATGCTTTGCTGCATCATGTGATAAGACTTGATTTTAGCCATCTGTCTCAAAATCCTGGCTAAAATGAATAGAAGTTTGCACTTAAAAACACTTGAAAGTCACACAGAGAGACAGTGATGCTAATATATCACAACAAAAGCATGTCTAGAGCATTCACTGCATCCAGATTTCATGATTCATGTAAGTTAAACCATTTTTTTGTGTTAGAAACTCATTATTTATGTATAATTCATACCCCACCCACATAAAAATGGTAACATTTGTCGCAATACTGTTTCCACTCTTTAGCGCATGCTTTTTGACAATACGGTTGGTCGCGTATGAGCAATATTGTTTTTATGTCGCTGTTTATCAATTAATATTATATTGATCATGAATTATGGAGAAATTTCCTGTTTCATTATTTTGTCATTGATATTTGTTATCAACAGCTCTGTATCCAGTTTTCGATATACCGACCGCCAAACTGTCACGTTTCATTTTAATGGTATGGCGTATGACTGCCATTTTTGTTTTACTGTCATTTTTTTCTCCTCATTGTTGATATTTATGCGGCTGGGTCTGGCTTATACACAGTATTTACCTACTCTTGGACATTCAGGTAAATGGTAAAATGCGACATCTTTGAAATGACGCGAAACAGATTCGCGTAATAATTTCTCAGCGTTTAGTTAACCTGTGCTTGAAACTTTTATACCATCATCTGATTTCTTTCGGTTGTTCTTCTTACTTTTTTTTCAAATAAAAATACATGATGCTTGCTATAGAATATAGATTTTTCTCATTGAAGATGATGTTTTTTCAATGTCTGTTATTGAATGTGTACAATATTTTTCTCCACATTCAACAGTATAGCATTCTCAAATATGACAATTTCTAATTTTCATATAATTATTGCAACAACTCTATTTTAACTGCCCATTTTTTTATGCCAGTTTTGGAAAATCTGTAAAGAAACGAGTCATCTCGCGACAAATATTTCGTATAGCGATATTCTTTGATATATTTATTTCAAACTAATTTGTCGTAAAGAGATGCGCTTTAGCAAACCGTCTTTTTGCAATGAGCTTATCGGTCCAGCCAAATATGCTGTATCCATATTTTGTCTCATTTTCATTCATTGTTTCATTTTCTTGCTTTAAAGTGATTTTCATGAACACTTTACTTTCATTTGCTATTTTTATTGATAAAATAAACAAAATAGTATAGGAATATAATATATGCCTAATAGATACCTCAATTGGTAAGGGATATATTCATAGTTGGTAATGAATCTAATGCATGTACAAAAGTATGTTATTCATTCATGTATTGAAAAAGGGGGCATGGTTAGTGTCAGTGACATGCAAATTATTGCTGGGCACCTTCAAACATTAATATTTGTTTGTTATAGATATAAAAAAAGTCAAATATATAGTTTGCAACAAAACGGAGCATTATTTGAAGCAAAAACAACTATTTATCCATATATGGTCATGTATTTTGACACTTAAGTTATGTAATGTTGCATATACAATAAAATGAATATGCAGTCAGATAGATACACTATAGGAGGCAATACAAGGACATTTTCAAACTATTTCTTTTTCTAGAATTATTTTTATTAAGGTACAATGGCTAAAAAAATTTGGCAGTTTTTCCTGTTTTCGAGTCGTCCGAAACTGATTTATGTATGTGTGACCGCCATCTTATTTTGGTGCACGAATTCGAAAACAGTTGCGCGATGAATTCAAAAGGCGTACTTTTATATTTAGAAATGGTAAAGGTTTGTTCGACAAAAATTTCAGTCACATGTCATGACAATATCTACTCTTCAAGGTCTCACTGAACAATTACCTCCCTTGCATGACGGTAGCAAGATTATTACGCCCAAGAAATTAGAGCTGTGTAAAGCGGTTGGGTAATTTTTTTTTTAAAAATGCATAAAATGTCATATTTCTTTGTGCATATGGGAACATTGGAACATTTTCATGATTTCTGCAAAGTTTGGGTGACCCTGGGAACTGTTTGATGATGCTATAGCAGTTTAAAGATGCGTAGTGATACACTGCAACAAATGGGCAGAATTGTCAAAAATGAAGGGGTGCCATCAAACCATCGAAATTGTGAAAAAGCAACCTGGTCAACCCCATGTTTTTTTCTGCATATTTGGACCAACAGAGGACTATCTATGGGAATAAGGCACTTTTAGAACCATTGGTAATGTATCCAGTGTTCCAGAAGTGCATGTCTCTATATGTAGAACAGTACAAAATTAATTGGTGTGTGAGACGTTACCGTATGCCGTTTTAAAGAGCATATCCGCCATTGATACAATAGTTTCATCTTAAAAAGCGTCCGGATGATGTCAAGCAGTATTTAATAGCTGTCTATTTTAAGAATGGGGATGTCGTTTCAAGTTTACCACTCCAATTTAAATGTCGATTATGTCACGTTTTGGTGGATTTGACATACCAAACCATTTAGATTTTATATATATTAAAAATAGTTTTATTTTTTAAGACATTAATAGCGTTTTTTCCCCTGATCCCTTTAAGGAAAATCAGTTCGTCATGAATGTATATATTATCAGTTACGTTGTAGAATAACACATATATTACTCAATGTGTCCATCGTCGATATTAACCTAAGAACATATCTCATTTTGTAAAACTTTTCAATTTTAGTTTAATTAAACAATTGAATAAATCACAAAAAAATATAATTATACTTTGCTGATGGAATGAAAACCATTGCAACAGCGATATAATTAATGGTCACAATGCGCCTGTCCTCAGTGGTTTATTGTACCGTTTAGATTGCTCCAATTGAATTCATCTTACCGGAAGAAACAGGGAATTCTCTCTCTTATTAATTTCAGTGTCATGTCATTCCAAATGATACTCGTTAAAAGTAAAGTAGTACATTAGCACAGCGTTCGCAAATAACTTCAACGTCCAAAATAATTAAAGATCATAGTTGTAAAAAGATGGAAGTCGGAATATAAAGTGGAAATGAACCTTTGGAACATAATTACAATGAATGTCATACATTCATCCGTATCTTTATCCCAACTTTCCACAAACTGAAAGATATGGCGTTTCGCTTTATATACTGCGGCGATATGACTAAAACACCACCATCACTCGTAAATAGTATAAATAGATATGAGTAAAACATCATTATCTCACGTAAATTTTATACGTTTCAGTATTACAGAGATATGACTAAACATCATTATATACTGAGTGTGTAGTGTACAGTTTATTTTATTTGGTAAAATAGGCCTCTGGCCCAAAAAACAAACATACAAACAGAACCATTTTACAATAGAGTGACAAATATACATATAATAAATGTAGTTGTAGCATTGCAATGGATATTATTAAAGTAACTATAGAATATTTATTTTTAGTTTTCTAGTGTTCATTGCGTGATACAAATATTTAGCGATTGACAAAATTTCATCTGATTCTGAAGATGACATAAGGGAAAAGAATAAATCATGAGTGCTGTTTCTTAACCATATATCTTTAAAATAAGTGTCTTTCATGTTGTTTTACAATAGACATTCGAAGAATAAATGATATTTATCTTCCATAGCATATGTGTTTGTCCTTAGGCAGAAAAAGCAGTATCTTGAATGCCTATCAATTCCTATATGTCTTCTCTTTTCTATCATTAGATCATTGCCAGTGCAACGAAAATAAGACAAAGCCCTTCTGCATTTATATGGCAAGTCTAGAGTTAATTAATGCTCGACGTTGAGTAGAGACTTATAGTATTTATAATGTAATGCTTTTGGTGAAGATTCAACATTTTCATGCCAATTTTGAGAATAACAATACGTAGTGAGACGTACAAACCTTAAATAATAAAGTACATGCCATTTTACACGTTTAGATGACATTGGCTGCTGTTGGATGAGGATGTGACAGTTTGAAGGTTCGTGGTGATACACTGCAACACATAGGTCAAAATTCCAGAAATTATAGGGTGTCATTTAATTTTTTTTTAAATTGCTAAAAGTCAATTCGATTAACCACGAGCTTTTATTGCATATTTGGACCAAAAAGTGACTTTTTATGGAAACAACGCATTTTAAGAACCATTGGTTATGTGAGCGGTTGTCCAGAAATGCACCTCTTTGTACGTTTCACTACACAGCTGTGCCCCCTTTCCCCACACGGTAATGATTCTTACGCTTAAAAAAAGTCGTATGTAATTTGGTTTAAAATATTTTCAAAATGGTTCATGGTGGTTGTGATTTCTTGCTGCAGATGAGTTACGCAAAAGCTGGCATAGCATGTCACTGGAATAAGACATTTCTGGTGTAAGATAAATGATTTTAATAGGATTTCAACAGATAGCATGTATTTATGAGCATTTGAGGACTACTTTTTAAAAAAACAACATCTTAAGGTGTCACTTCACTGTGACTCTAAATAAAACCAAGCTAGTCAACCTACCATTTATTGTACATTTTGATGTGGGGATATATTCCTGCTATGAAATATGAAAAAAATCTATGTTGAGCATTTTTTTACCGTGGAAATCTTAGGCCTTATTCTATATAGATCAAAGAAAACAAATAAACGGTGTAGAGAGACCTATATATAGAACAGTGCAAACTTATTTGTTGTGTGAGACTTTATAAGCAAGAGTCAAAACTGTTGAACAGAAATAGTCATTATCTGCAGATATGTATCAGACAATTACTCGTCTGATGTTAGTATGATAGATACAGCTTTCAACAGACATATAGTTCCGCGAACGTCTAATTGCCACCTAATTGAATTTGCATTTTCCACTGTGTAATTTGTCAATGACGTCCCAACTACTGCAAATTGATAGGGACAGTATACGTTTATGTTGAAATGGATTAAATTTGTATTGTCTGAAAGGCTAATCAATCTATAAACAGAGAAAATAACCATAGCTAATAATTTCAGTCACTGTTTGCCATGCTTGAAAATAAGAGTGTATATTAAGTGCTTTTATCAAATTGTCAAATAGGTTTTATTGATAGTAGTTATAGATATCTCAGACATTGTTTAATAAACACTGAGCGACTCATGTAGTGCATTATTTAGAAAATACAATGCATGTTTTAAGTGTTGAGTTTTTTTACATAATTTTATATCAGAGGCTGTGGCCT
The DNA here is from genome assembly GCA_029582155.1 of Panopea generosa. Taxonomy (NCBI): domain Eukaryota; kingdom Metazoa; phylum Mollusca; class Bivalvia; order Adapedonta; family Hiatellidae; genus Panopea; species Panopea generosa. The sequence goes on from CM055906.1 coordinate 36,729,092, forward strand.
TTGAATGGTCAGTTAATAAAACCGCCACTGGAAAGCTGAAACATCCGAAATTTGGAAATATATTGTAACAAACGTATATCCATGTGTGTATATATTGTAACAAACGTACATCCATGTGCATATATTGTAACAAACGTAAATATTGTAACAAACGTACATCCATGTGTATATATTGTAACAAACGTATACATGTGTTTATATTGTTACAAACGTACATACATGTGTATATATTGTAACAAACGTACATACATGTGTATATATTGTAACAAACGTACACCCATGTCTATTATATCGTAACAAACGTACATCAATGTCTATATATAGCAATAAAAGAATAAGATTATATATCCCTAACTAGTCTTGATCATATGCGACACTTGCTTTTCTAAAAGACAAACGTCTTGACAAATTCGGTCGAGAATAAAATCATTTTATTTAGCGAAATCAAATAACGTTTTTGAACTCGTACCACCTCGAAGATTGCCATAGTATTTCAAAAGAGTATCGGTTGGAATATATGTACATGTATATTCATTATTTTTATATTATAAAATATTTTCTATGACAAAGATTTTGTACAAGATAACTGCCATGACTTCCATTCGAATAAATATTTTTAGATTTTATTAAAACATAACCATTGCAGAGGTGTGTTTGTTTCAGCCAATCAGATCTTACTTCCAGATTCAAACGTTTCTTCTGCACAACTTGTCAAGCCGTTTGTCTTTTGGAAAAGCAAGCGTCGCATATGATCAAGACTAATTCCTAGCCGAAATCGTAGCCATCATAGGACATATCTACCACAACAGTATAAATATATTCAAAATAAAGTACAGAATACGCATAAGAAATACAAATACAGTATATGTAAGGGTGAGATGACAAGAAAGCCTTAGAACATTCAGAAGTAAACCCGACATTAAGGGATCTTAAACCGGATGTACGGATCAACTCAACCTTGCTCTCTCCTCACCGGCACATCATAAAATGAGAAAGTGTAAATACAACTCATTCAACGTGACTTATCTCTTAAAAATGCAGCATGTATGGTGTTGAACAAAACAAACAAAAAAAACACTGAAAAGCTTAAACATGCGCAATTTGAGCATACATATTTATTAACTGTTGTGTTCTAACAAACGTAAACTCAAACGATCACGCTAAAGGTTGTGGGTTAGATCCTTAGCTCGGCAATATTCCTCTAAAAACAACACTCAGAACTGTTTCTACCTAGGAGGCCAACTCGAGAGCGGTTCATATAAATTTTGAGCTTTCTCCGTAATAGAGCTGAAATAAATTAGTACAAACTAAAATATTAAATGTTAATGGTTTCAATGCCTTGAATTACGAGAAAAGAAACCTGAGTCGAATGTTTCTATACATGTACAGCTAGATATGGTAAAGACATTGTCATGCTGTTAAGAAGGAACTGATTTACAGTTCAATAGTTTGATTGATCGAATATTTAGCGTCATTTTTATGCCATCGAGGGCTAACAGACGATCAGTTAAACTAACCACTGTTTCATTGGATCCTGAAAGGTTAACCAGTACTCGAGCACACCCCATCTCCGCAAGTAACGGATAACTTCCCCACTTGAATCATTGATGAGAGACGAATGATAATGAGACACAATGTCGTATATTAATTATCACGGAGTCTGTTGCCGGGCGAGATTCGAACTCAAGACCCCTGGATTGATAGTCAGACGCGTAAACGACTGAGCTAATCGGGCCTGGCCAATTTACAGGTCAAAAGATACTACAAAATAGTACATGAAAGTATATGAACCTTATGCAGGAACAAGTGTAAAAATAAACTATTCGACCATCAAATAATAAAAAAAGTCAGATTATACCCAATTGTAGTTTGTATTCTGTCAAACAACATGTATGGGTAAAACTACAGATGAGAAGATTTTTTGGAAGCACAGAATGTAACGAATAAACGAAAATAGCGGACCTGGTTTTATTCAGTCTGGTAATGAAATATACAAAACAACTCACGCACCCTAGCACCAGCTAAAGCGGGTTTCCATTCTCGAACAACACTGGATGGGCTTCACGATTTCAAGGAAACAGAAATAAAAAAAAAAAAGCAAGCGAGACGGAGTCAATGACTTTTACAATCGCCCTACAGCACGTAAAGCGGCTGTTGCGGAGATATAAGATCTGCTAAAAACGATCCAATGGAAGTACAGCACCTGACCAAGAACAGAAATCAGCAGACTCGGTTTTATGGAGTCTGTCCATGAGGGTTATATACTGCTGCTTCAGTTAATCACAGTAAGAGTTCCATTATACAAAATCGCAGCGTTAGTCTAGTGGTAGAGCGTTTTTCTCGCATGCGGAAGGTCGTGGATTCGATCCCCGGCAGCGTCATTCAAAAGACTGAAGCTTCCTTGCTTGGCGTACAGCATTTAGAGGATAGTTCTAGGTCTGGTCGGTCCCCGGTGTAAATATAATGTGACTGGGTGGGGTATCATACCATGTATCTGCGGCGTGATCCCCCAGTGTGGCAGCGCTTAGAATACCATCGTGATATAACTGGAAAACAAAAGTTGCAACCAAATTCCACTTTACATATTTAACCCAGCATTTTTAGATTATGGATGTTAACGATCCCCGTGCTTGATATTTACACGTTTGAATTAAAGAAAATAATTACATAATAAACATTACTTTTTGTTTTTGTTATTATTCTATCAATTTATAAGAGCTGTTGAAAAGTAAAGATATATCCTGCGTTGCTAATAAATATCTATTCAATTCAATGTAAGATGATAAAGTGAACACAAATCTTTGTTGTATTGATTATACAGCAATACCAAACTCGTTAATTTGCTAGAAGACGCATCTGGCAATTAAATAAACAAACAATAAATTAGTCCGTTGAAGGCACGGCACACGTGATTCTGATAGTAGAGATTAAAGACGAGCTTTTTTTTCTTGTCAACGTAAATCAAATTATTTGATTTTGTTGATTTTATTAGTCTGGTTTCTACAGATTTATATTACTGCAAAACCATATTTTGCTCTCTCTCTCTCTTTCTCTCTCAGTGTGTCTACCATCATATGTACTGGGGACTCAACGTATTTACTATCAGAAGTACTGGGAATTCAATGATTTTACTATCAGAAGTATTGGGAACTCATTGCTTCTAATATCAGAAGTACTGGGAACTAAATGTATCTACTATCAGAAGAACTTGGGACTCTGCACTACAACGGTGACATGGTGTATCTATTTCCTTGTTGTTGTATGGTGTTTAGCGTCGCTTTCAACAATTTTTCAGTCATATCGCGACGGTGTCTACTTGAGACAGTATTCTGAGCGCTGTCACACTGGAGTATCATGTCGCAGACACATGGTATGATACCCCACCCAGTCACATTATACTGACACCGGGCCGACCAGACCTAGAACTCTCCTCCAAATGCTGAGCGCCAAGCGAGGAAACTTTTAGTACCATTTTTAAAGTCTTTGGTATAACCCGACAGGGGATCGAACCCACGACCTTCCGCATGCGAGGCGGACGCTCTACTAGACCACGCCGCGGTCAATATTCCGTCGCTACAAGCTGGTGTATAAAATGACTAGAGAGTCAATAATACGTCACTTCAAGCCAGTGTATCTAATGACTAGAGTGTCAACATTATGTCACTACAAGCTGGCGTATCTAATGACTAGAATGTCAACATAACGTCACTAAAGGCGGGTCTATCAAATGACTAGAGTGTCAACATTATGTCACTACAAGCTGGTGTATCTAATGACTGGAATGTCAAAATAACGTCACTAAAGGCGGGTCTATCAAATGACTAGAGTGTCAACATTACGTCACTTCATGCTGGTGTATCTAATGACTAGAATATCAATATTACTTCACTACAAGCACTTGTATCTAATGACTAGAATGTCATTATTATGTCACTAAAAGATTGTGTTTCTAATGACAAACGTGTCAACATTACGTCGCTGTAAGCTGGAGTATCTAATGACTAGAGTGTCAACATTGCGTCACTTCAAGCTGGTGTATCTAATAACTAAAGTGACAACATAACGTCACTACAAGCTGGTGTTTCAAATAACTTGATTGTCAGTATTACGTCGCTACAAGCTGCTGTATCTAATGACTACATTGTCAACATTGCGTCGCTACAAGCTGGAGTATCTAATGACTACAGTGTCAACATTATGTCACTACAAGCTGGTGTATCTAATGACTAGAGTATCAACATTACGTCACTACAAGCGGGTGTATCTATTGACGAGAGTGTCAACAATACGTCAAGTCAAGCTTGTGTATCTAATGACTAGAGTATGTGTATATAATTACTAGAGTGTCAACATAACATCACTACAAGCTGGTGTATCAAATGACTAGGGTGTCAACAAACATTACGTCACTACAAGCTGGTGTATCTAATGACTTGAGTGAAAACATAACGTCACTACAAGCTGGTACATCTAATGACTAAAGTGTCAACATTACGTCACTAAAAACTGGTGTATTTAATGACTGAAGTGACAACGTTACGTCACTACAAGCTGGTGTATCTAACGACTAGAGCGTCAACATTACGTCACAAAAAACTGGTGTATCTAATGACTAGAGTGACAACATTACGTCACTACAAGATGGTGTATCTAATGACTAAAGTACCAACATTACATCACTACAAGCTGGTGTATCTTATGACTAGAGTGACAACATTACGTCACTACAAGCTGGTGTATCTTATGACTAGAATATCAACATGACGTTACTACAACCTGGTGTATCTAATGGCTTGAGTGTCAACATAACTTCACTACAAGCTGGTGTATCTAATGACTAGAGTGACAACATTACGTCACTACAAACTGGTGTATCTAATGACTAGAGTGTCAAAATTACGTCACTATCAGCTGGTGTATCTAACGACTAGAGAGTGAACATTACGTCACTACCAGCTGGTGTATCAAACGACTAGAGTTGCAACATTACGTCACTACAAGCTGGTGTATCTAATGTCTAGAGTGACAACATTACGTCACTAGAAACTGGTATATCTAATGACTACAGTGTCAACATAGCGTCACTACAAGCTTATGTATCTAATAACAAGAGTTGCAACATTACGTCACTACAAGTTGGTGTATCTTATGACTAGAAGATCAACATGACGTTACTACAACCTGGTGCATCAAATGGCTAGAGTGACAACATAACGTCACTATCAGCTGGTGTATCTAATGATTAGAGTGTCAAAATTACGTCACTATCAGCTGGTGTATCTAATGATTAGAGTGTCAAAATTACGTCACTATCAGCTGGTGTATCTAACGACTAGAGCGTCAACAATATGTCACTACAAGCTGGTGTACCTAACGACTAGAGAGTCAACAATACGTTAGTTCAAGCTGGTGTATCTAATGATTAGTGTGTCAAAATTACGTCACTATCAGCTGGTGTATCTAACGACTAGAGCGTCAACAATACGTCACTACAAGCTGGTGTATCTAACGACTAGAGAGTCAACAATACGTTAGTTCAAGCTGTGTATATACGACTAGAGAGTCAACATTTCGTCACTACAAGATGGTGTATCTAACGACTAGATTGTCAACATTGCGTCACTACAAGCTCGTGTATCTAACACTTAGAGAGTCAACATTACGTCACTACAAGCTGGTGTATCTAATGACAAAAGTGTCAACATAACATCACTACAAGCTGGTGTATCTAATGACTAGGGTGTCAACATTACGTCACTACAAGCTGGTGTATCTAATGACTAGAGTGAAAACATAACGTCACTACAAGCTGGTACATCTAATGACTAAAGTATCAACATTACGTCACTAAAAACTGGTGTATCTAATGACTGAAGTGACAACGTTACGTCACTACAAGCTGGTGTATCTAACGACTAGAGCGTCAACATTACGTCACAACAAACTGGTGTATCTAATGACTAGAGTGACAACATTACGTCACTACAAGCTGGTGTATCTAATGTCAAGAGTGACAACATTACGTCACTAGAAGCTGGTATATCTAATGACTACAGTGTCAACATAGCGTCACTACAAGCTTATGTATCTAATAACAAGAGTTGCAACATTACGTCACTACAAGCTGGTGTATCTTATGACTAGAAGATCAACATGACGTTACTACAACCTGCTGCATCTAATGGTTTGAGTGTCAACATAACGTCACTACAAGATGGTGTATCTAATGACTAGAGTGACAACATAACGTCACTACAAGCTGGTGTATCTAATGATTAGAGTGTCAAAATTACGTCAATATCAGCTGGTGTATCTAACGACTAGAGCGTCAACAATACGTTACTGCAAGCTGGTGTATCTAACGACTAGAGAGTCAACAATACGTTAGTTCAAGCTGGTGTATATACAACTAGAGTGTCAACATAACGTTACTACAAGCTCGTGTATCTAACACTTAAAGAGTCAACATTACGTCACTACAAGCTGGTGTATCTAATGACGAGAGTGTCAACATTACGTCACTACAAACTGGTGTATCTAATAATTAGAGTGCTGCCAAAATTACTTCACTACAAACTGGTGTATCTAATGACTAAAGTGTCAAAATTACGTCACTATCTGCAGCAGTATTTTACGAATAGAGAGTCAACATTACATCAATACAAGCTGGTGTATCCGACGACTAGAGAGTCAACATTACGTCACTAAAAGCTGGTGTATCTAACGACTAGATTGTCAACATTACGTCACTAAAAGCTGGTGTATCTAACGCTTAGAGAGTCAACAGTACGTCACTACCAGCTGGTGTATCTAACGACTAGAGTTGCAACATTACGTCACTACAAGCTGATGTTTCTAATGATTAGAGTGACAACATTACGTCACTAGAAGCTTATATATCTAATGACTAGAGTGACAACATAACATCGCTACAAGCTGGTGTATCTAACGACTAGAGAGTCAATATTACGTCACTAAAAGATTGTGTATCTAATGACTAGAGTGTTAACATTACGTAACTACAAGCTGGTGTATCTAACGACTAGAGTTGCAACATTACGTCACTACCAGCTGGTGTATCAAATGACTAAAATGACAACGTTACGTCACTACAAGCTGGTGTATCAAACGGCTAGAGTTGCAACATTACGTCACTACAAGCTGGTGTATCTAACGACTAGAGTTGCAACATTACGTCACTACAAGCATGTCTATCTAATGACTAGAGTGACAACATTTGTCACTAAAAGCTGGTATATCTAATGACTAGAGTGACAACATAATATCGCTACAAGCTGGTGTAACTTACGACTAGAGAGTCAACATTACGTCACTAAAAGATTATGTATCTAATGACTAGAGTGTCAACATTACGTCACTACAAGCTGGTGTATCTAACGACTAGAGTGTCAACATTACTTCACTACAAGCTGGTGTATCTAATGACTAGAGTGACAACATTACGTCACTTGAAGCTGGTATATCTAATGACTAGAGTGACAATATAACATTGCTACAAGCTGGTGTATCTAACGACTAGAGAGTCAACATTGCGTCACTTAAAGATTGTGTATCTAATGACTTGAGTGTCATCATTACGTCACTACAAGCTGGTGTATCTAACGACTAGAGTGTCAACATTACGTCACTACAAGCTAGTGTATCTAATGACTAGAGTGTCAACATTACGTCACTCAAGTTGACGTATCTAATGAGTAGAGTATCAGCATTACGTCATTACAAGCTGGCGTATCTAATGACTATAGGGACAACATTACGCCACTACAAGCTGGTGTATCTAATGACTAGAGTGTCAACATTACGTCACTACAGGCGGGTGTATCTAATAACTTGAGTGTCAACATCACATCACTACAAGCTGGTGTATCGAATGACGAGAGTGTCAACACTACGTCACTACAAGCTGGTGTATCTAATGACTAGAGTGCCAATATTACTTCACTACAGACTGGTGTATCTAATGACTAGAGTGTCAAAATTACGTCACTATCAGCAGGTGTATCTTACGAATAGAGAGTCAACATTACGTCAATACAAGCTAGTGTATCTTACGACTAGAGAGTCACATAAACGTTAGTTCAAGTTGGTGTATCCGACGACTAGAGAGTCAACATTACACCATAACTTCATTACACGCTGGTGTTTTTAACGCTTAGAGTGTCAACATTACGTCACTACAAGCTAGTATATCTAACGACTAGAGCGTCAGCATTACGTCACTTCAAGCTGGTGTATCTAATGACTAGAGAGTCAACATCATGTCAATACAGGCGAGTGTATCTAATGACTATAGTGTTAACATTACGTCATGACAAGCTGGTGTATTTAATGACAAGGGTGTCAACATTACGTCACAACAAGGTGGTGAATCTAATGACTAGAGTGTCAACATTATGTCATTACAAATTGGTGTATCTAATGACTAGAGTGACAACATTACGTCACTACAAGCTGGTGTATCTAATGACTAGAATGTCAGCATGACGTTACTACAACGTGGTGTATCTAATGACTAGAGTGTCAACATAACGTCTCTACAAGATGGTGTATCTAGTGACTAGAGTGTCAACATTACGTCACTACAAGTTGGTGTATCTAATAACTAGAGTTACAACATTACATCGCTTCAAGCTGGTGTATCTAACGACAAGAGTGTCACCATAACGTCACTACAAGCTGGTGTTTTAAACGCTTAGGGTGTCAACATTACGTCACTACAAGCCGGTATATCTAACGACTAGAGCGTCAACATTACGTCACTACAAGCTGGTGTATATAATGACTAGAGTGACAACATTACGTCACTAGCTGCTGGTATATCTAATGACTAGAGTGACAACTTTTCATCGATACAAGCTGGCGTATCTAACGACTAGAGAGTCAACATTATGTCACTAAAAGATTGTGTATCTAATGACTAGAGTGTCAACATCATGTCACTACTGGCGAGTGTATCTAATGGCTATAGTGTTTACATTACGTCACGACAAGCTGGTGTATTTAATGACTAGGGTGTCAACATTACGTCACAACAAGCTGGTGAATCTAATGACTAGAGTGTCAACACTACGTCAATACAAGCTGGGAAATATAATAACTAGAGTGTCAACATTACGTCACTTCAAGCTGGTGTATCTAATGACTAGAATGACAACATTACGTCACTGCAGGCTAGTGTATCAAATGACTAGAGTGACAACATTATGTCTCTACAGACTGGTGTATCTAATGACTAGAGTGTAAAAATTACGTCAATACAAGCTGGTGTATCTAATGACTAGAGTTACTACATTACGTCACTACAGACAGGTGTATCTAATGACTACAGTGACAACATTACGTCACTACAAGCTGGTGTATCTAATAACTAGAGTGTCAACATTACGTCACTGCAGGCCGGTGTATTTAACGACTTAAGAAATACTTCCTAGAAAACACATTATCAAGCTGACGATGACACAAATTGGAAAACCCCAGAATGGGCACTTATAATTATTAGAACTTATTACACGACTAAATTTAAGATTTATAGCAACTGGCATGCTTATTACATAACCAAATAAAACAAATACCTAATTTTGTACACATTAAATATTAATATCGTTATAATGACTTGCAATTATGTTTTTCCTCTTATAAGATATAATAATATTACGGTTGTTCGCGCATGATTGTACATTGGCAAATATTTAGACTGCTTCTCTATAGTTTAAACTGCAACGCCTGGAATAAACCGAACACAGTATAAATGTTCAGGCATCATGCATTTGAACCACCTCGCCAATTATCCTAATTAAGTCTAATACCGAAGGATTACGGAATTGGCCGAGTATGTACGATTTGTGCATCATGGTCAACCATGTCAGAAAGGTCCTAACCTTAGAGAACACGTGATTTATCTTATCGTGAACTGATGATTAAATCGAAACTCATTTAACACGATACTAATGTCTTGGCTTTGCAACAATAACTTCGATTCATGCGGAGTTCTTTTGTTTTATTGGTACATTATTGACCACCGCTGTCACATTTATGGTTCCGGCTTGTTCTCGGCAATATATTTTATGAGTGTTTATGTCTATATAACGGTGTAGACTGCAGTGTTCTGGTTTAGCAACAAACGGATGATGCACAAGTCTCAATGAATGCTAGAGTATAAGATGGAGGGCGTCATTTTATACGTGGCGAGAGCCGGGACCGATTAGCTCATCCGGTAACGCACCTGACTATCAATCCAGGGGTCGGGCATTCAAATCCCCGCCCGGCAACAGTCTCCGTGATGATTGACATACGACATTGTATCTCATTATCATTCGTTTCTAACCGCACATTCAAGTGGGAAAGTTATCAGTTACTTGCAGATGGAGTGTGCTCGAGTTCCTGTTAACCTTTCAGGATCCCAGGAAACAGTGGTAAGGTTAACTGATGGGCTGATAGCCCCGAATGGCATAAACATGACGCTAAATATTCATTCAATCAATCAATCAATCAATCAATCAATCAATCGATCAATTTTCGAGGCGAGTGGTGCGGTGAACAATATTACATATGCAAAAATGCTCGCTCACACATGGTGTGCGAAACACGTGATAGGAGTTGTAACAGTATAGAGTTCATAAAATTCGAATTACAAAGATCAAACTTTTAAGCATACATTAATATTAAAATAATAAACTAAAAATGAATACTCGTTAGTAAACTTTTCAAATTGATTCAAAAGAGGTTACATGAAATATAATCAAAATATCTGCAGCCTGGGCAAACAATGGTTAAATAGTATTGTAATATAAAGTTTGTGTCAGATGTAGCCCGGGACATTACATATACAAGCATACTGATAAAATTTATTTAATAGAGGTTACTATTTACTACCGTTGTTAATAGAGATAATTATTTGTGAATAACCAGACATAAATGTACAGATCAGACTACGGCCAGCGCCTAGCTACAATGCAAACTATAGACACAATATAAAGGCCTCTGCCAAACCAAGAAATTTGGTGTCGACCATGACTTATATACTATGGACATCTGAAATGGACGGACAATTTATATACATGAACTGATAGCTTTATTTGAATAGGATTATTGTAGTGGTCTAAGGCACCGTCTCAAGATCACTTAGCGGGGGCGGTAGTGTAATGAATAGAGTGTTGGCCGCTCGCGCCAGAGGTTGCGGGTTCGATCCCCAGCTCGACCCGATGCCTCTCATAAAACTACACTCTGTACTGGTTCTACCCAGGCAGCCGACTCGAGAGCGGTTTATATAAGCTCTGAGCTTTCATCGCAATCGAGCTAAAATAAATTAGTATAAGCTAAACTAAGATCACTAACCTCTGATCGCTAGGCTCGTAGGTTTGAGTCCCGCTCGCTCCTGAAATTTTATTTGAGAAAGTTTGCCAGTTACTTGCAGAAGGGCGGTGGTTCTACTCAGTCTGACTCAGTGTGAGGTCTTCCTCCACCAGAAAAAACTGGATATACAATATATAACCGGAAATGTGTTGAAAATGGCGTTAAACCCCATTCAAAAATAGTGTTAAGTACAAAATCACCGTGTGTCCCTTTAACGTGTTCACCGACGTTGGTCATTGTTTCTAGATGTCTTTCTTAATCCAGGCCTCGGTTTACCAATATCATTACCACCGCATTGGGTAAGCCGTGGGATAAACACGTCAAGAACTCAGCAGCGGATGATTGAGTGTGCACATAGGAAGTGTTGACGATGAGTATTTGATGAAACTCCGATAAAAGTTAACGTCTGTTTTTGGAATGAAGGATAGGATATAATTAAAGTGGAGCAATAACAGACGGTTAATTACAATTGGATAACCATTAATGTAAGTGTTTAATTGTATGTTTTTTTTCATAAAAAAATATAAATTTACAGACAGATGATTACTTGATATACAAGTATATGAGCACATGCATTACTTGATACAATTGTCTCTTGTATAGTTTTAGGACATCCATTACTTGATTCAAATATAGGTTATTACATTTATCACATGTAGATAGGTTATTATTTGATTCAACTATCACTTGTAGATAGATAATTAATTGTTTTATTTAACACATGTAAATAGGTTATTACTTGATTAAATTATCATATGTAGATAGGTTATTACTTGATTTATTTAGCACATGTAGATAGGTTATTACTTGATTAAATTATCAGCTGTTGATAGGTTATTACTTGATTTATTTATCATATGTAGATTGGTTATTACTTGATTTATTTATTACATGTATATAGGTTATTAATTAATTCAATTATCAGTTGTAGATAGGTTATTACTTGATTTATTTATCAGCTGTAGATAGGTTATTACCGGATTTATTTATCACATGTAGATAGGTTATTACTTGATTCAATTATCATCTGTAGATAGGTTATAACTTGATTTATTTATCACATGTAGATAGATTATTACTTGATTAAATTATCAGTGGTAGATAGGTTAGTAGTTAATTCATTTATTACAGATAAATAGATTATTACTTGATTAAATTTAAAACAAAAATATAGGTGTTTTAATCAATATGTGTAAAAAGGAGTTTTATTGCCGGATTAAACCATACAGATAGGTAATTATAATACGTACATATAGGTGATCGTTTGTTTCAATTAATATGAAAAAAGGAGACTACTTGATTCATTTAATACAAGTAGATATACATTACTCGGTTAATTCAATATATAAAATAGGTGATTACGTATTTGAATTAAGTATAAATTGAATTCAAGTGCAATTTATGAAATAACGAACATATATAAATATATATAATCGTGCTGTTATTTCGGATGCCACGGTCATACTAATAGATATTTAGAAAAAAATAAAATATTGTTTGAAGATGATATTTTGTAATACACTTGTAACCGATTGGATAATCATATTCATTTTAAGGAGGCATGGGGTCGGGGGACTGTAGTACAGTGTGTAGCGTGTTGGTCGCTCATGCCAGAGGTCGAGGGTTCGATCCAATGGCCTCCTAAAAAACTACATTCGGGACTGGTCATACCCAGGGGACGGGTTATACCCAGGGGACTGGTTATACCCAGGGGACGGAGACGAGAGTGATTCATGTAAGCTCTGAACTTACTTTGCAGTCGAGTTTAAAAAAAATAGTTACACCTAAATACTATAGCAACATCAACATAGTGAATAGTTACACGTAACTACTATAGCAACATCAACATAGTGAATAGAATATAGAATAATCTTATTAAAAACGCAAGCACGAACGCACGTACGTACACACACATTCACACACGCATGGACGCAAGCACGTACGCACGCACGCACGTACGCACCAACGCCTACACGTACACACATTCAACAAATAACACAGCAACTACGCAACCGAGACACGCAGATTGCTTTATTGTTCTTTAACCATACCGTGCGTACAACATTAACATTGAACCATGTTTGTGATTGTTTATTACATATTGATACAGCTATTACATTAACTTTACAGAGAAATAGTGTGTTTGGTGTGGAAGAAAAGTGATAAATGAGAGAAAAGACGTACCTGTCGGTGAAAATAAATCCGCTTAGATCAGGATTTTTAATCATAATTGATTACAACCAACATGATGTACACGTTTTAATTAATATTACAGCCTTTTATTCTTTCTTTTATTTTTTTGACAATATAGAATTTTGATATATTGAATTAAAATGTAATTCTCAACATCATTTGATAATCATCATATTCATCATGCATTATTCATTAATTAATCAAGTTTTATAATCAATCATTCATCTGATTACTTTATTACACTCATTTATTCGTTCGTTCCTTCGTTCGTACATTGATAGAAACTTATTTTACGTTATAATAATATTAACAAATAATGATTATCATAATAGTAAGAGAATTTATGTATGAATTCAGCATAACATTTGTATTCTTTTCTATATCATCATTTTCTTTATAATTTGTCAATGTTCGATATATAACCGAAACAAAACGTAAGACATAAGATGTGGACAGTAATAAAAGAAAATGAAATTTTGAACCAATGAAACTTCCATGACATTGCATAGTATTCACAGATTTGTTTTTAATCTTGCCAAAACGAAATACAAGATTATTTTGTGCGCGTAGAAACGTCTATGTCAAAAGCAAAGAAATCAAATACATTTCATAAACATTATTTATCTGTCTTCGCTCACAAATAACGATTTATCTCTCTATGCAATTTTTACAAAACATAATATATTGATACATACGGTATATACAAGGTGTGTTAAACGCTCGTGGGCAACGTTTATAAAACAAAAATAATTATTAATAATAAATTAATATTGTGGGTGACCTTGGACGCATTTACTCGAGTGGTCTAAGGCGCCGTCTCAAGATCACTAACCTCTCACCGCTCAGGTCGTAGGTTCAAGTCCCGCTCGCTCTAAAAACTTCATGTGAGCAAGTTTCCAGTTACTTTAGGAAGGACTCAGTCTGAAGTCTTCCTCCACGGTAAAAATGAATATGCCATATATAACCTGAAATGTGGTGAAAATGGCATTAAACTCCATTACAAAAGGACCAAGTGATGGCGATGCATCGCTGTGGACCACCTAGCCACGGCAGATGCATTTTCACAAATTAAAAACAATGTCAAAGACATTCATAAAGACGCGGAAGTTAATTAGCAACTTGGCAATACATTTGCCATTTACAATAGTTACAAGCACGATTATATCACTTGTTATTGTCTAAAATCATATGCATTATCGTATTCACATTTATATTAGGATATGTATCCCTTTGGATCTCCGTCTCGAACAAAAATCTTTATCATCTTCGGCTCAAAATTCTGAAAATTAATCGAATACATTTGCAAATTACTCAGTGTTCTTATTTTGCGTGTTTTTTTTTTTACTAGAGCACGTTTCAAGCATGTTCGATATTCACAAATCAAACAATATACACAAATAGCTCTAATGCGTAAACATTCTAGCAAATTTCTCTTTAATTGATTGATTGATTGATTGATTGAATATTTGACGTCATTTTATTTCCATCGTGGGCTAATAGACGATCAGTTAACCTAACCACCATTTCCTGGGATCCTGAAAGGTTAACCAGTACTCGAGCAATTCCCATCTCCGCAAGTAACTGATAACTTTCCCACTTGAATCAGCGGTGAGAGACGAATGACTATGAGACACAATGTCGTATATCAATCATCACGGAGACTGTTGCCGGGTGGGGTTTCGAACTTCTTTATTTATCTTAACTAAAACGTTTTCGTGTAAGTAAATTAAATAACTAGATAATTTTCTAGATAATTTAACTAGAAACTGCGTTAGTGGATAACTGATGACAGAAATATGCCACCATACTTCTTTGATTGGGATATTTCCATGAATGACACGTCTTTGAAATATTTCATACACTATACAAGAATTCAAATAAGAAGAAAATCAATGATTGGCTCACACCTGTATGTTTGTTTATCCCGTAGTGTACTTAAACACTAATTGTTATGCTCACGTGATCGATTATGTAACAGTTTCAAGATGGCGTATATATCTTCTGTAAAGTTTGAAAAAAATAGTAACATGTTACCGTGATGTATATTCAAAACACATATGCAGTAAACATATATTTATAAGCCGTGTGGCTGTAACGCAGTGGTTAGAGTGTTGGTCGCTCACACCAAAGGTTCGGGTCCGATTCCCAGCTCGACCTTATACATCTCAAAAATAAATGCCCCGTTCTGGTTCTACCAGGTAGCAGACTTCCGAGAATGGTTCATATAAGCTTTGAGCTTTCTTCACAACCGAGTTAAAAATAGAATAAACTAAACGGTTCTGTTATGATTTTGTGAATAAGGTACTGTTTTAAAAAATCTAATCTGCCTGCCTTTCCTACAGATGTTACCCTGACAAACCGATACAAATCGCGTTAAATACCGCGCTGGGCAACCACCAGAAGCCACAGTGGTACAATGTTCAGCGTACGGCTAAACAAGGTAAAAATATCAATAACATACACTGATGCTTAATTGAGGACGAACATGTTGCGAGAATCGGATAATGATATCTGTCAGGGATGACAATGTGCACCGGAAAATAATTACTAATTGATGGGAAGATATTTAACAATGTTGTATCGGATTATTTTTGTCATGTAAGTCTTCCATGGTGTCATTAGTTTTGCCGTATCTGTATAGATTAGTCTTTGTGCCTAAACGAGTATTTCATCTGATTATTTCAATTTCTGTTGCTTTTTTTATTATATAGCAAAGAGTATTTTTGAAACCTTTAGTACAATTAGATTCAATTCAATTGAAATGAGTATTTCTAAAAACTTTAAAATAAAAATTAGCATATTATATTTCATGTTTTTTTCCTGATTTAAAAAAATATTACTGTTGTGGCTGTTGATGTTTTATTTTGTTTGCACAAGGGTGTTGTTTTTTTTTTGACGCGATACTATTAGTTTCATCTACTGTGTGCGCATGTCCTATTCTATTTTTTGCCCATTGGTGCAATATTCTATAAACATGTACACCTATATAATTCTACATCATTATAAACGAAGAATATTTTATTAACTTAAACTGTTACAGTTTTTCGTTACAAAATACTCACATGTATTGCATTCATTCTTACGACAGCTAACATATAAATTATTTATTTATTTAAATGTATTAATAATCTATATATTCACACGAGTTCCAATTTCATGCAATAATTATGAAATCAGTTATGAATTGATTAAATGTGAACGAATCTTAAATTCGCAGATAAAAAAACTGTTCATTTGTAGTTTTGTAAAACTTCTATTGAATAAAAAAACTGTCCATCTCGTTTAGGGTTCCATTCACTTATGTCATCATAACAAGATTCTTGATGAATCTATAAACTAGTTTACGTATTTTACACTCTCAGAAAGTGTTATCCTAAAAATAGTTCTTCTGTACAAACTTTGTATTAATACTTCCTTAAATACTTTAATATAAGATTTTTTATACTATGTATAAACGTTGGATATTATGCACGGAATCATATGAAAGTAAAAACATGCCTTTTTAAAAATACCGTTTTCAAAATTTGAGAAACAGTTATTTTAGTGTGCTTTTTTTAACATGCAAGTTTACTCATAAGCAAAATAATTAAACAAAAATGTTTTTATAAACTCGCACTTATGCAAATATGTTAATAAATTGATATTTGGTTTAGATGAAATAATGAAAAATAACCATGTACAATAGTGTTATGTTGGCCGCTCACACCAGAGGTTGCGGGTTCGATCCTCTGATCGATCCGATGTCTTATAAATCAACACTCAGTACTAGTTCTATCCAGGAAGCGGACTCGAGAGCGGTTCCTATAATCTCTGAGCTTTCATGGCAATCGAGCTAAAATAAATTAGTATAAACTAAATACTATTTTGAAATATTTAACTATATTTTATATAACGAGAATCACGCAAAACCCGAGACCTTGGTAGAGATGAATGGATATTATAGAATGTAGAACGGACCCAGCTCTCCAACTTGGGTCCGTTACATAACAATGAAATTTGGGCACGTTGATTGGTCAGTTGCTTCAGGGAAAGTTGAATGACGTCACAGTTGTTGGTAAGCATTAAATAGCTAGAGAGCGGATTAGTCAGGGATCCAGTGGTTAACGCCCTGGACTGCGCACCGATGGGTTGCCGGTTCGATCCCGCGCTCCTCCAACTAAAAATACTTATCAGTGTTTAACAAAATTCGAGGTCCCATGTATCGGTGCTCAACATCGGGGCATGTAAAAGAATCAGTGCCTTCTGCATCTCTGCAATATCCTCCAAAAATCTAAAATGACTAATACTCTTCTGGAGGCACCGCCAATATGGGAAACCGTTTGGGACGATAAATAAAATTATCATCATCATTAAATCGCCATAGACATTGCGACACACATAAAATTCCCTTCGTATGCATTTGGGTTGAACAGACCTGATTTGGGAGGTATCAGGGACTGGGGTAGAAATGTCTATCCCAGAACCTGATATCTCCCGAATCAGGTCTATTAACCACCAATGGAAAACGCAGGGAAATCTATGTCTCTCCCACAATTCATAGCAATTGAATGCTTACTAAATTATGACGTCATTCAAACTTTCCCTGAAGCAACTGACCAATCAGCGTGCTCGTAACAATTGCTATTGAACGGACCCAATCGGGAGAGCTTGGTTCGTTCTACAGACTAGGGGTAGACTAATGGAGATTATCACAATGAACTCTGCTGATTTATATGTTCAACAAGTAAGTCTGCAATTGGAGTTATTTTGTAGTTACTGCTGCTTGACATGCTCGCACTGTCATATCTTTATTGTCTATGTAATAAGATATGTTGGAATGCCCAAGTGGATATTTATGACCGCTGCACTCAGCTGTAATTTGTAGACAATTGAACGAGTATATATTGCTTTTCCTATAAAGTGTTTTCTTTTGAAATAAAATACATATTGAGAACGTACAATATTTATCATTTTATTACAACATTTTCCTATATAACCATTTTATATTGGACATCTATTTTGCAAATGCTGTATTTTATCTGCAAGATCATATTAACGGCCGTATATAGACGTTTTATTGTGCATTGACATGATTTTATTTGGATGTAATTTTTATATGTGACTCTGAAATATACTATTAAAGTCTTAAGTCTTAAATCAATATTGATCAGAAAAGTTTACAAATGGGACTTATCTATCACGAGTTTTCTGAGTAAACGTAAGTGTTTTTTTCACAATTCGTGATTGACGTTTGCATAGGTGTGAATGCTAATTGTGACGTTATTAACAACGTCAGATAAACGGATCTGTTCAAAAGAGTATCGTTTGGATGTTTATTTCTATATGCATTAGTTTTTATATAATTAGATATTTTCTATGACAAAGATCTTGTACAAGATAACTGCCAAGCCTTCCGTCCGAATAAAAAAATTTAAGTTTTATTATAGCATAACCATTACAGATTCGCGTTGTGTTTTTAATATTGCACCAACAATAATGTCGTTTCTGAAACGTTGGTTTAGGTCTTCGTTGAGATGTGTTAAAATCACGATGTGCAATAATTACAACTTGTCTCCCACTTTCATAAAATCTGTGAATGACATTGAAATAATGAATGAAATCGGATCGCTAGATGCGTGGGAACATCATTTTCGGCAACATGATGAACCGAAGTAAAGACAATAGATTTACCATTGTATGAACAGTTCTCTGCCTCTGTGAACTGTTATTATTCAACTCTTGATTGAGAAACAAATTTGAGATGACGGTTTTTATTTTTGATTTGAAAAAATGAACTGATAGTAATACTATTTCGTGTAATACATTTTGAAACATATCATCAACATCATTTTGTTTGTGCTGTTAAAATTAATTGAAATTTCTGATTGTTTTAATTATTTATTAATTAAATTTGCCATGTGCTTGCAGCGTAGACTGTATATATTATATACACAAATAAATGTATTGTACTTTGGAGTTATACATACATGTACAAACAAGACGTGTTGAATTTTATCAGTAAGTAATTATTTAGGTCTTCCATTATACCGATCATTATTACTGTAATGGATTTTGCTTCAGCGAGGTGACACTTGGTGTAAGTCTTGTACTAACATTTCTTATTTACTTGTTGACTTTGTGACAGGTTTTGTTACATGTTCTGTTGACAGTGTTAATTGCTTAACGATTGTGAAACCAGACATGTAGTCATCTTTTATGAAGTTTTTGTCGTTGGCGTCCGTTTGAACCAATATTGTTCTTGCTAATGCGGACATGCTCATGAAAACCGGACAAATAATGCTATAAGTGCTTACAATTTATCTTATTACTTGACGGAATATATATTTTTACGGGCACGTTAGTCGGGAAGTTTGTCACTTGTTCATTCTGCTCTGCATGTTGTACAGCAAAACCTGTGTAAGTGGTCACCTCTTTTAAGCAGCCATATTTGCTATTTCCCATTTCTATGCTTTCAGAGCAAACTAACCAGTATTAAACAACCACCTGTCTTAAAAGGTCACTTTTGCTCCTTCCCTTGACTGGCTGCTTAAGACAGGTTTGACTGTATTTCTTAACGGGCCAATAAGATATTTTGTAAATCGGTCAAAAATGATTATAATAAGAACTGATTTTACAATGGATGCAACTTTTTAACCAGGTTTTATCTATCCGGTGGCGTATTTAATTACTGACCGTTGATAACGGTGACTATAGTTGTCACATCTTATGTTTGGATTGTTCTATCACAATTATTTCGTATAGGTATGTCACCACCATTGGAAACAAACACGAAGTGCTTCCGCGAGGTATAATGGTGGCGATAAATAATCCTCGTCTTTTTCTTATTTTAAAATGCTTTTGCCTTATTTTAGTGCTTGTTTTTGTGATTTGCGTTGCATAATTGAACATTTTGAAAGCATTGTTATGATTGAATTGTGAATTTTACAAAAATACATAATGTCTGAAGTCTACTTTCATTTTGTCAACAGTGTACGCACTGCACAGAAAAAAAATATACACGATTCCCTATTTTCTAATGCTGTTTTGGCAGTGCAGAAATCAGGAAACAATAACATGTATGCTTCCCTGTTTTGAATTTAAATTTCTATCAAAACATGTTTCATTCACCCGAATATAGAGATAAGAAGGAAAGCCAATGGCGGATTTACACCTCTATTGATTGTGTTGGCATTGACTCTTGAACTCTGCCTCTTCTGTTGGTCATATTTCATTATTCTAAAGTGTCATGCCATCAGTACAGTACGTTGTCAATTTTCTTTTTGATATGAATGGCAACCTTTGTCAGTTAAATAAATCTGTTTACTCAAACTAATATTCATTCATCGATAAAATTGATTGATTGAATATTTAGAGTCATTTTATGCTATCGAGTGCTAACAGACGATCAATTAACTTAACCACTGTTTCCTCGGATCCTTGAAGGTTAACCAGCAATCGAGCGCAACCCACCTCCCATGTAACTGATAACTTTCTCACTTGAATCAGCGGTGAGATACGAATGGAAATGAGACGCAATGTCGTATATCAAACATTATGGAGATTGTGGCCGAGGGCGGATTCGAACTCACGACCCCTTGTTTGGCAGTCAGACGCGCTAACGACTGAGCTAATCGGGCCCGGCTCATCGATATTACTGTTAGTAGGCTGAACATTACTTGACGAGTGTCACTCTGTTATAATATTATGTTATATGTTTTCGCCAAATATTTTATTATTTTTTGTACATCTATCTATCTACAACTCTTTTGTTTAAAGCAAAATGTCTGAACATAATACCATAATGACCTTTCAAGCATTATTACTCATCATTTAACTAATTAATAGATTACAAGATAAATTAAATACGAAACTATTCCGTCGATATTTCAAGTAAGTATAGTCCAACAGGCACGCAAACCCATTTGTTACACGATTTATATACAAATACATAATGACATATCGTGTTGTAGCAATGCTAGATAATAGTTACAATATTAGTTTCATGAAAAAAAAAATAGTATCAAATACATTTAATATGAAACAAAAGCGAAAAGGAAGCAGATGGTATCTATAACTGTGCATGCATATAGTTTATAAGACTCTCAAAAGTCACGTCACCATCAAACATTATAATTAAAACTTCTTTTGAACATTGCCGACATAGATGTAAGTAACAACAAATCACGAAATCGTGTATTTTGCTGACATTTGAAAGATACAAATAGGAATTGACATTTTCGTTGGTGAGTTATGTCTAGCATGGTTGTAATGAGTGAGTTTTACGCATGCATATTGGAATAAAAGCGAAGTGAAACCGTAACCTAGAATTTTCTTACTTTGTCGGATTATTACTGACCACTCAATTGCGAAGTAAACTTTGAACTTATGTCAACTGCTTCCAAGTACGTTGCCATGGTAGTTTATTTCTAGAAGCTATAGGTTCTAGACGGGATTCGAACCAACATCCTATACCGTTGACAATAAACTCTATATCCACTGCACTCCCATCCCGCTCTATCCACTGCTATAATCTCTTGTGTATGTTTGAAACATGCACATGTTGGTTGCGTAGTACATATGGACGTGTTAAGTAATAGTGATTTTAGTAAAGCGATTCCCAGAAAGTCGTTAAAACACAGTTAGAGAGAAGCGATAACGTGGCAGTTATATGCCATTCCATAATTTCGTTAAATCAAATTTGTAGTTATCATATTTTCTTTTGCCGAGTGTAATCAATATATACTTTTAAATGCTTTAACGTAAAAAGATAATATGCTGATAAAACAGTTTAAGGAAGTACACTCAGTAATAGCCAACTTCATAGGTCGTATTAAAAGATAAGCAGTCAGTATGATACATATAATAGTTAGAATAACAAAAACAAGAAATACCCCCTCCCAACAGTCAAACCCCAAACGTGTTCCATTATTATAGGCCTTAATCAAACCCAACTAATGTTTACAAAACATTTGGTAATA
This sequence comes from Panopea generosa, assembly GCA_029582155.1. Lineage (NCBI taxonomy): Eukaryota > Metazoa > Mollusca > Bivalvia > Adapedonta > Hiatellidae > Panopea > Panopea generosa. Next base: position 36,751,615 of record CM055906.1, read on the forward strand.
TACTCTACGATTAAAATGTTATCAGCAAAACAATTATGTGAACATTGTTTTGTTTTTTGTTTATTTTAAATAATAAGTCACGGCTACAGTCATCTCCGTGATAGTTGATATACGACGTTGCGTCTCATTATCATTCGTCTCTCACCGCTGATTCAAGTGGGAAAGTTATCAGTTACTTGTGGAGATGAAGTGTGCTCGAGTACTGGTTAACTTTTCAGGATCCAAGAAAACAGTTGTTCGGTTAACTGATCGACTGTTGTCCTCGATGGCATAAAAATAACGCTAAATTTTCAATCAGTCTGTTCAATCGCGTGTGTAGAACGTAACACCCAAATCTAATCAGTTACAGAGATTATTCCTTAATTACTTTTCAATTTGCTTATATAAACGACCAATAACACTACGGCATTTCTAAACGACTGTTTATATAGTCTTATATCCTGACAATTTAACATTAGTTTAAACACTATTTTATTCACATAAGTACATTTATTTAGCATACATTTAACAATAAAGCATAAAGTCATACGTTTTACGAATTATGTGGGAAGGATACAGAAAAAGGCTTTAGAAGCTTGTGTAAATATGCTTCCATAACAGGTATTTTACATTTCATATAGACTTTATCAAGTTGTTCCGTTATAATTCGGCCAAATTTTCCAAAAAAAAAAGGATAAAAGAAATAATGGTTTATTCAGATTATTTTAAATAAAAAAGAGAGTATTGGTTGAAGAGAAGGAAAGAAGGAGATTCCACTGATTTTGTCTTCTTTTATCAGTTCATCCCGATACAGGGGATGGGTGTTTTGCAAGTTTATGTTTATCAATTCAATCCATTCATTAATCATTTTTTTTTCTATCTAAGATCAAACAGAGACGTCATAATTGAGTAAGTAGAGATGGCATCGAACTTGACAAGTCATTACCTATTTAATTGTGTGCGATACTCAAAACGTTTGGTCTTTATAATATTACTTTGTACTGCCATAAAAATCGAATTGTTATCTCACATTGAAGATGTTTATTTCATTAAAAGTAAAAAACAATATACCAGGCGAATTAATACACATTAGAACTTTGATGGCCCGAACCCGACGGGGCTGGAAAAATAGTTCGAAAAATAGCAGACGTGTTGTTTTATAATTGCTAGTTTGTAATGTTCATGGAAAGTTGCATTTAAAAAAAAAACCTAACACATGTTTTGAAAAAAAATAGATATTATCAGGAATATTTGTTTTGGGATCATGCTATTATCAATCAGAAATGGCAGCAATGGACAATGTGGCTCTCAACCACTGTTGGTTCGAACACATATTATCAATTGCAAACGTAAACTACCGTCAAAGCTACCATTAATGTTAAAAAGCTTCAGAAAATCACATCGCTAAATGACATTTTGCAAACTTAGTATTAATGAATGTTTTTGAATTTGTTATTCATTATGTCATCATTTACTTGTGTAAATATTCCGATGGATTTCCTCTTAAAAAGAGTCTTTTAATCAAGTTTATTCAGACCACTGTCCATTATACTCTTCTGTTTTGTTGTCACCGCAATACAAAGTGATATAACAAACGATGTCTGGCTGTGTTCATGGTATCAATAAAATATCTTATCATCTTGTTTTTAAAACTGAATCTGAATTTGTTGTTTGGAAGATGTTATTGAAAATGTGTTGTTAAGCAATTGGGTTTACTATTACAACTGCAGGCAAACATTCATGGGCTGCAATGGTTTATGGATATTGATCTTGTTTATGGAGAGAATGATTTTAATTTATTGCTTGGAATTGATCCATTCTGTGTGTATATTTATTTTGGGGCAACGAGAACACTGTACTGAATATACAACTACAAGACTATTTCAGACCACAGGCAGGTTTACGGTATGCTTCCAAATGAACCAACGCATTTTTTTGAGGAAGAAAAAAACAAAAGTTTTTAAAGTTTGTTTCAAGCTTGCTCTCATTATTGCTCCAGTATCTTAAAGGGGGTATATCAGAAAAAACACGCTACAAATGTCTATAAAAATTAGAATAATTATCAAAATTGCTTAAAAAGCATCTCAGTATAATTATGAACTAAAATCTGAAGAGTTTTGTATGTCAAATCAACAAAAATGTGACAAAATCGATATCTGAATTGGAGTGGTAAACTTGAAAATAGTTGAAATGAAATCCCCATTCTAAAAAAAGACAGCACTTAAATACTGATTGACGATCTTTGCATCTCCATTCTGACTCTTTTTAAGATGAAACCATTTAAACTTCGTGTAAACCTGTATAACAGTTCAATTTGAAATCACATGACTCATTTAGTACGTGGCAAATATGTGGCAATTCTAAGCGGGAAGTCTATTTTAATCTAACCTAGGAAATCCCTTTTCAACATATTATTTTGGCCTGTTTTAATAGATATCATTTTGGCAATACGGGTTCAGGGAGTATATAATTGATAGGCATTATAAATAGGCAAAACAATCTTTTTGCCAATTTTAAAAGTTTAAAAAATCCTGATCAATTCCTTTAAATGTTCATAGTTATTGTCATTATAATATACGACAGTTTTTAGTTTTTATTTTAACAATTACCCCGGTGACTTAATTATAAAAGTTCGGCTTTTTCAAACCGTTAATGTTATGAATTATTTTTAACATGCATGTTGCAATGAGATCTTTTTGCTCGAGCATTTGGCTACGATCGCCATCAAATACCTAAATATTGAGTTAACGTTAGTGACGGTGTTCTGTATTGTCGCTGGCTGTTCCTTACAACCACAAGTGTACAATCCTTAAAGGGCATTCAATACAAAGTATTTTTGTATGGTGCTATTGGTTTATACTGAGTTTTTTTGTACTTTGATATTTGTATTGTAGTGTGATATTTGTTTGGTGCTTACCAAACTGTGACGTCATTCAACTTTTACTAAAGCCACCGATCAATAAACGTGTTCAAATCTCACTGCCATGTGACGGCCCAGGTTGAAAGAGCTGGGTCCGTTATGCAGTCTAAGGTTATAACTATATATGTCATTGTTTCAAATTATTGTTTTTTCTTCAAATGTAAACACAATTGGCTGTGCGGCTGTACAACTAACACACTATCGTTAACCAGCATGTAATGTGCGGAAATGATGATCACGTGTTCCTTCTGCTATGATCTCTAATGTATTCATTAAATGACTTGGGGATTATGATGTGTTACATTTCTGGATTCAGATTCTTGTTTTACAGTTTGTCAGATTGTAAACATACATATGGGAATAAAAGCGCAACACTAATTTACATAAACTTTGCATTTTGAATAAAACTAGCGTGAATACACAATTTATGATTCCCAAATTGTTTGTTTCACTAGTTAATTTAAACAACATTGTTCCTGGATTTAACCGAATGTATAAATTATTTTAGATAGAATAATAATTAAGTTACAAGTGTGGCGTAGCGAATGTTGTTTTTATTTTTAAATACAAAAACTTTGAAATATTTTTTTTGCTGTTTTTTATGCATATGTAAAGAATGTTAGATTCGACATTCTTTACACAAGTATAAAAACAGAAAAAATGAATTTAATCCTTATAATTCCAATATATATATATATATATATATATATATATATATATATGTGTGTGTATTTAACTTTTGTTTACAACTAGTGTTTATGTTCGGTAAACCAGGAACTATATAGAGTTACAAGTCCTTGAATGGTATGATCATGATATTGTATCGTGACATCTCAAACATGAACATTTTATGACCTTCTTCATTGTTTCCCCAAACAACGTTTAATCTGATTGTAGCGCCTGTTTATAATCACTAAACAAAAGAAATCAATAAAACACATTGTATTGTATTATCAAAATAAGCTCGGAACCATGATGGACGTCATTTTTGTTCGTGTAATATCAAACCGACTATCCAACTGACTTCGACGCTTCTTTGTTTACGCGAGACACATTCCGTACATATAACAAACAAATGTTTAGTTCCAATTGATTAACTCGAGTAAACAGGTATATACCTGACTTCACCGGCAGTCCATTTCCGTTCTGGCTATAATTGGCATAAATTAATGGAGGTCGTAGCGACCTCACCAGTCACAACCTAATATTCAACTCCATTCTATCTCTCTTCCTCTCTTTCTGGATTCAAATTTAACCTGCACTTTCGTATGATTTCAAACAAACAATGGAATAAACTTCTTTTTTTAAAATATCCTTGTCGATTTACAGATGTGTTGACAATTACTGAAAATTATTTATTGTTATCAAAGGTTGTACATGTAGATCAGCACATATCCCTGGTATTTTCCTTCTTCATGGACTTTTCCTCTTGCGTATTTCCAAGATCAACAAATATCCCTGGACTTTTCCTCCTTCGTGGACTTTTCCTCCTGCGTATTTACCAAGATCAACATATATCCCTGGTCTTTTCCTCCTTCGTGGACTTTTCCTCCTGCGTATTTACCAAGATCAACATATATCCCTGGACTTTTCCTCCTTCGTGGACTTTTCCTCCTGCGTATTTACCAAGATCAACATATATCCCTGGACTTTTCCTCCTTCGCGGACTTTTCCTCCTGCGTATTTACCAAGATCAACACATATCCCTGGTCTTTTCCTTCAGTATGGACTTTTCCTCTTGCGTATTTACCATTATCAACACATATCCCTGGACTTTTCCTCCTTCGTGGACTTTTCCTCCTGCGTATTTACCATTATCAACACATATCCCTGGACATTTCCTCCTCCGTGGACTATTCCTCCTGCGTATTTACCAAGATCAACACATATCCCTGGACTTTCCCTTCTTCATGGACTTTTCCTCGTGCGTATTTACCAAGATCAACATATATCCCTCGACTTTTCTTTCTTTATGGACTTTTCCTGCTGTGTATTTACCAAGATCAACACATATCCCTGGCCATTTCCTTATTCATGGACATTTTCTCTTGCATATTACCCAAGATCAACACATGTCCCTGGACTTTTCCTTCGTCATGGACTTTTCCTGCTGCGTATTTACCAAAGTCAACACATATCCCCGGACTTTTCCTTATTCATGGACATTTTCTCTTGCATATTTACCAAGATCAACACATATCCCTGGACTTTTCCTTCGTCATGGACTTTTCCTGCTGCGTATTTACCAAAGTCAATACATATCCCTTGACTTTTTTTTCTTCATGGATATTTCCTCTTGCTTATTTAACAATACCAACACATATCCTTGGACTTTTCCTTCTTCATGGACTTTTCCTGCTGCATATTTACCAAAATCAACACATATCCTTTGACTTTTCCTTCTTCATGGACCTTTCCTCTTGCGTATTTACCAAAATCAACACATATCCCTGGACTTTTCCTTCTGCATGGATTTCCTGCTGCGTATTTACCAAAGTCAACACATATCTCTGGACTTTTCTTTATTCATGGACATTTTCTCTTGCATATTTACCAAGATCAACACATATCCCTGGACTTTTCTTTCTTCATTGATTTTTCCTGCTGCGTATTTACCAAGACCAACACATATCCCTCGACTTTTCATTCTTCATGGACATTTCCTGCTGCGTATTTACCAAGACCAACACATATCCCTGGACTTATCCTTCTTCATGGACATTTCCTGTTGCGTATTTACAAAGATCAACACAATTCATATCCCTGGACTTTTCCTTCTTCATGGACTTTTCCTGCTGCGTATTTACCAAGATCAACACTGTATTACCAAGATCAACACATATCCCTGGACATTTCCTTCTTCATGGACATTTCCTGTTGCGTATTTACCAAGATCTACACATATCCCTGGACTTTTCCTTCTGCATGGATTTTCTGCTACGTATTTACCAAGATCAATACATATCCCTGGACTTTTCCTTCTTCATTGACTTTTCCTGCTGCGTATTTACCAAGATCAACACATATTTCTGGACTTTTCCTTCTTCATGGACTTTTCCATTTGCATATTCACCAAGATCAACACATAATTCTGGACTTTTCCTTCTGCATGGATTTCCTGCTGCGTATTTACCAAGACCAACACATATTCTTTCTTCATGGACATTTTCTCTTGCGTATTTACCAAGAAGTACACATAACCTGGACTTTTCTTTCTTCATGGACTTTTCCTGCTGCGTATTTACCAAGATCAACACATATCCCTAGACGTTTCCTTCTCCATGGACTTTTCCTCTTGCGTATTTACCAAGACTAACACATATCCCTGGACTTTTCCATCTGCATGGATTTCCTGCTGCGTATTTACCAATATCAACACATATCCCTGGACGTTTCCTTCTCCATGGACATTTCCTCTTGCTTATTTACCAAGACTAACACATATCCCTGGACTTTTCCTTCTTCATGGACGTTTCCTGCTGCGTATTTACTAAGATCAACACATATTTCTGGACGTTTCCTTCTCCATGGACTTTTCCTCTTGCGTATTTACCAAGACTAACACATATCCCTGGACTTTTCCTTCTTCATGGACTTTTCCTGCTGCGTATTTACTAAGATCAACACATATTTCTGGACGTTTCCTTCTCCATGGACTTTTCCTCTTGCGTATTTACCAAGATCAACACATATCCATGGACTTTTCCTTCTGCATGGATTTTCTGCTGCGTATTTACCAAGATCAACACATATCCCTGGACGTTTCCTTCTCCATGGACTTTTCCTTTTGCGTATTTACCAAGACTAACACATATCCCTGGACTTTTCCTTCTGCATGGATTTCCTGCTGCGTATTTACCAAGATCAACACATATCCCTGGATGTTTCCTTCTTCATGGACTTTTCCTCTTGCGTATTTACCAAGATTAACACATATCCCTGGACTTTTCCTTCTGCATGGATTTCCTGCTGTGTATTTACCAAGATCAACACATATCCCTGGACGTTTCCTTCTCAATGGACTTTTCCTCTTGCGTATTTACCAAGATCAACACATATCTCTGGACTTTTCCTTCTTTAAGGACTTTTTCTCCTGCGTATTTACCAAGATCAACACATATCCATGGACTTTTCCCCCCGCGTATCAACCATGTAAAATATTTAGGTAAAATCACTCATTACCTGCAAAGTCTTATGGACAAATACTTGTAGTTTCGATCACAAGATGACATGCCATGAAATATTTACGATTCTTTACAGTTAATTACACACAATGGATAATTAATAATGTATCGAGCACAGGAACCGTCAGTCTATCTCTGTCATTCTTAGACGCATTGGATATGTCTGAAGTGTTACTTTTACACGTAAATGTCCGTCAAATCAGGTACTACATGTCGACACTGTTCGTCTGCTCGATGATTTGGTAATATCTGGCTATCATGTAATTATTCATCGCTGTTGTACCGTTCCTTATGTAGTTAGCAGCTCATGCACAAATCATATTCATACAATGCGTACATATAATATGTAGATAGCATACTAGTTCATCTAAATAATTGTGGGCAATATGCAATAAATATAAGCATTTATAATTATATACTAAGCCGTAAGCATATCATTTTCAAATTTATTATTACTGGCACTATACCGTAGTAAGCATATCATGTTCACATTAATAATTACTGACACTAAGCCGTAAGCATATCATGTTCACATTTATAATAACTTATACTAAGCCGTAAGCATAGCATTTTCACATTTATTATTACAGACTAAGCTGTTAGCATAGCATTTTCACATTTATAATAACAGACACTAAGCCGTTAGCAAAGCATTTTCACATTTATAATTACTGATACTATACTAAAGTAAGCTTATCATTTTCTCATTTTAATTACAGCCACTATGTCGTAAGCATAGCATTTTCACATTTAAATACAGACACTATACCGTAGTAAGCATAGCATTTTCACATTTAAATACAGACACTATACCGTAGTAAGCATATCATTTTCACTTTTATAATTACAGACACTAAGCCGTTAGCATAGCATTTTCACATTTATAATTACAGACACTAAGCCGTAAGCATAGCATTTTCATATAATAAATACAGACACTAAGCCGTTAGCATAGCATTTTCACATTAATAATTACAGTCACTATGTGGTAAGCATAACATTTTCACATTTAAATATAGACACTATACCGTAGTAAGCATAGCATTTTCACATTTATAATTACAGACACTAAGCTCTAAGCATAGCATTTTCACATTAATAATTACAGACATTAAGCCGTTAGCATAGCATTTTCACATTTAAATACAGACACTATACCGTAGTAAGCATAGTATTTTCACATTTATAATAACAGAAACTAAGCCGTAAGCATAGCATTTTCACATTTATAATTACAGACATTAAGCCGTTAGCATAGCATTTTCACATTTATAATTACAGACACTAAGCCGTTAGCATAGCATTTTCACATTTATAATTACAGACACTAGGCCGTTAGCATAGCATTTTCACATTGATAATTACAGACACTAAGCCGTTAGCATAGCATTTTCACATTTATAATTACAGACACTATGCCGTTAGCATAGCATTTTCACATTGATAATTACAGACACTAAGCCGTTAGCATAGCATTTTCACATTTATAATTACAGACACTAAGCCGTTAGCATAGCATTTTCACATTTATAATTACAGACACTAAGCCGTTAGCATAGCATTTTCATATTAGTAATTACAGACACTAAGCCGTTAGCATAGCATTTTCACATTTTAATTTCAGACAGTTGACATTTGTTTCATCTTTGTATTTGCTTATATTAAATGAAAAAATAATTTCACGGTAACAACCCGCATGCTTTGCTGCTAGAGAATCGCTTTTGAAAATGGTTCAGACATGCTTGCAGTTAGTGTATATAACCGCTCCCTTGATGTTATTTGAACATTGATTTAGAGACAAAATATAATTAAATATCATACTTTATTTGTGCTGCATGATGTGAGCTGATCTCGTGGGATGACTTAAGTTCGGCGGCATGTCCCATAAACACCGAACAATCGGCAGAGTAGATTAATGGCACGGACTCGCATATGGTCTGGTTGTTTTGTTTGCGGCACAGACAACTATCAAGGGAATATCTTGAAATTACGCTAAAACATCAGTTAAGTGTTCTTCTGAAATATTGGCTGATATCATAGTAAATACCGTTTAATGACAATACTTGATAGTCGGGAGATATGGAACTGAGCACTGTTCAAGCTCCTCAGCTTCCCGACATTAAGTTACACGCGTTATTGAAATATATATAACTGTCGATCATAAACTGTCCATTAAGTAACGATGTATGTGTTATCTCCTGCTGTCATCTGTGTGTATGATATTCGTACTCCCCCTGTTATATTGTATTGTATACACTTTTATTTATTTATTATGTAAAATTTATTCATTTTACTTCGATTGTGAAGCAAGTTAATATTTATTACAACTCAGACAAATACTGCTCGAGGTTTTCCTCGGCTAAGCATATGCGGATAACGTGCCTTGCTCAAGGACACCACACATAGCCGTGATGAAGGATCACCGAACTCACGACCCTCCTAACCTGTGTCCAATGCTCTACCACTGGACCACACAAATTGTTAAAATTGACGCTGAACACCATTCAATTTCAACAATTTTCAAAATATGAAACAATTTAACCCTTTACTCCATAGATATGAGTTTTCCCGTACCAATCACAGAAGGAATTTGAAAACAGTGCAGGAAGAGTTCAGATTGCTCGTAACAAGCAATCTGAACACTTCCTGCACTGTTTTCCACTCTGTCAGTTAATATAAACTTAATTCACCCATTAATTCAAAAGCTTTCTATATAAGGTGTCCAATGGCGTCTATATTAGAGGTGTCCAAAGGCGTCAATATGAAGTAAAGGGTTAAATGCTCAAAACTTAGCATAAACTACTATTTAATTGCTAGTTCTCTTTTATAGTCCGGTGTTTGTTTCGCTAAGTTTTTCTTAAGTGTTACTTAAATACTGAATTTCAATTTGATTGCTTATGTAAAGATTATTTACCATGCAGTTTTTTCTAAACCCAGTCTAAAATCATGACCACAAGGATTCTTTTCATAGATTTAAATTTTTAAATACAGTCAAACCTGTCTTAGGCAGCCAGTCGAGGCAAGGAGCAAAATTGATCTTTTAAGGCAGGTTGTTGCTTAATACTGGTTAGTTTGCTCTGACATTATTGACATAGAAAATATGGCTGCTTAAGACAAGTGGCTGCTTAATCGAGGCGACCGCTTACACAGGATTAACTGTATTAAGTATATATATATATATATATGTATATATATTATTTTAGAGTGGTTCCAGTAAAACTGCATATGGTTTCACTCATATGAGATTATATAATAGATTAATAACCAGTCAAAACTTAGTTAAGTTTTAAATATTTTTACAGTAAAATGTTGGTAAAACACAAGCCTGGTTACATATCAGGTACGATGATACGCCCACTGCCTCAAGTAAACACTGTCGTGAGTTTCAAATAATTATAACGCGAGGATAGCATGTTCCCAACACGTTGTCAGACACATGATCTGACATGAAGAATGTCTAGGAACAAATATCGAAAAGGATAATCAGCTTCAAACAAAGACTCCAACAGAAAAAAGTCGGATTACAAATATAGGCTGTATGACAAACAGACGTTTTCTATTAACCTTTCTGATGAAGTTTTTAAGAAGTAACAACTTGAGTGTAGGCCACCTGATGCCTTCTAAATGACTTGTAAGTGATGTCTGATAGGCGAACTTACGAATAAGAACAAACGCCAAGCACGTACAATGGATTTGCGTTACTGAAAGTTTTCTTGTTTTTTTCTAAGGGTTTTCTTTTTTTTCAAAACAAAAAATGTTTATTTTCTGTTTAAGGTTTTTGTTTATATTATGGATTATACGAAATAAAACATATCCATTGAATCTGAATTCGTTCTCCATATGTTTATACCCCTGACATTCGAAGGCATTACGTGTTCGCCTTCAAATTTGTTTATGATGAATTATTTTTGAAAAGGTATGTTTTATCTAATTGACCGCTAAGGTCATAGGTTCGAGTTACGCTCGCTCAAAAAACTTTATATGAGAAAGTTTGCCAGTTACTTGCGGAAGGACGGTGATTCTACTCAGTCTGAGGTCACCCTCCACCAGTAAAACTGGATTTGCCATATATAACCTGAAATGTGTTGAAAATGGCGTTAAACCCAATTCAAAAAATATTTGATTGACATTGCTGTGATGCTGTGTAGCTGTATAGCGAGGGCATCCCTGTTGTATGGACACCTTTATAGATACTTTATTTTTTTTCTCCTCAAAAACTGCTGTAAGAAATGAAACTACCCAACGAAGACCCTTATATCGTCCAGGGGACACACATGCCGGACTTTGACTCGTGTTCTTTACACCAAGTATCCGTTTGATAACTTATCACGAAGTTCAGCGTTAGCTGTTGCGCAACATGTTGCCTCTCTCCAGGGGACCAGGAAAGCAGAAAACCAGTAGTTTAAGAAAAAAACAGTGTGATTGCTATAGTAAAACAACCGAATTTACTTTCAAATTAAGACATCCCATAGTTTGACATAACGAGCGTCGACTGAACTTTTACTAAACTACAATTACTGATACCGCACACGATACTAAACTACAAATAATGATAGAGTGCACAATACTAAATGAAAAATAATGATACAGCACACGGTACTAAACTACAAATAATGATACCGCACACGATACTAAACTACAATTATTGATACCGCACACGATACTAAACTACAATTACTGATACGGCACGATACTTAACTACAATTTCTGATACCGCACACGATACTAAACAACAATATCTGACACCGCACACGATACTAAACTACAATTATTGATACCGTTCACGTTATTAAACTACAATTACTGATACCGCACACTATACTAAACTACAATTACTGATACCGCACACGATACTAAACAACAATTACTGATACGGCACGATACTAAACTACAATTACTGATATCGCACACGGTACTAAACTACAATTACTGATACCGCACACGATACTTAACTACAATTACTGATACCGCATACTGTACTAAACAACAATTACTGATACCGCACAAGATACATAACTACAAATAATGACACAGCACACGATACTAAACTACAATTACTAATATGGCACACGGTACTAAACTACAACTACTGATACCGCACACGATACTAAACTACAATCACTGATACCGCACACTATACTAAACAACAATTACCGATACCGCACACGATACTAAACAACAATTACTGATACAGCACACGAAACCAAACAACAATAACTGATACCGCACACGATACTAACTACAATTATTGATACCGTTCACGATACTAAACTACAATTACTGATACCGCACACTATACTAAACAACAATTACCGATACCGCACACGATACTAAACTACAATAACTGATACCGTTCACGATACTAAACTACAATTACTGATACCGCACACGATACTAAACTACAATTACTAAGACCGCACACTATACTAAACAACAATTACCGATACCGCACACGATATTAAACTACAATTACTGATACCGCACACGATACTAAACAACAATTACTGATACCGTTCACGATACTAAACTACAATAACTGATACCGCACACGATACTAAACTACAATTACTGATACTGCACACTATACTTAACTACAAATAATGATACAGCACACGATACTAAACTACAATTATTGATACCGCAGACGATACTAAACTACAATTACTGATACCGCACACTATAATAAACTACAATTACTGATACAGCACACGATACTAAACAACAATTACTGATACGGCACGATACTAAACTACAATTCCTGATTCCGCACAAGATACTTAACTACAATTACTGATACTGCACACGATACTAAACTACAATTACTGATACCGCACACGATACTAAACAACAATTACCGATACCGCACACGATACTAAACAACAATAACTGATACCGCACACGATACTAACTATAATTATTGATACCGTTCAAGATACTAAACTAAAACTACTGATACCGCACAGAGATACTAAACTACAATTACTGATACCGCACACTTTACTAAACTACAAATAATGATACAGCACACGATACTAAACTACAATTATTGATACCGCACACGATACTAAACTACAAATTAATGACACATCAGACGATACTAAACTACAATTACTGATACCGCACAATATACTAAACTACAATTAATGATACCGTTCACGATACTAAACTACAAATAATGATACAGTATACGATACTAAACTACAATTACTGATACCAAACACGATACTAAACTACAAATAATGATACAGCACACGATACAAAACTACAATTACTGATACCGCACACGATACTAAAATTCCAATAATGGCTTATGTAAAGATTATTTACCATGCAGTTTTTCTAGACCCAGTCTAAAATCATGACCACATAGATAATGGCTTAGATCATATTTTACATAAATAACGAACAGGGACAGTATTCATAAAATGCTTTAAGTTTAACCTTTAATACATTATGTTTTATTCTTTTATCTCCGTTTAGACTTCTTATATATATATTTTAAATGGTGTATTTTGAAACAATTTCCTTTCGTTTTATTTAGTTTTTATTTCAATATTATGACAATTTGAATGACAAGTCAGAGAAAATAAAACTTCTACTTAACTTGATATTCTACTTGATGAAGTCACTGACGTTCAGGCGTTTTAAGTACATCATTCATGGACTATTAAATAACAAACGTCAAAGACTCGGCCAGACGGTGCAGCATTTCAGTGGAACTACTTTTTTACAAGTGTTATATTTTTCTTGAGAAGGTATAACAGATCTAATGTTGTTATGTGGTCTCTTGTACACTTCAGAAGCTGTCTATAAACTATTTTATTTAATTTACTGTTCCCATGCCGCTATTTATGCATTGATTTAGAGAAGGAAATATAATTAGACGCGCGGAACGTATAATGAAATGTCATAACCGATCCGTTGGGAGTCGCTTTGGTGAATACTGGCATATTTCGCAGAGAAAATAAAAATGAACTGTTTTATTCCGAGCTATAGCTTTTTTTTTTTATATAATGTGCTGTTGGCGGTTCTCTGAGCTAACGATTTATTTGGATAGTTTTACAGGATATATTTTGTAATTTTCATTAAGGCGGTTGTTATTACATGTTTCCCAACCGTAACATTATGTATAATGATTAAAAGCAATTGTTGTTTCGAAAGTAAACACACACTGAACGTGAGTTATCAATATAACAATGCATTTACATGTAACTTGAAACTAGACTAGAGATCAACGGAAAGGATATTGTTTCATGATGGAAAAGTGTTTAATCAAAAGAGGTGTTTGGAATTAATTTATTTCTATTTAGATGGAACTGTAATTATATCAATGGATAAAAAATATGTGTGTTTATACTCTTTTACTCTTCCAATTAGCAACGTTCCTTTCTGGTAGTAGTCTACAATTACATCATGGTGAGCCTACTTTTGTATCATTACTCATTTATTGTTACACTGTGTCGACGATACAATACTTCCGAAGGCATACAATTATTCAAGGATCTTATTGCGTCCTAATTGGATCTGTATTTAATTGAATTTCCAACCACCAATTAGATGTTTATTCTAATCTAATTATTCTGAGCTTGAAAACAAATAAAATATTATCAATCGAATTCCAAAACATCTAAATTTGATCGCTGTAATTTTTTTCTATAAAAAAAATATTGATTTATAAAATGGAAGTCTAGCATCACTTTCATGCTACGACAGTTGCAAGCATTGGACAGATGACAAATGATTTTGGGCATGTGTTGGAAAATAAAGTATAACTGGATTTATGTTTGTACTAATGTGTAACTAATAAAAGCGATACAAAAGCCACAAGATGGCTCGAGGTTGGGGTGAAGGCAGGTTTTATATAATTATATACATGATTCAAATCAGAGAACTCTTTCTTTTTTAAAATGTCAATGTTACCACTGCATTGTTTTTGTTATTGTTTTACATACTACTAGACTATGGTAATTGTCAAAAAGACATTTTCGAAATGTGTGTGTTATATGCAGTTTTAAAAAAAGTTAAACTCCAACTGCCAAATATTTCTATGGATGCGCTTGTGAGGTCATGCACTCTCATTTGCAACAAATACACATGGATCTGTGTTTATACACATTTCAGCAGCCGAGTAATGGTGTATTTTAGAACATTGATCCATTACTAGCAGGAAAAGAAATCAGCTGTTGTACATTAGCCACTCCTATATAACTCTCTGCCTCGGCAGAAAGTTTTCGGCGTTTAAATGTCCAAGTAGAGCAAACAGTGGTATTCAATAGATTAATTAACAGTTTTTAGTTTCTTATACTTAAGAAGAATGGTATTTTAGACGAAGACGTAGATGAAATGCTTTGTTTAGCTTTATTAAATAGGGTGGCCATAGTATTAAATTTCAGGAACATCCACGCTACGTTGTACATTCACGTGTATCAACGTTGTTGGTAACTGTAATAGTAGCTTATTGTATACTATAATCTGTATGTGTGTGCAATGCTATAACATTAATACTAATAATACATATTTTGTATAGATTTATTGCTATTATTATGTATGCAATTGATAATATTATACATTAAAATAACTGCCTTGTTATTGGCGCATATACTGTGCTGGTATTTAAGTGATATCCACACCTATCAGACAGCTGTGATTGCCAACTTACTACTATATCACTATATATCATGTTGTTATACAAACATGAATAACGTAATTATGACCAATATTAGCATGTACATGTATTAGTTTTTGTTTTGTTTTTTTAATGGGGTTTAACGTCATTTTCAACACATTTCAGGTTATATATGATATATATCCAGTTTTACTAATGGGTAGAGGAAGACTTCATACTGAGTCAGACTGAGAAGAACCACTGTCCTGCCACAAGTAATATGTATTAGTAGAGAATTGATTGAATAAATACCACCTAAGTTAAAATGTACAACTTGATTTCATTTCTATTTTTTTATGAACTTATTTTGTATATACCATCGTATTAATGTATAAAACTTTTACATCAAATTTCGATCTGGGAATCGAACCCTCAACTTCCGATCTGATCTTATGTTTTGAACAATATGATAAAACAATCTCTACGTATGATTAAGCTATACATGTACTTTACATAATTGTAAAAGCTTGTAAGCATTTATATTGTGTAATTCATCTGTTTTGCCGACTTAAAATAACATTTTTCTTTTGACAGTGAATATTAATGAATGTGATATTTGCTATGAGATTTACTAGTTATTCGTCTAAAAGTAGCAGAAGGACACAACAAGCAACGGGTTTCTCGTTTGAAATGCCACTTCATGCCCATACATATTGTCGCCTTTCAACGATGGTTTACCACTGAATACATCGGAGGTGATGAAATACAATATTAGGTCAAAACCATAACAATTGTACTGTAAGATGATATTGCTATGTTCAAGAAATATTGCATGTGTGCTTATTTATATAAAAAAGACATTTATGAGGTTCCATCATGCCTTTAGTAGTAGTTTGTCTTTTCCTTAAAACATGTTAACTCTATATTTCAGAGGTGTAACAAGATTCGAGCGACCCGATGCAGCCATCACAGTGGTCAGAAATTGACACGGTCGTAATATTGACATCATAGTAAATCCTGCAGATGTTCAGAAGTCTTATGAAGAAATAATAATACCCAAGGTTCGAGCGTTCCAAGACAGCCCTCACAGTGGTCAGAAATTGACGCGGTTGTAATATTTACATCATATGGCCATCCTGCAGGCAGATATCCAGAAGTTTCAGAAATTCATACTCAAGAATCGAGCGTTCCAGTACTTTCATAACAGTTGTCGGAAATGAACCCGGTCATGATATTGACATCATAAGGCCGTGCTGCAGAGATAGTGGAATATGTCAAAGAATTAAAGAAATAATACAACTCAATCTTCATTACTAACCTGTTACCAAATCATCTCTAGACACACCAAGTGCCGGAAGTAACAGTTCGTGTCTGCTGAAGCAACATGTGTAATTGATTTGTTTCGAACAAACTCGTGCATGACGAGTTACTTCGTGATGTTTCTGATTTTTCCCAAGTGCTTTTAGCTCTAAATATTGTTTTTTGGCATCATGTACGGCGTTTAATTTCGTCAATGTCATGCTGCAGATTAAATCACACGCAATGATCGCCTGCAATGCAATAGCGATATAAACGCATAATTACGGCTGATTATATGGTACAAATTGCCGTCTGCTTTAATGTCGTGAACGAAGCGAATTATTTGATATTTGGATATGAACTAATCAGATCAATTGTAGTAAGCTCTCTATACAACCTACACGTGTGTGAGGTACCATCAGATGAACGTTGTAAAAATATCAAATTAAATGTGACAATAGATAATAATATCATTTGTTATCATGATGAAATAAGTGTAAAATGATCATATACAAGAATAAATAGTTGCCGTATAAGAACGGATTTATTAATATAACTGTGCAAACCCTGAAAAGGTGATTACTGTTGTGTGTATGATTAAATTATGATTAAATTATGAAATGAAAAAAAAAACACCTGCAAAATAATACTTACATTAGGTGTCATGGTAGTCGTCAGTTATAAGGTATGATATTTCAATTGGATATCAAAGACACGTGCTTGGATTTAAACGCCGCTAAATAACAAATAATCATGTCAGTGGTTGTGTTATTAAAAGCCGTTTGGACTACATCAGGTACTGATAGTTAACACATAATGTTGATTATACTCTAACTTCCAACCTTTTAACAAAAAATGAAATTCAAACATTGACATGAGCTGCAATAAGTAGTTATAAGCCGACACCTGAACATATTACGAATATCTCAGCACAGCTGTAAAAGAGCCATATTCAACTCAAACAAATGTCGGAGGAAGCAGACGAAGGAACTGTAGACATGGATGTAGTTGTAGCCAAAATTCTCAGTCTGATCATCATCACTACGCTTACAGTGCTATCTGGACTGGTACCTTGTCGTCTGATGAAACATTTTGGAGGGACGATGCTCAAACGTCGACAAACGTTCGACTACATTCTCTGTGGTGCTAAGTGCTTTTCCGGTGGTGTATTCTTAGGAACTTGCTTTTTACACTTGATACCGGAAACCCGTAATAAGGTTGACGCCGTGTTAGAAAAGATTGGGTCAAGGTCAAAATACCCTGTTGCTGAGTTACTGACAATTGCTGGCTTCTTTGGGGTTATATTCGGAGAACATGTAATACGGTTTTTCTATTATAAATTTCAAGATGAGAGTTGTTTTCCGTCCTATGATAGGGATAGTTATAGTTTTGACCATGATTATATTCCGACAACGGAAGACCCTGCTCTGAACGGTTGTGATATAGAATGTAAAAGTCTGCGATCTGTTTCACATGAAACCAGCCAAGAAAACATTCAAATGCATACCAGAATTGAGCCTAGGGAAGATTGTGTCAATAACATCCATAACGGCATGGACAATAAGTTTGATATGGAAATAGAGCCAGCACCTCTGCCCGATCTGGAAGTCAAAACTGTAGTTACTGAATTAAGCAGGGCAGACGAAGGTACAGGTCAAATTCGGTCGGTGCTGCTTATTACTGCATTATCTTTTCATGGTGTCTTTGAAGGAATGGCCCTAAGTCTGCAAACGTTAGAGAGCGACGTTTGGATAATGTGTATAGCCATCTCAATACATAGAGGTATCTTGTCGTTTGGAATGGGTCTTCAATACACTCGAGACAATGAAAGACCGGCTACGGTTGTATTTATTATAAGCGCCTTTTCAATTATTTGTGCGGTAGGTGTGATCATCGGAATAGCCATATCAGCCGGTGCGCAGTTATACAGTGACGTTGATGTGCCCAACGCCATTTTACAGAGTATGTCTACCGGAACTATTTTTTACATCATTTTTCTTAACATTTTATTCAAGGAATTAGATGGAAATAAGGATGTTAAAAAGATATCATGCACCTTTGTCGGCTTTTCATTTATGGCGATTGTGTTTGCCATTGCGAAACAATAGAACTGCATTGTGGCATGTAATGTCATCAGTAATAGGTATTGCAACTTACAATTGTATATAACTATACTATCATTTTTATGTATTAAAACAATATATACGCTCAGTTTTTTTTCTTCTTGTTTGTTAGACTTTCCAGTTAAACCATTTACACTCTAAACCATTTGTGTGAAGCGGGAGCAGTTATCAATATTGTATCCAAATAATGACTTTTTCTTCATTAGCTTTAAAAAATCAATAAACATGTACCTTTTTTTGAATTCTTGCTGCAGTATAAAATTCAGAATAATTTTGTTAAATGAAAAAGTATGTTTGAAATAGTAAAAATCTTGCAACAAAGCCAACAGCTTGACAAATGGTTATTTGACATTTTATCAATTGTACACCAGAGCCGTTACCAAGACGCGATTTAATGGTGCCCTCACACCATAGCGATCACCAGTTGCGTATGGTTGCGAATAAAAAATAGTGGTCATAAGTTCCGAACAAAATTCACACGCAACTAATAGGTTTTATAGGTTTTAAGTACGCAACAAGCACGCAGGTGATCGCAGACACACGCAGAGTTAGTTCGGAAATTTTGAACATGCTCAATAATTCTTGTGCGAATGCCTGCGATCAATTTATACGCAACAGGGACGCAACAGGTACTCTACGCACGCAACCCGATCGCTACAGGTTTGCTACGCACGTAACACGATCGCAACAGGTACGCAACTCATAAGTTATGAACGCAGCTGATCGCAGGTCCAAATATGAGGTATCTGGCCAGGTTTTGGTGCCGAATGATGACATTTAGTAAGGTGAATTGGGTATTGATCAACATCTCCCTCTTGGTCATTGAAGTAAGCTCCCTGGCCTAGCACCGCTCTTTAAATCTTTTTCTATGAATGCCACGCAAGGACCGGAACCATCGCTGCAAGTGGGCGCCATCTTTGATCTCATCGTGTGAGGGGTCCAGCACCTGGGCCTGATCTTCCCACATCTTCAGCCTCTTGGCAGTATCTTTGTAGGCGTTGAGTTTTGGATTCCACACCATTGGGTTCTCCCTCAGCCACTCAACATCAGAATCTCTCTGGCCTCGCTTATGGTAACAGATTCTTTGATTTTCCTTAGCTTGGTGGGGTTGGTCACCGTCTTCTTCTTGGATTTGGGTGGAGAACCAGAGGCATGTTCATCAGAAGCACTGACTGCTACATTATTTGAATGCTGTGACCACGACATGACTCGGGTTGGGGTCTTGTGGAGGGCAAGGGCGGCATCAACAGGCAGCACACCTTTTCCTCTTGCTGGTTGTTTTCGGCCACGGCCACGGCCACGGGAAGCTGTTTCAGTAATTTTGACATCATTTTTGGGGTCACTTTTATCTGATTTCTTAGTAGCTTTCCCCATGTTGACTCTTCGATGACCAAATCAGTACTGAAGAAAATACTGACTCGGCTCCGCTTTTATATGTTTTTATCACGTGACCGATATTCGCAAATACCACGTAACTAGTATGCAGGTCAAACGCAACTTGTGAGTTTTGAACGCAACTCAAACGCAACTCGTAAGTTCTGCAAGCAACTCACACACAACTCGTACGTCGCAGATATTGGGTGAATAATAAGTTCAGTTCGCAACAAACACGCAACCCACACGTAACCTACACGTAGCCTACACGCAACTCACACGCAACCCATAGGTCGAATAGGTTACCAACTGACAAAATTGCTGATTTCTGTTGCGTTCGGTGCGTATACAAATATATTTTACACGCAACTCATAGGTTTCAGCATACGCTATGGTGTGAGGGCAACATTAAGTAAAGCATTGTTTACTATTGACTTCAAATCTTTGGCTAAAATGTATTTGTTAATTTAATACATCATTTGACGTTGATTAAATGTAATGAAAGGGAGGTCAGCTTTATAAGTTTTAGACAACGTTTCTACATATGGTTTATTTTTATTTACAATATCTCGTCGTATCGTCGTGATATATGACGACGGGGGAAGATAGAGGTTGGGTTCGTCCGCTCAACAGGTGACATACACACACACAAGAATGGCCTATTACTACATCACACTGGCATATTTCTACTTCAGCTTCGATGTCAACAGGATCGCCTAAACTTGACATTGATGACTTGATTCATAGTAACATTTTTATTCAATCATGAACGGGATAATGTTCCTATCTTCATCTATTTAATTTATTTTGCTATTACAATCGGGTCATATAAAGTATAGCGTGTATACAAACTGTCTATCAGAACGTAATATTGAAAGGACCAAAAAAAACAACGACAAATGATAAACATGAGCAATATAAAGTATATCCTACAGGAGACTTAGAATTCAAAGGACACAACCACCGCGAACAGCATCAACTTTGACAATTACAGTCAATATTGCAGTAAAGTAACATATCCAATCACATTATTCTGGTATGAAGATTGGGACATTATAATGGTGTGCAATATGCAGTCTAGCGGTTTAACATTTAATCCACTATGATTGAGTCTATTAAATATATTTCACTACTTTCTATTTACCAGTAAGTCTGTAAGGGGAATTTCGTATACATCATTTCCTTGTTTTATTAACTGAATTCACTGGTACTTCTCCTAAAAAATCACATTCCAAAACCATGAAACTCCATCTTAACGATATGTTTGTCAACATTTATGTTGTACATTCATTTATAAAGTAGTAGGCCAGTGTTTATATTTACAATAGCGTCAATGTTTCATTAACAAAAAACTATCATGAAAACAGTTTAGTTGCTTTTTCGTTTGTCCTTCAGCGTGACATTTACAATGAATTGTAGCACGTGTAAGCACGGGGGTGGGGTGGGGGGAATGGTGGTGGTGGTGGTGGGGGGGGGGGGGGGGAGTGGAAGGATATCATACTATAGGTCTCACCACACAGTTGAACTTAGTTTTTTGTTTTATTCAAATAAGGTCTAGGACTTCCACGGTTGAATAAAGCATTCCAACGTAGATTTTTTTTCCATAGCAGGAGTATCCTCACACAAAAAATGCACAATAACTGGTAAGTTGACTTGCTTGTTTTTTAAAGAGGGTGCAGTGACACCCTAAGATTTATTTTTTTAAAAAAAGTCCTCAAATGCTCATAAATACTTGTATCTATTGAAATCCTATAAAAGTCACCTTTTTAACACCAGTGATGTCTTATTGCAGTATATGTCATGCACATGTTTGCTTTACTTATCTGCAGCAAGAAATCACAACCACTATGAACCATTTGATAATATTTCCAAATTACGTTTTTAAGCGTAAGAATCATGTTACCGTGGAGAAAAAGGGGCGTAACTGTATAGTGACACGTATATGAGTCTATAACATAAGTACTGAGCTGCTAACCACCATGATATAAGTGAATATTGTTTTGTTTATGATTTCGATAATATAAACTTATTACGTGTCCTTAGTTTTCCCCGAAAGGCAAACATAGTTTTTTTTCCAGGTATTTAACGCCAATGTTTTAGTCATAAAGTAACGAATAGGAAAAATACAAGAAGTTATCCAGAAATTCATGGACAAATTTAATAAAATCCATATTTATTCAAGTATATCGCTATATTTTGCAAAACTTGAGTATTGGTGTATTTGCCATTGATTAACATTACTTTAGTTCATATCTTACGTCAGTGATAATGTTATGGTATCCATAGCAACATGCATTCATTGTTAGTGCGGCATGAATAATGCAAAACTTCAAATTAATCCGACATGTCATTTTCATGTTATGATATTTGTCCGTGAAGATCAGAATAACTCCTCGTATTATACGAAAACAAACGTTTAGTTAATTAGGTTTGCAAAACATAGTCCTAATATAAAACACTTAATATTGAACCTTTCCGCCATATAACCCTTTGTGACACAGGGCATTTGTGTCACATGACTGCTCTGTACACACGATGTCGAGGGGTGAAAGCGAAAAAGGTCTAAGTGCTTTTTTTATTTATATGCATTAAGATCGTTTTCACATTCACCCCTCGATGTGGACACGTAACGGATTTATTTGAACAAGTTAATTAAAACGTGATTATTTTCTACGATGGCAGAATGAGATACGATTTAATACGTTTTATTCTGTGAAAGTTCACACCCATTACGATGAGGAGTAAATACACTGCCTGCAAACGGAAATGAAAATAGTCAAAGGACACATATTCAATGGAAATTGACTACAAGTAGGTATACACGAACATCTAACTTTGCTATATTGATAATAGTGTCAGCTTCTTTTGAAGAAAGCAACGGATAGAATTTAGTATTTTAGTTATTCGACAATTGAGGTTTAAAATATTATAATCGGATTGAATTGTGGGCTGTACATTGATAAAAAGTAATAACGATAACCGTTTTCTATAACTGATATATTTTTGTTTCGACACAGAAGGCAAAATTGCTGGGCTCTGTAAATATTAATATATCTACCGGTTTCAAAAAGAACCGAATGACTTGAGCATCGACAGCTAGATAGGACACATTTTTAAACATATGAGATGCTAGCATGGCAGTTTATAAGTATAAATCCATGTCAAGTACGGATGAAAAAATGATATTTACGCAAACCCTGGGTGAATTTTGTAAGTGACTATGCCATTTATGAAATGAACAGTCTTCAAAATAAATAACACTGTGGTAAAAAATGATCGTTTCCTACGTCTTTGGCAAGTAATGCATATCCGAATTCATTGGAAAATAAATAAGATCTTACTTCACTTGCCAAATTGGTTCTCCCAGCATCGTCTGATGGCTTCAACACATTGCAGCTTTGCTATGGTATCTTCCCACAGGCGCTCGAATAGCCAGTATTTGATGCAATTTGAAATGTAAGTTATATATAAAGGATGTTAACCACATTCCCCGAGAGCAAAGAAGTTAGCAGTAGTTTATGACAATGCGTTTTTTTTTGTATATAGAGTCGTATTTGAACGTTTTCATTTCTGACATTATACCGATTTTGCCATGCTATCAAACAGTTGAAAATCAATATTTGACCCCCCCCCCCCCCCCACACACACACACACCAACACACACACACACACATTAGATAAGCCGGCTTTGTTGCCTTGTATAGCAACTATTTCTTTATTTTTCTAACAGTTTGGGGTTAAGATACGCCTCTGGAAATGTGTAGAAAGGGAAACTTTTGATGTCTAAATGTTTGTCAAACCATTCGTTGTTACTCTTTAAAATACCACCATTTCTAAATACATTTCTTTGCTGTTTTATTGACATTGACTTTCATTCCTGAGACATCACAGACACGTTACATCATATTTATTTCTTGTTGTAAATTGCCGGGTTATCAGCAGCAACACTTTGGATATCCGAGACATCACAGAAACGTTACATCATATTTATTTCTTGTTGTAAATTGCCGGGTTGTCAGCAACAACACTTTGGATATCCGAGACATCACAGAAACGTTACATCATATTTATTTCTTGTTGTAAATTTCCGGGTTGTCAGCAGCAACACTTTGGATATCCGAGACATCACAGAAACGTTACATCATATTTATTTCTTGTTGTAAATTGCCGGGTTGTCAGCAGCAACACTTGGGATATCTGAGACATCACAGACACGTTACATCATATTTATTTCTTGTTGTAAATTGCCGGGTTGTCAGCAGCAACACTTGGGATATCTGAGACATCACAGACACGTTACATCATATTTATTTCTTGTTGTAAATTTCCGGGTTGTCAGCAGCAACACTTTGGATATCTGGGAAATCACAGACACGTTACATCATATTTATTTCTTGTTGTAAATTTCCGGGTTGTCAGCAGCAACACTTGGGATACCTGAGACATCACAGAAACGTTACATTATATTTATTGCGTGTTGTAAATTGCCGGGTTGTCAGCAGCAACACTTTGGATACCTGAGACATCACAGACACGTTACATCATATTTATTTCTTGTTGTAAATTTCCGGGTTGTCAGCAGCAACACTTTGGATATCCGAGACATCACAGAAACGTTACATCATATTTATTTCTTGTTGTAAATTGCCGGGTTGTCAGCAGCAACACTTTGGATATCTGGGACATCACAGACACGTTTCATCATATTTATTTCTTGTTGTAAATTTCCGGGTTGTCAGCAGCAACACTTGGGATACCTGAGACATCACAGAAACGTTACATTATATTTATTGCGTGTTGTAAATTGCCGGGTTGTCAGCAGCAACACTTTGGATACCTGAGACATCACAGACACGTTACATCATATTTATTTCTTGTTGTAAATTTCCGGGTTGTCAGCAGCAACACTTTGGATATCCGAGACATCACAGACACGTTACATCATATTTATTTCTTGTTGTAAATTGCCGGGTTGTCAGCAGCAACACTTTGGATATCCGAGACATCACAGAAACGTTACATCATATTTATTTCTTGTTGTAAATTGCCGGGTTGTCAGCAGCAACACTTTGGATATCCGAGACATCACAGAAACGTTACATCATATTTATTTCTTGTTGTAAATTGCCGGGTTGTCAGCAGCAACACTTTGGATATCCGAGACATCACAGAAACGTTACATCATATTTATTTCTTGTTGTAAATTTCCGGGTTGTCAGCAGCAACACTTGGGATATCTGAGACATCACAGACACGTTACATCATATTTATTTCTTGATGTAAATTGCCGGGTTGTCAGCAGCAACACTTGGGATATCTGAGACATCACAGACACGTTACATCATATTTATTTCTTGTTGTAAATTTCCGGGTTGTCAGCAGCAACACTTTGGATATCTGGGACATCACAGACACGTTACATCATATTTATTTCTTGTTGTAAATTTCCGGGTTGTCAGCAGCAACACTTGGGATACCTGAGACATCACAGAAACGTTACATTATATTTATTGCGTGTTGTAAATTGCCGGGTTGTCAGCAGCAACACTTTGGATACCTGAGACATCACAGACACGTTACATCATATTTATTTCTTGTTGTAAATTTCCGGGTTGTCAGCAGCAACACTTCGGATACCTGAGACATCACAGAAACGTTACATTATATTTATTGCGTGTTGTAAATTTCCGGGTTGTCAGCAGCAACACTTTGGATACCTGAGACATCACAGACACGTTACATCATATTTATTTCTTGTTGTAAATTTCCGGGTTGTCAGCAGCAATACTTTGGATACCTGAGACATCACAGAAACGTTACATCATATTTATTTCTTGTTGTAAATTTCTGGGTTGTCAGCAGCAACATTTTGGATATCTGAGACATCACAAACACGTTACATCATATTTATTTCTTGTTGTAAATTGCTGGGTTGTCAGCAGCAACATTTTGGATATCTGAGACATCACAGACACGTTACATCATATTTATTTCTTGTTGTAAATTGCCGGGTTGTCAGCAGCAACATTTTGGATATCTGAGACATCACAGACACGTTACATCATATTTCTTTCTTGTTGTAAATTGCCGGGTTGTCAGCAGCAACACTTGGGATATCTGAGATATCATCAGCAAACACTAAAAAATAGAATATCTTCGATTGTGGTTGTTTGAAGTACACCAGTGTTGCAGTTTTTGACGTAATACGTTTATCATGTTCTAGATGAAATCCAAATGCCCAATAAACCTGGTTCCCATCTGAGTCTGATTCATATGTCAAACTTCATTTACGTTGTACTTTATGGTCTTTTCTATACGTGCCTCTCCATTCCTACACTCATATTTGTGGTTCTAAGGTTTTTAGTCCCTCCGCCCCGGGTTGGCACTACAGAGTGTGGACTGTAAAAGGTATAACTTTCAGATTTTGATGGTTTGGAAGTTCCGCCGCAGAACTGTTTCTAAAGTTTCTAAAAGTGTATAAATCAGGATAGATCAGTCGGTTAATAACGAGTAGTTCTATATCTTTGTCAAAATATTGAGTAGCATTATCAAATTGTGTATACGACATAAACAGACACTTATGTATGGGTTTAACATAACAGTGTTATTTCTTATTCAAGTCCAAATTTCAAGGAAATTGGGTTGGTACTTTTTGATAAAATACATAAAATGTCAGGAACATAAAATGTCAGGTGGAGGGTTAGCTGTTCTGTTCAGTATGCATTGATATAATGAAATGAATATGTTAGCTGACGAAACAATTAGTTTTGAATTAGAAGTGCAACACGTCCATGTTTTCCAAGTATTATAAAATGTTATTTAGAAGTATATTTTACTCTTCCGACAAGTCAGTACACTCTTTCTTGGAAAACAAGCGTTATATTCCATAAGACGGATAATTTCTTTCCGATAACATTTGTCTTTAATCAGGTTAGAAGAACAAAGTACTAATGTTTCTTTGTTTATGATTCGTTACGTGTATTTAACTAGCTTTGTTGTTGCGAACATGTATCCCTTGATTAATGATTTGTTAAGTGCGTTGAACTGGCTTTGTTGTAAATAAATTAAAGAAAACACCTAATTAGAAAAGCAATAACTCATTTACATTGTAATTGCTTTTCTTTCTTGAGAGTATAGATCTGTCGGGTTGGTCCAATTAGTTATACTGTAGTGCAGATGGTGCCCTGCATTAGCACTTTCTTACCACTAAAAGTAAAGAAACAGCAAATTAGGCACAATTAGACGTGTATAACTTATTTATCAATGAACGGTTTTCAGAGAGAAACTTATAAGTTGATGAAATTGTGAACTAAACATTTAAATATTGGGTGAAAATCAGATTCACATGCTTATAAAATAAACGCTCAAATATGATGTCACATTATTCTAAAAACGTCATGGTGACGTGCAAGAAAATAATCTATCATACGACTGAGACAAAATGAATCTCAACCACCGTCGGTATATCTAAATCCCAACCATCGTGGGTATCTCTGGATCCCAACCACCGTCGGCATCACTGGATCCCAACCACCGTCGGCATCACTGGATCCCTGCCAACGTCGGTATCACTGGATCCCTGCCAACGTCGGTATCACTGGATCCCAACCACCGTCGGCATCACTGGATCCCAACCACCGTCGGCATCACTGGATCCCTGCCAACGTCGGTATCACTGGATCCATACCACCGTCGGCATCACTGGATCCCTGCCAACGTCGGTATCACTGGATCCCAACCACCGTCGTTATCACTGTATTAACAGAAACTTCGATAGGGTCTCCGTTCCAATAAATTTGTCAAACCTTATATACATGAAAGAGACTAACATAAAACCTCACAATATATTGACTGATGCACTTGTGAACAATTTGCAAAATAAAGTGTATAAATGTAATGTAATATGTACACATGTCTATAGATCTAATATTTTCCCCACCAGTCCTCTCTTCCTAGATGTTTTAATGAGTTTGGAACAATGATAGCTTAGTTTTTATTGAATAAGTGATATCATTTCTAAACAAAGAGACATTCAGAAATATTACAAAATCGAACCAAAATATTAGGTAATCGTTACACAAGAACTGGAATATATCAACTGAATCCAGGTCATACATCAATATGTATAAAACATATAAAATAGGCGTTCTCGTGTAGTATAATATGCATGAAATGTGGATGGTAAAATACAGCAATGGTACAAAACTTAGATTAAATATAAGATACAGAAGAAAATCATAAACTTGATAATAGAAATATCCCCAAAACAGTCCAATATAAATATTTCATACAAATGTATTGCATCTTTTAAATTTATTTGTCTGGCAATGTATACTCAGCAAAAAAAGAAACTTTACTCTCCATGAATTGGTTATTTTCAAAATCCTGTTTGAAACACTGCAATGATATTGGTATGGCTGTGTCAGTTGATCATTTTTTAACAAATCTGTATTTTCATTGGACATTTAAAGTGTAGTTTTGTACCCATAAATTAATCATAAAGTGGACAAGGGGTGTAATAAAAAATAACGTTTTTTAACTGAAACTGAAATTTGCCTTGTTATTGTTGCTTTTCAAGTTTGTTTTTAAGACTAATATTAGTGAGGCATAGTTGTGAAAGAAGCAATTAAGTAAGAATTACAAGTTTAATCTTTATTTATAAAGGGTGACTTGATTGACAAAGCAAATCTTCCTTGAGGCCCTCTTAAAACAAGAACATCATATTACAAAGTCCACAAAATTATATTGTTTTTTTCAATTGTTTGATTAACAACATATCTGTTTATGTAATGCACATGTGTGTATCTACCTGGTGGACTCCGGCATGTGCAAATAATGCAAAACAGGATTTTTACAGCTAGGTTATTATCATTTGTGTTTAAATAAACAAGTTTTCATAATTCAAACAGACTGACACAATACCGATATTTTTTATTAACATCTTATTATAAATGTTGAAATTAAAAAAGTTATTGCACTTCAAACAGAGTAAAGTTTCTTTTTTTGCTCAGTATAGTTTGGCATAGCCTCGATTAATGAACTTTGAATAGAATATGGAAATGGGCACTTGATACTGCTGGGAATAGTAAAATGTTTGAATGTTTGCATATTCATCCCAAATACCGTATTATAATACAGTTTGTGGATGTTTCGAATGATGATACATATACCATTTTCAACACATTGCCGGTCATATACATGTAGGATCTCCAGTTTAATAGATAGTGGGACAAGCTTATATTGAATCTTACTTGAACCACCATGGTTCCCAGTGGCGTAGCGTGAACAATTTGGATATTACTAAATGTTTTAGTCAATTTTAAAAGTTTAAAAAATCCTAATGAATTTTCTTTAAATTAAAAATTGGAACTGTTAAAGTAACATATACATGTAAGTTGTTGAGGTGTTGATTAGCAGTTCATGCAACAAAATATTTGCTGGCTCTTAGTAAACTATCTTGGAACGTTTCACCTGACGGGGGAAGATAGAGGTTGGGTGTGTCCGCTCAACAGGTGACATACACACACAAGAATAGCCTATTACTACATCACACTGGCATATTTCTATTTCAGCTTCGATGTCAACAGGATCGCCACAACTTGACATCGATGACTTGATTCATAGTAACATTTTTATTTATTCATGGACGGGATAATGTTCCAATCCCCATTTATCTAAATTATTCTGCTATTACAATCGGGTCATATAAAGTATAGCGTGTATACAAACTGTCTATCAGAACGTAATATTGAAAGGACAAAAAAAAAACGACAAATGATAAACATAAGCAATATAAGGTATATCCTACAGGAGACTTAGAATTCAAAGGACACAACCACCGCGAACAGCATAAACTTTGACAATTACAGTCAATATTGCAGTAAAGTAACATATTCAATCACATTATTCTGGTATGAAGATTGGGACATTATAATGTTGTGCAATACGCAGTCTATTTGTTTAACATTTAATCCACTATGATTGAGTCTATTAAATATATTTCACTACTTTCTATTTACCAGTAAGTCTGTAAAGAGAATTTCGTATACATCATTTCCCTGTTTTATTCACTGAATTCACTGGTACTTCTCCTAAAAAATCACATTCCAAAACCATGAAACTCCATCTTAACAATATGTTTGTCAACATTTATGTTGTACATTCATTTATAAAGAAGTAGGCCAGTGTTTATATTTACAATAGCGTCAATGTTTCATTAACAAAAAACTATCATGAAAACAGATTAGTTGCTTTCTCGTTTGTCCTTCAGCGTGACATTTACAGTGAATTGTAGCACGTGTAAGCACGGGGGTGTGTGTGTGGGGGGGGGGGGGGGGGGGTTGGGGGGGGGGGGGGGGTTGGTGGGGGGGGGAGTGGAAGGATATCATACTATAGGTCTCACCACACAGTTGAACTTAGTTTTTTGTTTTATTCAAATAAGGTCTAGGACTTCCACGGTTGAATAAAGCATTCCAACGTAGATTTTTTTTCAATAGCAGGAGTATCCTCACACAAAAAATGCACAATAACTGGTAAGTTGACTTGCTTGTTTTTTAAAGAGGGTGCAGTGACACCCTAAGATTTATTTTTTAAAAAAAAGTCCTCAAATGCTCATAAATACTTGTATCTATTGAAATCCTATAAAAGTCACCTTTTTAACACCAGTGATGTCTTATTGCAGTATATGTCATGCACATGTTTGCTTTACTTATCTGCAGCAAGAAATCACAACCACTATGAACCATTTGATAATATTTCCAAATTACGTTTTTAAGCGTAAGAATCATGTTACCGTGGAGAAAAAGGGGCGTAACTGTATAGTGACACGTATATGAGTCTATAACATAAGTACTGAGCTGCTAGCCACCATGATATAAGTGAATATTGTTTTGTTTATGATTTCGATAATATAAACTTATTACGTGTCCTTAGTTTTCCCCGAAAGGCAAACATAGTTTTTTTTCCATGAATTTACCGCCAATGTTTTAGTCATAAAGTAACGAATAAGAAAAATACAAGAAGTTATCCAGAAATTCATGGACAAATTTAATAAAATCCATATTTTTTCAAGTTTATCGCTTTATTTTGCAAAACTTGAGTATTGGTGTATTTGCCATCGATATACATTACTTTAGTTCATATCTTACGTCAGTGATAATGTTATGGTATCCATAGCAACATGCATTCATTGTTAGTGCGCCATGAATAATGCAAAACTTCAAATTAATCCGACATGTCATTTTCATGTTATGATATTTGTCCGTGAAGATGTGAATAACTCCTCGTATTATACGAAAACAAACATTTAGTTAATTAGGTTTGCAAAACATAGTCCTAATATAAAACACTTAATATTGAACCTTTCCGCCATATAACCCTTTGTGACACAGGCCATTCGTGTCACATGACTGCTCTGTACACACAATGTCGAGGGGTGAAAGCGAAAAAGGTCTAAGTGCTTTTTTACTTATATGCATTAAGATCGTTTTCACATTCACCCCTCGATGTGGACACGTAACGGATTTATTTGAACAAGTTAATTAAAACGTGATTATTTTCGACGATGGCAGAATGAGATACGATTTAATACGTTTTATTCTGTGAAAGTTCACACCCATTACGATGAGGAGTAAATACACTGCCTGCAAACGGAAATGAACATATTCAAAGGACACATATTCAATGGAAATTGACTACAAGTAGGTATACACGAACATCTAACTTTGCTATAGTGATGATAGTGTCAGCTTCTTTTGAAGAAAGCAACGGGTAGAATTTAGTATTTTGGTTATTCGACAATTGAGGTTTAAAATATTTTAATCGGATTGAATTGTGGGCTGTACATTGATAAAAAGTAATAACGATAATCGTTTTCTATAATTGATATATTTTTGTTTCGATACAGAGGGCAAAATTGCTGTGCTCTGTAAATATAAATATATCTACCGGTTTCAATAAGAACCGAATGACTTGAGCATCGACAGCTAGATAGGACACATTTTTAAACATATGAGATGCTAGCATGGCAGTTTATAAGTATAAATCCATGTCAAGTACGGATGTAAATTTGATATTTACGCAAGCCCTGGGTGAATTTTGTAAGTGACTATGCCATTTATGTAATGAACAGTCTTCAAAATAAATAACACTGTGGTAAAAAATGATCGTTTCCTACGTCTTTGGCAAGTAATGCATGTCCGAATTCATTGGAAAATAAATAAGATCTTACTTCACTTGCCAAATTGGTTCTCCCAGCATCGTCTGATGGCTTCAACACATTGCAGCTTTGCTATGGTATCTACCCACAGGCGCACGAATAGCCAGTATTTGATACACTTTGAAATGTAAGTTTTATATAAAGGATGTTAACCACATTCCCCGAGAGCAAAGAAGTTAGCATAGTTTATGACAATGCGTTTTTTTTTGTATATAGAGTCGTAGTTGAACGTTTTCATTTCTGACATTATACCGATTTTGCCATGCTATCAAATAGTTGAAATC
Source organism: Panopea generosa (assembly GCA_029582155.1). NCBI lineage: Eukaryota > Metazoa > Mollusca > Bivalvia > Adapedonta > Hiatellidae > Panopea > Panopea generosa. Next base: position 36,784,600 of record CM055906.1, read on the forward strand.
AATATTTGACCCCCCCCCCCCCCCCCCCCACCACCACCACCACCACCAACACACATACAAACACACACACAAAATGTGGTAATATCTAAAATAGATAAGCCGGCTTTGTTGCCTTGTATAGCAAATATTTCTTTATTTTTTTTAACAGTTAATGGTTAAGATACGCCTCTGGAAATGTGAAGAAAGGGAAACTTTTGATGTCTAAATGTTTGTCAAACCATTCGTTGTTACTCTTTAAAATACAACCATTTTTTTGCTGTTTTATTGACATTGACTTTCATACCTAAGGCATCACAGAAACGTTACATCATATTTATTTCTTGTTGTAAATTTCCGGGTTGTCAGCAGCAACACTTGGGATATCTGGGACATCACAGAAACGTTACATCATATTTCTTTCTTGTTGTAAATTTCCGGGTTGTCAGCAGCAACACTTTGGATATCTGGGACATCACAGAAACGTTACATCATATTTATTTCTTGTTGTAAATTTCCGGGTTGTCAACAGCAACACTTGGGATATCTGGGACATCACAGACACGTTACATCATATTTATTTCTTGTTGTAAATTTCCAGGTTGTCAGCAGCAACACTTGGGATTTCTGAGACATCACAGACACGTTACATCATATTTCTTTCTTGTTGTAAATTGCCGGGTTGTCAGCAGCAACACTTTGAATATCTGAGACATCACAGAAACGTTACATCATATTTCTTTTTTTGTTGTAAATTGCCGGGTTGTCAGCAGCAACACTTTGGATATCTGAGACATCACAGAAACGTTACATCATATTTCTTTCTTGTTGTAAATTTCCGGGTTGTCAGCAGCAACACTTTGGATATCTGAGACATCACAGAAACGTTACATCATATTTCTTTCTTGTTGTAAATTTCCGGGTTGTCAGCAGCAACACTTTGGATATCTGAGACATCACAGAAACGTTACATCATATTTCTTTCTTGTTGTAAATTGCCGGGTTGTCAGCAGCAACACTTTGAATATCTGAGACATCACAGAAACGTTACATCATATTTCTTTTTTTGTTGTAAATTGCCGGGTTGTCAGCAGCAACACTTTGGATATCTGAGACATCACAGAAACGTTACATCATATTTCTTTCTTGTTGTAAATTGCCGGGTTGTCAGCAGCAACACTTTGAATATCTGAGACATCACAGAAACGTTACATCATATTTCTTTTTTTGTTGTAAATTGCCGGGTTGTCAGCAGCAACACTTTGGATATCTGAGACATCACAGAAACGTTACATCATATTTCTTTCTTGTTGTAAATTTCCGGGTTGTCAGCAGCAACACTTTGGATATCTGAGACATCACAGAAACGTTACATCATATTTCTTTCTTGTTGTAAATTGCCGGGTTGTCAGCAGCAACACTTTGAATATCTGAGACATCACAGAAACGTTACATCATATTTCTTTTTTTGTTGTAAATTGCCGGGTTGTCAGCAGCAACACTTTGGATATCTGAGACATCACAGAAACGTTACATCATATTTCTTTCTTGTTGTAAATTTCCGGGTTGTCAGCAGCAACACTTTGGATATCTGAGACATCACAGACACGTTACATCATATTTCTTTTTTTGTTGTAAATTGCCGGGTTGTCAGCAGCAACACTTTGGATATCTGAGACATCACAGAAACGTTACATCATATTTCTTTCTTGTTGTAAATTTCCGGGTTGTCAGCAGCAACACTTTGGATATCTGAGACATCACAGAAACGTTACATCATATTTCTTTTTTTGTTGTAAATTGCCGGGTTGTCAGCATCAACACTTTGGATATCTGAGACATCACAGAAACGTTACATCATATTTCTTTCTTGTTGTAAATTTCCGGGTTGTCAGCAGCAACACTTTGGATATCTGAGACATCACAGAAACGTTACATCATATTTCTTTCTTGTTGTAAATTTCCGGGTTGTCAGCAGCAACACTTTGGATATCTGAGACATCACAGAAACGTTACATCATATTTCTTTTTTTGTTGTAAATTGCCGGGTTGTCAGCAGCAACACTTTGGATATCTGAGACATCACAGAAACGTTACATCATATTTCTTTCTTGTTGTAAATTTCCAGGTTGTCAGCAGCAACACTTTGGATATCTGAGACATCACAGAAACGTTACATCATATTTCTTTTTTTGTTGTAAATTGCCGGGTTGTCAGCAGCAACACTTTGGATATCTGAGACATCACAGAAACGTTACATCATATTTCTTTCTTGTTGTAAATTGCCGGGTTGTCAGCAGCAACACTTTGGATATCTGAGACATCACAGACACGTTACATCATATTTCTTTCTTGTTGTAAATTGCCAGCAACACTTTGGATATCTGAGACATCACAGAAACGTCACATCATATTTTTTTCTTGTTGTAAATTGCCGGGTTGTCAGCAGCAACACTTGGGATACCTGAGGCATCACAGATATCATCAGCAAACACTAAAAAATAGAATATCTTCGACTGCGGGTGTTTGCAGTTTTTTGACGAAATACGTTTATCATGTTCTAGATGAAATCCAAATGCCAAATAAACCTGGTTTCCATCTGAGTCATAATTCAAACTTTCATTAACGTTGTACTTTAGGTTCTTTTCTATACGTGCCTCTCCATCCCTACAATCATATGTGTGATTCTAAAGTTTTTAGTCCCTCCGTCCGGGGTTGGCACTACAGAGTGTGGACTGTAAAAGGTATAATTTTGAGACTTTGATGGTTTTGAAGTTCCGCCGCAGAACTGTTTCTAAAGTTACTAAAATTGTATAAATCAGGAAATATCAGTCGGTTAATAACGAGTAGTTCTATATCTTTGTCAAACTATTGAGTAGCATTATCAAATTGTGTATACGACATAAACAGACACTTATGTATGGGTTTAACATAACAGTGTTATTTCTTATTCAAGTCCAAATTTCAAGGAAATTGGGTTGGTACTTCTTGATAAAATACATAAAATGTAAGGAACATAAAATGTCAGGTGGCGGGTCAGCTGTTCTGTTCAGTATGCATTGATATAATGAAATGAATATGTTAGCTGACGAAACAATTAGTTTTGAATTGGAAGCTAGACACGTCAATGTTTTCTTAGTATTATAAAATGTTATTTAGAAGTATATTTTACTCTTCCGACCAGTCAGTTCGCTATTTCTTGGAAAACAAGCGTTATATTCCATAAAACGGATCATTTCTTTCCGATAGCATTTGTCTTTAATCAGGTTAGAAGAACAAAGTACTAATGTTCCTTTGTTTATGATTCGTTACGTGTATTTAACTAGCTTTGTTGTTGCGAGCATGTATCCCTTGATTAATGATTTGTTAAGTGCGTTGAACTGGCTTTGTTGCAAATAAATTAAAGAAAACACCTAATTAGAAAAGCAATAACTCATTTGAATTGTAATTGCTTTTCTTTCTTGAGAGTATAGATCTGTCGGGTTGGTCCAATTAGTTATACTGTAGTGCAGATGGTGCCCTACATTAGCACTTTCTTACAACTAAAAGTAAAAAAACAGCAAATCAGGCACAATTAGACGTGTATAACTTATTTATCAATGAACGGTTTTCAGAGAGAAACTTATAAGTTGATGACATTGTGAACTAAACATTTAAATATTAGGTGAAAATCAGATTCAGGTGCTTATAAGATAAACGCTGAAGTATGTCGTCACATTATTCTAAAAACGTCATGGTGACGTGCAAGAAAAATAATCAATCTTACGACTGAGACAAATTGGATCTGCACCACCGTCGGTATTACTGGATCCCAACCACCGTCGGTATCACTGGATCCCAACCACCGTCGGTATCACTGGATCCCAACCACCGTCGGCATCACTGGATCCCAACCATTGTCGGCATCACTGGATCCCAACCACCGTCGGCATCACTGGATCCCTGCCAACGTCGGTATCACTGGATCCCAACCACCGTCGGCATCACTGGATCCCAACCACCGTCGTTATCACTGTATTAACAGAAACTTCGACAGGGTCTCCGTTCCAATAAATTTGTCAAACCTTATATACATGAAAGAGACTAACATAAAACCTCGCCATATATTGACTTATTCACTTGTGAACAATTTGCAAAATAAAGTGTATAAATGTAATGTAATATGTACACATGTCTATAGATCTAATATTTTCCCCGCCAGTCCTCTCTTCCTAGATGTTTAATGAGTATGGAACAATGCTAGCTTAGTTTTTATTGAATAAGTGATATCATTTCTAAACAAAGAGACATTCAGAAATATTACAAAATCGAACCAAAATATTAGGTAATCGTTACACAAGAACTGGAATATATCAACTGAATCCAGGTCATACATCAATATGTATAAAACATATTATATTGGCGTTTTCGTGTAGTATAATATGCATGAAATGTGGACGGTAAAATACAGCAATGGTACAAAACTTAGATTAAATATAAGATACAGAAGAAAATCATAAACTTGATAATAGAAATATCCCAGAAACAGTCCAATATAAATATTTCATACAAATGTATTGCATCTTTTAAATTTATTTGTCTGGCAATATAGATTGGCATAGCCTCGATTAATGAACTTTGAATGGAATATGGAAATGGGAACTTGATACAGCTGGGAATAGTAAAATGTTTGAATGTTTGCATATTCATCCCAAATACCGTATTATAATACAGTTTTTGGATGTTTCGAATGATGATACATATACCATTTTCAACACATTGTCGGTCATATACATGTATGATCTCCAGTTTAATAGATAGTGGGACAAGCTTATATTGAATCTTACTTGAACCACCCTGGTTCACAGTGGCGTAGCGTGAACAATTTGGATATTACTAAATGTTTTAGTCAATTTTAAAAGTTTAAAAAATCCTGATAAATTTTCTTTAAATTAAAAATTGGAACTGTTAAAGTAACATATACATGTAAGTTGTTGAGGTGTTGATTAGCGGTTCATGCAACAAAATATTTGCTGGCTCTTAGTAAACTATCTTGGAACGTTTCACCAGTTCAATTTCACGTGATAAACAATGTGAAAAAGCAATCATTTTAATCCAGAAAGAGAGACATTAAGAGGTGTTGTATTCAGGCGGCGAAATGGATGTGTTTTTTTTTACAACCTACCAATACTCAGGTGTCAAACGTTATAAAGTAAACTCTACATTAATACACCATCAGTACTGCATGTCTGCATGTCTGCCATGATAAATTCAATATAATATGCTTTTTTCCGTCTGGTGACCATTAGACGAATGGAATCAGTTAATTCTTGTGTCCCATAAGGGGAAACAAAGTTGTATCACATCGTGTCCTCTCAGGGAATATAATGTTTATCTCTGTCATTTAAAACCAAACAAAAATTGATTAAACGCAACATTTGCTTGCTGTTATTACATCTGCCTCTACAAATATATTTTACCAGAACGAGAAAATATATCTATTCTGGTTTATAAAGTATCGTTAAAATGTGTATTCCACGTGAACTATACGGATCAAAACGCCACAATATATTATAATGTCATTATTAATCGCATTTTTATAGTTAATCTAGTCTGTTGAGTGCCTCTTATATAAAGTCTATTTAATATATCGCGCATTATATGATTGTTCTGTTCTTTTATCAAACTATATGATTATTTTTTTATTTATCTAGCTATTAAGACAAAATTCAAAATAACGTATTTGTGTGTGTTTTTTTTTTAATAAACATTTTTATCTTCATACTTAATTTCGTTTAACTCGGAGTTAATTTATTTGAAATTCACATTGTTACGGACTTACATTAAATACATTGTAAATATTATAGCGTGTAAGATTCATGAAATATTTCAGTACAGCCTTATTAGTGCTCACGTCACATTATATTTATTGTTTATGTGTTACATTTAAATAAGGATAGACGCTAAAAGTAAACATTAATGATGCAATTAAGTCCGGCAAATAGGGGATATTATCGCATTTCTGTCACATATAACGTAAATTTTTCATACATTTATAGTTAATAGTGTGTCATGGATAGCGGCTTTTAAAAAGTTACAGCACGATGGTACTGTTATTAATATAACTGCTAGAATGTTACATAAATATGGAGATAATTATTTTTGAACAACCAGACATAAATCTACAGATCAGACTACGGCGAGCGCGCATAACTACAATGCAAACCAAAGACACACGATCAAGGCATCTACCAACCCAATAGATTTGGTGTCAACCATGACTTATATACTATGGCTTTACATGCATCATGTATATATACATGCTATATCTAACATACATGTACGATACACGTTATATATAGCATCCAGTGTAATCGGTTGTTAAAGAGAATATATCACGAAAAAAATGCGATAAATATAATTATTTTTGAAATGGATAAAAAGCATGACATTGTCATAAATAAATAAAGTCAGAATGGTTAAGTATAACAAAACCACCAAAACGTGACAAAATCGTTTTAAAACAGTAAAATGAATCTGTACAGGACGATCGTCCTTCCGGTACTAATTAACAGACTTGTTCACATTAAAATAATAAGAACGTCTTTACACAACGGGAGACATATTCTAAGAACACAGACACTAAAGTTATATGAACACCATTACTACAAGGCATAACTACAATAAGTACAAGGCATACAGAGATGAGCATACAGAGATGAGGAGACGCTTAGGGACCACCGCCTTAGAACGTTCACAACCTATAGACGACACTAGGGAGATTAAATCCTGTTAGCGGCTGCAACCTCGTTCTTCCCTTGTGGTTATATAATTAGAAACTGCAGTGTAAATGAAACTATCCCTGCTAGAATATTAATTTTAATAAAAACTATTTAAAATGCGATATCTTGTACTGGTGTATAATGTAAAACACAAAAATGCTGACGTCGAGATGAACTTATTAAAATTATTAGTTAATATAGAGATATTAAAATTATATGCTACAGGGAATCGTCATTTTGTAAAGTATAGCATTGCAGCTATTTAGGAGTTTTCATTAGGAACCAAATTTCCGTGTCTCGGATATCATCGGAATATTGAGCCCCTTAACCATGATGTTTTACAATTCATTAATGCACACACTTCACATATCCTGCAATTTAAGTTTTCCACCGGGATGACGAATGACAATGCTCTTGTTTTTGCACATTTTGACTCGCCTTAGGGATAATTCAATCCCCTGCACTGTTTCAAAATCAATAAAATTGTTCGTTAAAGTAATAAGAATCCTCTATGAGATTTTCATTTTGCGATAGTATTTCATAACTCTACCCTATTGTAATATATACTAGGCTTTTTTTGTTGGCATGGTTTATTGAACGTTTGGAACAATGGTACGATGTTTAAAGGTTTCAAATTATAGACTTACACCTGACTGTCAACCGACCTATTTCTGTGTTCACTAAATTGAAGTACAGAAGGCGTACAGGGTATACAGTACATCGTTAGTATTGATATGAATCAAGCAGAGAAGGCCAGTGATAGGGTATGAATCAAGCAGAGAAGGCCAGTGATAGGGTATGAATCAAGCAGAGTAGGCCAGTGATAGGAGTATGAATCAAGCAGAGAAGGCCAGTGATAGGGGTATGAATCAAGCAGAGAAGGCCAGTGATAGGAGTATTAATCAAGCAGAGAAGGCCAGTGATAGGGGTATGAACCAAGCAGAGAAGGCCAGTGATAGGCGTATGAATCAAGCAGAGAAGATCAGTGATAGGTTATGAATCAAGCAGAGAAGGCCAGTGATAGGTGTATGAATCAAGCAGAGTAGGCCAGTGATAGGAGTATGAATCAAGCAGAGAAAGACAGTGATAGGGTATGAATCAAGCAGAGTAGGCCAGTGATAGGAGTATAAATCAAGCAGAAAAGGCCAGTGATAGGGGTATGAATCAAGCAGAGTAGGCCAATGATAGGAGTATTAATCAAGCAGATAAGGACAGTGATAGGGTATGAATCAAGCAGAGTAGGCCAGTGATAGGGGTATAAATCAAGCAGAGAAGGCCAGTGATAGGGTATGAATCAAGCAGAGTAAGCCAGTGATAGGGGTATAAATCAAGCAGAGAAGACCAGTGAAAGGGGTATGAATCAAGCAGAGTAGGCCAGTGATAGGAGTATAAATCAAGCAGAGAAGGCCAGTGAAAGGGTTATGAATCAAGCAGAGTAGGCCAATGATAGGAGTATTAATCAAGCAGAGAAGGACAGTGATAGGATATGAATCAAGCAGAGAAGGCCAGTGATAGGGTATGAATCAAGCAGAGAAAGCCAGTGATAGGTGTATGAATCAAGCAGAGAAGGCCAGTGATAGGAGTATAAATCAAGCAGAGAAGGCCAGTGAAAGGGTTATGAATCAAGCAGAGTAGGCCAGTGATAGGAGTATTAATCAAGCAGAGAAGGACAGTGATAGGATATGAATCAAGCAGAGAAGGCCAGTGATAGGGGTATGAATCAAGCAGAGAAAGCCAGTGATAGGTGTATGAATCAAGCAGAGAAGGCCAGTGATAGGAGTATAAATCAAGCAGAGAAGGCCAGTGATAGGGGTATGAATCAAGCAGAGAAGATCAGTGATAGGTGTATGAATCAAGCAGAGTAGATCAGTGATAGGGGTATGAATCAAGCAGAGAAGATCAGTGATAGGTGTATGAATCAAGCAGAGAAGATCAGTGATAGGTGTATGAATCAAGCAGAGAAGGCCAGTGATAGGGGTATTGATATTTCCAAATATGACAGAGCTTTCAAATGTGTCCAGGGTGAGATGCCCCAAAACTGCTTTATATAGTTCTAAGATTGGGGCATCATCATTAATCAATGTCATCCTTTCTTCGGATAATGTTATGGAATCCCGTTAAAGCAATCCATTTCGGTACTTGATCAGAGGATTTTGTATTTTAGTAATTTAGTCCTTTAGTCGATATGGAGATGAAATAAATTGTCGACTTGTCATTATTTTGTCGTTTGTAGTACTTACATTTCCAATAATGCGACATGCAAATCAATTCATTTGGCAATACCACGATATAAAGACGAATAAAGAAATCACAAATCGACTAAGAGTTAATCTTGTATTTATAAATAACAGTTATTATGTAAATGATGTTTAATAACACTTAGTCTATATAATTTCAGCAGCATGTTTTACAGTTTTACCTGCAGATTATGACCTATATTAACGTTGTCTTAGAACTAAAAGTACAAACACTTTTATACATTGTATATCGTATTTATCAAGATACGAAATTGATTGTAGAGAGAACTTTGAAATGAATGAATTTTAAGTTAATATACACCTCAACTTGGTCGAGGTACAATTCTCGCTCTTATAAAATAAACTTTCTAACATGACAAGTTATTCTCAAAAAGTCTAAGGTTGCGCCTCTTTTTGTAACGGTAACAAGATTCTTACACTCCGAAAATGTCCTATGTAATTTGGTTTGAAATATTTTTAACATGGTTCATAGTGGCAATGAGGTTTAGCTGCAGATGTGCAAAGCAAAAACTGACATAGCATTAACTCCAATGAGACATCACTGGTGTTAAAATTGACTTTAATAGGATTTTAACAGATGCATGTATTTATGAGCAATTAAGGACTTCTTTTTTTTCAAAAAAAAGTATGGTGACATTGCACTGTCTTAAAGAAGAAACAACAAGCTGGTTAACCTACCAATTATTGTTCATTTTTATGTGCGGATACGTTCCTGCTGTGAAAGAATATTTTAAAAATTATTCTATGTGGAATTTTGTTTTCACAGTGGAACTCCTAGACCTTATTATACGAAGAACAAAGAACAAAGTTAGACCTTATTGGTATGGGAGAAAAGAACCAACCACGAGTATACAAAGGAGACAATGAGAATCTGTCAACCTCGGTATCATTGTACTCATAGGAACTTCAACAGGAGCCGAGGTTCTGAAATAAAAATGTAAAAAAAGTCATTTCTATGGAACAGTTATATATAATATTAAAATAACATTGTATTAGATTATTTATTTTGGAGTAACTCATTACTAAATAAAAAACAGACAGTTGTTATATTCTTCACAAAGCTGTCGCTTTTGTGATGCTTTAATTCATATTTAGTTGCATTTTTCTGATGGTATATTAGTTATTATTAAATAGGTAATTGTATTTATCAACAAAGAACTGTTAAAAAATGTAAGTCGCCCAGGGGACAATTTAATAATCAGTACTTTATCAAAATCAATAACAGGTTCTCTACAGTAATAAGAATCCCTTTGAGGGTTTTATCCTGGGATGGTATTTCATGACCTACAATCACTTTGTTATAAAAGAATGAAACTGGTGTAACTCAACCGCAATTGAATAGATAGTATATTGTTTTCTTGGCTTGTTTTATTCAACAAATGGGGAATGGTAGTAGGGAAGTTTTAATGTTTCACAATATAGACGTGTAAAATGACAGTTCGCGAATGTGCAAGCTATCCGCAAACGTAGTTTCCTATTTACTAAATTTGAAGTATGTAGAACGTCCATTGACAATGCATCGTAAATGAGACAAACGCTTGTTATTTCTAAATGAGATTATTTTATGTATCCAAGATGACCAGAAACTATTTTATATAGCTCTGAGATCGACTCATCAACGGGTGCATCCAACCTCTCTCTTTCTCCGTGTTTGACCATTGCCGTTGTAGACTTGTTACATTGCTTAGGACACCAGATATTGTCATAAAATCCCGTTAAAGCTATCTATTTCGGCCGGGGATTTAGTTGTTTTATCCGTATGGAGATATAATGAAATGATCGATCTTTAAGGTTTAGTTAATTACATGTTAACATTCACATAACAAAAGCCCTTATGTTTAATGCATTATGTTTCTCGGATTGATCATAATATGAGTCAATTATAAAAATGCATTGTTAAAAATTAAGAGGAAAAACAAAGTGGTCATAGATAAACAAACAGAAACATGTGTTTCAGAATACGGACAGGATGTGCTGTGTTTGCTCCCCAATGTTCTGTAGCCAATGTGTATCCAGTGGTAAGGTAACATATAAACACTTGTTCACAAGTCCTATATAAACTTATACAGTTAAACCTGTCTTAAGCAGCCAGTCAAAGGAAGAAGCCAAATGGTGTTTCAAGACATGTTGTTGCTTAATACAGGTAAATTTATTCTTAAAGTATAGAAATGAGAAATAGAAAATGTGGTTCCTTTGACAGTAGGCTGCTTAATAGAGGTGAGCGTTTACGCAGGTTTGAATCTAGACGCATGTCTATATGCAATCTATATGTCTATATGCAATATGTTGTGTACGGCTGATAGTGAATTTTAAAAGTCTGAATTATTGTCGTCGTCTTAGAAGCACTAATGCATATATAATATATATATATGCACCACCAATCTTATCCAGTAATGTTGAAACAACATTTAAACAATCTTTTGTAGATGTCGTGGATCGAAGGATAAACATCTTACCATGGTCAGAATTTTAAAGTTATTTTAAAAGAAAACATACACCCACCCACACATCCACACACAAACATACATATCTATCCATGGTATGTATAAGTTGATATGCCCAGGATTACACAACCAAAAGACATGGCAACTCATTACATCAATATAAAATAAATAAGATACTAGTATATATATTCAATAAAAGGTCATAGAACAAAATATGATTTGTAAAGTTTATTTTATTAACGTTGTTACAAATACAATTGCAATTTTGAAAGTTAAAGAAAAAACCTCATATAAATGAATGATTATGGAAGACTCTCATTAGAACAGTAATAACTCGCTTGAATTGAAATTGTTTTCCTTGAGAATGTATATTCATCGGTTTGGTCCAATTAGCTATACTGCAGTGCACGTGGCGTTCCGTATTGACAATTTATCGCAGCTATACTGAACGGAACAGCTAACCAGCCTCTTTTGTATTTTTAATATCTTTGTCGATATATTGAGAAGTGTCATTTTAGTGTGTAAACGACATTAACAGTTTTGATTGTTCAATTTTATATGTATGTTTTTTTCCGATTGAAGTCCAAATATTAATAAAATTAGGTTAATACATTTTGAGTATATACATAAAATGTCAGTTAGTGGGTTAGCTGTTCCGTACAGTATAGATGTATAACCATTTTGTTTTCATAGTGGAAACCTTAAACCTTATCGTATAAAGTACAAAGAACAAAATTCAACTGTGTAATGTAGTGAGACCTTAGTGGTATAATAAAAAAAAAGAGAATCAGTCACGTGTATACAATTGAGACGATGAGATCCAATCAACCTCGGTATCACTTTATCCATAGGAACTTTCACAGGACCCGAGGTTCCGAAACAAAAATGTAAAAAAGAGCTAGAGTTTGACTTTTGAATCCAGTTCAAATAATGTAAATCATTTAGACGTTCTCTTGCAGTCATTATAATTGTGTTTGTTGTAAAAAAGCGCCTGCTCTTTGTAAATTGATTTAAAGGTTCAGAACTTATTAAAAGAATATTTTAAATTCACGTCATTCATTCTGTGATGAAGTAATCTCATCAGTTTGGAAAGAGAGACATTTAGTGGCGCTGTATTTGTGTTGTATTACAACTTCTCCACGTGTGGATACTTAATTGACGAATGATAAAAAATAATCTCTAAAGTAATACACCATCAGTATTTCATGTTTTTCCTGATACATTCAATATAAAGTTTTTCCGTCTGGTGACCATTAGACAATTGCAATCAGTAAGTCTTTTAGAAACAACATGAGAATCTAAGTTTTATCTAATCGTGTCCTCTCAGGGAATACTATGTTAATCTCTGTCATTTAAAACCAAACACAAAATTGATTTAACGCAACAATTGCTTGCTTTTGTTACATCTGTCTCTGACAAATATGTTTTACCAGAACGAACAAAAATGTAAATGTATTACAGATCACAAGTGAACGGGACTGAATGGAGCAGAATGCCACATTGCTATACTATAATGTCGGTATTAATCGCATTTCGATATTTATAGGTTGGACGTCTTTTGTATAAAGCCTATTTAACTAGTCTATCCCAGAATCTGATATCTCCCGAATCAGGTCTATTAACCCCCAATGAATAGCAGGGAATTCCATATCTGTCCAATCACAATTCAATTGGTCTCCCTTTAATAAGCACAACGGTTATCGGAACGAAGTGTGACGAGGAAAATATTTAAAGAAAATTTGAATATACAAAAACGTTATCACGAACCTTGTGTAAATAGATTGGTCAATGCAAAGCAATCCCATGAGTTTCATAAAATAGTGGTCTGTAGTACGGACCCAGCACTGCCGACTGGTTCCGTTAAATAGCAATGTTGGGAAAGTCGCATTTAAGCACTTTGATTGGTTATTTGCTTTAACTGAAAGTTTGAATGACGTCACAATTAAGTAAGCGTTCAAGTGTACTACAGACCACTAAGTAAGTAAGTGTTGTCTATTTTTAGAATGGGGATTTCGCTTCAAGTTTACCTCTCTAATTCAACTATCGATTTTGTCACATGTTGGTGGATTTGACATACCAAACCATTCGGATTTTATTTATCAATATTAATGAGATGTTGTTTTTTTTTTATCCATTTTGATAATTACTTTTTAAGACATCTATAACGTTTTTCGCACGGATATACATCTTTAATGTTGAATCAATAGTGTTATGTATTTATCAAGTATTGCTTTACAGCCCCCTTAGTGCTGTCAGCGTATTATATTTATTGTTACTATATTACATTTTAATAGCGTTATTAGTTTAAAATAACCATTAATGATGCAGCTTACCACAATATGGAATATAGCTATAATTTATAACGTGTGCTGTTGTCTGATTCTTAGAAAGATGATAAAATAAGTATCATTTCATATTGTACTTGTTTAACAGGGATTTTATACCAATTCATACATATTCCATGACAGGTAGACATCCAACTGTAATTATGGAGTGGACAGAAGACTGAGTCGGAAAATCGTCCCTGGTTACTAGCTGGAATCTCACATAAAGTCTGATGACCGAACTGGACTCGAACCCGCGACACGAAAGAATTTTATTAATGCAACTAGCTATATATAAAGATGGCACTGGCAGGTGTTCTACTCAGAGTCATTTCAATCGCTTCATCTTCTACCAATAAATTGTGTGTATTTAGTGGCAATAGATACCACTATGAATGTAATTCTGGTCTTGGTAAGTGTAACTATCATGATATGCCTTTATGGGCTGTCAAGGTGGAATACTATAAAATATATAAAGGTATCCCCATATCTCACTGCCATATACTTGTGCTAATTATTGGTTAATCTGTTCATGTGGATATGCCTGTATAGGCTGTCGCGGTGGAATAATATGATATATATAAAGGTACCCCATACCTCGCTGCCATATACTTGTGTTGATTATTGGTAAATCTGTTCATGTGGATATGCCTGTATGGGCTGTCACGGTAGAATACTATAAAATATATAAAGGTATCCCCATATCTCACTGCCATAAACTTGTGTTAATTATTGGTTAATCTGGTCATGTGGATATGCCTGTATGGGTTGTGACGGTGGAATACTATAAATCAAAGTACTTCAAGTACTGACACCTAGACAAACAATGGTTACGTAGAAGAAGAAATCAAATGATACTATTATATAAGCATATTTATGAAAAGTTTCGCGGAATTAAGTGCCATATAATGTACATGTACTTCATCTCGTTGTATTGACATTTAAGGAAATAAAGATGGTTTTCCATCATCACGTGCAACCTTTTCATACGCCTGTATTTTGAAGCACTGGAAGTTGCTTTCATTATTATAGATTTTGAATAAATGGTTCCCTCACACAGCTAACATTATGGTTTATGGTGTCCATTCATTTGTGGCTGAGTTACAGTGCCGTTTCATTATTTTATATCGAAATGCTGACAAATAATGAAATACTATCTTAATATGAAAACCACTAAGGGTTTCTCATTACTATAAAATGCTTGTTTGGTATTTTTAATAAAATGCTTATGACTAAATTGTTCCACCGCGCTGTCAAACATTGGGATATGACAGTACGCCATCCCAGCGTGTATCGAACGAGCAAATCTGCGGAATATTTGTTGTAGCTGAAAACATTGATGTGATGAGGTAACGTAAAATTTTACTGTCTGAAGTATGTAAATCGTATTTCTAATGAAGAATCTAAACCGCTTAAAGACTACATACATAAATTAGTTATTTCTTGCAATACATATTTATTGCACAGTGCGAGGAAACTCGTTATTATATACGTAGCACTCCAACTTCGTTTTGTTTTTGTGGGGGATAGGGGTGTGGGGGTGTTGGTCGTGGGTGGATTTCACTAGCAATACCATATATTTTTTTCTTACAGCACTCCATAATCGACCCTCCTATCAAAAATAAATCGGGTTCCAACAAATAAAAATGAATTGCAAATAATTGTCATAAGCATTATATCTTTGCTGATGTCTTGACACCGTTCTTTGTTATCGTCAATATTTATTCATATTTCAACTAGGAGATTGAACTTTTAAAAAAACATGTATTGTACAACTTACTTACACAATTGTAGACATGACAAGGTACTTATCGACATAATTAATGGCAGCACAGAAAATAACCAAATATAGTTACATTAATAATGCTTATACAAGCGACGTCCAACATATAAATATAGAAATGAGAGTAATACTGACATTGATGAATGAATAGGTGAATGATGTTTTACGGCACGTCGGTACATAGAAAGGTCATTTTGTGCGCGCAACTAGGTTAATGCAGTATTCTATCCCGTCCGTTCTGTTCCGTTCATGTCGGATCTGTAATATACTTTAACGATATTCAGAATACATATATTCATGAGATTAATTAAGACATTATAATATACTGCGGCGCTCTGCTCGTTCGGTTCAGTTTGGCTCACGTGTGATCTACCGCGGGATTTTTAAGGATGCTTTATAAGTCAAACCTATATTTTCTCGTTCTGTTCAAATATATGTGTCAGCAACAGATGTAATAACAGCAAGAGAATGTTGCGTTTAATCAATTTTCTGTTTGGTTTTAAATGACAGAGATAAACATTGTATTCCCTGAGCGGACACGATTTGATACAACATTGTTTCTCAATGTGTCCCTACAGAACTAACTGATTCCATTTGTCTAATGGTCACCAGACGGGGAAACATTATCAGGATTTTATCAGGATAAACATCAAGTACTGATGGTGTATATTACTCTATACCATCTGTCAATTAAGTATCCGTACGGCGAGAAGTTGTAATAAAAAAAACAATAATAATACAGCGCCTCTAAATGTCTCTATTTCTAAATTGATCTGTCGCATAGTGAAACACTTCTTTGAACAGCTCAATTGTTCAAGATACTTTATTAAAATAGGCTATATCTTTCTACCTGCAATGGAGAATGGGTGTAACAATATGCATTGTACAGAACCATATTTATTGGATTCAAACGGGAATGTAACTATTGATAGATACTCTGCTTATGTTTCTTGTTATATTTCTGTGGTGGTATTCACCAACCGTTCTTAAGAAATACTTAGAATTGAACTCAAGAATGAATTTTGAAAAACAAATTTAGAGACCTGTTATTCATACCAAAACTTGCAAGCAGATAGGGACACCTAATACATAGACAAAACAACTCTCATAATTATTATGTGTGCCCATGGTAAGCTAGATTTCTATGGTTGAAATTTGGATTTTCAAGCTCAAGTCTAAGAACATTTTTAAGAATAGTTGGTGAATACGACCCCAGAATTGTTCTATGTTTCGAAATCAAAATATTACATTAAAACTACGATATCATAAAGCAAACGCAACTAAGAGCGCATTAAAGCATCATAAAGGAGACGGTTTTGTGGATAATGTAATCATTTTTTGTTGCTATACAGTATCATTTGTAAATTTAATTTTAGCGATTTGTACGCAAATTAATTATATAATACATTCTTTTATGTTTATGTTTAATAAACGGCTCTGTTGAATTTCTTTGAAATGGTGCTACCGAATGTGGCTTAAATCACTTTGTCACACTCGTATGCTAATGGCTTTTGTTTCATACCACATGCCATTTTGAAAAAAATGATGCCGTATTACAATGCGCCTGAATGTTATCTCGACCATAGAGTTAGTTATTGATCTTGGGATGTCGCTAATTTATAATTTTCTCTCTGACAATCACATTCGTACTTCTCTAAATACATGTCGAAATATATCTTGGCTGTTCTTACTTTAAATTGTAAGAAAATGCTTATACAGGAAAATATCTGCACTACAGTAAAACTAATTAGAGCAACGTGATAAATCTACACTCCAAAGAACAATTCAGTTGTGTTATTACTTTCTTGATAAGTGTCTTCAATAGCTCCATTATGTAATATGAGGTATTTCGTTAACTTTCAAAATTCGACTATTTTATGTAACAAAGTTGGTTAGATAAACTTTACGAATTATAAACAAGGATTCTCCATTTTGTATCGTGACCTTTGTATCAGCTGGCAGTATGCACGGGAGATTTGTTTAAAACCTTTTTTTTATTTATTTATTTCATATTTATTAAAACTCGTTTTCAGTCGATATGTTGCCCTTTGCATTGCTTAACATGTCAGAAACACTATAAATATATTGTTTTAGTATATATACAAGCATTAAAACATTTTGTTGTTTTTGTATATAAACAAGCATTAAAACATTTTGTTTTTTTAGTTTATGTACAAGCGTATCAAACCTGTTATTGTTTTAGTATAGGAACAAGCGTATAAAACATGTTGCTGTTTTATCATAGGTACAAGCGTATCAAACATGTTGCTGTTTTAGTATAGGTTCAAGCGTATCAAACATGTTGTTGTTTTAGTATAGGTTCAAATGTATCAAACATGTTGTTGTTTTAGTATATGTACAAGCGCATCAAATATGTTGTTGTTTTAGTATAGGTACAAGCGCATCAAACATGTTGCTGTTTTAGTATATGTACAAGCGCATCAAATATGTTGTTGTTTTAGTATATGTACAAGCGCATCAAATATGTTGTTGTTTTAGTATAGGTACAAGCGTATCAAACATGTTGCTGTTTAAGTATAGGTTCAAGCGTATCAACCATGTTGTTGTTTTAGTATAGGTTCAAACGTATCAAACATGTTGTTGTTTTAGAGTATAGGTATCAGCGCATCAAACATGTTGTTGTTATAGTATAGGCACACGCGCATCAAACGTGTTGTTGTTTTAGTGTATTTACAAATATATCAAACATGTTGTTGTTTTAGTTTATGTACAAGCGCATCACATATGTTTATGTATTAGTATAGGTATAAGCGCATCAAACATGTTGTTGTTATAGTATAGGTATCAGCGCATTAAACATGTTGTTGTTATAGTATAAGTATAAGCGTATCAAACATGTTGTTGTTAAAGTAAAGGTATAAGCGCATTAAACATGTTGTTGTTGAAGTATAGGTATAAGCGCATCAAACATGTTGTTGTTATAGTATAGGTGCAAGCGCATCAAACATGTTGATGTTACAGTATAGGTATAAGCGCATCAAACATATTGTTGTTATAGTTTAGGTGCAAGCGCATCAAACATGTTGTTGTTTTAGTATAGGTATAAGCGTATAAAACATATTGCTGTTTTACTACATGTACAAGCGTATCAAACATGTTGTTGTTTTAGTATATGTACAAGCACATCAAACATGTTGTTGTTTTAGTATATGTACAAGAACATCAAACATGTTGTTGTTATAGTATAGGTATAAGCGCATAAAACATGTTTGTTGTTATAATATAGGTATAAGAGCATCACACATGTTGTTGTATTAGTAAAGGTACAAGCGTATTAAACATGTTGTTGTTTTAGTATAGGTATAAGCGTATCAAAAATGTTGTTGTTTTAGTATAGGTATAAGCGTATCAAACACGCTGTTGTTTTAGTATAGGTATAAGCATATCAAACATGTTATTTTAGTAAAGAAATAAGCGTATAAAACATGTTATGTACACGCGCATCAAATATGTTGATGTTTTAGTATAGGTATAAACGTATCAAACATGTTGTTGTTTTAGTATAGGTATAAGCGTATCAAACATGTTTTTGTTTTAGTATAGGTACAAGCGTATCAAACATGTTATTTTAATACAGGAACAAGCGTAAAAAAACATGTTGTTGTTTTAGTATAGGTATAAGCGCATAAAACATGTTGTTGTTTTAGTATAGGTGCAAGCGCATCAAACCTGTTGTTGTTATATTATAGGTATAAGTGCATTAAACATGATGTTGTTATATTATAAGTATAAGCGCATAAAACATGTTTGTTGTTATAGTATATGTACAAGCGCTTTAAACATGTTGATGTTATAGTAACGGTATAAGCGCATTAAACATGTTGTTGTCATAGTATAGGTATAAGCGCATTAATCATGTTGTTGTTTTAATATAGGTATAAGCGCATTAATCATGTTGTTGTTTTAATATAGGTTTTAAGCGCATTAAACATGTTGTTGTTATAGTAAAGGTATAAGCGCATAAAACATGTTGTTGTTTTAGTATAGGTGCAAGCGCATCAAACCTGTTGTTGTTATATTATAGGTATAAGTGCATTAAACATGATGTTGTTATATTATAGGTATAAGCGCATAAAACATGTTTGTTGTTATAGTATATGTACAAGCGCTTTAAACATGTTGTTGTTTTAGTATAGGTATAAGCGCATCAAACATGTTGTTGTTTTAGTATAGGTTTACTCGCATTAAACATGTTGTTGTTATGGTAACGGTATAAGCGCATTAAACATGTTGTTGTTATAGTATAAATATAAGCGCATTAATCATGTTGTTGTTTTAATATAGGTATTAGCGCATTAATCATGTTGTTGTTTTAATATTGGTTTTAAGCGCATTAAACATGTTGTTGTTATATTATAAGTATAACCGCATCAAACATGTTGTTGTTATAGAATAGAAATACGCGCATTACACATGTTGTTGTTATAGTATAGATATAAGTGCATCAAACATGGTGTTGTTATAGTATAGTTGTAAGCGCATAAAAATGTTGTTGTTATAGTATAGGTATAAGTGTATCACACATGTTGTTGTGATAGTATAGGTTTTAAGCGCATTAAACATGTTGTTATAGTATAGATATAAGCGCATCAAACATGTTATTGTTATAGTATAGGTATCAGCGCATCAAACATATTGTTGTTATAGAATATAAATCAGTGCATTACACATGTTGTTGTTATACTATAGACAAAGTGCATAAAACATGTTGTTGTTATAGTATAGGTATAAGCGCATTAAACATGTTGTTATTTTAGTATAGGTATAAGTGCATTCCACATGTTGTTGTTATAGTATAGGTATAAGCGCATCAAACATGTTGTTGTTATAGTATAGGTATAAGCACATCATTCATGTTGTTGTTATAGTATAGCTGCAAGCGCATCAAACATGTTGTTGTTACAGTATAGGTATAAGCACATTCAACATGTTGTTGTTATAGTATAGGTGCAAGCGCATCGAACATGTTATTGTTATAGTATAGATATAAGCCCAGTAAACATGTTGTTGTTATAGTATAGGTATAAGCGCATCAAACATGTTGTTGTATAGTATAGGTACAAGCGCATCTAACATGTTGTTGTTATAGTATAGGTGCAAGCGCATCAAACATGTTGTTGTTATAGTATAGGTACAAGCGCATCAAACATATTATTGTTTTAGTAAAGGTATAAGCGCATTTAACAAGTTGCTTTTTTAGTATAGGTATAAACGCATTAAACATGTTGTTGTTGTTATAGTATAGGTATAAACGCATCAAACATGTTGTTGTTATAGTACTTGTACAAGCGCATCAAACATGTTGTAGTTATAGTATAGGTGCAAATGCATCAAACATGTTGTTGTTATAGTATAGGTGCAAGCGCATCAAACATGTTATTGTTATAGTATAGGTATAACCGCATCAAACATGTTGTTGTTTTAGTATAGGTACCAGCGCATCAAACATGTTCCTGTTATAGTATAGGTATAAGCGCATCAAACAATTTGTTGTTATTGTATATGTGCAAGCGCATCAAACATGTACTTGTTATAGTATAGGTATAAGCGCATCAAATATTTTGTTGTTTTAGTATAGGTATAAGCGCATCAAACATGTTATTGTTGAGGTATAGGTATAAGCGCATCAAACATGTTATTGTTTTAGTATAGGTACAACCGCATCAAACATGTTCTTGTTATAGTATAGACATAAGCGCAGTAAACATGTTGTTGTTATAGTTATAAGCACATTACACATATTGTTGTGATAGTATAGGTATAAGCGCATCAAACATGTTGTTGTTATAGTATAGTTATAAGCGCATTACACATATTGTTGTTATAGTATAGGTATCAGTGCATTAAAAATGTTGTTGTAATAGTATAGGTATAGGCGTATTAAACAAGTTGCTGTTTTAGTATAGGTGTAAGCGCATTAAACAACTTGTTGTTATAGTATAGGTATAAACGCATCAAATATGTTATTATTGTTGTATAAGTATAAGCGCATCAAAAATGTTGTTGTTATAGTATAGGTATAAGCGCATTAAACATGTTGTTGTAATAGTATAGGTATGAGCACATCAAACATGTAGTTGCTATAGTATAGGTATAAGAGCATCAAATATGTTGTTGTTATAGTATAGGTATAAGTGCATCAAACAAGTTATTGTTATAGTATAGGTGCAAGCGCATCAAACATGTTGTTGTTATAGTATAGGTATAAGCGCATCAAATATGTTGTTGTTATAGTATAGGTATAAGCGCATCAAATATGTTATTGTTATAGTATAGGTACAAGCGCATCAAACAATTTGTTGTTATAGTATAGGTGCAAGCGCATCAAACATGTACTTGTTATAGTATATGTACAAGCGCATCAAACATGTTGTTGTTATAGTATAGGTATAAGCGCATCAAACATGTTATTGTTGTAGTATAGGTATAAGCGCATCAAACATGTTATTGTTTTAGTATAGGTACAACCGCATCAAACATGTTCTTGTTATAGTATAGGTATAAGCGCAGTAAACATGTTGTTGTTATAGTTATAAGCACATTACACATATTGTTGTGATAGTATAGGTATAAGCGCATCAAACATGTTGTTGTTATAGTATAGGTATAAGCGCATTAAACATGTTGTTGTTATAGTATAGGTATGAGCACATCAAACATGTTGTTGTTACAGTATAGGTATAAGCGCATCAAACATGTTATTGTTTTAGTATAGGTACAACCGCATCAAACATGTTCTTGTTATAGTATAGGTATAAGCGCAGTAAAAATGCTGTTGTTATAGTTATAAGCACATTACACATATTGTTGTGATAGTATAGGTATAAGCGCATCAAACATGTTGTTGTTATAGTATAGGTATAAGCCCATTACACATATTGTTGTTATAGTATAGGTATCTGTGCATTAAAAATGTTGTTGTAATAGTATAGGTATAAGCGTATTAAACAAGTTGCTGTTTTAGTATAGGTATAAGCGCATTAAACATGTTGTTGTTATAGTATAGGTATAAGCACATCAAACATGTTGTTGTTATAGTATAGGTAAAAGCGCACCAAACATGTTATTGTTTTAGTATAGGTACAACCGCATCAAACATGTTCTTGTTATAGTATAGGTATAAGCGCAGTAAACATGTTGTTGTTATAGTTATAAGCACATTACACATATTGTTGTGATAGTATAGGTATAAGCGCATCAAACATGTTGTTGTTATAGTATAGGTATAAGCGCATTACACATATTGTTGTTATAGTATAGGTATCAGTGCATTAAAAATGTTGTTGTAATAGTATAGGTATAAGCGTATTAAACAAGTTGTTGTTATAGTATAGGTAAAAACGCATCAAATATGTTATTATTATTGTATAGGTATAAGCGCATCAAACATGTTGTTATAGTATAGGTACAAGCGTATCAAACATGTTGTTGTTATAGTATAGGTATGAGCACATCAAACATGTTGTTGTTATAGTATAGGTATAAGCGCATTAAACATGTTGTTGCTTTAGTTAAGGTATAAGCGCATTACACATGTTGTTGTTATAGTATAGGTATAAGCGCATCAAACATGTTGTTGTTATAGTATAGGTATAAGTGCATTAAAATTGTTGTTGTTATAGTATAGGTATCATTGCATTAAACAAGTTGTTGTTTTAGTATAGGTATAAGCACATTACACATGTTGTTGTTATAGTATAGGTATAAGTGCATCAAACATGTGGTTGTTATAGTATAGGTATAAGTGCATTAAACATGTTGTTGTTATAGTATAGGTATGAGCACATTAAACATGTTGTTGTTATAGTATAGGTATAAGCGCATTAAACATGTTGTTGTTTTAGTTTAGGTATCATTGCATTAAACAAGTTGTTGTTTTAGTATAGGTATAAGCGCATTACACATGTTGTTGTTATAGTATAGGTATAAGCGCATCAAACATGTTGTTGTTTTAGTATAGGTATAGGCGCATTACACATGTTGTTGTTATAGTATAGGTATAAGCTCATTCAACCTGTTGTTGTTTTAATATAGGTATAAGTGCATTAAACATGTTGTTGTTATAGTATAGGTATAAGTGCATTAAACATGTTGTTGTTTTAGTATAGGTATAAGCACATTACACATGTTGTTGTTATAGTATAGGTAAAAGTGCATCAAACATTTGTTGTTATAGTATATATATATAAGTGCATTAAACATGTTGTTGTTTTAGTATAGGTATAAGTGCATAAAACCTGTTGTTGTTTTAGTATAGGTATAAGTGCATTAAACATGTTGTTGTTATAGTATAGGTATAAGTGCATTAAACATGTTGTTGTTTTAGTATAGGTATAAGGGCATTACACATGTTGTTGTTATAGTATAGGTATAAGTGCATTAAACATGTTGTTGTTTTAGTATAGGTATAAGCACATTACACATATTGTTGTTATAGTATAGGTATAAGTGCATCAAACATTTTGTTGTTATAGTATATATATATCAGTGCATTAAACATGTTGTTGTTATAGTATAGGTCTAAGTGCATTTAACCTGTTGTTGTTTTAGTATAGGTATAAGTGCATTAAACATGTTGTTGTTATAGTATAGGTATAAGTGCATTAAACATGTTGTTGTTTTAGTATAGGTATAAGGGCATTACACATGTTGTTGTTATAGTATAGGTATAAGTGCATTAAACATGTTGTTGTTTTAGTATATGTACAAGCACATTAAACATGTTGTTGTTTTAGTATAGGTATAAGCGCATTACACATGTTGTTGTTAAGTATAGGTATAAGTGCATCAAACATTTTGTTGTTATAGTATATATATATAAGTGTATTAAACATGTTGTTGTTTTAGTATAGGTATAAGTGCATTAAATCTTTTGTTCTCTTAGTATAGGTATAAGTGCATAAAACATGTTGTTGTTTTAGTATAGGTATCAGCGCATTACACATGTTGTTGTTATAGTATAGGTATAAGTGCATTAAACATGTTGTTGTTTTAGTATATGTATAAGCACATTAAACATGTTGTTGTTTTAGTATAGGTATAAGCGCATTAAACGTGTTGTTGTTATAGTATATGTATAAGTGCATTAAACATGTTGTTGATTTAGTGTAGGTATAAGTGCATCAAACATGTTGTTGTTTTAGTATAGGTATAAGTGCATTAAACATGTTGTTGTTTTAGTATAGGTATAAGCGCATCAAACATGTTCTTGTTATAGTATAGGTATAAGCGCATCAAACAATTTGTTGTTGAAGTAGAGGTGCAAGCGCATCAAACATGTAGTTGTTATTGTATTGGTATAAGCGCATCAAATATGTTGTTGTTATAGTATAGGTATAAGCGCATCAAACATGTTATTGTTATAGTATAGGTGCAAGCGCATCAAAGATGTTGTTGTTATAGTATAGGTGGAAGCGCATCAAACATGTAGTTGTTATAGTATATGTACAAGCGCATCAAACATGTTGTTGTTATAATATAGGTATAAGCGCATCAAACATGTTATTGTTATAGTATAGGTACAAGCGCATCAAACATGTTATTGTTATAGTATAGGTATAAGCGCAGTAAACATGTTGTTGTGATAGTATAGGTATAAGCGCCTCAAACATGTTGTTGTTATAGTAAAAAATAACCGCATCAAATATGTTGTTGTTATAGTACAGGTGAGAGCGCATCAAACATGTTATTGTTATAGTATAGGTACAAGTGCATCAAACATGTTGTAGTTATAGTATAGGTATAATTGCATCAAATATGTTGTTGTTATAGTATAGGTGAGAGCGCATCAAACATGTTATTGTGTATTATAGGTATAAGCGCATCAAACAATTTGTTGTTATAGTATAGGTGCAAGAGCAACAAAAATGTTGTTGTTATAGTATAGGTACAAGCGCATCAAAACATGTTGTTGTTATAGTATAGGTTTAAGTGCATTACACATGTTGTTGTTATAGTATAGGTATAAGCGCACCAAACATGTTGTTGTTATAGTATAGGTATAAGCGCATCAAACATGTTATTGTTATAGTATAGGTGCAAGCGCATCAAACATGTTGTTGTTATAGTATAGCTACAAGCGCATCAAACATGTTATTGTTATAGAATAGGTATAAGCGCAGTAAACATGTTGTTGTTATAGTATAGGTACAAGAGCATCAAACATGTTGTATTTATAGTATAGGTATAACTGCATCAAATATGTTGTTGTTATAGTATAGGTGAGAGAGCATCAAACATGTTATTGTTAAGTATAGGTATAAGCGCAGTAAACATGTTGTTGTTATAGTATAGGTATAAGCGCAGTAAATATGTTGTTGTTATAGTATAGGTACAAGCGTATCAAACATGTTGTTGTTATAGTATAGGTTTAAGTGCATTACACATGTTGTTGTTATAGTATAGGTATAAGTGCATCAAACATGTTGTAGTTATAGTATAAGTATAAGTGCATTAAACATGTTGTTGTTTTAGTATAGGTACAAGTGCATCAAACATGTTGTTGTTATAGTATAGGTATAAGCGCATGAAACAATTTGTTGTTATAGTATATGTACAAGCGCATCAAACATGTTGTTGTAATAGTATAGGTATAAGCGCATCAAACATGTTATTGTTATAGTATAGGTTCAAGCGCATCAAACATGTTGTTGTTATAGTATAGGTATAAGTGCATCAAACATTTAGTTGTTATAGTATATATATAAGTGCATTTAACATGTTGTTGTTTTAGTATAGATACAAGTGCATCAAACATGTTGTTGTTATAGTATAGGTATAAGCGCATGAAACAATTTGTTGTTATTGTATATGTACAAGCGCATCAAACATGTTGTTGTAATAGTATAGGTATAAGCGCATTAAAAAAGTTGTTGATATAGTATAGGTTCAAGCGCATCAAACATGTCGTTGTTATAGTATAGGTATAAGAGCATAAAACATGTTGTGGTTATAGTATATGTACAAGGGCATCAAACTTGTTATTGTTATAGTATATGTATAAGCGCAGAAAACATGTTGTTGTTATTGTATAGGTATCAGCTCATCAAACATGTTGTTGTTATAGTAAAGGTGCAAGCGCATCAAACAAGTTGTTGTTAAAGTATAGGTATATGATTCAAGCGCATCAAACATGTCGTTGTTATAGTATAGGTATAAGAGCATAAAACATGTTGTTGTTATAGTATATGTGCAAGGGCATCAAACTTGTTATTGTTATAGTATATGTATAAGCGCAGAAAACATGTTGTTGTTATTGTATAGGTATCAGCTCATCAAACATGTTGTTGTTATAGTAAAGGTGCAAGCGCATCAAACAAGTTGTTGTTAAAGTATAGGTATATGATTCAAGCGCATCAAACATGTCGTTGTTATAGTATAGGTATAACTGCATCAAACATGTTGTTGTTATAGTATAGGTATAGGCGCATTAAACATGTTGTTGTTATATTATAGGTGCAAGTACATCAAACATGTTATTGTTTTAGTAAAGGTATAAGCGCATTAAACAAGTTGCTTTTTAGTATAGGTATAAACGCATTAAACATGTTGTTGTTATAGTATAGGTATAAGCGCATCAAACATGTTGTTGTTATAATATATGTACAAGCGCATCAAACATGTTATTGTTACAGTATAGGTATAAGTGCAGTAATCATGTTGTTGTTATAGTACAGGTATAAGGATATCAAACATGTTGTTGTTATAGTATAGGTGCAAGCGCATCAAACAAGTTGTTCTTATAGTATAGGTGCAAGCGCATCAAACAAGTTGTTGTTATAGTATATGTGCAAACGCATCAAACATGTTGTTGTTATATTATAGGTGCAAGCGCATCAAATAAGTTGTTGTTATAGTATAGGTGCAAGCGCATCAAACAAGTTGTTGTTATAGTATAGGTGCAAGCGCATCAAACATGTTGTAGTTATAGTATAGATACAAGCGCATCAAACATGTTGTAGTTATAGTATAGGTACAAGCGCATCAAACATGTTGTTGTTATAGTATAGGTGCAAGCGCATCAAACAATTTGTTGTTATAGTATAGGTATAAGCGCATCAAATATGTTGTTGTTATAGTATAGGTGAAAGCGCATCAAACATGTTATTGTTTAATATAGGTATAAGCGCATCAAACAATTTGTTGTTATAGTATAGGTGCAATTGCATCAAACATGTTGTTGTTATAGTATAGGTATAAGCGTATCAAATATGTTGTTGTTATAGTATAGGTATAAGTGCATTAAACATGTTGTTGTTATAGTATAGGTGCAAGCGCATCAAACATATTGTTGTTATAGTATAGGTATAAGCGCATCAAACATGTTGTTGTTATAGTATAGGATAGAGCCAATCAAACATGTTATTGTTTAGTATAGGTATAAGCGCATCAAACATGTTGTTGTAGTAGTTTAGGTATAAGCGCATTAAACATGTTGTTGTTATATTATAGGTGCAAGCGCATCAAACATGTTATTGTTTTAGTATAAGTATAAGCGCATTAAACAAGTTGCTTTTTTAGTATGGATATAAACGCATTAAACATGTTGTTGTTGTTATAGTATAAGTATAAACGCATCAAACATGTTGTTGTTAGAGAATATGTACAAGCGCATCAAACATGTTGTTGTTTTAGTATAGGTATAAGCGCATCGAACATGTTATAGTTATAGTAAAGGTATAAGCGCATCGAACATGTTGTTGTTATAATATAGGTATAAGGGCATCAAACATGTTGTTGTTATAGTATAGGTATAAGCGCATCAAACATGTTGTTGTTATAGTATAGGTATTAGCGCATCAAACATGTTGTTGTTATAATATAGGTATAAGCGCATTTAACATGTTGTTGTTAGAGTATAGGTATAAGCGCATCAAACATGTTGTTGTTATAGTATAGGTATAAGCGCATTTAACAAGTTGTTGTTAGAGTATAGGTATCAGCGCATCAAACATGGTGTTGTTAGAGTATATGTATAAGTGCATTAAACATGTTGTTGTTATAGTATAGGTAAAAGCGCATTCAACAAGTTGTTGTTAGAGTATAGGTATCAGCGCATCAAACATGTTGTTGTTAGAGTATAGATATAAGCGCATTTAACAAGTTGTTGTTAGATATAGGTATCAGCGCATCAAACATGTTGTTGTAAGAGTATTGGTATCAGCGCATCAAACATGTTGTTGTTAGAGTATAGGTATAAGCGCATTTAACATGTTGTTGTTATAGTATAGGTATAAGCGCATTAAACAAGTTGTTGTTAGAGTATAGGTATCAGCGCATCAAACATGTTGTTGTTAGAGTATAGGTATAAGCGCATTTAACAAGTTGTTGTTAGAGTATAGGTATCAGCGTATCAAACATGTTGTTGTTAGAGTATAGGTATAAGCGCATTAAACATGTTTTTGTTATAGTATAGGTATCAGCGCATTTAACAAGTTGTTGTTAGAGTATAGGTATCAGCGCATCAAACATGTTGTTGTTAGAGTATAGGTATCAGCGCATCAAACATGTTGTTGTTAGAGTATAAGTATCAGCGCATCAAACATGTTGTTGTTATAGTATAGGTATCAGCGCATCAAACATGTTGTTGTTAGAGTATAGGTATCAGCGCATCAAATATGTTGTTGTTAGAGCATAGGTATCAGCGCATCAAACATGTTGTTGTTAGAGTATAGATATCAGCGCATCAAACTTGTTGTTGTTAGAGTATAGGTATCAGCGCATCAAACATGTTGTTGTTTTAGTATAGGTATAAGTGCATTTTACATGTTGTTGTTATAGTATAGGTATAAGCGCATTTAACAGGTTGTTGTTATAGTATAGGTATAAGCGCATTTATTATGTTGTTGTTAGAGTATAAGTATCATCGCATCAAACATGTTGTTGTTAGAGTATAGGTATCAGCGCATCAAACTTGTTGTTGTTAGAGTATAGGTATAAGCGTATCAAATATGTTGTTGTTTTAGTATAGGTATAAGCGCATCAAACATGTTGTTGTTATAGTATAGGTATACGTGCATCAAACATGTTGTTGTTTTATTATAGGCATAAGTGCTTAAAACAAGTTGTTGTTAGAGTATAGGTATCAGCGCATCAAATATGTTGTTGTTATAGTATAGGTGGAAGAACATCAAACAATTTGTTGTTATAGTATAGGTATAAGCGCATCAAATATGTTGTTGTTATAGTATAGGTGAGAGCGCATCAAACAATTTGTTGTTATAGTATAGGTGCAAGCGCATCAAACATGTTGTTGTTATAGTATAGGTATAAGCGTGTCAAATATGTTGTTGTTATAGTATAGGTATAAGCGCATTAAACATGTTGTTGTAATAGTATAGGTGCAAGCGCATCAAACATGTTGTTGTTTTAGTATAGGTATAAGCGTATCAAACATGTTGTTGTTATAGTATAGTTGAGAGCCCATCAAACATGTTATTGTTTAGTATAGGTATAAGCGCATTAAACATGTTGTTGTAATAGTATAGGTATAACCGCATTAAACATGTTGTTGTTATACTATAGGTGCAAGCGCATCAAACATGTTATTATTTTTGTATAGGTATAAGCGCATTAAACAAGTCGCTTTTTTAGTATAGGTATAAACGCATTAAACATGTTGTTGTTGTGATAGTATAGGTATAAGTGCATTAAACATGTTGTTGTTATACTATAGGTGCAAGCGCATCAAACATGTTATTATTTTAGTATAGGTATAAGCGCATTAAACAAGTTGCTTTTTTAGTATAGGTATAAACGCATTAAACATGTTGTTGTTGCGATAGTATAGGTATAAACGCATCAAACATGTCGTTGTTAGAGTATATGTACAAGCGCATCGAACATGTTATAGTTATAGTAAAGGTATAAGCGCATCGAACATGTTGTTGTTATAGTAAAGGTATAAGCGCATCGAACATGTTGTTGTTATAGTATAGGTATAAGGGCATCAAACATGTTGTTGTTATAGTATAGGTATAAGCGCATCAAACATGTTGTTGTTATAGTATAGGTATTAGCGCATTAAACATGTTGTTGTTATAGTATAGGTATAAGCGCATTTAACATGTTGTTGTTATAGTATAGGTATAAGCGCATCAAACATGTTGTTGTTATACTATAGGTATAAGCGCATTTAACATGTTGTTGTTATAGTATAGGTATAAGCGCATTTAACAAGTTGTTGTTAGAGTATAGGTATTAGTGCATTGAACAAGTTGTTGTTATAGTATAAGTATCAGCGCATCAAACATGTTGTTGTTATAGTATAGGTATAAGTGCATCAAACATGTTGTTGTTAGAGTATATGTATCAGCGCATCAAACATGTTGTTGTTAGAGTATAGGTATTAGCGCATTAAACTTGTTGTTGTTATAGTATAGGTATAAGCGCATTTAACAAGTTGTTGTAAGAGTATAGGTATAAGCGCATCAAACATGTTGTTGTTAGAGTATAGGTATCAGCGCATCAAACTTGTTGTTTTTAGAGTATAGGTATCAGCGCATCAAACATGTTGTTGTTTTAGTATAGGTATAAGCACATCAAACATGTTGTTGTTATAGTATAGGTATAAGCGCATTTAACATGTTGTTGTTATAGTGTAGGTATAAGCGCATTTAACATGTTGTTGTTAGAGTATAGGTATCAGCGCATCAAACATGTTTTTGTTACAGTATAGGTATCAGCGCATCAAACATGTTGTTGTTTGATAATAGGTATCAGCGCATCAAACATGTTGTTGTTAGAGTATAGGTATCAGTGCATCAAATTTGTTGTTGTTAGAGTATAGGTATCAGCGCATCAAACATGTTGTTGTTAGAGTATAGGTATCAGCGCATCAAACTTGTTGTTGTTAGAGTATAGGTTTCAGCGCATCAAACATGTTGTTGTGAAAGTATAGGTATAAGCGCATTTAACATGTTGTTGTTATAGTATAGGTATCAGCGCATCAAACATGTTGTTGTTAGAGTATAGGTATCAGCGCATCAAACTTGTTGTTGTTAGAGTATAGGTATAAGCGTATCAAATATGTTGTTGTTTTAGTATAGGTATAAGGGCATCAAACATGTAGTTGTTATAGTATAGTTATAAGCGCATCAAACATGTTGTTGTTTTAGTATAGGTATAAGTGCATCAAACAAGTTGTTGTTAGAGTATAGGTATCAGCGCATCAAATATGTTGTTGTTATAGTATATGTACAAGCGAATCAAACAAGTTGTTGTTATTGTACAGGTATAAGCGCATCACACATGTTGTTGTTATAGCATAGGTATAAGCGCATCAAACATGTTGTTGTTAGAGTATAGGTATAAGCGTATCAAACATGTTGTTGTTTTAGTATAGGTATGAGTGCATTAAACATGTTGTTGTTTTAGTATAGTTATAAGCGCTTTAAACAAGTTGTTGTTTTAGTATAGGTATGAGTGCATTAAACATGTTGTTGTTTTAGTATAGGTATGAGCGCATTAAACATGTTCTTGTTTTAGTATAGGTATGAGTTCATTAAACAAGTTCTTTTTATAGTATAGGTATAAGCGCATTAAACAACTTGCTATTTTAGTATAAGTATAAACGCATCAAACATGTTGTTGTTATAGTATAGGTATAAGCGCATTAAACAAATTCCTTTTTAGTATAGGTATAAACGCATTAAACAAGTTGCTTTTTTAGTATAGGTATAAACGCATCAAACATATTGTTGTTATAGTATATGTATAAGCGTATCAAACATGTTTTTTTTAGTACAGGAACAAGCGTAAAAAACATGTTGTTGTTTAAGTATAGATATAAGCGTATCAAACATGTTGTTGTTTTAGTATAGGTATAAGCGTATCAAACATGTTATTGTTTTAGTATAGGTATAAGCGCATCGAACATGTTGTTGTTATAGTATAGGTATAAGAGCATCAAATATTTTGTTGTTTTAGTATAGGTATAATTGCATTAAACGTGTTGTTGTTTTAGTATATGTACAAGCACATTAAACATGTTGTTGTTTTAGTTTAGGTGTAAGTGCATTAAACAAGTTGTTGTTTTAGTATAGGTATAAACGCATTAAACATGTTGTTGTTTTAATATAGGTATAAGCGCATCAAACATGTTGTTGTTGTTATAGTATAGGTATAAGTGCATGAAAGATGTTGTTGTTATAGTATAGGTATAAGCGCATCAATTATGTTGATGTCATAGTATAGGTATAAGCGCATCAAAAATGTTGTTGTTATAGTAAGAGTATAAGTGCATTAAACATGTTATTTCTATATTATAGGTATAAGCGCATTAAACCTGTTGTTGTTATAGAATAGGTATAAGCGCATTAAACAAGTTGCTGTTTTAGTATAGGTATAAGCGCATTACACATGTTGTTGTTATAGTATAGGTATAAGTGCATCAAACATTTTGTTGTTATAGTATATGTACAAGCACATTAAACATATTGTTGTTTCAGTTTAGGTATAAGTGCATTAAACATGTTGTTGTTTTATTATAGGTATAAATGCATTAAACATGTTGTTTTTGTTATAGTATGGGTATAAGGTCATTAAACATTTTGTTGTTATAATATAGGTATAAGCGCCTCACACATGTCGTTGTTTTAGTATAGGTATAAGCGCATTGCACATATTGTTGTTATAGTATAGGTATAAGCGCATTGAACAAGCTGCTGTTTTAGTACAGGTATAAGCGCATTAAACATGTTGTTGTTATAGTATAGGTATAAGCGCATAAAACATGTTGTTGTTTTAGTATAGTTATAAGCACATTACACATCTTGTTGTTATAGTATAGGTATAAGCGCATCAAACATGTTGTTTTTATAGTAAAGGTATAAGCGCATTACACATATTGTTGTTGTAGTATAGGTATAAGCGCATTAAACAAGTTGCTGTTTAAGTATAGGTATAAGCGCATTAAACAAGTTGTTGTTATAGTATAGGTACAAGCGTATCAAACATGTTGTTGTTATTGTATAGGTATAAGTGCATTAAACATGTTGTCGTTTTAGTAAAGGTACAAGCGCATCAAACATCGTCTTGTTATAGTATAGGTTTAAGTGCATTAAACATGTTGTTGTTATAGTATAGGTACAAGCGCATTAAACATGTTGTTGTTAGAGTATAGGTATCAGCGCATCAAACTTGTTGTTGTTACAGTATAGGTATCAGTGCATCAAACATGTTGTTGTTTTAGTATAGGTATAAGCACATTAAACATGTTGTTGTTTTTGTATAGGTATAAGCGCATTTCACATATTGTTGTTATAGTATAGGTATAAGCACATCAAACATGTTGTTGTTTTAGTATAGGTATAAGCGCATCAAACATGTTGTTGTTTTAGTATAGGTATAAGCGCATTACACATATTGTTGTTATAGTATAGGTATAAGTGCATGAAACATGTTGCTGTTATAGTATAGGTGCAAGCACATCAAAATGTTGTTGTTATAGTATAGGTATAAGCGCATTACACATGTTGCTGTTATAGTATAGGTACAAGCGCATCAAACATGTTGTTGTTAGAGTATAGGTATCAGCGCATCAAACTTGTTGTCGTTATAGTATAGGTATAAGCGCATCAAACATGTTGTTGTTTTAGTATAGGTATAAGCGCATTACACATATTGATGTTATAGTATAGGTATAAGCACATCAAACATGTTGTTGTTTTAGTATAGGTATAAGCGCATTACACATGTTGTTGTTATAGTATAGGTGCAAGCACATCAAAATGTTGTTGTTATTGTATAGGTATAAGCGCATTAAACATGTTGTTGTTATAGTATAGGTGCAAGCGCATCAAACATGTTGCTGTTTTAGTATAGGTATAAGCACATCAAACATGTTGTTGTAATAGTATAGGTTTAAGTGCATTAAACATGTTGTTGTTATAGTATAGGTACAAGCGCATCAAACATGTTGTTGTTTTAGTATAGGTTTAAGCGCATTACACATTTTGTTGTTATAGTTTAGGTATAAGTGCATTAAACATGTTGTTGTTATAGTATAGGTATAATCGCATCAAACATTTTGTTGTTTTATTATATGTACAAGCGTTTCAAACATGTTGTTGTTTTAGTATAAGTACAAGCGTATCAAACATGTTGTTGTTTTAGTATAGGTTCAAGTGTATCAAACATGTTGTTGTTATTTTAGTATATTTACAAGCGTATAAAACATTTTGCTATTTACTACATGTACAAGCGTATCAAACATGTTGCTGTTTTAGAATAAGTTCAAGCGTATCAAATATGTTGTTGTTTTAACATATGTACAAGCGTATCAAATATGTTGTTGTTTTAGACTGTGTACAAGCGTATCAAACATGCTGTTGTTTTAGTACAGGTACAAGCATATCAAACATGTTGTTGTTTTAGGTCATTTAAGTACACGTACAAGCATACCAAACATGTTGTAGTTTTAGAATATGTACAAGCATACATGTATCAAACATTTTGTTGTTTTAGTATATATACAAGCATATCAAATATGTTTTTGATTCAGTAAATTACAAGCATACCAAACAAGTTGTCATTTTGGTATATATACAATCATATCAAACATCTTGTTGTTTTGGTATATGTACAAGCATATCAAACTTGTTGTTGTTTTTGTTATATGTACAAGCACACCAAACATGTTGTTGTTTTGTTCATGTACAAGCACACCAAACATGTTGTTGGTTTAGTATATGTAGTATATGTACATGTATACCGAACATGCTGTTGTTTTTGTATATATACAATCATATCAAACATGTTGTTGTTTTGGTATAGGTACAAGCACACCAAACGTGTTGTTGTTTTTGGTATATGTACAAGCAAACCAAACATGTTGTTGTTATAGTATATGAACAAGCACATCAGACATTGTGTTGTTTTATTATATGAACAAGCACACCAGACATGTTGTTGTTTTATTATATGTACAAGCACACCAGATATGATGTTGTTTTATTTGATGTACAAGCTCACCAGACATGTTTTTGTTTTAGTATATGTACAAGCACATCAAACATGTTGTTGTTTTAGTATATGTACAAGCACATCAAACGTGTTGTTGTTTTAGCATATGTACAAGCATATAAAACATGTTGTTTTAACATATATACACAAGCATATTAAACATATTGTTGTTTTAGTATATGTACAAGCATATAAAACATGTTGTTGTTTTAGAATATGTACAAATATATAAA
The DNA here is from genome assembly GCA_029582155.1 of Panopea generosa. Classification (NCBI taxonomy): domain Eukaryota; kingdom Metazoa; phylum Mollusca; class Bivalvia; order Adapedonta; family Hiatellidae; genus Panopea; species Panopea generosa. The sequence goes on from CM055906.1 coordinate 36,820,362, forward strand.
ACATGTTGTTTTAACATATATACAAGCATATCAAACGTGTTGTTGTTTTAGTATATATACAAGCGTATAAAACATTTTGTCTTAACATATATACAAGCATATCAAACGTGTTGTTGTTTTAGTATATGTACAAGCATATAAAACATGTTGTTGTTTAAGTATATGTATAAGCATATAAAACGTGTTGTTGTTTTAGTATATGTATAAGCATATAAAACATGTTGTTGTTTAAGTATATAAACAAGCATATCAAACATGTTGTTGTTTTCGTATATGTACAAGCATATAAAACTTGTTGTTGTTTTAGTATATGTACAAGCATATAAAACATATTGTTTTAACATATATACAAGCATATCAAACGTGTTGTTGTTTTAGTATATGTACAAGCATACAAAACATGTTGTTGTGTTAAGATATGTACAAGTATATAAAACATGTTGTTTTAACATGTATACACGCATATCAAACGTGTTGTTGTTTTATGATATGAACAAGCATAAAAAACATGTTGTTTTTATTATATATAAAAGCATATCAAACGTGTTGTTGTTTTAGTATATGTACAAACATATAAAACATGTTGTTTTAACATGTATACAAGCATATCAAACATGTTGTTGTTTTATACATGTTGTTGTTTTAGTATATATACAAGCATATCAAACATGTTGTTGTTTTAAGATATGTACAAGCATATAAAACATGTTGTTTTTATTATATATAAAAGCATATCAAACGTGTTGTTGTTTAAGTATATGTACAAGCATATAAAACATGTTGTTTTAACATGTATACAAGCATATCAAACATGTTGTTGTTTTATACATGTTGTTGTTTTAGTATATATACAAGCATATTAAACATTTTGTTGTTTTAGTATATGTACAAGCACATCAAACATGTTCTTGGTTTAGTATATGTACAAGCACACCAATCATGTTGTTGTTTTAGTATATGTACAAGCACATCAAACATGTTGTTGTTTTAGTAAGTGTACAAGTTTTAGTATATGTACAAGCATATAAAACATGTTGTTGTTTTAGTATATGTACAAGCATATAAAACATGTTGTTTTAACATATATACAAGCATATCAAACGTGTTGTTGTTTTTGTATATGTACAAGCATATAAAACATTTTGTTGTTTTAGGATATGTACAGGTATATAAATCATGTTGTTTTAACATATATAAAAGCATATCAAACATGTTGTTGTTTTAGTATATGTACAAGCATATAAAACATGTTGTTGTTTTAGGATATGTACAAGCATATAAATCATGTTGTCTTAACATATATACAAGCATATCAAACATGTGGTGGTTTTATACATGTTGTTGTTTTAGTATATATACAAACATATCAAACATTTTTCTGTTTTAGTTGATGTACACGCATATCAAACATTTCGTTGATTTACTTTTTATACAAGCATCTCAAACTTTTCGTTGCTTTAGTATATATGAGAGCATACAAAATATTGTGTTATATATACAAGCATTTCCCACATTTTGTTATTTTAGTATATGTTTGCCATGTGTTGTGTGATGTGTTTCTCACCAAAATAAATGTTGGGTACATCTGTTATCACGGTTTAAGCTCACACCTATTGATATGCTATTACAAAATAAAAGTGCAATAATATCTCTCCAAAAGTTTATAGAAAGTGTGCTTAAAACAAGGCAAATTCAAACACTTTTTTTCTTTTTGTCATTGCACTGATAAATGTTATAACTCATTATATTTTGTTCTTGTTGTTTATTAGATACTGTCATGTATGTTTCTTTATGTTTGTGTTGAAGTAATTCCAAAACTGTGACGTCATTCAAACTGAAGAAACTGACCAATCATCGTGAGCAAATGTGGCTTTTTAATGGAACAAAACCGCGAGAGCAGCCGGCTCCGTTTTACAGACTATGTCGCTAATAACAAGGGCCGCAATGGAAATAAGGTTGAGTCTGTTTTACATTTTTCTGTTATTCGTATTGGTTTTGTTTATTAAACGCACTTTGTATGTTTTTTTTAACCCTTTGCTTCATATTGACGCCTTTGGACACCTCTAAAATAGATGCCTTTGGACACCTAATATAGACGCCTTTGGACACCTAATGTAGAAGGCTTTTGAATTATTGTGTGAATTATGTTTATATTAACTGACAGAGTGGAAAACAGTGCAGGAAGTGTTCAGATTGCTCGTTACGAGCAATCTGAACTCTTCCTGCACTGTTTTCAAAGGCCTTCTGTGGTGTGTGTCGGAAAACGCGTATCTATTGAGTAAAGGGTTAAACAACTTTGCAATCCTAAGCATGGTAGAAGTCTTATCCTGTTTTCTGCGACATAATACTTCCGCAATTGTCGTTTCGCAACTTGATCAAGCTGTTAAACTGAGACATACCGGAGAATTGAACACAACATATTACTCAAAGTAAAATAGAGGAACACAGTCGAAGAAGTCCGAGTTCCGCTGAATGTCCGTTCAGTTGCGGAGCATTACAATTTATAAATACAGAACAGAACAGAACATTCTTTTATTTTGGCTTAAGCATTACAAAAGCTTTTCACCATAAATAACATATTCAAATACATAATCTAATACATAAGGCACATACAAAAATGCATATCAATATTAAATACAAACATTTTAAAAAAATATGGTAGTAATAGTAATAATTATGGTGGTAATAGTAATTATAGTGAGAGTGAATAATACATCAAATATATTTAAAGGTACTGACTTTACCCCTGATTATAATAATAGTAAAATATTCTAGTTTCGTAATATTTCCACGTGGCACAGGCAGATAAATTAATATTATGAGATATTAGCGTTGATCATTAATTGCCATTGTTGATTGGTCAGCTTTGCTTATAATTTGAAAAAGGGATTATCAAGAACTGCCTTCAGAGCCATCTATTTTGGTCTCAGATAAAAATAAATGTAGTAATTTAGCCATTAAGTCGATATCAAGATGGAATCAAATTGTCGATTTGTCATTATTTGGTCGTTTATAGTACTTAAATCTGCAGCAATGCGAGGTGAAACTACACTTAGTTGACAATTAACTGACATAGAAGACAAATAACGGAATCACAAATTGATTTAGAGTTAGTCTTGTATCTGTATACAATAACTATAAGTCGGTCAAGTTAGCAGAATGGCAGAACAGCAGAATATTTTGAATGGGATTTAACGCCATTAATAACACATTTCAGGTTATATATGGCATATCCAGTTTTACTGGTGGAGGAAAACCTCTGACTGAGTAGAACCACCGTCCTTCCGCAAGTAACTGGCAAAGTTTCTCACATAAAGTTTTTGAAGCAAGCGGGACTCGAGTCTACGACCTTAGCGGTGAGAGGTAAGTGATCTTGAGAATGCGCTTTAGACCACTTGGCAACGGAGGACCCGTTTATGTTTAATAAAACCTAAAGTACAATTTCACCATGTCTGTTTATATCCAACTCCAGAGAGTAATGTGAACATTTCCAAAACCAACTCTAACGTTAATATAATAGTTTCAGATAAGGTCAGACAAAAATATATGTGTATAGGGTTACCCGGACGACCCTAATACTAAGTCACGACCCTAACCATTTTATCCATCTTGAAATTTGTTTTTAATGTAAAAGTACGAAAAAAACAACAACTGCATAACGAATGTACTTAATGTGTCAAGAGAATTATAGTTGTATTGTCCTTTATTGGTTTAGTATTATAATTGCTTTTTTATAGAATAGAAAATCCATTTGCTCAGTATAATAGTTCATTGTTATGACATTTTCTCCATGAAAATGTTTTTAAAATTTTATTTAAAAAAATGCCTACCCACGTACCTACCCTACTATTTTGGCCAAGTAACCGGTAACACAGGTGTTTCTTCTGGCCTCATGTATATGAGATTCATTCTGGTAACTATAACTGTTTACACTTGTAAAACCTCCATTACGCATGCTGGATGTTGATGATCTGATCATCGATTAACCAATATTAAAGATGTTACAAATGGTACTTATACTAGCTCTAGCACATAACGACCTTATGTTGCTGTATTACCCTTAACTTTTTTCCCTTTGTTGTTATCGCTTCTACAAGATCATCGAGTACAGCTTCATATAACATAATTCATATATATTCTGAATGGAACAGCTAACCCGCGACCAGAAATTTTATGTTCATGTCATTTTATGTATTTTCTCAAAAAGTATCAAAGTGACTTCTTTGAAATTTGAACTTGAAATAGGCTATGAAAAATCAATACATGATTGTCGGTTAATGTCGTTTATAAATTTAATGCTACTCAATATACTAACAAAGATATTGGGAATAGGAAAGTGGCTGGTAAGCTGTTCCGTTCAGTATTTATATCTCAGTATTTTTTAGTTTTGATCTATAAACACATGCGTGCTTCTGAACTTGTACGATCTTGCAGGAGTTCCCTTTATGGACACTGCCTCATTTTAGCATTTGGCGACGGGAGGGAAGAGCGAGGTTGGATCTACAAATAACCCAGGTTTAAGATCCATAGTGACATTTTTTGAATGTTTATTTTACGATTGTTGGCCTGAGGCTGGACCGAAGTTGGATATACGGTTGCCGACCTAGGTTTTCACTGAATGTTAATATCTGTTTTGGACTATAAGTTTCAAGTCTTTCATAATAAAGATACTCCAGCATGTTGGACAGTTCGTCGCCATTGCCGTCGCATTTTTGTGTTCCAGATCAACTTTATAAACGATCATATCCACAACCACTGCTCGTTGCCGCCAGTGCATGACCTCGATCACTATCCGTTGTATCAATATCGCAACTCGCTGTCATGAAGAGCAACGCCTAAAAACAAAGCAAACGAGCGCTTTGTTAATTAATGTAAGCTCAATGTTGTTTATTGTGATCTCTGACAAACTCCATCTTCACCATAACAGTTTGTTTCATCACATGACTGACATAGATATATTACATGACAGCATTACATAATGGAATATATGAGTTATATATGCATTTTCTTTAACAGAACATGCTGTTGCTGAAATTGGAAATTTAATATATTAGATCATTTTAAAAATGTCCCAAGTGAATAACCCTCGGTATCTAATCGAGGTACAATGTAATTTATGACTCCCATTTGCGAATTCTTATACAGAATGCATTATATGCATACATCTTTAAGAACTTGCTAAATGCTTTTTGACACACACATGGTGTAAGCCCATATTATGTTGGATGTTACTGTTGTTCACTAGGGATACATCCACATAATAGAAATCAATAAAAAGTCCATTGTAAAATAGATAACGATTCACAAATGGTCGTCGACACTGAAGAAGCATAAACAAATGTTTCAGAACATGAACAATATGTGTTTGATCATCCAGTGATCTGTGGTTAATGTCTACCCAGTGATATGGTAGCTAACATATTGTTCGAGTAGTCTTGATCATATGCGACGCTTGCTTTTCTAAAAGACAAACGTCTTGACAAGTTCGGCCGAGAATAAGAATCATTTTTTTTATTAAGCAAAAATCGAATAACATTTTTGATTGGTTGATTCAATTTATCGGACTACCTCGGATATTTCCATAGTATTGTATAGTTATGAGTTTGGGTATGTGTGGCTAGCACAAGATGTTGGCGACATTTACCTATTTGTAGTAACATTTAAACGAAGGATCTCAGATTGTATGACTCAAACTTGGCATGATGATATAATCAACTCGCCCAGATGTGATACATATAAACATATTTAATCCTTACTAAATCCAGAAAGATATTTAAACCTTGATCTTTCGTTCATTTTCAAACGGTCACTGGCACGTTTTAGTACTTCGCTCACAGATTAAATAATTGAAATTGTTCGACATGTGTACATTGAGAGAGAAAATAGAATATGTTTATTTTGTCTCTTAACTCTTTACCTTGATCAGGATTCCAAATTTTTCTAAAAATGAAACATACAAATCGCGTCTCATTACAAATTCTTGTTCATTCACTTCTTTCATACTTTATAAACTGATGACATTAATACTATACTATATCATTCTAAAAATGAACACGGGAGAAGTTAAATTAAATAGATATATATCTTTCTCCGGAAAACATATTAAACCATACATTTTAACATAATACAAGATTATTTTTGAGATGACGGTACATATAGTAATAAAATCAAAATGTACTATCCATAGCATATAGACTAAAACAACCAAGGAAGCAAGTCGATGTGATAGTATTTTAGGACTATATGCTACATTTTATTGCTATGAATTATACACCTTGCTAAAAGAAGCAAACACTACCTCAAGAGTCGATGTGATTGCAATTAAGGACTATATGATACATTTTATTGCTATGAATTATACACCTTGCTAAAAGAAGCAAACACTACCCCATGAGTCGATGTGATGGCAATTTAGGACTTTATGATACATTTTATTGCTATGAATTATACACCTTGCTAAAAGAAGCAAACACTACCTCAAGAGTCGATGTGATGGCAGTTAAGGACTATATGCTACATTTTATTGCTATGAATTATACACCTTGCTAAAAGAAGCAAACATTACCCATAGAGCCGATGTGATAATAACTTAGGCCTATATGATACATGTTATTGCTATAAATTATAGACCTTGTTTACCAGACTTTCGCTGAATACTTACAATCACCATTATATATATATCATTCTGTATAGTTAATCAATGATATTTGATATATAAATGAAATTGCCAACTGATAAAGATATTGACAGACCATCTTTTATAAGAATAAATGCCTTAATTATAACAACGGTGTCTCATGAAGGGGGACTGAACGATTAATGTTTTGGATATTTATCAAAGGAACCACATCAAATGATAATGACGCGGATATCTATTGTCTTTCTTGTTTGACAAATTGCAGCGTCAGAACCAGCCGGGTATTAGTACGAGATGATTATATGGTCTGATAGTGGTAGTTTGCAGTGACATGTATGATTGAATAAATAGCTACTGCTATATTTATGGTCGCCAATTTCCACACTTTTATTAACAAACTGTCTTGACACATCGGTTATGTTTTTTTTACCAAGGGTTGGTGCAATGTTTCTGACATGAAGTTAGTGTGGAAATAATGACCGAAATAAAACAGTAATATCTCGCCATATGTGTCCATGATGTACGACATGCTATTGTGAAATAGGTCAAATTAAAAATAGTACACGAACGGACACAATTTCTGTCACGTCATCTTCGTATATGACAGTCATTGTTGGAATGTTCAAGTAAAATTTAATGTTAATATTCGATAAAATAAGACACAAAATGTTTGACTTTTCGAAAAAGAAACGTTAAAAAATAAGCGTTAAGTTTTACACAAAAAGAGAAATATTTAAGTGATTTTGAAAATTGCACGTGAGAAGGAGAGTGGTGGGTCGACCGCCTGACCATCCTCCACAAACACTCACACACACAAGCATGCACGCACACATTAACACACACAATACCTCTCATCCTGACCATCCTCCACAAACACTCACACACACAAGCATGCACGCACACATTAACACACACAATACCTCTCACCCTGACCATCCTCCACAAACACTCACACACACAAGCATGCACGCACACATTAACACACACAATACCTCTCACCCTGACCATCCTCCACAAACACTCACACACACAAGCATGCACGCACACATTAACACACACAATACCTCTCAATTCTCCAGTGAAATTATTTTGGTATAATTTATAAATTCAATAAAATGTCTTTTGATATGAACTAAGTCATCAGTCTACATTTTGACGTTTGTGTGGTTACATGCCCAGCATGTCTTTTGTGTATGCCACTGACTTCCAATTAGAAAACCTACAAATTCCTTTAACTAAATGTAGTCTATGACTTTCGCAGGTTATATGTATGCATAAGGTGATATATGCTGCTCTACATATAAATTGAATATTAATAAAATAATAAATTACCGTTGTATGCAATCATGTAAAATATCCTCTTGTATGCGAGATAACTAGATATATTACTATGCACATATCGCTCAACTATAAAAAACAATAATCGAGTAATAGTATAACATACGTATCGATGCATTCATTAAAACTTTGTTTTTGTTAAAATATATTTCGTTTATGTGTAAGGTTTGATTTTATTTCTGCATAATAAATAAGGTGTTCTAAAGCTGTCAAAGGATAAGGTCTACGTCACGTGTGATAGCAACAGGACCACACGTCTCGTGTTTCCGTTTATATATGCTCTGACGCTAACTTGAGTTGGTTTTACACATATAATGGCTGAACATTCAAAGCATCTGCATAATTAAAACTTTTCAGGGCACCTACATCATCAGAACTTTTAGGGAACCTACATCATATTGTTTTTCAGGGTACCTGCATCATCAAAACTTTTCAGGGCAGCTGCATCATCGGAAATTTTCAGGGCACCTGCATCATCAGAAATTTTCAGGGCATCAGCATCATCAGGACTATGCAAGCATCTGCATTATTAAAACTTATCATGGCACCTGCATCATCAAAACGCTTCGGAGTACCTGCATCATCAAAACGCTTCGGAGCTCCTGCATCATCAAAACTTTTCAGGGCACCTAAATCATTACATTTTCTCAGAGCACCTGTATCATCAAAACTTTTCAGGACACCTGGATCATTAAAACGTCTCAGAGCACCTGCATCATCGAAGATAACTAGCAATTTCTCATTTTTACTTAGATAGATCGAATATATCACCACAAAGTGTGAGAGGTAAGCAATGTTGGGACAGCCACTTCAGAAGGCTTGATCGATTGTCAAAATTATAGCAAAACATGTTTGATTAAAACCACGTTTGTCTTCCGTCAACATCGTGCATTACAGAGGGTCGTTTAATGTATTTTACATTATGTTATTATGTTTTAATTATGGTCTGAAACATCAATGTTTTATATAAATTTCAATACCGGATGTAACAAGTAATGATAAAGGCGAACGCCAAACCTGTTGGCACGGCAACAAGTAATCAAGTCATGTATCCAATTAAAGACGAGGAAGGAACAGCGCGATACTCGTCGTGTGATTGACAATTACATGGTATGGCACCCTTGGCATGTGTAATTTCACTTTGTAAAATGAAATCAACATGTTTTTGTAGAAACCATTTAGTTCGATAGAAAGTCAAATAAAACTGCCCATTACAGCAAAATGACACTGCAGCATGCATCATTTTCTGTTAATAAGAATTACACGAAAGTGGAGAAGGAGTTTAAGGCTTGCATGCTTTGCGTTTCTGTTTTGTACGGTGTCCCATTGGGGCCACCGCGGCATATTTATGAATTAAGTAAAGTCGAAACAACGAAATTACGATGGTGAAAAGTCTAAACTACGACGGTGAAAAGTCGACGGGACACCATACAAAACCGATCGTAGTTTCGCCTTTTCACCATCGCAGTTCCGTTGTTTCGACTTATTTGCCCTAGAGTCCTCTTCTTGGGTAATACAAGTATTAGAGGCCCCAGGTCGAGCTGGCGATCGGACCGCAACCTCTGGCGAGAGCGGCAAACAATGTATCCGCTACACTACCGCCCCTCTATGTTAACTGCATAACAACATTCCCGAAATTGATACAGCCTAGTAACATGACATATTTTATATGTTTGCAGACGACATTAATATGAAATATACACACTTTACCAGACGACACATTAAACCATCATACAATAATGGCGTAATCTCAGTATGAATGGGCCATGTAATGTTGTAGTATTTCATATCTCATAAAATAAATCAAAAGACAACGGGTAGTCCCTTCAAAATGTCCATATTTGATCGTTCGTGAGTAATATTAATTCGATACGTAAACCATTTCACAGTGGTGAAGAATCAATTAGACAGGAAGGCGCATCTCAACTTCAGTTTCAATTAACGGCGTGTTATTGTTGAATAGCATAAATGTGTATGTGGCAACGTTTGTCGATGTCTTATTTTTATAAATAACACTGTCTGGTTTATTTTTTTTCACTATGAAAAGAAACTTCTTCTATTAAAACGTACAGTACCAGATAATAATTTAGGATATCAATACAAATCTGAACTCGGAATGTGAACATAGAAACATCAAGTCAGCTGAGAATCGGACAAAGGAAATCATTGAAATAAACATTAATCATGAATGATTATATAAATATACGTCAAATGTTGGAGTGTTTCGATCGACAATACGATAAGCTGTTCATATTATTTCTTATCTAATCTTCTCGGACTAATGTCTCTGATGTCCATTAATTGATGAAAAAGTTAATGGATGCGGAACAAAGCCTTTCCACATGCTCAGCTATCAAACTGGTAAACTTGAAACTTGAAACGCGAGATAACAGAATTAAGTTCGAAGCTAGCATATGTGCATTTATGACAATGTGTATTGATTTGTTTTTGTTTACAAATCAACGTGTTTGACGTTGTTTGCAATATAAATACAAATAATACATAATGAGTTTAAAACTTATTTATTTCACGTCGATTGTGAAACAAGTTCTTACAATTTATAAATTAACTCTCGAAGACTTCCTTGGTAGAACCAAGACCAAGCACATGCGGATAAAGTGTATTGCTGGACCCAGTTCTTCAAAGCTCTGTTAGCTTGACCACATGTTCAGTGAAATTTTATAACTTCAATATTTTCTATTCTTAATGATTGTATGACAATTTAAATGCATTTTTAGAAACAAAGTTGTATATTTTCATAATTTCCAATTAAACAATAACCTAAAATGCTTATTTAAGAAATGCGAAGCACGTGCACGAGATCACGAAGCATTTCAAGAACACAGCCATTACATAATTAATATACAGAATAGTGAAGAAATAGTCCAGACAGACAGACAGACAGACAGACAGACAGACAGACAGACAGACAGACAGACAGACAGACAGACAGACAGACAGACAGACAGACAGACAGGCAGGCAGGCAGGCAGGCAGGCAGGCAGGCAGGCAGGCAGGCAGGCAGGCACACGGACGGACGGACGGACGGACGGACGGACGGACGGACGGACCGACAGACAGACAGACAGACAGACGATAAATTCCAAATGAAATAAAGTAGGACAAAAATAATAAAGTTTCAAGGGAGGTACTAAAATAAAAAGTAAAAGTTTCAACTCTAAACAATAGAAAGGGGCGTAACAATTTCATCATTTTACTATATGATGCGTTATAAATTTGTTGACTGTTCACATTCTGGGCTTATTTAGTCATATTTACCTCCCTTTCTTCATATATTCATTTGGCCAACCTCGGCGAAATTCCGATATCGATATATATGACGGAAATTGAAGAGAATGGGCGATTAGGATAAAATATAATTACTCTGGGCTTATGATCTTCTGTACACATCTTTTTTTTAAAAAAGTAAACATTAATAATTTGGTATTAAAATAAAATATTAGTATAGTATCGCATTTTTGCCGCATGGTGTATATTCATAATTCTTAAGCATAGTTTGGTTACGGCAAGGTTTTAACATTACACGTTACTCAGCACCGCAACGGTTGTCTAGAGGTGTAGCGTCCTCCTCCCATGTTGAAGGACGTCGGTTCGATCCCCGGCAAAGAGTTATCGCATTTTTTTTTGCCGCATGATGTATAATCATATTTGATAACGGCTCTTATATATAAATTATATCTATAGTTACTTTTAAAATTATATGTAATTAATGGATAAAATAAAAACGATAATTATCAGCTAATTTTAAACAGTATTTAGAGTATATAGTCTTCGTGATGGCAAATTAAGTTTAATTCTCGTATTTCTGGCATTCTCCTTTTTGTTTATAAAATAAAATAAAAATAATATATATATATATATATATATATATACATGTATGTATGTCCAATAGGTCACGAAGCATTTCAAGAACACAGCCATTACAACAATATAAACTTAATTAATATACAGAATAGTGAATAAATAGTCCAGACAGACAGACAGACAGACAGACAGACAGACAGACAGACAGACAGACAGACAGACAGACAGACAGACAGACAGACAGACAGACAGACAGACAGACAGACAGACAGACAGACAGACAGACAGACAGACAGACAGACAGACAGACAGACAGACAGACAGACAGACAGACGGACGGACGGACAGACAGACAGACAGACAGACAGACAGACAGACAGACAGACAATAAATTCCGAATAAAGTATGACAAAAAATAATAAAGTTTCAAGGGAGGTAATAAAATAAAAAGTAAAGGTTTCCACAATAAACAATAGAAAGGGGCGTAACAATTTCATCATTTTACTATATGATGCGTTGTAAATTTGTTGACTGTTCACATTCTGGACTTTTCCAGTCATATTTATCTCCCTTTCTTCATATGCATGTGGACAACCTCGGCGAAATTCCTTTATCGATATATATGAAGGAAATTGAAGAGAATGTGCGATTGGGATAAAATATAATTTCTCTGGGCTAATGATCTTCTGTACAATTTTTTTTATTGTTAAAAAAAGGTAAACATTAATAATTTGGTATTATATTAAAATATTAGTTTATTATCGCATTTTTGCCGCATAGTGTACATTCATTATTCATATGCATAGTTTGGTTACGGCAAGGTTTTAACATTACACGTTACTCAGAAGTTATGCACCGTAACGATGGCCTAAAGGTACAGCGTCCGCCTCCCATGTTGAAGGACGTGGGTTTAATCCCTTGCAAAGACATTGCAATTTTTTTTTTGCCGCATGATGTACATTCATAATTAATAATGGCTGTTATATATAAATTATATCTGTAGATACTTTCATAAACATAATTATGTTACTAATGGTAAAAATTATCCACTAGTTTTAACAGTATTAAGAGTATCTGTTCTTCGTGATGGCAATTTAAATTTAATTCTTGTATTTCTGGCAATGTCCTTTTTGTTTTTAAAATAAAAATAACATATGTTCAACAGTTAACGAAGCATTTAAAGAAGACATTCGACAGAACATAAACAGTATCAATATACAGAATATGCAGCATAGTAAAATATTAGTACAATAAACATACGCGCTCACACACACACAATCGTGCATACATATACGTTAATGACATTATGTTATGGGGAAAACCCAAATTACTTGGATGCGTTCAGTTGGTTTAAATGTTAAATAACGTTAGCGAACATATTTTCCTGGACACTGGCTCAAGTTCAAATTAGCACACAGTACGCAACAGTTTTAGGGAACCAGGCATTAAATGTGTTTGCTGTTTAACGGTGTTCAGCGCAGATAGACAGAAACAGACAGACACAAACAGACACTGACAGACGGACGGACGGACGGACGGACGGACGAACACAGACAAACAGACTGTCTATCTGTCTGTGTGTGTGTGTGTGTGTATGTGGTGTGTGTGTTTGTGTGTGTCTGTCTGGACTATTTCTTCACTATTCTGTATATAAATTATGTTTATAGTGTTGTTATGGCTGTGTTCTTGAAATGCTTCGTGACCTATTGGACATAAATACATATGTATATATATATTTACCTATTATTTTATTTTATAAACAAAAAGGAAAATACCAGAAGAACAGATACTTTAAACACTGTTTTAAAGCTAATGAGTAATTTTCGTGTAATTTTTTCACCTAAATTACGCATTGCTTATAAATGAACTACACGTATAAATAGAACAGCTCTTATAAATAATGAATGTAATTTATGCAGTAAACAAATGCGATACGTCTTTGGTATGACCCGGCCGGGGATTGAGCCAACGGCCGTCAGCATGCGACGGGACCGCTTCATGTACCTTTAGACCACCGCTGCGGTATTACAGAAATGCTGAGTACCGTGTAATGTTAAAATGTTGCCGTAACCAAACTATGCTGATGAATTATGCATGTACATAATGCGGCAAAAATGCGATTATATTCCGGTATACTATTAATATATAAAAAATGTTTATTTATTTTACAAAAAATGTACAGTCAACCCTGTGTAAGCGGTCACTTCCATTAAGCATGCAACCACTTGTTTTAAGCAGCCATATTTGCTTTTTCCCTATTTCAGCCACTATGCTGCATATTCTGTATATTGATACTGTTTATGTTCTGACGAATGTCTTCTTTAAATGCTGCGTGAACTATTGAACATACGTTATTTTTATTTTATAAACAAAAAGGTCAATGCCAGAAATACGAGAATTAAACTTAATTTGTCATCACGAAGACTATATACTCTAAATACTGTTAAAAATTAGCAGATCATTTTCGTTTTTATTTTTATCATCAATAGCATATACTTTTAACAGTAACTATAGATATAATTTATATATAAAAGCCGTTTTTAATTATGAATATACAGCATGCGCCAAAAAAAATACGATAAATCTTTGCCGGGGATCGAACCCACGTCCTTCAGTATGGGAGGTGGACGCTATACCTCTAGACCACCGTTGCGGTACACAAATGCTGAGTAACGTGTATTGTTAAAACCTTGCCGTAACCAAACTATGGTTATGAATAATGAATGTACACAATGCGGTAAAAATGCGATAATATACTTATATTTTATTTTAATACCAAATTATTAATATTTACTTTTTTTAAAAAAATGATGTACAGAAAAACATTAGCCGTGAGTAATTATATTTTATCCTAATCGCACATTCTCTTCAATTTCCGTCATATATATCGAAATATGAATTTCGCCGAGGTTGTCCACATGTATATAAAGAAAGGGAGGTAAATATGACAAATAAGCCCAGAATGTGAACAGTCAACAAATTTATAACGCATCATATAGTAAAATGATGAAATTGTTACGTCCCTTTCTATTGTTAAGCGTTGAAACTTTTACTTTTTATTTTATTACCTCCCTTGAAACATTATTATTTTTGTCATACAGTCTGTCTGTCTGTCTGTCTGTCTGTCTGTCTGTCTGTCTGTCTGTCTGGCTGTCTGACAATGCCAGAAATACGAGAATTAAACTTAAATTGTCATCACGAAAAACAGATACTCTAAATACTGTTAAAACTAGTGGATAGTTTTCGTATTTATTTTTACCATTAGTAACATATGTTGATGAAAGTAACTACAGATATAATTTATATATAAGAGCCGTCATTAATTATGAATGTAAATCATGCGGCAAAAAAAATGTGTTGTCTTTGCAGGGGATCGAACCCACGTCCTCCAACATCGGAGGCGGACGCTATACCTTTAGACCACCGTTTCGGTACTCATGTTCTGAGTATCGTGTAATGTTAAAACCTTGCCGTAACCAAGGCTATGCTTATGAATTATGAATGTACACCATGCGGCAAAAATGCGATAATATACTAATATTTTATTTCAATACCAAATTATTAATGTTTACCTGTTTTTTTAAAAAAAAAGTGCTACAAAAGATCATTAGCCCAGAGAAATTAAACTTTATCCCAATCGTACATTCTCTTCAATTTCCGTCATATATATCGATATAGGAATTTCGCCGAGGTTGTCCACATGTATATGAAGAAAGGGAGATAAATATGACTGGAAAAGTCCAGAATGTGAACAGTCAACAAATTTATAACGCATCATATAGTGAAATGATGAAATTGTTACGCCCCTTCCTATTGTTTATTGTGGAAACTTTTACT
This sequence comes from Panopea generosa, assembly GCA_029582155.1. Classification (NCBI taxonomy): domain Eukaryota; kingdom Metazoa; phylum Mollusca; class Bivalvia; order Adapedonta; family Hiatellidae; genus Panopea; species Panopea generosa. Next base: position 36,835,999 of record CM055906.1, read on the forward strand.
TTTTATTTTATTACCTCCCTTAAAACTTTATTATTTTTTGTCATACTTTATATAATTCGGAATGTATTGTGTGTGTGTGTGTGTGTGTGTGTGTGTGTGTGTGTCTGTCTGTCTGTGTTCGTCTGTCCGTCCGTCTGTGTGTGTCCATCAGTCTGTCTGTTTCTGTCTGTTTGTGTCTGTCTGTGTCTGTCCATCTGTGTGTGTGTGTGTGTGTGTGTGTGTGTGTGTGTGTGTGTGTGTGTGTGTGTGTGAGTGTGTCTGTCTGCCTGCCTGCCTGCCTGCCTGCCTGCCTGCCTGCCTGCCTGCCTGCCTGTCTGTCTGTCTGTCTGTCTGTCTGTCTGTCTGTCTGTCTGTCTGTCTGTCTGTCTGTCTGTCTGTCTGTCTGTCTGTCTGTCTGTCTGTCTGTCTGTCCGTCCGTCCGTCCGTCCGTCCGTCTGTCTGTCTGTCTGACGAAAATTGAAGAGAATGTGCGATTGGGATAAAATGTAATTTCTGTGCTAACGATCTTCTGTACCACTTTTTTTTTAAAAAAAAGTAAACATTAATAATTTGGTATTAAAATAAAATATTAGTATATTAATGCTTTTTTGCCGCATGGTGTACATTCATTATTCATGAGCATAGTTTGGTTACGGCAAGGTTTTAATATTACATGTTACTCAGCATTTGTGTACCGCAACGGTGGTCTATAGGTATGGCGTCCGCCTCCTATGTTGAAGGACGTGGGTTCGATCCCCTGCAAAGACAACGGATATTTTTTGCTGCATGATGTACATTCATAATTAAAACCAGCTCTTATGTATAAATTATAATTATGTGTAGTTACTTTAATCAACATATGTTACTAATGGTGAAAATAAAAACGAAAAGTATCCACTAGTTTTAACACCTTTAAGAATATCTGTTCTTCGTGATGGCAATTTAATTTTAATTCTTGTATTTCTGGCATTGTCCTTTTTGTTTATAAAATAAAAATAACGTATGTTAAATAGTTCACGCAGAATTTAAAGAAGACATTCGTCAGAACATAAACAGTATCAATATACAGAATATGCAGCATAGTAAAATATTAGTACAATAAACACACACACACACACACACACACACACACACACACACACACACACACACACACACACACACACACACACAGATGGACAGACACAGACAGATGACAGACACAAACAGACAGACAGATTACCCACACAGACGGACGGACACAGACGGACGGACGGACTGACGGACGATAAATTCCGAATTATATAAAGTATGACAAAAAATAATAAAGTTTTAAGGGAGGTAATAAAATAAAAAGTAAAAGTTTGCACAATAAACAATAGAAAGGGGCGTAACAATTTCATCATTTTACTATATGATGCGTTATAAATTTGTTGACTGTTCACATTTTGGACATTTTAAGTAAAATTATCTCCCTTTCTTCATATGCATGTGGACAACCTCGGTTAAATTCCTATCGATATTATATGACGAAAATTGAAGAGAATGTGCGATTGAGATAAAATATAATTTTTCTGGGCTAATGATCTTCTGTACCACTTTTTTTTAAATAAAAGGGTAAACATTAACAATTTGGTATTGAAATGAAATATTAGTATGTTATTGCATGTTTGCCACATGGTGTACATTCATTATTCATAAGCATAGTTTGGTTACGGCAAGGTTTTAATATCACTCGTTACTCAAGGGTTCTGTGCGGCAGCGGTGGTTTAGGGGAATAGCGTCCGCCTTCTATGTTGAAGGACGTGGGTTCGATCCCCGGTAAAGACAACAGTTGTTTTTTTTGCAACATGATGTACATTCATAATTAATAACGGCTCTTATATATAAATTATATCTGTATTTACTTTTATCAACATATGTTACTAATGGTAAAAATAAAAACGAAAATTATCCACTAGTTTTAACAGTATTGAGAGTATCTGTTCTTCGTGATGACAATTTAATTTTAATTCTTGTATTTCTGGCATTGTCCTTTTTGTTTATAAAACAAAAATAACGTATGTTAAATAGTTCACGCAGCATTTAAAGAAGACATTGTTCAGAACATAAACAGTATCAATATACAGAATATGCAGCATAGTAAAATATTAGTACAATAAACACACACACACACACACACACACACACACACACACACACACACACACACACACGTGCATCATATACTTTAATGACATTATGTTACAGGGAAAACCCAAATTACATATCTTACTTATTTATTTTGAAAATAAGCAGCACGTGCATGGCGTGCTCTTCTATTAATATATTCACAATCGTACTTTCTCGACAAATTTCGTCATACTGTGTTACCTATGCACATTGCTGAGATTGTCCGATTGTGTTTGGGAAAGGGATGTAAATATGACGGGATTATCATAATAATTGTACAGTCAGCAATTCGGCAACGCATTAAATAGTAAATCATTGAAATTATTATGTCCCTTTCCATTGTTTAATCCCCAAACTTTTACTTTTTATTTTATTATCTGCCTTGTAAATTTTAACAATCGTGTCTATCGTAATTAAATCAAGCATAGAAAAGGGAAATAGCAAATATGGCTGCTTAAAACAAGTGGTTGCATGCTTAAGAGAAGTGACCGCTTACACAGGGTTGACTGTACATTTTTGTAAAATAAATAAACATTTGTTTTTGTATTAATAGTATACCGGAATATTATCGTATTTTTGCTGCATTATGTACATGCATAATTTATCAGCATAGTTTGGTTACGGCAAGATTTTAACATTACACGTTACTCAGCATTTGTGTAATACCACAGCGGTGGTCTAGAGGTAAATGAAGCGGTTACGTTGCATGCTGACGGCCGTGGGCTCAAGCTCCGGCCGGGTCATACCAAAGACCCAACGCATTTTTTTACCGCATGAAGTACATTCATTATTCATAAGAACTGTTCTATATATACGTGTAGTTCATTTATAAGCAATGCGTAATTTACAGAAGTTCATAAAGGTAAAAAAAAAACACGAAAATTACTCATTAGCTTTTTAACAGTGTTTAAAGTATCTGTTCTTCTGGTATTGTCCTATTTGTTTACAAAATAAAATAATAATAAAAGATATTTATATAAACATGTCTCATAGGTCACGAAGCATTTAAAGAATACAGCCATTACAACAATATAAACATAATTAATATACAGGATAGTGAAGTTATAGTCCAGACAGACGGACGGACGGACGGACACATAGACGGACGGACGGACTAACAAACACAGACAGACAGACAGACAGACAGACAGACAGACAGACAGACAGACAGACAGACAGACAGACAGACAGACAGACAGACAGACAGACAGACTATAAATTCCGAATTATATAAAGTATGACAAAAAATAATGATCTTTCAAGGGAGGTAATAAAATAAAAAGTAAAAGTTTCAACGCATAACAATAGAAAGGGACATAACAATTTCATCATTTTACTATATGGTGCGTTATAAATGTGTTGACTGTTCACATTCTTGGCTTATTTAGTCATATTTACCTCCCTTTCTTTATATACATGTGGACAACCTCGGCGAAATTCCTATTTCGATATATATGACGGAAATTGAAGAGAATGTGCGATTAGGATAAAATATAATTACTCTGGGCTAATGTTCTTCTGTACATCTTTTTTTTTAAAAAAAGTAAACATTAATAATTTGGTATTAAAATAAAATATTAGTATATAATCGCATTTTTGCCACATTGTGTACATTCATAATTCATCAGAATAGTTTGGTTACGGCAAGGTTTTAACATTACACGTTATCACAGAATTTGTGTGGTACCGCAACGGTGGTCTAGAGGTATAGCGTCCGCCTCCCATGCTGAAGGACGTGGGTTCGATCCCCGGCAAGGACTTATCGCATTTTATTTTGCGCATGCTGTATATTCATAATTAATAGCGGCTGTTATATATATAAATTATATCTATAGTTACTGTTAAAAGTATGTGCTATTTATGATAAAAATAAAAACGAAAATTATCCGCTAATTTTTAACAGTATTTAGAGTATATAGTTTTCGTGATGACAAATTAAGTTTAATTCTCGTATTTCTGGCATTGACCTTTTTGTTTAAAAAATAAAAATAACGTATGTTCAATAGTTCACGCAGCATTTAAAGAAGATATTCGTCAAAACATAAGCAGTATCAATATACAGAATATGCAACATAGTGGCTGAAATAGGGAAAAAGCAAATATGGCTGCTTAAAACAAGTGGTTGCATGCTTAATAGAAGTGACCGCTTACACAGGGTTGACTGTTCATTTTTGTAAAATAAATAAACATTTTTTGTTTGTATTAATAGTATACCGGAATATTTTCGTATTTTTTGCCGCATTATATACATGCATAATTCATCAGCATAGTTTTGTTACGGCAATATTTTAACATATCACGGTACTCAGCATTTGTGCAATACCGCAGCGGTGGTCTAAAGGTAAATGAAGCGGTCCCGTCGTATGCCGACGGCCGTGGGCTCAATCCCCGGTCCGGTCATACCAAAGACGCATCGCATTTCTTAACTGCATGAAGTACATTCATTATTCATAAGAGATGTTCTATATATACGTGTAGTTCATTTATAAGCAATGCGTAATTTAGGTGAAAAAATTACACGAAAATTACTCATTAGCTTTATAACAGTATTTAAAGTATCTGTTCTTCTGGCATTCTCCTTTTTTTTTTATAAAATAAAATATTAGATATAAATATATATATATATATGTATGTATGTCCAATAGGTCACGAAGCATTTCAAGAACACAGCCATAACAACACTATAAACATAATTTTTATACAGAATAGTGAAGAAATAGTCCAGACAGACACACACAAACACACACACCACATACACACACACACACACACACACACACACACACACACACACACACACACACACACATATACACAGAAACAGACAGACACAGACAGATGGACACACGAAGACGGACGGACTGACGGACGAACGAACACAGACAGACAGACAGACAGACAGACAGACAGACAGACAGACAGACAGACAGACAGACAGACAGACAGACAGACAGACAGACAGACAGACAGACAGACAGACAGACAGACAGACAGACAGACAGACAGACAGACAGACAGACAGACAGACAGACAGACAGACAGACAGACAGACAGACAGACAGACAGACAGACAGACAGACAGACAGACAGACAGACAGACACATAGACGGACAGACACATAGACGGACAGACAGACAGACAGACAGACAGACAGACAGACAGACAGACAGACAGACAGACAGACAGACAGACAGACAGACAGACAGACAGACAGACAGACAGACAGACAATAAATTCCGAATTATATAAAGTATGACAAAAAATAATAAAGTTTCAAGGGAGTTAATAAAATAAAAAGTAAAAGTTTCAACGCTAAACAATAGAAAGGGGCGTAACAATTTCATCATTTTACTATATGATGCGTTATAAATTTGTTGACTGTTCACATTCTGGACTTTTTAGTCATATTTACCTCCCTTTCTTCATATACATGTGGACAACCTCGGCGAAATTCTATATCGATATATATAACGGAAATTGAAGAGAATGTGCGATTAGGATAAAATATAATTTCTCTGGGATAATGATATATAATTTATACTACTGTTTTTATAAATAATTTCACCAGAAATTTAACATTTAAACTGTGAAAGTATGAATTATATGGTGATATGAGTCAAATGTTCACATAGACGTCCATGACTTTATGTTACAGGGAAAACTTACAAGTTAATTACAGACATGTGCAGCACGTGCATAGCGTACTCTTCTGTACATCTTTTAAAAGAAAAACATTGATAATTTGGTATTAAAATAAAATATTAGTATATTGTCGCATTCCTGCCGCATGATGGACATTCATAATTACTAAGCATAGTTTGGTTACGGCAAGGTTTTAACATTACACGTTACTCAGCATTTGTGTAATACTGCAGCGGTGGTCTAGAGGTATAGCGTCCGCCTCCCATGCTGAAGGTCGTGAGTTCGATCCCCTGAAAGACTTGTCGCATTTTTTTTGCCGCATGGTGTACATTCATAATTCATAAGCATAGTTTGGTTACGGCAAGGTTTTAACATTACCCGTTACTCAGCATTTGTGTAATACTGCAGCAGCGGTGGTCTAGTGGTATAGCGTCTACTTTTCTTACATTTTTCGTTGTTTGAACGTTGGTTTACGTTTCACATTGTTTAATTTCGTGGTTTGTGCCATAAGGTTCGTATTTATTACAAAAATGGCAACTACTTAATTTTGAACAAGAGGACCACGACGGCCCTAAACCACTTCCCTGTCATTGGAGAGCGTGCAAGATAAAGCAAGTTTTGATAAAGCCAAGGTTACATTTATTTCCAAGTTCGGACTGTTCAAACATTATCCAGAATCTTATGAACTAAGACAACTAGACCTACCGTGTAAGTTTGGCGAAGATTCAATGATAAATAGCCTTCTGGTGTTATATATACCATGTGAAATGACACATTTCTTACGATTCAAGGGCCATAACTCTGACTCATTAATTATCCGATTCGAACAGTTCAAAACGTTATTGGAGTTTCGTGAGGATTAAAAATGCGGGCGCTGGAATGCACATAATTTTAAATAAAGCATGTTTTGAGGATTCAAAGGCTCAAAGATTCATTATCCGATTTAGTCATTATGAGACAGTATTGTGTACGTTTTGTCTGCTTAATACAAGTTATTTTACACCGGACATTTAGAAATATGACTATATATGACGCAAATCGGAATTATCTGCTATCACAATATCATTCATGCATATATGGTAAGATGTCGTATGGTGTTTAGCGTCGCTTTCAACATTTTTTTCAGTCATATCGCGACGGTGTCTACTTGAGACAGTTTTCTGAGCGATGCCATACTTGAGTACCATGCCGCAGATACATGGTATGATACCCCTTTCAGTCTTATTATACTGACAACGGGCTGACCAGACCTAGAACTATCCTTTAAACGAAGAAGCTTCCAGTAATATCTTTCAAGTATGACACGACTGGGGATTGAACCTAGGGCTTTCCGCGTACGAGGCGGATGCCCTACCATAGATGACCGCTGTGGTTGGTATGGTTAGAAAATCATCTATTAGCGTTTCTATATTAATTTCAACACTCCCAATAATTTATATCTTTTAAAAGAAACTCACTCACTCACTCATCGCTCGTTTGTACGTTCGCTCGCTCAATTAAGTTTTTATCACTAACAGTTTCTGTAACAAAGTTTTGAGTGTTACACCGTTTTATATTCGACTCCTGCCTGTTTTTTTCTAATTTAACGATTGTACGGCATTGTTGAATACTAATCACATTTAAAATGAATGATGATTTTTCAATGCATTTTTATGAGACTTCTTCAGTATTATTTTATGGTTTCTGGTGACAACCACCTAAATTGAAATAGTGTAATGAACTTAAAACTCCAAACGTGCTGGCACACGTTTGTTAAACTTATCGCTAGATAGATAGGGATGAAACATTTTAAAGATACATGTATTTTTACATATTCATTTTTGGGTTAAAAAATAAGTCATTTTGACGTTTATTACATATTTATCCGTTGAGTAATGAGCATTTTAGAAAAAGTAAAGGGGTTTATTTTCGAAAAAATAATCATATTTTACCATTAGCCTTTTCTGTACATTGTTGCATCGTTCGATATTCCAAAACAATTTAATTCCATGATTTTCTAGAGACAAACATGTGGTATGTGGTTATATTGTATAAATAAAAGGGGTGGAATCTTAAATCTCTTTACAGTTTGCAAATATTCAGACTAGAATGTAGTGAATTTAATTTCATATCCGCAGTATTAGTTGCTTATTTGGATATAAACCGAGGAATCTGGGAACGTAATTTGGGTTTTTATAGTGTGTTTAAAATGAAGTATTGAAAATCGGCATTTTTAATTATAACATATGTAATCAAGTTGTATTAAGTTTATTCTGTGTTTTTGCGAAGCAAAAAGATACAGACTTTGTCCGTCAATATTTATGTTGTTTAGTGTAGAAATATGCAGAGATGTATACCACGAGATTTAATAGACGATGCTGAGAAATGAATGCACTGTTATTATATACTGATAAAACTACTATGAAATGTGATAGATGGTAAGAAATAGATGAATGTACTGTTATGATTGTATAATTGTTTATTCATAGTTTTATTTTATGTAATTTGAGTATAGTTTTATTCTACCTTAGTGAGCTGCTGGCCCTTGGTCATATTGCTACAGACGCCAATGTCGATATACTCTTATATAATATGGAACGATAGATACAGAATAAATATGTATGGTGACGAGAAACTGTATAGTTGTTAACCCAATACAATGTCGTATATGTCTGATATACTAAACGGACCCGTCACTTCGTCAGTTGTGCAGTAGCGCTATTAAAATTGTGTGTATATTTTACATAGCCGAATTGTTCGTACTCATTCAAGTCCAGATTTCACGGAAATTGCTTTGATACTTTTTTGAGAAAACACATAAAAATTCATTTTTTTACCATGGAAATCCTAGACCTTATTTTATATTGAACAAAGAAAAGAATTTAACAGTGTAGTGAGACCTTTATAGTTCCTTGACTTAGTACATTTCTTCTCTTCACTAACCTAATTTTATAGTCAAATGTCAAAATATTAAATATCCTATAACCACGTGACACACTGTCGTCTGCTACAGCACTGCTCTGACTCATTAACAATAATTGTACCTGATTGATCCTGCCTTCACAAAAAAATACCCAATCACGGCGACGCCTAATTGGATTTACAGCTAATTATAACTCGACAATTTGTCTTTCTGACTGCGAATCCGATCAATTCAGAAATCGTCTGTATGGAACGTTAATGGAACCTTGTCATTATCATTGATGTTTAAGCCAGGATAAAAGGAGAATGTTTAATAAGGCGATGTCACATTATACCCTGACGAATAAATACTTTGTTGTGAAGATTCTTATCCCTTTATGACGGCTTTATCGGATATAAAGTCTGGTAATTTGGTAATTTCTGAGAAACTTGTTTGATAATGACATACCAGCAACCGAATATAAGAAAGTACTTAACGATTTCTGGAATATTAACAAATGCATATGTATTACAGTAAAACCTGTGTAAGCGGTCACCTTTATTGAGCAGTCACTTGTCTCAAACAGTCACATTTGATTTCTTTCATGTCTATGCTTGCAAAGCAAATTAACCTATATTAAGCAACAACCTGTCGTAACAGCCTGTCTCCTTCCCTTGATTAGCTGCTTAAGACAGGTTAGTATATCGAATTGCACGGGACAATTAGACAGGGTTAATAGTGAACCTGGTCCATCTCTAAGTGATTATTCTCTGCCGATTCTATAATTAAACGATCATATGTATGAAGAAGGAGTTGGCTGAATAAATGCGACTCTGACATCTTAAACTGTTCCACCTGGACCCCCTACAGTTAAAGTGTTTAACAATACACTGTTTTGTGAGGTATTTTGTCCTTGTGCATCCGTGGTTATGAGTGAAAAATATAAATTAACTATCGTGGATGATATATGGGACTTAGGATATATATCTAAAACACGGACAATTGCATTGACGAAATAATACTGTTTAACATATTCCTCGCAAAATATTTCAACGCGTAAACCTATTATATATATATATATTTATATTGTATAAGTTTGTATACGCCATTTTCAACACATTAGCTATATATGGCCAATCAAGTTTTATTGATGGAGGAAGACCTCAGAATGAATCTCAGTAGAACAGCTATCCTTCCTTAAGTAACTGGCGAATATAGACTTTCTCACATAAAGGTTTTGGAGCAAGCGGGACTCAAACCTGCAACCTTAACGGTGAAATGAAAATGGTCTTGAGTCGGCGACTTAGACCACTCGACCACGAAGGACCCCTTAAAATGTATATTTAAGTAAATATGGAAGTATAAATGTTGATTTGGTACAAATAAAATAAATCAAAACGTCGAATTTTCTCTCCGTAAGTTCTTGTTAAATACTTTACAAATGTAGATTTGCTTCTATTTCTTAAATATTGCATTCCATCAAAAATAACAACTTTCATCCAAAATATCTTCGACCCACGTCAGTATATTTTTCCTTAGAAAACCGTGTCTATTGATTTTTGATAAAGTGTTTGCCCAAGTCTCCCGGGGTTTTAACTGTTGTAAAACATACGGATATATATCATGTAAACGTTAGTGTCAATTTATAGTTGATAGGATCGTTCGTTTCTCCATCTACGATACTTTGTATGGCAACTCTCTCTCTCTCTCTCCACATATACACGTATCCAATTTCCTAAATGGTCGCGTGAATTTCTTAGAATATCTTTCCTGGAAGTTGTGAGAAATATATAAATGTCAGTGTTTTTGAATACTATATTTAACGAGGATGACAACATGAAATATTTATGAAATTCACAAAACAGACATGAAGTTGTATAGGTTTAAAGTTTGCAACACCAAAACCAAAAGTCACAATATATTGAAATTACCATTCAAATTTAATAGAAAAACGCTTTTTTTTTAACGGAAACTCATTTTAAAAGTTACTTTAAGAAAATAAATGACAAAACATATCTAATTTTTGGATAATAGAATATCAAATGAGTCGCAAGGACACACTCTTCCATTGTTTCACGTGTTTCTTAATTGCGTTTTAAGAGATTGGAATAGTTTGATAGCATGCCTCATATTTATCCTATTAAAGTCAATGTAAAAAATATTTTTCCAGCTAAGGGTGAATGCTCTTCAGAGTGACGTAACCTTTTTCATTTATTATTTTATTGTTGTGAATTTTTCATACAATACTAGCAATCGATCAACTTCTAGTTGTTATGTTTACTATTTCCATTTTTTTAGAAATGCAAATAAGATGTGGGTGACCACTCCGAAATTTGGCTCGGTGTATATCCCATGTGTATAAATTCTTTAGTCTTGCCAGCGTATAAATGATATATTACGCTCATGATGCATAAAGAACCTAGATGATACGGTGCAAACGAGCAGTTAATGATCACGGTATGTATAATACGATGCCTTCCTGTATCGAATTGGACGCTTTGAACTCAATAATGGCCTGCCTTGTTGGCAGCAGTTAGATGCAAGATGCTTACAAAACTATATAACTCCGGGGAGGATCCAGAAATGTATCATGTTGGAGGCGGGAATGGGGATCGGGAACCTCCCGAAAGCGCCTATTCTAGTGCGGCATACATACTTTTTAGTGTGTGTTTTAAATGTCGTATATTAGAGAGACGCGCGCCATATGCCGCATCTATTATCCTGTATGAGCTACTGTGAATAGTATTTGGGCAATGTAAACGTGTGGATATGAACATCAGTTTTGTCCTCTGACAAACATGTTTTATCAGTTTGACATATCATGCAACACTTAGGTTTATTTTTAATGAAATTAGTGTATGGTCAATGCTATAAGCACACACTTTTTTCCCATGCATTAAAGACCGTCGTCAGCTCATGCATACACCCATATTGGTGGAAATGCCATGTACGGAAGAGATGTTCGGCCTTGTACGAGATATCCATATTGGTGGAAATGCCATGTACGGAAGAGATGTTCGGCCTTGTACGAGATGTTCGGACTTGTGCGAGATGTTCATAGTACAGACACATGGGACATTGTTGAGTGGAACATTCAAGTTTCGATATAAGGGGTTGTTCCAACATGTAGTGAAGTCGTTCTTATACACCGTCCATTACCAGTACTATTATCACATGCAAGGAATGGGTTGAAAAATATTCCTTCTGGTAGCGAATGCGTTAACAATTACCCCTGTATGCAGAAAACCATGTTATCAATTATTAGTAAAAAAACGTGTTATTAATTATTAGTAGAAAACGTGTTATCAATTATTCCTGCATGTAATGTGACATTGATTCTTCCTACATGCAGAGAATATGTTATCAATTATCCATGCATGTATAGGTGTTATCAATTATTCTTCTATGCAAAAACGTGTTATCAATTATTCATGTATGCAAAGTACATATTATCAATTATTCAAGTATGTAGAGAACAGATTAACACTTATTTCTGTTTGTAGATAATGCGCTATCAATTATTCCTGCATGTAATGTGACATTGATTCTTCCTACATGCAGAGAATATGTTATCAATTATCCATGCATGTATAGGTGTTATCAATTATTCCTCTATGCAAAAACGTGTTATCAATTATTCATGTATGCAGAGTACATATTATCAATTATTCATGTATGTAGAGAACAGATTAACACTTATTTCTGTTTGTAGATAATGCGCTATCAATTATTCCTGCATGTAATGTGACATTGATTCTTCCTACATGCAGAGAATATGTTATCAATTATCCATGCATGTATAGGTGTTATCAATTATTCCTCTATGCAAAAACGTGTTATCAATTATTTCTGCATGCAGAAAACGTGTTATCAATTATTTATGTATGCAGCGAACAGATTAACACTTATTTCTGTATGTAGATAATGCGCTATCAATTATTTCTGCATGCAGAGAACGTGTTATCAATTAATCATGCATGTAGAGACCATGTTATCAATTATTCCTGCACACAGAGAACATGTTATCAATAATTCATGTATTCAGAGAACAGGTAAACAATTAGTTCTGTACGTAAAGAACATGATATCAATAATTCCTGTATGTAGAAAACGTGTTATCAATTATTCAAGCATGTTGGGAATTAGTTGACAAGTATTCTATTTCACATGTAGGAAGGGAGTTGACAATTATTCTATTCCTGCTTGTAGGAAATGAGTTGACGAGTATTCTATTCCATATGCAGGAAACAAGTTGACAATAAATCTATTTCTGCATGTAGGAAGTGGGTTGACAAGTATTCTATTCCATATGTAGGAAACAAGTTGACAATAAATCTATTTCTGCTTGTAGGAAATGAGTTGACAAGTATTCTATTCCATATGCAGGAAACAAGTTGACAATAAATCTATTTCTGCATGTAGGAAGTGGGTTGACAAGTATTCTATTCCATATGTAGGAAACAAGTTGACAGTAAATCTATTTCTGCATGCAGGAAGTGGGTTGACAAGTATTCTATTCCATATGTAGGAAACAAGTTGACAACAAATCTATTTCTGCTTGTAGGAAGTGGGTGGACAATTATTCTAATTATTCCTACGTACGGGGAGTGAGTATAACTCAGGTTCTCCTAAGTATGAACTATACATATTGTTCATGCCATCGAGGGTTAACAGATGATCAGTTTAACTTAAAACTGTTTCCTGGAATTCTGAAAGGTAAACCAGTACTCGAGCACACCCCATCTCTGCAAGTAACTGATAACTTTCCCACTTGAATCAGTGGTGAGAGACGAATGATAATGAAACACAATGTCATACATCAATCATCACAGAGACTATTGCCAGGTGGGGATTCGAACTCACTACCCCTGGATTGATAGTCAGATGCATTACCAACTGAGCTAATTGGGCCCGGGCTCAACAATGATAAAGTTTTACCTTAACTTGCTGGATAAAATAAAGAACGTAGAAGTTCATTTTTTTTGTTCATATTATTTAATATAGTTTTATCAAATATATAACATGTAGCAGACATATTAGATAGTTATCACTTGATGAAATACAAGTTCAATAAAATATGTAATAAAGGATCACATAATTCAAAGACATAAAAATGATATCAAAGGATTAGTTCATGTAATGTGTAATGTCACAATAAATATAAAACAAAAATTCACTGTAATCCAAAATGGTGGCCTGCATTTTGCATGTATAAACAAAGTGAGCCTCTTGCTGCCTACAGCAGATATTTAACTTGAACTCTTTCAGTTGAAAGGTCAATCACGTTAAAGCTGTCTTCAGGTCACTTCACGTATGTCTCATCGCTGTTGTTTAACTAAGAGAATAGCATGGTGTTACAAAAGGACTTAAATTTTATTTGGTAAAGATTTTTTTTTATTTCAAATATTTTAACAATACCTCAATACAGTATTCACTAGACTTATCAATGATGGGCATATACATGTATGATAATGTAGGCATGTTATAAATATATATAAACATATGTTATATATAGACACACATATTATATATCTACACCCATGTTATATGTATACACATATGTTATATATAGACACACATGTTATATATACACATATGTTATATAAAGACACACACGTTATATATCTACACCCATGTTATATGTATACACATATGTTATATATAGACACACATGTTATATATCTACACCCATGTTATATGTATACACATATGTTATATATAGACACACATATTATATATCTACACCCATGTTATATGTATACACATATGTTATATACAGACACACATGTTATATATATATATATATATATAGACACGTGTTGTATATAGACACATGTTATATATAGACACATTTTATATATAGACACATGTTATATATAGACACATTTTATATAGACACATGTTATATAGACATGTTATATACAGACACATGTTATATATAGACACATTTTATATAGACACATGTTATATAGACACATGTTATATATAGACACATGTTATATAGACACATGTTATATATAGACACATGTTATATATACATACACACATGATAAATATACAAACATGACTGTTGATGAAGACAAATATGACTTACTGACACCAATGATTTATGAAGCCTTATTTGGAAAAAGATGATAATAGAATTAATGAGTTTTATTGATTATAGATTTATAAAGACACTCGCTAATTAGAGTAAAAACAAACAAGATAGAGCAGTTACGCTTTGTGTTTTGTATTGCTCTGTAAGACACAGCTGAAGTCTACTCTAGCTAAAGGAGATCATAATTTTAGACTGGTTTCAGTATGGTTGCATATGGTGTCATTGATATTGGTTATATTAAAAATAAATAACCAGTCCAAAGGGAGTTAAAATTTCATGTATTTAAGTAAACTGTATGTGAAAATTCTTGAGAAACAGAAGTCAGATAGTAATCACCTCTGTAAGTCAATCACCTGCTTTCAAGACATTTTATTCTGTATTAGGATATTATTTGTTCAAGTGCTGTTAAGTGGCTGCTAAACACAATATTTTACTTGGCACTCATGAATATTCAGTGTATGTCCGTTAATTAACTTTCGCAGTCCAAATGTAAATATTGATATAACTGTTGATCAACTGATATCAATACAATATTAAATCGGCAGCATATCGCACTCACAAATAGCTGCACAGAGAAGGCGTTTAATTGCCCAGACATATTGACGAAGATTAATGAGAGCCAGGTAAAACTTTACGGACAATACAATATATGAAAATATGTAAACAAAGACACCAGTAACTTGGAAATCTGTTCTTACATCAATGAGAGTCAGAAATGGGTTCTTGCTATTAATAACATACAGAAAAAGTGTGACGGAGTAGATGAACAAAACACGATGGTTACGGTGAACATGATGATATAACAAGACAATTCATTTTTGATTTTGTTTCCAAAATAATCAAGTAATAATAAAGCGAGAAAACGATTTCATCTGCAGTCAAACCAACTCGCGTGTTTACTTAGTCTGGCAGACACATCAAATCTGTCAGCAGATTTTTTATTTGTGCAGGAATATAGACACATATGGTCAATGATCAAGGTTTTAACTTGATGATACCTTACCATGTCTATTAACCTCTGTCATTCTTCCAAACACTCAAACAGGTATATATTCATGCATGAATGCAAGTAGGCATGATGATGCACACAGGCACACACAATATGCATTCTCAGAGAAGTAAATTAGTTTGTTCAAAATATACAATAAATATTCATGTTGCATATAAATATACAATTAATATTCATGTTGCATATAAATATACAATTAATATTAGTGTTGCATATAAACAGATATCAGCAAAGATACCATTTCCTCTAACAAGCATGTATAGGATGTACCCCATCAATTAAGAAAGACTTGTAGAAGTTCAACTGCAAATGTGTCCACTGGACATTGATGGCCCCCCATCCCCACTCTCTAAAAACACCAGCGTTGTACACTTTTCCTTTCCTGTGACCAATTTAAGCATCCTAAATATTGAGAAAACTGAACTGTATGTATTAACAAGTAAATATTACTTTGCAACCATGAGATATGTATGTATAAGTTTTAGTTTCTCCTTTGAGCTAGTCATATTGGCAAGCTTCAGCAAGCGTCAGGTGCCTTTCCTTACCCTTCTTTATGACTCGATGTACCTGTAACTGTATACTCTGAAGGACACCACACATAGCTGTGGTGGAGGATCAAACCCATGACCCTTCGATCATTGGTTCGGTGCTCTACCACTGGACCACAAAAAATGTAGTGAATGATAGCTTGAATGTGAAGATTTCAGTATCTAAAGCCCGGAAAGATCCTGGCTATTTACATATATCCAATATCAATATGATGGATTGATTGATTGAATATTTAGCTTCATGTTTATGCCATCAAGGTCTTACAGATGATCAGTTAACCTTAATACTCTTACTGGAAGATCCTGGAAGGTTAACATGATGGAACTGTGGACGTGTATATGAACTATGTCAGTGTTAAGGCTTTCAATGTTGAGATCTAATGCCACTCTGGACAAGGAAGTAAAAAAAAAAATGATACCAAAGTGTTGATTTATGCAAACAAATGTTATAATATAGGTCAAGTCAAGGTCATTAAAAATTATAAATTCCCATTTACATGCTTTCAGAGCAAACTAACCTAACAACCTGTCTTAAAAGGCCACTTTTGCCCTTTCCCTTTATTGGCTGCTTAAGACTTTAATAAGACTTGATACATGTATACCGTACAATTACATTCACACTTATAACTGACAATAATAAAAAAAAAATATATACATTTGAAATATATCAATATCATATAATATATGCAAAGTACCATACCATATTATAAAATCATAAGTTGCAAATTCATAATAACCAAAAATATCTCCTCAGGATAAAATGTCATTTTACAATATTGTTAATAGATAGAACCACGTGACAGTCTAGTTTATATACACATGTATATGTATATCTGATAAATGATATGTATTTTTTATGCAACACTCAACTACAACAGTACCTCACCTACCATGAATCACTCAATGTAATGGTTTAGTAGCTAGAAGTTCCCAAACCAAAACCTAAACAAAGCAAGTTGATATTCCTATCTAATCCTGTAACGAATTCTTCCAACAAAGGTTTAGGACTATTCCATTGTCATTTAAAAGGGATGTCAATGCGAAATTGTTGGCTGATAACTAAATAATGAGACTATGAGATTATTACAGACTAATAATATCCATGACACAACAGCAAGCCAAGACTTACAAGGAAACTGTTGTGTCACATTGTTGAAAGATAATACAACATTTGAAAATAAAAGAACTTTAAAATAATAGCAGGCAGATTCTGGCACACCCTCTGTTTATAGTCCACCTGTGGACACACCCTCTGTTTACAGTCCACCTGTAGACACAAACTCTGTTTATAGTCCACCTGTGGACACACCCTCTGTTTACAGTCCACCTGTGGACACAACTTCTGTTTATAGTCTGCCTGTGGGCACACCCTCTGTTTACCGCCAACCTGTGATTATCTTAAATAGCTTTTAAGACAGGCCACACACCAAACACTGTTTCGATATTTTCAGTTTGTAGCTGTGTATCAGTTAAGTACAGGTACACAGATCAGTAAAACATGAAAAATGGTCACGAGTGTGGAATCAAAATTATAAATATTTATATCACTGCCAAACATGCATTCCTCTTTGACCTACAGCTGACATGCTTTTACCATAAGTACACACTATTATAAACCAATTAATTTGT
Organism: Panopea generosa; assembly: GCA_029582155.1. NCBI lineage: Eukaryota > Metazoa > Mollusca > Bivalvia > Adapedonta > Hiatellidae > Panopea > Panopea generosa. The sequence continues at coordinate 36,853,938 of CM055906.1, forward strand.
TCAAATAAAGATAATAAAATAATGGTGACATTGACATTTTCAAGGAGATAATAGCCTCCCTTTATCTTCATATAAAACATTCACACACAAATAACAGATTTCTTAATGTCATGATACAAATATCTAAGACATCCATTCACACACAAATAACAGATTTCTTATTGTCATGATACAAATATCTAAGACATTTCCATTCGTACACAAATAATAGATTTCTTATTGTCATGATACAAATATCTAAGACATTCATCCACACACAAATAACAGATTTCTTATTGTCATGATACAACTATCTAAAACATTCATCCACACACAAATAATAGATTTCTTATTGTCATGACACAAATATCTAACACATCTATTCACACACACACAATTTTAAATCCATTTACAGTGGAAACTCCAAATAATATTAAACAGGTGAAATAAATATGATCAAACAAATAACAGTGCTACAGTTAGAGCACAAAATAACATGGTAAAGATACTCTGAATAGAGAAATTTGTTGTATTGCAATATCTTGTATTTTTTTTATATAATTTTACTCCTGTTTTCCCTAATCAACTTGTTTATATGATGGAATATTTTTTCTCCGTAATAATTTCCATTTAGCATCTATAGAAAGTATTGTAAAAATTCTGACCAGCCTTTAAATAATATTAAGGCTGACCCAGTGTCTGAATTGCCTTTATATAAAATATCCGGCTCCAATAAATTCCTATGCACAAAATAATAACATTTAATAAATTAAAGCTGTTCATTTCTTTCCTGGATGTGCATGCAAGCACAAGTAACAATAATGTACATGCAAACATAAATAGCGACACGGAGACTTCAAACAAGATGATATGCAGGAAGTCAATTACCTCTAATTAGGGAAATTGAAAATTATTATAATAACAATAGAATTTACCATTCCTTGCATAATAAGTTAGGGTTTCAAATATGTGTGGCATTTCTTAACAGCAGGTATCAAAGAAAAACAAACAGCAATCTTACAATGTTCTGATTCTTACGTTTTAATTATTGGCACCTCAAAAAGCCCCTGGCACCTCAAGCCACCATCATTAATGATTCGTCATGGAAACCCGTGGATCGGCCGAACCACCAGACTTCTAACTAACAATTTTAAGTATTTTTCAATGACCAAGGCATATATATCAGATTATATACATTCAAGTTTCAGTTAATCTGGATCAGCCAACAGATTGTGAAACTAGGTAAAATCAAACAGCTCTACCGTCATCCATCACATGCACCATTTCTTTGTGATAGCGGCATTGTTTTGGTTGTGGTTTCTATCATAATGCAATTAGTCACCAACTTGTTATGCAAGGCGTAGTAAACCAAACTTTATATAACATGCATGTATGATTTTACAATTAAAGCTACAAAACCTACACTGTACTAATATCAATTACAAACGGCCCTCAATTTGTACTTAATAAAACAGTTAGCTAATACCTCATATATATGGATTTCAATTTTTTTTTATATTTTTTCTTCACTCATTCACTCAACAAGAAAAGATACAAATGTATCCAGCTTAAAGGGAGACCAATCTGTTATTGTGTCGGGGACAACCACGTGAATGCACAATCTTCAACAGGATATTACCTAATTACTAAACAAAACTCAACACAAATATTTGGCTCATAATTCAGACACAGTTTTGTTTGGCAAAACAAACAAAATATGAACAGTAAACAATATACCATATGTGTCTGAAAAGCAGGGACATTTTTAGTAATAAGTAAAAATGCATCACTTCATGTCAATAAAAAAATACAAAGCTGTTCATAACAATCACAAATAATAATGAGGCCAAAGGAAATAAAATCTTGTTAACTAACTGTGTTGTTTAGTCAAGAAGAAATCTAATTTTCCAGGTTTAGTTTATTCCATTTGAACTCAAAACTCGTGATACGTATATATAATATAAAAACAACACATATGCATGTAATATGATGGTTACTGAATATAATGCATTCAGCATATTTATGTTACACATTTAACATAAGTATATAACATACATAAATATATACATATATAAATATATAACATACATAAATATATACATATATAACTATATATATAACATACATAAATATATACATATATAACTATAAAACATACATAAATATATACATATATAAATATATAACATACATAAATATATACATATATAACTATATATATAACATACATAAATATATACATATATAAATATATAACATACATAAATATATACATATATAACTATATAACATACATATATATATATACATATATAACTATATATATAACATACATAAATATATACATATATAAATATATAACATACATAAATATATACATATATAAATATATAACATACATAAATATATACATATATAAATATATAACATACATAAATATATACATATATAACTATATAACATACATATATATATACATAAATAATAAATATGTAGTTATTTAAGGTAGTCAGCAAGCTTAACTTGTGTAACAGTTTTCACATAAATTTTTAAATGCTTTAATCTTACACAATAATGGTGAAATAAATTCCTAAGAACAATATAAATACTAACCACTGGAACAGTTCTGTCATGATCTCAAAATAATCATACAATTTCATCTACACAAAACACTTGGCACTTAAATAATTGTGTTAATTCTTTGTTTTATAATTAGTATTCATTTTATTCGCTAGAGACCCCAAATTTTTTTTTTTAGTTTGCAAACTTTCTCACATGACATAATGCGACTCATTTGGACTGTACCCACAACCTCAGCAGTGAGTAGCGTGGACAAAAACAGCGTAGTAAGAGCTCAGTATACACGTTGCATTAAGACAACTTTGTAACAATATAAAAATAACCCCCCAAAAATTATGCCAGCACCATAATGACAGTTTTTTTTTTTCAACATTAGAAATGTGACCAATATTACTCTGAAGTCTCAATTGCTACTGAAATCCGTTTTCTGTATTCTGACATTACTTTCTCCAAATTAATTATGATATTGAACCTCAACATATTTTGTGGATATCTTCCACATAACATCAACCAATCAAAAAGTGCATAGTCAAACAGTAAAAAATGAATTCTTTGGTAAAATGTACAAAGAGAAAATTCCAACTTAAAAATGGTCAACTGACAAACTACCAGTACAATAATATACCCTTAACATTCTTCAAAAGTTTATAAATATAGCAGAAATGTGTATAAAGGCAATTATACTATATTATCATACACTATCAATAACATATATATTGCAAAAGAGACCGATGTCAAATATCTAAGTTGTACAACAAAGTGTAAAAAAGAAAAAAACATAGTCCCTAGTTTATCCTCCATATTGTTCTAATCAGATACATGCATCCCACATGTGTTTATCATATACATGCATCCCACAAATGTGTTTATCAGATACATGCATCCCACATATATGTTTATCAGATACATGCATCCCACATATATGTTTATCAGATACATGCATCCCACAAATGTGTTTATCAGATACATGCATCCCACATATGTGTTTATCATATACATGCATCCCACATATATGTTTATCAGATACATGCATCCCACATATGTGTTTATCAGATACATGCATCCCACATGTGTTCATCATATACATGCATCCCACATGTGTTTATCAGATACATGCATCCCACATGTGTTTATCGGATACATGCATCCCACATGTGTGTTTATCAGATACATGCATCCTGCATGTGTGTTTATCAGATACATGCATCCCACATACTATTCCACCATTACCATCAGCCACTTTAAGTTAAGTGTTGTATATCTAAAAGGATTATAAAACCTAAATCAAATTCACTAAATTAGTTAAAAATAACTAAGAGTACTCATTTCTTATATGTCCTTCAATTGATTTTTTTTAGTTTAAAACACAAATTAACTACAAAATTGTTTCACCATTCACACATAAAAAACACTTGTATAAATAAATAATGGAGAAAGGTTGGACCAGTTTCACCCTTTTGTACAACTATATTTGTAATATTCCTTTTGTGCATTTACGCATCCCTACCCCAGGAAACAAACACTTTAAACAAGTATTATGTTACATATATATGAAGTACCATTGAAATTCATTCTTGTAAATACACATCTCTCAATAGATCTATACATCTGTTCATACAATCAGTGACATTTACTCTGTAAATCTATACATTTGATCATACGACAAGTGACATTCACTCTGTAAAACTATACATTTGATCATACGACAAGTGACATTCACTCTGTAAAACTATACAAATGAACATACGACCAGTCACAATTAATCAGTAAAACTATACATATGAACATATGACCAGTGACATTTACTCTGTACAACTTCATATCTTATCAGTGACATTTACTCAGAAAATCTATACATCTGAACATACGATCAGAGACATTTACTCTGTAAAATATACATTTGAACATATGATCAGTTGTATTTACTCAGTAAATCTATACATCTTGAACATATGATCAGTGACATTCACTCCGTAAAACTATACATTTAAACATATGATCAGTTGTATTTACTCAGTAAATCTATACATCTTGAACATATGATCAGTGACATTCACTCTGTAAAACTATACATTTGAACATATGATCAGTTGTATTTACTCAGTAAATCTATACAACTGAACATACGATCAGAGACATTTACACTGTAAAACTATACATCTGAACATACACTATGTACAACTATGCATCTTCTTCATTTTCCTTCTCTAACAATCTGGAATATTTCGTATCTGGATGATCATATCTCTTCCTATAGGTCATTACGACAACTATCACTATGATAATAAACAGAGCTACAAGTACCGACACCAAAAGTGCAATAATAGTGGTTGCTACACTGAATAACTCCTGCGTGTCCCCCTTGTGCATAACGTGCAGCTCACATTTACCTGAAATATACAAAAGTGTGCGTTTAATAAAGATAGGATACGTATCTTAGACATTTGATTTGTTTTATGGACATTTTGCATTTAGACAAATCAAAGTAGAAACAAATACAAACTAAAAATATGTCTATGGAACACAAATACCCCCGATCTATTCTTTTATCTGTATAAACTATATTCTCTTAAAGTATATTTCTCTATTTCTCTATCGCTATTCATTCATCTAAATCTTTTTTTTTTCTCCCTTCAATATTTTACAAATTGCTCATTATGTGCTTCTAAATCTACATGTTTAAATTTATTTTCTGTAATTCAAAATAATATAATTTACATGTTTAATATATGTATATATTATTGTTAGGACATGACTAATGAAATTGTAATACTTTATTTAGGGAAGGGTCATTACAAATGTTATCAGAACTTTTGAACAAACCCAGATGCTTATTATGGCAATAAAATATGTTTAAACTGAATCTTTTCTTGGATTCTTAAAGCACAAACCAGTGTCAAATTTCTGTATTTTACTTTATGATTAAAAAACCCCAAAACATTTACTGTTTTCAACAAAAATCATTTTCCTATCTTGACCTGAAAAGCTAGTCCAAGCTCTTTTTCTATTATAATATTAGTAATTTTGCGCTTAAGGTTTCATCTAAAAACATTATAGGGAACAAATACTAAAGCACTGCTAGACAAAAAAGTAGTCTTGACGAACAGACAGACAGGGGGTAGCACAATATTCCTTTCTCTCATATTTTCAAGATAATCTTTCTTTTTTAAAAATAATCATAATTACTATTTGTTTATCAACTTCTCACAAACTTAATTTTGTCTCATTTATAATAATATACCACTTTTAATGAAGAACAATTTTGCGTACAGATTGATAAATTACTGTTTTATACATGTAGCCCTTTCTCATAAATGAAACTTTACCATGTGCTGCCTGATAAAACACTGCGTATCAAGCACCATACTTACTCACATATTACATTGAACATGATAAAATGTATACAAAGAAAATCAGCAACAAATTATAAAACCATGTTGACCAGCTAACCCTCATTGTGTATATGGATACATAGTGTATAAGACTAAACTACAACATAATTTAACACCCGTTTGGTTATATAACATGTCACCCACACTATAGTCTACTTGTTAATGTGTTACATGTATATATAAGTAATGACAGAAGGAAAGAGATGGAGGTCCAGTTTGACCATTATTGTTCCCACAGTTCAGTATGTACAGGACCTGTTCCTTCCCAAATATTCACAAATAGACTTGAATGTTACAAGTACAGGCTCCAAAAATACAAATTGTCATTATGACATGCCAGTAAATATGTCAAGTCGGAGATGCCATAATGACATTCCAGTAAATACGTCAGTCGAAAATGCCATTATGACATGCCAGTAAATATGTGAGTCGGAAATGCCATTATGACATGCCAGTAAATATTTGAGTCGGAAATGCCATTATGACATGCCAGTAAATATGTTAGTCGGAGCTGCCATTATGACATGACAGTAAATATCTGAGTCGGAGATGCCATTATGACATGCCAGTAAATATGTCAGGTGGAGATGCCATTATGACATGCCAGTAAATATGTCAGTCAAAAATGCCATTATAACATAAATAATACAGAAACAAATGACTTTGTATCAACTGAAGGCAGTGAAAGTAGTTTTTAAAAGGTACAGTCAAACCTGTCTTAAGCAGCCAGTCAAGGAGCCTTTTAAGACAGGTTGTTGCTTAGTAAAGGTTAATTTGATCTGAAGTATTGGAATAGGAATTAGCAAATACGACTGCTTAAGACAAGTGGCTGCATAACAGAGGTGACTATTTACACAGGTTTGACATTTTTGTTTTTAGTGTTGTTTGATGCTTCTTAATAACTTATCTATCACAAATTTACTTTTGACCTTATTACTATTCATACAGCAGTTTAAAGTCATTATGACAATTAACAATGTATAATAAAAGAGAAAGTTTTTTTGGTTTAAAAGACTTTTTTTTTTTTTAAATCATGTTTAAAACCATTTTCAACACAGTTCAGGTTATACATGGCCTATCCAGTTTTACTGGTGGAGGAAGACCACAGACTGTGTCAGACTGATAAGAACCACCGTCCTTCCGCAAGTAACTGTTGGAATTTCTCACATAATGTTTTTTGGAGTGCGTGGGTCTCGAACCTACGCATTAGCGGTGAGAGGTAAGTGATCTTGAGACGGCGCCATAGACCACTAACACTAAAAAAATCAAGTGATACTTTTTGCAGAGTCAAAATATCTTAATGCACTCACAAAGTATTTCATACGTCAAAACTATTGGATAATACAATAAATAATTTATCTTAAAATGAACTAGACACAGCATTTTTAGGCAATGTTGACAATGGTCAAATCAGTACATGTTACAACAGCAAGTAAACTATTTAATAATTTGATACCAGATTATAAGGAAGAGGCCCTGTACACTGTAGATGAAGAAGTATGATAAATGGGAAGGTGGGAGAGAGAGAGCCGACCATTTTGAGAACTATACTCGTACCATTATCGTTTCCATGGAAGCAGAAGATTATGAAGAAGAGGATGAATGAGATTCCAACATTGTTTTTACTCGTGCATTTTCAGACCCAAATTAAATAATATAAATAAACTATTACCATTAATAGACTCAATGTCTCCTTCTGGGGCGACTGCTAAGTAGCGTAATTATGATTGTAATAATACTTCTGGAATAATCTTCGTTAAATCATGTACATGGTGTACAAGTACATTTGTGAGCATGTTATTGAATCCCATGTGTACGCTTTGAATAGATGCAATAGATGATGTAAATGATGTGTATTTCTTGTTTTATGTAGAAAATCCAATATACCAGAAAAGATAATTTCCAAATATGATTAATTGTATTACACTATAATTACTTAATTTACCTTTTATCATCATAATTTTATGTACTCATGTATAAATAGCTATATTTAGCTTTCGGTGTGTGTGAGAATGTAAATGACACGATAATCACACTCGGGTTTTACCGAGTCCTTCACCAAGTTGCTCGGCAATCATCAAAGATGCTGACTTAGTTACTCCCGGTTACCAGGTCCGTCAGCCATTTCTACTTCAGGTAAATGTGTTGTTAAATGCGACATTGTGCAATGAGACTGAATTTCCCATGTCTAAGATTTATAGGGTAAAATTGTATGGGACGCTCTTTACTTTTCAATTTTTGCAATATAAATTGGTTTTATTTTGATTTCATCTTAAATTACAAATAAACATCAAATTAAGAATCAAATTAACTTAATGCAACATGCGGTATACAATTAAAGCGAACGTGTAACCAATTATAAACACACTGCGCTCGCTAAATTATCATAACAAACTTCTCGCTCTTTAAGACAGTATTAATACTTATATTTGTTTTGGCAAAATGCCATTATTATTTTATATGAGGAAGTACAGGAGAATTTCGATGGCTTGAACCCGATGGAATTAAACAAAATAGTTTTGAGTTAAGGGTTGACTGAGCCAAATATTGTTCAACATCATATCAGTTATGCATATAATTGAAACAGGAATTGACTGGTATCAGATAAGTGGTTCAAGCTATATTTGGTGTTCCAGTCAAGGTAGTTCTGCTGTAGTCCTAAATACATTAATATTTATATTTGTTTAAATTAAAACAAGCAGTTTCTGTGAAATTATGTCCCCTGCTTTTTTCAAAAGATTTGATTCAGTTATTGCACAGAAATACCCAAAAATAAGATTTTTCACAAATTAAAAGCCATAACTGTAGTACGGCAAATGCCACAACCCTTAAAATCAAACTTAGCCTGTGTTTTGATATTATAAACATTGTATTAAAATTTCAAAAGATTTGGTTCAGGTATTCTCAAGTTATTGCATGGAAACCCCCAAAAATATGAAAATTAAAATTTCAAAAGATTTGATTGACAGATAGACAGAAAGACAGATTATTTGTCTGACAAAGACAATGAAGTAGTCAGCAAGTCATTATCACCTAATACTTGTTTTGGCTAAGATAATGCAGTAATCCCTAAGTCATTATTAATGGATATTTATTTTGATTAAAATAATAAAGCAGCGCCATTATAAATTAGTATTTGATTTTGACAACATCAAATATTTTTTTTATAAAAGTTTTTTCACTGTTTTCAGTAATTAGCCTAAATTCATTGCTAAATTGTAATTTTTTTAGATGAATACAGTCAAACACTTCTTAAGCATCCAGTCAAGGGAAGGAGCAAAAGTGGCCTTTTAAGACAGGTTGTTGCTTAATACAGGTTAATTTGCTCTGTAAGCATAGAAATGGGAAATCGTAAATGTAGCTGCTTAAAGCAAGTGGCTGCTTAATAGAGGTGACTGCTTACACAGGTTTGACTGTAATAAATTTCTGATTTTTTTTTACACATTTGATGAAGTCAAGAACATCTGATTTATCTGATGCACCAATATTTTTGTGGATGCTTCTTGTAGTTATTTTGTCTCCACTCTAACTTTCTGTTTAACCATGACAACATTTCTCTAAGCATATTTGGTGACAGGTCCTTTGACAACTCTGCCACATCATTACCTTCTTCTATACAGTTGCAGCAGTTGCTTGACCCTATCTCTGTCCTTGCGCAGCATTTCATGCATTTTCGTAGGATATTGTTGTATCCGTACGGTGGATAACACGACAGACAGTCTGAGTAGCTGGGCCCTATACACGACTTGCAACTTGTGTTGCACAACTTGCATGACTGAAACATAACACAAATTATCATAACATTCATCTAATTATGAATTTTACTTTGTTATGTTCTTTGTCTGGATTAAACAAATTTCATGACTGAAATCCAAATTTTTTAAGATTTAAATATGAAAAATATAAAAATCAAAGGTTTCAGTTGAATGAGTATAAAATTGCTTTTTTTATCAAACTAAAACTAAAAATTATAAAGCTTTGAATGTCCCTACATCAAGTCAAACATTGTAAAGCAAGGTCAGTCTGTGGGACTGGGAGTTAATGGCAAGCTTATTTGGGTCTACATTGTTTGTAACACCGAAAAGAATGCTAACAGTTGAGATTTAGAGTGAAGTGGTATTTACTGAAGTGTTGTGTACTGAGGTGGTGTGTACTGAAGTGGTGTGTATTGTCAAAGTGGTGTGTATTGAAGTGTTGTGTATTGTCAAAGTGGTGTGTATTGTCAAAGTGGTGTGTATTGAAGTGGTGTGTATTGAAGTGGTGTGTACTGAAGTGTTGTGTATTGAAGTGGTGTGTATTGAAGTAGTGTGTATTAAAGTGGTATATATTGTCAAAGTGGTGTGTATTGAAGTGGTATTTATTGAAGTGGTGTGTGTTGAAGTGGCATGTATTGAAGTGGTATGTTTTCAAGTGGTATATATTGAAGTGGTAGGTACACTGTATTGAAGTTGTAGCAAGATAAACCCTGTAATCTATATTCTATATGGAACTGACCATTGAGTTCCACTGGAAGTATGTACCCTCTGGACAGTTGGATTGCTGGACACACACACCTTTAACATAGGTGAACCCATCTGGACATACATTACATACTGAAACAGAAATATAATGATTATAATATTTATGTTTTAATATGTATATTTATAATAGTAAGATGCCACAATGGACTGGTACAAGACAGAGATAGAGATAGCAAATATAAACTGGAATGGTTTTGTAATAGTGAGATATGAAGGTAGATATAGAATGGATACTCACCATTACAAGTTTTACACTGCTGGAACACAAATTTTAAGCTGTAGTTGACATGGAAGGGGAGATAACCGTTATCACAGGTGATCACACAGTTTCCGTTCTGTAGATAACTGAAAAAGGTACAGTACCGTAAAGTTTATACTTTAGTCTGATATACTAGATCAGGCCCGAAATTACTCACTATACACTCAATGTATTTCAGACTCACCAGTACAAAATTCATTAGTTAAAAAAAAGGCAATTGTACATCGATTGATTGAATATGTAGCGTCATTTTATTACATCGAGGGCTAACAGATGATCAGTAACTGTTACGGTCCCCTAACCACTGTTTCCAGGGATCCTGAAAGGTTAACCAGTACTTGTGCACACCCCATCTCAGCAAGTAACTGATAACTTCCCCACTTGAATAAGTGGTGAGAGACGAATTGTAATGAGACACAATGTAAAATATCAATCATCATGGAGACTGTTGCCAGGCAGGGATTCAAACTCACGACCTCTGGATTTAAATATATGACCAATGGACATTAAAATTTAACTCTGCCATATTGTCGGAAGCTGTCCACATATAAACATTTAATAGGCTTCAGTTTCACCAATATGTTTTAGTATATACTAAAAGACTTAAAATCTTAAATACGAGAAAAGCAGCTAGATGATCATGATTTAAGACTGGTTCCAGTAGGACTGCATATAGTTTCATTGGTATTGATTATATAATACATAAATAACCAGTCATTTAAGTTAATTTTTTAAGTAAACGTTAGTGAGAAAGAAGCCAGGTCATACACTTGGGCTGCGTTTCACCAAATAACTTACGATAAAAATCGATGTAAATCAATTTGACAATTTCTCCGTTGTTTGTTCAAATTTTGATTGACATTTAAAATGATTGTATTTTGAGAAAAAAATATAACTTTCAGCATGATCTGAGCCAACTTGGCTTCATTTGGAAGAAAATTAAAGATATTATGAATAATTGTTGGTTTACGTTTACGACAAATTTTTATCATAAGTTTTTTTTGTGAAACGGACCCCTGGTCCTGTAAATGTAAAATCTCCCAACAGAATATCAAATAGACAAAATGTCAGATTTACAAATGTTAATTATGCTCAACATAATCATAAAGTATGTATAGAACATAGTACTAAAATTCTCACCTTCCTTTATTACAACATGTACAATTGTTTCCACTGGAGCAACTAAAACATCCGTCAGGGCACGTCACACAACCAGACTCGGACATGTACTGACCTGAAATACATTACAGACTCTGTGAACTGGTCTAATTTTACAGTACAAATTGCCTGAATATACAAATGACACCAATCTGTCACGGTAAAGCTCGGCATAATATAATCTTGCCAACTCGTTTAATAAATTCAATAATACACAAGTTCTTGTGTAAGAACCTCTATGTAACAAAAATAATAATGTATTGTTTACCTGAGCGGCAGGGCTTGACTTCTGTGATGCACTTGTTGTTGAACAATTGATGTCCCAATCTACATGCTGTACATTTGTTCGCATCCTCAGTACACTCCGAACACATACCACTACACACGCGGCAATGATGAGAATCATTGTCTACAAAACAACAGCCTGGTTTATGCGTAATACTCAAGATTACATGTTTCTACGACAACAGTATAGAGCTCATATAAAATAAAGAATATAATTATATTATGATATTGAACATTTTGTTACTAATTCAACATAATGTAGCTGTATATATGCGGATACATGGATAAGAGAACAAAGTGATAATTACAACACCGGAATATGTCAGAATTGGGAAGCAACAGCATGCAAGAAAATGACATGTTGTTCTAATTGAGTTTAATGATATTTTGAATACATTGTAGGTTATAAAATTATGTGAATATAAGTCATGCTATTCATATTCTTGGATCTTTAAGGTCTCACAATTCATATTCTTAGATCTTTAAGGTCTTGTGATTCATATTCTTGGATCTTTTAGGTCTTACTATTTATATTCTTGGATCTTTAAGGTCTCGCGATTCATATTCGTGGATCTTTAAGGTATCGCGATTCATATTCTTGAATCTTTAAGGTCTCACTTTTCTTATTCTTGGATCTTAAAAGTCTCGCAATTCATATTCTTGGATCTTTAAGGTCTTGCTATTTTTATTCTTGGATCTTAAAAGTCTCGCAATTCATATTCTTGGATCTTTAAGGTCTCACAATTCATATTCTTGGATCTTTAAGGTCTCGCTATTCTTATTCTTGGATCTTTAAGGTCCCCAATTCACATTCTTGGATCTTTATATTCTCACATTCTTGGATCTTAAAAGTCTCGCAATTCATATTAATTTCTTGGATCTTTAAGGTCTCACGATTCATATTCTTGGATCTTTAAGGTCCCCAATTCACATTCTTGGATCTTTATATTCTCACATTCTTGGATCTTTAAGGTCTCGCAATTCATATTCTTGGATCTTTAAGGTCTTGCGATTCATATTCGTGGATCTTTAAGGTATCGCCATTCATATTCTTGGATCTTTAAGGTCTCGCTTTTCTTATTCTTGGATCTTAAAAGTCTCGCAATTCATATTCTTGGATCTTTAAGGTCTCGCTATTCTTATTCTTGGATCTTAAAAGTCTTGCAATTCAAATTCTTGGATCTTTAAGGTCTCGCTTTTCTTATTCTTGGATCTTAAAAGTCTCGCAATTCATATTCTTGGACCTTTAAGGTATCGCGATTCATATTCTTGGATCTTTAAGGTCCCCAATTCACATTCTTGGATCTTTAAAGTCTAACATTCTTGGATCTTTAAGGTCTCACGATTCATATTCTTGGATCTTTAAGGTCTTGCGATTCATATTTTTTTATGGTCTCACAAATCACATTCTTGGATCTTTAAGGTCTCACGATGCATATTCTTGGAACTTAGGTAAAACCAACGACCCTCCACTCATGAGGCCAATGCTCTACTACTGGACTTCAATCTCAACATGTATATTTACTGACATTTTGGTGTCACAAACACATCACTTCAAATTTTTATTTAGCTTTTGCACCTAAAAGTGCAATTTGTAACTATACAAACTGATACTTCATCCTGTCTATGTACAGGTAATGTCAAAGTTTACAACACAAATTCAGATATGTATCACCGTAGAGTGGTATAGAGGATAGAACATCCACCTCACATTCGGAAGGTTGTTGGTTCGATCCCATGCCAGGTCATACCAAAGACTTGAGCAATGGACTAGAAGCTTCCTCCCTTGGCACTCAGCAAAAAGAGGATAGTTCTAGGTCTGGTCGGCCAAATGTCAGTATAATGTGACTGAGATGGGTTTAAAACCATGTGTCTGTTGCATGATATTCCAGTGTGGCAGCACTAATACTGTCTCAAGTAGACTATGTCATGACATGACTGAAAAAATGTTGATGAAAGTGACGCTAAACACCATACAACAACATCAGAAATTAATCTTAACTGCAAAAAGTAAAGAATCATAGCATTTCAGCTATGGTAACTCTTATCATAAGTGTATTAGGAAAAAGATACTCATGTACTACACTTTTTATATAGGATCTTAAATGTAAAATCTTATTTTGACTTAATTTCATAGAAATATTTTTTTCTGAAGTTTTGGTTTCCTAATCTACAATTTAGAGAAAAGTATATTTTTACTGATGTGATCTTTGATGGCCATTATCAACTTAGTAGAATTTTCATGTACCTATCTTGTTCAAATTCTTTTTAAATAAATGTATATCTGACTAGCACAATATTTATGTGAACACATTTAAAATCAGTGAAATCATTATTACCCTGATAAACACTTTCAGTTTTAGGACACATTTTTGATGAATTATTAAGTGAACTGTTTCCGATATGAGGGTCCTCCGTGGCCTTGTGGTCTAAGGTGCCATCTCAAGATCACTTACCTCTCACTGCTAAGGTTCCAGTCCTGCTCACTCCTAACACTTTATGTGATAAAGTTTGCCAGTTACTTGCAGAAGGATGGTGGTTTTGCTCAAATTCATTCTGAGGTCTTCCTCAACCAATAAAGCTAGATATGCCATACAGTATATAAACCGATGTGTTAAAATAATGCGGTAAACCCCATTCCTACCCATTCCAAAAAAAAAATGTTTCTGATATGTGTCATCACCTGACCAATCTCAGTTTGAAGTGTTCCACCCCAGTCCCCCTTACCAATGCCACATGATACATACAACATCCAGCCACACCCGACCAGTCATGCAATACAGGGTATGTGCAAGCAGAAATGTATACATTGTTGGTTTGGTTATATACATATTTGTGACAGAGTATTCAATCTACAAAGTGTGTATATCCATCTGCTTGAAATAAATCATTTGAATTTAAAGATTCATAACATTTAGCCAATGAAATATATTCCATTTTTTTAACAACAATGGGAAGTAACAAGCACAGAACATTAAACATATTTTGCAAACAGAGGTTATGTCCCTTGATATACATAATATTTATATAACAGAAGGAATTGAGTACAAGATTCAATGCTTGGAATTGAGTACAAGATTCAATGCTTGGTTACATTATGTTACTACATACTTAGTAAAGATCAGAAATCGTTCTTGTGGAATAAAGTTGATTATATTATGAATCTGTAAGGCCAGTGCAGATGGATAACTAATAAGTTTATACGATCAAAATCGTACAAACTGTCATTTTTGTCATTGGACAATTTCGGAACAAACAGGTTTATGGTATGCTGCAAAATGAAATAACACATTTTTTGGCATAGAAAAACTACTAATTTTTTTTAAAAAAAAAATTCAAACTTACTTTCATTACATTTTGTATGAAAGATTGTAGACATGTGATCTATTTTCACATGAGCTGGAAACAGTTTTTGGAAATGACAATGGTACCCCATGAGACAAATTAACAAGAGTTGTCAGAAGACAACAAAGCTTGCCTCTGGGTGTCTAAGTCCAAAAAGGGCCATAACTGTGCCAAAATGCAATCCAGAGTTATGGTTCATGTCTCTGTGTGTTCTATTGATAATGGTGAACACACATGCAAAGTTTCATTCACATCCAATGATTGGTTGCATAGATATCTTAAACTTCAACACAAAAGTTTAACCTGAGTGTCTACAGATGACGATGCCGACGCCACCGGGGTCATGGCAATAGCTCTCCCTAGACTTTGTCCCGGTGAGCTAATAAATATAAATCATTCATTTTAAGATATGTTGAAAAAAACTTAAACACTGGGACCAAATACAACGGACACAAATTATAAATAAATAGCTCACTTTTTGCATAGATAGTCAGATTTTCTCATATCAAATAAGGTAAGGTATATGTGTATACAATGTAAAGGTAGTAGAGAACTAGCATTCCAGGATTTATTTAGTAATATGGTGACATGCTTCTCTACAATCAAAATTTGTAAGGAACAATATTTGGAAAATTAAAATAAATGTGATTTTAATAGTAATATGATCTTATTATACACTGTTTATCA
The DNA here is from genome assembly GCA_029582155.1 of Panopea generosa. NCBI lineage: Eukaryota > Metazoa > Mollusca > Bivalvia > Adapedonta > Hiatellidae > Panopea > Panopea generosa. The sequence continues at coordinate 36,870,143 of CM055906.1, forward strand.
TTTGTCCTTTGTTTAATAGCCAGACTTCTGTTTCACCGCCATATTTCAGTTTTAAATTTAGATATAAAAACTTCAATGTAAGAAAAGCAGCCAAGTGATCATGATTTTTGACTGGTTCCAATAAAACTGCATATTGTTTCATTGGTATGGATTTTATAATTGATAAATAACCAGTCATAATTGAGATAAGTGTTTATATATTTGCGTGAAACTAAGAAAAATGTTGGTGAAACGGAAGCCACAATTTAATATTGTTTATTATTTATTATTATTACATAATTTATTATTTTTAAAGCAAGATTTATTAAGGCAAAAGAATACCTTACCTTGGTTGATTGAGAAAATCCTGAGATTGAAAATAGCCGCATAGGATTTGGACATTGGCGTATCAATTATCGTGTAAAATACAATGAAAGCGCGTGAAATATGAATGTAGGCAAAAAGCATGATAGAAAAGTAAAGATGTCCGTACAGAAAGATGTTTTATCTGGAAAAATACAGAATGAATAATTAAAGTTGTGCGTTGTGACATCATATGTACAATGACGACGATGTTCACTCAGTTCTTGCAGGATGACATTATCCAACTTTGTTTGTATCAAAGGTACATAACTCAGACTATAATGATCAGATCATGCAAGTGACCACCATATTTTATAACAGGCTCCTCCACAGGCCATTCAAGCACAGGGGCACCCCAGTGCGTGAATAGCAGAAATGGTAAATCCCCAGAGCTTGACATCTTAAACAATATCTTTCAAAAGCCTGTATTTCTTTAACCCTTTACTCCATAGATACGCGTTTTCCCGCACCAATCACAGAAGGCCTTGGAAAACAGTGAAGGAAGAGTTCAGATTGCTCGTAATGAGCAATCTGAACACTTCCTGCACTGTTTTCCACTCTGTCAGTTAATATAAACATAATTCACCCTAGAAAGCCTTCTATATTAGAGGTGTCCAAAGGTGTCTATATTAGAGGTGTCCAAAGGCCTCTATATGAAGTAAAGGGTTAAATCTTCATTTTTCTTAAGCATATCTTCTCTTATATTAATGCATAAAATGAAATGTACTAAATCTAATGAATTTTGTACCAGTTTTTCTGTTATAAATGCAAATCTTTTTTAATGAGTGCTCTATACATCACTTGAAAATGTTTTTGGGCAGACCCTTGCGTGAGCGCTCCTACCTCAAAGCTTGAATTCCAACTTGTGGAGAATCTTGTTCAAGTATAACAGCGATGTGCATGTGATGGTCTGACTGATATCAGTTGAAAACATTTTATCTAACAAAGAGGTGAAGCTATGACTGAACATGGGACACAATTTAATTCAGTATGACTGTCAGTTGTTTACAGTTTCACCAGTGTTCATCAACTTACCTGGCAAGACATAAGGATAATCAAAAAACATAAATATACTCAAACTAGTGCACAAAAACTGAAACTTGACCTATGTCGTAATCTATTGGTTAGCAGTAAACATTTCAGACTCTCGCCAGTTCTGTATTATAAGAACAATAAAAAAAAACAAAGAAATTTTCCTGTTCATGCACAACTGAGGTACATAATTATCATATGTAGCAAGTTACTAGCAACTTAATATACATGTAAGCATAAACAGTAATGAAAACTAGAGCTATCACTGAAGGTGATGAATACCCCCGAACGCCACCATGACAGAAAATGGGTAACCATTGTATGAAGTTTTATTAAATTATATCCAATAGTTTTAAAGTTATGCTCCAGACAAAAAAAATTCTTAATAAAAGAGAATGTTATGGATTGAGTTTTTTGTATTGTTAATTTTTTTATGGTTTTGTTAAAATTAAAAACGGTCTTTTTAATTATTGTGCAGTGTACAAGCTTTCATGGCAATCAATAAATGTTATACTTTTTCGAGTTATGTTTCTTGTACACTGCACTTCCTGTCATTATATTCTACCCTTGTATGAAGTTTGATGAAATTCCATCCAGTACCTTAAAAGTAATGCTCCGGACAAGGGAAATATATCAAAGGACAATAACTCTGTAATTAGCAAGAATGGAGTTATGTTTCCTATACACTGCACTTCCTGTCATTATATTCTACCATTGTATGAAGTTTGATGAAATTCCATCCAGTACTTTAAAAGTAATGCTCCGGACAAGGGAAATATATCAAAGGGCAATAACTCTGTAATTAGCAAAAATAGAGTTATGTTTCTTGTACACTGCACTTCCTCTCATTATATTCTACCATTGTATGAAGCTTGATGAAATTCCATCAGGTACTTTTCAAGTTATGCTCCGGACAAGAAAAAATATCAAAGAGCAATAACTCTGTAATTAGCAATAATAGAGTTATGTTTCTTGTACACTGCATTTCCTGTCATTATATTCTACCATTGTATGAAGTTTGATGAAATTCCTTTCAGTACTTTAAAAGTAATGCTCCAGACAAGGGAAATATATCAAAGGGCAATAACTTTGTAATTAGCAAGAATAGAGTTATGTTTCCAGTACACTGCACTTCCTCTCATTATATTCTTCCATTGTATGAAGCTTGATGAAATTCCATCTGGTACTTTTCAAGTTATGCTCCGGACAAGAAAAAATATCAAAGGGCAATAACTCTGTAATTTGCAAGGATAGAGTTATATTTCTTGTACACTGCACTTCCTCTCATTATATTCTACCATTGTATGACGTTTGATGAAATTACATCCAGTACTTTTCAAGTGATGCTCCAGACAAGGAAAATTGCAACGGACAGACCGACCGACAGACCGACCACAGGGTGACTCCAATATACCCCCTCAAAACTTTGTTTGTCAGGGGTATAAAAATAAAATTAATATATTTGTAATTGACACAGGTAACAAACATAATAATGGTGTATGTGATATATAGGGTAAAACAATTACTATGTCTACTTATTGATTGAATGAATGATTGCTTGATTGATTGAATATTTAGCGTCATTTTATGCCATTGAGTGCTAACAAACGATCAGTTAACCTAACCACTGTTTCCTGGTATCCTGAAAGGTTAACCAGTACTCGAGCACACCTCATCTCCGCAAGTAACTGATAACTTTCCCACCTGAATCAGCGGTGAGAGACGAATGATAATGAGACACAATGTCGTATACCAATCATCACTGAGCAGGGATTCAAATAGTCAGACGTGTAACCAACAGAGCTAATGAGGCAAGGCACAATAATTATGAAGACAAGTAATAAGCTCTGACCTATTTTCAATATCACTACCCAGACATATACTACAGACCTGCACCTGTAGTCTTACCTTTGTAATATCCTTTCTCACAAAAGGGCACGCAGGTTCCCTTGCCCTCCACCAGCAGGTAACCAGTCTTACACTTGAGACACATTACTTGTTTACTGGAGATGTAGGTGCACGTTTCACACGTGTCCTTACACTGTTTACACGAGAACCCCTGGGCGTAGTAGTTGTTGGGACACGACTGTACACAAGTCCTGCAATAGTTTTATAATGAAATACTCCAGTTAGTCATTGATAAGATTGTTAAATGCTAGTAAACAGTGATATAGTGACTGTCATAGCTTATGTTGTTTGATTTTATGTTCTTTCTTTTTATTTTATTTGCGCCGTATCCAACATTTAGGCCATTATAAATTAATTGCTAGATTATGATCCAATTTTTTCTTAAAAACGAGAAGAGCGGGAGGATTTTTTTTTTATTTTTAATTTTTTTTTAAATTTTTTTTTTATGAAAATAAAAAGGGTCGGGCGGCATGAAAATTAGGGTGTGGGCGGGGATGATAATCTGATAATCTAGCAATTTCTTTATTATGGCTTTATAAATTTTGAAAGGATAAAGAAATAATGTTTTATTCAAATTCCAAGGCACATTATCAAACTATTGTAAGGGATATATGTAGTTTTATAATATATGTATAAATTATTTGTCAATATACGGTAGTCATTATTATAGACAGAATCATTTATGAAACGGATCCAGTCAAGGCAATTAGCAAAAGTGGATTTTTCAACAGGTTATTGCTTTATACAGGTTAATATGTTCTGAAAGCATAAAATTGAAAATAATTATGTGGCTGTTTATGACAGGTGGTTGCTTAATAGAGGTGGCCACTTACACAGGTTTGACAGGTATATTTATCAACTCACCCTGTGGCATCAATTCTGTATGATCTACAAGCATTACACTGGTTGGCCCCTGGTCCAGAACACCCATTGAGACACTGACTGTTGCATTTCTGTAAATGTCATACAACTTTTACTTTGCATACATTCAACAACAAAATCCACTTATCAACAGTGAGTACAAAGAATTGGGACCCGTTTCACCAATGTTCATAAGTTTACAAACTTCTTAGTGTAAAATTTAAAGATATGAAAATAACCCCAAAAACAACAGAAAATACATTAAATGTTTTGCTTACATCATTTTACAAAGTTTCGTAAGCCTTTTAAATAATACTCTTTTTCAAATTTACAAAACATATAGTCTGCACAAATGACATGTTCCCAGGTGTCACATTTTGTGTGTTCGAAAATCTTCAGATTTACAAAGGTTAGTGAAATGGGCCCCAGATGCACAAATGTGGATGAAAGCAGCAGAATGATATGATACCACACACATGGACAGTTAGAATTTTTCTCACATTCCAGATACGGATATCTGCAATTAAACTGCACTCTAGATCAAATTCTTTGACTGTCACAATGTAACTATATACATAATTAAAATAATAATTCACTATTTATTTTGTATGTAAGTAAAGCAATTTTTCAAATGAACATTCTGTCCCTCATTGCCCCAAAAACTGTTATCCCTTGCAATGGATTGATTGAATGATTGAATATAGTGTCATTTTTATGCCATCAAGGGCTAACAGATGATCAGTTAACCTAACCACTGTTTCCTGGTATCCTGAAAGGTTAACCAGTACTCAAGCACACCCATCTCCGCAAGTAACTGATAACTTTCCCACTTGAGTCAGCGATGAGACGAATGATAATGAGACACAATGTCGTATATCAATCATCACGGAGATTGTTGCCAGAGGGGGATTCAAACTAAAAAACCCTGTATTGATAGTCAGATGCATAACCAACTGAGCTAATAGGACCCAGCCCCTTGCAATGGAAGTTTTTATCTGATGCTCAAACCATAATGAAAAATCTGTATAATCATCAGTTTCAATAATGATGAAATAAGAGTATTTCAATTATTATGTTGATAAGATCACATCCAGGTCTTGGATCTTTATTTAAATACTTAAAAACTTAACTAAGTTTTGACTGTCATTTATCTATTCTGTAATCAATAGAAATAAATCCATATGCAATTTTACTGAAACCAATCTAAACTCATGATCACCTGGTTGCTTTTTTTGATTTATGTTTTTAAGTATTTATGTATATGTGAAATCAGAGGTAACAATAAAAAAATTATAGGTAAAAAAATCTTACAAAGAAGTACATCCAACACCTTAGATTTTGCAATAATCATCCATCAATTTCTCAATTTGCATGGGTCACCAGAAGGAATTGTTGAAGAACTGCCTAAATCATGATATGATACTTTTGTTGGATATTACTTGTGTCACTCGTGATATCCATCTTGACCCCAGTGTAAGATAAAGGTCATGACATTGTGTTAACATGGTGTTATGAATTGACATGAAATGGGCTGTCAATCAAACAAGTTAATCCAATCAGTGCTCGATATTGCTTGCTTTCTGCCAATTTCCTTAGACAAGCTAACTAGGTCTAGGTAAATATTGTATTGTATTTACTAGGACATTGCATAGTATTTACTAGGACATTGCATTGTATTTACTAGGACATTGCATTGTATTTACTTGGACATTGCATTGTATTTACTAGGACATTGCATTGTATTTACTAGGACATTGCATTGTATTTACTTAGATAAACAATGCCACAAGGCCAATGGGCAGAGAGCGATAGTCATTCTTGCATCAAGTCAATTAAAGATACAATCATATGACATAACGGATTAATGCCGGCAAAACGGACCATGGAAATGATAAAAGATGAAACAGCAAACTGGAAAAAATAAACATATACAAAATAGTGACACACAAGTTCCAGAAGAAGTACAATAAAATCATAATACAGTGTCGCTGAAAACAGTACCTGTATCGACAAAAACAACTTATTTTAATTGTTCAATCCGATATATACTGAACGGAACAGCTAACCCGGTGCCAACTGACATTTAATGTACCTGACATTTTATACATTTCTCAAAAAGAATCAAAGCTTTTTCCTTGAAAGTTGGACTTGAATAAGAAAGAACATTAAGGATGTTTAAAAATTCATAATTGTCGCTTAAAAGCATTTACAACTTTTAATAGCGCCACTCCATATATTTTTTTTTTATGTTTCTTTTTTATTTTTTTTATTCCATATTTTGACGACGCTATTGGAAATACAAAAGTGGCGGGTTAGCTGTTCCATTCAGTTTGCTAACTTTTATGTTAATTGTTTCTGGTGAATATCATAATCATAACCCCAAAAACAACAGAAACTTTGTACAAATAGATAGCCACAATCAATAGCTTAAGCAGCGTACTTGAGTAAATAAATCTACTATAAAGAAGAGGTGGGTGGGTGGGTGGGGGGAGGTATAGTATAAATACAAACATGCCAACACAAAGTTAAAATGACAAATGAGCTGTTATTTGGTTATTACACAAGTATTAATTATGATAAGACTACAGCATTTACAATGATATATAACTTTATTTTTTTTTTAATGTGACAAGTTCAGTTACTCTTGCTGTCATTTGCTTTTGGACTACAACAGTAGCCTCCCTTGCAGCAGTATATAGTATAACTAGCAGTCCATGTTATATTTTGGTTACACAACTTTAATGAAATAAGCCTATAACAGTAAAACAGGTTTGGTTACTCTTGTTTTTCTGAATACAACAATAGCTTCCCTTGCATCCACTAACTAGTACCTAGCAATGTACGCTATACTACATAATGCTTACTTCTAATACAGGTCTTGGGTACATAGAGTGTTTAAAATTATGTTTTGATATCCATCACCATACAGTTGGAATCATATGTTCTAATAATGGAAGCAAAATTTCTCCCAAAAAAGCAACTTAAGTTAAAACTGGAATTCGATGTACGATCATGTAATAATTCAACTGTTTTTTATAATTATATGGAATGACAGTGATACATTTTGTTTCATTAATGCAAACAGTGTGCCAAGTGTACATGAAATAAAAAGGCACTGGGCACCTTTTCCCATCAGTTTTTATAAATCTTATGACCGAGTGCCAAATAATGTAAACAGTGAGCAGACGGTGACTACCACTCCCGGGAGGACGAGCCACTTCTGGAACACTGAACACATTGTCAATGGTTCTATATGTGTCTTGCTTCCATAGATAGTTCTCTGTTGGTCCAAATATGCAGAATAAAAAACACAACCTTCATTTTTGACAATTCTGCCCATTTGTTGCAGTGTATCACTATGCATCTTTAAACTGTTATACCTTAATCCAGATGTACCCAATGTCATCCAAACATGATTGAAAATGTTCTACACAGCTCTAATTAATTGGTAAGTGAGACCTTAGTTACAATTAATTAGTAAAATCAATTAAAATTAATTACAATCAATTACAATATTGCTATTGTTATTTCATAATTTGGTATTTTACAAATTTGGCCAATAAGTGCACATGTAACTGTTTTTAAACATTTCTGTTTTACTCAGCAACTTGCTTTCAGATGGTTGGGCCATCCTTAATAAAAAATTTGTTCGCTGTGTTCGGACTCGCTATTTTTCATGTGGGTAGTAGGTAAGTAGGTAGCGATTTTTTTTTGGGGGGGGGGGGAGTGGGGGGGGCTAAGTTTTCATTTTGCATAGTAATTTTATGGATAGAAATCTTAAAAAAAAAATTAAATGCTTTAAATATCAATAAAAAAGTTTAGGTAGAAGCAAGGCAAACAATTTATTTTTTAAGGAAAACCTTACTTTATGCTGTTGTTAATTTTCTGGTTATATAATTTTAAATATACTACACACACACATAGATTTCAGTTCAGACTAATTTATTTTTGCTTGATTGCGAAGCAAGTTTAGAATTATATGAATTGTCTCGTGTTCGCTTCCTGTGTAGAACCAGTTCTGAGTGTTGTTTTTCAAGAGGCCATCAGGTGGAGCTGGGGATCGAATCTTGACCTCTATCCTGAGAGGTCAACACTCTTTTCACTACACTACTAACCCTCTTTTATATATGCTGTTTCATATTCATCTATATGCTTTAAAAAATAGATTTTGAATTATATATCCGAAAATAACAATTAATTTTTTAGAAATCTGGTATTCCGTTTGAGAGACTAACTCAGAGTATACAAACCTCAATAGAAAGGCACATGTAAAATAATTGTGTTTTTTTTTAATTTTTGTTATTTAATAATATATGAACTTACACAAGTCTGATTTAATGAACAAGAATTCCATAATATTTGAAATTAAAAAAAAAAGTTTTTTTCTTATGCTACTGATTTAACACAAATCTTCGAATAAGTAAATGTAATGATTGAGATTATGCATATACCTAATAAATGCACCCCACCTATTTTTACATATAATAAAATGACTTGACTTTTAGAGTTGGTCTTAATACAATCAAATTGCATGTACATTTGGAGTCTAGTTTAAACATTTTATAGCTAACTAAATGACTTGTTACTGGCAGTGTGATTTATGGCATTTTAGGTTATTATAAATCAATAGCTAGATTCTCATCCAAATTTTTCTTAAAAAAAAAAAAAAAAGGGGGGGGGGGGATCTTTTTTTTTTATTAATTATTTTTTAAAACATTTTTTATATATTCTTTTATGAATATAAACAGGACCAGGGCGATTTAAAAAAAAAAGGGGAGCAGACGGGAAAGATAATCAATAGATTAATTTATTTTTGCCATACATACAACATTTAAACTGATTTCTGTGGCCCAAATTGTAACCCATCTCCCCAACCTTGAAAAATGCATTGCCTCAGGTGTGGTTATTCCACAGTATATGGTTCACATTGTTAATTAGTCAACAAAGAAGTTTAATTAACAAAATGGTCACAGTGCTATGAACATTAAACATTGATTACCAATTAATAAAAATCGTCTCAGCTTATATTAAATGTTAGATCATACTAGAAAATGGGAAATGGGTGTACACCACAACATGGAATGTCATGTGATTAACAATATATCTTGCATTACAAATTTTTAATGAAACCGTAAAACAAGATCTTCCAACATGCATACCCACTTTGATATAAGCTTTTTACATAATCAAATACAATCTATATAAATTTATGTAAAACACTTTTTTTCTCCAAATAGGAAAAAATAGGACTGTATAAACCCTCCAACCTTTATATTAACCACAATCTAAAAAATTCACACAACGGTAAAAATAAGTCATAGTGAAATAATCCCTCCACTGACATCTCGTATGGTCATGCATAAAAAAATCTTCACATTCGTGCAGTTCACAGCAGAACTCTTAATTGAAAATTCACCTTACGATGCTGTCATACATTTTTATCAATTTTTTTTTTTTTTTTTTTTTTTTGAATGAGGTTTAACGCCATTTTCACCACATTTCAAGTTATATATGGCATATCCAGTTTTACTGAGCTCTGGATTTTCTTTAGTTGAAAATTAAATAATTGTAAAGTTGATTCATGAAGATTCTATCCCTTTACTCCATAGATACGTGTTTTCCCGCATCAAGCACATAAGGCCTTCGAAAACAGTGCAGGAAGAGTTCAGATTGCTTGTAACGAGCAATCTGAACACTTCCTGCACTGTTTTCCACTCTGTCAGTTAATATAAACATAATTCACTCATTGCTGATATGGGATGAGTTAATGCTTTTGATATAAGAGGTGTCCAAAGGCGCGGGAGAATGATTTTACAAGTTGAAAAATAGCAGCATGCCAAATTGCATTTTCTTAAACTCCTTTAATAAATTTGTAGCAAAAGGCACTAACCTATTATTCTCTATATTATCCTGCTGACAATATAAACAATCACCATATCCCTAAACACTGCTGTTAGCTTTAACCCCCTCCTTGATAAGAACTCTGTGTAGCCAATCATGGCACAGTGATGCAACATTGCGTCCAGACTATAATTATGCCCTTTCATATTTATGGTTAAGTTTATTGCTATGTAACATACAGTCAAACCTGTGTAATCGGTCACCTCTATTGAGCAGCCACCTGTCTTAAGCAGCCACACTTACTATTTCCCATTACTGTGTTTTCAGAGCCAATTAACATGTATTAAGCAATAACCTGTCTTAAAATGCCACTTTTGCTACTTCCCTTGACTGGCTGCTTAAGACAGGTTTGACTGTACATATATTTCAGACATTATAGTACAACATTAAGCTACGCCAAGTTTATTTTCCTAATTGTTTAAAGCATATAGTCAACCTGCATGACAAATCTTATCTAGCTAAAAAAACAAGATTTCTGCAAATCCTTAAGCAAGCTTAATTGTAGAGCTTAAATGAACTGCTCTCAATTCCACTTACTGGGTAGAGCCTATACTTTGTGTTGTTTTGGAGAGGCAATGGATCGTGCCAGGTATCGAACCCACAACCTCTAGCGTGAGCGGCCAACACTCTATCCACTGGACTACCGCCCAGCTTATAAGCTTTCTTTTGAACTTGTAAAAATGTATGACAACATGACAAAGACTGATGCAGGGGATGCAGTAGCTCTAAAATCTGGATCTAGTCTCACAAATACCTCAACTGTAGTTTGCGGGGGAGGTGTTTTCATACTCATGGTCGTTTTTGTTGTTGTTGTTGTTGTTGTTGTTACCTCGTGCACTGCCGTAGCGGATGTTCGCGCTGTCTGAGTTTCTACAGTTGTCTTTATGTGAAGAATAGTGTAAATTATTATGACTATGTGATTCACCATATCTTGTCAAAGACTTGCAGTTTGCCATGCAGTTATCGTGCAGCAGCCGCACTTTGTCAACCAAGTTATTCATTGTCTTACAAGCGGCTAGTATTGATGGACAATTAGCTGAAAACTCCCAGATTACATCTCTTCTTTGATAAGCCAATCTGTTAGTTATCATGCTTTGTGCACAAAAAATTCAAAATGGTCGCAGCCAGCAAAGCAAGAAGTGACTGACTTGTTACTGAAGTCTTAGTTTTGTCATTTTCAATGCTAATTAATGACTAATTATTATAATAAAGATACAAACATTAAAAATATTGGCTATTAAGAATGCGTATAGAATGTTGGAAGTAATGACAATGCTTATATAGGAAGCTGGGATGAAGAATATTATAATGACGATGATGGAGATAAAGATAATGTAATAATAATGATGATGGAGATAAAGATAATGATAATAATGATGAAGATGATGGAGATAAATATAATGTTAATAATGATGATGATGGAGATAAAGATAATGATAATAATGATGATGATTGAGATAAAGATAATGTTAATAATGATGGTGATGGAGATAATGTTAATAATGATGATGATGGAGATTAAGATAATGTTAATAATGATGATGATGGAGATTAAGATAATGTTGATAATGATGATGATGGAGATAAAGATAATGTTAATAATGATGATGAAGGAGATAAAGATAATGTTCATAATGATGATGATGGAGATAAAGATAATGTTAATAATGATGATGATGGAGATAAAGATAATGTTAATAATGATGATGATGGAGATAAATATAATGTTAATAATGATGATGAAGGAGATAGAGATAATGTTGATAATGATGATGATGGAGATAAAGATAATGTTAATAATGATGATGAAGGAGATAAAGATAATGTTAATAATGATGATGAAGGAGATAGAGATAATGTTCATAATGATGATGATGGAGATAAAGATAATGTTAATAATGATGATGATGGAGATAAATATAATGTTAATAATGATGATGAAGGAGATAAAGACAAAGATAATGTTCATAATGATGATGATGGCGATAAAGACAAAGATGATGTTGATAATGGTGATAGTTGTGATGATGATAAGGTGGATGACAATGAAGTTGTTAGTTTTGGTGACACTACTGATGAATATGTTGAGAATGAAGATAGCGGAGTGAATGATGCTGGTGAATACATTAGTGACAAGAATAGAGATGATGCTATACTGTGAAGACATTGTGATAATCTCACTAAGCACGACACACTCAAGGCTTCACTACAGAGGACAAATTATCGGACTAGTGCAAGAATCCAACGAAAGTAGCACATTCCAGGCTTCCAAAATTAGACAATTTTCAGACCATCAAACAAAAATACAGTAAAACCTTATACATATATCATATACGCCATAAGCAACCTTTATATGTAAGGACTTTCAAAATACCAAACATATGTTATGAATGAGAGGGAAGCATCGTACAATATTTTGTCATATACCGTAACAGTTCTACATTATACAGTGGGGGCAAGATAAAATTTTGCTTTATCAGCAGGGAAGGTTTATCTTGCAGAAAAACACAAACTGTTTACTGTCATTCTGTTAAATCTGAGACCATTACTTTTAGAGTGTTAATGAACTGTGGATTATGTCAATAAATTTATAAATATAAACTGACAATTATAAGTCAAATAGTTAACATAAAAACACACATTTGTTTTGTTTTAATTTTATCCATAAAATTTGGAACTATTTTCAGGCATATTTGAAACAGATCTACACACGTGTTTGTTTACTCTACTAGAATCATTTAAATTTCTTTATTAAATTAAAAAATATAAAAAAACATAAATAACGACATGAAAAATTTATCAGGTTTGGCTTAAAAAAAATAAAAAAGTCAAGATTCATACTTTTCTTTCTCTGCCTCACCTGATAAATTTTAGACTATTGGGCACTAACATGGCAGTCTCTCGCAATATACACACATAATATTTCATGCGGACATTAACTATAATATAACACGAGGTCAATTAACAGTGATTATTACACTACTGAATCTATTGTATGCGTACACAACAAACATTAACCGTATGTAACTTTAATTACACCAGCTGTGTTACCCAATGAAATTCAGTTTAATACTTCACATCGCTTGACAATCTCATTACATGTATTTCACACCATCATATCCACATAAAAGCACTGCAAATTAAATATACACAATTTATCTTGAAGGTTTTTTATTAACAATGTTAGTACTTTGTCAATTGTCCATCTTGTTTTCTACCAAAGTGCAGATGAATGCTTTTAGTTGATACTTATTTATTTAACTTGACTGTGAGGGAGCTTATAAGAATCACTCTCGAGTCAGTTTACAACATCGAGCCGGGCCTGATTAGCTCAGTCGGTTATGTGTCTGACTATCAATCCAGGGTACGTGATATCGAATCCCCGCCTTGCGACAGTCTCCATGATTGATATACAACTTTATATTTCATTATCATTTGTCTCTCACTGCTAACTCAAGTGAGAAAGTTATCAGTTACTTGTGAAGATGGGGTGTGCTCGAGTACTGGTTAACCTTTCAGGATCCCTGGAAACAGTAGTTAGGTTAACTGAGCCGATGGCATAGAAATGATGCTAAATATTCAATCAATCAATCAATCGTTTAAGTTATGACAAATTGATTGATCCAGACGCTATATGTTTGTAACCTACAGATACTATACTGAAATTATAGAGAAAAACCGAGTCTGTTAACAACATTGATCAAATTCTGTGTGATATTTCAAAAAGACCACCAGGTCAAGTGAGGGATCAACTCACAATCTCTGGCATAACTGACCAACACTCTATCTGCTGCACCAACTAGGAATTATCTGATATGGGAGGTTAATTTAAGTTACTAGTAATCATTTAAACGTATTTCAGTATTACAATATGGATATGACAAATTATGAATATTTTTTACTCGAGTTCCCGGACGTAAGTAAAGTAACACTAATTGACACACAAGATTTCTTGGTCCCAGGTGTTGGTAAATACGGATGAGAACCTTCGATTCCTTCAATCGTTTTCGGAAAAATCACTTATTTATAATGTATCATCACATCGCAGAAAGAAAAGATATCAGCTGGTTGGAATTACATAGGTATGAAATAAACACATATACAAACATATTAACAAATTACTACATGCTACTAAGGATTAGAAATTATCAGGCTAACAATGCAACTTTAACCATGCAATATATGTAAATATACGCTGTGTTCAAGACATGGCAGGACCATGCGACATTAAATCCATGAACATAAATAATCAAGTAATAGCAATTGGTAATGGACATCTCTCCACAAAATGACTCAACGTTGCGATGAGCATTTACAACAGTTGCACATGTGCATATAGAGATCCATAATTTGAACACATTATTATGTTATTAAAATATTTGGATGCTACTAGCTGAAAATTTGAAATATTGCAGACTTTTTTTTTTACTTTCTCAATTCGACTTTAAGTCAACAAAATTATCGGTCAAATTGATCCTAACGAAAAATTAATGATTTCACAGTATACAATTATAACAACAGTTACATTCATATTAATTTTCAATTTAACATTTTTCTCCTTGTCTAGTTAAATTAATTATCTTGGGCACTTAAATTATCTTCAGAGCAGCAGCTGTACATTTAATTGTTGTGTATTATGCATTTAGAGGGCCTCAATGTAGATTTAATAATTACAAATGCGTTCATATGTAAATTAAAATCATTTAGCTTAATAATATGACTTGTTACAGATCTTAATCACTTGATTTGTTTCAGTATGGTATATAATGAAACCACGTAAATATGTGATAATCAATCCAATATATATTTACCCCGGGGACAGTTGGTTGTTCTGTGGGTTTTGTCTTCTGTGTAGGGCGCACCAGATTGATTGGGTTCCCCTCTGTCCCATGCAGGATCAGAGACCACTCTGAAATTTCGTTAGCTGTTTGGGCACCTTTAAAATGAAAAAGGGAAATTAAATTTCGGTGTCAGTGCCAACACTAAACTTATATAAAACTCACAGTGTATAGCCAAATCAGCAGCCATTGAAGAACAAGATTCCTTACAGGGCTTGTATCACTTTACTTCTCTTTCTGGTGTAATTTGACCAGTTCCAGAAATAGTTTAACATTTCATGACCATAAACAACCTTTGCATGTTTGGATATGTCTGGATAAAAATGAAAGGTTCTATGGTGTTAAAAAGGCAGAAAGCACCTTGATCTGATTTACCTGAAAATCAATTCCCTTTTGAAGTTAGGGAAATGTATACAACATTTAATCAATTTTCTTTAAGTAAACTAAAGTAATTAAGTACTAAGAGCTCAACTTTTCTCAAATACAGTCAAACCTGTCTTAAGCAACCAGTCAAGGGAAGGAGCAAAAGTGGCCTTTTAAGAAGGTTGTTGCTTAATACAGGTTAATTTGCTCTCAAACCATAGAAACGGAAAAAGCACAACTCATGAACAATTAAAACAAGGACTGGAAAGCAGTCAATATACACCCATAACAAGCCAGTCAGAAGCATTATAAATGATATTTGTCAACTGAGCAAAGAACTTCTGAGTTAGGAAATTATTAAAGGAAACTAAAGTTTACTAATGAAAGAAATTTGAGAGAAAACATTTTTCTTATCATCCTCAAAACCAACCCAAAGTTTAAATCTTAACACAAAATTTCAATAAAATATCTTAAAGGAAAATTAAATTATTGAAAAGAACTGTTTTTTTTCTATTTTTTGTCACCAATGACCCCATTTAAATGAAAAATATCTTATTTATATTAGAAACTTGAAGTTACCGAGTGGAAACCATTTCTATTTATTATCTGTATCTACTATACCTGTATCTACCATCCAAACCTGTATCTACTACAATCTTTCTCACCTGAGTAACGGCCTCCCACATATCCATGGGAAGTTTTCTTCACTTCGACCTCCAACTTCCATCTGCCAACAGGATTCTCTCCCCAGAAATGAACGGACAAAAACTTCCAACCATCAAATCCTTTCATGCTGTCAACATAAACATATATGTTTTTATTATTAAAGGGAAAATTTATAATCATACACATATTCAAGTTATATAAGGAAAACTTGCATACATAGGGTACTATTTTCAGATTATGAAACAAGTGGGCCAAGATGACTAGCTTGTTTACCTGGAGCAGAAAAATGGCAATATACATACATTTCATACATATCTTATGTTTCCCCAACATTTGGGTCAGTTCTGTCTGAATGAAGAATTAAAACAACTCATCAACTTTATTATTACATCATCATAATCATAAACATCATCATCAACATCACTGTTGCCATCATCATAATCATCATCACCAACACTACTGTTACAATAATCATACTCATCATCATTACTACATTATGATCAGCATCAACATCACTGTTGCCATCATTAATATCATCATTATCATTACATCATCATCATCATCTGTTATCATCACCATCTGTTATCATCATCATCATCGGTTATCATCATCATCATCTGTTATCATCATCACCAGCCTTTGTAGTACCAGTACACCTACCTATCTCCATCACTTGGTCTCTGTGGTAGTATAGTCGAGCGTGTGCCCATGGGTGAAGTCAGATGTATCACAATGTCACCACGCCGTTTTCCTTTTAAAGTTATTTTGGCCTGCACATGTTCGAGGAAGTTAACAGCCATGTCGTGACCAGCACATGCATCAGTGTCCAACATTTCCTGATAACCACTGTCAGATATTGGTCTGTAGTAAAAGTACATTATACAAATAATGTTAACTAGAAATGCAGCAACGTAAATTGACATCCCTCGTCTACACTCGTCTAGACATGAACATGTCCACTTAATGTATGTACAGTACAGACCACAAAAGGACAGACAAGAAAATTGAATTTACCACAATAGGTGATGAAAAGTATACGCATAAACACCTGGGTTGCATTTCACACAAAAATTTACGATAAAAATCAGTTGTAAATGTAAAGTAACAAATATGCATTAAATTTTTCATAGTCATCGACATGAATTTACAATTGTATTTTCAGAAAATTTAACCTCTTCTTTATAAATTTTTCATTCAAGTTTTTTTTCATTTAGAGTAATATATAAAATATTATGAACAATACTTACTTTACGTTTACGACCTATTTTCATCATAAGTTTTTTTGTGAAATGCAACCCTGATGTCTTCTGTTTCACAAAATTTCACCAATTTGGACATGACATTAGAGGAGTGTGGTCTCCTTATTGTCTGACAAATGATTGGAGAACCAGACGCAATGCCACAGTCAAACTGTAACTCTTTGCTTGTGTTTGTTCTTCTATAGCTCAAAACAATTTTATTGTTTTAATAGTGAAATCTACGAAATTATGTTTGTTTTACTCTGTTGTATAAACAATTTATTCACAGTTTTATCATTGCTGCTATGTATTAATGTCATAATTTATCCTTCACTACTACTAAATACAGTCACCCTTTTTCTATTAACATCCTGAATTTCTGAAATAGTTTTTCGAACCATTCTAGATGGCCCTCACTAGACCATTACCCCTGCCCTGGTAAATACTTTTTCCCCCAATTTTACTTGAAAATTACCCCATCCCGCCCTGAGAGAATGACATTTTTTGTTTATTTCTCTCACGGGGGAATTTTTCAGTAAAAGAAACTAAGGAAAGTTGCGACTGGTTAGACAGTGCTTTTTTTTTTCAACATCGTGAGTTTTTGTCAGATATATTTTGAAAACGATGCAAAAATCCCCCCTTACAGGACACTGGTCCCATTCCCTAATGTGAAAGAGAATGGAAGTGTTCCATTATGATTCAGGTGGAGGATGAAAGTGTATTCTGGGTGTACATTGTTTGTAAATAGTATCACAGTAAAGAGAAAGCAATGAATTAAACACTTATTATAAACATGTTTCAGCCATAAGGATTTTTAGTTTTTGTGAACAGTTTACAGACGAAGAACTTAAGTAAGAAGTTTTAGTGGTTAATAAATATACCTCATTTCAAAAAGATGATTTTGGTTGGCAAATTTCAATGCAAATTTTTGAAATTTTTTAAGAAATACTGAAACTTTTACATATTTTACGCCTATAAAAAATCATTGCAAAATAAATAAATGTTTAATTTTGGCAACACTGATTTTCCCCCCAATTTAAACTAGTAAATGATGTAAAATTTGCTTTACACGACATATCTTCAAAACACTAAAAATTAATCTCCTGATTTATACATATTCCAATGATATTGTATATCATAAAATAAAACAAAATAATTTTATCTGAAACATACGCCACAAACAATAATAATTCACACATATTATCGAAATTCTTAATTTACTATCAAATTATGTTCACGCCACTATTATCAATTTATCATTTTATGTAACTTACTTTTTACCCTTGATTTTTGATACAATTTTAGATTGTACTTCACATATATGTTGAGTTGGTACGTTGGTCCATTTTTCTGCTAGTTCCACCATAGCTGTTGCGTCCATCAATCCATACCCATACCGTAAACTTACTAAAATGCACACAAAAAAAATACACCAGTGACCAATCACTGACCGTATCTTCAACAGAAATAACAAATAACTGGATTATACATGTATATTTTACGCTTTTTGATGAATTATAGATATTTCTCTGCGGATTATTTATGGTAATCCACAGTTTCAAACAGTGAAATCATGAAGAAAAAAAAAAAAGTACTTCATTTTTTTTTATTAGTCCAATAATATTTAATGTCAAATTGAGGTCAAAATAAACAAAAAAATATGTTAATGCATAAAATAAAAAGAAACTTTGTTTGTTTTGATGTAAGATCAAATAAAATTTCATCAAGTGATCACCAAAAAGATATTCTCATTCATGGCAAGCCGATCACTTGATGAAATATAATTCGATCTTACAACAAAACAAACAGATATCCTCTACAAAATTTGCATCCTATAAGTTACGTTTAAACGTATTTATTTTACTTTGATTGTGATACAAGTTCGTACAACTTACACAAATTACTCTTTAAGTATTCCTGGAAAGAACAAGTATTAAGCACATGTGAAAAAGGAGTCTTACTCAATGACACATAGCCGTGACGGAGGATCTAAACCCTGGATCCTCCGATCATGGGTTCAGTGCTCTACCACTGGACCATGTGCTCCACAAATGCTACCTCATAAAAAAACACCCCCACCCACTCCCCCATTTTTATGGAAAATAAAATGAACAAGAGAAGAGTATTGCAAGCAATACATGAAGTCTCCTATAGGTTTACAATTTTTGTTCGACTGAAATAATAACACAATGCTGTGCATTACCTCCTTATAGCCCCATATCCACATGCAATGTTTCACAAACTTAGCTTGGATATTTTTAAGTCACCTTAAAAGTTTCCAAACATTCAGATGCCTGACGAAGTTACTGGTATCGTTACTGTGATAAGGTGGAGTTCACACCACAAACACAGTAGAACTTTCATGACTTGAAATTTCTGATAAAACCCACTCGTCTTCCCTTTCTAACATTTTTAATTGAATGCTTAAAATCAAAGAAATATAATGGTCAGTTTCTTAAATCTTACTAATCCTGACCAAATGTTCACTTGTCATGGGGAGCGGATTAGTGGAATTTTCCAGCCCTGAGAATGTTTGAATACAACCACATCCTTGCACAATACAATGTGTGCCATGCATACCTTGTCTCCCCACGCCATTGGTTGTCCATGCTCCATCTGGTAAAGGTCGAGAGGTCATCAATGTTATATACTGAACATCTCTCCAGGTTAAAATTGGGCTGTAAAAGCAAATACACAATATTAACTGCAAGTCGAACAGCTGACATTTTTTAACAGCTTCTTTAAATAATGTATGAATAATACTTGCATCTAAAGACAAACATCATGCATATCAAAGTATTTGCTTGTTTGAATATTTAAAATCACATTATGTCAGTTTAATGCCATCGAGGGCTAATAGATGATCAGTTAACCTAACCACACTGTCTTGGTATCCTGGAAGGATAACCGGTACAATGACAAAGACATCTCCGCAAGTAACTTTCCCACTTGAATCAGCAGTGACAGACAAAAGACAATGAGACACATGTTCTATATCAATCATCTATAAGACTGGCCACGAGGAAACAAACTCATGACTGTATTGATATAGTCAGACGTACTACCGACTGAGCTAACTGGGCCTGGCTACCAATATATCAATTGACGGAGGTACTGAAACTATTGACAAATACTACTGTTGACTGAAAATGACATTTTGAGCTTGGGTGCGTATGTAAATTGAAATGTTTTGTAAATACAGACAGTCAGAACAATATATTTGAATGGAGTAGCTCTTACAATAAATTGTTTTGATGGTGTTTTATCCTAAACCCTAACACCCATCATCACAATGGCAGATATTTTGAAGTTGTTTAATACACACTGGAGACAGTTTAGTGACAGATGTTTCTCCATGTTTAAGTTTAAGTATAAAATGTTTTTTTTTTATCTACTTCCTGTTTCTGTATGACTGTGACAATGTGATTTTCAGACATTTTCAATATGTTTTATTTACATATCAAATTTTGCTATTATGTTTAATCAGATTCGGTTGTCATAGTTACCATGCTTACTGGTGAGTAAAGATAAGGTTAGTGCAATATGGAGACAATTTAATGATATAAAAAATACAAAAATGTTGATGAATGGAGATAAATTACCAAATTGATAAAGGGAGATAATTAAATAAGTTGATAAAGGGAAATAACTTACTAAGTTGATGAAGGGAGATAACTGACTAAGTTGATGAAGGGCAATAACTTACAAAGTTTATGAAGGGAGATAAATTACTAAATTTATGAAGGGAGATAACTTACTAAGTTTGTTAAAGGGAGATAACTTATTAAGTTGATGAAGGGAGATAACTTACTTAACTTCCAGTATGAGGGCCACAATTCCAGCAGCTAGCGGGGCCGAAGCGGATGTTCCGGTGTGTGTCTCCGTGCACTTGTTATGAAGGTCCACAGTAATCTGCATATGTACAACAAAAACATACAATCTTATGGTCTATATGCTGTCAGACATGGTGTAAAATGCCAGCTTACACCGCTCCTTGACATAGTATATAAAGCGAAATATTAAAAAACCATTAAGACGATGAATTTGTGTGTTCAACTATTCAAATTTTGCCAAAATCTTAAAATACAGTCTATCAGCATGATTAAAAATTGGGTAAGAATACACACTGGAGGAAACATAACATAAGATAACATAATTAAATATATAAATATATATATGTACATTAATTTATATACACAGAAACACTTTAGCCACATATGATACACACATATGAAAGGATATGTGTATAGAATCATAGATATTGTTTCATGGGTCTCATATGGAATTTTACATGAAATTGTAATTAGGCCATAATAAATTAATTGCTAGATTATCATTCCTGCCAGCCCCCTAATTTTCATTCTGCCCCGACCCTTTTTATTTTCATCAAAAAAAAAAATATATATATATATATTTTTATTAAAAAATATCAAAAGTTAAAAATGAAAATAAAAAATAAAAAAATAAAATCTTCCCACCGTCCCTGTTTTTTAAGAAAAATTTGGATGATAATCTAGCAATTAATTTATAATGGCCTTATTGAAATATATGAGAATTGTATCACCCTCATATGATTATCATATGTGGCAAAAATGCCAGTGTATATGTGACTACACTGCGGCTGTTGAAGATTATAAATGACAATGGATGACTATTATATGACTATAATTTGTTTCATACTACAGTGATACATGTGGTATAAGGTGGTAATAATTAACATGTTATATGTAACTTAGCATTCACAATAAAAATTTGACATTTAGGTAGTTTATCAATTTTACGTTTTAAATATGTGATAATTTGGTTATCTTTAAAATATAAAATGTGATTTAACAATAAATATTCTAAATAAAGAACTCTGAATACACATTCAACTGCAGATGATTGGAGATTTAGTTCAAACATATTCGTTGCTGTTTACATATTAACAGTACATTCTTTAAACATATTTCATGTAACATTTAAAGGAAGTAGATGTAACATCAAGATTTTTCAACATTTCAAAATTGACAAAAAAAAAAAAAGATATAATAAAAAAAGCTTTAAAGTTTATACATGTATATTAAAATGATCCTATAATTGCCAAAAGGATATCTATCTAAATATGCTAAAAATAATATACTGAAAAAGGATTTCCTAATTTGGCCTACGGTAAACACCCAGGTAGGACTAAAATAGACTTCATTCTTACAATTCTTATTTTTAACGTATTGAATGAGCCATTTCGTTTCAATTTCCCCAATCTGAATAAAATATTGTTTTTTGGTCACATTTTTAGAAAATTAGAAAAACAAAATCATTTGCATTTTATTTCTTCATTTAAAATAAATGCTTTGTGCTATTGATTCAAAATCATTGTAAATGGCCAAAGGCAAATGTTTGTAGAAATTGCCAATAAAATTTGATTTGATTTGTCTCCATTTTGAAAAAAATAACTTTTTTAGATATTTATAGCTATTTTTCCCCAATATTTTGCCTTCTGTATGAAAGGAATACGTTTCTGTAAACTCCTTTTTAATACAGACTTGAGATTTGCATAAAAATATTTTGAATTATACAGAATTATTACTCATTTTAATAAAGTTAAGACATGTTTTATACAAAACAAGAACTCTGATGAATTAGGTGTCTCTTTTCTGCATCATATTGTCAAAACCGTATAACTAACAAAGTAATAGTTTTGTCAAATTTACATGGTATAACTACCAATACAAGAAATGTGGAAATGTAAGCCTGGAGACTTTACACGTATTGTACAAGTAACGTAATTTAAACAGTTAATGGATAGCTTCAGGGAAATTTAATTAAAAACAGAGCCCCTGAAGTCAAATAAGAAAATTCTGATGTAACTTATTAATATTAAATTTATCATTTTGAAATAGACAATAAAGGGAGTAGATCAGGAATAAATAAAATATCTCAATATCCATAATAAACAAAATTTGAATGGTTTAATATGTCAAATCCACCAAAACATGACAAAATCAATATTTAAATTGGAGTGGTAAACTTGGAGTGGAAACAAAGTCACATTCTAAAAATAGACAGCACTTAAATACTGCTTGACGAACTCTACATCATCATTCAAACTCTTTCTAAGATGAAACAATTTATACAACATGTAAATCTGTATGACATATCAAATTGAAATCAAAATCAGGCGACCCATTTTATACGTCACAAAATATGTTGCAATTTTTAGCGGAAAATCTATTTTAGTCTCACCTAGGTGGTAGCCCAAGTTAGGAAATCCCTTTTCAATATTTTATTTTGGCATGTTTAAATAGATATATTTTGGAAATAAAGGGTCAAAGAGTATATAGGCATGATATTGGGAAAAAAAAATGTCTATAGCCAATTTCAAACTTTTAAAAAATCCTGATAATTTCCCTTTAGATGATATTAAATGATTCTTCTGCAATTATGTTTTAACGATGAAGAACATAACAATGTCATCTTCCCCACAATCAAATTTCCTTTCCGCTGAAACATGTGAGACACTGCAGATTACTATGCAACAACACACATGAGATATTTTAAGGAATTTTTCAGTGGTTAACATGGAAGTTTTGGCACCAAAACTGTCACTAGTAAATAATCGCAAAATGTACGAGGGGCGTTCAATAAATTCTGTCACTTGTGATATGAATCAACAGATATTATGTATATTTCTTCAAGTTTTTTATCATAATCCTTCAAAATTTTCCACCCAAACTGGTCACTTTCTTTTCACAATCAACCTGTTACCAATGCAGTAAATTCTACAAAGTGGTCACCTCTGCCATACTGTCAAGACACTGGAAGATTCCACTACCAATAGCACTTCTAGAAGCATAAAGTTTCTCTGATGGCATTTTCTTGAGCAAGGGAAATAGGAAAGGGTCACAGGGACTCGGGTTGGGCGGATAAGGTGGGTGGTCAAGCTGTACAACTTTCTCTTGCTTAAAAAAAACAATTTTGTTTTTGTATAAATGTAGCAAAACGAATTGGCTGGATGTCATTCTAAGATTTACTTGCAACACTGTGACAAATTTTAATACTTTGTATTTTGAAAACTTAGCAGTGATGGTTTTTCCTTATGGTATCTGAACCGCAGGCCCACTAGAATGGAAGAAAATGGCTTATAGGACATTTTTTGGTGCTTTTTATCCTCTTAGTAATCACTATCTAAGTCTTGTCTGATTTGTTATTGATGCATTGCTAGGGTTAAAAAAAAATCAAATATCAATCAAAATCAAATTCCTATATACTGGTAATGATATTTTTTCACAAAATATTTCACCTATTTGAAATGTTTGGCATTTTGTTCAAATGACAGCAAATGAGGAATCAATACAGCACCAAGTTTCTAAGTAAAATTTAAATAATTTGTCAAAATAAGATGGGCACTGCCTTCTGACACGCCCATCCTACATTCTATCTAAGAACTGATATTGCCAATGTTGCACTGTGTTGCTGCAAATGACTTGTAGCACAACTCGACAATGTCTTCGCTTTGGAGACATTTTTAAAGCACAGCGCGCTTTAATGAAGGACCTTATTTGAAAAAATATCCACTATACATTTGTGCGTACAATTCAACAATGAATAGCTCGCTCTGTTGCTATCGGGTTATACTGAGATTTAAAATGTGCATTTATATTTATGTAATTTGGAAATAAACAATGTCTTTGTGCCATTACATCATTTATTGAACGTCCCTTGTATCACAATTTCTATTACAAACAAATTATCAAACATCACAGCTGATATTCTAAGCAAACTCTGTATGAAGATGAATTAGTTTTCACTTTGACATGTCTGCTATATTAAAAAAGATGATTTAATCCATTTACAACTCAATTAGAAACAATTACAAGACAACTGTTGGAGAAAAGAAGCAATAAAGTCTGAAAAGTTATTTATTGTAACTGCTACATTATTATAAAACAAAAAACCAAGCCAACGGATATTAATTAAAAAACATCAAAATCCAGAAACAGCGCATAACAGGGCAGACAAATTTCCCACGAGACGCCCAAGTACCTTGAAAACATTCAATACAGATTAATGTATTATGAAATAACCACAAGATCACCCCTATAAAAGTGTCGAGAAACGGTATATCTTTGTTTCTGCCTAAGGATTATTCATATTTTTCTCACCTTTTGTGATAATTAGAATTTGAGCTTTTTTGAAATCCCCCACCAAAAATAATTAAAACAATAGCTGTCAAAGGACAGTGTGCTCCTCTCATCCAAAGTGGCCATTTCACAATGCACTGCATGTGACCTAGAATATTACCTACCCTTGAAGTTAAAAACAGAGTTATCTCATTGGTGAATATCAGTTAATATTTTACTATCTACTGATCATACATAAATGATAATTCTGCTGTCAGTTAGATAGAAAAGTGGGACATTATAATTTAGTAAGAATGGTGGCATTTTTATGCATGCACTATTTTGTTACTGATGTTTTATTGTAGTCTGATAACATCTCTAACTACTGGCCATTACGATTCTTCACATGTCTTCATTTCCCACAAGGAAACTCAGTGAGAGAAGTGGAGTAACTTCAATTTGACTTGAGCCAGAATTGTGATTCTTTGCATACTTATAAATTTGATTGAAACATTTCGGCAATGTAACTTTAAATATAGTTACTTTAATGTTAATACAACAAATACTTCAAGGTCAATGATGTAGCCATTTTGGGTTAAGGTCACAGTGATGTAGCCAATTTGGGTCGTCATAGTGATGAAGCCATTTTTCGGTCAGATTTATAATACTGAGCACGCTATTCTTTGACAGTTCTTGTTTAAATCGTGTTCTCATTTTTATCTTTGCTCTTTTTAAATTTCAGCAAAAAAATCCTTGGCAAAAACACATACCCAAAATATAAAATAGAAAAGTATAACGGAGCTGAAAGAAAGAAAAGGTTATAGTTAGCAGATGACTATTATAAGGAATGAATGTTGTTATATTGCAAAACAAACAAGAAAATGCCTTATTTGCTACTGTCTACCTGCTGACATCTTTAACTGTACAAACACATAAGCAAAGAAGATTTTATTCTTATTTTACTTAATCTATTTGGGCAATTTAAATTTTATATGAATAAGATATAGGATATAATAAAAAGTGAACGGTGGATACAAAGGTCGTGTGTTCAGACAGGGTCAGGGTCTGAAGTGTGAATAAAAATGGATACTGAATATTATAACAAATACACTGGAATATTTCTAATACTGTACAAGTTAGCAAACACAGCCTAGCTTGTCTTTGTATACATGTTGTCATGGATACAGACATTAATTGTTAGCAACTAAATATACATCTGCAGCAACTCAAAGCAACATCTGTCACTAGATGAAACTTTCATTTCTTTAATTTGAAAATTGTGTTAAAAGAAAAAAAAAATTTTCAAATAAAAGACACTAAAATGTATGACATTAAATGAATTTATCTCCAGCATTTGAATGTATATATTTCGATACTTTCATTACACGGATGAACCCCCATTAAACCAAACACATTTATAAAAAAAAAAAAAAAAACAATTTTGGTATCTTGGATTTAAATTTTATTAAAAAATCCTAACTGACTAATTGTTTGCCTATGGCAGATCTAGTTTCCAATGTAGTTAGCCATGCAGAATAAACATGGTGTTATGTTATTTAGTTACTGCTATATTTTCATTCTACATTATGTATTCTGATTATGACACTTTATTGGTACTGTGTTTAAGTTGGTGTTAGTTATCCATGTAGGTGGGCTTTAAAGCAGATTATGCCGGAGTAGTGTAAACACTAAACTACACTTCAGTGTTATGGCTACCTTTCCTTTTAGTGTAATGGTAGTACCATTGCTACCCTATACACTTAAGTGTTATGGCTACCATTCACTTTAGTGTAATGGCTACCCTTCACTTTAGTGTAACGGTAATGCCATGGCTTCCCTATACACTTGTGTGAAATGGCTTCTCTTCACTTTAGTATTATGACTACCTGACACTAGTGTAATGGCTACTTTACACTTTTGTGAAATAACTTCCCTATACATCTTAGTGTTAGGACAATCCTACACCTAGGATAATAACTGCCCTACACTTTAGTGAAATGACTACCCTACACTAATAGCTATACTTTAGTGTAAAAACTAGCTTACACTTAAGGGTTGACACTACCCTACACTTTAGTGTTATGACTACTGTAAACTAATAGCTATACTTTAGTGTAAAGACTACACTTTAGGGTTGACACTATCCTACACTTTAGTGTTACGACTACTCTAAACTAATAGCTTTACTTTAGTGTAAAGACTACACTTTAGGGTTGACACTACCCTACACTTAAGTGTTATGACTGCTCTACACTAATAGCTATACTTTAGTGTAAAGACTACCCTACACTTTAGTGTTACAACTACTCTACACTAATAGCTATACTTTAGTTTTATGACTACCCTACACTTTAGTGTTATGACTACCCTACACTTTAGTGTTACAACTACTCTACACTAATAGCTATACTTTAGTATTATGACTACCCTACACTTGAGTGTTATGACTACTCTACACTAATAGCTATACTTTAGTGTTATGACTACCCTACACTTTAGTGTTACAACTACTCTACACTAATAGCTATACTTTAGTATTATGACTACCCTACACTTGAGTGTTATGACTACTCCACATTAATAGCTATACTTTAGTGTTATGACTACCCTACACTTTAGTGTTACAACTACTTTACACTAATAGCTATATTTTAGTATTATGACTACCCTACACTTTAGTGTTATGACTACTCAACATTAATAGCTATACTTTAGTGTCATGACTACCCTACACTTTAGTGTCATGACTACCCTACACTTAAGTGTTATGACTACTCTACACTTTAGTGTTATGACTACTCTACATTAATAGCTATACTTTAGTGTTATGACTACCCTACACTTTAGTGTTACAACTACTCTACACTAATAGTTATACTTTAGTGTAAAGACTACCCTACACTTTAGTGTTACAACTACTCTACATTAATAGCTATAATTTAGTGTTATGACTACCCTACACTTTAGTGCTACAACTACTCTACACAAATAGCATTACTTTAGTGTAAAGTCTACCCTACACTTTAGTGTTACAACTACTCTACATTAATAGCTATAATTTAGTGTTATGACTACCCTACACTTAAGTGTTACAACTACTCTACACAAATAGCATTACTTTAGTGTAAAGTCTACCCTACACTTTAGTGTTACAACTACTCTACATTAATAGCTATAATTTAGTGTTATGACTACCCTACACTTAAGTGTTACAACTACTCTACACAAATAGCATTACTTTAGTGTAAAGTCTACCCTACACTTTAGTGTTACAACTACTCTACATTAATAGCTATAATTTAGTGTTATGACTACCCTACACTTAAGTGTTACAACTACTCTACACAAATAGCATTACTTTAGTGTAAAGTCTACCCTACACTTTAGTGTTACAACTACCCTACACTTTAGTGTTACAACTACTCTTCACTAATAGCTATATTTTAGTGTAAAGACTACATTACACTTTAAGGTTGACACTGATATTGTAACTGACTATTAAATGATTATTTGCAAAGTTGTAAGCTATAGATTAAAGAATTTTTTAAGCTTTGAGGGATTTTGATTTTTAGTTATAAAGTTCTGTAGGCAGAAACTACAGTAAAACTACATCAAGCTTGGTAAAGCGAATCTAAAATCAAGAACGGTACTAAAATATACCCTGGGTAAGACATTAGAGTAGTTAATTTAATTAAAATATTATTAATCAGACAATTTGTGAACGGAAACTATGAAGAATATAACATTACATGTCTTTAGTAATGGTGTCCATTTTGGATCATACGCAGCAAAAATAATCATAATTAAGAATGACCAAAGCAATATGCCGTTTGTTTTTCAATAATTTTGCTAATTTTCACTTTAAATCAGAAGGAAACAATGTGACAAAATTCCCTGACCTTGTTCCGTCCCGCCCACTTCCCCAGATTTTCAAGCATATGCAGTTAGAATACCGTAAATAAAAACCTTTAATCCTGTAAAAATTATCTGAAAAAAGTTCATTTACTCCTATCCCAACCACAGCCCCACTTTCTATAGACAGGCACCATTCTTCTTATCTTTCGCTATTTCCAATACCAGTGAGCAGAGCCCGATTAGCTCAGTCTGCAAAGATGGGGTGTGCTGGAGTACTGGTTAACATTCCAGGATCCTAGGAAACAGTGGTTAGGTTAACTGATCATCTGTTAGCCCTCAATGGTATAAAATGATGCTAAATATTCAATCAATTAATCAATCAATCAATAAATACCGGTGACCATCTTTGTTTCTATGGTGACAAAACCAGATCAAAACTGATAGAGTTGGGGGTGTGGGGGAGCTAAATCTCCAAGATCGAAAATCAGTGAGAAGAGTAACTGGTGAGATTTAATAATTGGTTAACAGCTAATCTATTTCTTTTTCGCTTCTTACTGACAAACAAAAGTACAGTGAAACCTGTGTAGGTGGCAACCTCTATTAAGCAGCCACTTGTCTTAAGCAACCACATTTTGACTTTTCTAAATTTATGCTTGCAGGGCAAGTTTAGCTGTATTAAGCAACAACATTTCTTAAAAGGCCACTTTTGCTCCTTCCCTTGCCTGGTTGCTTAAGACAGATTTGACTGTACAGGTTTACCACTGTCTGTTTTTTTCAGATTAATATTTACCAAGCTTGAAGGTACTGAGACTGTTAGAGATGAGAAAAAGAAGAAGTCAACCCCACTCCTGGTGCACGTGTACTCGTGTTACTGTCATACAAACTTACAACTTTCTGTTCACTACCACTGCCACTACTAAATGTTGTGGCAAGAGTTGATGCACACTCTTCGAGATAAAATGGTTTCTTATCTCTCTGAGAGATACCACTGATACTCATTGTATAGATACTGTTTGTGTAGCCGTCGCACGAACAGGTGTCCAACTGACGACCTCCGTTTCCGCTCGCCCAAACAAAAATAGCTCCTTTGCCGCCGCGCCCCTGTGGGTGACAAAACATGCAAACATTTAAACTACACTGTACACAACTACAACACACGCTGGTAAGAGGTCAGTCACTTATATAGAAGAACAAGTAGACACCCACTGCCTTACTGCAAGGTTAATACCTCAAAGTCAGTAACAAAACCCAACTGTGCTGTATATACAGTCACTTGTAATTATTTAGGACTGTACCAAACTTGAAAAAATATCTTCAGTTTTTAAGAACTACAAATTGGACTCGGTCAAAATCGTGTATATTTCATGATGGGTGTATCACTACATGCCAGGCTGGGTGTAAAACCATGAGCACCCAAGGTTATATAACTACAGTAGAACTTCCTTGGCTCAAACACGGAAGGCTTAAACACCAGATATATCTCAAACTACTTATTGGTCCGGGATAAATTCCTATTTCGATGTATACCCATGTATATGTAGGGTATGCTGCTGGACAATACTTGGCCCAAACAACCCTTAACTCAAACTATTTTATCCAGTCCCGTTAGAGTTAGAGCCATCGAAGTTCTACTGTATGTTCAATCCTCAACTCAAGATTTTATGCTCAACTAGAAAAAAATTCTCATTATAACAAAAAAAAGCTTTCTACAACAAACCTACATAAAAACTTTCAAATTAGAGGCGGAGTTTTAATTAGTGTTTATATTTGAACCCTGGAAACTGGGTTTGAGTACGAATTTGAGTTGAGCATGATAAAAGTTTTACAACCCGGGGCCTGACTTTTATCTCGCCCTTATAACATTTGCCTTGTAAAGTGACCCAAGTCATGTTACACTAGGATAAAAGTGCACAGATACAGTAATGGAAATGGATGTCTGCTTATTTCTCCAGTTAAAAGTGAACCATGTACCATCATGCTCGCAATCCGTATCAACACATCACATGACTTACAATCTGTTTCTCACTGTACGTTCCGCTACTGTAGGTGGTGGCCAGCGTTGAGGAGCACTCCTCCAGGTACCAAGGTTTGCGGCCACGCTGGGATATACTGCTGATGGACAGCGTGTATATACTGTTGGTGTAGCCATCACAATTGCAGCTGTCCTTCTGGTTGCCGCCATTACCCGACGCCCACACAAATATTGAACCCTTACCGTTACGCCCCTACAAATACGGTAAACTCAAACCCTGATTTTAAAATACTACAAAATTCAGTAGCTTTAATTTAAAAGATTCAAGGTATATACATTATGATAAACAAGAAATTTAATGAACTGATATCCTCTGTTAATGTTGGGAACATGTCATTACTATCTAACCAGAATGCAAAGAACACAATTTTCATGCACATGTGATTTTATGTACTTATTACCCACAAAGTTTCTTCAATAACGTTTTGTCAGTCCTAGGGTCTCAACTCTGCCAGCTGACACTGGTTCGAGCTTCAAACATGCCATCTACTTCCAACACAGGAGGACAGATACTAAACAGTGTCTTGTATCAGAGTATATGTATTATCTCTCTGGAGTCTTATATAACCTAGTAAATAATACAGTAAGGCAGAACACCCTGTATTTTTATCTGGCTTTCCTAGCTTTGAGGTTTGTTTTTAAAATCCTTCAGACTAACAAGTTATTTTTTGATTTAGGTTGAACACCATTTTTAACACATTACAGGTCATATATGGCACCATCCAGTTTTATTGGTGGAGGAAGACCTCAGAATAAGGAGGACTCTAATGAGACATACGGCGACAATTACTATCATGTAGATGAAACAATTCTTCGGTTGTTTCAGTATTATGCAGACGTCATTTCAACATAATAATGCAGACGTCATTTTGACACAATAATGCAGATGTCATTTTGACACAATACTGCAGACATCATTTTGGCACAATAAACATGATCCAGATTTACAGCTGTAGTTATAAAGAGTACAACTATATTACCAAGCGGACACCATCAATGAACGCTTTCTTGGCGAGAACACCGGGTCCATCCACTACACGTCCATCATCGTCTGGACCCCAGCTTGCAGAATAGATGTCAATATGACTGCGGTTATGGCTGAGTGACGTCGCCTCCACTGCATCATAAACATCCCCGTCCAACATGCGCACACCTGATGATTAACATCAATAAACAATGTATTAAAAAAAGTGGGGTGGTTAGTGTAATGGATAGAGTGTTGGCCGCTCATGCCAGACGTTGCGGGTTCGATTCCCCCCGATCGACCCAATGCTTCTCATAAAACAACACTCAATACTGGTTCTACCCAGGAAGTGGATTTGGAAGTGCTTCATATAATTTCTGAGCTTTCATCGCAATCAAGCTAAAATAAATTAGTATAAACTAAACAATGCATTAAACAAAACATTCAAGTTCACTTATGTACAATGTACTATAATATATACTTGTATATCTCTACTATTAATCCTATGAAGAAATATATTAATTTTTTTATGGATCTGAGGTTTGAAATGAAAGTTCCGTACCGCGGCGTAACTGTTTTGGCGATAATGAGTTAAATCTACAGTACACTTGATTTTAACCATGTACGCAAAGTTTTATATCTTCCAAAATAATGTGGAAGTAGTTCACTCCACAAGTTGCTTTCAGACCTCCCGAGCCAACAGACCAACTGACACAGCACATCATATATACCCCTTCTCAAACTTGTCTAAATATGACATGATCATATTATCCATTATTCCAATGCTCTCCATCCAACACCTGTGGGAAATTATGCTAGCTCTGCTTCGTTTTATTTAAACAGAACAGAACAAAATACAGCTAATGTTAATGTTCAACGCCTTATA
Source organism: Panopea generosa (assembly GCA_029582155.1). Lineage (NCBI taxonomy): Eukaryota > Metazoa > Mollusca > Bivalvia > Adapedonta > Hiatellidae > Panopea > Panopea generosa. The sequence goes on from CM055906.1 coordinate 36,903,131, forward strand.
AAAATGGTGTTTGCAAGAAACTAGCAATGCGATTGGATAATGTTCCCTTCATGAAATCGTGAAATTTAGAAATATTAGAAATGACGCAAAGCTAGTGTTATATTTCATGGGTGATAAATAGAGAGTATCGGAATGGATTACGCATGGATATCCCATGATGCATTAATCTTAACTCTCACAAGTATTATCCTTTATTAATTGTATTTGTCTTTGAACTATACAACTGATCATCCATATATGTATAAAATGTAGAATTCATTCACTGAGTTGAAAACAGAGCAGTTCCTCAACATTGTAGACACCTGGTTTATCATTGTTCTCATCACATCCGGAAGATGGGCGTAAATCAAATAAATACAAAAAACATATCTTCTTTATTACAGATTGATACAGTATTGTTTATCAAGATGTCACCGTACATGATTGTGAGCGAGGGTTCATAATTGCCTAGGCAGTAAAAAGAAAAGTCTTAAGGGCAAACCATCATGTTATAGAAATACTATTTATATTGATCATGATGGTAACATCTGGTCCTGCATGCATACGGCAGACTTTTATCTCCTAAATATATTCTCATCCACAAGCCTCCACCTGCTCTTTACAATTCTATCATATAACTTACGGTGCAGGAGTGTAACAAAGCCATGACATTATTTTGATATTAACATAGTGTAATATCACTTCTAATTATCGCTCATTTTTTATCCATATACAATAAAACCTGTGTAAGCAGTCACCTCTATTAAACAGCCACTTGTCTTAAGCAGCTGTATTTACTATACCCCAGTGTTACTCTTTCAGCATATATTCACTTGTATAAAGCAACAACCTGTCTTAAAAGGCCACTTTTGCACTTTCCCTTGACTGGCTGCTTAAGACAGGTTTGACTGTAACTCGACTCTTGTACATAAAATGCTGAACAAAGTTCAGTCTTGTCCAAATATACAAATGAAATCAATTTGTCATTTTGCATATTATGTCTTGGCAAACTTGTTTAATAAATTCAAAATAAATGAGACCCGTGTCAGATCCTCTATGTAAACGGGATGGCATCAAAATACACAAACAGTCCATCAAATTAAGACCAAGAAACTTGCTCTATTAATAATTGATATTTCTGCTGTTGTTTTCAATGTATCTGTGTTGTAGAACTGTGTCACCTAAAAACAAGAGTTGTTAGAAGACAACAAAGCTCGTTGATGGGATAAATTGGAGGCAAACACTAAAACTTAAACACAACTAAATGCAAATGTTAAACCTGGGTTTCTACAGACGAAAAATTAAGTCCAAAAGGGCCATAACTCTGCCAAAATCAACCCCAAGTTATGGTTCTTGTCTCTGTGTGTTCCATCGGTGATGGTGAACACACATTCGAAGTTTCATTCATATCCAACGAGTTGTTGCATAGATATCTTACGTGATAAAAAAAATTAACCTGAAAAATTAAGTCAAAAAGGGCCATTTCTCTGCCAAAATGCAATACAGAGTAATGGTTCTTGTCTCTGTGTGTTCCATTGATGATGGTGAACACAAATTTGAACTTTCATTCACATCCAATGAGTGGTTGGTTGCATAGATATCTAAAACTTAAATGCAAAAGTTTAACAATGCCGGGGTCATGGCAACAGCTCTCCTTGGACTTCATCCCGGCGAGCTAAAAACACTGAATTCCTGGTAAAAATTTGTGTGTTTGAATATTTACCATAATTTTTATACCGTCCTTGGTAAAGGAAACTCCATAATTGTGTTGAATAAGCACTTTTAGTGAAATTGGCTCTATCAACACAAATAAGAGTTTCTGCATCACATCCTCTGCAATTACTCTTAATCATAGCTAGCTTTCTCTGCATTCCTTATTATTGTACTTTAATTCAATTTTTTTCATTTTAATGTCAATTTTATTTGGTGTCAGTATGACACGCACTACTGAGGTGGGATAGGAGGTATGATAGAGCAGGACTTGAGGGGTGAATGCGTAAAAGGTCAAAGTGCATATATATATAAAGAAGCACTCGGACCAATTTGTTCTATTTGCCTCAGTAATCAATGAAGACGAATAAAACAAAGAATAAATTTCCTTATACTGAATTCCACTCAAATGCCTCAAAATCAGTGTTTAAAAATTATGAATAAAAAATGGGAATACTAATAATGTACAATAATAATAATAATAATACAATAAGGGCATAATAAAATAATTGCTAGATTATCATCCCCGCCCACCCCCTAATTTTCATTTCACTCCAACCCTTTTTATTTTCATAAAAAAATATAAATAAAATAAAAAAAAATAAAAATAAAAACAGGAGGGCCAAGATGGCCCTATATTGCTCACCTGACTAACCTTGAGTCACCCAACTTAAGTAGATTATATACATGTAATTCATGTACACTTGAAATTCCAGAAAAACGAGATGGGCAAGTAGTTAGAATTTTGATTTGTTTTGAAGATGTAACAGATGTGTAGAAGAGTTCAAACTTGGTAGAGGTTCACCCATGGTAAATGTCAGTGAAATTACATCGAAATCAGGTCAGTAGATTCTGACAAGAAGGTTTTTGATGTTTTTACTATAGCTGCCTATATAGTAAACAAGCACCTCACTGTGGCGGTCATGTTTTTTAAACAAATCACAACAACTTGAACAAACTTGGTAAAGGGTCACCCAAGGAACATTTCTGCGATATTGTTTAAAAATTGATTGGGTGGTTTCTGACTTGAAGTTTTTACTATAGCTTATATTGTAAACTAACACCCCCCTGACAGCCATGTTTTTTTATGAATCACTACGGTTTGAACAAACTTGGTAATGGGTCACCCAAGGAACATTTCTGTGAAATTATTTTAAAATTGAGCCAGTAGTTTCTGACAAGATGTGTAATGTTTTTATTTATTAAACTTGCCCCACTCCCTGGCATCCATATTTTTTGACGAATCAAGATGGCTTAAACAAACTTGGTAGAGGTTCACCCAAAGAACATTTCTGTGAAATAATTTTAAAATCGAGCCACTAGTTTCTGACAAGAAGATTTTTTTAAGTTTTTACTTATTAAACTTGCCATGCCCCCTGGCGGCCATGTTTTCTGGCGAATCAAGATGGCTTGAAAAAACTTGGTAGAGGGTCACCCAAGGAACATTTCTATGAAGTTATATCAAACTGGCCCACTGGTTTCAGAGGAGAAGTTGTTAGAAGCTAAAAATTAACAACGAACTACAGACGACGGAAGACAGACACCAGGCGATCACAAAAGCTCACCTGTGAGCCTTCCGCTCAGGTGAGCTAATAAAAAATAAAATCCTCTCACCCTCTCTGTTTTTAAGAAAAATTTGGATGATAATCTTGCAATTAATTTATAATGGCCTAAAGGCAGTTAAAGATTAAACCTGCATTTTAAATCAATACAATGCTTCAAAGACAGCTAAGCTACACTGCAAAAAAATGTTTGCCTTGCTGTGGGGATATGTAATTATAGCATTCAATTCACGATCACATGAATAAGGAATGGGTATGTAACAATGGATATGTAACAAACCTCCAATTTTAGAGTTGTACGCCACCCCCACCACGCATTTCGTGTTGTTGGCCTTGGCCGATACTTCGCCAGCACACCTAGTCCCATGTCTGTAATAAACATCAAAATATTATGTACAGGTGTTTTTGTCGTCAGATATTCTATTATCAAAATAACACCAAAATACATTTCCCACTTTATGTGCAGCAGTATGCAGATGACAGTCACCACAACAGCAGAGCAGCAACAAGCAGCCTGTCCAATGTAGTCAAACTGTGGACTCTGTAAACATACAGAAGAAAATGCAGAACTCCCCCCAAAAAATGTTATGCTTAGTACTTTTTATTAGCGAGAACTTTATTTTCGCGTTTATTTGGGAGTTTCAACCCTCACAAATTCAAAGATTTCACTAAAATTACAATCATCATTCATGTTTTCTCTCCAAATGTTTACGATTTTCCAAATAAAAAATGCATTTCTGGTGGTTTCACTTTTTGAACGACACGAATTCATACTTTTGCGAATAAATAAAATAGGACATGTCAGAGCAAATTCGCGCAATAAAGTTCATTCATGATACTCTTTCCCTATGAAATAAACACTGTGTTAAAGATCCATAAAGAAATACAGTCAAACCTGTGTAAGCAGCCACCTCTGTTAAGTAGCCACTTGTCTTAAGCAGACACATTTGCTATTTCCCATTTCTTTGCTTTACTTGTTAAGAAACAACCTGTCTTAAAAGGCCACTTTTGCTACTTGCATTGATTAGCTGCTTAAGACAGGTTTGACTGTACTTAAATTTGAAAAAAAAGAGGCTGAATGCAATGTGACTAATAACACAATGCGATTTTCCTAAAACAAATAACAAGTAGAAAGACTGTAATTTATACCCTATAATCAGAAACTCAGACACATATTTAGTTCCCACACACAATTTTCTGCATATGGCATTTAAATGAACCAATTATCTTCAAAACTTTAATTACATGAGTTCTATTGACAGAGTCTAGCCATGAAGAATTTATAGATCTGACGACACCTCATCAATGACAAATTACTGCAAGTGACAGCAACATCAGCCAGCTCTCAGTCCTTCCTATAGACTACTGACATATACTTTAAACTGCTTTTTTCTGGGTTTGGCAATAATAAAAATTGTTTATATTTGCTATGTAATGTAATAAGAGAACAGACTTTCTAAAACAAGAGGTCCGTTTATGTCGTTCACCTGATTTTACCTGTCCCTTCTTTTCAAAATCTGAATAGACTTAGCATATAAAGAACTTATAGATGACGAAAATGAGAATTATCTGTTTTCCTTTAGTCTTCACCATATAAAAAGAGCTTCTGGAGGGTTGGTGACATATGGACTTGATAGTACTTGCACGTAAAATTTAACCTGAATTTCTAAGTCAAACAAGGGCAATACTTTGCATTATATTAGGCAAGAGTTATCTCACTTAGTTATTGTAGTAGGGTTGATGACTGGGAAAGATTGTGTAAAGTTTCAATCAAATACATTGAGTGGTTGGTGAGATATGGACTTGATGGTACTTGCACGCAAAGCTTAAACCAGAATTTCTAAGTCAAACAAAGGCAATAATTTGCATTATATTTATGCAAGAGTAATCACACTTAGTTATTGTAGTAAGGTTGAAGACTGAGAAGACTTGTGTAAAGTTTCAATCAAATACATTGAGTTGTTGGTGAGATATGGACTTGGTGGTACTTGCATGCAAAGTTTAAACCAGAACTTCTAAGTCAAACAAGGGCAATAATTTGCATTATATAATGCAAGAGTTATCTAACTTAATTATTGTAGTAGGGTTGATGACTTAGAAGGTTGTGTAAAGTTTCAATCGAATACATTGAGTGGTTGGTGAGATATGGACTTGATGGTACTTGCACGCAAAACTTTAACCAGAAGTTCTAAGTCAAACAAGGGCAATAATTTGCATTATATTCATGCAAGAGTTATGTAACTTAGTTATTGTAGTAGGGTTGATGACTGGGAAGGATTGTGTAAAGTTTCAATCAAATACATTGAGTGGTCGGTGAGATATGGACTTGATGGTACTTGCACGCAAAACTTTAACCAGAATTTCTAAGTCAAACAAGGGCAATAATTTGCATTATATTCATGCAAGAGTTATCACACTTAGTTATTGTAGTAAGGTTGAAGACTGAGAAGACTTGTGTAAAGTTTCAATCAAATACATTGAGTGGTTGGTGAGATATGGACTTGATGGTACTTGCATGCAAAGCTTAAACCAGAACTTCTAAGTCAAACAAGGGCAATAATTTGCATTATATTTATGCAAGAGTAATCTAACTTAGTTATTGTAGTTACTAAGGGCTGATGACTGGGAAAGCTTGTGTAAAGTTTCAAGTCAAAACATGCAAAGGTTACTGAGATTGAGACTTGCATGCAAAACTTTAACCAAGGTGTGACGCCGACGCTTGGGTGAGTAAAAAAGCTCTCTTTATTCTATGAATAGTCGAGCTAAATATCAGTCCCCTTAATGGGCCCCAGTTAACCATAGCTACTTTATTTGAAATCCTTACTCATGGGGACCATTTATAAAAAAAATATTAACAAATTATTTTTTATTAAAAAAGATTTTTTCAAAAATTTCTTTCAGGGTCCCTGCTGGTGTCTTACGGATATTAAATCCCCTTTAAAGGACCCCGTCTCAACTGTTTATGACTAAACAGTGCTTCAAATATCAAGATGATTAAAATAATTCCTAAAATAGATGAGAAAAAGCGAATTTACCATTTTCTCATAGTATATGAACTGACAAATGAGGATGGTAATGATTCTATTTTAGTGCTCTTGCATACACTCGGCAATTATTGTATTAACTGCACAGTACCAGTCAAATACAAATCAATCAGTCCTTCATTTCGTTATTTGTTTCAGTTAACTGCAGCTAATTTGATTCCAGCCATTTGGTTGCAATATAAATATTGGCAAAACTTCATTTTGCATATTAAATTTCTGTTTTCATAAAACTGGTGATAAATTCAATTATTTTGACAAAATTATCACCATACTGAAATTGTAACTGTTTCCAAGTTTTGATGGGTTCAATATGTGATATTATCTGCCAGAATTGTCCCCATCAAAACCTAAATCAATTCTATTGTCACAGTTAGCATTTTAATCAAGTTTTTAAATCATAAAATATCATGCATTTTGTGTTGTTAGATTTCAATATAACGATTTATCAATTTATTTGAGAGCCATGTAAATTGATTAACAGAATGTATTGTATATGTCATAACATTGTACAAGTCACAATATAACATTGTACAAGTCAAAATATAACATTGTACGAGTCACAATATAACATTGTACGAGTCACAATATAACATTGTACAAGTCACAATATAACACTGTACAAGTCACAATATAACACTGTACAAGTCACAATATAACACTGTACAAGTCACAATATAACACTGTACAAGTCACAATATAACAATGTACAAGTCACAATATAACACTGTACAAGTCACAATATAACACTGTACAAGTCAAAATATAACACTGTACAAGTCACAATATAACACTGTACATGTCACAATATAACACTGTACAAGTCAAAATATAACACTGTACAAGTCACAATTTAACACTGTACAAGTCACAATATAACACTGTACAAGTCACAATATAACACTGTACAAGTCACAATATAACACTGTACAAGTCACAATATAACACTGTACAAGTCAAAATATAACACTGTACAAGTCACAATATAACACTGTACATGTCACAATATAACACTGTACAAGTCAAAATAAAACACTGTACAAGTCACAATATAACACTGTACAAGTCACAATAAAACACTGTACAAGTCACAATATAACACTGTACAAGTCACAATATAACACTGTACAAGTCACAATATAACACTGTACAAGTCACAATATAACACTGTACAAGTCACAATATAACACTGTACAAGTCACAATATAACACTGTACAAGTCACAATATAACACTGTACAAGTCACAATATAACACTGTACAAGTCACAATATAACACTGTACAAGTCACAATATAACACTGTACAAGTCACAATATAACACTGTACAAGTCACAATATAACACTGTACAAGTCACAATATAACACTGTACAAGTCACAATATAACACTGTACAAGTCACAATATAACACTGTACAAGTCACAATATAACACTGTACAAGTCACAATATAACACTGTACATGTCACAATATAACACTGTACAAGTCAAAATATAACACTGTACAAGTCACAATATAACACTGTACAAGTCACAATTTAACACTGTACAAGTCACAATATAACACTGTACAAGTCACAATATAACACTGTACAAGTCACAATATAACACTGTACAAGTCACAATATAACACTGTACAAGTCACAATATAACACTGTACAAGTCACAATATAACACTGTACAAGTCACAATATAACACTGTACAAGTCACAATATAACACTGTACAAGTCACAATATAACATTGTACAAGTCACAATATAACACTGTACAAGTCACAATATAACACTGTACAAGTCACAATATAACATTGTCAATATCACAATATATCATTGTCAATGTCAAAATGTAAAACAAACTTCATAATTTACTCAATTGAAGGTATTTAATCACTACAGGTACACATTGTCAAATGTGTCCAATAGGAGGCCGACATTATTTTGCGGAAAGAAAAGCCATTTAACCTGTTTTCATTTGTGTAGTCATATCTGGGCATAGGGTCTGAGTCATGGCCGTTCACATCATAGCTGGCATATGGGTCCTGAAATAAAAACAAATAATATTGAATTGAAGAATTGCAAAGAAAAGTCAACTGTCCACAGACAAAAATGCATCATCTTTTATTACTGCTATGCATGTCATACAAACACCAAAATCTTAAGACATGAATGCTTTATTATAATATATTTTAACTCCTTCCATATGTTTCAGTTACAATAGATCTACATCTCTCAATCTTTATTTATGTCTAGTTAAAACAATATATTTTATATAAAATACTTTAGAACAATTATTAGAATAGTTTTATATCTCCCTCTTTATCGATATCTTACATTACAATAGTTTATATATTTAGATTTACATATATCTTAATTTTGTATATATACATATATATATCTTTATTTATATCTAGTTACAATAGTTTTATATCTCCCTCTTTATCGATATCTTAAATTACAATAGTTTATATCTTTAGATTTACATATATCTTAATTTTGTATATATATATATATATATATATATATATATATATATATATATATATATATATATATATCTTTATTTATATCTAGTTGCAATAGTTTTATATCTCCCTTTTTATCTATATCTTAAACTACAATAGTTTATATCTTTAGATTTACATATATCTTGTATATATATATCTTTATTATATCTAGTTACAATGGATTTATATTTCTATCTTTATTTATATCTAGTTACAATGGATTTATATCTCAATCTTTATTTACATCTAGTAACAACAGTTTTATATCTCCCTCTTTATCTATATTATTAATTACAATAGTTTATATCTTTAGATTTACATATATCTTGTATATATATATCTTTATTATATCTAGTTACAACGGATTTATATTTCCATCTTTATTTAGATCTAGTTACAATAGATTTTATATCTCCATCTTTATCTTTAACTAGTTCTCGCAGTTACTCTAGTTTTGTATTCTTCACTTATGCGGTCAAGTTATACTTAGTTTAGCACCATTATTTTGTGTTTTGTATTCTTTACTTATACTTGGTCTTGACTTATATCTATCTGCCAGGTCTGATTAGCTCAGTCGTTAGTGCGTCTGATTATCAATCCAGTGATTGCGAGTCACAATCCCCGCCCGGCCACAATCTCCGTGATGGTTGACATACGACATTGCATCTCATTATCATTTGTCTCTCACTGCTGATTCAAGTGGGGAAGTTATCAGTTACTTGCGGAGATGGGGTGTGCTCGAGTACTGGTTAACCTTCTAGGATCCCAAAAACCAGTGGTTAGGTTAACTGATTGTCTGTTAGCCCTCGACGGCATAAAAATGACCCTAAATATTCAATCAATCAACAACTGACTTGTATCTAATTTTAATGTATTCTCTACTTACACTATAGTTACAGACACGTATCTACTTGTAACACCGGTTTTATTTTCTCTACCCTTACCTAGTTTAACAACAGTCTTGAACTTCTATCTACTGATATTGAAACACACTCTCACAAGAATTATGTACCAGCAAAAATTGCACAAGTTAACTAGTATCTGAATCACTGATTAACATAGAAGTTCAGCAGAGAGATCTTTAACATGGACTTGGTAGTATGACTTTCCCTGTACGCGGGCCAACTGCTTCAGATTCCCTCCTAGGACTGCATAATTTTAAAGTACCTTGTCCGAATAGGGCACTGTGGGAGTGCATTTGAAAACCCTGAACAGAGAACCCATTTAGGAACTGAACCAAGAACTTCTGAGTCTTGGACCTAAACATGCTAACAAATAGACCTCTGCACAACTCCTACAACTTAGTTGTATCAGTGTAAATGCTTTCTGTTCTTATGCCTAGTGACTATGCTTTTGGAACTAAACCCTTGACAATTAAATTGAACAAACCTATAAGTGATAGGCAAATACAGTCATTAAATTACAAAACACAGTATAACATGAAGTATACCTACTTATTAACGATGACACAATTTATGGCATACTTCCGCTCCAACTAAATACTGACCTTAGTGGGACAGAACAAGGTCAATAGACTCTTGTACATACAAAACACAAAACTCCCAAGTGAGTTGTGTTAAGAATTTCTTTCTAATATTTGACAGTTTTTTTTTTAATTTATAAAGATATCTCAAAATACTAAATGTATTTAAAATTCAAAATTAGTCTGCCAAAATATATATTCTCTCAGAAGACTTTCATACCAGGTAATTTCAAATTCTCAGAGGTTATAAAGAATTATAGTCTGCTGGAATTTTTAATGACAAGTTTTCGCTAAGTGTTCTTGTGAGCACACAAAGCTCAAAAATGAACTCTTTACATTCCTTTCAAAGGTTAATTTTTTAAGTGGACTGAAGTGGATTTGTTTGCCTACTATCAACTTCTAGAACACATGTACATTTCCATATTTTAACCTAGTCATTTTACTAAACTGACGACAAAACAATGGGACACTTTTCTGCAATGCAAATTATAGTCTTTAATTGTTTCCAGAAAAAATTATTTTTTGGAAGGTACTGAATTTCATATTTTAATCATACATGTAATGGGAAATCTTTCATGGATTTATTTGGTTGCCAGTCAGTGAACTCTTATTAGATTTTTTTATACTTAGGCTTAAATTTTTCCTAGGTAAAACCAGTACTTAACATATATATGGAGAAAGTATCTTACTCAAGACACCTACACAGAGCCATGACTGAGGAATAAACATTATGATCCCCTGATATTTAATAACCATTGTAAATTTGGTTCATTCAGAATTTATCAATTTCTCCTGTCAGACAAACATATATTCTATTACATGTATATATATATATATATATATATATATATGGAGATAATTATTTGTGAAGTAGCAGATCCTAGTCAATATTTGTGAGCTTAGACATTATTTGTGGTTAAGCATGGTGCAGACAGAGAAATGGATAGAGTAATGGTCACTCACACCGAAGGATGCATGTTTAATCCCCAGTTTGACCCAATGGCGCCTCACAAAAGACAACACTCAGTAATGGTTCTACCCAGGAAGTGGACTCGAGAGTGGTTTTGCAATCAAGCTTAAATAATTTTGTATAAACACTGAACTAAGTAGTTTTGTTTTCACATCCTTTCAGCTTATATTAGATGACATAACTAATGCATCAGACAGTCTGGTAATTAAACATGGCTTTGAAAACAGATATCTAAAATTAAAATTAGCAAATAAATTCCCATTTTTTCCAGTCAAACAATAATGCCTGTGATTATGTTGTTCGTGACAAATTCGATTTTGTTTCATGACATGGGCGTATGTTGGATGTGAAAAGAAATCTTGGAATTGGAATCAGATTTTAATCTCCTTGTCTGCTCATCTCATGTGATAGTATTGGCAGAATGTGCCACTTAGAGCTATCATGCTCTAGGTTCATTGCTGCATTATTCTGTTACATGTTACTGCTTTTATCTTGTGGAAACAACATTTCACTTTTCTTATTTTCCTACAGTGAAACCTGTCTTAAACAGCCAGTCAAGGAAAGGAGCAAAAGTGACCTTTTAAGACAGGGTTTGGCTTAATACTGGTTAATTTGATATGAAAGCAATGAAATGGGAAAAGGCAAATATGACTGCTTAAGACAAGTGGCTGCTCAATACAGGTTACCGCTTTCACAGGTTTGACAGTATATTTCATCACATATTGTTCATCATTGAATCAAACAATTCCAGAAAACTAAAGGAATATTATCCGGCTGCTTAAGACAAGTGGCTGCTCAATACAGGTCATGGCTTTCACAGGTTTGATTGTTGTATTTCATCACATGTTGTTCATCATTCCATAAAATAATTACCAAGATGTCAAAGTAACATTTCCAAAAATTATTTTTCAAGAAAGTCGAAGTTTATAGTAACTATAAAATCTTATATTGTCAGAGATAACAAGATGTTGTAAAGTAATACCTCTACTGCATCATCTTATTAGCAAAAATTATACACTCCCCACATTCCCAATAAACAAATTTTCTGTTTTACAAACATTATCTTCATTGACCTAGGCCAGCTGTAACTAAATACTAAGTAATGTAAAAAATACCTGTAACATATTCTTATCGCAGAATAGACTTTCATAGACTTTTTGTAAGGCAAATATTTTGCTATTTCTGTTGCTAGTTTTTGTTGTATAAAAACCAAAGTGATGGAAACTTATTGCTCTTGATCTGCACAACTAATTTTGTAAAAATAATATATTTTGTATTTTTTGTTATATACATGATGTAACAGAAATTTTAGCTTTTTTTTCTGTTTGGCGATCCTTAAAAAAATGTTTACTTGCTGTGCTTAGACCCAGTATTTTTCATATGGGTAGGTTACTAAGGTAGGTAACAGATTTTGATTTTGCAAAGTCATTTTAAAGAAAAATGGACAGACTGATATCATGAAGAAAAAAATTAAATGCTTTGAAAGGTTACAAAAAGTTTGAGCAGCTGCAATTTTAAGTGAGTAGATAGGAGTAGGCAAACACGTTGTTTTTAAGGACAGCCTTGTTATAGAAAACACTTTTTTTCTCAACAAAACTAAACAATTTATACAATAATATCATTGCCCACTACCCGCATGCCAAGTTTTGTAATAATATTTGCAGTGCTTTTCACCATTTTTGCAGACAGAATGACTGACAGAATGACAGACAGACTGAGGCACTTAACCTATAGTCCCCCGCTGTTACGGCAACTAATTTAAGAAAGAATCAACGAAACATTCTTTCCCTGACATTTCTTTGACTTCAATAGAATTTTCCCTAAAAGTTTCTTTGAATTTTCCATGGCTTCCTCAATCCATATTTCAATTTTCCTGAGAAATCTATCAATTATCCTGGACATAAACAAGTTAATGTTCTGCATGCATTAGGCAGAGACAGAATCCTGCCTCGCTGATAAAAGAGCGGTTAAACAGCAGTGTTACATTTGACTATTCTAGCCTTGTTACGGAACAGTATTTAATAATATATATGTATGGAGATAATTATTTGTGAATAACCGAGACATAAATGTGCCGACCAGACTACAGCGAGCACGCCTAGCTACAATGCAAACCATAAACACGATATCAAGGTCTCTGTGCCAAACCAATAAATTTGGTGCCAACCATGATGACTGTCTTGTTTACTATGGATTTAGATGCAATACATCTGGACTGGTGGACACTTTACATACATAAACGGATAGCGTAATATGAGTAGGATCCAGCTAAGGACACATGACTACTCACACGCTTTATAAAGGACAGATTTATAAATATATATATATATTTAAGGTACCATCAGAAAAACAGATATATCAATCAATCAATCTTTGATATTAGCAAAAGAGTACAGATACATGTTTATTGGGCTGAGTTAAGATGGGTATCTTCGGCAAGTATCACAGACTCGGGATCTCGGTACCCAAGTAGATATGGGACAATGTAGCCGAGCATGTTTAAGCAATAATAAAAATTATTTCCCACAAACAAATAACTATTGTTCTGTGTTCTATGCCAAAAGTTATCAACCTGGATACATGTTCAATAGTTTATATAGATACCCAATAACAGTTTTGGGCTCCAAAGTGAATAAGAGATGGAACCCATAATTCTATCTGATACACATTAATAAATAGAGCCAACATTTGGTTCAATATAAGATAATTATATAAGAAATTAAGAAACATCATACAAAAGTGAAAGTAGTATTTCTACAACTTGCACATAAACTTAAACATGAGAGGTTTAGGCTCAATTTCTTTTCTTTTCATTCAAATATTTAACCTTGAACTTAAATATATAGACCTTTTACGGTACAAAATACTTCAAGGTATACGCATACACCCTTGTGCCAAGTTGCATTCACATAATTATAAGCATGCACAGTAAATCACAACTTGCACCAAAACTGTAACACATACAGACCGTAATCCATTCAAGTAACCAAACGAACGAAAACAAAACGTATATCAAGCGCGTTTTAAATTATATACAAATGGACTTAAATGTGAACGAAACGATAAACGAAATGAAAAACGAAAAGATACACAGACGCAACAGGGTGAACAATCCACAAATGATACAAAACCATAATGCAAAGGTTAAATGCATCAAACATTAAAGATTCTGATATCCTCTAATATTATCGTAGTTATATTGACAATGAAATAAATAATTACACAAAATGATTGCTCTCTTTGTCATTTAAAATCTTTAAATTACTATACCTGTAACTTTAATTTCATTTCTTTGTTATAAGTTTTAATCCCGAATTATCCGTGAAAAACATTGCCTCGGGCATCATTTCTTTACTTGTAAAACTGTGATAAAACAATCAGGTTACGCATGACCTGCTTACACAACTACCCAAATTAACTGATCTAATTATCTAAACACTGATTTATGTTGCTATTCTGTTATATGATTGACAATTAGGAAAAGTTTTCACACTATTTCAGAAAATCTGTTCATTACACCGAAACTTTCCCACTTACGGCTTTTCTAGAATTGTATATTTAAAAATATTTCATATATATATGTAACAAACACACGTAAAAGGTTGGTGTTTGTTTGTAAATGGTCTTTCAAAATGTTTATTTTCAATGTAGTCATTTGTTAAAAAAAAGATTACTATTTAAACTGATAGAGTTATTAATAACTACACATACCTAAATTTATGTACAGAAAGAACACGCTGTCCCGTTCACTGTCACCTTGTGCCAATGAATTTGAATGCAAACACAGGCCAAAATGCATTAAGTATCGTTTCAAACTGCATTTTCGTATTTTCTCTAACATTTATCATAAAAACATGCAAACCATTAACGAGACTAAAATGCATTTCAAACGCAAAACAAACACGTTTGACATGCAAAACAAACACATTTGAAATGCATTTTTGGTGTATTTAAACAGATTACGGTCTGTAGTTTAAAGACAAAATATAACCATTTCACCCTGCAATATGACCTTGACTTACAAGTTAGGGGCCCAATATGTATTATACTGTCTTAAAGTAAAAGCATGCAGATTTATATACCAAGTTCCAGCCATATATCTGCAACCAATGCCCTTATTATCAACTTAACCTTAACACAGCTGAGACTTGGATGCCAATGCAGGCGTGATTGTTGACACTGGGGCGGGTACCAAAACTCCCCTATTCATAGAATGGTCAAGTCAGTTTATGCTGATTTATTTTAGCTTGATTGCGATGAAAGATCAGAATTGCGTTCAGTTCGCTTAAACATTTAATTTGTTTGCAACCGTTTGATAACAAAAATGAACTGAACGACATGTTTGCATTAAAAATTTGTCAACAATTTAAACACCTCTGCAAGCTGTTTGTTTGTGTTTAATCACAGGACTGAATGGGAAGTGAAGGGACAACGCCGAATAGACCGATTTCCGATGACTTTTCGTTTGTTAGGTCATCGTTTGCCTTTATAAACAGAGTAAACATATTTAACTGCGCTGAATGCAACCCTGAGCTTATATGAACCACTCTTGAGAAGGCATCCTGGGTAGAATCATTACTGAGTGTTGTTTTTTGAGAAGCATCAGATCAAGCTAAAGATTAAACCCATATCCCCTGATTAGACAGGCCAACAATCTATCCAGTGCTCCAGATAAGCTGCGTATTTGCGTATTTTACTGAAATGAATTGGTGGAAAACGCAAACAGTTTTGTTTTAAAGTGTACCTGTGACGCAAGTTATTTTCCTTTCACTCAAAACATTGCTAATGCATGCATATCCAAAAAGCTGTTACATATTTCTTCTATTTACATACAGCCAGACAAACCGATTCCCGGTTACTTCAGTTTGTACCTCTCAAGTTATTAGCAGTGTGAAAGTAGAGACGAGTATATTCAGCCTTCTTATATAGGAGTCGACTTATAATTTGTATATTGTAATGAAAGCATATACATTGTAGATGATCAATTTCTCACAACGCACATTACTTTTATAAGTATTTTTGAACCAATATTATTTGACATTGTCACCAATGAATTAGACCAGAAATTCTGAGTTGCTGGCAGCTACATAAATGAAGGTAGCAACTAAAGTCAAACCTGTCTTAAGCAGCTAGTCAAGGGAATGTGCAAAAGTGGCCTTTTAAGACAGGTGGTTGCTTATTACAGTTTAATTTACTCTGAAATCATAGATATGGGAAATAGAAAATATGGTTGCTTAAGACAGATTGCTGCTTAATAGAGGTGACCACTTACACAGGTTTAAAGAGTTACAGGTAAATTATACATTTGATACAATGTTGATATTTCAAATCAGCAACAATTTCACAATACTGTGCATTTAACATATTACACTATTTCAATCAAGGTAAAGAAGCAGTTGAATACTTTCATTTATACAATACTCCATGTTTCACTTAATTATTGGTAAACTTACTGAGTTGAAATCACCCAATTAATTCTTTCATTATAAGATTCACTCAATTATTTTAATTTTTTAAGAGTTTTCACCCTATTCAGTCAATTCTTATCTGGGGCACTGTCTATCCACTACACTACCGCCCACTTAAATAGCCGCATTAATAAAAACTTCTACTTTTACATAAAATGTCAACAAATATTACATGGTCATTCAATAAAACGTCAAACATTTACTTCTGTCTCGCCCGGTGAAAAAGTAGCATTTTTGCTGATATTTAAATGTTGTAAAACAAACAGGAAAACAAGATTTTACAGGTAATCTACAATCTCTTAAAAATGATTCAAACAGCAGGGCAAGATAGAAATAACCTGGCTGTCACGGACCCATCACAATTGTTTACTTCTAATGTAAAACTAATGTAACTTCCAATGAATATGTATGACTGATAAAATAGTTTCAAAGTAAATCTTGTGATTGTCGCATCCTGGCATTTTCGTCTCCATTATCTTGTTTGTCTCGCTTCCCTTACATTAGAACAAACAGCTGAATTATCTATAATTGTCATATTGTCATATCAAAGAAAGGAAACATGTGTTTTTTTTATATTATCCAGTATTATTTCAACAATATTTCAACCATTAACTTTAACTATAAGTTTTATTTGTTTATTAACCCTTTACTTCATATAGACTCCTTTGGACACCTCTAATATAGAAAGCATTAATTCACCACGTATCAGCAATGGGTGAATTGTGTTTATATTAACTGACAGAGTGGAAAACAGTGCAGGAAGTGTTCAGATTGCTCATTATGAGCAATCTGAACTCTTCCTGCACTGTTTTCAAAAGCCTTCTGTGATTGGTGCAGGAAAACGCGTATCTATGGAGTAAAGGGTTAAGCCAAACATGGCCGTGCATGTATATTTACTTTAATTACCTCATTGATAAATGGCCAGCGATTACATGCATGAATTCTTACATAAAACTTTGTCATTAAAGGGAGTATATCAGGGGGGAAAAAAGCTATAAATGACTAAAAAAATTAAATTATTTTTAAAATAGATAAAAAGCATCTCATTATCATAAATAAATAAAATCCAGATGATTTAGTATATCAAATTCACCAAAACGTGACAAAATCGATGTTTCAATTGGAGCGTTAAACTTGAAACTAAATCCCCTATTTCAAAAATTGACAACACTTAAATACTGCTTAACATTGTGATTTTAAGATGAAACAAATTTTACAACACAAGAACCTGTATGATGGATCAATCTGAAATTAAAATGAAATTACGGGCTCATTTAATATGTCACAAAATATACTGCAATTTTAAGTGGGAAATCTATTAAAGTCTTACCTAGGCGCATAGCCCAAGTTAAGAAACCCCTTTTCAGTATGTTATTTAAATAGATATCATTTTGATATTGCAGGATCAATGACTATAAATAGGCATGATCTATTGGAAAAATGATTATAGCCAATTTTAAAATTTTGAAAAATCCTGATAAACTCCCTTTAAGTTAATATGATAATATTTTGATTTATCATATTGTCCTCTTCGTTTACATAATTTCAAACAACAGAAACATTTTGTTTTTTTGAGGAGAATTTTGTCACTGTGAGTTTTGTCACTACATAATTATATTTGCTTGATTTTTCAAGTGAGTATGTTTCCTTCTAAATGATATGATTTCAACATGCAGCCTGATATGGGCCTAGATTGATCCAACTTACTCAGGCCATCCTTAAAAAAATATATATAGTTTACCGTGCTCCTACATATTCACTCAAAAGTGCAGCTACAAGATTTTTTTATCGACTTTCAAACAATATAATTTTTTTTTTTTCATAATTTCTGTACATTTCTCTTTAAAATGACTATGCAAAATCAAAAATTGGCAAAAAAAAATTAAGTTAATAACTACCTACCTACCCACCCACATGAAAAATACTGTGTCGGACCACATCAAACGAATATCTTTTTAAAGGAACGACCTCACTTTAAAGTTTAAAACATAGCCTCAACAAGGAACTGTTCTCATCAGTAGCATACATGCAAGAACTCTACATATGCCAGGAGTTTTCTCTCAACTTTATGTATTTGTACACTGTTTATTTGAGTAAGTAAGGGAACCTAACTGATATAAACACCTCTACATATTATAAACCCTGATAAGGCATTAAGTCAAAAAACCTTAAAACAAAAATTCCCTGTATTAACCATTTAGATGTATCATATTAAGCCAAACTTCATTCCATCAATTATTGCACGTCTCCAATTTCTTGGTCAATTTCCGACATTACCATGAATGCTATAAATGCTAATGCCTCCGATATCTTGCCACTTAGGCATTTGTTTCCTTTTGACAGAAGACATATTTCAGCTGAATAATTAATACATCAAATACTTGTGAAGCAATTGTCCAGCGGACTGACTAGAATGGAGATGAAATTGTTACTAATCTGTACTGAGCCTTTCAGACCAATGTGTCTGAAACTGTAGCACATGAATCCTGGTCCCAATTACCATAAAACCTTTTCTTATCCAAATTACCTTAAAACCTATTCTTATTCCAGCTACCGTAAAGCCTCTTCTTATCCCAGTTACTGTAAAACCTCTTCTTATCCCAGTTACCATAAAACCTCTTCTTATCCCAATTACCATAAAACCCCTTCTTATCCCAACTACTGTAAAACCTCTTCTTATTCCAATTAACATAAACCTCTTCTTATCCCAATTACCATAAAACCCCTTCTTATCCCAACTACTGTAAAGCCTCTTCTTATTCCAATTACCATAAACATCTTCTTATCCAAATTACCATAAACCCTCTTCTTATCCCAGTTACCCTCTTCTTATTCCAGTTACCGTAAAGCCTCTTCTTATCCCAATTACCGTAAAACCTCTTCTTATACCAGTTACCCTCTTCTTATCCCGGTTACTGTAAAACCTTTTCTTTTCCCAGTTACCGTAAAACCTCTTCTTATCCCAATTACCTTAAAACCTCTTCTTATTCCAATTACCATAATATCTCTTCTTATCCCAATTACCGTAAAACCTCTTCTTATCCCAATTACAGCAAAACTTCTTCTTGTCAAATTCCTGTAAAATCTCTTTTTTATCTTAAAAAATTGATTATGTTTTCTATTTTGTGCAAAAATTGTAACATTCACAAAGAAATCTTTAATTTTCTGTTTCATTATGTCTATGCCATATTTAGAAATACCTTCGATCAACCTATTTTTAGTATCTTATAACTGGGTGGGGTACCATGTGTCAGCAGCATGATATTTTAGTGATATGGACAGCTTATAAAACTGTCTCAATCTTACACCATCCCCAGTAAAGATTGTTAAAACTGACGCTAACACAATTAATACTCGGGCATTAACAGAATTAATGATATATACCATTGTAGTTGTGGCAGTCATAACAAGTGATAGATCTTGTTTTGGCTAATGGCTGCTGCTAATGGATATGTGCAGTTTACTCGTCAGAGCTTCCCTAGAACAGCGCATCACAGCTGCACTTTCCACATGTTAAACAGCAAATATAGGGTTAGGTATTTTGAAAATTGCGACTGTAAATGAGGTTTTTAATGATCACCAAATTTTTGAAATGGTTCAAATTGAACTTTCCATCTAGCCGAATGACACATATCAGTAAATGATGCACTATAAAAGTAGTTTCTTGTAAAAATCAAATTAATTCATCAAATAAACAGAGATGAACAAAAAATATGATTGGGCTAAAGGTCATCTGGCAGAATGCCAATTGGTTCAGAGAAGTACTGTCCATTAAACAACTATGGACTAACTTTCTGATCATGTGACGAACAGTTTGAAAAAAAAAATCAGAGTTAACACAAAATCTCAATATTTTGTAAATGAAGCCAATTGCCAATAAAGGTCAAGGTCATCATAAAATATGCTCCATGGTTTTGAGATGAACTACGATAAAAACACTTACATAGTTGTCTTTGAGATCCTCGTGGTTTCGTTCGATACCATCATCCAAAATGGTAATGACAACATCTTTCCCCGTCACTCCACGCTTCCACGCACCCATCACGTTCATATCAGTGTGATTCAATCCACCTCCATGCTGAAAATTTCATAAACACTTATTGGATAGTTTTTAATTATTATGTATCTGATGAAATCTTTATTTCTATTGTTTTATAATGTATCTGTAGGAACATCGTTCTCCAATATTCTGCAAAATTGTAAGACTCTGGAGTATAGCAAGCAATACAAAAGCCAAAAGAGTAAAGTCTTGAGTCAAACATTTATGCGAAAAGTATAAAATTGAAATCTTTAGTCTTTTATTCAAATAAAGACTACAAGAGTTAGTCTTAAGTCAAATAAAGGTAATAAGAGAAAAGTCTATATTCAAATAAAGGCCAAAAGAGTAAAGTTTATATTCAAATAAAGGCCAAAAGAGTAAAGTTTATAGTCATATAAAGGCCAAAAGAGTATTTAAAGTCTATATTCAAATAAAGGCCAAAAGAGTAAAGTTTATAGTCATATAAAGGCCAAAAGAGTAAAGTTTATAGTCATATAAAGGCCAAAAGAGTAAAGTCTATAGTCAAACAAGAGGGCCAAGATGGCCCTATATCGCTAACCTGACTAACCTTGAGTCACCCAACTTAAGTAGATTATATAATACATGTACACTCAAAATTCCAGAAAGACGAGATGGGCAAGTAGTTAGAATTTTGATTTGTTTTGAAGATGTAACAGATGCGTAGAAGAGTTCAAACTTGGTAGAGGTTCACCCATGGTAAATGTCAGTGAAATTACATCAAAACCAGGTCAGTAGATTCTGACAAGAAGGCTTTTTAAGTTTTTACTATAGCTGTCTATACATTTGGAGACTGTTCCAAACCTAAGTCTTCGAACTAAGATAAAAATCTAGTTCCAGCACAAAACTAACCTGTTATGTTTGAGAACGGTTTCAAACTAAAGCATCAGACTAAACTATTGTGCATGAAACAATCCTCAGTTCCAGCACAATAAATATTCCTATGAGTTTCTAACACAAGCCTTCCCAAAGTCTATCGCTTTAAAGAATCTTTGTCACAGTGCACTCTCCCCCAAAAACAATTAAGCTCCTCCACCCAGATTTTAAGTACACTTTGACACTGAAAATCTCAAGCAAACTTCTTGCTGTGATGAAACTAGCTAAAAATATGGTATTGCTTTATTATGAAGCAGTAAACCATCCCCGTCTCAACCATAAAAACTCTGACTTTTATATTCAGAAAAACACCTACCGTATTTTAAAATGGTTCATGATTTATGAATAATATTTCAATCATTGATTATAATTGTACCATTCATCTTTTTATGATGAATTATCTTTTAAAACTTATATCTGGTATAATATTGTATAATTATAGAAAAAAAAGTTTATTTAAAGAGTTTATTACCTCTTCTTATAATAATTGCTATATACAGACATTTATGCTATAAAACAAGGGCATTAATTTGACATAAAACCCCACTCCCTGGCTGCCATGTTTTTTGACGAATCAAGATGGCTTGAACAAACATGGTAGAGAGTCACCCAAGGAACATTTCTGTTAAATTATTTTAAAATCGAGCCAGTAGTTTCTGACAAGAAGATTTTTTAAGTTTTTACTATAGCTTATATAGTAACTAACCCCACCCCCTGGCCGCCATGTTTTTTGACAAATCAAGATGGCTTGAACAAACTTGGTAGAGAGTCACCCAAGGAACATTTCTGTGAAATTATATCAAAATTGGCCCAGTGGTTTCAGAGGAGAAGTTGTTAAAAGCTAAAAGTTAACAACGGACAACGTACGGCAGATGAAAGACACCAGGCGATCACAAAAGCCCACCTGTGAGCCTTTGGCTTAGGTGAGCTAATAAAGGCCAAAAGTGTAAAATCTATAGTCAAATAAATGCCAAAAGTGTAAAGTCTATAGTCAAATAAAGGCCAAAAAGAGTAAAGTCTATAGTCAAATAAAGGCCAAAAGAGTAAAGTCTATAGTCAAATAAAGGCCAAAGTGTAAATTCAACAGTCAAATAAAGGCCAAAAGAGTAAAGTCTATAGTCAAATAAAGGCCAAAAGAGTAAAGTCTAGTCAAATAAAGGCCAAAAGTGTAAATTCAACAGTCAAATAAAGGCCAAAAAGAGTAAAGTCTATAGTCAAATAAAGGCCAAAAGAGTAAAGTCTAGTCAAATAAAGGCCAAAAGTGTAAATTCAACAGTCAAATAAAGGCCAAAAGAGTTCAGTCTATAGTCAAATAAATGCCAAAAGTGTAAAGTCTAGTCAAATAAAGGCCAAAAAGTGTAAAGTCTATAGTCAAATAAAGGCCAAAAAGAGTAAAGTGTATAGTCAAATAAAGGCCAAAAGAGTAGTCTATAGTCAAATAAAGGCCAAAAGTGTAAATTCAACAGTCAAATAAAGGCCAAAAGAGTAAAGTCTATAGTCAAATAAAGGCCAAAAGAGTAAAGTCTAGTCAAATAAAGGCCAAAAGTGTAAATTCAACAGTCAAATAAAGGCCAAAAAGAGTAAAGTCTATAGTCAAATAAAGGCCAAAAGAGTAAAGTCTATAGTCAAATAAAGGCCAAAAGTGTAAATTCAACAGTCAAATTAAGGCCAAAAATAGTAAAGTCTATAGTCAAATAAAGGCCAAAAGAGTAAAGTCTAGTCAAATAAAGGCCAAAAGTGTAAATTCAACAGTCAAATAAAGGCCAAAAGAGTAAAGTCTATAGTCAAACAAAGGCCAAAAGATTAACATATATAGTCAAATAAAGGCCAAAAGTGTAAAGTGTATAGTCAAATAAAGGCCAAAAGAGTAAAGTGTATAGTCAAATAAAGGCCAAAAGATTAAAGTGTATAGTCAAATAAAGGCCAAAAGTGTAAAGTGAATAGTCAAATAAAGGCCAAAAAAGTAAAGTCTATAGTAATAAACAAGGTCAAAAGTGTAAAGTCTATTGTCAAATAAAGGCCAAAAGTTTAAGTCTATAGTCAAACAAAGGTCAAAAGTTTAAGTCTATAGTCAAATAAAGGCCAAAAGTGTAAAGTCTATAGTCAAATAAAGGCCAAAAGAGTAATGTCTATAGTAAAAAACAAGGTCAAAAGTGTAATGTCTATTGTCAAATAAAGGCCAAAAGTTTAAGTCTATAGTCAAATAAAGGCCAAATGTGTAAAATCTATAGTCAAATATAGGCCAAAAGTGTAAAGGCTATAGTCAAATAAAGGCCAAAAGTGTAAAGTCTACAGTTAAATAAAGGCCAAAAGTTTAAGTCTACAGTCAAATAAAGGACAAAAGTGTAAATTCTATTGTCAAATAAAGTCCCAAAGTTTAAGTCTATAGTCAAATAAAGGCCAAAAGTGTAAAGTTTATAGTCAAATAAAGGCCAAAAGTTTAAGTCTACAGTCAAATAAAGGACACAAGTGTTAATTCTATAGTCAAATTAAGACCAAAAGAGTAAAGTCTAAAGTCAAATAAAGGCTAAAAGTTAAAGTCTACAGTCAAATAAAGGACACAAGTGTAAATTTTATAGTCAAATAAAGGCCCAAAGTGTAAAGTCTATA
This sequence comes from Panopea generosa, assembly GCA_029582155.1. Taxonomy (NCBI): domain Eukaryota; kingdom Metazoa; phylum Mollusca; class Bivalvia; order Adapedonta; family Hiatellidae; genus Panopea; species Panopea generosa. The sequence goes on from CM055906.1 coordinate 36,927,388, forward strand.
GTCAAATAAATGCCAAAAAGAGTAAAGTCTATAGTCAAATAAAGGCCAAAAGAGTAAAGTCTATAGTCAAATAAAGGCCAAAAGTGTAAATTCAACAGTCAAATAAAGGCCAAAAGAGTAAAGTCTATAGTCAAATAAAGGCCAAAAGAGTAAAGTCTATAGTCAAATAAAGGCCAAAAGTGTAAATTCAACAGCCAAATAAAGGCCAAAAAGATTAAAGTCTATAGTCAAATAAAGGCCAAAAGAGTAAAGTCTAGTCAAATAAAGGCCAAAAGTGTAAATTCAACAGTCAAATAAAGGCCAAAAAGAGTAAAGTCTATAGTCAAATAAAGGCCAAAAGAGTTAAGTCTAGTCAAATAAAGGCCAAAAGTGTAAATTCAACAGTCAAATAAAGGCCAAAAGAGTTAAGTCTATAGTCAAATAAAGGCCAAAAGAGTAAAGTCGAGTCAAATAAAGGCCAAAAGTGTAAATTCAACAGTCAAATAAAGGCCAAAAGAGTTAAGTCTATAGTCAAATAAAGGCCAAAAGAGTAAAGTCTAGTCAAATAAAGGCCAAAAGTGTAAATTCAACAGTCAAATAAAGGCCAAAAGAGTTAAGTCTATAGTCAAATAAATGCCAAAAGTGTAAAGTCTAGTCAAATAAAGGCCAAAAAGTGTAAAGTCTATAGTCAAATAAAGGCCAAAAAGAGTAAAGTGTTTAGTCAAATAAAGGCCAAAAGAGTAGTCTATAGTCAAATAAAGGCCAAAAGTGTAAATTCAACAGTCAAATAAAGGCCAAAAGAGTAATGTGTATAGTCAAATAAAGGCCAAAAGAGTAAAGTCTAGTCAAATAAAGGCCAAAAGTGTAAATTCAACAGTCAAATAAAGGCCAAAAAAAGTAAAGTCTATAGTCAAATAAAGGCCAAAAGAGTAAAGTCTAGTCAAATAAAGGCCAAAAGTGTAAATTAAACAGTCAAATTAAGGCCAAAAATAGTAAAGTCTATACTCAAATAAAGGCCAAAAGAGTAAAGTCTAGTCAAATAAAGGCCAAAAGTGTAAATTCAACAGTCAAATAAAGGCCAAAAAAAGTAAAGTCTATAGTCAAATAAAGGCCAAAAGAGTAAAGTCTAGTCAAATAAAGGCCAAAAGTGTAAATTCAACAGTCAAATTAAGGCCAAAAATAGTAAAGTCTATAGTCAAATAAAGGCCAAAAGAGTAAAGTCTAGTCAAATAAAGGCCAAAAGTGTAAATTCAACAGTCAAATAAAGGCCAAAAGAGTAAAGTCTATAGTCAAACAAAGGCCAAAAGATTAACATATATAGTCAAATAAAGGCCAAAAGTGTAAAGTGTATAGTCAAATAAAGGCCAAAAGAGTAAAGTGTATAGTCAAATAAAGGCCAAAAGATTAAAGTGTATAGTCAAATAAAGGCCAAAAGTGTAAAGTGTATAGTCAAATAAAGGCCAAAAAAGTAAAGTCTATAGTAATAAACAAGGTCAAAAGTGTAAAGTCTATTGTCAAATAAAGGCCAAAAGTTTAAGTCTATAGTCAAATAAAGGTCAAAAGTTTAAGTCTATAGTCAAATAAAGGCCAAAAGTTTAAGTCTATAGTCAAATAAAGGCCAAATGTGTAAAATCTATAGTCAAATATAGGCCAAAAGTGTAAAGGTTATAGTCAAATAAAGGCCAAAAGTGTAAAGTCTATAGTTAAATAAAGGCCAAAAGTTTAAATTCAACAGTCAAATTAAGGCCAAAAATAGTAAAGTCTATAGTCAAATAAAGTCCCAAAGTTTAAGTCTATAGTCAAATAAAGGCCAAAAGTGTAAAGTTTATAGTCAAATAAAGGTCAAAAGTTTAAGTCTACAGTCAAATAAAGGACACAAGTGTTAATTCTATAGTCAAATTAAGACCAAAAGAGTAAAGTCTAAAGTCAAATAAAGGCTAAAAGTTAAAGTCTACAGTCAAATAAAGGACACAAGTGTAAATTTTATAGTCAAATAAAGGCCCAAAGTGTAAAGTCTATACTGAAATAAAGGCCAAAAGTGTAATGTCTATAGTCAAATTAAGTCCAAATGAGTAAAGTCTAGAGTCAAATAAAGGCCAAAAGATTAAAGTTTATAGTGAAATGTGAAGAGGCTACAATACTGTGAGAATAATTCCACTATTTATAATGTTCAGAACACTCTAATGTGTGCACTGAGTTACTGCCACTTGCCACTTAATTGTATCAACATTTTACTACCAACTGGAATGGGAGAAATGTTTCAGGAAATCTCCAATCAACTTAAACATCTGTGAAATGCTTTTTGCATATCATTAAAATATCCAACATTTAAATGTAATACAGGACAGATTGACATCTTGATGACAACAAATGCATTCTCCTCCCCCAATGCTAGACTAACAATGACAGATATACCACTCTGTTTCTTACTTTTTATAATTGTTTATTCACAAGCCATATATGTAAGTAATCTCTCCTTGTATACAAATAACATGTCCAGAAAATGTATGTTATATTTATGCGAGGTGATTGTCTGGACAAACAACTGGATCCAGACTAGGATGTGACACCCAAAGGGCTTACATGCGTGGATTTCAATACTAAACAGATTGTCATTGATCTTGGTCACTGGAACCATGTATATCCTCGCTTCTGAGCTATCAGCTTTGAAGTAGGATACAATAATACAGTTGACAGTTGACAGCTATGACAGCTTTAGCATAATATACATTTTTGTTTAGTTTAATAATATTTTATTGCATCTATTATATACAATTACATGAATAATAACAATACAATTATATTTATATACAGTGCAAATGGGTTGGGCTATAAGTTTTAACAACATTAGCAACAGCCCTCCCCAAAATACAAATTTATTTATATCTGGGGCCTGGTAAGTTACCTCTGACAGTTGTTAGCATCTGACTATCAATTCAGGAGTCACGAATTTGAATCCCCCGCCCAATCACAGTCTCTGTGATGATAGATATACAACATTGCGTCTCGTGGACATTCATCTCTCACCTCCAATTCAAGCAAGAAAGGTATGGTTACATGGGGAGATGGGTGTCTTTGAGTACTGGTTAACGTTCAATGACCCCAGGAAAAAATGGCCATCTTAAAATCTACTGATCATTATGGCATAGAAATAATAAAATATTCAAACAAATATATTTAGGATAAAAATGAACTGTGAATGGCTTACACAGCTAGTGCTGAATGGTTGTTTAATCATATAGCCTTTCAATAGATCATATTTATACCACCTTGGAATCTAGCAACGTCACTGACATGATTGTGCAGGCATGCCATACTCCACTGCATGGCTGAATTTGTTGATAAAGTCTAAATGCTGGAAATCTTCATTGAATGATTGATTGATTGAATATTTAGCTTCATTTTGTGCCATCAAGATCTAACAGATGATCAGTTAACCTAACCACTGTTTCCTGGGATCCTGGAAGGTTAACCAGTACTCAGGCACACCCAATCTCCACAAGTTACTTGATAACTTTCCCACTTGAATCTGTGGTGAGATGGGAAATCTTGAGAACACATCTTCAGTTGGATGACCATCTCAACCTTTTCAATGCCAGTGCTGTGAAGTTCTGTGTGTCATTTCAACTAATTCTCTTATCATTTTAGCTTATCGCGTTTTTTAAAGGTGCAAAAAGGACAAAATACAGCCAAACCTATGTAAGCAGTGAACTCTTATAGAGAAACCACTTGCCTTAAGCTGCAGCCACATAGACTAACTCCCATGACAATGCTTTCAGAGCAAATCAACCTGTATTAAACTACCTGTCTTAAAAGGTCATTTTTGCTCTTCCCTTGACTGGCTGTTTTAGACAGGTTAGACTGTAATACAAACCTGACAATAATACTGATTTTTTAACTCAACAATATTTTTTAACCATTTCCTCTCGAAATGAACATTCTTGCCTTGAAGTGTCATTAACTAATGAGAACAGTATTTCAGGCAGTTATCAGCAGAAACCTATTCTGAAATTGGTTCTTCATGCTGACCTTCAAATTTGATAAGTGACCTCAAAATCAACAGTTTTTGCTCTTTATAATAAACTACACAACTCTGCTACATGAAGTTTAGTGAACATGGATGCAGTAGATGACAAATTATTGCGAATAAGTATTTACAAAATTATATCAAAAAGACCATAAACCTTTAACCCTTTACTTCATATAGGCCCCTTTGGACACCTCTAATATTGAAAGCATTAATTCACCACGTATCAGCAATGGGTGAATTATGTTTATATTAACTGACAGAGTGGAAAACAGTGCAGGAAGTGTTCAGATTGCTCGTTACAAGCAATCTGAACTCTTCCTGCACTGTTTTCAAAGGCTTTCTGTGATTGGTGCGGGAAACAAGTGACCCCAAAATCAACAGGGTTAAAAATCAATAGATGGGCATCATTGCAGAGAAATTTCGAGAACCTGGATGCAGTCTTTTGCAAGCTATCACCCTGAAACAAAATTGGATATGCACGCCGACCCACCTGTTGTCCGCCTACCTACCTTAATTAAGAAACTGGATAAAATATATTATACAAAGTGTTATCTTTGAGACTGTATCGCATTTCATCATCAATACTTACAAAATACCACATTTTGTCCCATAATTCATCGTTGAACTTTAGATCTTCTCTCGCCTCCCGCCTCTGTACCTTATGGAATTCCTCTTGGTTTTCTACAACATCTACAGGTTGTGGTATAAAATCTCTCTTCTTTCTTGATAAAACTTTTTGTTGTTCAAACCAATTGATCTGAAAATATAAGAACAAAGGTATATCAGTAGAACAAATGGATGCTCCCATAACAAATTCTTGATTCAGAGTACTAGCTATAAATTGTTTGTGAAATGAAAGAGAGTGTAAAGGGGAGATAATTCTCAGGGAACATTCAGGAAAATTTTTGGTTCTTAAATTTTGCATATCCATACATTGCCCTTAACAGACGGACGCACGAATGGACTGACAAAGTGGCAGCTGGTAAGCTCATCCTTTGGAAACAAAAAAATAGTACAAAATGGCTGCTTGTTTGTCACTTCCAACTCATTCTATTCCAGAATAAATTCTTTTTTTTATATGTTTTCTTTTTTCGGTAATCAATCAAAGATTCTTTTTGAAAACATTATTATAATGACTGAGAATGTTTTGAATGAAAACACACAAAAAAAAAAAAAATCTTGACCAGCGGGATTGTTTTGTGTCAGGCGAAATAATATCATAAATTAGGCCCCAGTATTATGCCGCATTTCAGCATCAGCAAACAAACTCCCGTATTTTGTTTTGCTAGTTTCAATATATGGTTACATTGGCGTCATTGGTAATACAAGTGTGTAGCACTCTAAGGAAAGTATTGTGAAAATTTATTGCAAAATTGTGCTGTTTCAGCCTAAAAAAAATAAACTACTACACCATTCCAAACTCACATCTCCATGAAACTAGCATCTTTTTTTCTGCCATCCATAAATTTCTGTTCCACTGCATCATTACAGATGCAGAATTTATATCAAATAAAACGAAGGAACCAGGCCACAGAGTTAAAGATGTTTAAAATTCCATTTAATTCAAAAGCTTGGTATTTAAAATTCCCAGTGCTCTAACTGGTCCCAGGATCATAACATTTTTTTCCTGTCAAATTTACCTCTCAACCCTAGAATAGAATATTAATTATCTTAAAGGGACACATCACAGCACATGGCAATTTTCATTTTAATAGAAAACTATTTTACTAATTTACCCGTATTCCCCCAAATTAATGCCCCCCTCCCCCCCCCCCCCTCTTCCCCCCCTCACCTTAATTTGTCCAAGTAATATTTGGGAGGTGTTTGGTGTGTTTTTTAACATTTTATTAGTAAAAACAAGATAATTGCAATAATTGTGAAGAAAATGTAGAAAATTCTTTAACCCAAATAACATTGATTCTCATATCACCATATTGAATCAATTTTAAACGACAATGAGCATTATATGTCTGTACAGAAATATTAATCTCCAAGTGTAATATAACTTAATATTTTTAAGTACAAATACTGAAACTGTGACATGTCCCTTTAATTTCATAAATACCACTACAAAAAATGTTACATTGGCTAACTTTATATTATTCCTGTATCTATAATACTGCTCTATGACATGACCATTACCTGGTGTCAATTCTTATTTAAATCTACACACAATGTACCATGTTGCCTTCTCTAATGTATAATTGTACACACATGTCTATAATGCCAGCAGACACCAGACTGTTGTCCTGCGTGTAGTAATGTTCAGGAAATGGAACATTTACTTTTATAAGATAATCTATCTTTTATTGCTAATTTAACTTTCATCTCCTGACTCGGCAACACTGGGATGGACGGAGAAACTTGTACATTAATAAGGAAACCGCAGTTTTACATGCCTTTCCCCTTGTTTTACTTCAGATGTACACGAGTTTGGGTCACGATATATATCTAGTAGCTATACCACATCAAAAATAAACATAGGTACCTCATGCTCATGCAGTATTAATCTAGGGAATAAAATTAGGATTATTTATTAAACCTTAGGTTTTTATAAAAAAAGTCCGACAAATTTAGTTTAGTTTAAACGTTTTTATTTTACTTCGATTTTGAATTGATTGAATATTTCGCGTCATTTTTATGCCATCGAGGGCTAACAGACGATCAGTCAACCTAACCACTGTTTCCTGGGATTAACCAGTACTCGAGCACAACTCCTCTCCGCAAGTAACTGATAACTTTCCCACTTGAATCAGTGGTGAGAGACAAATGATAATAAGACGCAATGTCGTATATCAATCATCACTGAGACTGTTGCCGGGCGGGGGATTCGAACTCACGACCCCTGGATTGATAGTCAGACGCGTAACCGACTGAGCTAATCGGGCCCGGCTTCGATTTTGAAACAAGTTATTACAACTTATAAACAAATCACGCGTGAAGTCTTCCTGGGTAGAACTCAAGACTTAGAGGACCAAGCATATGTGGAAAACTTCAGGGTCAAGTACACTATACATAGCCATGGAGGAGAATCGAACTCATGACCCTCCGATCATGGGTTTGATGCTCTACCACTGGACCACAGGTGCTCCACATATCTGTGACAACTTTGACTTCAAACAAACCTGATAGTATATCACCATGCCTTAATAATATACCTAATTTTGGAGAAGAAAACATGCAAAATTCAAAATTCATCAGAACTTCATCGAACTGGACAAAATAGTTTGAGTTAAGGGTTGTTCGAGCCAAGTATTGTTCAACAACATACCATACATGTATATACATCGAAATAAGAATTCGGCTGGGACCAGATAAGTGGTTTGAGCTATATGTGGTGTTCCAGATATCTGATTTCAAGTCAGCAAAGTTCTGCTGTATAAACTGATATACCCCTGAGGGGCCAAATTTGCGCCCAAGGTCATGAATCAAATTGCAACAGCTTCATGTAAGGATACTTGATATCAAGTTTGATGACCGAATATCTGTCATGCGGTTCAGAGAGGTTGTTTAAAGCAAACATTTTTTGTTGTTTTTTTAAATGGGGTTAAACACCATTTTCAACACATTTATGTATTATGGTATATCCAGTTTTACTGGTGGAGGAAGACCTCAGACTGAGTAGAACCACCGTTCTTCCGCAAGTGACTGGAAACTTTCACACATAAAATTTTTGAAGCGGGCAGGACTCGAGCCTACGACCTTAGCGGTGAGAGGAAAGTGATCTTGAGACAGCGCTTTAGACAACTCGGTCACTGAGGAAGACCCAAAGCAAAAGTTAACAATGGACACAAACGCTCCTGCACCTGATAGTCCTCTGTAAATAAACTATCCAGAAACGTATTATGTTCTTCCAAAACATCAATACGGTATTCATTATAACACACTTGGTATCAATATATTATTCATGCCACGTGACAATTGTACAGTTGTAGATATTCGATCAAAGTCAATACATCAAGGCCACTGTAAATCATTAATACTGATATAAGAATGTGCTAAATGACAAAACAATAACTTCACATATGTCTGCTTATGATTATTTTGTCATTGGCATGACCTTTAGAACAAAGTACCATTGTCCAGTCCAGCCTGCCTATCATTATTATTCTACATGACGGTGTGAATATAAAAGCAAACACATCTTCTGACCATTGTCCCATTTAGCAAGTCTGTTCAAAATTTCATTACAGAATGATAATTGGATTCACACTGACATCAATACCTGACATATACATTATTCCCTATGTGATGTTTTCATTTCTAAGGTCGTCGTAAGTTCGAGTCCCGCTCGCTCCAAAAACTTTATGTGAGAAAGTCTGCCAGTTACTTGCTGAAGAACGGTGGTTCTACTCAGTCTGAGGTCTTCCTCCACCAGTAAAACTGGATATGCCATATATAACCGGATATGTATTGAAAATGGCATGTAACTCCATTAAAAAAACAACAACACAAAACAACAAAAACATGCACATGTTTTTCTACTCAGGTTTTACCTGGGAAAAACCAAGAAACAAGCAAGTGGGTATCAACGACTAACAATGTGCCATGTAAACAAGCTTGTTTTCAATGCACTGCAGCAGTGTCTAGGCGTAGAGTGTCCGCCTCGCATGCAGAAAGCTGTAGGTTCGCTCCCCAGTCAGGTCATATCAAAGACTTGAAAAATGGTACTAGAAGCTTCCTCACTTGGAGTTCAGCATTTAGAGGATAGTTCTTGGTCTTGTCGGGGCGTGTCAGTATAATGTGACATTGTGTCTGTGGCATGATACTCCAGTGTGGCAGCCCTTAGGAATGATACTGTCTCAAGTGGACACCGTTGCGATACAACTGAAAAATTGTTGAAAGTGACGCTAAACAACGTACAATCAACTAACCCCTTCTGTGCGACAATGCAACATAAAATTATATATAAACTGAACATATCATACATAATGTTAATCAACACATGTCAATTCCATTTCTCCCCAGGATCTATTCATCTATCATTTATATATATGTATATTATAAATTGTATAAAAAAAAAGTTCCGAATACAATTAATTAACATTTCGCGATGGTTGAACTATTAGATTAAATAATATGCCATTGGCAAATATGACATCCTTGTAAGGCCATAATAAATTAATTGCTATATTATCATCCCCGCCCGCCCCCTAATTTTCATGCTGGCCTGACCCTTTTTATTTTCATGAAAAAAAAATATAAAAAATTAGGGAGGATTTTTTTTTTATTTTCATTTTTTAAAATTTTTAATAAAAGAAAAAATTATAAAAATTTTATTATTATTTTTTTTTTTTATGAAAAATAAAAAGGGTCCGAGTGGCATGAAAATTAGGGAGCGGGTGGGGATGATAGTCTAGCAATTAATTCATTATGGCCTTATTAACAGTTAATCAAGACTAATCTGTATAGTGAACAAAACACAAGATCTATGAGAGGGTGATGCCATCAAGGATCATAATTGATAAAAAATAAATAATTTACGAGGAACAGTGAGATGATTGCGAGATAACACAGAACGCATGCAGTTTAATGTCTAAAAAATGAGTACATTAAGCTAAGATAAATTAACAGATGACTTTCAGGAAATTTAGTTCTTAGATTTATCCTAAATTAAATTTTAATGTGGGTAGACGTTTTAAATGTGAACATAAAGAAGAATTGGTTGTGTGCGTAACACAATGTCTAAGTGTTGTCTTCATACAGATTCAAAACAGAGTAAGTACCCTGAAAGTTAAAACCCTCCAATTTCACAGAGCACTCACAGTCACATGATGTTGTCTAGATAAGTCAAATTTACTAATGCAGGAAGAGTTTCAATCCTGTACCACTGCATGGTGTTTAGCGTCAACAATATTTCAGTTAAATCGTGATGATGAATCTACTTGAGAAAATATTTTAAGTGCTGCTACACTGGAGTATCTGATGCCACAGACACATGGCATATCAAATATGAAAATTTTTTACTGATTGGCTGTTGAGAATTAGTTTTTTGAAATATTTAAATTTTAATTTTGTGACCCCACCTTGCCCCTTATAGAAATTCAACCACACTTATTGAACTAATTTTATTTGCTATGACTACCGGTAGTAAATGCTTCAGTTCTCATTAAATGATAATCATTTTGAACAAATGGATGAAAATATATGAGGCTTCCCAAATCCCCATAGTATTTCTATGTAAAACTCAAAGGTATTCTTATAGTCCCCTGTAAACACTAGCCCCTACATTTGTACATTCTCCAAACCTCTACTCATAGGGATAATTTACATAAAATACAAACCAATTTGACTGATCGGTTGTTAAGAAGAACATTTTTTTTTTCAATTGTAACCCTATTGTGACCCCCACCTGGCCCCTTATGGAAAGTCAATCCTCCTCGTTGAACTAAATCTTATTTTTTGGGACTAGATGATGCTTCAGAACTCTAATTGAATAATATATTTGCACAAATGGATGATGATAAAATGAGAATTTTCCGTGACAGATAATGGACAATATAGAAGCCCTTCTGGCTTTTGGCCAGTAGAGCTAAAATTAATTGGTGTAAAATGTTTGAATCAATTTTGGAATATAAATCAAAACAGATGTGGCACAGACTAGATTAAAATTTTACCAGGTAACTTCCTCATTATAAATGTATTACAAAGTGGGCTCTTATACACAAAACTTCAGTAGTTAATTGTCTGTGAGCATGTGATTTTGAAGAATAATACAAAAACAGTTTTAAAATTCTAATATTTCATACCATCCTCGTCATCAATGTAAATTAAAGCATGCTGGCTTCAGGGTAAACCTAAATAATATAAACTGCAAGTAATTGTCTGTGTGTATATTGTTTTGGAGAATATACAATTCTATTTCATACTTTGTCATAACGTAATTTGCTGGAAATTTTTTTAAAACAACCACAGGCAAACATTATAAAAAGATTCAGTGAACTGTCAAATTGTCTATTTAAATTTGCAATAGTCCTATTGAAATAACTTAATAATTAATTACAGTCCAACCTGTCTTAAGCAGCCAGTCAAGGGAAGGAGCAAAAGGAACCTTTAAAGACAGGTTGTTGCTTAATACAGGTGATTTGCTCTGAAAGCACATAAATGGAGTGTATAAGAGGTCACCTCTATTAAGCAGCCACTTGTCTTAAGCAGCCACATTAACTATTTCCCATTTATTTGCTTTCAGAGCAAAATAACCTGCATTAAGCAACAACCTGTCTTCAAAGGCCACTTTTACTCCTTCCCTTGACTGGCTGCTTAAGACAGGTTTGACTGTAATAATATAATAATATACTTTTTCTAAAATAATGTCGAGAGAAAATTCAGTAGGCCACTCGAGTCAGTTATTCATAACGAAATACAAGTTTACATGTTGTGACATTGCTAATAGCAGCAGCTGTACAAATCACTTTTCACTAAATGTGACACAAGTTACTTTTTGTTTATATCATTATCTGTCCAATATTAATTACCACAATCACAAGGAGACAAATTAGACGACAACAAATCATTCTGTATATAGTAACTGACCTGCAAGCTAACACACACATTTATACCAGCTGCAGCCTGGCTCACTGTGTACATCACAGACAGAAAGTGCGACATATTGCACGTCTCTACGGAGCCTTTTGACATTTTTTTTGTTGCGTCTCCCGAGACGTGCAACCGCAGAAGCCGATTTTACTAACTAGAAGTTCCCAACGGAATCTGTAGGGAAGGTTTCACGACTTTAAAATCGAAACAATTGATATATAATGAATGAGAATTAAAAATTTAATTAGTTATATATGGTACGATAAGTTCTGTGTTTAATAACTTGAAATTTTATAAGGAAAAACAATTGAAAAATGCAATATATAGACAGAGACAATTTTTTTATAGGCTAATATCAGTGCAACATACATGGCTGAAATTTGGGATGACACCTTTATAGTAATCCTTTAAAAACGTTTGAACCTTTGTCTGGATTTAACAATTTTGGTACCAAAGATGATAAAGCTTTTGTCTATTTGCAATTATTTTTCTTCCGTTTTTAAAAGTATGGTTGGTAACAAAATAAAATTGGCTTTTTACGATTTTTTTTTTATTTTAACAAAAACGGTATTGTGTAGTTGTTTTAACAAAAACATTTTAACAACACATCAGAGATTCTTTTGCAGAACTATGAAGAAGTATGTTTTCGATGGATGGCAAAAAAATTATAATTATAGATATTTAATTTTTTTTTGCTATTTCCTACTTTAAAAATGGACTGAAAATGGTCACACAAAAATAACTGTAAGCATAACTTGAAATGCTTTTTTTTTTAATATAAAAAAAAAGAGAAAGGTTTACCACCCAAAGACTGATCACCTTAACACTAACCTATTATCATGTATGTCAAATACCAAATTCCCAAGGACTTATATCAGTGACCTATCCATTAAGTTACTGCTTAGGCTATATAGATTGCAAATTGCAAAAATACATGGTAACTTATTTTATTTTCTTTATTCATAAGCATTTCATAATATTTAAATCGTAACAACAAAGAATGATCATTATGCACCAACTTTCAAGAAAATATAAACTTTTGTGTGTATTTCGCTTCAACCGTGTGTGTACATAAAATCTTCTCCGTTATATGTTGTTCACGGTGGACAATTATTCATTTCCGTAACAGGTGCGCGTGACGTCAAAATTTCGTTCGTGATTATGATTTTGATGGTTCATCCAGTAAATTGTTAATAATTTCATTGTAACTCAACAAAATGATGTATTTTATTAATACCGTTTGATAAATTAATGTTACATTGATTTATTTCAACAGTCTGTTTATGCTGTCAAGTCATATAACAGCGTTAAATGACATACACAGCTAAGCGGTGTTGGTTGTTTTTTTTCCAGTACATAAATTGGTCTAGCGCAATAAGGCGTTAAGGACAGCAGATCAGATATCCAAATAATAAAAAAGCTGTCCATCCATGCCTTATCATATTAGTCTACACAGACAGACAGCCATGATACAATTGTATGTGGAATAGTTGATGATTTTTTCTTTAAATAATATAAAAAAATTCTAATTAGCACTGTAGTAAAGACACACTAAGCTAATGTATCAGCCGCACCCCACCTGGCACATCTGACAGGTTAATTGATTATACATAGATATATATAAACTCATCCATGGCTTAATGGTTAGTGTGTCCGCCTCAGAAGTGGGATGTCGAAGGTTTGAATCCCAGTGGAAGCACATGTTGTTTTTTTCTGATGCAGCTGGTTGCTCAGCAAGCAGCTAGTTAAATTGAGGGGTATCGAATGTCTTACAGCCTGACACCTGGCACGGCTAGCTACTGGGAATTAACTGTGTACAACATAAAGCTGTCTCATGAGCCCAATGTTGCTTCCAACAGAGGTGACACAATAATAAACGATTGATTGAATATTTAGCGTTACTTTTATGCCATCGAGGGCTAACAGACGATCAGTTAACCTAACCACCGTTTCCTGGGATCCTGAAAGGTTTACCAGTACTCGAGCACACCCCATCTCTGCAAATAACTGAAAACTTTCCCAATTTAATCATCAGTGAGAGACGAATGATAATGAGACACAATGATATATCATCACGGAGACTGTTGCCGGGTGGGGATCAAACTAACGGTCCGCTGATTGATAGCCAGATGCATAACCGACTGAGCAAATCAGGCCTGGCGCGTAATAAACAAACACTTGACTTTACTTTTATAAACAATTGCTCGCATTGATGCTAAGGCAGATTCAGTCACAGGGGAGGGGACGGGGTTCAGAGTGGATTTTGTAAATCTCGAGGACCGTCAATATATTTTATCCCAGGCTGAAGTGGTTCAAGTATATTTCTCACCTTTTTCACTAAAGGTTGTTTTTTTTATATTTAGGAAATCTCAGGGGCGATGCGGTCATCAGCCCCAGGTCCCTCACTCTTAAAATTAAACAATGTAAAATTGTCTTTAATTTAAGCAGTTGATAAATAGGACTGTAGGACTGTTCAACAACTTCTTCTTGATGCAACTTGGTTTTGAATAAAGCTTAAATCACCCTTGGATCACTGTAAAAATGTAGTTTGTATTTTAATCAGTGTAAAATATATAATAATGAGGGTTTCATTTTTGTAAGTAAAAAGAAAGTATTTAATAAATATGTTATGATTAATGATTTTTATTACCAGAAGGTAAAAATAGTTTAAAATAAGCGGTCGGTGGTGACATATTTGTCTAAATTTAAAAGTCATACATATTATCATCTTAAAAGTGCTGATTTTTTCACTAATTACATCACATAAACCTTATAACAGGATTCATATTTAACATAAAGAAAATCAGAAATTCCAGTGTTGTTTCAATTATCTCCCTTTATGAAATAAATACATATGATTTCACTGTATCTTCAAAATCCAACATATTTCTATGTCTGTCCTTTATATAGCATGTGAGTAGTCATGAATCCTTTACTAGATCCTACTCATATAACGCTATCAGTTCAGGTATGTAAATTGTCTGTCCAGTCCAGATGTGTTGCATGTTATCATGGTTGACACCAAATCTATTGGTTTGGTAGATACCTTGATATTGTGTCTATAGTTTGCATTGTAGCTAGGCACTCTCCATATATATATATATATATATATATATATATCATACATTGTTAATGTGCATCTCAGAAATCGGAAATTCCTTTGTTGTGATTTCAATTACCTCCCTTTATTATATACATATATATATATATATATATATATAATATGTGCAATATGATTCTATTTATCACTCACTTCCATATGGATGTGCCCTTTAACATATTCTGAAATCTTATTTTGTTAGATTTTAAAATAAAATCGCAATTTCAATTTTTAACGATCTAATATTCTAGTATATAAAAATAACTAACAAGTAAAAGTTTTTTTAATGTTCACAGGTAGTGTTGCATTGTTGACATTTAATGTCCGGCAGTGTCATAGTGCTTGCGTCATGATTGCAATGAATGACAAAACAAAATTGACAATGAAAATGCGGCCTTCGGCAGTATAATTTCCTGCCATTTCAATATCAAAGCCATTGTTGTGGTCTGTAAATATCAGAGACCAGATTATGTAAACATGTGATAACTGTGACAATATTTCATCCTGTATTTGTCACAAACATGTTATGTAGTTAATGATTGCTGATGAAAATCGTATCACATAATCACTGGTACCTTTTTATATGGGATTGATCAATTTCTATTATTTCTTTTAAACGCCTAACATGTTGTATAAATGCGGCCGAGTACAGTAAATAGGAAGAAAACTGTATTAGAAAATGTTATTTTGTTAATAAATGCATTGAAACTCAACATCCATGTCAGAAATTACTCTCCTACTGTTAAGTCATTTTCTAACATTTGTGCAAATAGTAAACAAAACATGTGCTATTCCTATTTTTAACTTAAAAATAAAATGGAATCATGTTGTTTTGCATGGCTTATTATCAATTAGTCAATCAAACTATGTCTAACTAACGATGTTATTATTTGAATACACTGATTGGAATCCATTCCGTCCATCGTTTCATCCCTTCCGACAGGGCAGGGCAGGAAAAATCTAATGTTATTTTTATGCCATCATTATTAAAGGCTGATACAGACAATCAGTTAACCTACTAATCACTCTTTCTTGGGATCCTGGAAGGTTAACCAGTACTCCATGTTATTGTAGCACACTTATCAAAGTAACTGATAACTTTCTCACTTGAATCAGCGGTGAGAGACGAATGACAATGAAAAGCAATGTCATAAACCATCACGGAGACTGTGGTCAGGCAGCATTCAGAAGTCAATAGAACCGCACATTTAAGCTAAAAACAAAATTTAAGACTAAAATACTACAAATAATAATGTCCCATATACTTAAAGTCCCCCCTCCCCTCCCCACAATACAACATGCCTTGTCCCAGAGAAAGACTTCAAAGAAAATCAAACAATAGCATGAATGTTACAGAATTAAGGGCATGCATCAGATTAATGTCTCACTACACAGTTATGGCCCTTTTGTCCCATGGTAACATGATTCTTACACTTAAAGAAAAAAGGCCTGTGTAATTTGGTTTTGATTTATTTTCAAAATGGTGCATAGTGGTTGTGATTTCTTGTTGCAGATGAGTAGAGCAATGGTTGGCATAACATACAGTGCAATAAGACATCACTGGTATTAAAAAAATGACTTTTATAGGATTTCAACATAATGCATGTATTTATGATCATTTGAGGACATCCTATTTCAAAAAATCTCAGGGTGTCACTGCACCATCTTTTAAAAACACCCAAGTTGGTCGACCTACCAGTTATTGTTCATTTTTATGTTGGTATAGTCATTCCTGCTATGAAAAAAAAAATACTTTCAAAAAAATTCTATGTGGAATTCTTTTTTTACTATGGAAATCCTAGACCTTATTTCATATAGAACAAAGAACAAAATTCAACTGTGTAGTGAGACCTTATTTTATATAGAACAAAGAACAAAATTCAACTGTGTAGTGAGACCTTAATATATAGCTGTAATTATAACAGCCTTTAGTTGTCTAAAGATTACATGTAAAATCAATCTGGGGAGAGATCACAGAACATAATCCCTATCTCTGATGTTCAGAACAAATTACAGACAAAAACCGCCTCAAACCCGGATATAAATGCCTTTATATAGTGTAATAAATCTCATCATATTACCGGTAAACAAGTAGCAAGACATGGTAAACAAATCAAATTATTTTTATGTTTATTGTCAGTACATATTACAACTAGCCCAGAAAAAATATAACTGTGAGTTAACTGATGTGCCATATCAAAGCTTGTTTAACTGTGAGTTAACTGATGTACCATATCAAAGCTTGTTTAACTGTGAGTTAACTGATGTGCCATATCGAAGCTTGTTTGACTGTGAGTTAACTGATGTGCCATATCAAAGCTTGTTTAACTGTGAGTTAACTGATGTGCCATATCAAAGCTTGTTTAACTGCATGTTAACTGATGTGCCATATCAAAGCTTGTTTAACTGTGAATTAACTGATGTGCCATATCAAAGCTTGTTTAACTGTGAGTAAACTGATGTGCCATATCAAAGACTGTTTAACTGTGAGTTAACTGATGCGCCATATCAAAGCTTGTTTAACTGTGAGTTAACTGATGTGCCATATCAAAGCTTGTTTAACTGTGAGTTAACTGATGCGTCATATCAAAGCTTGTTTAACTGTGAGTTAACTGATGCGCCATATCAAAGCTTGTTTAACTGTGAGTTAACTGATGCGTCATATCAAAGCTTGTGCCATATCAAAATTAAACAGAGTCTGATATTCCATTACTTCCCAATTGAAAAATCATGTTTTTTTCAATGTTTGAGAAGAAAAAATCCCAAAATGAAAAAAAAAATAAAATGAAGAAACTTTTTTTTTCTAACATTTGGGGAATAAAATCCTCCATAATTTTGAAGTATTACTATATTTCCAATAATTTATGATTAGAAAATGGTCTTAAAAGTGTTAGCTTTATTTTTCGAGTTTGCTTTAGCCTTGAAAAAATTCCCAATTACCCTTGATCGCGCTGTTTTTTCCCCCCAATCTTAAAGGCTTGAGCCTGAGATTTGCCAATTTCCAGGAAAAATGCCCTGCACATCATTCTGATCAGAATTCTATTTCATTTGTTTCTTTTTATTTAAACACAGTTTTAGCTTAAAGATTGAAGGACACATGGGCAGGCTTACGTATATCTGTATAATCCCACTCCTCCTTCTTTGGTGACGGAAAACACTTAATAAAGGGAATTTTCTCTGCATACATCAACTGTAGTGAAAATAACTCTTATCCAGAAATACGTGACGGTTTCAGTCCTCAAAAAAGAAGATAGAAATAATCAATTATTGCATAATAAAACGGTTAAGTAGTAATAAGGGACACCTGAGGCAAACCTTAGATTCATATTATTTCTCATATATTTCCCCAAGGACCCAGTAATAAATATTGAACAAGAAAGTAGGAAACACGGCTATTCCAGAATTGATATACTGTATCATTTTGCACATGCATGCATTTATAGTAATCTCTTATATCTACATGTTGATACTGTAAAAATGGCTTTAAATTCCATTTGAACAAAACATAAGTTATATATCTTATCAAATAATGATTGATTGATTGATTGAATATTTAGCATCATTTTATGCCATCCAGGGCTGACAGACAATCTGTTAACCCAACCGCTGTTTCCTGGGATAATGAAAGGTTAAGCAGTACTCGAGCATACCCCTGGTGATCTCCCTAAGCAACTGATAACTTCCCCACTTGAATCAGTGGTGAGAGATGAATGATAATGAGACACTTTTGTCATATATCAATCATCACGGAGACTGTTGCCGGGCGGGGATTTGAACTCACGACCCCTGGATTTATAGTCAGACACGTAACAGACTGAGCTATAAATCGGGCCGGCCAGATAGGCAAGAGAAAGTTAAGTATTCAGTTCAATATATGTACAACTTTTTTTTGTATTAAACAAGCTCAGCGGGAGCCTTTTCTGGTTAGCTGAGTTAGTTACTAAGCGCGGCGGAATATCCAGGGACCGTGAGATTCAATCCCTGCCCAACCGTATATAGTCTCCATCATATGACTAATTCCAGTGGGAAAGTAATATAAGTTACTTGTTGGGATGAGTGTGCTTTGACTTCCAAGAGCCCAGGAAAGAGTTGTCAAGTTAACTGGTCATCTGTAAGCACTTGATGGCTTAAAAATGATCCTAAATATTCTTGAAAACAAACAACCAAACATGCTCAATGGAGAATTTCACATAGAGAAGAAAGAATGTTCATTTTTTGATGACTGACTGAGATCTGTTAAAGGGACTGTGTAACAACACAGCAATTTTCATAAATTTTCACATAACTCTAACTTATTCGTATCTATATGATGCAAAAATGAAATCAGAATACCCCTGGCAACATGTGTCCAGGCCTTCAATTGAGTATCTAGTGGGAAAACTGCACAATACAAAATCTTGTAAAAGGATGAAAGGTGTCATGTTTCTCATATTTGCTTCCATATATGAAAAAAAAAATGTTTTAGTTTTAGCCGATATGAAAGAATCATAAAATCCAAGGACATGTTAATTTGTAATCTTTAACACTTTATTTATATGATTATTTGCAAAAAGATTTAAAAAATAGAGATTCAGATAGTACTTGAAGATTATAAGAATCTATCATGAGTATCTATGTGGGATAGAAATATCTCATCAGTCCTGAATGGTCAAAATTACATTCAGTGACAAGGCTCTGCCAAGTTCCCTGTGTGTAATTTTGACCCAGAGGGTTAAATTTAACCAGTACTTGAGCACACCCCATCTCCGCAAGTAACTGAAAACTTTCCCACTTGAATCAGCGATGAAAAACAAATGATAATGAGACACAATGTTGTATATCAATCATCAAGGAGACTGTTGCCAAGTGGGGATTCAAACTCACAACCCCTAGATTGATATCATAGTCGGACGTGTAACCGACTAAGCTAATCGGGCCTGACTTAACAACATCAAAAATCAATTTTAACAATGCCTTGTGTACCTTTAAGCGGCATGTGTTTATTATCTGTCAACCATTACTGAGTTACAAGTGCTGTATTCAATGATGAATCTTGGTGGTTGATGGCCCTGGACACTTGGTCAGTATGATAAATAATTAAGGATGACAATTAACATACTAGATTTGTAACTGATTTTTCCATATTTAAAATTCTGACAATTCTTTCACAAATATCAAATAAAGTTTTTAGTTGTTTCGTGCGAAAGTTTAAATGGTTCTAGAGAAACATGCATTAATAAACTACAGTCAAACCTGTATTAAGCAGCTACTTATCTTAAGCAGCCTCATTTGCAACAATATGCTTTTAGAGCATATTAACCTGTATTATATGGTCACTTCTGCATCTTCCTTTGACTTTATAGTCAAACTGTCTTAAGCAGCCTCATTTGCAACACTATGCTTTTAGAGCAAATTAACCTGTATTAAGCAACAACCTGTCTTAAAAGGTCACTTCTGCATCTTCCTTTGCCTGACTGCTTAAGACAGATTTGACTGTATTTTTGGTGCAATGGCGTGCCAGAATAGTATGTGGAGTCATCATGATCCAATCCAGGGGATCAGATGAACTTATAATTGTTTTGATTTTCAACGATAATGGAAGTTTAAATTTCATTACAATACGTTATGAGTGACTGATATCATGGAATTTTCTATGGGATATATGTTTCAAATTTTTTTATATTAATTTATTCATGAAGCAAGATCAGAACCTTTGTGAATCACTATCGTAAATGGTCTTGTTTTTTGAGAGGCTATCACAGCAAACCTGGGACTGAACCCACAACCTCTGGCATGAGCAACCAACACCCTGATCCACTTCATTGTTTAATTGTTTCTATTCTTTTTTTTTTTTTTTTTTTTTTAAAGATTATAACATCATTTTCAACACATAATAAGTTATATGAAGGCAACCAGTTATATTGATGGAGAAAGAACAAACACACATGATACAATGATACAATTGAATCTAAAAGAACTGACTGTCCTATTGCAAATGAACTATCCCACATGCAGTGTTTGAGCCAATTAAGCTGGATTTTAACCCATACCCTCAATAAGAGGTAAATGACACTGAGATAGCACCGAGTTGGTCTGACCAGGGTTGACTCAGCAGATGTATCTCACAAAGTTAACAATGAGCAATATAAAGTACTATCATAATATGATTCCCATGCAAGTTCGATCCCTAGCTCGACCCAATTCCTCTCAAGTAATCCAGGAAGTAGACTCAAGGACGGTTCATATAAGCTTTGAGCTCTCATCACAATCAAGCTAAATTAAATGAGAATAGAAAATATTAAATCATTGATTAGGTACAAGGTATTCCAAGTAACAAAAATAAAATCTATTATTTTAATTAAAGGAATCTATAAACCAATGAATTATGTCAACATAATTGACTCGAGGTATAAGTATCAGAACTAAAACTTGGCCATGAATGCCAAAGTATATTGTGTATCAAGGCAAACAAGGGATATGAATGCCTCAATTTGTTTACGCTTCCCTTTGTACTTATTGTGACTACACAATTATTATGGCAAAAGCTAATTATAAAAAAATGTAATATGTGTCAGTTATAATAATTAGTATAATAAATATACAGTCATACCGAACTGATGTTGCAGTCCTGAGGGCAGGAAGGTCGTAACGGTTAAAAGGTCATATAATATAACATGTATTGTGTTGTACATAGGGTATTTTTTTAATACCGTGTACTGGTATTCGTAATTTACACCAATCATAATTCAGGAAGTCCTGATATGTTTTTTCTGTCTACTTGATAGTTCAATATCTTGTTCAATGTTGAATGGTACTTTGAAACACTTCCTGCAGGAATGTTTAATTATGTAATTGTTATTTCCTAACCACGAAAAATGATTGGATAAAGATATGAATTCAATAATATTGTTAATGGGGTTTTAATGTCATTTTGACATATTACAGGATATACAGGTTAAATCATAAAAGATATGATTTTATTGGACAGCAAGAAAACAAGCAGAACCTCAGGGATTAAAACTGGGAATTAAAAACAACTTCTCAAAATCTGTGATTAAAGAGGTGAGCGGTAAAAGTTCACGAAACCACAATTAATACTTTAGCCCTGAACTATCTGAGGACCCCACCAACCTTATTAACAGTTTAAATACATGTATACAAACACAACACATACGCTGGATTCAGGTAATGCTATATTCAGATCAATTCTGAACAATATGTTGTTTTTCTTATTATAACAGAGTTGGTAGACTCTTCTGACTATCCATCAAGGACCTGGTCCGGTCGTAGTCTTCCTGATGATTAATATCTGACATTGTCTTACCTGTCATATGTCTCTCATCGCTGATTCCAGTGACAAAGTCATCAAAGTTACATGTAGAGATGGGAGTGCTCAAGTACTGATTAACCGTTCAGGATCCCATGTAAGAGTGATTAGGTTCAGTTAATTGCTCATTTACCCTCCATTGCATTAAAATTACACTAACTATTCAAACAAACAAAGGGTCGCGGCGTGGTCTAGTGGTAGAGCGTCCGCCTCGCATGCGGAAGGTCGTGGGTTCAATCCCCGGCTGGGTCATACCAAAGACTTTAAAAATGGTACTAGAAGCTTCCTCTCTTGACGCTCAGCATTTAGAGGATAGTTCTAGGTCTGGTTGGCCCGGTGTCAGTATAATGTGACTGGGTGGGGTATCATACCATGTGTCTGCGGCATGATACTCCAGTGTGATAGCGCTTAGAATACTGTCTTAAGTAGACACCGTCGTGATATGACTGAAAAATTGATAAAAGTTATGCTAAACACAATACGACATCAAACAAACAATCAAATTGAGTATGTGAAATTAAATCTTGCCAAAAAAATATAATTCTTATCCAATATTCACATTTATCATGTAAGACTGATTGTGAACCTGTGGTCTATGATACCCAAGAATGCAGATGACCCATGTATGAATGATCTCTTTCAGATCAGATTGACTGATTGATTGATTGATTGAATATTTGGCGTCATTTTTATGCTTTCGAGGGCTAACAGACGATCAGTTAACCGCTATTTCCTTGGATCCTGAAAGGACTCCAGTACACCCCATCACCACAAGTAACTGATTACTTTTCACTTGAATCAGTGGTTAGAGAAGAATGATAATAAGAAACAATATCGTATATCAATAATGGAGACTGTTGCCGGGCCAGAATTCGAACTCAAGACCCCTGGATTGAAAGTCAGATGCACTACCGAATGAGCTAATCCAGCCTGGCTGATTAATCAGAAAAAATTTTCAATCAAATTTACAGTTTCGATAGATTAAGATGTCAAAAACTTTTTTTTATAAGAATATAACCGTAATAGAATAATGAATTTTGAAAATATAAAGTGCAAGAATTTACATCTTTATTATAAACAGATCTACATAGTGAGTGTGATCTTCACTTCACAAGGGTAGTGAGTGTGATCTTCACTACACAAGAGCAGTGAGTGTGGTCTTCACTACACAAGGGTAGTGAGTGAGATCTTCACTACACAAGGGTAGTGAGTGTGATCTTCACTACACAAGGGTAGTGAGTGAGATCTTCACTACACAAGGGTAGTGAGTGTGATCTTCACTACACAAGAGCAGTGAGTGTGGTCTTCACTACACAAGGGTAGTGAGTGAGATCTTCACTACACAAGGGTAGTGAGTGTGATCTTCACTACACAAGGGCAGTGAGTGAGATCTTCACTACACAAGAGCAGTGAGTGTGGTCTTCACTACACAAGGGTAGTGAGTGCGATCTTCACTACACAAGGGCAGTGAGTGAGATCTTCACTACACAAGGGTAGTGAGTGAGATCTTCACTACACAAGGGCAGTGAGTGTGATCTTCACTACACAAGGGTAGTGAGTGTGATCTTCACTACACAAGGGTAGTGAGTGTGATCTTCACAACACAAGGGCATTGAGTGTGGTCTTCACTACACAAGGGTAGTGAGTGTGATCTTCACTACACAAGGGCAGTGAGTGTGGTCTTCACTACACAAGGGTAGTGAGTGTGATCTTCACTACACAAGGGCAGTGAGTGAGATCTTCACTACACAAGAGCAGTGAGTGTGGTCTTCACTACACAAGGGTAGTGAGTGCGATCTTCACTACACAAGGGCAGTGAGTGAGATCTTCACTACACAAGGGTAGTGAGTGAGATCTTCACTACACAAGGGCAGTGAGTTTGATCTTCACTACACAAGGGTAGTGAGTGTGATCTTCACTACACAAGGGTAGTGAGTGTGATCTTCACAACACAAGGGCAGTGAGTGTGGTCTTCACTACACAAGGGTAGTGAGTGTGATCTTCACTACACAAGGGTAGTGAGTGTGATCTTCACTACACAAGGGCAGTGAGTGAGATCTTCACTACACAAGGGCAGTGAGTGTGGTCTTCACTACACAAGGGTAGTGAGTGAGATCTTCGCTACACAAGGGCAGTGAGTGAGATCTTCACTACACAAGGGCAGTGAGTGTGGTCTTTGCTACACAAGGGTAGTGAGTGAGATCTTCACTACACAAGGGCAGTGAGTGTGGTCTTCACTACACAAGGGTAGTGAGTGAGATCTTCACTACACAAGGGTAGTGAGTGAGATCTTCACTACACAAGGGTAGTGAGTGTGATCTTCACTACACAAGGGTAGTGAGTGAGATCTTCACTACACAAGGGTAGTGAGTGAGATCTTCACTACACAAGGATAGTGAGTGTGATCTTCACTACACAAGGGTAGTGAGTGAGATCTTCACTACACAAGGGTAGTGAGTGAAAACTTCACTACACAAGGGTAGTGAGTGTGATCTTCACTACACAAGGGTAGTGAGTGTGATCTTCACTACACAAGGGTAGTGAGTGAGATCTTCACTACACAAGGGTAGTGAGTGAAATCTTCACTACACAAGGGTAGTGAGTGTGATCATCACTACACAAGGGCAGTGAGTTTGGTCTTCTCTACACAAGAGCAGCGAGTGTGATCTTCACTACACAAGGGCAGTGAGTGTGATCTTCACTACACAAGGGTAGTGAGTGTGATCTTCATTACACAAGGGTAGTGAGTGTGATCATCACTACACAAGGGTAGTGAGTGAGATCTTCACTACACAAGGGTAGTGAGTGTGATCATCACTACACAAGGGTAGTGAGTGTGGTCTTCGCTACACAAGAGCAGCGAGTGTGATCTTCACTACACAAGGGTAGTGAGTGTGATCTTCACTACACAAGGGCAGTGAGTGTGATCTTCACTACACAAGGGTAGTGAGTGAGATCTTCACAACACAAGGGTAATGAGTGTGATCTTTGCTACACAAGGGCAGTGAGTGTGATCTTCACTACACAAGGGTAGTGAGTGTGATCTTTACTATACAAGGGTAGTGAGTGTGATCTTCACTACACAATGGTAGTGAGTGAGATCTTCACTACACTAGGGTAGTGAGTGTGATCTTTACTACACAAGGGTAGTGAGTGTGATCTTCACTACACAAGGGTAGTGAGTGTGATCTTTACTACACAAGGGTAGTGAGTGTGATCTTCACTACACAAGGGTAGTGAGTGAGATCTTCACTACACAAGGGTAGTGAGTGTGATCTTTACTACACAAGGGTAGTGAGTGTGATCATCACTTCACAAGGGCAGTGAGTGTGGTCTTCACTACACATGGGTAGTGAGTGAGATCTTCACTACACAAGGGTAGTGAGTGAGATCTTCACTACACAAAGGTAGTGAGTGAAATCTTCACTACACAAGGGTAGTGAGTGTGATCATCACTACACAAGGGCAGTGAGTGTGGTCTTCGCTACACAAGAGCAGCGAGTGTGATCTTCACTACACAAGGGTAGTGAGTGTGATCTTCACTACACAAGGGCAGTGAGTGTGATCTTCACTACACAAGGGTAGTGAGTGTGATCTTCATTACACAAGGGTAGTGAGTGTGATCTTCACTACACAAGGGCAGTGAGTGTGATCTTCACTACACAAGTGAGAACTTCACTACACAAGACGAGTGAGTAAGATCTTCACTACACAAGGGTAGTGAGTGTGATCTTCGCCACACAAGGGTAGTGAGTGTGATCTTCACTACACAAGGGTAGTGAGTGTGATCTTTACTACACGAGGGTAGTGAGTGTGATCTTCACTACACAAGGGTAGTGAGTGTGATCTTTACTATACCAGGGTAGTAAGTGTGATCTTCACTACACAAGGGTAGTGAATGTGATCTTCACTACACAAGAGCAGTGAGTGAGATCTTCACTACACAACGATAGTGAGTGAGAACTTCACTACACAAGAGCAGTGAGTGAGATCTTCACTACACAAGGGTAGTGAGTGTGATCTTTGCCACACAAGGGTAGTGAGTGTGATCTTCACTACACAAGGGTAGTGAGTATGATCTTCGCTACAAAAGGGTAGTGAGTGTGATCTTCGCTACACAAGGGTAGTGAGTGTGATCTTCGCCACACAAGGGTAGTGATAGTGATCTTCACTACACAAGAGCAGTGAGTGAGATCTTCACTACACAAGGGTAGTGAGTGTGATCTTCACTACACAAGGGTAGTGAGTGTGATCTTCCCTACACAAGGTTAGTTAGTGTGATATTCATTACACAAGGGTAGTGAGTGTGATCTTCATTACACAAGGATAGTGAGTAAGATCTTCACCACACAAGGGTAGTGAGTGTGATCTTTACCACACAAGGGTAGTGAGTGAGATCTTCACTACACAAGGGTAGTGAGTGTGGTCTTCACTACACAAGGGTAGTGAGTGTGATCTTCACTACACAAGGGTAGTGAGTGTGATCTTCACCACACAAGGGTAGTGAGTGTGATCTTTACCACACAAGGGTAGTGAGTGAGATCTTCACTACACAAGGGTAGTGAGTGTGATCTTCACTACACAAGGGTAGTGAGTGTGATCTTTACCACACAAGGGTAGTGAGTGTGATCTTCACTACACAAGGGTAGTGAGTGTGATCTTCACTACACAAGGGTAGTGAGTGTGATCTTCACTACACAAGGGTAGTGAGTGTGATCTTCACTACATAAGGGCAGTGAGTGTGATCTTCACTACACAAGGGGCCTTTCATGGCCCAGCTGTCCAAGGCCCAGTCTCAAGACCACTAACCTCTCACCCCTAAAGTTGTAGGTTCGAGTCACACTCACTTCAGAAACTTTATGTGGGAAAGTTTGTCAGTTACTTGCAGAAGGACGGTGGTTCTACTCAGATTCATTCTGAGGTATTCCTCTGCGCATAAAACCGGATATGCCATTTATAACCAGAAATATGTTGAAAATGGCGTTAAACCCCATTTATTATACTAGATGCATCCATTTATAAGTAAGGCTCAGTGTATACATTCTAGACGTTTCAAATAACTGGATGGATGAAGATGATGGATGATTTATTATATATATATTACTTGGTCGGTAGCTCTCTGCTCGCTATATAGGTAATATAATAATTATATACCATTATATTCATTTAATGAATTATATACTGTGGTGAAATGACATTTATCTTGGAGTGATGTCACAAGACAGAGTGTATAATGTTATTCCCCAGGTACAGTTTCAGTACTACCAGTACACTGCTTTACAAAATGTGTCAAATTACTACTTTGGTACATACCTGTGGATGGTTTGATAATTTCTCATGTTGTTCGGCACTATATGTTGCTGACCTACGATGAACATGCGGGTGTTCAAATAAGTAGTGGTCCTCTAATGAACCAATCTGGAAAAAAAAATGTATAAAATTTCAACATTACTGGTATAGTCTGCTGACATATAAAGTATATCACTGAGACACTGGTCGGTATCTAGCATTGCCAATCACATTTTACTTCAACAAATCCCTCGGAAGAATATTTGTATTCAATCCATAAATGTGTGTCAGTAATCTCAATGCTATTTTGTAAGTTTGGAGAGGATCCAATCAAAACTGAGAGTGCACACAATATCAAATAACTCAAACTTTGATGATTCATTGGCCATAACTCAAACAGTGATTATCAAATTTGGCCAGTTCAGTAACTAGTTTGAGAGATTATGGTTATGTAAAACAACACTGTAAATTTAATCAAGTTTAATCAAAAACTGTGTGGTGCTGGAGTGCACATGTCATATACTAGCAATTATACTAGCAATACTATTATTGATTAATCAAGGACCATCACTCTTGATTTTAATTACCCAATGTGACAATTTACAGTAACATTAAAGAACTGGACCAAGACATATTAGTTCTTTCCAGGCTTCTCCACAGGCCAATTAAGCACAGAGGCACCGCAGCACTTGAATGGCAGAATAAGTGAATGGTATTTTTTCAAAAGCTTATTATATTTCTTTAACATGTCATTTTTCTTAGCATTATATTTTACTATTTTAATGCACAAAATGAAACATACAAACTCTAATGACTTTTACTGGTAAATTTATACCAATTTTTCTATTAATTTATAAATATAAATCTATTTTAATGAGCGCTCTATATACATCGCTTGAAAATATTTTTGGGCAGACCCTTGAGTGTGCATGTTCTTCATTACCCCAGTGCTTGAATTCCAACTTGTGGAGAACCCTGCTTTCTTACATAATGATGTATATTATTTCAAAACTAGCAAATTTTTTGGCTATTTTCAACAGTTACTTTAACTCAATTTTTCCCTTGAGGCCATCCTAAAAAAATATTTGTTTGCTGTGCTCCGGCCCAGTACTTTTTTCATTTGGGTAGGTAGGTAGCTTAATATATAGTTATTTTTGCTATGTTTTGATTTAAACAATCCTTTTAAAGAAAAAAGGACGGAAATCATGAAAAAAAGTTAAAATGCTTTGAAAGTCAATAAGAATGTTAAGTAGCTGCAATTTTGAGTGAGTAGGTAGGAGCACGGCAAACAAAATAATTTTTTAAGGATGGCCTGAAATAATATTTTACAAATTACTGCTTACACTTTTTTTATTTAAAATGTACCATCAAAGTTTGTTTTTCATCCATATAATATAATACAGATGATAAATTCATTACATTAAAATTAATGTGTACAGATAATTCATTACATAAAAATTAATGTAAACCCGGACGTAACACTGTATCAACAATGTGGTTTATTGGTCGAGACCCTTCAGTGTAGTAAATAAGAATGACCTTGATATTTTGATATGTCTTACAATGGTGTGTTTGATTATTGCTTAACAAGCAAATACATATTACAATAAGTTAGATAAGATTTTTACTGAAGACCCCTAAAAAAAAAAAAATATGGCCAAAATATTGTTGTTTTTACATACAGTGTTTAACATCGCTTTCAGCAATTTTTCAGTTATATCCTGATGGTGTCTACTTGAGATAGTATTCTAAGCACTGCCACACTGGAGTAATAGATAATGCCGTAGCAACAAGGAACTATATCCCACACAGTCACATGATGCCAACACTGAGCTGGCCAGATCTAGAACTATCCTCTAAATGCTGAGCGCCAAGCGAGGAAACTTCTGATATCATTGTTTAAGTATTTGGTTACGTAGAAGCACCAGCTTGGTATTTATCGTCACAACAGCCACAACAAGGGATTGTTTTTGTGATTAGTAGAATAAAGTGATTCTTGTCATTGTCCAGGGATGTGTGAGGTTGTAACCATCTAAAACTGTATTTATATCATAAACCGATCACGGGGGTCGGGAGAGAAATTATAAAACAATTACATTTGGGAAAACAATTTTATCACATAAATGACAGTGCAGGAATGACCCTTTTTTAAATTAACCAAGTGTAATAATATCACTACCGGGTCATTGCTCTGTATTTACGGGACAACTCCTACGCAAAATGCCAAAGTGCTTTCTGAGTGACCTGCCCGAACTTAAATGTCATGATAAAATTACGTTATTTTCAAACGCTGCTTCGTTATTTCTCATTCTTTTTAGAGTTGATCAGAAAAATTAATGGTAAATGTACCAATTTTAGTTATGCTTGTTTATTATTATTGAATTTATTAAACTCCTTGGCAAAAATACTTTTGCCTACTCATTTAATAAATTCAGTAATTTATAAATAAGCACTCGTGTAAGTTCCTCTGTATTATATTACAAACATAATTATTGCACGTGTTTGTAAATGGGTGTATAATTGTATACAGCTGTCAAATAATAAAACATTAATATGTGTTTAATCAAATATCAATTATCTTCTTTTTTTTCACTGTGACACACTACAGGTTTGTTTTTATAAAGACAAACAGCAATGTTTAATTATCTTATTTTAAACTTATTTCTTTTACATTGATTGTGAAAAAAGTTCCTATGAATTGAAAGCCAATAAAAAAAGTTTGGGTAGCGGAAATTTGAGTGGGCAAGTCAGTAGCACAATAAATAAACACTTTTTTACGAATGACCTGATCTTCAATATTCACCCATATTTTTTTGCTATACTTTGAAATTTAATCATATTATTATTATACATACAATATAAAGCAATTAAATACAAAATTATGTGCAACTTGCTTATAATGTGTTTACTGAGTGTACACCAATACAAACATAAATTGTAAAAAAATCAAACTGGTTAGAATTAAATCTCGCATAATTTAGCACTCACTCAAGTTTAATGCTACTAAACTCCATGCGGAAGATGTCATTTTTTATTACCCTGGTTTGATACAGCAGGAACTTCTATTGATTTAGTGAGATTTTTTTTCTGTGAGTGTACAACACATAAAGCAGGCTGAAGATATGCACTGAATCCCTTTACATTTTCATTTTAGACCATAATAAATTACTGCAACTTCGAAAAATACTCTTGCAAATCTTGACTGATTATAATAAAAATAAAGCACATTATTTGTACATAATTAAGAACAGATTTTGTTTACAAATTAATATTCATCTCTTTCCGATAAACATCTTTGGCAGAAAATGGGAAGTTCCAAAGCTTATACGGAAATGCATTGGTCAGTTATATAATAATGATCAATTCACTTCAGAGAGAAACAAAGTTTGGGTAACTGTAGGGGATGTGGTTAAAAATTTAATAACCGCTTGCGGTTAGTTAATTTTTAAGAGCATCCTTTTTATTCCCCTCATTGTATTAATGAACTGAAATCCAAGAGCTAATTTGCTGCATGGAAGCGAAGATTTGTTCATATAAAGTTAAAAATAAAAATGTGCGCATCAAAATACATGTATTCATTTGTGTACTTCCTAACAATAGGAATGTACAGTCGGAAAGCAACCGAGTCATTAAGGAATTACAAAAATGTAAATAAAATTAAAAACCTTGGTATGCTCATTTAAGAAATACACATTTTGATCAAAGTTATTTATTTCCTCGCTTTTTTAAAAACAGTCAATAAGTGACTCTACAGGAATTGTTTTAGTA
This sequence comes from Panopea generosa, assembly GCA_029582155.1. Classification (NCBI taxonomy): domain Eukaryota; kingdom Metazoa; phylum Mollusca; class Bivalvia; order Adapedonta; family Hiatellidae; genus Panopea; species Panopea generosa. Next base: position 36,958,396 of record CM055906.1, read on the forward strand.
ATACTATAAACACATTTAATTGCGATCATTTTTGTTATTATCAAAATTTGTGCATTTCGTTAAGTTTAATGATGCTTTAACTTTTTAGAATTGGTTGGGAACTTTAGTAAAATCTAAATATTTCTCTCAACAAAATGTAGCCGATAAAACATCAAAACAGTTTGGGGTGTAACCAGTTATAACACAAATGTACATAAATAAAATCATTGATAACAACAATAAAAAACAGATCAACGTTCTGCATGAAATGCTGCCCAGTTAACCTACTACCCCTGTACAAATATCTAAAGTATCATAAGCCAAAAATTCGAAACATTTAGAGACAGACAGAGACAGACAGAGGGGGAAGGGAGACACAGAGAGAGAAAGAGAGACACACACACACACACACATAGATAGAGTAGAGAGCCAGAGAGAGAGAGAGAGAGAGAGAGAGACAGACAGAGACAGACAGACAGACAGACAGACAGACAGACAGACAGACAGACAGACAGACAGACAGACAGACAGACAGACAGACAGACAGACAGACAGACAGACAGACAGACAGACAGACAGACAGACAGACAGACAGACAGACAGACAGACAGACAGACAGACAGACAGACAGACAGACAGACAGACAGAGACTGATAGAGAGAATCAGAGAGAGAGAGAGAGAGAGAGAGAGAGAGAGAGAGAGAGTAAGCAAATATGAGAGAAAGAGCTGTATAGGATTCTTAACTGTAAATCTAAATTGCGAATGCAAGCTACCGTATCATAAAATTTTGTAGTTTTTTATGTGCACCAGTACATTTATACATGTATTGTTAATGTAATTGAATTCTAATGTTGTTTACTTTATTTCACACTTTTTTTTTTTGCACCATAATCAGGATGTAACTTATGTTTTGCCATGTTCATTGTTGTGTATCATGTACTGAAAGTGGAGTTCAAGATGCTTATTAAATGGCTGGTGAATCTATAAACATTGTTGAGAAATGTTTGAAGTTTTCTGTATATTACCACTTTCCAGCTGTGTCCAGGAATGATCAATATTTGATCAGTATGATCCGGTATTTATATATGGATAAAAACAGCATTTTGTGTACATGTAGTTCGAAAGTTTTTATAACATGTGATAGTCATTTGCTTAAGAATTTCATCTGTTGTTTCAGTATATAAGTTCAGGAAGTCTGTTGCAAACAACTTATCTGAGTGAAATGAACAGATATTTAACTGTGAAAGTTATATCTGCTAGTAAGTTATATATTTGGCAACATCTTTCTCACAGATTGTGAATATCATATGAGGCCATCTTTAAAAAAATATTTGTTTGCTGTACTCCGACCCAGTATTTTTCATGAGGGTAATATGGCAGGTAGCAAATTCTTTTTTTTTTCCGCTAAATTTAGATTTTGCATAGTCATTTTAAAGAAAAAAGAAATCATGAAAAATTTTTTTAAATGCTTTGAAAGTCAATAAAACTTTTTGGGTAACTGCAATTTAGCGCTGAATCCCTTTATATTTTCATATTTGGCCTTATAAATTAATTCATAGATTTTCGCCCAAATTTGTTTTCTGAGGTGCAATTTCTTCTTTTTCCTGATATTAAAACCAGAAGTATCGTTTAAGGCATGAAATGCAAGAAAATCATAATAAAGAACAAAAGATTTAAAACAAGCCGTTTCTTTGGCAAATTACGGATCACATTGTCAAAAAAAAAAAAAAAAAAATCTCAATCTGGATAAAGCAATAACATATTATGTTGGAGCAGGTAAAAGTGGAGTCATGCGGGGATGAAAATATGAAGCTGCTGACCGGTCTGAACTGTTCAATTGTCTAATCATCAACATGTCCAGATATCTGTTTACTTATACTTTCAACAATTATAAACTGATTAGGCCATAATAAATAAATTACTAGGTTACATCCCCACCCACCGTAATTTTCTGCCCCGACTCTTTTTATTTTCATAAAAAAAAAAATTAAAAGAAACAAAACAAAATTTAAAAATAAATTTTTATTTTTTTTTAGAAAATCTTCCCGCTCTCCCCGTTTTCAAGAAAAATTTGGATGATAATCTTATCATTTAAAATGGCCTTATTAGTATTTGTTCGACTGGACGTGTACATTTAAATGTTAATAGACTGCTCTCTTGCTATTTCCTTTCCCAGTGAACTGTTTGCACTGCCGTTAAAAATGCCACCAAACAGATATCAGGTTGCTATTTTAATGCACCTACCCATGACTTCTCTATCAAATGTATACAAAATTAATATATTTACACTGTATGTTAACCATGGGTCAATAATATCTTTGCTCAACATGGAATTTAAGCTAAAACAAATGGTAAAAATACAAAATAAAAAGCTGACCTATCATTTTAATTTTTTAAGCGAAACAACAGACATGCTACTTATTTCATTTGATCTGACAAGTTTGATTGGAAGTGGCAACTTTAAACATTAATTTACTGGATAAAAAGGTCCACACACTTAAGTAATTATAGAGAGAATGAATAGCAACTGATTGAGATTTTGTAAACACTTGCATATATTCACGTGAAATCTCAACAAATATCTTAACTTCCATTCACCTCATGAGGAATAAAAATTTATCAAAATTGTCACTTGAAAGTCTCTGGAAAAAACTAGACCATTTCAATCAAGTCCTGTTTAAAATTGTTGAAATGCTTTTGATAACAGAATGTGTATACGTCAAACAATAAAATTACTTAAAATTTTATTTCAAACTGCAATGTTTTTAATTCAAGATTATTTTGCATAAATGTGAATAAAATATTATAAAACATCAATTTAAGTTTACCAGTACATACAGCTTACATTTTATGTATAATATAAGAAATCAATTGCTTGTGAATTCTGAATGCTTTATTTGCCAGTAAGGTATCATTTGAGTGTAATCTTATAAACTGTTTAGTCGGGACAAGGACTTATATAGAAGGATAGATAACTTGCATCTCTCTAATAAATGTTGATAAAATACATGTGAAAAATTAATATTTTGTCAAATTTAGCATTCACATTTCACAGGCAACTGATTTCTTATCCATAAAATGTAAGCTTTATGTTTTATAATGTTTTAAATACGAAACATGCTCTTGAATTAAAATATTTGCAGTTTTGAGAAAATTTCAAGTACTGTCCTTGATTATTTAGTAACCGCAACCGCTTTTTTAATTACAAGTACTTCAACAATTTTAAACACAAATTGCTGGAAATGGTCTCATTTTGTAGAGAATTTAATTGTGCAAAGAAATATGTTGTTGTTGTTGTATGGTGTTTAGCGTCGCTTTCAACAATTTTTTAGTCATATCGCGACGGTGTCTACTTGAGACAGTATTCTGAGCGCTGTCATACTGGAGTATCATGCCGCAGACACATGGTATGATACCCCACCCAGTCACATTATACTGACACCGGGCTAACCAGATCTAGAACTCTCCTATAAATTCTGAGCATCAAGCGAGGAAGCTTCTAGTACCATTTTTAAAGTCTTTGGTATGACCCGGCCGGGGATCGAACCCACGACCTTCCGCATGCGAGGCGGACGCTCTACCACTAGACCATGACGCGGTCTGCAAAGAAAGAATTTTGATTTGTATTTCTGAGATGAATGGAAATTAAGATATTTGGAAACAAGATTATGCGTGAATATGTGAGTGTTCATAACATCTTAATGAGTTGCTTTTCCTCCTCTATATAAGTCCGTTTCATATCCCTCTATTCTATTCAAGATAGACGAAAGATGAACCAACTGGTTTTCTTTTACAAGGTTGTCGAGCTGGGGCATGTGCTGGCCAGTTTTTTTAAAACTGTCAAGACTACCTAACCCAAATAATATCAAAAAGGCATTTTAAAGTCAAACATTACTCAGGCTGCATAGAGTCAAAAATAACTGAAAGACAAGTAACAAACAACTCTAGATGTTTTAAACCTGTGCAGTGTAGTTCTGAACTTTTTAAAAATTATTTTTTCTTTCAACAAAAACTACTGACTGGAACCACCTGAATGACAGCCTTGGTGTGCACATCATCAACAGAGAACTTCAGGATAGCTCTTTGTCAAAAAATTTAATCACTCTCTTCGCGACGTGTATATGCTATGATAGACCCTATGTCGTATAAATTCACATTAGTTTTTAGTTTAGTTTATACTAATTTATATTAGCTTGATTGTGATGAAAGCTCAGAGCTCATATGAACCACTCTTGAGTCCACTTCCTGGGTAGAACCAGTACTAAGTGTTGTTTTATGAGAGGCATCAGGTCAAGCTGGGGATCAAACCCGCAACCTCTGGCATGAGCGGCCAACACTCTATCCATTAGACTACTGCCCCTCTTCGAAATAACACATTTATAATGAGATGCCAGCCAGAACTATGTGAAGTTCAAGATAATCTTTAATAGGGTATGTTCTGTATTAATTTTTCAGAATGTGATAGGCCCTGTCATATAAATTAAGATTCTGAAGCCTCATACTAACTTAATAATTTCAACTTTTATGTTACACTTTTTTCATATTTAAAAAACTTTATTCTTGCAGACAGTACTAACCCTATTAATGATACCTGAAAAGAACTACTCTAAGCAGAAAAATATATTTATTGTATAAAATAATGAATTAAAATATCTATAAAAATATCTTAATTAGAAGAGTCACTTTAACAGAATTGCCTAAATGTAAATGGGGCTGTTATGATTTGCATGCATTTCAACTTGATACCCCATATTTAAAATATTTGATGTCACTTTTAAAAATGTGTTCAGGACTATGGGACATTTTGAATGTCGAGACATGCTCTGTGATGCATGCTGTATGCTGTTGTTCCATTAGTTTGTGCCCCTAAGGTACGAAAATCACACATGCGCATAATCTGCCACATATTTCTGCAATCAGATTTCAAGTTTAAATAAACAAATCTAAGCATTACGCATACAAACAAAACTGATATTCCAGCAAATTATTACATTTTGTAACCTGCCTTGACTGTCGAAATCATGGAAACGCTTTCTCATATTGATTTGTCCCCTATGATTGGTTGCTTAAAATATTCACAATGGGGATGTCCAGGGTTGATACTATACTGTTCGACAAAAATTAGGATATTCCCCTTTGTATTTAGTGTTTTTAAGACGTTTTCACTAATTAATATTATTTTAAGCACATTTTGAACCAGACCACTATGAAAAAATAACATAATTTCAAATTTTTTACTCATACATTATATTTTATAAATTACTCATCATATACCTGTTTTTCTTTTACTTGTTTTTTTTTTGGCATACTACACTCAAGTTTTATTTTTTACCTGTCCTAAGTTGATATATCCATGAGACTCAGCAATAGATCTAGCAACACGTTCTCCTCCAGAAATATGCACAGCAAATTTGTTTATAAAATGTCCACAATTTACTTTCTCATTAAATACAGTCACACATAAAAATATAAACACCAGTGACTTCATTGTGAAAGTCCGAGAAACTATCGGGAACCAGGAACAAGTTGTCGATATTTTATCCTGGGTAGTGTAAAAGAGCAAATATTTTTTCCTGATATAAATATATGTATAAATCTATATTATAAGTTTCAAATAGTCATTTTAACACGTGTATTTACCAAACTATAATTAAGTTATTAAATGGAAGAGTTTGAGAGACATGTTGTTTTTTAACACGTCCCAACTGTTCTGAAAAAAGTGTTGTTGACCCGTGACACTTCTTTACGCCTCCACTAGTAAAACTCACCAAAGGGAGATAATGCACGATCTCACATTTCTATTGATTTGACAACTCAATTTGCGGTCACTATCATACGGATATTGTTTTCTTTAAGTTTTAAGTTGTATTTTAAAGATTGTGTAGCAACAAAACTATATAATCATAGCTCGAAACGGCTATGCGCAAAGGTTTTTTTTCTACACGGAAAGGGTCTATAAAACCAGTGACCTATCCATGTCACTGATATTTTATCACACATTTTCGTGCAAATAACATAATATCGAACTTTAATCGTTAATAAACATGTTTTATGATATATCTTGGAGTTTTATAATTCACATTGTATTTTAAAGATTTTGTTACTATTTATTACCCGAAACGGCTTTGTGAAAAGGGCTTGATCAATGCGGAAAGGGGCTATAAAACATTTATATATTAAGAGTTTTATCAATGTAAATTGAATTTAAGGTAGTTTGCGGCGTTCCTATCGGTTTTTTACATCTGGCGTAAATAATCAAAATTCTGTACGCATATTCTATGAAGTCTCATCTTTCGATATAGCCGATTTTTTTTTAAATAAAAAAATACAGTCCTGCAGAATCTCGTTAACAGCGCCGCCTGGCGGTACGTGTTTTCCAGACGATTTTTCCTTATAAAATTGTCAATATTAATTGAAAACTGTTTTAAATTACATTTTTAAATTACTTATTTAATTTTCTGTGATAAAATTATAAGTTTAATGCTGATAAATCGCAATTCGTGTTACCTTTACATCTAATCATTACGCCATGGTTGACTGCTCGCCTGTAAAGTAGTATTTTCCTGGGTGTAAGTCTCACTCTTTTAGCTTTAATGTCATATTCAATAAAGACTATGTCGTGGTCTGACTTACAAATTGGAGGCATACCTTTAACCATATTGAGAGGTGATGGATTGTTTGTAAAAAATGGATCTAGGGTTTTGTCTAGTCTTGTTAGGATATTGACTACCTGGGATAGACACTTTTTTCTTGTATAATGTTTATCAGTTGTCTCTGGGTATTTACTTTTGGCATATGGAGGGACATACATGTTCCTCCAGTCTATATTCTACAGTTGAAATGAGGCCCTACAGGGAATACCGAAATCTGAGCTCTGTACATAGATCTAGTGGTACGTCAACATAACTGGCATGTGGGGACCGCAAGTAACTACTTACTGGACGGACATTTCTAGTGTGAACATACTGTATGACCAAAAGAAAGCCAATGATAATGTTGACAAAATAACTCTTACCTGTATTGAAGATTACTGAGTCAGAATATCATCAAAACAAAGTAAAATAACAATAAGACATGCCTTAAAAAGAGAAACCCACAACAGGATGTTGACGTTTTTGTAACTTCCGGGAATATATTGTTCACTTGATATATGGGGAAAACAGTGCAAATAAATTTTACAAAATTATCACAGTTGCAAAAACTCCTAATCAGAAAAGTACAATAGTTCTTTATGTAGACGTTTTACAAGTTACAGCGGCTTTGCAATGCTATGAAACACGGTAGAATAAATAATTTGAGAGGACAAAATGTTGCGACTTATTCACCGCGCATGCGCACTACACCCAAACACTCATACAGAACAGAACAGAACAGAACATACTTTTATTCAGACTTAAACTATACAGTTTCTCGTCTATATAACAAAATTACAAATGTTTACAGTCAGGTCATATTAACAACACAGTACAAATACAAAATACATTTCATACAATGAGAGGATGGATCATTATCAATTTTGGACTGTGTTATTTCTAATCTGAATAGCATTGAATATAAAACTATAAATCATTAATAGCATTACTATTCGTTGATTGCAGCAATTGAATGAATTTAAAATGTGATGGATTTCGCCAATAATAGCTTCGTATATACTTTCTCCGAATAACTTTGAACTTATCACATATCAATACGAAATTGAACTCGTCTTCAATATCCCAAAAGGTACAGAACTGACACTTTCTTTCATTTCTTTCTATCCTGTTTATGTCATATCGCCCATTTTCAATACGAAGTCTACGTGCTGATATACGTACTTGCGTTATATCCTATACTTTGTAATATCCAGATATGGCTCATATTCAAACTTCATTTTCACGTTTTTATATAAAGTTAAAACACTATTTTTTTTCAATATCCGAACTCCAGTTTTGCATGAAGTAATCAATTAGTCTTTTTTTTAAAAATGGAAATAAAAGCCTTTGGATTTTCGAGCATTGGGTTTTCCCAAACGTATCCAAATCTGTGTTTGTACAATAAATATTTAACGCTATACGCCCAATTCTTCTTATTTTTTGAGCAATCTAATTTAGGAAACAGTATATGCCGTTTTAAAAACTCAATTGTTGTATATAACAATTTAAACCAATACGTTAGTATTCTTACCCAACGGTTAATATACATCGGGTAACGAGCCCATTCTCCATACACGCAATCGTTACTTGTCGGCAATTTAACATTTAATACCTTTTTACAGTATTTTAAGTGTATTCTCTCTAATGGTTTGGACTTAGTGTTTCCCCAAACTTCACAAACATAATTTAAAATGGAAGTAACGACCGAGTCGAACAACTGACACAGTGTTGTTGGGGTAAAATCAAATGTTTTAACATTATGTATCAGCACTCCTGTAGCTCTAAGTCCCTTGCCAGCCAAGTTTTGTTGATTCAATTAAAAAAGGTCCCTGTATAATTAAAAAATACTCCTAAGTAACTAAAATCGTTTATCACTTCCACAATTTCATTATCATATGTCCATTTCACGGTTTCAAGTAAACCGCCTCTTTTTCTGAAAACTACTATTTTAGTTTTGGCAATATTTACTTCTAAGCCCTATTTGGTACAATATGAATACAGTTTATTTAGGCTATTTTGTAGTTCTTCGGTGGTTTCACTCAAAACGACCATATCGTCTGCAAAAACAAAAGCATCAACGTGACTTCATTTATATTTAGACAACTGTCGGGACTGTTTGTAAATATAATGAATAGAGAAAAAAGGATAGGCGAAAGTGTCCGCCCCTCCCCCGCCCTTTTTAAATCTACAAAAGCGCTGTAGAACCGCTTTCCCTTGTTTAGTACATGTTAAATTTAAACTGTGCAGTGTAAAAAAATGCATCTGCCGTAGAAAATCCTTTCCTGAAGCCAAACTGGGCATCAGATAATTTACTGTACTTTTCGCACCAGTCGTTTATTCGGTAAATAGTTTAAACGTACAACCACAGGGGTACGGAGCATAGCAAAAATTACCCCCCCCCCCCCCCCCACACACACACACAATTACAAAAAAAAACTTTCTAAATGCCCGACAAATGAAAACAAAATAATAATTAAAAAAAATTACGAATATGTATATATATATTTTTGTGAGCGGGGGGGGGGGGGGGGGGGTAAAATTTTTTTAGGCTCCATACCCCTGTGCATACAACTAACTAATGTAGCCCCGTGGTAATTGTTCACGTCATTTCCATCTCCTCTTTTAAAAACAGGTATGACTATACCTTCTGTCCCCTTATCTGGAAAACACCCACTGTCCATGATAGCATTGAATAATTCAGTCAAATGTGATAACAGTATATTGCCGGCTTCTACACATTTTCATTTAATATACAATCTCCAGAATATGCTTTTTCACGCTTGAGTGATCTTATACATGCGGTCACTTCCGCTTCCGTTATAACTGTATATAATTCCTCAAATATAGGGTCAAAATCGTTTGTCTTGTCTCGCGTCGCTGTTATGCACTATATTTATTTCGTTTGTCAATTTTTTAAAACATTGAAAGAAATCATTTGCATTTAAATTTTCTGCCTTTGTACACTTAGGTTTTGAAAATAATCTCAAAAAGTCCTTTTTTTTTCGCTTTCAATTGTTCAATTTTTTACATGTCATTAAAAAGGTAAATATTCCTCTTCCTTCTTACTATATAAGTTTGTAGTCTTTTCTCTTCACACAAACATCTTCACGATTTTCACTACTCTTACACGCATTGAATTAATTTAAAACATCTCTATATAATATTTTTTTATTGAAACATTCGTTATCTAACCATTTCGCAACGTTTTAAACACGCTCAACATTTTTTTTCTTTCTCTGTAATAAATATAATGAAGCGAGGAATGTATTACGAAACGCACTATGTAATTCTTCAATTATTAACCTAAAAACTCTTTTTTATGGAGATCAAAATGTCTCACTTGAAACAAATATTCGAATTTTTAATGCAGGACATTCGTATATTAAAAGCACAAAACGATTTTAGTAGATCACTTCAACTTCAACTTCAACTTCAACTTCAGCTATGATATTAAGAACAACTTGTCCTTGCCCCCCTACCCAATATGTGTCGCCCCAAATTACTTTCATATTTTTATATTTTAATATGAACTTTGTCATCTATATTCGATTTAAAATTTTATTTAGAAATATTTCCCTTATGATATCGTATGTCAACATGGTACCTTTTCGTCCTAGTGTGTATATGTATGAGCCCATTTAACTACTGGTACCGACTATGATTAATACATATTTCTTTTACTATTTGACTATTTATTCAATAATACTTAACTATTCTAAATATTTAATGGAATAACTGCAATTGTCAATGTTAATACCAGTTAAATAGTATAAACGAAGTACACGAGTTGCCATTAATATTAGAATTTACACCATTAGCAGGAGAACAACATCCTAAGCATTATGCTTCCGTTCTTATCCTTTTTCTATTTTTTGTATGCACTTGTATTACTGTATAAAATGTACTTATATTGAGAAATGAAATATGTTAAAACCAAACCATTTCGCCTTTTTATATGACAATTCTGAAAATGTACCCTCTGGTTTATTGGTTACATTACGTACAAATAACGGTTTAGCTACAATGTTGATAATGCCTACAAAATCAGATACAGCGCCATTAACACTTGTCTTGTCCTGTCGGTTAACCCTATCTAAAATATAATTCATGTCTGGCAACTTGGAAATAAGTTTTCTCCGGAAATTATCTTTTTCTTCATTGTTCCATTAAGGAAGGATCAAGTAGGAGATCAAAACCGGAAGCGGTCAAACTTTTCCAAATGTAAATGCTGTTATTTCAAGTGAGAAACGAGTATTTAGTTGAAAACACGGCCGACACCAGCATTTAATTCAAATACACACTTTATCAAAGCGTACATATGGAAACGAACACACATCATAAAAGTGCATAGTTGTTACGGAAACGATGACTAAATAATTCCGTAATCAACTATACGTTTGTCAATATCTTTATTTATTGGAGGTTAGAGAATGAGACAGTATTAGCATCACGGTAGTGTTGAATTACAACAGCCGCCGCTACAGTCAATGCCCTTTATTTGATTGTTGCGTGACAAATAAATGATAAATAATTGGTCAAGGAGTTATTTCTCAATTTACTATAACTGGTATATATATATCGGCGACCTTTTGTAATAGTTAAATCATTTATTTCTCCATCTTGTATACAAAAGTGCAGGTAGACCTATATATTGTCGGAGGTCATGGTCAAGGTCACAAATAAAGGATTTGCCAACAATGGCAATGATAAAGTAGCAGTGGGCGCAGGGAAACGTAGTCGATTTGTTTGTAAATAGTATAAAATGAGATACGTAGGTTTAGTCTACATTTGCACACTAACTTATTCATATAATTATGATAGAGCGTGAGCCAGTTGTTAAACTGACTTAGGGAGAGAGAGAGAAAGAGAGAGAGAGAGAGAGAGAGAGAGAGAGAGAGAGAGAGAGAGAGGGAGGGAGAGAAAGACAGATTTTATAACCAAAAAATAAAAAGGATTGTATTATTAACTTTTCTTGTCTTTTCCCTATGACAGGTATTCTCAATTTTTTATAACGTTTTATTTTCTTTTGCCGGTACAACTCTGTGTCGCCTGCAAACATTTATCGAACACACACTAAATATCATCAGATAGGTCGTTTATATCGAGGACTTGTATAGAGTCTTATACATGTATTTAAGTCCTTGTTTATATGTCTTTGGTTTTAACCAAGGAACTGTAAAGAGAAGGAAAGGTAGCTGATTGAGACTTTGTGAACGCTCGCGTATTCACGCAATGTCTCGTTTTTAGCTATCTTCACTTCCATTCATCTCAAGAACTCAAATCAAAATTCTTACACTGTTGAATGAAATTGTAATCAAAACAATACTATTTCCAGAAATTTGTGTTTAAAATTGTTGATGTACTTGTTATTACAAAATGTGTATACTGCAGCTAAAATAACGACAAATTACGATAAATTTTCCTTAAAACCTCAATATCTTAAATTCAAGAGCATTTTGCGTGATCGAAACATGTATAAACATCTAAGATTACATACAACTTACAGTTTATGTACAATAAATCAGTTGCCTGTGAATTATGAATGATTAATTTGCTTCATCAACATATAGTCAGGAGATGCAAGTTTCCTATTCTTCTATACAAGTCCTTGGTTTTAACAAATACATTTTAACTATACATCATAGAAATGCACATTTTATGTAGAAAGATGATGAAGTTGTAAATTATTCATTGGTGCAACAATTCTATATTGATATTTAAAGAAGTTCGTCTATTTCTTATTTTCCAAAAAAGGCTAAAATTGAGAAAATGATAAAAAAACAACAATTCTAAGCGTACTTTTTTTCTTTTCTTTAAAGTTAAAAAGCAAAAGTTTGCTACCCAAAATTACAAATCAAACTCGTTTTAATTTTGATAGATCTACTAATATCCCAAAAATCTGTTGGTTGGTTCAGGAGGTGTTGTGTTTGCAAAATTTGGAAGACGTCAACTGTTTCACCCGTAATTTAGACACATATAAATATGCAATTACTTAATTTTTTATATAGTTTAAACTTATTCATTTCACCTCGATTGTGAAACAAGTTCTTACAACTCTTCCTAGGTTGAGCCAGTACTAAGCATATGCCGAAAATATGTCTTGCTCAAGTACAACACACATAGGCGTGACGGAGGATCGAACCCACGACCCTCCGATCATGGGTTCGGTGTTCCACCACTGGACTACGCGCTCCACAAATATTGCTTCTTCTTCTTCATAGTCTTTTCTTCTTCTCCTTCTTATTTCCCTCCTCCTCCGCCTCCTCATTCTTCTTCTTCTTCTTCTTCTTCTTCTTCTTCTGAGTATTTTCCAGTGTATGCACATGTGGCGGACCAAGCGTGTTCAGTTAAGCAGTGACTTAAGTATGTTTATGTCTCTGAGTTAAGATACCATAAATACAGATTAAAAACTGGATTTATTGTATCCCGTAACCACATGTTGAAGGATGGTTTAATTAATGTCACAGACTTGTCTAGAAAAGTCCTTGATTATGTTCACTTCTTTGTCTTTTGTTTTGATAAATAATGTAGGTTTATTAAGTCCACAGTATTTAATATGATTTCAGTAAGACAGCTCCATGCATCATCGTAAATTGTAAGTTCAAGCTTAACTAAAATTGTTAGATTTTTATGGGCAACTTCATATACTAATCTACAACATCAGAGACACGCCTCTTTGCAGATGACGGTCTACTTTACCGTCACATCAAGGACCCTGATGGTGCCCTGAAGCTACAGCAGGACTTAGATTCCTTACAGGAATGGGAGGATAGATGGCAAATGAAGTTTCATCCAGAGATGTGTCAGGTCATTAGGATTTGCACCAACAAGAGGTTCAAGCAAGATACAACTTACATGCTGCATGGCCATATTTTAGAAGCAGTCGACAGTGCCAAGTATCTTGGTGTCTCCATCAGCGAAGATCTCTCACCAAAGACCCATGTCGACAACATATCGTCCAAGGCGTCAAATACTTTGGGATTTCTTCGTCGGAACCTGCAAAACTGCACTAAAGAGGTACGCGAGACAACCTACAATACACTGGTACGACCAACACTAGAATATGCTTCATCAGCATGGGATCCCCACCTAACCACTGACATTAACCGGCTGGAACAGGTACAAAGACGGGCAGCTCGCTTTGTAATGCGCAACTACTGGGAGAGGACCCCAGGATGTGTGTCCAACATGATCAATCTAGGATGGGATTCACTCGCACATAGAAGGAGAACCCAGAGACTTACAATGCTCTACAAAATCCAAGGAGGCTTGGTAGATGTCGATCCAGGACCGATACTCAGGCGCAACGACCTACTGCATCCCAGAGAGTGTACAAGTACTCCTTCTATCCGAGGACCATACAGGAATGGAACAGGCTTCCCACAGCGATCACCGATCACCCCACCATCGAAGACTTCAAGGTTGCCCTAGTCGCAGTCCCAGCAACCTTCTTCGTCGGTCCGTAGGAGTTAGCTGTCGTGTATATGATTTTAATTGTAATATATCGGGCCTTTTTAATTGTAAATAAGCTAGAGGAGGATGGCTGCTTCACCCCCCTAATCAGGTCAACCTTACAGTCTAAGAAGACTCCTGACCTTTAACCGGAAGAAGAAGAAGAAGAAGTAATAGTTTTGCGATACCATTGGACCCCCCCCCCCCCGTCGAATTACCTCCCTTCGTCAATCTCCACTCTCCACAATGACAACAATCGCAAGAGCGTTTCAAGTAATTTAATAATTATTACAGTTATTCTATCAAGTACGCCTATAGTGGCTGTAAAAATTGGAAAGAAACTTTTTAGCATTAAACAATAATCATTTTGACTGCAACTTTACTGTGTAAGAAAGCAAATAGAAATTCTGACCTTGTTTTGAGACAGTGGGTGGGGTACATATTACTTTTATTTATACTTTTTATACTGCCTAGAGCAAACGTGTCACAGACATATGACACCATTAGTTGAACACATGGAAAGTTAGACAAAGCAGTTATGTAGATGAGAGCCGAAGATGTCCACAGTACCTAATGTCCATTGTCAAACAGATTTATTTGTGTCTTCCACATCTGTGTACACGTTTAGGTCTTGGAGATGGCCCAAATGCACTATCATGGTGCAAAAACACCATATGTGGCATAAGAACCGTATTGTTAGAGCATTTGACATATAAATACGATGCAATTGTATTATATTTACTGCATCATATAAATTTTTACAAGCATTTCATGAATATTTTATTTGTATGAACACTGTCACAATTTGCAGCGTGTATATTAGTATGCCTCATTAATTTTAATAAGATTGTTTACATCATATGTCAAGGTTTAGGTTACACAAAGGTCAAGGTCACACTTTGCAGCCACTTTAATGTAAAAAAACATGAAATCATGTGTCTAGTTTGACTTCAATCCATGACTCTTGATATTCACAGATACATTGCTACCTATTACAAAATATATTGTCATTTTCAAAAGACCACTTGGGGGTGGGTTAGGGGAGGGGGACTTACCAGTAGCATTTCTTGCTGTATGTCAGGTGCATATCTTCAAAGTATGAAAGAAAATTCAATGTGACTTGGAACATGGATACAGGGCAATGTGAGGAAGTGTAATGCAAGAGCAACTTAACTTGTTTTGAACAATAGCTTCCCTTTGAATAATCTCCCCTTTTGTAATTTTAGTCATTTGCATGTCCATAGCATATCTTCAAACTATGGAAGGGAATCAAACTTGGTTAGAAACATGAAAAGAGAGCAAAATGTTAAAGTGCAGAATACTGAAATTACCATTACTCTAGCTTGAATAATAACAGAATTATCTCCCCAATTCTTAGTTTTGGTTATTTTTGCTTGTTCAGAACATATCTTTAAAAGTATGTAAAGGAATCCAACCTGACTTATAAATGGAACATAGATAGAGAGCAATGTTTAAAATTTCAGAGGGAAGATTTTAAAACTCGTCTTGAATAATGACAGTTATCTCCTCTTTTGCACTTTATTTTCAGTTATACTACAGTGTTTTCTCCAGAGCGCGTTTCTTGCGTTTTTGACGCAATAAATTCTCATCTGACGCAATCAACTTTGTTCAGTGCGTCCACTATGATGCAACCTTAAAAACACAGAAATTCAAATTACGCATATTTGTTTCGGCGAGCTGGTTTCAGAGTTATTTTTACAATGCCAGCCGATTTGACAGATCACGTGGTCTGATTCAGGGCAATCCCAGTCATGCGATTCTACCAAGTTAAATAAACGCTTTAATTGGTTACGAACGCTTTATTGATGCAATCGCATAGACGATTATGATCACATACATAATTTTCCGCGAAGCAATAGTGTAGTTTGAAGACAACATCTGTGAAAACAAATGTACCCTGCAACAATAATACTGACATTTACCCAGTTTTAGGTTGTTTGTATATGAAGATGAAATGTGGAAGCGTGAAACTTTTCATTAAAGTTGTTAAAATGTACGAACGATACTCTATCTGAAAAACTTTTTATTTTGTTTTCTATAAGGTATCGAGACGCGCATGTGTGACATTTTAATACCAGTTTAAACATCGGCCAGTCCAAGTTTTACGGCAGTATTCCCGGCGCCGTTTATGTTTCTGTAACGGACGATTAAAAGGTTGTTGAAAAAAGAAATTAATTTTATTTTGAAAAATGATAACTTAATTTCAAAAATTTAATTAATTTTTGTGGAGTTACCATTAAAATGTATTTTATATTATTTTTTTTTTTTTAAGATAAAATTTCTCTAAAATGATTCTAGCTTTGAAGAGAAATGCTTTTGGAAAAAAGAAAACAAAAACAAAGTTTGTTTTCCAAAGAGTATAATGCTAAACATGTAGCTCAGCAAATATAAAATATTGAAAGAATTTTAGTGTTTTTCATTAAAAATAGTTAGGGCCTTGGTGATTGAGCTGTGGCCATAACATTTGAAAAGTTCACGACCAAAGGGACAAAATCATAAAAACAACTACTAAGTTTCAAGTTGTTGTAACTTATTGCCAGAATTGAAACATTCGTTTGGAGTTAAATTGTTTTGAAGTTGTTATCTTAAGTTGCAGTTTTGATGGAGAAATTTGTGTGAAACAGGAAGTAAAACTGTTTTAGTAAAATATGTATTTTAACTCCATTTATTCATGTTGATTAAGTTTAAAACTAGTCAATTGATGACCCCCAGATTTTGAAAATGACCCCTAGATTTTTAGTCAGTGGGTCATCAATGACCCCCAAAAAATTGAAGCTGGAGAAAACACTGTAATACTATTTGCTTGTCTAGAATATATCTTCAAAAGTATGGAAAGGAATCCAAAGAGACTTGGAACATGGACAGAGGTTATGTATGGAAGTGCTAGAACCAAAAAATCTATTCTAAGAGTTATCTTCCTTTTCCCTTTACAGACAAAGTAGCTACTACTCATTTAATCTCAACCAAGCACTTGAATTATCTGTCAGTTCCATCATTCAGTATCTTGTTCTGACCTGGTTGTAAACTGGTGTTCTAAATGATGAATATATCCTGATATTCACCATTTTACCAACCATGTAAATATATCACTTTCAAAGTCTGAAAGGATCCCAATAATATATTGATGTTTTCTATTTTCAGGGCGTGAGGCCGCATATCCCTATGATCAAGTTTCCTAACAGATCAGGTAATAGTATAAACTGATGCAGAGCGCAGGGTAATTGAAAGTTTTGCTTTTACCCCCAGTCATATGTTCACATACATATATAGTACGATTTGCCAAATCATTTAAATTTTATTTTTGAATACAATGTGATGCTTTGTTTATGTTTTAAAAATGATTTTTTTTTTTTTAGATATTAACCCTTTACTCCATAGATACACGTTTTCCTGCACCAATCACAGAAGGCCTTTGAAAACAGTGCAGGAAGAGTTCAGATTGCTCGTAACGAGCAATCTGAACACTTCATGCACTGTTTTCTACTCTGTCAGTTAATATAAACATAATTCACCCAATTATTCAAAAGCCTTCTATATAAGGTGTCCAAAGACGTCTTAATTAGAGGCATCCAAAGGCGTCTATATAAGGTGTCCAAAGGTGTCTAAATTAGAGGCTTCCAAACGCGTCTATATTAGGTGTCCAAAGGCGTCTATATTAGATGTCCAAAGGCGTCTAAATTAAAGGTGTCCAAAGGCGTCTATATGAAGTAAAACGTTAAAGCAATTTTTACTGATATTCTGCCTTTAATGTAACATTTTGAACTTCTGACCTGATCTGATATTTATTCAGGCCAATAAATATTCACTGAAGCTTTAAGTGAATTCTTGTCATCACTTACTACGTGTTGCAAGTTCATTAAACTGATCAAATCTTCAACAGGAATGTTTATAATGACTACAAATAAAAAAATTGTAATAATTGTAAATTTGGGGTTGGATTATCGCATGCACATTTTTGTTCAACCAGCGCTCATCATTACTTTCAATAACATGGTGCTCATTTTTGAACTTGATTATACTTTAATTATAAAGTATTTGATGTTATAAAAGTTTTGATATTTGTATTCATAGCACAGTTGTAGAAGTTGTTATTTCTAAATTGTATATTAATATTTTTTATCCATATTTGATTCAGATGTAATGGCTGCCATGGTTACTGGTAATTCATCATCATCAGTGTCATCCCCACCTAGTCAGACTGCCCCCTCAACAGCTGGGGCATCGTCCAAACCTGTTGGTGCAACACCTCATGGATCTGGAATTGATTTTATGAGCTTACCTCTAAAGTACCAACGGCCGCTGCTCACACCAGAGGAAATGGCCTATATTGAGGTAGAATATTCATGTTAATTATATTTCAATTTTATTTTCTTTGCGCAAAACTTGCTTTATGTGACAAGGCAAGAGTAAATACCATTTTTAAGCCAAGCAAAGCTAGAACTGTATGATCTATTATGTATAGGTGTCGATAAAAACCTTTTTCTTTGATATCATTGAATGCGATTGTCCCATAACAAATCTAGATCATTATTTACTGTACTTTATAGATTATTTTTTTGTCAATGATTTTATTAACTTAGATATGGATCATTTAATACTCAAAAAGGATAGAATTGAGAAAATTTGAAGTTTCAATATTTCGTGCTCAATTCAAAAGTGAATTGACAAGATAAATGCAATACATGTATCTGCAGCTTTGGTCCTCAAATCAGTATTAAAACTTTTAAAATTGAGGCTGAAACGAGCATTTGTGCTTTGTGTTTTTATATGAATCCTTGAAATTGTGTTCAAGAACGACTTTGCATTGAGCATGATAAAAGTTTTATAATCCTGGATCCCAGAGATGACACACAAATGGACATGGGTATTGAAGTAAAATTATGTTTAACCTTTTACTTCATATAGACACCTTTGGACACCTCTTATATAGAGACACCTTTGGTCACCTCTAATATAGAAGGCTTTTGAATTATTGGGTGAATTATGTTAACATTAACTGACAGAGTGGAAAACAGTGCAGGAAGTGTTCAGATTGCTCGTTACAAGCAATCATAACTCTTCCTGCACTGTTTTCAAAGGCCTTCTGTGATTGGTGCGGTAAAACGCGTATCTATAGAGTAAAGGTTTAAAAGTCTTTATGTATTTACTGAGTGATCTGTAATAGATTCTCTCTTCAAATATTCCAGATAGCTGCAATGTAGTAATAAAGATCACTTTGAATAATATGGAAGAATGGTTTAAAGTGACCATTACATTGTACAAAAATCAAAATACTAAAAGTACTGCTTGAGTTACCCCATAAGGCTCCTTGCTATGATACTTTGTATGGTGTAATAATACGGCCCCCATTCATTAAAAAGGCCAATAGTTTTGATAATTTTAATTGCTTATAATAGTACTGTATGTAATTTGTAACATAGGAACTCAGTTAATTATTAATAGTTTTCTAATGTTTTGCAAGCAGACATTGTATATAAATATATAACTGAAAACAAAGATGTATTTGTTTTGGTGTTAGATCGAATTATATTTCATCAAGTGATCACCAAAAATCATATTCTCATGAGCAGCTTGCCATGAGAGAGAATATCATACTTGGTGATCACTTGATGAAATATCATATGATCTTACACCAAAACAAACAAATTTACTTTTTATTTTATGCTTTAACATACTTTTTTGTTTATTTTGACCTGCATTTACAGAATTCAGTTTGATTTTTTTTCTTTTTCAGCGAGGTGGACCAGAATAGATGAAATTTCCTAGATCTGTTGCTTACATGTTTGTTTATGGAATAACTGGACATATATAGAATTATATTACTGGCATATGATGGATGTAAAACTGTATAAAAGCACTTGCCATACATTAGCATCATTTTGAGGAGAGAAATGATAGATTGATTTTCAAAATATTGAAAACGTTTTCAAAATATTGCGGAATACTTTGAAAGCCGAGATGTAATAATCACTTAGAATTGTAATAAAATGTAAAAGCAAAAAATATGATCTCCTTATATTGTAATAAATTTTGCTATACCGAGTATTTGATTATACATGTATACATGTTCAATTATATTTCGAATGATGCAATTTTAAAAGTTTAACATGTTGCATGGAATTTGTAATTGTAGCTAACTATATACATGTAATGATGATGATATACATGTATATATATAGATAGAGAGATAGAGAGAGGGAGAAATCTGTTTTGTACCAGTAATACAGATTGATGTTTTTGATTTTGTGGTCACTCTTCCAGATGGATTGTTCTATTTCATGCTTATATTTTGCAGAATTGTTTGTTTAAATAAAACATAAAAATGTTAAAAATGTGTAACTGGTTGACTTTTTATCTTTTTAGCTCACCTGAGCCAAACCTCTAGGTGAGCTTTTGTGATTTACTTGTGGCTATGGTCTGTTGTACGTCTATGAAAACATTTCTTCCCATATTAAAGCTATTTATTGGATTTTGCTGAACTTTCCACAGAAGCATTATTAGGCAAGGAAATTCAGATATATTCAAAGTATAGTTTCCAGGAGTGGGGATGGAGAAGATGGGGACAGGAGGGTCCCAAATGGGATGGGTGGGGTGGGTTGGGTATGTGTGGAGAGGGGGAGGGGTGCTTGAATATCTGTAAAGGACCAGCAGGAATAAAAAGGGATAACATTACGAATTGTGACAAACCAACATTTGAAACAAAACATATCCATATTTGGTAGTATTATCTGCAGAGTAGGCATTTAATGTTTGTTCAAACAAAGGGGCTAGTGTCCATTATGACCCTGTTGACTTTGATTTTTATATAGGATTGCTATGAGAAAAGAAATACAATGTAAATAGTTATTGAAATGACACATAAGTTATTGAAATGATAAAATCATAATTATTCTTTCATTTGGAAACATAACAACATTAACACCAATTTAGCAATTTTAGTATTGATTGGTTTATTTTAATTTGATAAAAGTATTCATTTTAATCCTAAACATTTTCAACACATTAGGTCATATATATATATGACATACCCAGTGTTATTGGTGGAGAAAGTCCACATATAACTGGCAAACGTTCTCACCTAAAGTTTATAGACAGAGCGGGACTCAAACCTAGCTGAACCTTAGTGATGAGAGGTAAGTAATCTTGAGATGGCACTGTGGGAGGATCCTCTAAAATTAAGGAATACAAAACTCATTTGAAGAAAAGATTATCTAGAGCATTGAGTTGTCACAAAAACGCCACACATGTTTTACATGAGAAAATTCACTACAGCTATGCCTATACATACTCAAAAATAAACATTTGGGAAAGAACGAAAATAAACCGGTAAATCAGGGGAGGTAAAATTTCAATTTTACAACCTTAAATAGATTTGTCTTTCTTTGCGTGACAAAAGGTTTTGAAAGATATTTTGTAATTTTTTAATAAAATCTTTAAATATATGAAAATAATTATTATTTTCAAAATATTATTCATGCCCTGGTTCTTCACTTCTTTTTGCCAGTCGGTTATGTGTCTGACTATCAATCCAGTGGTTGTGAGTTTGAATCCCCGTCCGGCAACAGTCTCTGTGATGATTGATATATGACATTGTGTCTCTTAATCATTCGTCTCTCACTGCTGATTCAGGTGGGAAAGTTATCAGTTACTTAAGGAGATCACCAGGGGTACATAATTGATTATGGAGGATCACAACTGGTTATTGAGGTACACAACTGGTTACGGAGGAACATGACTGGTTATGGATGTACATGACTGGTTATGGAGGTACATGACTAGTTATGGAGGAACACAACTGGTTATTGATGCACATGGTTGGTTATGGATGTACATAACTGGTTATGGATGTACATGGCTGGTTATGGAGGCACACAACTCGTTATGGTTGTAATAACTGAATATGGAGGTACATGCCAGGTTATGAAGGTTCATGACTTGTTATGGAGGTACATAACTGGTTATAGAGGTACATAACAGGTTATAGAGGTACATAACTGGATATGGAGGTACATGTCTGGTTATAGAGTTTCATGATTGGGTATTGAGATACACGACTGGTTATGGATGTACACGACTGGTTATGAAGGAACATGACTGGTTATGGATGTGCATGACTTGTGATGGAGGTACATGACTGGTTATGGAGGTACACAACTGGTTATGGTTGTATATAACTGGTTTTGGATGAACATGTCTGGTTATAGAAGTACATAACTTTTTATGGAGGTACATAACTGGTTATTGAGGTACATAACTGGGTATGGAGGTACACACCTGGTTATGGAGGTACACGACTGGTTATGGAGATACACGACTGGTTATGGATGTACATGCCTGGTTATGGAGGTACATGACTGGTTATAGAGGAACATAACTGGTTATGAAGGAATATGACTGGTTATGGATGTACACAACTGGTTATGGAGTTACATAACTGGTTATAGAGGTACATACTTAGTTATGAAGGAACATGACTGGTTATGGATGTACATGGCTGGTTATTGAGGTACATGACTAGTTATGGAGGTACACAACTGGTTATTGATGTACATAATTAATTATGGTTGTACATTACTGGTTATGGATGTACATGCCTTGTTATGGAGGTACATGACTGGTTATGGAGGTGCACAACTGGTTATGGTTGTACATAACTGGTTATGGAGGTACATGCCTGGTTAAGGAGGTATATAACTGGTAATGGAGGTACACAACTGGTTATTGAGGTACATAACTGGTTATAGAGGTACATTACTGGATATGGAGGTACATGCCGGGTCATGGATGTACACAACTGGTTATGGATGTACACAACTGGTTTTGGTTGTACATAACTGGTTATGGATGTACATGCCTGGTTATGGAGGTACACAACTTGTTATGGAGGTACACAGCTGGTTATGGAGGTACATAACTGGTTATAGAGGTACATAACTGGATATGGAGGTACACGCCTGGTTATGGATGTACACAACTGGTTATGGAGGTGCATAATTGGTTATGGAGGTACATAACTGGATATGGAGGTACATAACTAGTTATAGAGGTACATAACTGGTTATGGAGGAACATGACTAGTTATGAATATACATGACTGGTTACGGAGGTACATGACTAGTTATGGAGGTACACATTTGGTTATTGATGTACATAGTTAATTATGGTTGTACATTAATGGTTATGGATGTACATGCCTGGAAATGGAGGTACATGTCTGGTTATGGAGGTACACAACTGGTTATGGTTGTATATAACTGGTTATGGATGTACATGCCTGGTTTTGGAGGTACACGAATTGTTATGGAGCTACACAACTGGTTATGGTTGTACATAACTGGTTATGGATGTACATGAATGGTTATGGAGGTACATGACTTGTTATGGAGGTACACAACTGGTTTTTGAGGTACATAACTGGTTATAGAGGTACATAACTGGATATGGAGGTACATTCCTGGTTATGGATGTACACAATTGGTTATGGAGGTACATAGCTGGTTATGGAGGTACATGACTGGATATGGATGTACATGACTGGTTATGGATGTACACAACTTGTTATGGAGCTACATGACTGGTTATGAACGTACATACCTAGTTATGGAGGAACACAGCTGGTCGTTGAAATACATTACTGGTTATGGAGGTACACAACGTGTTTTTGAGGTACACAGCTGAGTATGGATGTATATGCCTGGTTATGGAGGTACACAACTGGTTATGGCGGTACATGCCTGGTTATGGAGGTACACGCTTGGTTATGAATGTACATGCCTTGTTATGGAGGTACGTAACTGGTTATGAGTTGCACATCTTTTTCTTGGTGTGGTGAAAAGTTATAATTATTTAAATTTAATTCCTTCCACAACGGCGTCCCGCTGGGGCCATCGCCACATATTTTATTGAATTAAGAAAAGTCTAAACAACGATGGTGAAAAGTCGAAACTACGTTGATGAAACGTCGAAATACTTTTGTTATAATATTATAGGTTTACATCGTAGAATATTCATGTTTCAAATATATTTTGGGCTTAATTACATTGTAATATAAATATATCTCATCTGGCCAAATCAGATTATAAATGTGTAAGTGTTCTAAATTGTCAAGTTAAATGTTATATATGGTTTTCTTCTGTTTTGAACATTCTTTGTTTATTGATAAGTATGTAATACATCCTTAATCTATTCTAAACTGTCCACCATTACTGTTTGAGTAATGTGACCTTTGATTGACTTATCATTGTTTTGTTACCTTCTAAATAACATGTAGATATCAAACAATTTTAGTTATACAACACTAAACAAATCGCACTATTGCTCCTTCAGTTATGACCCTTGAACTTGTAACATTTTATTGATATCACGGTGGCAAGTTCTTTTTTTTTTAAAATGTTATTTCGTAATTGAGCATTTGAAAATGGAAGGACGTGTTATTTGGAGTTCCCGCCTGTACGTCCATTATACTTTATTGCCGAATAAATTTTTGCATTTAAATAATCAAGGATACGCGAAACATATCAAGGGAAATAAATAGCGCAATATTTTACCACATTTTTATGATGGTTGTCTTTCTTCGTTTTAAACCATCAACCTTCTATACTGTGTCCTTAAAGACGATTGCTATAATTTTTGTCACATTTTTCCTATGGATAGAGTTTTATGAAACTTCTCAGTATTTAAGTTTAATGTATGTTGAAGCAATAACAGAAATATAATACACATGTTACCGTACATATTTTTGGTATATCCCCCCCCCCCCCCACACACACACCCACAACATTGATTTTTGTTCTTTTATTGTATAGTAAATAATAAAAGTTCGAAAGCTTGTCATTCATAGAGACCCAAATGAAAGGAGTGAAATTTATAGTTTACTGTTTATCGACCTCTGCACTATCAAAATATGATGAGAAACGTAGGGGTTATGTTTCATGTAAGAGACTTTTTTTCTGCTCAGCGTGTACACAAAGTAAGAGTAAACTTCCGAAATCATGTATTCATACCCCAATGTCCAAGCATGTATTTTTTTTTCTAAATTCACAATTCAAATATGACAATGCTTTCAAAAATGATGCCATTCAAATTAAAAACGAGCATAAAATAAGAAAAATGCATTTTAAAGCAGAAGAAACGAGGATTATTTATATTCGCACTTATGCTACTACCCCACGGAAGCATTTCCTTTTTTTCAATGGTCGTACTAGGGCTATAACATGCGATGTGTTGGAAATTAACAGCTCAAAATGGAACTAATTCACCACACATAAAAACTCACAAACTACGCCATGGGAAATTTGAAAACGAACCGCGTCATTGCTACCGGGCACTTGTATTAATGTACAATTAAAGCAAATCGGCGATAATTGCCATGTACCTGGCGGGTCAAACGCAAGTCAACGCTGATTAATGTCGATGATTGAGATGCATTTTGTGTTTTAGTCGTGTTTACATGTGACACACGCCTGTAATTGGACTGTGAAATATGGTGATACCAGTTTTATGGTGGTACGTCACGGCCGTGTCACTGAAGTGCAGTTACTGGTTCATTATGTATGCGAACATGGGCATGCACTTTAAGAGGAATTTGTTGTTTTATCTTGTTTCGTGTTGTAGGGACGCCTACTGGACTTCATGTACGTGACATTTGTCAACGTATTCAATCAATTGTCCGAACGTTTACGGAAATGGCCGAGCTATGTTCCGATTGCGTATTTACTCCTCAGTTTCATCTTTTGGAGAAGGACGCCAACATTGAGTACCCGTGTGTCGCCCAGACCACATCACGAGTACCAATCAAATAAACATGGAGAAGAAGAACCTTATAAGATTTTGTCTTCCATTCTAATCCATATTTATACTAAAACTTGTGTGTATGCATGCAACTTTGAATATATTAAATATGTTTAAACGATAGAAAACAAACATTGAATGTAATGGATGTAAGGGTTTGTCGCTATATTGAATGCAGATACACTGTAAGTAAATAGTTAGTGTTCATATATTTTAAAAATTGAATAATTAAGAAACCCAAAGGGAGCGACTGCAGGAACATGATTGGCGTTTTAATGCTGATGATTGACGTTTTAATGTTGATAATTGACGTTTTAAAGTTGAATTTTGCCAAGGCCGTTTTCTAAGCATAGCTAGCACGGCTTTGTAGTTTGTACATGACTCGTTCATAATTGAATGAATCAAAGGCGGAATATGTGCAATGCTATTCACGCACGCGCATTGACGACGAACTTCTTGACACTCGTTAACCGGTTGCGAGGGGAGCAGCTGTGGCGGAGAAACAGTTTTCCGATCGTTGTGTAGCGATTTGGATTGGGGTAAGTATTTTTGAACTCTGAACATTGTCCAAATATTTCCAAAAAAAACAACAGGATATTCAAACACGAAGTGGTTGGAAAAAGTTTGGCGGCGTTGAGCAGTTTAAATTAGTTGTGTCGCGAGGCAGAGCAGTGTTTTGTCTTTTACGATTTTAGTTGTATAACTTGCCTAAGCAGTGATATCAAGCTTGTAATTTGTAAAAATAATGTTTAATCTGACAATACCAATTGCTACTAGGTGGCGATGTTCGTCACACTCGACCATCGTACAACGCAATGTACCATCAACACTTTTAGTCTTATCAGACCTATGCTATAGTGCCCTGTGCTCTACAGTTTTATACTAAATAATTCAAATGCTATGCCATTGTATGTGCTAGGTTATGCTATGCAGTGGTGTGATACTTTGCAATATGCTATGGTGTGCATCGTTCTCACTGATTTATCAGTTTTCGTGTTGAAATTATCATGTGTCAAATTTTGTATTATAACGTTTCCGATGTTTCTTGTAGGAACACGATGCATGTATACCTGTGCTACTACTGTGATACTACAGCTGATATGTGTAAACAGTCCATTCAGCATTTCTGTGATAAACTTAGTTTCGATGTCTTAAAATACGAACAACTGGAGCTTGACTACAAACTAACAAAATTGACGACAGGACAAGCCACTAACTTACTTTTTCAGCCAGATAATCATTAAAGTTTACTGATGTCACCATAACATCAATATATAAGTGACGTTTTAAAGAACGTAATACCAACATATTGAATTAAACGTCGACCAAATACGTTCCTGTTGTCGACATACTTAATGGATATGTTGATTACGGCTGACAGAACTATTTCACCATATACAATAATGTATACATTTTATATTTATTATCATTATACGTTAGTTTTGGAAACCAGACTTATCTATCAACGTGTGACAGTTAAAATACTGTTACATTTTTAGCGGTTAACAATCTATTTTTCAACAAAATAGTATGGAGTTTTATTCGCTTGGGATTGCATGTTAGTATTTTGCGTGAGATATGATAATAACTGTTTTTTAGTAAGTAAAATCTTCAAATATCATAACTTGTAAAACACATATCTAATACCATATACATAACTCGTCTATAAAACACATGATAATCCCTCCTTGTGAAGCACTGGCTTCACAAACAAGCGATTACAATTTTGAAAAAAAAAACAAAAAAATAAAAAATAAAAAAAAAACACCACAAGTGATACTCATTTCAATTTAATTGGTGACTAAATTACCAGGCGTTATCCTAATGCTTAAATATTTCATTGGATTTTGAAGGTTGTTGTGACTCTGTCTTTTCATATAAAACAGGCACCACACCTCACGTCCACATGATCGGTTTAAGCGGCATCTGTTATCAAGCAACACTGAATGAGGTCCATGATTACAATAATAACAATTGCAATACAAAATTCCGACAGCCTTAAATCTGTAAACGGACACTCAAAACATATATCTCTTATTTTCTACGCAAATGCTGTGTTACACTTGTCTTTTCTGTTATTTCCAGACTGGTTACAAGCCATTTGAGGGCATATAACTTTGTACTTACTAGACAAGATAACTTATTACATTGAAAACGTAAATGCGTCTATAAATGGCTTCTAAATTAAATGTTATCGCAACAAGATCGCGATTACAATACCCGTGGAGTATAAATGAGGTCCTCCAAGGAGGGAGTCCCTGTTCCCCTGATCTCTTAAAGTAAATGTCATTGTTAGCCAGATCCTCAAAAAGTATTTGCCATGGTCCACAAAAGTATTTTCTCTAGCTCTCTAAAAATATGATTTTGACCCCTGGATATCCCTGAAAATAATGGTCAGTGTTCCCCAGATCTCTAAAATAATTGGCCATGTTTCCCCAGCTCTCCAAAACCCTGGAATGGTCTCATAAATGCTATTAATAGCTATTTCATTAAAAAAAAAGCAACCCCGGTATGTCATGTCCCTTTATCTTTAAATAAACATATGGTTATAATGATGACATAATAACAATTATTTCATTATTTTATTTTTGTGTTCTGCAAATATTTGTAACCTGATAAAGGGTTTACCTTAGGTATACAAACGACCTAAGAATATATATATCGATCGTTATTTTATATTGCCGGATGTTTACCAGTTTGATGAACAGCCCTTATCTAAAATTCTCGCTTATGAGGTCAACCCACCCATGGTTGTACTCTAACAATTGCTTTATCACCGGTCGTGAAGGATTAAGCGCCTTTTCTATTTACTTACTTTTTTTTTTATCTACTCCTGCTGCTTTTTTATTAATTCAACTTTCTACTACAAACTTGCTTCATTCTTTCCATACTTACTCCAGTCTTTGTTATCTTTCAATGCCGACTTCATTCTTGTTATTTTTTTTCGATACTTACTTGGTTCTTGTTTTCTTTGTTTCTTTCCGTTCTTATTTTATTCTTCGTCTTGCTATCTTTGTTGCTTTCAATAATAGCTTCAAACTTCAATCTTGTAATCTTCTTTTTCTTATCTTACTTACTTGATCATTATCGTATTTGCTCACCTTCTTTCTCACTGTTCTATTTTGTTTCAACTTAATTAATTCTTACTTTTCTTTTTCTCTAATTAATTGAATACTGCAGATACTTGAGCGATGTTCAGAGCCTCACAACTGGAATTTGAAATACATAATTCATCTTTTTTTTTAATTAAAATGTATACGTCAGCTCAAAGAAAATAGATCGGAACTTTTTCATTGAGAAATATATATATATAGACCTCTGGATAGAAGACTGATTGAACATTCGTCTTTGAAAGATATAATTCAACATAGAGATTAAACATTTTATATATATATTTCAAGTTTATTCTTCTAGATCATCTTGGAGAACGAAGATTTTATGTATATTACTTTGAAATACATAATATAACTTTGATCTATGTACTTTTACACAAAACACTAAACGAGGTTATTTAGAATATTATTCAAATGTGTGTGATACATTTACCTCATAATGTTATGGTAAATCCAATTATCAATCGTTTTTTGTTTTTATGAAGAATTGAATTTAGTTTCTTTATATGTTATCAATTTCATTTATTTTTTACATGCAATCCATGCTTAATTACCAGAACATGGCATTGATTAATTCTCAGTTCATTAGTTTAATCTGACAGGATGCCTCCTTCTGCTCTCCTTCTCCACTCGCAATGTGGGGGGAATGAAGAACTAGCATTCATAGTTCTTCCTTTATGGCATATTCTATCGAACCCTTCACATTTCTTTTCTCTTTTTTTCTATATTCTTTGAATAGTTGCAATATATGTTATTGATAGTATGGCACATGTATGCCTGGCTTCTGACGATGTAATGTATAAAACTTTTATGACCCACATGTGTCGTTCTAATAATGCATAATGATAACCATGATTTATGACACATATGTGCTTTACATATATTGCATAATAATAACTGGTCAAAATGTAACCGATTCAACTCATCCTTAGTTCAGGTGTTTTTTTCAAACCTTTGACAAGATTTATAAATAGAATTATGTTCATAAATTGTCTCTTATTTCACATTTTCTTGAAATATATGTTGATAACCATCACGTATATACTTTGAATAAAGATATATATTTCAAAATAGTATCTTGTTCATGAATTTTAACAAACATTATAAAGTTCGCCCTGAATCATTTTCGTATCGGAAATATGGCTGACCATGACAAGCTTTCTGTAAAAGACGGAAATATCTCTTGGATTTACCAAACCATTTGAATTAGATCAAATTGAGTGGATGGATGCTCTTCGAGATAAGATTTAGACTTCATTTCGGTACTACTGACTTGTTACAGGAAAACATCTAAATAAAATAGTTCTGACAAAAACAAATTCAATGGTGCATGCGTTGGTATACATGTCAGCACCTAGTCTTAACACAATAAGGAAGTGTAAGCAATATTCAAAACGTATACCACCTTTCAAACAAATACATGAATTTGTTTTAATTGTTTTAATTGTTATGTCACTCATAGTTTGGTTAGAACTGTTTTGCATTTTGGGCCGGAAGCTTGTATTGTAGATACAAATATTGAATTTATCGAAATCGTATATAGGCAAAGCACCACCATTGGAAACAGGAAATGCTTCCGTGGAGTAGTCGCATAATGGCAGTTATAAATAATACTAATTTCTTCTTCTTTAAAAATGCATTTTCCTTATTTTAAATGCTCATTGTTTGATCTGAATGTTAATATTGATGTATTTTGAACATTTTGAAAGCATTGTCATGTCTGAATTATGAATTTAGAAATAAAAACGGATGCTTGGAAATTGAGTTATTAATACATAATTTCTGACGTCTACTTTCACTTTAACAGCGTGCACTGAACAGAAAATATCTCTTATATGGTACATGGCCTCTACTTTTTTAATCATATTTTGGTAGTACACTCTATGATTGACACACAATGAAATGTAAGTTTAACTCCTTTCATATGGGTATCACAATATATACATGTGGGTCTGCACCTTTATAAAAAAATAAATCATTCCGAATCAGCTACAGTGTCAGGTTAATTTTGTAATAACTGACAATTAGAGTATATATTCTTAATTAATTGAATAATTATACAACACTTGCTCGTGAAAACGTGACTGTTACATAATAACTATTTCTTAGGAGAATGCACATAAATTTTGAAAATGCGCATGCGTAATGCTAATTTCCCCCGTCTTATTGGTTTGCGTTGTATACGAAGAGCAGCGCGTGCTGTTGTTGTGGAGGGTTTATTTGAGGCGATATATATCAGATAACTGCGGTGTATTAAAGAAATTAATATCTTACATTGTTCAGTTTAAAAACTTTTAAATGGAGTTTGTCTTTTTGTTATTTTGATTTATTGTATTATTTAAAAATACATGGTACGAATAAACCATAAATATGCCAACTCATAATTAATTAAATAAAAAACAACATTCAAATATGCGGTAAGCTCTGAACTACATGTATAAAGTCGTGTCAATTCAGACCATGTATTCTTTTAGCACACATGGTTCAGTTTAAACTAAATTTTAATGACACGCCGCTTGGAAATACTGAAATAAAACTTAAACCTATTGCCTATCTGGATTATTTCACAAGAGAGAGAGCTAACTGTACAAACGTGTGATACAGAACACTTTTTTGCAATTTCATTTCTAGTTATAAAAACGAATGCAGCATTGATATGGAATATTTTGAAAGGTGATATATAAGCATTTACTTTTGTTGTATTTTTAGTACAAACTAAGTCAATATATTCTTATTTTTTATTATTCTTTACAAAGATCATATAACAGTCTGGATATTCTATCAGTTTATTCTACAAGTTATTGACAGCTGGTGATTATTGCCAATAACGTCGCTCGCTTAATGGATGTTTAATGTCCGAGAGACACTTGGTCTCCGAGTGTCATCGTGATATTGCTAAAAAAAACTTGCTCACTTCGCCACTGTCATCGTTCGTGTGGGGGACTAGTTAACCACGCGGTTGGTGTTTTGTTAGTATAGGTAGTGAGCGACATAGAACGTGTGACCGTGATTTACACTCGGGGATTTCAGTAAATCTGGATTTTTATTTGGTTTGGTTGAGGACTGTGATAGGACTTACAAGTGACCAGTTGGTGTGATCTGATCATCACACAGGTTTGTATATATATATGATATTATTTTGTTTGAGGACTTCGCAGAAGGTTGCGTTGTTAATGCATGTTATTCATATTAATTACACATTTATTAATATTTAGATATTGTTATTACTGTAATATCATCATCATCATCGTCGCTTAACACTTACACTCAAAGTCTTCCTGCTAGGGTAGAACCAATACTAAGCAGATATGGATAAAGTGTCTCCCTCGATGGCACCACACATAGCCTAGGTTGTTGGTAGAGATTTAAATTTGACAGTAGTACTCTGTATATATAATATTGCAGTTATCATTCAAACTTATGACCTAT
Source organism: Panopea generosa (assembly GCA_029582155.1). Taxonomy (NCBI): domain Eukaryota; kingdom Metazoa; phylum Mollusca; class Bivalvia; order Adapedonta; family Hiatellidae; genus Panopea; species Panopea generosa. The sequence goes on from CM055906.1 coordinate 36,990,813, forward strand.
GTATAATGTTATATACACATTACACTAACACCGGTCCTGTTCGTGAATGGTATGTAAACTAATAAAGAAAATGATAATGATAATAATAAAAAAAAAATAATAATAAAAATAATAATAAAAATGATCATAGTAATAATAATAATAATAATAATGGCTAGTATAATAATAATGTTATTATTATTATTATTAATAATAATAATAATAATAATAATAATGGTTAGTATAATTATAATAATAATAATAATAATATTAATAATATTAATAATAATAATAGTAATAATAATAATTATAAAGGTTAGTATAATAATAATAATAATAATAATAATAATAATAATAATAATAATAATAATAATAATAATAATAATGATAATAAGAAGAATAAGAATTATAATGAATTTATTGTTGTTTTAATTACTGTTTTTTTAACTTAGCTGCAAATGATGCATGGACATCCTATACACGCGAATACATGTATACTCGCTTAATGTTCCTATAAAATATTTCAAATTTGTATCAGTAGCTTACTTAAATTGCAGTGGTAAATTTCAAACTGAAGAATAATGTGTACTCTTGACCCTTTTAAAAAATAAATTTCGTTTAAAATTCTACTTTATTAACACATTATGATGAAAATGCTTCTTCCAATATCTGAATATTTTCACCGTTTTCAACAAACCCCACAACAACAAACAATTCACACAAGTTTAAGACATTTTCAGATTTTTCACAGGAACCATGTGTTTGGGGTAAATTTTAACGAGGATCATTTCAAGTACTGTACCGTTTTATTTTCTTCGTAATAAACTATAAAACGTAATTAGTTATGGAAGTGTTTGACATTCTCTATTTTGATGGGATGATAACCTAATATATAGTGCCATAGCTACACAGCATGCATGTATCATTTCACAGATACAACAGTAACAGAATAATGAAAGCAGAGTGGCCTCAGGTCTTTAAAAAACTCAGACTTTTATTTCTCATAATTAAGTTATAACATATTATTGACTATAACAAAAAAAAAAAAAAAAAAAAAAAATCCCGCCCCCACCACACAAAACAACATCCCTCAATTAACAACCCAATAACAACAATATATATATAATAAATTAATAAACCCAAATAATACTGAATTCTTAAAAAAATATTTAAAAAAAACCTTTCGGAATATATATTCCTTCTTCAGGGGATGAAAATGAAAAGATTAATATTTGATAATGTTTAAAATGTCAAATAACGATTACGATGATAAAACAGGGAAGCATGATACGATCACAATAAAAATCAATCAAAATGTAAAAACGATCACAAATTATAAACTACACAAACATATAGATGAAATTGGTATGATTCAAACTGTGTTTATATATCATACGTCTTATAAAACACCGTTAATGAGCACTGGATCAGCGAAGGATGCATAAATGAAAGAAACAGTAAATACAGAAGAGGGAATTATAATACCATTTTAAAGAGCTATATATCATATACATATACACATATACACATATGCACACAAAACAAGAAAACTACCCAACAACAACGAAACAACGAAATATATACAAATATTCAGTTGATACCTAACAAGTGTAAATATGACAGACTAAAATGTTTCAAACAATGTTTTATGTATTAACCCGAAACATTATAGTGGAATAACAAGTTTTACTGAATAACCCTTGAAATACGTCTAACTGTTTTATTTACTGCGTTAACAAGTGCAACGTTTTTATTTAACACGTGCAACACCGGCTAAGCGTTTTTTGCTTATAATGATGACATAGTTTCCAATGTTTTGTTAGAAGAGCCCTTGAAGTGCGGTAACAATTACTTTTTCTGCACTTAACTGTGTCAAAAACCTCAGCAAATGCCGGCACGTCGCACACTCTACCAATCTCTCAGGGTTACTTGCGTTACGATCCAATCTCTGTCAGGGTTCCGTGCGTTACGATCCAATCTCTCCCTGGGTTCCTTGCGTTACGATCCAGTCTCTCCCAGGGTTCCTTGCGTTACGGTTCAATCTCTCCCAGGGTTCCGTGCGTTACGATCTAGTCTCTCCCAGGGTTCCTTGCGTTACGGTCCAATCTCTCCTAGGGTTCCTTTCGTTGCGATCCAATTTCTGCCAGGGTTCCTTGCGTTACGATCAATTCACCTCTGTCAGTGTCTCAAAGTATGTAAGACGCTTGCAATGTTGCAACCTACACGTGATCTCTCATACATCGGGCGATACTTAGAATGAACAAACTAATTTAAAACTGTTTTTGATTTTGTCAACTGTGCGAGTAGATTCGATATTGTAAGAATCTTGCATAATCTGCGACGTTGGCAGAGGTTAATTGAGCGTACAGCAACGAACCCTGGGAGATAAGATTGAATGCCCACAACTGAAACATGACGTGCAGTCCAGTAGTTTCAAATGATTATAGTTAGGCCAAATGTCCACAACTGAAACATGACGTACATTCCAATAGTTTCAAATAATTATAGTTTTTAATACCAGTTATGTTAGTTTTTAAGCAATTGAAATGAACACGCAGACAGCGATCATTTTGTTTCGATAAAACTAATTATTTCCCTTACTTTTAACATTCTCCAGAGTTTGTGATAATGTATAATCTTTCATTGTTAATTTAAATATTACAAGATATAGACAATAAATTGAAATAAAACATCAATTCCATTGTTATTGGTTTAATTCGTCCAGTATGTTCGATGTGGCATACTGAAGCTTATCTTATCAATATTCGGTTAAGACATTTCACCTGACTCGCTGAAACAGACGGTCATGTCTAAGCCATATTAGCTGGATGCATAATTTCCTGATATCATTGCTTCAGACAATCGGTGTTTTTCTGTAATTGGCCACTTCCACATAGATGCCACCCAGGCACAACAAAATAACATTTGTCTGTTTTCTATATCCATGTTTTATTTAACCCCCTGTGTCTAGATAACATTTTTTCATTTGATTTTGTTTTTTCAGACAAACTTAACTGCATTGCGTTTTGTATTCCGGCTGCAAAGTTTAAACCGACGCGTGCATTTCTTCTCGACCCAGTCTATCTGGCTTAGATTTCGACATATCCGGTAAGCAAAAAGCGCGGGTTAAAGTTCTTATGCAGTTTTCAGCTGTATTCAATTATGTTAACTAACCTGCAGACCTCGTTAAAACAATACTTGCCGTGAGAACGAGATGCACACGTGGTTAATTCTCTTTTATAATGATCAGTGTTAATCTGTTTTATTTGCATTCCTTATTTCTTTGTAGATACATCATGCAGTCATTTTGAAATCGATCTGTTTTTATATCTCCAACAATCTTGATGATATATCGGTGCCAACAAGTAAATCTAATGTTCAGACGATAGGTGCTATTATTTCTTACCGTAGCTGCAGGCAAAGCTTTCTTCTCCATTTCTTTTATTACACAAAGATCCATATAGATAGTCTAATTGCGTGACTTGTTGTTTTTGAAATATAACTTATAGGCATAGTGCAACCATTGGATTAAAGAAGTGCTTCCGTTGGGTAGTCGCATAATGGCGGTTATAAATAATCCTCGTTTCTTCTTCTTTAAAAATGCATTTTCCTTATTTTAATGTTCTTTTTTTTTATTTGAATTACATTGTTGATGTGTTTTGAACATTTTGACAGCATTGTCATGTTTGAATTGTGAATTTAGAAAAAAATGATTCTTGGAAATTGGGGTATGAATGCATGATTTCAGAAGTCTCCCACTTTGTCAACACTATATCTTATATGACACATGACCGCTGCTTTTCTCATCATATTTTGATAGTGCAGAGATTGACAAACAGTAAAATGTAAGTTTCACTTATTTCATTTTGGTGTCTCTGTGAATGACAAACCTTCAAACTTCATTTCTTTTACTATAGAATAAAGAACAATGGTGGGGTTACTCCTATTATAGTGGGACTCTATTTAACACTATCTTTCTAGACGATGATGTGGGGCGTACGGTTCCAAGACTCAAACCACGCTAAATATGGATTTTTTTTTGTGTAGGGTGGGGATGGGGTGGGGGGGGGGGGGGGGGGGGGGATTTGGGTGGATATCATTACATGGTGTTTGAAATGCAAACTATAATACTTTTGTGAAATACATAATTACAAGAAAATACACATCGTTTCTAGCGTCATTTGTACCGTTTTAACTGATATGGATGTTAATAAATCCTTCATGCCAATGTCGCCCATATGTTTTCCCACAGTTTCTTTTTTCTGATTCATCTTTACATTTCATCTTTATTATAAATATTGTTATCTCATTATATTATATTAAGCAGATGAATTATAGAAGTTTTTCTTTCATTCAAATTATTTTGGCGAATTTGTTTGTAAATACATTATATTGTAAACTATTTCAAATAAAATCTATTTAAACCAAATGCAAAATAAATTTTAATGTCACTAAAATTTGTTTCTGCTTTAAGAGGGGCATGGGTCTGGTTGACGAATTAAATTCGCACAGTTAATTTAATAAATATGTTGCAATATTTCTAATTTTCATCGATAACATAGAATAGCAGAACCAATATCAATTTGTTTCTTTTTAATGATTTCCCCGATGTTTTGAATGCTAATGTGAGACCACTTGCCTTACAAAACTTCTGATAATGAAACTGGGCGTCTAAAATCTCCAAACACTTTCGTAGGCTTGTTGATTGAGAAAGTATGATGTGCGAACCTGTGATAAATAAAATGAATTCCGAGAAAGACGTTTGTCACGGTGTCTATTTGTCTATAAGATATTTAGTAGGGCGTTCGCATAGGAATACTGAATGTTAATAAGAGTCAGTCGGAATTTGAAGGTATTCCACGTTGAATGGAATTGAAACATTTTGTTTATATGTTTGGCTGCCATGTGTTAATTGATCGTAATTAAAAAAAAACGACAAATCCGTAAAAAGTGTTCTCTCTCTCTCTCTCTCTCTCTCTCTCTCTCTCTCTCTCTCTCAATCTTTTAAAATTCGGCTAAAAAGTTTAAAACGAGTCTAAATACAACTTCAACAACTACTACTACTACCACTACCACTACAACAGCTACTGCTACTACTACTGCAGTTGTTGCTGCTACTTCTACTACTACTGCAACTACTGTTACTACTGCTACTGTAACTACAACTACTACTACTGCTACTACTACTACTACTTCTACTACTACTACTACTACTACTACTACTATTGCTACCTCTACTACTACTACTACTACTACTACTACTACTACTACTACTACTACAATTATTACAATTACTACTACTACTACTACTACTACTACTACTACTACTACTACTACTTCTACTACTACTACTACTACTACTACCATAACTACTACTGATATAAAAATTATTTTGAAGTAATCAAATGACAAATAAATACACAGTTAATGTTTCTGTGGTAACACCTAACCACATTGTATAATTAAGTTTTATTATTTGTGTAATGTTATTAATTATGACGTACCGACGATAGGAAAGTCCCGTTGTGCTGCGGTTACATCTGGTATCCTGTTTATGTAACACTAAATACGTTTGTCAACCATATAACGTAATCAAATTCAGGAAAACATGTTTTCTTATACGTTAATTACTTTATTACTATATAATTACCGTATGTTTGTTGTTCATAAATAATGCACTGCGGAGACGAATATTTTCGAAACGTACAAGCTTTACGAATTTTTTTTTTAATTTGTTTCGTTAAGAACTTTTAACAAAGCAATACCAAAGGCGTGACTATTGAGAGAGGAACATGGAACTGGTTTGAGGCTGTTAATACCCATTTAAGGTATTTTCAAATTAAGATAAAGATGCTAAACTAAGTTTCTGCAATATCGAATCCTTCACTGTAAAGCACGTTTCATGTTAAGATCAGTATCACCAAGGGGATTGACATTTTAAAAACAAAATCGATGGCCTAGGTGTTTATTCTCTTCCCTGTATTGTACACGAATACTTTATTCAAAATACACTCTATTGGTTTTGACAGTTTTAAGGGAACATTACTGACATGCATATTTGTTATTGTTAAAGCTTCATTAACACAAATTTTGCAGTTACTGTTAAAAAAAGAGATGAATTTTGCTAGCGTGACTACTAGTATGACGACAAAATGAAATCAAGGAATGAAATTGCATAGCAATTGTCGGCTTTCAACTGTTTTTCTCTGTCTATGCTCGATTTATTTGATGTTTGTTCTTGATTTAACTTTACGAGAACGTTATCAGTAGTATGTGCCATGTGTTTTTGAAATTTGTTATTGGAACTATTGGCGATTGCTCTTTTTTTTTTTTTTAAATAAAATATTTTAATATTGGTATTAGTATTTATGCATATCATCTAGTGTATGGTTAGCACATATATCATTGGGTTGTGGAGATAACATAATACTTTTTTATCGTCATGCCTCACTGCACAGACGAATCTTGGTCTTTTTTATATACAATATAGTGTAGGATTTCCACGGTTAAAAAACAATCCACATAGAAAAGATTTTACCGTATTTTTCCAAAGGAGGAATGTATCATCACGCGAAAATGCACAGTAACTGGTGGATTAGCCAGCTTATTTTCAGACAGTGCAGTGACACCTCTAATTTTATAAAAGAAGTTCTCAAATGCCCTGTTAAAATTATATATAAGTCATTTTTTAACACCAGTAATATCTAAGTGTGGTATATGCTATGCCAATTTTTGCTCTTCTCACCTGCAGCAAGAAATAACAGCTCCTATAAACCATTTTGAAAATATTTCGAACCAAATTACATAGGACTACATTTTTTAGCGTAAGAATTGTGTTACCGTCTCTAAAAAGGGACACAACTCTGTAGTGATAGAAGTCACGTACTTCACCATTACGTCTTAAGTTTTTATTCTATACACATCATTCACCATACATTCAAATATGGAAATTACATCATCAGATATTTCGAAAAGACGTTTTATTTTAACTGCCTCGTGCATTATGTATTTGTCGTTTTTACCAAGCGCCTGTATAAAATAACAAGCGATATCCTTGAAGAACGCGCCTGTACCAATAAAGATATCGGTGCTCTTAATGCGCCGCAGACTCTGATTTATAATGATTAGCTAATGTTAGAATCAGCGATAACACGGATAATCAATTAGGAATCTCACAGATGTCACCAGTGACTGTTACTTGTATCGATTTGATCGCTAATTAGATTGACAGCTATTTCATTGACAACTTAATTGATTTAGATTTGTCAGCGGAAACATTGAATAAGTCTAAATAAATTTTTTTTACATATTATGGAAGTAGTAACCCAAGTAATAAAACAATAGTTCATTTATAAATATGAGCATTGACTAAATCTGGGTTTTGTTTTCAAATGGTCTCCAATCGGGTCCGGTTAAGTCAGTCATACGTACGTCTGACTATCAATCAAGGGGCCGAATCCTTGCCCGGCCGTAGTCTCCATGATGATTAATATATGATATCGCGATTCGTCTCTCACCACTGATTCAAGTGAGAAAGTTATCAGTTACTTACTGAGACGGCTGTGCTCGAGTACTGGTTTATTTTCCAGGATTCCAAGAAAGAGCGGGCAGGTCAATTGCCGGTCGTTTGTTAGCATTCGATGACATAACTATGACGCTAAACATTCTAACAAATCTTAAGCTACTACATTCGAACACCATTTTCGTCCTTTCAACCTTGTTATATCTCGCTGTAAGAACGCTTTTTTCTATAAGCAAAACAATCGGAACATAAACTGAATATTGTTTTAAAATGAATGTATTTGTAACGTAATTCATGTATACATATAAACAGCCATATCCTCCATTCTTGTAATGACTCAGGTTTGGGTGCCAGTATATACAGTAATTAAAATACACACGCAAAACTTGTACTTTATTCGTTTGTTAATTAACAAATATTATATACACAAAGACAGCCGCGATATATTATGCGTTGTACATAGTTAATTATAAATTGATGTTATAACAAATAAATTGTTACAAAACACACACACGCGAAATATGAGCACGTACGTTGTCATGCAAGTACAGATATGCACGCATGCCTTTAATATTTTACTTGTATTTTATCTAATATGTTTGATTTAGTGGAGAAAGATGAAAGACTTAAAGGTTGACCCGCCTAAAATATAGGCTACGTCTAATCATATTGGGGAAAAACTAAACTAGTTTGAAATTACAAACGGTGCATATAAAACGACATGAAATGAACAATGTACACTTCTCACAAAAAAATGTCCAAATAATTATATAAAACATATAAAAACTAGTAAATTTTATTATTATTACATAAATCGACAATGCGTTTTTTTTAGCTTTTTAACATTTGCAATTTATGTCTGCATTATACTAAAGGGAGACATTCAATCAACTTTCTTCTTTCCAAATGTGACCACAGGGACACGTGCCATACATAGTTCTGTTTAAACGACGGCAGTGGGATACTTTAAGTATAAATTTCAATTTGAGATCAAGTTCAGAGCGTCTTTACGATGCTGTTTGCTGCAAAACCTAATAATTTCTCTTTTCATGTTTTAAATTGCCGAGAAATAGAAATTTCATTTTACTACACTGTGTTCATATTTACCAGTCGAACTAGACCGGCAGTTACATTTATGTTTGCTGGTTGTAAATTTCACCGGCTACGATTTGGCTTAGGAGAAAACCCCGCATTTGCATACTAAAGCATACGTTAGGACATACTCTGACCGGACTACTTTTATTTACGCTGTCCACTTTTATGATGGGAAGCGGGAGGAAGAGAACAGAACAAAACATAACGGAACAAATATTTATCTCGAGTACGTCATCAGTTAAGCAAAAACAATTTACACAATACATGTAATTAAACATTCAAGTCACATGTTATTAATCAAATAATGAAGTATCATAACTCCTCCATATATCAAGTCGATCAAATCAATTGAGGTTAAACCATATAGCATCTTGGGATAAACAGAAAAAATAGCATTATATTATAATGTTGTTTAGAGTTGCAGATTTTAAGTTATATATATATATTTTTTAAAGCAAATGGCTAATTTACTTAAATAAAATACATTTTTGTTAGTTGCCTTTACCAATTCTAGAAATCTAAACGTACTAGGTTTAACATAGTTGAATTTTCTAATATACTGCTTTATTAAATCTGTGTAGCGGGGACATGTGAGAATAAAATGGAACTCGTCTTCTAAATCTCTTTTGTTACAATATTGACAATAACGTTCATTTCTTTGTACTCTGTTTCTAGCAAATCTTCTAGTATGTATTCTAAGTTGATGAGCTAAAATTCTAATTCTAGTTATAAAAAAGTTATTGGGTTATATATTCTGATAGTTTTCGTATTCAAAATTATATTTACAGTCATTATACAACTCCAGTACACCCCTAGTTTCCTTATTTGCAAATCATCCCTGAATAAAACAATTAATAGTACGTTGTTTAAATATGTTTATATGAAATGTTTATAATCAAATGAACACGGATTGTATCAAACATTATCAAAACACAAATCATACAAAAGTTTCTTTAAATTCGGTACCCAATTCTTAGCCCCTTCGTTGCAATCATTGAGAGAATTTTGGTAAACATAACATAAAATAATGTTATCAGTATACACTTTAAACTTGTATTGAACAATATGCACATAACGAGAAATATACAAAAGATATCTACCTAGCCCACTACATACACATGTAGAACATGTTGTTATTCTTACATGTAAAAGTAATTTGCAAAATTTTAAATGTACCATTAAGACAATATAAAATCCCAAATTTCTGCAGATTAATTTAGTATAGAACCAACACATGCATCAAAGAGTTGATATGATATAAATATGGTCTCAGTTCTGTAATTTTTCAACAGTTAACTAACAACACATTCACAAGACTTAGTGCCTTCAATGTTTTCCCGTAACATAAACTCTTGATTGAGTGCAAATTGCCCGTATAATTCAAACAGTTCCCAAAATAATTGAAATTATTGATCATCTCAATATCTACGCCATTATACGTTCAAGATCCAACAATCCACCCGTTTTCCGGAATACCATGACTTTTGTTTTAGCTGTATTAACTTCTTATCCCCAATTTTTACAATATTTATATAATAAATCCAAACTCCTGTGGTGATTAAGCAAGTCATACCATATCATTTGCAAATAACAACAAGTTGAGAACAAGTTCATCTATCTCTATCCCCGTATTTACATTGTCGTGTAAAATTATCTTCAAATTTTCAATAAACAAAGCAAATAGGATAGGGAACAGTATCTCTCCTTGTCTTAAACAGACTACGTAATCAAAATAATCAATATATTCATTACAATTCCTTTAACAAGACTCTAATGTTTCATAGTGTTGTATACCAAATGTGTACAGTTTCATCCAAAGTATGTTTCTATAAATAGTATCGAAACATTTTTTTGAGATCTACATGACACAATACAGTGGTTGGAGGATGTATCCGTTACTCAGGACTACGTTCAGTTCGGTAAAACGTTTGCTAACGTTAGCTAACATATTTTCCTGGACACTGGCCCATTCTCACATTAGCACGCATTTTGCAATAATTTTAGGGAACCAGGCATTCAATGTTAGCTGTTTAACGGTGCTGAACGCAGCCCAGGTTTAAGTACACCACTGACGATAGGGCAACTGACCGTTGTTGTCTCTTCTTATGTATGCATGTAATGCACTTATCATAAGTATTCTACGTGTTGGTTATATTTATTATGTTGTGGTTATTTCCGGTCGTATTCACCAACCGATCTTGAGAAGAGTATTTTACTTGAGCTTGAAAATCCAAATTTCAACCTTAAATATCTAGTTCGCCATGACAGGTAGAATAACTGTGATAGTTTATTTGACTATATTTTAGGTGTCTCTACATGCTTATAAATTTTGGCTTCAAGCAATGGTCTTTAAGTGTATTTTTCAAAATTTATTTTTGAGTTCAAGTCTAAGAATATTCGTAAGAATGTTTGGTGAATACCACCCCGGGTCACATTCCCGTTAGTTGACGTGTGCTTCGCCAGCTGCGTTTTCACTTGTCCTATTTTGCATGTCCACAACAGTTTGTCATTGCAGCGACTTCCCAGTCGGAGTGGATCGATTGTAGCATTATCGCTAGTTGATTGTAGCATTCCCGCTTGTTGAAGTATGCTTCGTCAACTGAGATTTCGCTTAATCTATTTTACATGTCTACAACAGTTTGTCATTGCAGCGACTTGCTAGTCGGAGTGGATCGATTAAAGCATTCCCGCTAGTCGCAGTACAGTGTCCGCAAGTTGATTGCACTGTTCTCGCTTGTTCTGTTTTATGTCTTAGATAGATCATCAGCCAGAGTGGATCGATTGTAGCATTTTCGCTAGTTGATTGTAGCATTCTCGCTAGTTGATTGTAGCATTCCCGCTTGTCGAATGTAGCATTACCGCTTGTCGAATGTAGCTTTCCCGCTAGTTGATTGTAGCATTCCCGCTAGTTGATTGTAGCATTCCCGCTTGTCGAATGTAGCATTCCCGCTTGTCGATTGTAGTTTTCCCGCTAGTTGATTGTAACATTCCCGCTAGTTGATTGTAGCATTCCCGCTTGTCGAATGTAGCATTCCCGCTTGTCGGATGTAGCATTCCCGCTAGTCGATTGAAGCATTCCCGCTTGTCGAATGTAGCATTCCCGCTAGTTGATTGTAGCATTTCCGCTAGTTGATTGTAGCATTCTCGCTTGTCGATTGTAGCATTCCCGCTAGTTGATTGTAGCATTCCCGCTAGTTGATTGTAGCATTCCCGCTTGTCGAATGTAGCATTACCGCTTGTCGGATGTAGCATTCCCGCTAGTCGATTGTAGCATTCCCGCTTGTCGAGTGTAGCATTACAGCTTGTCGAATGTAGCTTTCCCGCTAGTTGATTGTAGCATTCCCGCTAGTTGATTGTAGCATTCCCGCTTGTCGAATGTAGCATTCCCGCTTGTCGATTGTAGTTTTCCCGCTAGTTGATTGTAACATTCCCGCTAGTTGATTGTAGCATTCCCGCTTGTCGAATGTAGCATTCCCGCTTGTCGGATGTAGTTTTCCCGCTAGTTGATTGTAACATTCCCGCTAGTTGATTGTAGCATTCCCGCTTGTCGGATGTAGCATTCCCGCTAGTCGATTGTAGCATTCCCGCTTGTCGAATGTAGCATTCCCGCTAGTTGATTGTAGCATTTCCGCTAGTTGATTGTAGCATTCTCGCTTGTCGATTGTAGCATTCCCGCTAGTTGATTGTAGCATTCCCGCTAGTTGATTGTAGCATTCCCGCTAGTTTATCGTATTATTCACGCTTGTTCTGTTTTATGCCCATGCTATTCTGCCATTGTTATAGATGTTTTTGCCTTATATAGAACATCAGTCGGTGTGGACCAGCTGTGATATTCAAGTTTGTTACTAGCCATATTTTCGATTGTTCTGTCTAGTGTTGTTTGGTTTGGTGTACAGGTTAGACTGGAAAGCTCCTCAGAATGTTCCGAGGTGGTCATTCACAATTTTCATGTCTATGTTGCTTTACACATTATATAATTGCATGCGGGGATACTTTTATTTATATCGGCCCTTTTATGATTTGACAACGGGCCGGAAAAGCGCTAGTTTGGATGGACCCACTAACCAGTGTGTGTTATAAGGTGTTGTATTGTGTGTGTGTGTGTGTGTGTGCGTGCGTGCGTGCGTGTGTGCGTTCGTTCATGTGTATTGTGTGGTAAGGTGTGGTGTTGTGTGCGTGTGTATAGTGGAATTGTGCGTGTATCTGTGTGTATGTATGTCTGCATGTGTGTGCGTGTGTGTATTTTGATTGTTGAGCTACGTACGTTCTTTCAAGAACCCAGCTCAGTATATGGAAGAAGAAGAAGAAGAAGAAGATTATGTCATATATATAACTTGAATATGTTTATACTATTTTTTTGGATATGAATGCTGTCTCTTGTTGGATATATCTATCTTATTTTAGGTCTGCCAGTAGACACGTAAGCACGATAAAACCATGCCAAGGTGGTTACTCCTATATCTACTTCTTCTATACTTCGTTATGTTTTGAATGTCCTTAATGAGCATATATTAAATACTTTCGCAGTGTGAGAAATTGTGGCGGTTGTTTCCTTTGAATAGTGTTTTTAATCTATTTTATCCGAATGTAAGGTTTACGCAGTAAGTATACATTAGCCCGTGTATTAGCACAGTAAGTGATATATTACACACACCAATAATGTCTTAAAGAGAACGCCTACAGACGCGCTTGTCATCTCAATCTAAACGCATTGTCTTACCGGGCGTAAGGGAGGTCATTTAAGTGCTCAATTAGATTAGCTAGTGTGACATTATACACCTCCGCCTGGAAGAGCTTCCATGATGTATTGATGAAACAGTAAAAGTAAAAACGTCAGAAAAAGGCTTTCCATTACAAAATTTAGAACTTTTTATTATTAGAAAAATGCTTAGAAATGAAACATTTTGGTTTCATCGTTATAAATCAATCAGGAGTGAATGTCATAGTAACGAGTATATCACACTGTCCAGTCGTTTGTTCGTCGGTACTATTTTACGCCCTTCATCTTTTCACTTTGTCAAAAATAAATGCCATCAACCAATTCGGAGCTTTTGTATAGCATAGTAAGTATTCAAACCAATTTATGCAAAAGGCGTAAGTTCTCGTCAATGTTTTGTTCATAGGTAGGAAACAAAGGTCATAAATTCATTTGGTCTATCTCTGATAAAAACTTAAGATGATGCATTGTTTACGAGACAAAATTAGTATTTTCATCAAACAAGGGCCAAATAAATTTAGTCACAATCATACACACACTGAAAGTGCCACAGTGTGAACGGGACAAGAGAAATCAGTTTTACATCAATCAAGGGCCATAACTCTGTCCATTCAGATCCGGTATAGCCGGTTCAAGAACTCGTCCGAACTTATATAAGCAAATTATCACAATCAAAATATTCAATAAGTTTTATCTCACAAGCAAACTTCTTTTACTTTCAAAACCCTCCAAAGATACATTCATATAACACTTTTTTCCAAAAGCAAAGATTGCACTCAGAATTTTCAAAAACACCGACTCAAATTTATGTGCACAAACTATTATATTCAATTTCAACAGGACACTAACATTCATATAAATACTTATACCACAAAAAAATAATTTCATTTAGATTTTTTAAACAATACTGACATTTATATAAAACAATACTCTCATTTATATAAAACAGTGCTGACATTTATTTAAAACAATGCTGACATTTATATAAAACAATTCTGAGATTTATATAAAACAATGCTGACATTTATATTAAACAATGCTGACAGTTATTTAAAACAATAATGACATTAATATTAAAAAATACTGACATTTATATAAAACAATGCTGACAATTATTTAAAAACTATAATGACATTAATATTAAACAATACTGACATTTATATATAACAATGCTGACATCTATATAAAACAATACTGACATTAATATCAAACAATGCTGACATTTATTTAAAACAATATTTACATTAATATTAAACAATACTGACATTTATATAAAACAATACTGACATTTATATAAAACAATATTTACATTAATATTAAACAATACTGACATTTATATAAAACAATATTTACATTTATATAAAACCATACTGACATTTATATTAAACAATACTGCCATTTATATAAAACAATATTTACATTTATATAAAACGATACTGACATTTATATAAAACAATACTGACAATTATATAAACTACTTATTCCACCCACAAATAAACCGCTGCAATTAAGATATTAAAACACTTGTTGCATTTGCCTTTATATGCTCTTTATTTACCTATCACTTTATTACTTTTACATACATATACACGCACATTAGGTAATAATGCAATTGACTAATTCATGTTTTTTTTGTATGAGTTTCTAAGTCTTACAAAATTAATAGGATGTAAATGTGATGGCGAACGTATTGACATATATATATATATATATATATATAATATTACAGAGTTCTATCAGTATTAATTAACCGGTAGTGTATATACCGTTGTAATTATGCAAATATACAGTACACAATGCCAGTATATATGTATATGAATAATTTACCTACATATCGTGTATTGGAACAACTTGAAA
Organism: Panopea generosa; assembly: GCA_029582155.1. Lineage (NCBI taxonomy): Eukaryota > Metazoa > Mollusca > Bivalvia > Adapedonta > Hiatellidae > Panopea > Panopea generosa. Next base: position 37,005,983 of record CM055906.1, read on the forward strand.
TTAAAACATGGTCCGGAGGGAGAAATACTTAATGTAATCAAATTTGATTCCACAGATAAGAAATACCAGTGTTTATTATTAATAGATTTTTTTTACAATTTATTGCCACTGCGTAGACACTAGCTGGTCCCCAACGTGATCAATATTGACTAAACGGCCAGATATGAACTGATATATGAGGTGACAATCTCGGCATTTAGACTGTCCTCATACATAGCAATATAACCAACATAAAATAAGATGGCATCTCGGGTAACGTATTTAACGATAATCGACGTTTGATTATCATTAAAAGCGTATAATCTCTTATGTTTTCATACAGATATTTTATATTTCCAAACACTCTATTTAATATAAAACGAACGTTTCCATCATTTGGCGAGGTCTTCGTTTAATAACCTAGTAAATTTACATTTAGCTTAACGGAAAAGGTACACATTTTGTTTTCTATTCATTATGTAAACAACAACAACAACAACAGCAACAGCAACAACAACAACAACAACAACAACAACAACAACAACAACAACAACAACAACAACAACAACAACAACAACAACAACAACAACAACAACAACAACAACAACAACAACAACAACACAACAACAACAAAATCAGCAACAGCAACACCAGCAACAACAACAGCAGCAGCAGCAATAACAACAACAACAACAACAACAACAACAACATGTTTTGATGTTGCAAGTTCTGATATTGGAAACTATGCAATTTGATGAATAAAATCAGCGCCCTTTTTTCAGAAACTGATATTTTTTCAAATTTATATCATTGTGCAGAATAAAGCTTACACGTACTAGCCCGGTCATTACACTCGTATTTTACATGTTTTAGGGAAGAGCGAGGTTGGTTGCACCCGTTTACCACGTTTGATATATTGCTATTGACTGTCCCAAGGCAGCGACCCCTGTTGTGTCTTCTTCCACATGTATGAGTTTTAACTAGTTATATTTGGAGATACATATTTTCGTATGGATATATGTTTATATGTGTAAAGATTGAATCGATCTGTGACATAGCATATTAAAAGAGACTTCATGGATGTACTCCTTATTTGATACAGACACATATTCGATATAAAATATTTCTAACAAAAACAAAGCACAGATTTCATGGGCGAGCGCGATCTGGAGGTAACATACTGTTATATTGAAAGTTTATAAAAAGTATACAATTAATACGTGAATTAAACAGTCAAACACATTATTGAATACTAAAACATGCAGTGAGTATGTATGAATAAAAAATTAATAACTGATAACTACATGTACATTTAAGCGGACAAGTATACCGATGGGTGTTTGGGCGTTTCGGCATTTTTTTCATTGAGTCAGTAAACAAATTTCTTTATAAAAAAAACACCAGTAACACCACCCACAATATTGTACAATAACATTCCGAGGTTGTCTCGAATTATATTCCTGAAAGTCATTAAAGTATTTGCACATTATAAACGACTGTAAAGCGGAAATTAAACAATGCCTTGAAGGAAAACTTCACAAGGCAACACAAATATAAAACAAAAAAGAACACGGAACAACATCATTGCAATTCAGTTAGCCAGTTTATGCATTATTGACAAACATTCTATGGCATATTATCACATTAGATGGGAACTATCTAATACCATCGGGTTGAAACGGACGAACACGAAATATTCAAATTTAATAATGAAATGTCAAATATCTCTTTTTAATAAATCACAGTCAGGCTATTGTCAGATAGGAATTTCGTCCTAAAAACTGTACAAAGAATTGATAGACGCTTGTTGGATAACCAACTCTTCTCCCAACCCCCACATCAATCTGTTTTGTTCCGCCCAATAAAAGCTAGAGTTGTCGTTCAACAGATGCTTCTGATTATATTTTTATTCTTTTTACAATTTAAAGTTTTTATTTTATTACTCTGCAAAAATGCTTGCAATTGCATATATGCTGCAATTGCAGTGTTGCACCATTGTCTGTTTTCAATTAGTTTTACATGTGATTACGTGGGTCTCCAACAAATTAGCACGTGACAAAAACAATTAAGCACCGGAAATTTGGTGTTTATAATTACATTCATTATTATTTGTTTATTTTATTCCGTTTTTATTACACTGTTTTGTGTTTTAGTATGAGTATGCTGATGGCATATTTTGTTTTATTTTTCAGTGTCGTGTACAAGTTACGCGCACATGCATAAGTAGTATGTTTATTTTTTTTTAAAGTAATTAATTCATCAACAAAAAAGAGAGTAAGTTAAATACGTGTACATTCATCGTAGAGGCATCTAAAATAAGAAATTCAATACCGTTAAATAATGCACTTTGCTTTCATCAGCAACTTAAGAGCGAATATTTAATTAAATTTGTGCTATAACATAAAACAACGATGACAAGATTACACCTATCACGTGATTTTGTGTATGTATGCAGACTGTATTTGTATCTGATTAGAAACTGTATACAGCTAAGTCAATAAAATTGTGTTCCATGACTTTTGACAATTATCAGTTAATCATAGGTTTAGAATCTTAGACAAACTGTCGTATCAAAGTAACAATTTAGAATGAAATAAAACACGTATTTTGTATCATTTGGTTAACAATATCTGACAAACTCGCTCGCCTCTCTCTCTCTCTCTCTCTCTCTCTCTCTCTCTCTCTCTGTTTCTATTCTTAAAATATGTGCTGAAATTCTAATCTTTGTTAAAAAAACTCGAAGTAATTTAGACAAACTGTCACATCAAATTTATTTTAATTTGTACAATTTAATTGTTGGTAGAGGAGACATAGTTTTCAGAGGACACAACCACCACATATGCATGTTACAATGCATGTTACTAATGTATCACTTGTTCAATTGAAATCACTTATATTTGGAACAAGTACATTTTCTAACCGCAAATGTATGGAAAAAATTAGTTTCCCACTCTTTTCAAGGACTTCAAAATATTTCATATTTTAGTTTTAGTGAAGTCCCCAAGGCATAATCAACGTTGCAAGAATTTTGTTTCCACATAAACCCGTTATCAATTGACGTGGTACCGACACCAAGGAATACTTTTGGAGATACCAGTGCGATTGTTTCACTAATTTTGTGTATTACGACGTGTGAAGGAAGCCATATAGTAGACACAATTGTTCCAATGTGAGAAATGATAGTAGTTGGCGATTGTCTCTAAAAAAACAAAACAATAAATGAATTATGTTATCCGTGATGGCATTTTTACATAACCATAAACTGTAAAGTATCAGAAATGCTACATTTCAGTATGTAGAACTTAATCAAATAAAACAGATGCCGACGCAGATACGTGGAAGATTGCTGAAACAGCGAGTGGCAATTTCATTAATGCATTGAAACACTGCTTGCTATTAAAGATGATTAAAAGGAAAATAGATTATGACATTTATGACAGTTAATGAGCATTGAATTCCAAAATATTATCAGTTCCATAGCCCAAATGCCATTCTTTCTATGTTCCTAAATAGAAGCACAGTGTTGATTTATTAATGAGTTTTTTTCGATAGCCTTTTTCAATTGATCACTTTAGTAACATTACCTAACCGACAGTGTCCAGTGCTGTCCACAAGACAGTTTCTGTATGTTTTATAATAATGTAGTAATACAATATAATTTGAAATAATGCTCAAGATAAATCTTTAATTTATACGCCATTGTAGTGTTATTTTATATTATTATTATCATTATTATAATAATAATGATAAAATTATTATTATTATTTTTTCCTTGTTTGCATGGAAGCTGATCTCGATCTTTAAGATATAAAATAAAGTAAGAAAAATATATTTCAAAACTATAATATCCTATGAGACTATGTATACATTTCAATTTAATGTTTGTGATAAATATAATTACCTTTGTTACCTGACACATTATGTCTGGATAAATGCACAACTACCACACCGTCAAAGGTCAAATTTATTTAAATAAAATATCATTGAGTTAGTTCATATATATGCACGACTACCACACCGTCAAAGGATGCCGCATTGTCAAATTTATTCAAATAAGATATTATTAAGTAAAGTTCAGATATATGCACAACTACCACATCGCCAAAGGTAGCCGCATTGTCATTATTTTTCAAATAAGATATTATTAAGTAAAGTTCAGATATATGCACGACTACCACATCGCCAAAGGTAGCCGCATTGTCAATTTTATTCAAATAAGATATTATTAAGTAAAGTTCAGATATATGTACGACTACCACATCGCCAAAGGTAGCCGCATTGTCAATTTTATTCAAATAAGATATTATTAAGTAAAGTTCAGATCCATGCACAACTACCACATCGCCAAAGGTAGCCGCATTGTCAATTTTATTCAAATAAGATATTATTAAGTAAAGTTCAGATACATGCACGACTACCACACCGCCAAATGCAGCAGCATTATCAAGCGTGCCTAATAGAATATTATTGAATAATGGTGTATATTTCAGAGGAACAAAATCACATAACACTTGAGTTTCTGTTGTAGTTTTAAGTTTTGAATTCGAACAATAATCTCAACCTACGTGGTTGAGATATAAAGCTACAGAGACGTTCCATGTGGTCTAATGAACGTTTATTCACCCTCAATGACGGTCTGTTTAAATACGAGTGCAGAAAAGCGGAAAATGTTGGAAACATAACAATTACAATCCGCATATAATACCATCTGAATTGTAATTGCAAGCCAAGCCAGACCGGTTCCATTGCTCATTTAGATGCTAACGGAAGCAGCGTGGTCCCTAGATTTCTCTATGGGCATATAACTGAAATCCACTTTCATCTGAAAAATCACATATTTTCTCAAGTTACATATTTTTGAAAACTGTGGTATGTTTTAATATTGTTTTTGGATGGTCTTGGTTCCTTGTTTCCGGTTCACATGTTCCCTGTTCCAAAAAGAAAATGTGCTTTTAAATGCGTCATATCAACACATGTTTTAATTCTGCACCACTTTAATTGGAAAATCGGTTTCATTAAGTTTACCCCGAGGCGGTCTTACAGTGTTAATAGCTTAAACGTCTCCAGCATTTAACCAAAGTTATGTATTATTCTGATTTTGTAGGCTATAAACTTTGTTTTAATGCTGAAAAAAATGTTATGTTATGGTATGATATGAGCTTTTCGTTGTTAATATTTAAAAGTGATTTACAAGTCTAAAACCTAAAATATTAAATTTTGCGGTATATAAACGTGTAAAATAAACGTGAAATCACTCTTAAAATACCACTTAATTTGCATACTTCGTTTTAAAGAGAAAGCAATTGTAAGAATAGCCCTGACAAACATTTGATTTTTTTATATGTATCTTTTAACGAAATTATTTCTAGGCATATACATGTAAACAATTAACTAACACGCATGACAAGACATCACTGGTGTTAAAAATATGACTTTCATAGGATTGCAACATATGCATGTATTTATAAGCATTTGAGGAATCCTTTTTTTAAAAAAATCTCAGGGTGTCACTGCACACTCTCTAATAAAACAACCTGGTCAACCTACCAGTTATTGTGCATTTTTATGTGGGTATATATTCCTGCTATGAAAACAATATCCTTATAAAATCTATTTGGAATTCTTTTTTTACCATCGAAATCCTAGACCTTATTTTATATACAACAAAGAACAAAATTCAACTGTGTAGTGAGACCTTAATTTCTATTTCAAAGCAATGTTTGAGCTCTGATAAAACAAATGTACAGTTATACCTTTCGTAGACATAACGATTCTGCTTTTATAATGCTATGATATTTTCCTTATTTACTCTCTCGAGTACTTTTGGTCTCTCTTTCTCTCTGTGTGATGAAACTAGAGACAATTGGAAAGATATGTAAAACGATATAATTAACCAAAAGGGCTACATGTAGGCGAATCTTCAAACAAGTATGTTTCCTAATTTTTAAAATGAAACAGATCACATTTGTACAATGGAGATTTTGTCTAAAGGGAGATAACCGTATGAAAAAAACGTTAAAACTACGAAAACTGTGTTTTATCTTACCAAATGCCCCTATGATAACTGATATTTATTAATTAAATAAAGGGTATTTGACCCGTTGTTGTGTATAACTAAGTATGTTTTGTTAAATTCCTTTTAAGAAGCCACGTCCATACATTTAAAGAGCGAGAGGGCATGAGGTATGCCATACAAATATATGTATATAAAGACATATACATGTGTGTGTAAGGAAGGACACAATACATTTTATGCGTTTATGTTGTGTAATGTCATGAGTTACGTGTTACTGCAAAATTGACAGTTATAATTTGACCTAATTATAAATAAGATCGGGCATATACGCACTGTTTATATTGTCATCAAAACATATCTTTTTCAAGAAAATTTCACAAAAAAACATCCATCAACTATATATTCAAGATCATAGAAAATATGTATATATTAGAAACTTCTAACTCTGAGTATAAAACGAACACCCGGAGGTGGAAAATGAACTCTAGTCCAAGATTCATCGTGTGTTTGTCTGCTTGATCTATACCGTGGCATATAACGACAAATAAAACAGTGCTCGTGGATCCATCCTACATAGACAATGATGACAAAATAACACTTATACAGACAACGCAGTCGTCAACGACAAATAAAACAGTGCTCGTGGATCCATCCTACATAGATAGTGATGACAAAATAACACTAATACAGACAACGAAAATAAATATAAAAAGTATTGCTTAGGTTACTGTAGCTGCATGACGTCGCTCAGGAATGAACATTTGTCAGATGTCTACTATAGTGTTAAGATAGAGTAATTTGTGATATAAAATGTTATGTGTAAAACTATATTGTTCTTGAGCCAACATTTAGAAATGGTCTGTGTTTGCTATATAAGAAGGATATGCGATATATCAGCTCTAGTTTAAATATTATACACTAGAATACAAGACAATATCATACACTAGACTGCAACATAATGTCATACACTAGACTGCAACATAATGCCATACACTAGACTGCAACATATTATCATAAACTAGACTGCAACATAATGCCATACACTAGACTGCAACATATTATCATAAACTAGACTGAAACATAATGTCATACACTTGATTGCAACATAATGTCATACATTAGACTGCAACATATTATCATAAACTAGACTGCAACATAATGCCATGCACTAGACTGCAACAGAATATCACACACTAGACTGCACGACTCCACTCCCTACACCTCATTATATTTTAACGGAAGAAGCTAGGTGGGCGACTCATGACTGTAGAACAAAATTGATTACCAATTAATTATATTTATAATGTGGTCTAGGCGGATTTAAACTGGGTTGACTGTCAAACGCACTACCAACTGAGCTAGCCAGACATAGCCATATACATAGTGCATTGTTTGTCCTTATATTGCTTCTTACACGTATATTAATATATATCAACTTATAACTGATATTAAAGATGATAGAGATACACCTGCTTCTTCTGATAGTATCGTATATATATATAGATATTACTTACTGTTCTGTGACAAGGTTGAACTAGTTAACGCTGTTCTCCGGCAGCCCTTGTTATACATACTTTTTTGTCAATTTGGTACGAGAGTTTATATATTAATTATATAGGACATACATTTGTTATAATTCATATCGTTTTTACTTAAGGGACCGGTTAAATGCATCTTTACACCCTCCCGCCCCAAACTCGATTTTGTATCAGTTTTGTTTCTTTTTAATAAACTTCTGCGACCAAGTTCCCTTTAAACATATCTTTTCAGGCTCTTTAATCGTAGTATGAATGCTCTGGTAGAGCAATTCTCTGGTCATATTTATTCGGTTTCCAGTTCCATACGTTAATTTACACAAATATGCTATACTTCCTGTTTGTATTAAACGAGAGAAACCTGGTTAGCATACTGCAATTTTGAAACCTGCGAACGTATATGAGGTTTTTGATGCTCGCTTTTTTTAACGGCGACACTGCCAGCGTTTAATGTTTTTTTTTAAAAAATTATTTCCGTATGAGGAGTTGGGAAGAACTCCAGCATCGTTCACGTAACCACACTATCACAAGCAACGCAATAAAGAGGTGAAAGACCGGAATCTTCAGGAAAACCTAGCTTGTTCTCACTATTGCAATTGTTATCCTCTAACACCTCTACAATGTTCGCTAAACACTATCGTCATTCATCTTCAAAAGCAACACTCAGTGTTAAGTTTATCGAGGAAGCAAACTTTAGAGCGATTAATTTTGTTATTTTAATGAAAAACATAAGTAAACGTATTGAGGTTCGGTTTTGCCCATTCAGCTATCCATTGCACATTGTCTGACCTCACATCAAACGGTAGTTGATGCAGTTATAGCAACGTTATGATGTTGCGTTGACTGTATTATTTTATCTAAATTAATATTTTTTTTGTTGAACATAAATAAATTGAAATAGACGATGGGTGGATAGATGGATGGATGGTTGGATGGAATGACGGACGGACGGACGGACGGACGGACGGACGGACGGACGGACGTTCTTGTGGAAGTGATGTTGTGGGGTGAGGTTTTGATATGTTATAAAACATCTTTTTTTTTCATAAAACAAAACAAAAACTATTTTCTTTCTAACCCTAATATCACAAACCTTGAGATCCAACCCTAATGACACTAAAAAAGAATGAAAAAAGGTGAAAAAAAAGTAAAAGAAAAATGTGAAGAAATTTAAATTAACCCCACAATGCCATTTGCACGGGTATTCGCACTTGTGGGGTGAACATTGCACCCCACAAGTACCAAAAAAAACCCACAAGTCCATTCTGTACTGGCAACTCAACCCACAAGTGCTGCTCCAGACGTACGGATAGACGGACGACTGGACAGGGGATGTTGATGGTGGGGAGAAAGAATACGATAAAGTAAAAGAAAATATAATGAAGAAAGAAATAGAGAAGGGATAAAGGTGCGATGCAGGCATCCATTTTCTGATTTTCAGTTTGATGACATCACTCGAGAGTTTTAAGCGAATGTGATAGTCTAGATAAACAAAGTGTTACCATGCAGTATGTTAATAGGTGAAACTGTTGATTACAGGCGTCAACAGTCGAGTCTCCATCTTTTTCTGGGTGTTGAAGTATCACATAACTTTTGGTATCCAGTACATTACATATTGCTTAAGGATGTCGCATGGCAATGTCATCGTAAACAGAACATTTGAAATAAAAACATAAAATGTGTATTACAATGAAAATGAATATTTTAAAATACACAAAGTAGGAAAGTTTCATCTGAACTTATAATAGCCGAACCTTTTCCTTAAATGGCTGCGTCGGAAGGCTTCCTTTCACCCATACTCACATTTACTGGGATTTGTTTGATGGTTAACGCGTGGTTATGTACTTTGGTTATGTACTTTGAATGCTACGTTTCCTGGTGTTTATATAGTTTCTTATGTTTAACCTTAGGCTATTATGTCTGGATTTCACATTGCATAACCGCATGACAATTCTCCAAGGAAATCAATAATATAAATCAAGGAAATAAAAAACAAATCAAGGAAAATAAAAAAAAAATAATCAAAGAAATCATAATAATAAATCAAGGAAATAAAAAAATAAATAAAGGAAATTAAAAACAAATCTAGGAAATCAAAATAATTAATCAAAGGAAAAAAATAATGGCACATATCGTAACGTGTTGTGTTTTTGGTTACCATTTATTTGATAATTTTATAGTTCCTGGCATTTATGCTAATATCTAGAGGAGATATTTTTTTCGATTAAATTGTCAATTTGTTATGAAAATACGACTGTTCCCATATGGCTCTGTGCTTGCATGCTTGATCCCATTTATGATAATGGATGTTAACATTTGCCTGATAATGAGAACAGACTCACTATTACATCAAAACAAATGGAACCAGCATTGCATTTGCATTTCTCTTTTAGATAATTAAACTTAATGAAATTATTAATGTGTTGGGGCGAAAATAATTTTTATCAGTTTAACTAGTAAAAACTTTAATAAAGTCGCAAAACATCGATCACATTGAAGCACTTTTATATTCGACCAGTATTTCAGAGCTCTCTTTTATCTAAAATACAGGGGTTTAACTTCAGTGAATGCAAACACGTCATTGTGAATATGTATTATAACCAACAGCATTGGAACAATATTTGTCTCAAAGTTTTCTGATCTTATATAACGAAATAAATTACAGCTTTCGTAACTAGCGTTTAGGCAAATATTGGATGGATCTAGCGCACTGCCATGCATACAAGTTCTGTAGTATCGCCAATTAGATATCTTGAGAAATAGCCGTAGTATTATAGGAGGACATATGAACATGTACTTGTCTACGTTTCGATTGGCACTATTGGCGTGTCCCTAAGTTTACAAACATATCTTTTGTGTGGTTTTTGTATGAAAAAAAAAAAAGACTTGATACTAGTTTTGGGTGATAAACTTTTCCCTTGGCAGTTTAAAAGAATGAAAAATTTTACGTTTGTATGATAGTTTTCTAAATTTTCATATTTTAAAGCAAAAAATTAAAACAGTTTTTAAAAAAATTTAAATGCAAATTTCAATCACCTATAAATTAGTTTTTCTTCTTTTTATATTAAATTTATATTGGTATATTATAAGATGCGAGGTATCATTTTTTAAATTCAAACTGGTACACTTACTTTTTAAAACCCCCCTTTCCCCACCCCAACTATTTATTAAAACGTTCAACAAAAGCATTTTTAAACACCAGGGTCGTGAAAAGTGTTAGATTTGTACCAAATGCATCTTTCAGAAGATTGGCATCTCAGTCGTAATAGTATACCTCAGAATAAAAATGCTAATAAATCTTGAATAGATATGGCCATTCATTTAATCAGTTTATCAAAAATGAAGGAGTCATCTGAAATTTCAGCCGTATCTATTGGATTGATACTATTAGCTTGTTACTGGTATTATATATGTTTTTGGTATGGCAATAATTTATTGGGCACCAAAATTACAACTATAGAATATTGAATATATGTTAGGTGTTATGACTGTCAAAATTCTGTGTATCGGGTGTATTTCGTATTTGTTTTTTCATTTTTGTATTTGTTTTCATGTTTTGTTTATCACTACTTTGTGTTCAAACCAAGCATTAGATTTGTTCCAATTGCGTCTTTAAGAAAGATAGAATTGGGTATGTTCTGTCAGATAATGAACTTTTATGACACAAACTGTGCAGAATCGCTTTAACCCTATCAAACCATATACGACCATTAATAAAACATCAAAACAATTGCATAACGACACGGGTTCAGACAAAACCAATGCAAATAAATATAAGCGCGTTGTCCTAGGATTTTCTAAATTCAAATATCGTTCTGGGGTAAAATTCACCAACCTTTCTTAAGAATATTCTTAGACTTGAGCTCAAGAATGAATTTTGAAAAGCACACTTAATGACCATTTTATGAGGCCAAAACTTGCAAGCTTGTAGGAACACCTTATATATAGCCAAATAAACTCTCGCAATTATTCTATCTCTCATGGTCAATTGGATATCGAAGGTTAAAATTTGCATTTTCAAGCCCAAGTCTAAGAATATTCTCAAGAATAGTTTGTGAATACGACCCCAGGAGCGTTTCTTTATGGCTACTAAATTGTTTTAAACAAATTGATAGAGAATACATGTCTGAAATGTTTATTACGCTAGTCACAATATTTGACGACCGGATATTGTATTGTATCATGTTTCATAAAAAAATATGAAGAGTATATCTTTGATTTGTAACTACAAACTAGTTATTAAGATAAAGAGAAATGGTGATTTTTTTCATCATGCCACCATTATTATCGGCAGAAACTGTAACAAAAAAGTTAAACTTGGGCGGTTGTAACCACAAATAGAGCTGAGGAGCGCAGGGGATATTCAAAACATACAGAGTATAACTTATAAATGCTTATATTGCACAACTTCATTTTTTTTTATAATATGACATGTGCAATATTCTCACTTTACTTTCTAAACTACTGTTTGTTTATTCCAGGGATGAGTAGATAGAACAACGTTAGCATCTAATTCCCTCGTTATGGTGGACTACACAGAAAATCTAAGCAAGGAACTAGGAGTATTTCTTGCTTTAAGGGTAAGTTAAATATTTAATTATTCTGTTAAAGTGCTAAAAACATTTTAAAAATATATTTACAAATGTATATTCAAGATCAGCACAAAACATGCTATATCAGCTGCAGAAATCGTGAAATAAGTCAAGTTATAAAACTGTATTCATTTCTTGGTTATGGAATACAAACGATTTTTTAAATTTTATATCGTTTCAGATGAAAACGAATTTTACCTACAGATCAAAATGTGACGATTTTGAGGATGGGAACCTTACTTCTTCCAATGGTACAAACTGTTCGCTCAAAGACGGTAACTTATTACGGACCATTTTTGATGAAAACATTCCCGTTCACCCCACCACAGCCCAGCTGTTCTTCACATATTTCACTCCAATTATCTTCACGATAGGAATGATTGGAAACCTGTTGTCACTTATTGTGTTTATGTCCAAAAATATGAGAAAACTCTCGGCAAGTATATATCTTGCTGCACTATCAACATCAGATTTAATGGCGCTTATATTTTACGTACTTCCGGAATGGCTAAAACACGGACTGCCGTCACTTCCAGGTCATCATAGCGCGATATTCCTGCAACAGCACGGCACGTGTCAAATTATGCTTTATTTGCAATACATTGCAAGGTTTCTGTCATCCTGGTTTCTTGTGTTCTTTACAATAGAACGATTCATTGGTGTATGTTTCCCGTTACGTCGTAAGGATATATGTGATCCTAAGTCAGCATCAAGGGTACTTCTTGGTTCGATAGTAATTGCTTCAAGCGGTTGCTTGTTTAAACCGATTTTAAGTGGATCATACACTGCCCTTAATGGCGACCCTCTGTGCACAAGTGATAAAAACTATCAATATGTTTCTTTTATTTTAGACAGTGTGTTCGGTGTCACAATTACATTCATTCCCTTTGTGTTGATAACCATATTGAACTTATTGATAATCAGAAAGCTCGTACTCCGGAACAGACGCCATAGGAAGATACGGATCATCACCGAGGAATCGATTATACGACTAGAATTTACATTCATATTGTTGGCGATTTCAATATGCTTTGTGTCCCTTAACCTGCCCTATTTTGCCGTTTGGTGCAAACGGTACTGGATATATAAACAGACGTTCAGCCTGAACAGCACATCCCCTGCAACGATCCATCACCATGACGGTCACATCGGTGACCTGGACGAGATTCTGAACATCACACGGACCATCTTCTACATAAACTACTGTATAAACTTCTTCCTGTATTCAGTAACAGGTGCTTACTTTCGAAAGGAATTAAAACATTTATTTTCCAAAAAAGAAACAAGCTACAGCCATCATTGCTCGGCATATTACTCCCGTAGTAACTCCCATACTACGCCGCAGTCGTGGGTGTAGATCGGTATTGTGATCTAGGTGTTGTTTCATACTGTGTTCTTATCATGTTATCTACTGAATAACATGCGCATGCGCAGGAGGACATCATGTACACTTACTGGATCGTCCAAATTTAATTTTATCCGAAATATTCCAATTCAGCCAACCAATCATTTACGCTACTGTGTGAAGTTGAAATATTGCGGTATAGCCAATATTACTATTCTAGATAAAGAGTAATGAGATATGTACATACTATGTTAACCTTTATTTTGAACATAATTTCACAATAACGTTTGCCATATACATTTTAAAAATGATAGACATCGAACACCTAAAAAAAAACAAAACTGGATGTTTAGCGTCGCTTTCAACCACTTTTCAGTCATATTGTGACGTTGCATCTCGAGACAGTATTCTAAGCGCTGCCACACTGGAGAATCATGCCACAGATCCAAGTACATTTAATTGACACCGGATCGACCAGGCATTAAACTATTCTGAGCGCCAAGCAAGAAAGCTTCTATAAAACAAAACAAATGTAAACTGAAGCTTATCTAAGTAAGAATATACTACAAAAGATATTAATTTTTAAATCACTATGGGACAAGACAATTATAAAATCGGTAATCATTTAAATAATTTACGTTAAAGTACCATGTTTAACTCTTGCATACTATTCTTCAAAGTATTCGAGTATACTTGATGTTGCTATAGTTAATGGCTCTTTGTTTGGATAAATTTCTTTACATTCCAAAAATCTTCAAACAGCTCACAACTGACCATCTAATGATAAAATTATTGAAAAATGCAATTATACGCTATTTTGTAAACCAATGATAAAGTTGATGGTTTACAGTACTATGTCCAGTCATCGGATTCAGCTGGACTGTAGCACTACTACTACTACTACTACTACTACTACTACTACTACTACTACTACTACTACTACTACTACTACTACTACTACAACACTACTACTACTACTACTAATAATAATAATTATGATAATGACTTTTATGTACAAGAAAGCTCCATTCTTCTCTGTAGTCCTGAAATTGACGGTCTTGAATCGATTATTAAAAACGACGTACATATGGATAATTTTTAGCTGTTATGGCAACGCATTTTTATCACCAGAATAGTTATATTACTATGCGATGAAATAAACGGCAATATAATTATCTTGTATGTTGATCTTCAAAAGACATAGTATTCTACTTAAATGTTAAATGCCATATATTCCGTTTTATTTACGTATACGAATTTAGTTTTATCTTTTATCGCTTACATAAAATTTTGACTCTTGTTCAATATATATATAGACAAAATTCCTTTTTGGAATAGCAATCTTTTAACTTACAAATGAAACTTACATAATGTTAATTATATAATAGGGCATCAATAAAATGGCATCACCACACTTGTATATGTATTGGAATAAAGATGTGAATCACATCAGTTAAACAGTTTGTTTGTCGCTTCCATTTATGACCACTTGTTAAACTGTATTATGTGATAGTTATTGTTCATTAAGTAAAAATAAAACAATAAAGAAACCCAAAGGGAGCGACCGCAGTCGTCATTTGACTGACAGTTTGACGTCATTTGACTAATTCTGAAAGGGAGCTACGATGAAAGCTTAGATGGTTGACGTCTGAAAGCTGACGTTTGCTAAGGCCATTTCTAAGCATAGCCCGCGCGGCTTTGTAGTTTGTAGATGACTCGTTCAGAATTAAATCAAGGGCGGAGTGTGTGCAATGTCATTCACGCGTGAGCAGTGATGACTACCTTCTTTATAATTAAGAACGAACTTAATAATAAAGTTATTTTGTAGGTTATTTTAACAAATAAGAGCGACAGAATTTTGAAAATTGAAGCGATTCCCTTGGGTGTCAAATGAGGTTAAACACTGAATATATATGAAAGAAGCATGATGTGATGGATCACAAGTTGTTAAAGATGACGATTTACTCAGAATGTAACCTCTTTCCAAGCAGCCATTGTTATATTAGATACCTTAATTCGATGTCCACGTATTAGTTTTTATAACAAAAGTTGTATAAATAGCATATCACATATATCAATAAGACATCAACACTCAGAGACATACCGCCATAGTGATAGTTTAATGGAAACCTAAATGAGAGATGTATCATACAATAAGTCAATATTAGATTCACTTCACATTAATTTACAATGACGATAAATCCGATTAGTGTTGGCATTAATGTCATCATCAGGCGTTATAACTCGCTCTGTGGGAGGTATTCACATTTCCACCGATGGCTAATTAATTTTAGATAAGGAAAAATAGACAATAAAATAGTCAAATGCCTAATGAAAGAGTTATTTTGTTAATTACTGGCATTTATTATATAGATTTTTATATGACTATTTTTTCCCCATCTCTTAAAATAATATTATACAAAAACAAAAAAAGATATGTACAACATGAGATGCATATAACAAGGAACATCATAACAATATGAAGATAATTAATAAATTGAAATACTAATAATAAAAACAATACACACAAAAAGCGATATTTGGGGTACACCATATTTCATTGCAATACACATTCCTGGTCGATCAATGATATATAAATGTTAGACACGCAATATTTCTTATAATTATCTTATAACATGGGCACATATGCTTTATTAAAATTTATTATAATAACGGTGTGTTATTGTTTCATCTTTTGGCCGAATTTTCCAAAAAAGGTTTTTTAAGTTTTAGTTTAAATTTATTTATTTTATTTCGATTGTGAAACAAGTGCTTACACCTTAGGCAAATCACGCTCGAAGTGTTTTAAGTATACATTGTACATAATGTATTTGATAAGTATATATCTATGATGTGTATGTAAAACAATTTTACTCCAAACAAGAAACAACAACAACAACAACAAAAACTCTGCGATAGAAAGTGAAACGAATGTCTAAATGGTGTTTAAGCAAACCGGCATTAACACCAGAATGATGTTTTAAGTGTTTCGTGATGCTTGCTCTGAGATCGACAATGATTATCGTTGATCGAAAATGCAATGTAGACCCAAGTCAGTAATCGTAAATCAACATTCAAGAATGATCACGTCGGAAATTAATAATTAATGCAGATACATGTAAGCAATCGTAATTCAAATTTAAAAAATATCAGGTCGGACTGTCGGAGATCATTCATTGCCGACAGGGTCAGCAATCCTACTTCAGCATTCAAAACTGTTAAGGTCGGAGATCAAAATTCAATGCAAATTCCAGATTGAACTGGACATTAAATTCCAAATCAGAAATATATTTTTTTCGTTAAGAAGTATCGGAAGTTATAGTTCTTTGAATAGGTAATACGGATATGTTCAGAAGGTACCGGTGTCGTTTGTGTATGAGGTCATCAACTTTTTTTTTAATTTGTCTTATGACCTTATAAATGATACCATTCGATAGTACTCGTCGAGGCAATAAAAAAACCCCCCCGAAACCCCCCCCCCCCCCCCAACTTTTTTTTTTATTTGTCTTATGACCTTATAAATGATACCATTCGATAGTACTCGTCGAGGCAATAAAAAAACCCCCCGAACCCCCCCCCCCCCCCCCCCCCCCCCCCAACAACCCCCCGTCTCAGATATGTTTTGACTAGTTGTCAATTCATTGACTCCGTAATAGGTAAAAGAAGGTCACAATCGGTCACCCCTCAATGCAACTATATTGTACATTTTATTATTACATTTGTATCTCTATCTGTCTGCATGGGTGTTTTCTGTTATCATCGATTACTTTCCTGGAATATTACTTTTATTGATTACGATTGGTAAATTACAACATATTGATATGAGAAATAAGCAATCGTTTAACAAACGTTATCTAAACTAGACTGGTTTGATCTGGTATTTGGTCCCCATACGTGGCCCAAACCATTTATTACACACTTTTGGTCACCTTCTATTAGGTGTTTTAATGCTGATCTGCGATCATAGACCTGGATCAAATTTTAAATTAGAGACCTGTGCCGAAATCCAAATTCTGACATTATGTAATGGTTGTTTAATGTTGATATACGATTACTGAGTTGCGTCTGTGGTTGTCGATCTCACATCCAATTTAAAGGCCCGACCTGTATAAAACAGAGGTAATGGCAGTGGAAGTGTTTCCCCTTGTTTTTAAAACACATTCACATCTGGGAGAGTAATATTCAAATCTAAAATAAATTAATGGATCGAAAAATTTTAGATTTGTAATGCAACATAACCTAAATATTACTTACAATTTCAGAGTAAATTCTGCAATAACTTATTACTATTGTTTTCAACAGGCAATCAGTTACAATCAGTTCCAGAGATATTTTGATTTTGAAAGAGGAGCAAACTTAGTAGGTTGAAAGACTTGACACACGGAATATGTTAGTGCCCACGTGTTTTATGGCGCTATGTATTGTCTCTGATATTCTAAGTGGCAGGTGAAAGCTAAGATGATTTGTGTTGAGAAATAAGAAACTCAAGAGGGGTATAAAAAGATACAATCCGTTAATCATAGATGGAAGAATAAATACATTAACACAAGTGAAGGACAGCAAGAAACAGCACTTTTGTTATGGGCGAATGGACAGGGTTATAGACTTAGGATCGAGTCGGAATTTGCTAGCGTGTACGGTCCATTGTATATATAATTGCACATTTCCTAAGCCATTGTGGTGTAATGATATATTTGCTGAAATGCATTGGCGATTACGACGTGGGCAAACGACTCAACAAAATTATCAATTGTTTTATATTTAGGATCGGTAATATACACATGTTCAACTTGAATCATTTGTTCTAACTTGCTAACTGTTGTCAGTAGTTCAAGTGTATTCTCCGAAAAACTGTCAGTTTATTTCATCGATTCAATACATTTGAGATTTTATTTTTTCAAGTCTGCGTTATTGCCTGTATTGCATTAAGCTAACCGTTTAACGATTGCTCCGTTTGCTGTGAATGGCATCGTGTTTTATTGAAACCAAACATCTTTTTAAACGAGTTAAACTACTTATTATTTTTTTATCTAAACATTGTCACGAAACAATCATAAGAATTGCATTTTTCGATAATACCAGACTCCCCTATGTATAGAACTATATCATATATCAATTATACACGATATATGTCGGCATCGTTCTTTAAGATAGTAATTATCTTGACAATTGACTACACATTCTTGCTTTATTACCAATCATTTCCTTTTTAAAGGGACACTATTTTGAAGCTATGTTGATATAAATATGTATTAAAGTATTTGCAACATTCAGCTGTTTGTATATGTCATGTTATTGTACACAAAAACAGTATTTTTGTTTTGAATGGGGTTTAACGCCATTTTCAACACATTTCAGGTTATATATGGCATATCCAGTTTTACTGGTAGAGGAAGACCTCAGACTGATTCAGACTGAGTAGAACCACCGTCCTTCCGCAAGTAACTGAAAACTTTCTCACATAAAGGTTTTGGAGCGAGCGGGACTCGAACCTTAGCTGTGAGAGGTAAGTGATTTTGAGACGACGCCTAAGACCACTCGGCCACCAAAAACAGTAAGCATGCCTACGTAAAGGTTTTAATTTATTTGACAGATCTAGATGACGCTGTACTTTCTGTTTTCGATAAAAAAAATACTGCTGTGAAATGTTTAAACCAAAACATTGATATTTCTATTTTTTAATTGAAACTTTATAACAATTCTGAAAAATTTCATAACGTTAATGAATCAACTTAATAAAGGCAACATCGTTTTTTTCAGCACGGAATGAACTTGCACGTTAAGGAAGAAGAACGGGTTTAATTGTTTGTTTTTTAAACTTTGTGGGGAGTGGATGACTGATAAAAATAATGATTACTTTTCAAAAAGCATTCATTTACACCCTTAAAATATTAACCTGAAATAGAATATCTAAATCAAATTAATTTAAGTTATAATGTTTCTTTATTACACCCAAATCTATGCATTTTGTTAAAATTGCAACTTAAGCGTTTTTGATCTCGACATATCCTTGATGAAAAAATTGTTTTTTTCTTTAACACAAATCTTATAGAAATATATCTTATTCTCTTTGAGATACTTTGGTCAGTATATCTTAGCTGAACTAAGTCAAATACTTAAACTTTTATCGTCAGGTTATACTTTTTTCTGTACACGAAAGCAGGAACGATTTCACTGTATCTTAATCAGAAATGTCTGATAAAAGGCGCTTAAGGAAAAGTATGAGACCCTGGAATTATTAAATTAGTTGACTTACATGCTCTTAGAAAGTAGGAAAGTAGTTATGACAGTAATTGCCCAAATAATTGTTTTGTACAATGCTATTTTCGAAACGTTAAGGTAAAAATTTAAAAAAAACACCAATCAGAACAAAATACGCTACACACACCGTTAAACGACAAGAACAATGAGAACGATAACGAGGACGCCGATGACGACAACAATATCACAACCACTAACAATAAGAACAATAACAACAACCACAACAACAACGAGGACGTCAAAAACAAAGACAACAAGGAAGACAATAATAAAAACAATAATGACAACACAGTCAACAAAGAGAACAACAAGAACATCAACAACAATGACAAAGACAACAAGGACGACGACGATGACATCAACAATACCATCACAACCACCACCACCAACAACCTCACCACCATCACCACTACCAACAACGACGACGACAACAATGACAAAGACGACACCAATGATAACGAAGACGACTAAGACGAAAATAACAACAACAATAACAACAACAAAAACATCTACAACGACAACAACGACAACGAAAACGAGGACGACGACGATGACGACGCCGACAACCCCAACAATAAAAACAACAACGGCAACGACAATACGGTCAACAAGGAGAACAACAACAAATAATTATCTAAAAAGAAATTATTACGTGAGACGATTGTAATGAATGATGCTTGCGTTTGTAACCTTAATACAATATGTTGTCCGTTTATATATTACATTCGAATTAAAATGGTTTGAAAAAAAGGTGAAATTTACCGCTCACACCGTGGTAAAGGTTAAACTCACGTGAACAAACGTAGAACTGTCTTCGTAAATTTTGTCTAGTTGATGTTCTACAAGTATTGTATGTTGCAGTTTTATAGCATATCTACTCCGTATCCTGGCATGTACAGTTTTATAAACTTGGTAGGCAATGAGCTACATACAAAACCTATAAATCCTTTCTGTTTTGTTTTCAACTGTACAAGGTGCAAACTTTCAAACAACGTGTATTTGTAAATCAAAATAAGAGCAAGCCAATGTATAAAGAAACTCCACTTGAGATATGAGCGATAGTATTAAATATGTTACTTTTCAAGAAAATAGGAACATTTTCGAAATAGTATCGAACATAAGTGAATGTCCTGCAATGCATCAATATTATTCAAGTGTTAGCATGTTTGATTTTTACAGAGCCAGTCAGTGCCAAGAAAATACTGACATTACAAGTAGATTGTGACACTTTTATAGGTTTGTTTATTTTCCAAAGGATGTATAAATTTTCATTGTTTTCTACGCACTGAAGTGGTGGAATGTTTATTGTTGTTACGTACCTGTTTACAGATTGTCCTGATTTCTCCATTTTTCTAAACTTAAGATTACTTATATAACTAGGAAGGTACCAGATTATTTATTTTTATTATAAGTCACAATAAAACAGCACATTTACTGTCTGATGATATATGTCAATATCGAAACCTTTAGCCTCAATGGGTATCACATGGATATTGATCTCGCCATCAGACAATACTGATAGTTCAAGGTGCCGAAGTTAATCAAAACGTCACACTGAGATTGTTATAAAGATGTATTGTGACTCAGTTATAATTAATTCCATATATAAGTGGATCAGATGCCATGTGTAAACTTAACTCTGGATTAATAAGTGATCCCTGCATGCACGTCATGATTGTGTCCTGGAGCACGTAATTACTGATGCGTAGTCGGAGAAAATCATGTAATAAAAACCAGCATCAACAAGTTCATTTCGATGAAAAAATAAATATATATACGTCCAACAGGAGATGAAGAATCCACAGAATCACACCACAACCATTACATTTCAGTATATACATTATCATATTGTTCCGTACTCATTTCAATTTGGCTATATAATTATATATTAAATAAGTAAAAAGCAAAATAGTTGATTTAGAAGATTTCTAGAAAAAAGAACAATTGTAGAAAAGAACGACAAAAAGAAACTTCTCTAATTTTCTTTTATCGGTGCGTTCAAATACAGGGGATAGATGTTTTGCATATTCGTGTATATTTATACACTCCCTTTAATAGTCATTATTTTTACTATCTAAGATCAGATGCATGTAAATAAACATAACATCGAATGAGTTAAAATCAGAGTCTATCCAATTGTGTACGATACTCAAAGCGTATGTTTTTTGTTGTACTGCCATGACAGCCATATAAATAGGCATCAGATGGACGTCGTACACGTGTATCACCTTTCATGTAAAATAAGAATAATATTCGACACATCCGTCTGTGTAACATAGCTGATGTGTTTTATTTGTATTAAGTTAAAATGATACACTTTTCTGCATTATGGTATTTGCAAAAACAGAGTGACGTACTTGGTATAAAATAACACTGTGGCTTCCAAGAACCAGGAAAAGTTCTACAATTTAGTATCAAATAATCGAATTGTATTTGCATTCAAGATCAAAGCAAGTTTCAAAACTTGGTATAAAATAACATTGCAGTTTACAACGTCCAGGAGGAGTTATTATCTGATTAAATCATATAAAATAACTTGGCAGTTTCCAAGAATAGTTTTAAAAAAAAGGTCTTTGCATTCAAGATCAATGCAAGTTTGATAACATTATTTGAAAAGAATTAGATTTTGATTACTGCTTCACGATTTCACCCAGACAATCGACAAACATATCCATGTGTTGCTCGGTTAATTGTAGATCCTTACGTTTTAATCATGCTTTTAATTCCGCGCATTTATTTTCCAAACAGAAACGTATAAAATACGCGTTTATTTGTCATCAGCTGTTAGTAAATATTTAAAGTTTATACACTAATGTTATTTGAAAAAAAAAAATTAAATTTGCTCACAGCAAAAAAACAACAAAAACAACAACTTTTCATGACGTCAGTGTTTTTATTATTTCTGATTCATTGCAATGCTCAAGTTATTATTTCTGATTCATTGGAATATTTAAGTTTATTCAGTGTTGACAATAGAATACAGGCCTAGCCGGTACCAGGAGTGTTAGGGGTGGGTCATTTATCATAACACCTCATGCGTTAGGGGTGTGACATTTATCATAACACCTCATGCGTTAGAGGGGAGGGGGTGTGACATTTATCATAACACCGCATGCGTTAAGGGTGTGACATTTATCATAACACCTCATGCGTTAGGGGTAGTCGATTTATCATAACACCTCATGCGTTAGGTGTGTGACATTTATCATAACACCTCATGCGTTAGGGGTGTGACATTTATCATGACACCTAATGCATTAGGGGTAGGCCATTTATCATAACACCTCATGCGTAAGGTGTGTGACACTTATCATAACACCTCATACGTTAGGGGTAGGCCATTTATCATAACACCTCATGCGTTAGGGGTGTGACATTTATCATAACACCTAATGCGTTAGGGGTGTTACATTTATCATAACACCTAATGCGTTAGGGGTGTGATATTTATCATAACACCTCATGCGTTAGAGGTGTGACATTTATCATAACACCTAATGCGTTAGGGGTGTGACATTTATCATAACACCTCATGTACTTTGTAAAACCGAGTCTGCTATTTTATTTTTTGATTGTGTTCTGTACTTCTGAGCTTCCTTTATCATATATTATTGATCAACATGTGTTATTAATTAACATATATTATTGATTATCATATATGCTACTGATTATCATATATTATTAATTATCAGTACTTTGTGTAGACCGTACATATTACCTTGAACTATGACGCAGTGCTGTTATTGTTTCTAATTTCTTTGAACCATGGAATCTAACTTAAATTCCTTGGAATCATGAAATCTTCCTTGAAATAAAAGGAAATAATATTAACTGAAACAGTCTACTTGACTATCATCGACAGCGTATACACGTATATGGTTTAAAATACATACAGATATGCTCAGGACAATATATAAAAAATAAACACGTGATACTATACACGAATGTACCTGATGGCCTTGTATAAGCCAGGGCAGCAGCAGAGTAATATTTAATGGTAAGACAAGATGGAGACAAGGACAAGCATCCACCACCCACGTCCGTTAATTGTTTTAGAAGCTTACATCATTGGTTCTCCAGTCGTAAAAATTCTTTAAGCACGCATGACCGCCAATCGTAAACCAAATATGCAGTGCGTTGTTCAATCGGTTGATAGCATGTATTTTTGTTACAAACTTCTTGAGCAAATGATCTTGGCTCTTTCGACTTATTTAAATAACAGCAGCATTAAAGTCGGTTAAGGAAAATGCTGTCGCATAAGTGTTTTTAAATCGAATTTATATTTGAAAATTAGAATTAGGATAGCAGAATTTAGAAAATGCCATACGCAGCTTGTGATAACAGTTGCATTAGTTTGAGAGTTGCTTTGTAAAAAAGAGATTCCGTTAATTTAAATCTGCAAACCTTACAATAACCGAATAAAGTGTATTAGCTGATCAACTGAATCTTCCAAGTTTTCTACATAAATTGTTTTTATTTTCCTGAACCATTATAGTTACGTCTTTCTCACGAGAAGGTCTCAAAGTCATAGAGTAATACAATTAAATTTAATTATAGACCATGCTACGTCTAACCAGTCCTCTCTGATTCAATTATTTGTCTCTAATAAGAAATCGGAAACTAAAAATAATAAATAAGCAAAGGAAAGCGTATCCATTACTCTGACACCATGATCTTTATATATATATATTTCTTAATTGCTCTATTATCGCGGAAGAATGGTTTACTTGATGTCATTTTTAACACTTATATAAAATATACGAAGTTACAAAAAAACAAACAAACAACATTATTATACTTTTACTATTTAACCATTTATTCTCGAGTTGGGCGTCAGTCTTTACTTCGAAGTCACCTTCTGTCTTCTCTTCTATATCATATTTGTGTATTTTAGTCCGATAAAAAACTATAACATAATGAGATTCATAGATATAGTCTTATATTCATAAGATGTAGAGTGTATAACATGAGTGCTCGTTTATTATTGAATTTATTAAACGATAAGGCAAAATATATTATGTGAGGTTCCACCGAGCGTTGTATCATTTATTTTTGCAATCGAGTTAAATGAATTAAATAATAAATTAACCCGAAGTTGTTAAGATTCTTTCTAACGCATAACTTGAAAAATAGTGCATTTGCCGTTTGTTTAACATATCATGTCTATAAGGAAAGAGAAAAATATCCGTCATATTTGTTCGTTGTATGGCGTAACGTCTCAAAATAATGTCATTTCATCGATACAAATCGACATCATTTATATGTTTGGGGAAGTCGGAAAGTAGTTCGGCATTTAGAAAACGAAAGCCGAGTTATACGGAAAACACTGAACGATGAATCGGAATTGATATTACACTTGGTTAATATAAAAATACGTCAAAGGTTTATTTTACTTCTGCACGTAAAGTATGTGATTAATTTAATTATTTCATACCGGATAAGGATATCTGCACTTGTACCGGGCATAGATGGTACTATATCATCCCAATGACGAGATAAAATTCTCAAAAAGAATAATCCATGATTTTTTCGAGTCGGAGAAAAACTTTTTTCGAGGAAACCCGTCAGTTTTCCTCCCGCCAATACATGTACGATTCTTAGAGTCTATCTTTTTTAGTTTGACGACCTTTGAATATTGACTTTTAGAATGCATTGACTCCTACTGTAATTTCATCTGTTGTCTGTTTTATCAGAAATCATTTATATATTAAATCTATTATGATTACTTCTGTGCAGTTATTGTCGCTGTAACATTTTTGAAAGATACGTTTCCAAATCTTAGTGTATATATGTATTAATCTTGAATCAGACACACTATAAGACTTTATTAAAGTAACTCTTGAATAAATTGCTGTAAATACTCCATCGATAGTATGAAAAATCAATCAACTTTAGATGTCATGTGAAAATTTAACAGATATCTGAGAGTAAAAGATATATATTTCTTTCGTTCAAAGCAGATTTTTCTCAAAGTCACAACTCTCAAATACTTCGTATGACCATCTTCAGTTTGAATACAGACCAGGTAATAACCAATATCGTTTTGTCTTACATTTTCCGAAATGCTTTCTATATTGATTGAGAGGCTAATGTGTTTTACCAACCTTTATCTATAGAAGAATTTTATCGAATATTCATTTTTCCGTAATGCGCACGGTGCAAATCGTTATTTCTGTTTCAGGTTTTCTTCATGGTACAAAAATTTTATTTAAAAAATAAACGCTTGAAGCTTAGATTTTTGCAAGAAAGTGTGATTGTTTGGGTTTAAACGCAACACACATATCTCTTAATGACGTAATTGTAATATTAAAGTTTTTCTGGCCTCGATAGTTTACATAATTGTAATGACTATGTCATTTACAGATATACGATTATCCAAGACCATGATTTCTCTGAAAATGCTGCTTTTGTTTAAATTAACATTTTGCCAATTGCACGTGCAACAAATTACGCATAAAAAAGATGCAGTTTTATTGATTCTCTCAAGAGATAATACCATCAGGAAAATCATTACTGAAATGTCTTTAAAGTATTCCAGAATAACTGAATTGTATTAAAGCGTTCACCATGTCACACACAACTATGTCGTTTTGATATACGCTTTAAATACAACTGCGGAATCAGTTGAAATCTTCATTGCACATTCACCAGTTATTTATATTGTAAGCCTGGTTTGGTACAATGCAGATGTGACTTTGCTACTTGTAACATTGAGCGGAATTCTTTGTTTGCATCATTGAAAACATACATCTGTTTTATGTGATATAATTAGCTATGGTGCAGATGCTGTTATGTTAATTGTATAGGAGACATAAATTGGCCGACAATGCCATACGCACTGCACACACTACTAAATAAACAATGAAACTTCTGTTGTTGAACACTGAACTTTTTTTCACATATTTATATTCATGTGATCATGAGATACCACTGACTATTGTTTAAGATTTAATTTATATAGTATGTATTACATAATGTTTTCTTGCTCATACAATAAAGAGAACGGATCTGAAAAAAAGTGTTTAAATGATTGGTAAAAAAGTTAATGAGTTGAACAGTAATAAAATAAATGGCTATGGTAATAAATGTTGATTTAAGCGAAATATCAAATTTGAAGTGGTGTGGCAATTGTAGTGTTAACAAGTGGAATTGTATTTGTATTTCGCCACTAACACCGACAATTTTTCTTTTACTTTTATCATTGAAAACAGTGAAATTACCAGGTTTGATTTTTCTATATATAGTATATAAATTACTCAAAATATTTCATAAATTTCTATAATTCATAACCACATAAGATAATATAATAAACATAATGTAGATGAGTTGTAGTTGTCACGATTGAAAACAGTTTAATATAAGTGGCTTAAATAATGCAAAGGAAAAAATGAAAATAAATCATTGACTTCATCCTCCTGAAAAAACAACAACTGAGTAGTTGATTTATACGTATTTTAAAAACACAATAAAAATAACTCTAATTTTACCATGCACCTTTATTGTATACATAACTCTACATTATTAGAAAATATAATTGTATAATAATTAATAAATACTAAACAAATACATATGTAACAATCATTTAACTAAACAATATTTTGTATTTAAAGATTAG
Source organism: Panopea generosa (assembly GCA_029582155.1). NCBI lineage: Eukaryota > Metazoa > Mollusca > Bivalvia > Adapedonta > Hiatellidae > Panopea > Panopea generosa. Next base: position 37,033,326 of record CM055906.1, read on the forward strand.
CTTAGTCGGTAACGCATTTGACTATCAATCCAGGGGTCGTGAGTTCGAATCCCCACCCGGCAACAGTCTCCGTGATGATTGCTATACGACATTGTGTCTTATTATCATTCGTCTCTGACCGCTGATTCAAGTGGGAAAGTTATCAGTTACTTGCGGAGATGGGATGTGCTCCAGTACTGTTAAACCTTTCAGGATCCCAGGAAACAGTGGTTAGGTTAACTGCTCGTCTGTTAGCCATCGATGCCATAAAATGACGCTAGATACTCGATCAATCAAACAAGATATATGAGAGACAACTTTTACAACATACACTTTCTTTTGTTACATGCACATCTCATCGTGTTATAATATGTAATAAGACTCATTTGAAGCACAGAATGAATCCACAACAGTAAATAATAGACTCTCTGTTACTGAATCTGTCCAAGAAGTGTTATGCAATAAACAACATCCTACGTACACCTTTACTGGCTTAAACGGTATTCCATATTTGAACAACCATGAACAAGATCCATGATACCAGGAAATCAGAAATGATAACAATGGGATTAAAGTATATGTCGATTTGTATGGCCACTGCACAGCACATAAAACTGAATTAAAGTAGAGGCAGAAATTTCTAGCTAACGTACAGCACGAAAAACTGAGCCAAATGACCGGTAGACCTTTATGGCCTCGCATAGCACGTAAAACTGAGTAAAATTATACGGCGATTTTTTATGGCCATCGCACAGCACGTAAAACTGAGTTAAAGTACAGGTAGAATATTATGGTTCCGCACAGCACGTAAAACTGAGTAAAATTATACTGCGATTTTTATGGCCACCGCAAAGCACGTAAAACTGAGTTAAAGTACAGGTAGAATATTATGGCTCCGCACAGCACGTAAAACTGAGTTAAAGTACAGGCAGAATAGTATGGCTCCGCACAGCACATAACACTGAGTGTAAATATACGGCGACATTTAATGGCCACCGCACAGAATGTTACACAACACCCTTCGTGTCTCCTAGCACAAGCTTAAACAATATTATCATTTCGAACAATATTGAACACACTCTATGATTCCATGCGATCAGAAATAATAATTTGCTTTACACATCATGAACAGGTAATTACTTATATCATTATTTAATGTTATTGTATTCTTCTACAACAGACTCTCGAGTGATAATGAATGCTTAATTGGACTGGTGTATTTGTGAGTTTGTTATTGTTTGTTTTCTTGTTTACACACGTATTGGAATGGTTGCGTGCGCGCATATTGATACCATTTTACGATTGTATCTAATTAAGTGAGATAGGACTTCTAGGTTTAAAGCCAAATAAATGGCGCAACACCTAAGATTGGATCGTTTGATTACGCTAGGCTGATATCAACTTTTCAGTATTTTTGTAACAAAGCCGCATGCATCCATGTGCACAGCATACATTGTATTGTGTTGAATTGGCAACTCCACAGCCTGGAAACAATGTTATAAAAGTATATTTCAGAGTTTACTGTGCATCTTGCAATACGTGCAGATAACTAAAACTGTATAACGATTTAGTTACGGGTTCGGTCACCGTTTATTTATAGAATTTATAGGATTAAATTATATAATAAAACATTTCCAGTGAAATGAATTGATCACAATTTCTCACGTTCAAACATTCGCTGCGATAAATGATCTGAGGAACGCAGTTGACGTTACGATAACATCATTTTATGTAATTCAATCTACATTTTCTGATGTCGACAAGAATCCGTCTAGTAAACAATAATAATGTATTCTGTTGCCTTTTAAGATGTTATTTTTAAGGGTGATTTGGAAGAGAGAGTTTCTGATTAAATGTTTATTTAACGATATAATCATGAAGGATATATTAATATCAAAATAATACATGTGGAGAAATGATAATATCCCATTGGGATGCATTTAACCAGGTGTTAATTATATTTTTATAACAGTTTTGAGAAAGTTCAATGGTATGTGTTTACCGAAACTAAATCTAAGTGTTTTCATAACAATAGTTAATGCTAAATTTCACCACTAAAGTAATTACAATGTCTCTAATACAATTCTAGATTAAAAGCTAACTAAAATAGTTAGTTTATATTCATCTTAACATGTATTTTAGGAGGCATTATGTATGTTGTATAAAATGATGCTTCAACGTTATCCAGCGAAACAAATCAGTTATAGGTGAAATGGATTTTATATGCTACGAGAGGTAAATATTAATTAAATACGTAGTTAATACGGGAAAATCATTACAGTGAAACTACTCAAACTCCTATATAAATGCTTACGTGCAGTATAAATTAATTGGATATGAAATTTAATGAGATTATTTTATATTTTGTTTAAACACCGAATCCGTTACTAAGTGTAGGTAGCAACTGGGAAATATACAATTATATTTCTTCTTTCAAAATACACAGAAATGTTTTATAGACAGTGGTACTATTACATTGTGATGTATCATGCATGCATATCTGTGGTAGTGAACCAGTGAAGATCTACCAATATGATGCTTTTGTTGAGGACAATTTTGATTTCGATAATAAAACAAGCAACTTCAACTAGAAACTTTAAAATACAAAAATAGTTGAATTATGTATTTTAATTTGTGCAATTAGTAAATATATGCACCCGTTTGATGAATTGTTTTATTGTTACATATATTGTTTTAGGATTGCATATGCAAAATGTATATGTGTGAATTTTGAAGAGAGGGAAAACTTGAAAGTTGTACTTCTGAGAGATCGGCATAATAACAAATTGTGAAACTGTTGCGGCATGCCCAAACGACGGATGATTGATTTGGTATCTCATTGCATACAGTTCTGACATCCAACAAACAATAAGTTACACAACTTTTGTTTAAGATAGAAGCATTAAAAACCTACCGTTGGGTATATAAATGTATTTTAAAATGGAATTTGTGTAAAATCATGTTTTAAGAATATAAATTAATATCTGTTAGTTTTCTACTGGTTGTATCTATACATTCCTAACTTCATACTCAAATGAAACAACGATGAATCGACCAAAATCTTCACGTGTTTTACTCCTGTGGCACGATAACGCTCTAAAAGCCACATTCCTCAATCTATTTATGAACAACTATAGAGCAGTATACACGTGACCAATATAATAACTTCCATTATTTTCTGAAGAAAACTGTCGTCGTAAATGTAACAGAATATTTGTAACAGAGCGAGAACTGATTCTTTTAATCTGACAGTGTTAATTTCCGGGACCTAGTTGTTCAAAGCTTCGAATCGTGGGAGCGTGGTGTTTTAAGATTTTATACTTTCAAGGTAAAAATGTTCTGACAATTATATCCAAATGTCATTCTACTTCTTCAAATTGTATTTGATATGAACCTATTTTTAAGACATTGAACATACACATACTGGAGTGTTAGGCTAACAGAGCTTTAAATAGTTATGATTTGTCAATCTTAATTGTTCTAAATGTACCAGAGATGAAAGCATATGTCCAAAATGCCAGGCATGCCCAATAGAAACGTAGCAGTCAACGGATACAAAAAACAAATCACTCGAATTATCATAAAACGGACATTTCGAATATATTAGAAAAAAACACACACAATGAGTTGCGACCATGAATTGATTTATTTTGAAGTGCTAAAGTTAGACCAAACAAAATAATGTACTGAATGATTTTATAACATCAGGCAAGCATCATTATCAATATATTAGATCTTCTGCTGGTATCTGGTGATGGTATTGGAGGTTGTAATTAGGTGCTGGTATTGGAGGTTGCAATTAGGCTATATCCTCGATGCAAATATTTGGAATTCAGTTATACAGTTTAATATATATAACGACTTGATATTTGAGATAAAGCAGACACTTTGGAATTCAAATCCAGCCCAGCCAACAAGATCATTAGAGAAACATTCAATAAAACCACTGCAGTGTTTGTCTCATTTAAAACGATGCGACTATCATAAACACAGCTGCGTTTTATTAAAGTTTACGTATGCGTATACGGACCAGTTTAAAGCTGCATGTGATAGCAGTTTATGGAGTCATTTGTACAATATACTAGAATAAAGAAATTGTATTTAAAACTTTAGGTTTTCTATACTGTATTCTCAATTAGTGAGTCACTTGGTGTAGTTTAGAGTAGATGTGTGGTAGATATTGCTATTTTTTTCTATACTGTATACTCACTTAGTGAGTCACTTGGTGTAGTTTAGAGTTCATATGTGATATATATTGCTATTTTTTTCTATATAGTCTACTCATTTAGTGAGTCACTTGGTGTAGTTTAGAGTAGATATGTGATAGATATTGCTATTTTTTCTATATTGTCTACTCACTTAATGAGTCACTTGGTGTTGTTAAGAGTATATATGTGATCGATGGTGCTAATTGTTTCTATACTCGTTTAGTGAGTCACTCGGTATAGTTTATTGTAGATATGTGATAGACGATTTTATTGGATTTCTTTATTGCAGTAAGCTGAAAGTATTTTAAATAAAAATCAAATCTGACAACGCTGGGTATCTTTAAAACAATTATATGATAAATGTGTGCTACATTGTCTTAATAACAACGTTCAAATCTCTGACCAGTAGCGAGTTTAGCAAATATCCATATAAACTATGCTAGGTGTGCCCTGTGAATGTTATTGTATTTGACATATATAACCTTATCTTTGTTTTCAAACGCTTACCAAATTTCTATTTAAATCATCTATGTTTAAGACAGAATTTGAATGTTTAATTTCTTAATATATTTTATGTCGTTTTTATGTGATTTACAAATTATGAGGTGGTTATTTCTGGGAAATCATAACATAAACAGGTATTAAAGCGGTTGAATATCTGCTCATTAAATGTGCCTGAATTATGCCATATTTCTGCATTATGCCATGCGTTTGCATTGTGCCATGTGTCTGCATTATGTCATATGTCTGCATTATGACACGTGTCTCTATTATACCATGTGTCTGCATTATACAATGTGTCTGAATTATGCCATGTGTTTGCATTATGCCATGCGTCTGAATTATGCCATGTGTCTGCATTATGCCATGTGTCTGAATTATGCCATGTGTCAGCATTATCTATGTGTCTGCATTATGCCATGTGTTTGCATTATGCCATGTGTCTGAATTATACAATGTGTCTGAATTATGCCATGTGCATGTGTCTGCATTATGCCATGTGTCTGCATTATGCCATGTATCTGAATTATTCCATGTGTCTGAATTATGCCATGTGTCTGCATTATGCCATGCGATTGAATTTTGATATGTGTGCATTATGACATGTGTCTGCATTATTCCGTGTGTCTTAATTATGATATGTGCCTATACTTCCCAGTTATATGGAAACAATCGTATAATAACACTGCTAGAACTCATTGTCTACATTATCTTGAAACCTAGCGATGTTGAAAGAAGTACATTCATTTTGTAAGATATTAAACAAGAATATAAAACAACTAACAATCTCATTGAAAGTTTTGTTCCATCACCATTTCAATAGAAATTATCTTTGAATTTTTTTTTCCATTCTCAATTACATTACTATGATCCTGAAACGAGAGGCAGTCGTTCATCTCATGTTCTCAACCAAAAAAGTTTAATAGAGTTAACGGGATGATGTTCGATTGAAGAGAAGGTGATTCACTCTTGATTGCTCTAAACCGACTACCAATTATCAAACGATTGCAGCAGGCACATGCGAGGAATGCTCTTTTATAATTTCAATGCTAAACACTTTGTAACCTTTTCCAAATTTCATGCCAATACGATCACTATGCATCTCATGGTTCCAAATTGTGTACAAACATTCAGTTATTGTATAATATAGGAGAACCATAGACTACGGTGTATTATATGTATATAAATAAATATATTTGAAGTGTTTTAAATATAACACCCTCCACCATAAAAAAAAATCTTAATAACTAATCAACTAAAACCACAAATGTTTCACTGTAGAATATATGTTCATATACTTGTAGCATGGTACTGATTCCCTATTACTTATACTTTTTTTTGTAATTCAACTTTTATTTCACCAATATGTCAACATTAGTACATAAACGTTACAAAACATGTATATGTTTTTCTTATATTCTGGTTATAATGATGTTGTGTATGATTCATATAGGCGTAATTCATTTCTACTTAATAATAATTGCATATATATTAACACAGTCTCAATAACAAACAATATCTCAATGTTTTTCAAATAAGTAAAAAATCGCCTCCTAATGATAATATGATAAAACATGTTTTATTTTTTGTTGAAAATGAAAAAAAAAATGAGGAAGAATGTGATTGTTTACTATTATACAGTTACCCAATAAATAATGAAAAAAGAGTAAGTGATTACCTCTACCATGTAAATATCGTTATTAATTCACAAGCTTTCCAAGGTTTGAATGATATTTTTTTATAATAGTTTAGCGGAGAAAAAGTCTCCAATTTGTTTCATGAGTTTCTACTTTTTCATGTTTAAGATTTACATAAGTTTCTCGTTCTGTTACTATGTCTACCTAGTAGAATTATCAGCAACTAGAGAACATGCTGTGAGTAACTCGTTAAGATTTTGCTCCAAAAGCTATAATCGTTTCAAATGATTTTAAGTAGATAACGAAGCCAAAAATGAGAGCTAAGTGATTAAATATGACAGCATTTGTTTATTGAATATTTCGCCTTAATTGCTTTAAATGTTCCTGTTCTTTAAATCTGCTTTAGAAGACATTAACGTCATAATCACGTACCCAAAAAACAAATTGTAAATGGTATACACTCATTACCGTAACCTCACATTTGAGATGAGTTTTGTTTTTATTTACTAATGATTGCTTTTAGTGAATAAGAATTCTTTCTCAAGATATAATATACTGTAACGTTGTATAGAAAATATGGAAATCCAGCTATCATTTCCTTATAGCTTGGCATATTTTGTTGTTATATGAATTGTAATATATTACAAAATGACTAGAGGTGTAACGATTCATCGATGCAATGCGTTCTTTAGACCTACGATGCATCGATACGATTGTCAGATATCATACATCACACTTCTAATAATAAAGATACGTTAAAAGTGCATATGAGCATATTTATTACATACACTTTATTAAACAATCGTAGTGGTTGCATAAGATACGGTTTAAAAATCAGTATCGTGATGCGCAATGCACCGCGACTTAAACATTGCAATACACATCGCCTTTTATTTCAAGGCAATATATATCGTGATACGTATCGTTCTGGAAATAATGTATTGCGATACGCATCGCAGATGAAAAAAAATGCCAATGCACAGCCCTCAAAATGCCCTCGGTCTTTATAATAATGTAGGACTCGATTAAAATGTTCAAAAGATTTCAATTTTAAAATAATAGATGTTGGTTATATCTTCTAAAATGATTTTCGAATCTGGATGTATCAATTGCGTGTTCAAAAACAGTCAAATCTATGTAATGTCTCGTAAAAAGAAAATGCTTTAATCGAAAGCGCAGCCCTTAAACAGAAATCTCTTTGAAATTTAATTTATCGATTATGCTTTTACGAAAAGCAAAACAGCTCTACAAAAGTACTTGCTTTATTTTAATGTTTAATACCGAAACATGTGTGCGCGTTTAAGGATATTTGTGACGTTCTTGACTGTATTCATAGTTTAAGAAGATAGTGATCATGACATAGAGAGAAAGACACAGAAAAATGGAATTATAATGAATATTATTACAGAAAGTAACAGTTACATATAAGTTGTACTCACTATGTTTAGTGCTTATTCAATATATTATTATACACAACTATATGTAAACGCTATAGGTCGTCTATTAAACATACCAAATTGCAGCTTAAAATTTCCCTAAAAAGATACTGTGTCTAACATCACTTTTACCGCTCTATTTTGTACATATGTACGTAGTAATCAGTGCGTTAAAGGAGTATAAATGACCCTAAAATATTATATGTCCTTGAAATGTATATCCCCCAACTAAAAAATTGCACGTTTTATGACGTTTTTTTCCTGACACTATCACGCGAAATTTTTGACGTCATGAAAGTGTGTTATAAAATTGCTTCAAATGTATTTTACAATGAGCGTATAGCCATATAACCGCCATCTTTTATCAGAACACAACAGAACATATACTTTATTAGACTTATACATACAGTATTTTTTATCACGAGTCAAACAGCAATACTCGATTTCAAGTGCAATACCTACAATGGCGTGGATTTTATACCGTACATTATGTCAATAGAGCTGACGTCATTGTATACGTACCATTTACACAGCAGTTCGTCATTCTGTTGCAAAGCTGACGGCATTATGTCAGTAGAGCTGACGTCATTGTATACGTACCATTTACGTCATTGTATACGGCATTCTGTTGCAAAGAAATATACATTGCGTTGAATCGCGATATCAGAAATTATAGCAAAACATGTCAAGACTACTGAAGAAATTAAAGTAGGGTATATCTCAGATTCGTCGAACGGCGAAAACACTTGGGCGTTTTATTTACGTACGTTCCCCAACCCATTGCAGTCTAGATCATTATTTCATTCTTTTAAGTCTAAATTCAGAGCCTCTTGTTGTTTGTCAGGTTAATTGTTAAAGGAAGACAGCCAAGGTTGTCCAATCTTTACAATTCATGATTTATAATCTGTCTCGCCATTTTACTATTGTTGGTATCGGCAATAAAAGCACGCTTCTCAAACAAACATTACATAAATCCTCCTTCGTTAATCGTTGTACATCTTTAGTTTAGATTTATCTAAAATAATGTCAAATAGCATGTCATTGAAGATAATAATAATGGATTATTTGAAAGTCCAAAGATTTGAAATAAATTAATATATGTTACTGGGTGTCACATCTTTACCAAAAACTGCATATAGCTATTTGAAAAAAGACAACTGTTCAGGATTCAAATGGCAAAATTGCATGAAACATACAAAATATTTGAACTAATATTTACCTACACATGGGGTTTATAATTTTACTTAACTGTTAGGGTCAATAAAGTAAAGGAATTGCTGAAATATGTTTTCTGAAAGTTCATCAATGCTCTGAAACTTTACCAAGTGGTGTTCAAAACGAAACAGTGAGTTAGGTTTGAATCAAAATCGTTATATTTGTATAAATGAATGATTCAATAGATAATCTTAAGTTCATGTTTTACAAAAATATTAAAATGTTCGGGAACTATTAAAGTCACATGTTGTTTTGTATTGTTACTTTACAAGATATATACCAAACACTGGCAAATCCAGTGTGGGGACAGGACGATCTGGATCCTCTTAGAGTTCCATAATAGAATATTGCTAAATAATAGCATTTACAGCAAAAAGTATCAATTTTCTATACTGGACCCGTGTCAAACTAGAACGGCATCGAGTTTTATTTGTGTAAGGTGTAAAATCTTCAAACGCGATGTAAAATAACTAAATTTGAATTAATGTAGCTTAACGGAGATAAATGTGTACCAGATCAATGAAAAATATCAATCAAACATTACAGCAAAAACATTAACATTTTATTGAATAATAATAATAACGAGGCTATAAACATAGAATTAAGTCCACAGGGATGATTTGACAATTTGGCAAAGAGTGAGGATGGATTCTGCAGTATTTAGGTTTAAATTAACGTTTTGCTATGGGTCATTTTGATGTGCGAAAAACATGTTTTTACTTCTTCTGTATGTGTTTATTGTCGTTAATGTAAATATAATGCAATATTTTAATTTGCGTTGGTTTAATGACTTCTTGTGAAGTGGTAAATGTATAGTTGTTTTAGGATGTGAAATAACAATGCCGACAAAATGATCGAATTAGGTAGATAGAAACATTCTTTACCACAATTTACAGTGTCGTTGTCATTTTCATTCAACTATCAAATTTACATTTTACATTTGATAACATTCATGTTTAAGTTTTACAGTGAAAGTAATTGCAGTCTCATTGATATACTAATAGCCAGAAACCGCTAGTTAAATTAAAGTTCTGTGACATCAACGATTCCACAAACAAATATATGTTGGTGAAAATATCCTTTATAGCACGTGCATCTGGCATCATCTATCGATAATTCCTTTGAACCAGGGTTTGTTATATAATTATGTTATGTTATAGAATTCTATTGTTATATACATTTCAGTGTGTATAAATACCACTTTTACATACAGTAAACACATGTTTTATGTCATATAATTAGCCATGGTGCAGATGCTGTATATATAATTAGCCATAGTGCAAATGCTGTAGATATAATTAGCCATGGTGCAGATGCTGTAGATTTTATTAATGAGATTATATTATGCTGTTCATTTCTTGCTTGTTTGTGTTAGTAGAAAAACACACAGGTATTTTTTCAGACTTATTTTAGACAGTAGTTATAAAAGCATGTGTTCAAACATTTAAGATAAATCTGTCGGAACCTATCATTAGTGTTAACACATAATTATTTAAGTGGAGCGGTAGTGCAGTGGGAAACGTGTTGATACTGATGCCAGATGCTGCGGGTTCGATACCCAGCTCGACCAAATACCTCTAAAAACAACACTCAGTACAGGCTCTACCCAGGAAACGGACTTGTTTTAATAATCTTTCTTCGCAATCGAGCTAAAATAAATTCATTTATCTAAACTAAACACAGGTTATGTATACATCTGAACTAATATTTACTAAACGATTAAAAAGACAAGTATCACATTACTATCATTCATTTTGTACATAATTAGTATAACTATGATATTAACGAATAGTGATATATTAGTGCTTGAACACTATTGGTGTTACATTGTATTTGTGTCATTCCATCGAAATAGTTTTTACTTTAGAGATGTGAATTCATAGCTTAAAACAGATAATATATGTAAGGTGTTGATATGTTAATAATCACTTAAGTAAGACTGTCAGCTGTCGATTACAATATTGTCAGATTACAACGTCAATTGGTCAAACACACTTTACTTTTTTGTCAAGAAAGATTGTGATTATGGCAACAACAATCACTGTGTTTTGATCACTCTTTAATGGTGTTAATCCACCATTGATTTTTGTTCTATGGTAAATAAAAAAAACGTTTGCATGCTTTTTATTTATAGAAAGATCCAGATAAAAGAAGTAAACCGTTATATGATGAGAAATGTAGGAGTCATGTGTCATCCAAGAGATATTTTCTGCTCAGTGTCTACATTTTTGTCAAAGTGAAGGTAGAATGTATTCATACCTAAATTTTCCAGCATCATTTTTTTTTCTAAATCCCTTATTTAAAGATGCCAATGCTTTCAAAATGTTCAAAATACATCAATAATACCATTCAAGTGAGAAAAAAAATAGCATTAAGATAAAGAAGGTGTACTTTTTAAATAAGAAAGAAAAAATGCATTGATTATTTATAACCGCCATTATGCGAATCCCACGGAAGCGTTTATGTGTTCAATGGTGGTTTTATACCTAAATAATTATGAGTGACAATATATTTACATAGCTGTAAGCATGTGTTGTTTTGGTCCACTGCTAACAAAATATACAACGAGAAATTTGAAGTAATGACTTTTGTATAAATTGCATTCAACATGACCCTCGTGTTATTGTCGATGTATGTTGTTTATTTTGTATTTATTGCACTGTTTTATATATTATTTTGTTTTAATTTTATTGTCAAAGTTCTGAATCACATGTAAGCAGCGTTATAATTCTATGCGAACAATTTTTATCAAAAACGTATTATGTTTTCAGGCAGGTTATTTGGGCGTGCAGTAGATTTTCAGGGTTCACTCAATAACTCAAACATCTATTCTCCGGCTTCTTCATTTTGTATTGGATTGTATTTCAATATTCAGCTGCGTTTGTCAAATTTTACTTATTTGTTTATTCAAATTTACATTTTAATCGTCGTCCGTTCAATGACTAGAACGAATTATACCTCAACTTTTTAACTTAAAGACAAGATTGATTACCAATGGACCATGTATGGAATTGCCTTTACAGTTTTCATGATTTATGCCCACTCCATAAATTTAAGTTTTATTTTATATCCGCTTAATAAATCCGTCTTTGTCTTTTTCAATTTCTGCACGGTGTTGTTCTTCACTACATTTTGTCTGGGATTGCATTTCAACTCTTCACGTCAAAGTTTATATGAGTTATGGCATTTTTTATACTTAATTATATTTTTCAATATTCGGTCAATAACTTAGCTAAACATTGCGAATTCCGTTCAAATTCATACACGCGGTTCTATGCATTTCAGCTCTTCGCATTGATTTGAAGTTTTACTTGATATCTGAAATCTGCTCAAGAATTCAAATATATACTGACCTTCTTTTTTTTCATTTTATGTTCGATAACTAATGTCAATACATTTTTTAAATGTGTATTTTTAATATTTTGTATCTAAATATAACGACAGTTTTGACGGGCGTTTATTGAGTGCTTTAATACTCATACTAATATCTAATGTAAACACACTCTAACATAATATCTTCTTGTAAAGTAATATGTGATGGGGCGCGTAAACACATATTAAGTTTGTAGTTCGTGATTGCAATCCTTCATGAAGCTTGCTCATGTTGCTATAGAAGTGGTATTTTGTAAGTATTAACATTTACATATATGCGTTATATCTCATCTGCTATTACACTTAACAAATATTTTGAATTTCTTATTTGTATTGTATAATTTCGCTACATTGATATCAGCCTCAATTTAGCACGCAAATGTTTTTCCTTTATAAAAGCAGGACTCCAACAATGTATCTGAATTAGATACCACGTGATGTGTCTGCAGCATGATACCCAGTCGGCAATTTACTTCAAGGTTTAAGATAATTGTCTGTCTCGAACAGATATGCGTTATATATTGAAACTGTTTAAAATGTTCGTCTCACCCACACATAACACACATTGTATTTTATAATAAATTACATAAGTACAGATGGTCAAGTTTGGAAATGCACACCGTTGTAGTGTTATTGATTCTCCTAAAGATACTAAGAGTAGAAAATGTATTTTTATAATATTCCAGAATAACTAAACTGAATTTACGAGTTCATGCCATACCCAGATATATTATTAGCCTAAACTCTTGAATTTTATAAACTTAAAGATATTAGTTGAAGTTTTCTTCATTGTATTCGCACCAGATATCAATATTGTTTTAAACGTTAAACTGTTTATACACATTCGGATTGCTTTGTTTTGGCTTTAACCTTATTTTTTATTGCTTATTGAAGTGAGTGAAGAGTCAAATTCCTGCATCTTTTAAAACTAACTGGAACTGTTTTACTTTTTCATTAGCTGTGGTACATATTCTGCATTTTCAACTTCGGGATGAAAATGTTCACCAGTATGTGCATCAACTTCGTCAAATGAGATAAGCATCAGTTTGGCAAAAAATGAGATAAGCATCAGTTTAGCGGAAACTTTGATTCATGTTTACATCAAGATTACATATGCAAACACATTAAAGTGTTGATCAAACGTGTTTCTAAAGGCAGATAAAGATTGTCAATTCAATAACCTGATATCTCCCTAATCATGTCTATTAACCACCAATGAAAAAGCAGGGAATTCTATACCTGTCCCACAACTCATAGCAATTGAACGCTAACTACACTGTCACGTCATTCAAGCTTTCCCTGAAGCAACCGACCAATAGCGTGCTCATTACAATTGCTAATTTACGGACCAAATCGAGAGAGCCGGGTTCGATCTACAGACTAAGATAAAGACGTTTGTAGTTTGAAGTTATCACACATTCGGGTATTAGACCTATGTAAGACTAGAAGTGAGGTTATTTTAACCTGGTTAGTTTATCCCTTGATAAATTTTTCAAATACATGTATATTTAATTTATCAAACAATAGTACTCTTGTGGTCATGAAATTGCAATACCACGTCGCTCTGTTTCTAGGAAGATATCGAAAATGGCTATTAATCAGCCAGTATAAAGTCCTTGGGTATACCAGCCACTCATAACTGTTCTCTTAACCTACAACCAAGCCCTGCTTGGCCATACTCAGACTGGCTTCATGCCAAAAGCATGTCCCTGCTTATGTCGCCCCGATCAATATTTGAAGTCTTGATCACATTGATTACTTTTTTTATTCGTAGTCTTTCTTTTCATGTATTTATATATAAGAAAGCAGAACGCATATCAAAAATATATTGTGGACATTATTTTATGTCATTTTTTAAAAATGTAACATAAAATAAACAAGTCGCTACAATGATATCAATCATATTAAGAAAGCGTATGAGTATTTATTAAAGCCGGGTCTATCAATACTTCTAAGTAATTTGGTTTTATTTTGGGGAAGACAAGTAGATAATATAAAGCTCTATCATTGTATTAGATAGAAACGTTCAATAACGCATGCCATTGACACTATCATAGTATATTTTATGAAAGTCATGCGCATCACTTTGAAAGTGAACGTAATTATAGTTTTATTGATTCCCTAAGAGATACTAACGTTAAGAAAGCATTTGTTAAATTAAAGTTCTGAGAAGAATTTCAGAATAATTGAATTGCATTTAAGGGTTCACGTCATTTGCAGATATATCATTATCATAAACACGGAACGATACCATTAAGAAAGATATTTTAAGTGAAATATATTCCATTGGATATGCACTAGTAATCGATAGGTGCAGCGAACCGCTGCTGTTGTTTAATACAGACTTGGATTCATTAAATGTTCGACCAAACCGCTATGTATAATTACAGCCAGTATTGAATACGATTCTTACATGCTTCACAAAACAATAAACGGGTCTGTTTTATTTAATGTAATTAGTCGTGTTACAGATGCTGCAAGTTTTATAACTAATGTGACATTAATAAGCTGACGGTGCTGTATATGATACCACTACAATCAATCTAGCAATGGTAGCATCGATACCGAACACAAACACTGTTATATATTTCATTGTTTGCTTTTAAACAGCGTACACTTTGCGTATTGTTTCAGATTTAGTTTAATGTCTGATAAAATAATTGTTTGGAGGCACAGAACGCATGCAAGATAAGAAAATAGCAGACGCTGCATTAATGAACTCGTTCATGGGGATAATGGAATATGCAATCTCGTTCTTAAAGCACCGACTTAATAGGTATTCTGTTCTTAAGCAACACTGAAACGGGTTCAATGAGTCCAACGATTCAGAAATGATTCAGAAATGATAACAGCAGTGCCTGTGTCACACTTTATTTAAAAGCACATGAAAGGTTCCCGTCTTATAAAAAGCACTGGTCACAGATTTGGAAAATAGCTGATTCAATAACTATAAAGCAATGAATATTGAAATATATTATTGATGTTATCTGATGAAACAGTTTTCATATCATAAATACGAATGTATATATTAAAAAACTTACATACTAGTCGAAGTGTCGTGAAAAATAAAGTCTACAGTAAAGTCTGTAATACAAATATTTGGATAAACATATTCTTTATAAAACAAAGGTATTTCTCTGAGGAAAGTCTTTCAGATGTTAAGTAAAGTATATAAACTATCAGGTTTTATTTATATAAATATTACCTACAAAACCATTACCAAAATGTGCTTGTATCAATAACAGCAAGTGTGTAATCACATTGGAGGAATTTTGACAATTGTCATAATTTTACATTGATAATTCAGTTAATTCTAATAATTTTTACATTGATAATTTAGTGAATTGTCATAATTTAACATTGATAATTTTGTCAATTAGAATGAGAGATGAGATAAATACTACGCATTATTTACTCTTCTTTTTTAAAAAAATAAATGCATGTATATTTTATTTTACCTGGCTACAAATAACACTGTGCGCGTTCGATTCACGGTTCTGGACAATCCAAACAACTAGAACAACAATCGAATATATAAGAACAGTGTCCGGAACATGTTCCAGCGTTGCCACTAAAAAAGGTGGTGTGGTCGGAACAGTGACGTCACAAACACGGCTGCTTTAACACTGGCACTATATCAAACAATTAATACATTGATTCAATCTCAAATGATTTTGGTTTTGTATCCTAAAATCAATTGAAATAACAAAAATGTGGTTGTGATGTTTATAGTTACAGTTGATGCTGCATTATTTAGCAACAATGCAGAATAGCTCTATCATATGTGTTGTCTTTTTCTTTTCTTTGAGCCAGTTTTAAACAATGGGGAGTGATTCATCAATATTAATTGAGATGAATCATTGGACATTGAAAGTGCGCATGTCCAATGCTTACAAATATTAAGTTATACAACAATTATGTTGAGAAATCATTTATTTGATTTGACTGCGCCATTTTGATTTCACATGTTCTGTTAGTTTACGTTCGATTGATGACTGTTCTGGAACATCTTCTGAACATGTTCTGGACAATGAATCGAACGCACCAACTGCCAATTGGTATATAAAGCATCTAAACACATTTGATTATTTTGAGCATAATATCTACAACTGTAGTTCTGTTCACGAGTGATAACATCGTATTGGAGTTTTACTGAGTGTATGTTACATGGTCCTTCATGTTGTTTAATTGTTTTGTTTGTGTTTGCATTTTGTTTCATATTTCAACAGATAAACAAGTCGACCAATCATCGGAGGGTCGTGGGTTCGATCCTCCGTCACGGCTATGTGTGCAATATCCTTCAGCAAGACACCTTTTCCGCATATGCTTATAGTACTTGCTCTTACCAGGAAGACTTCGAACGTGATTTGTCTAGATTGTAATAACTTGTCTCACAATCGAAAAATAAATATAAAAATAAATACGTTCAAACTATATATTTTCTTTATATTCAAAAGCCTCAACATTTCGGAATAGATAGTAAATGTTCGATTGAATATTGTTAGCTAAACCCTAAACCAGCAATATGCGTTACAGTATTTGTATTTGCAACATCATGTAACGGAACATATGGTGTAATACCCACTTCCCACCTTAAGTGGTCATTTTGCATATTACGTAGATATCTTAACGTGATTGATGGATCAGTAAGGGCTTTGCTCACTGCCAAATTGCCAATTAACAAGCGAGGATAAAAATCAGTAATACAATATTATCTGTGAAATTGCTTGCTCAAAAGTTCAAAGTACTCAACACAAACTAATCTCTTTTGTGCTTGCTAAATGCAGCTCTCTTATCAGTATTCAACAACAGCAATATGCAGTTTATTTTGCAAATGGGAATAAAAAGATACACAAATACGGTGTAACGTCATTTTATTGTACCATAAAATGAATATAATGTAATATATAATCGATTACATTATATTATGATTTGCATAGAATATTATATACATGACTATTTAACTAACATTCTTACATAACATGATTAGTTAGAAAATTTCAATAATACATTTTTGTAATTAAATAAAACATTCCCAAAGCAAAAGGTGGCCAACTATCCGCCAGTCTAATTTACCTAATGGCAGCTATGAAGCATTCATATAGCATAAAGTGATTGCTATAGTTCCTGTAACCGAATCTATAAGCAAGATTTCTACAGTGATGTAATTCCGTATATACGTCAGCGTATTTTATCAAATTCCTTAAAGATGTAATTGCTGTATGAGGAAGATTAGAAAGGGAGCGATGCCGATAAACACAATATCTGCATCCCAAGTATTAGGGACGGTATGCTTCTATGTTATATAGATTGGAATAGGGAATAAACTAGATACAGAGAATGTATGTAATGAAATGTTAAACTAAAATATTGCGAGCTAATAAGCAAATTTTACAGATGTTGACCTACTAATTGTACAAATCTAAAAAGATCATAAAAAATATATATATACTTACAATGATCTTCTAGTTTGTAACTCCTGCTTTCAACGTTTTTATTCATAGTTAATACTTATAGCAAACTTTTACAATAAAGGTTACTTATCCAGTATATCTTTATATTTGGCAGACTCTTTCATGGCATATAAACATCCAATTAATTTCATTTAAAGAGTATTTAATATAATAATTTCCAGTAAAAACATTTAAATCTTTGAGACACAAGCTGATTAAAAACTAACCGATTTCGTAATATTTTTAATTTACCGTTGTTTGGAGGCATTATATACGTGATATATATGTTCAATGAAATTATAGATATAATCCGTATTTCCTCCATAATTGGAGAGCATATAATAACATATATTCAAATTGCAGTAAATAATTACATATAAATGAACAATATACAATGAGTTACAAGTGAAGAATGAACATACGATACGCCTAATATGATGTCATATTGTAAGAGTATTCATAACATGATGGATTTATTAAAATAACTAAATAAATTATGATTTTATAAAAATCAGTACAGCGTTTTAACTGTCGTATAGTATACCTTACACTAATATAAGTGGAATAATAACATTGTCCATCTTACCGAAATAAAATGCAAGACCCAGTGATAGACTAATGACAACGATGAACCTTTTGTACCTTACCGAAACCAAATGTAAGAAATGGATCATACACTGAGTAACAAACAGTAAACATTAGCAGTATCGATAAAAGTTATTTTAACATACTGTGAATTATCCCAATATTTCAATCTGTTCAATGTCAGATAAATATTCATTAAGCCCGAAAAGCAGTGCATAAATCTGATCTTTAGGCGTTTTTTTAATAAATGAATTAAAGACCTGAAGACCACTAGTCGTTATAACTGCATCCCAAAGCTTATTTCTTTCGACAGTGTTTGCAACACAAAAATGAACAATATGTAATACTAAATTATCTACAAGCGTATTACATTTGTTACATAGCTGTACAGCTGTAAACGATTGCAATTTACTTAGTAGTGACACTGCTGTAAAACATTGTGCTTTTACATACTGATTTTTCCTACTTAATTGCCATAGGAAGCAACGCCTATTTATGCAAAACATATTCATGACATATAATGGACCCATCTTGTCACCTAACCTCATTAACATTGTATTTGAGTAATGTATTAGCACTTTTTGTCTTAGATTATATTTCCATGCATACTTGGATAGAAGTATTGCCGTTTTAGAATAATTAACCAAAATAATTATATAGATCATACTTCGTCAATATTCTATAGATGTCAGGAATAAAACCTAATATTTGTTTATCATCACTAAGATATCTTAACAGACGATTAACAAATAATTGCTTAGCAATATTCTTATTCGGGAGTCTGCATAATTGACCAAAGAATTGTAGCTTCCTGTAGTCGATTTCCGTTTCAAGTGAAGTAACACCAATAGAGCTTAAAGCAAAATCCGTATTTACATATTGTTGGATATTTTGGATAAATTTTATACAGAATCTATGTCCTCGTTCTAGTTGTATAATATTTGATTTGGTTAATGAAATCCATAATTGACAACCATATAGGGATTTGGGTATAACGATTGACTTATATATTATTAATGTTGTCAAGGGATTAAGACCATGCGGATGTAAGCCACTATAAATAAAACTTAAAAAAGTCCACGTAACTTATTATTTGACTGTCGAACATGATCACTAATACACATATATTTGTCACATATAATTCCTAGATGTGTATAATTTTCTGTTTCATGAATAAAGTTACTAGATCCTAGTTTCCATGACCTAGAGTTTTTATCAAAGTTATGTTTGGATCCATTAAAAACAACAATAGAACATTTATTGGATTATAACCATATCTCCATTTTATGGAATATTTGTAGCAAATATCTAGCATTTTGTCTAAACCTGACTTTGAATACGATACAAGAACCATATCATCCGCAACGGTAGGGGTACCAACCTTCAAGTTAAAAATACACAACCCAAGACCGCTATTTTCTATGTCTTTTATCAGACCATCAATGAAAAGAAGATATAATATTGGTGAACTTTTACCCTCTTGTCTTGTTCCTTGAAGAACCTTGAACCACTCAGAAATCGACCCTTGGTTTCGTATGCAGCTTTGCATATTACGATACATATTAAAGAATGACATAAATATATAGTTTGTAACGCCGCTATCAAAAATAATTTGAGCATTAGTACATTATTGTTAACTTAAAAATTGATCAAGCGATATATTTAACAGATTTATACATATCATATTTAAAAATCTTTTCTCAGTAAGGACATTATTGCAGTAATGGGGATGAGAAGTAGATATTGGTGTGATTATGACGGAACACCATAAAATATCATTTGATATTTAATTTAGATTACTTGTAAATACAACATAAACATCAGTCTGATATAAACATTTGATCAATAAACACGATTAAAGCAAGCTAGATTATGCGTGGAATTTTAGATTCTCAAATGAATTATTGTGGTTTTGTAGTTAGAAATGTATGTATATGTTTAGATCGATCTGGCACTTCCGTCGTATAGATGGAAAATAAAACCGCCGTGTTGCATTGAAGAGACAAGCGTGTGCTCTGACTGATTTAATGTCAATTTTCGAACATCATGACAGTAGTATACATAGTTGATAAACTGCTCTGTATATTTGATTTAACATTCAATTTTGCTTTTGAATGCGACGATCTCTATTTTAGTTAAGTTACAAATCGAATATATAAATGCAAGTAAATACAGTAAAAGTGCAAAAACGATTCGATCCTGCCAAATATATGAGAACAAAACTACAGCATTCAATATAAAAATAACCATCGAAAGAACAGCACAAAGACTAAACACTAGACGCTTACAACCGGTTGTATATGACAATTGCAAATTGTTGCTACGGATATATAGGAGAACGGGATAAATGAAGAACATGTGACAACAGTAAACAAAAAAGTTATAGAAAAGAGATCATTCCAAAATAAGAGTTAAATAAACAACAGGATAACAACTGATATTGTAATTTCTGCTTCTAAATGTTCCAGGAATCATGTGTCGAGTTATCCCGGAGTTACCAAGAATCAAAACTACATCACAATCGTTGTAATAGAAAAATTGATCAATATAGAATGATATTATTCCAGTTATACTAGTCGACTTATTAAGTGTAATTATGTTTATATCATTTAAAAGATAGTCGTCAATATATAGATTTTTTAAAATAACGTAAAGTTGTACTGTGCACGTAAAACTACTAAAATATAAATGATCAATAACATTCAATTGTCCAAAAATCACATGATCGTTATTTGTAGTTTATATTTCTTTTTTATCATTTAGAATATTGAACAATTTGCCCCGCTGTTTATTCAACAATATAAGAACAATAAACTTAATGCAATGTTAATGCGATGTGTTTGATGATAATACGATCCGTGTAAATAACGTTTTTATGTCATTGATTGAGGTGAGAAATATTTGTAAGTGACCTTTATAGTTATCGTTACAAATTTACAAAATAGGATATTATGATATTATGTAAATCATAGTTATGTGTCATAATATATGAACATTATATGCTGATAACCATGTTGTATTTTATCTAATTTTTAAGAAGAGTCTTTGTAATAAAAGTACAGTATGTAGACTTTAGATTATCCTACTGTGACGATATATGAAAATATGTGACGATGTATGAGGATATATGATAATATGTGACGATATATGACAGTATGTGACGATATATGACTATATGTGACGATATATGACGATCTATGACAATAAATGACGATATATGACGATATATGACGAAATATGACGATATGTGACGATATATGGCGAAATATGACGATATATGACGATTTGTAACGATATACACTTAAATTTGTAACAAAACACTTAAAGATAAACATAAAAGTTTAAGTAATACAAATATATGATACAATAACAATATGTTTAATGCTAGAGACAGCAACGAGTATATTGACATTGGGACTGATTTGTCTATAGCATGAATGTATTTGCACATAGAAATATAATTCACAATAACAGATGTGTTGTCTTCTTTATTATTTTAAGGACGATTGCTACAGGTTTTCATGGTCACTAAATATGCATACTGGTATAAACATTTATTTATAGCAATTTCACATGAATATGAAATATAAATAATTGAAATCTTAATATTGATACAAATATGCTCAATTAGTATAAAAAATGTTAATTTTGCTATTGCAGTTTATCTAACGACAACATATTTATTCATTCAAATTTACATACATACAAATCGGTATAAAAGTATAAAATTGAATTACAACCGGATATAAATTCTTATAAAGTTCTTCCCTATGAAATGGCCTACTTTAAGAGCTATTTTTCTCGAATGACGAATGTTCAACAACTGACATATTTCCCACAACACACATGGTATCAAATGTCACATTGATTTGCCAGCACACAATATCAACATGACCACATAATGTCAACATAATTGCAGGAGGACCGGTAGACAGTTACGGTATAATGCAATGACATGGCCAGACGTCGCCGCAATATCCTGTAAAGAGACCGGTTTATAATCACCAGTCTGTTGCGAATCTTTGTAGCTAATAATGTAAATATTAATCCGAATATTAATACTACCGTCTTATTAGAAATTGTTAAAAAAGGAATACATTTATCTAAATCAATAAGGCGATGAGCCGTTTTGTCTTCTGTAAGAGTATTGTAAATATTATGATTTGTTTGTTTTTGTTTTTGTCTTTCAAAGCGCACATTGTACGAACTATGCAGGCTTGTAATAACTTCTACACATAAACTGCATTAATAATTCATACATTGCCAAGTGTGGTCATTTTTTATGATAAAAAATCAAAGTATGGCAATTTGGAGAAATCTGAAATGTTAAGATGGCCGCGACACAACATTCACCATAATATGCTAACGTGATTGCATTTTTGTGCACTGAACGACTGTTTATAGTCGAGAAGTATCATCATTAATGTCACTTTGATTTCACAACATTTTGTGTTATATACAAACATATACTCGAATACCAGTACTGTATAAATGTGTCATACTCAAGTCAGATTCGTCCATATTGATGCTAATTTAATCCTGATCAAGTTACCACGTTGATATATTTGACGAAGAGGAAGATGACAACACGCTTTGTGTTAACGATGCGATTTTATGGATGTTTTACCAATCAAACATATGTTTTCAAGAGTATTCGATTACTGTTTTAACTTATATAATTGATTGTGAGCATGTAACAAGTTCAACATTTCGAACGATTCTCACTTCCAATTGTCGGTATGATTATTCATTTGGAAATGTTAGTAGTAGGCGTGAATGAAACGTGACAAAAAAAACGCTCGTTTAAACTGACAAGTGCATTTCAGCAAATGTATTGCACTTAAATTACGTCACGTCACAAGACGTATATTTTTACGCTGTGAGTGTTACTCTCAATTTGATTAGTAATTATTGATAGCCTTAATTCCCACGAGACAGCTGTTATGTACATTTTTTTCCATTGAGTAAATTTGATTTAATATGAATACTCTTTGCGAAGTAATAAGTTAATGTTGGTTGGTGTTTTAATGAAAAATATACCTCAAAAATAAAAAAAAGTTACTTCTTAAATGGCAGTAACATTTAACAAATATTCAAAGATAATCTTGACCATTGGGCTAAACATTTTACAAACACTGACCTTCACGCAATTTAGTTTATATTAATTTATTTTAGCTCGATTGAGAAAAATATTCAAAGTGTACATGAACCGCTCTCGATTTCGCTTCCTGGGTAAAACCAGTACTAAGTATTGCTTATTGAGAAACATCAGATTAAGTTGGTAAGCGAACCTGCACGTCTCACACCACTATTACATTTTCCATAGGGCTCCATTGTACATTTATGTCCAAAACAGAGTGAAAAATTAAATTCTGCAGCATGTGTCTGGGCTCAAATTCTTCACTGGTTCAAGATATGCAATTATAAAGGGGAAAAATACCTTGCCCAGGTTTTTTTTTTAAATTCAATGCTTTTGTGAGACCTATCAATTTCCAGAGTAATTTCCAGTTCGAACCAACAATTCTGAAATGACACAGAATTGTCCAGAAAGTTGGTATCAGCATCAAACTTTTAGTGGTGATTTCTAAAATACTGACCATTTAACTCATTCTAGCAAAAAACAAAACATTGCAGTACAAAGCCCTGAAAAAAGAAGAAAAAGAGAACTAAAGTTTTATTTCTACCTCCTTCATCTGTAGGTCCGGAGTACTCAAGGGAGATAATAGTGGTGTGAGTCCTGCAACCTAAGTCGTGAGCCTCAAAACATTGCAACCATATTAACTACACTACCGCCCGTCTTTACGGCATTAGATAGCTGCAATATATATTTTATTGACAGCATTCTAGGAAAGGTTCCAAATATATATTTATGTTTATATTATGGTACTCTTATTATGGTACAACCTGACTATTATGAACAAGTATTAAATGTCATAATTATTTATTTGTCAACATTTGATGGGAATATAATCAGAAATAATTATTCATACACTACATGTGGACAGAAATAAATTACGGTATAGTGTATTGGCTTTACTGGACATCGACGCAAGTGTTTTAGTGTGGGAAGACTATTTTGAGAAAAAAAATACCAAGACAGCCGTCTCACCAAGGCAGAATATTGAAAAATTATTAACTGGGATCGGTGTGCTTCTTTGACTTGACTTTGGTAATATTGGCTCATGAAAGTTGTAAGAGGCCCGAGGGATTTACTAAGATGTACACAAATCCAAGTTAATAACGTCTTTATTACATGTGTTACTATAAAACTAATATTAAACAAATAATCAAATTTATTTATTTATTTATTTGCGTGCCCCTCAAACAGATAGCATACAGTTATTACCCTTTGAGTTATAGCTCTTTTGTTTATGCGCGTCAAGACGACAAGGTGTCTATTAGAAATCAGTTTACAAAGCAGGGTTTATTCAAAGACTAAAACTAAATATACCTGCACTACCAAGGAGAGAATTACAAGAAAAAAACCTGGCTGAATGCATATTTAGTTTTTTCCAGCAGTATTTAGTGTTACTTTTCCGGGCCAGTTGCACAGCTTTTTCACGTCGTATTTTGTTTCGCATTTTGTATTTTTATTCTTCATGTCTTCAAGGACTTATATAGACTCTATATACTTTCACAAATTACAGCGGGCACAAAAGCATTACTTCCTTTCTGTGCTATCGGTTTGTCTAACGCCAAATGTGTGTTAGACAAAGAGGCGATGACTCTTTCCATTTTAAATGTTGCTAACGGTTGTCGCCGTTGGAAGCTTATTTTGTTACTTTATATAGTAAAACATGTAATAAAGACATTATACAAACATTTTTCATGACAAAAGCAATTAATATGACTAAATATTCAAAGAAACCTTAAACATAACTCTGATTTCTAGAAATTTTCAGTCTCGTATTCTTTAAGTTTAAATTGAATATCAATATGAACGAGTAGTAACTCTATTTTCTGAAAAGACATGTGTCAAGATTTTGATTTTTGCAGGAGACAACATCAAGTGTAATTTGCATTTAGTCATAGTCTGTCTGACAGAAAATGTCCCTCACTGAATAATAATCTGAACAACGATATCAAATGTCATTGCTGTTACAAAATGTTAAATAAAGCCGACTCACCAAGGGCGAATTTACAATTTAACTTTGATTTCTAGAAATGTTCTGTCTCGTATTCACTTAGTTTATATTGAGTATCTAATTTTTGTCCTGCTGAATAATGATCTTTAAAATACACTCTATCACTAAGTATTCTATAACAATATTTGAACAATGATATATAACATTGCCGCCCACTTAATCAACATTATACTTCATATCATCTCAACTTCTATAAATATACTTAACGAATTTAAAAGCGCACGTTTTTGAATATTCGTTATAATTTTTATCCCTAAACTGCTATCATTTTTTTTCGGTTTTTAAATGTCACAAAATTGCTGTCAACAGCATTTAATTTGTTACATTTAAAAACAAGCTTTAGAAGTTGTTTTTTTGTTTTTTTTATATAGAACTTTTATACAATATTTACAACATAATTTACATTATATAACATCACATATTCCCAAAACATTACATATTTTACACTTTTAATCAACTCATTCAATATACCTATAAACATATCATGAATAATTTCAAGTATGCTAGTAATCCTTAAATGAATTGTTAAACAATTTAAATATGCGGATGTTTGATAATTTTTTGCTCCTTTCTAAATATCGAAAAAATAAGATATATTCATATTTAAATAATGCGAATACATCAACACTCGTGCTTCTGCAATTACTTACGAAATATGCTTTATAAATACAGAATCCTGTATTGACTAAACTAGTATTTATATTATTATATTCTGGGTAGCTAATTTTGTATCCAATAACTATGTTTTTCAAAGTTCTCATTACTGTTGATACGCCACAATTTTTAAAAATATCTGTCATATTTGTCCAAAGAGATTCTACTTCTTGGCAATCAATGAAAAGATGTGTGTATGTTTCTATTTCACTACATAAATTACAAAAAGGTGTTTTACTTATTTTCCACATATGTTGCATTTCCTTGGAAAGAACTATTCTAAAAATCCGTTTATATTTAAGCTGTTTAATCCTATTGTCATATAAAGTGTGAATGAAGCTATATACATTTTTCCAGTTAAATATTGCATTAAGGTGCATATTCCAATAATCATATACAAAAAAATGGTTTTGTAAATTTAAGGTAATCAAATAGTTGTATATTTGTTTATTAGTTGATGTTTTCAAGTCAATTACTTTTCCATCTTGAGTATTAATATCAATATTGTGTTCGGTTTTTACAAGTGATTGTTTTGCTTCTTCCGATTTTAATATAATTTTCTATAGTTTTGGTATTACTAATTTAACTGTGCTTAATTGAGATATCCAATTGGATTTATCACTTAATTTATTTAAAATTCCCTCTTGATTTATCTCCCCATTTTTATTAATTATATCGTTTATAAATATTAATATAGATTTTATCCAATTAGAAGTTTTGTCTTGATTTATCATTCACGTCATAACTTGAATTTATACAAACCCAGATTTGCGTTTTTAAAGTAACTATTTAAGTAACCAAAAAATTGCACAATCTGATGACCAACTTCTGTCATATATATTAATATTAAGTGTGTTCTAAGGACTATTACGGTCTTATGCTTTGGAAATGTAAAGAGATAATTGTCTACATAGCATACGCATCCACTTTGTGGTGACAGGTAATTATACAGCCGATCCTTTGACTGAGTTTGAGCGCATTGTTGAGCGTTTTCCCGCCCAATTGATGTATGGAGTAATATATTCAATGGTCGTCTCAGACGTAGGAAGATTACAATCCTGTTAGGAACTGTGTATTCAGCTTTATTTCCGGGAAGTTTTATTTGATCACGACCTTTCTAACATGTTTTATATTAAGTATGTATTTAAGCATATTTTTTCAGCGGTTTTGAACCGGAAAGACCAATACGCTATTAGTACGCTTATTTGGACACAAATAAAGATGTCTAAGTCTGTATAATGCAGTGTCATTTAAAAATGTTTTTGTCTAAACATTGCACTCAGTCTCTTGGTGTGTGGTGAGTTTAACGATTTTTGTATAAGATCATTGTGCATTGATAAAACAACACAAATGAACAACAATGTTGCTCATGTTATAACGTCCCACTACACAGTTACGCCCC
Source organism: Panopea generosa (assembly GCA_029582155.1). Classification (NCBI taxonomy): domain Eukaryota; kingdom Metazoa; phylum Mollusca; class Bivalvia; order Adapedonta; family Hiatellidae; genus Panopea; species Panopea generosa. The sequence continues at coordinate 37,060,913 of CM055906.1, forward strand.
TTTTCCCCACGGTAACATGATTCTTACGCTTAAATAAAGGCCTATGTACTTTGGTTATGAATTATTTTCAAAATGGTTTAAAGTGGTTGTGATTTCTTGCTGCAGATGAGAAGTGCAAAAGTTGGCATAGCATATACTGTAAAAAGACATCATTGGTGTTAATAAAGTGACTTTTATTGGATTTCAACAGATGCATGTATTTATGACATTTGAAGACTTCTTTCTTTCAAAAAATCTCATTTTTATACATTCCTGCTATGAAAAAAAAATTTCTATGTGGAATTACGTGTTATGTGTTTTACCATTGAAATCCTAGACCTTATTTTATGTAGAACAAAGAACAAAATTCAGCTGTGTAGTGAGAGCTTATAAAATGTCAAATAAGTAAAAATTAATAAATACAATACTTCATTTCTAATAAAGATACTAGAACTATTGGGAATAAAACAATTACGCCGCTGGAAAGGTGTTTGCATTTTGAATGCTGATGAAAGTACCTTTCAGATCATCAGTCTGTGATTTGACAGTCATCCGATCTGTTAAGATTTCGAATTTTGCGGGGGACAAAATAATTAAGTGCAATTTGAATTAAATCATTGTTTGTCTGACAAAAACTTACACTCAATCATAAAGACTTAGTATCCAATGCAACAATATTGCCGTGAACTGGAAGGTATAAGACATGGCATTCATTAAGGTTAACGCTGATTTAAAGTTATATATATATATATATATATATATATATATATGGAGATAATTATTTGTGAATAACCTAGACATTATTGTACAGACCAGACTACGGCGAGTGCGCCTAGCTGCAATGCAAACCATAGATACAATATCAAGGCCTCTGCCAAACCAATAAATTTGGTGTCGACCATGACTTATATACTATGGAATTGCATGCAACACATCTGGACAGGGTGGACAAATTTACATACATGAAGTGATAGCTTTATTTGAGTAGGATCCAGTTAAGGATTCATGACAACTCACATGCTATATAAAGGACAGATTTATAAACCCGTTGGATCATATAGATACAGTGAATTCATATGTATTTAATTTCATAAAGGGAGATAATTTAATTCACAACAACGGAATTTACGATTTTTGGGATCTTTTCAGATGCTCATTCACAATGCATGATATATATATATGGAGATAATTATTTGTGAATAACCAAGACATAAATGTACAGACCAGACTACGGCGAGTGCTCCTAGCTGCAATGCAAACCATAGATACAATATCAAGGCCTCTGCCAAACCAATAAATTTGGTGTCGACCATGACTTATATACTATGGAATTACATGCAACACATCTGGATAGGGTGGACAAATTTACATACATGAAGTGATAGCTTTATATGAGTATGATCCAGTTAAGGATTCATGACTACTCACATGCTATATAAAGGACAGATTTATAAATTTATTGGTTTGGCAGAGGCTTTGATATTGTATCTATGGTTTGCATTGCAGCATTGCATGTATATATTGTAAAGCACAAAGCATCTCTGTAGTTCCTCGGACTACAATGACGTTTCTTCCGTACGTTTTGTGTCTTGTGATCTCCTTATATGTATATGCGTTTTGTAAATTTACATTGTCTAAATAGCAACCACTGTACTCTCGAAACTGTCAATTGTCTTGATGCCACATGGAGAGGGTTTATTGAAATTGCGAACAGTCCATTGTTCACTTCAATGCTATGAAATACAAGTTATTTATAAGAATACATATATACGATAATAGGGTGTATAAATATTTATAAACCGACTACTTGTCATCTTTAGTTAGACACCAAAGAGCAAAAATCAATCGAATTCATTTTAGTTTAAACTTATTTATTTTACTTCGATTGTGAAACAAGTTCTTACAACTTAGGCAAATCACACTTGAAGTCTTCCTGATTAGAACCAGTAGTAAGCATATGCAGAAATGTGTCTTGCTTAAGGACACCAAACATAGCCGTGGCGGAGGATCGAACCCACGACCGTCCGATCATGGGTTCGTAGCTCTACCACTGAGCCACGCGCTCCACACTCGATTTGAATTATATGATTCATGTACCCATGCTAAAGGATAGCATATATGAGTGTTGTGGATAAAACAGGAAAGTTTTAAAATGCAGAATTACACCAATTAAGTCTTATCAACATAACAATGAGTTTACCACAGATATGGAATTACCTTTTAATTTATTTTTTAATAAAAAAACATGATAAGAAATAATCTGCAAGCTTCATCCTATACACGTACAAATATGATAACTTATAAAAACAAAGCATAATAACTTATCTTACTTTAAAGACGAGTAACCTTTCATGTAAAATGTAAAGACATCGTTAAGGATTTCATATTGCAACTGACGAAAGGTTGCTAGACCGAAAACACGCTTGCAATTCGAATAAGTGTCTATCTGAGTGAAAGCTCATAAACACCTTCAAGAAATTTTCAAATGCTTTGTAAGGAACTCATTGATATATATTTCACGTCTAGTAAAACTTGTATTTACCAGTTAAAGTCATCATATTAAGTTTGTTTCATTGAAAAATGTGAGAAAAGATATGCAAAGATAAATAATGATTTAAAGGAAAGTAAGTATTTGCAAAATTTTGTTAAAGAATTCAGGCGCTAGGAAAATACTATTTCTGATAGTAAAGTGCTGGGGTGCCCCTGTGCTTAAATGGCCTGTGGAGAAGTCTGTATGCAGAAGTATATTCGCATACATTATTCTAACATAATATAAAGAATCAAATATCAGACAGCATCAGTTACAAACTTGCAACATACCAAATAATCAAATATACTACGAAAAAACCCTGATTTTGAGAAAATGTTCTAGCTGTTCATCCTAACCTGGCATCTCACAAGCCAACCCAAAATCTCATCTTTGTTCTGAAACTCGTTTCCATCCCACAACACCACCAATATGATGACCTATTTCTTTTGCTTCTATTCATTTGTAGGAGCCAGGCCCGCTACCAATCCAGGGGTCGTGAGTTCGAATCCCCGCCCGGACACAATCTTATTGATAATTGATATACGACATTGCGTCTCATTATCATTCGTCTCTCACCGCAGGTGGGAAAGTTATCAGTTACTTGCCGAGGTGGGATGTGCTCGAGTACTAGTTTACCTTCAAGGATTCCAGGAAACAGTGGTTAGGTTAACTGATCGTCTGTTAGCCCTCGATGGCATAAAATGACGCTCAATATTAAATCAGTATGCATTCAATCATTTGTAGAATAGACATTAAACGCAATGGATTTTCTAGTACATTGTGACAGTGGAATGAGAAAATTGGCAACCGTAAACAAGTAAATATGATTAAATATGCATATGTGCTATATTATAGACAGGATAAAGAAATATTCATAGATAATATTTCTTTAGAAATATCGTCACTGTCAATTATATAGACAGTCAGAAAACTTGACTGAGAATTAATTTAATTTAGTATTCTGGTATTGCAAATTAATCTACTTAAATCAGAGAAATAGAGATATTTTATAAGAAATCTCCCTGACTAGCATAACACATCGCAGTAAGATGTATGAAGACACTAGACCTGCAAACCAATACCACGTATTTGATTTTAAAGGGATACACGACAATTACACTTCCTCGAAATGGTAAATTGTTTTAGATGTCTATTTTTACGGCAAACATGAAACTCAAAACATGGATACCGTAATCACCAATTACAGACAAATGCTAAATTCAGAAGGACTCTCCCCAATTGAAAATATAACACAGATGTAAGTCATGTTTGCGACATGATTTGTCTTTACCTTGTTTTTATTGTTATGCGATTGTCAAGCTCCATAAGCTACCAGAAAATCATCTCTTAAAAAACTTATTTGCTAAAATATGTCAATATATTTATCAAACTAGGCCATTTTCTACAGCGGCGTGTTGCATGTTTATCAAACTAGACTGTTTTCCACAGCGGTGTGTTACATGTTCACCAAACTAGGCTATTTTCCACAACGCGGGTTGTATATTTATCGAACTAGGCTATTTTCTACAGCGGAATTGGTACTGATTGTTTTGGCACTTTATGTGTGTGGGAATTTAAATTAACAAAACACGTCCACATGGCGTTAGTAACTAAAATAAATAAGCTGTCGTCCAAATCACCACCAGTGACGGTTTTATAAGCAATTAGTTTTATTTGCGATGAAAAATAATATAACATTCATAGCAATGCATGTGCCGGTAAACACAATTACATTTGTTACTATATTTCTCGTGAACAGTGTGTCAGATTCTGGCAATTTGATTCATCATTGTTTTGGCATGTAAGACGTCAAAGCATATAACTTACGTCACATATTTTTATACGTCATATTATGCAGCGCGAGGAGGGTAGGGACATTTGGAAATCCTACCACAAGTTTGTTTCTATCATATTTTTTATTTTAGTACCAATATTAGATCATGTGTGTACATAAACAAGACAAGATTAAAAAAACAAATCATTTCAAACATTTATGTGTTAATTAACGCTTCGTTTTTGCTGACGAAAATATCAGTATCAATATTTGAAACGCCAGGGATAACATCTGGGAGTATATATACCACTAAAATCCCCGGGACCGTCATTTTAAATGAATGCCTCTTATGTTTATCATTGACATCAATCAAGATTATAATATTTAAGATTGAAAAAGATTACCAGAACTAGCTATATATGAACGCTTACAATTGCGGTTTATGGAAGGTAATATATTATATTAAATCAACATAGTTAAGTTAGGTTAAATTACTTAGCATGTTAAATAAACATAAAATAAAGCACGCATATCCTTGGCAAATCTTCTTGACCATACGTGCCTGCCAATTTTTATACTTTTTCAGTGGAAAATTGGACTATTCCGCGAAAATTGTTGCTCGAAAATCATCATCCCTAGAAGGAGGAAAAAGAATTAACCAGAAAAAAACCCGTCTCATTAAACATTTTTCTTTAAAATGCTGTACCGTCACCATGTATATCTATATACACTAAATGTTGATAAATATCCAGTCTAATAAGGCATATCAGTCACTTTTTTATCAAAATTTAACACATTCTCTTCAAAAGAAACTATTGCACTTTTATTTTGTTATTATTGATTGTCAATTTTACCTATATAATTTATGAATGTTTTATATCACATAATTCTTTATATTTTGCGTTCAAATGATCACGTAAAGTTATCAAATTTAGGAAAAAAAAATATAAAATGTATTACATCTTCAACAATATTCAAATAACACTGCTTACACAATCTTTGGTTTCTTAGTAAACATGTGCATTATATAAAAAAAAATATATGAAAACAAGAAATCCACAAAATCTATTTGCCCTTTGTTTCGTTTATTTTTGTATATAAAGTCTATACGCCATCATGATACATGCAAATACAATAGATTGTCAGTTTTCTTTCAGACAGTATTAGAGATTATTTGTTATTATGTTACTACAATAACATGTTTATAGATTGTTTTCTATTTGTTTAATAACGTGCAGTAATGCATCAAATTATGGTATGGATATTACAGAACCAGCATACTCAATACTTCAAAGACTTGGTTACTGTAAAAGAATGATATTATACTGAATCTGAGATTGAGTAATAAACATTAGCTAGTGTTATTCAACTTTTGAAAACATATCCATTCGTTATCATATAATATTACATTAACGTCAGGATTGCAGGAACGGAGGAATCAGGAATACATATAATTATGGAGTTAAGTGAGTGTGTGTGTGTGGTTAGGGATGTGGGGAACAAATTGCAGGACGCAATCCAGCGGCGGAATCAGGAATTCATATAAATATGGAGTTTGTGTGAGTGAGTGTGTGTGTTGGGAGGTGTGGGTGTGGGGGACAAATTGCAGGACGCAATCAAGCGACGGAAGCAGAAAATCATGTAATTATGAAGTGTGTGTGGAGTGGGGAAAGGGTTAAGGGGATTAGGTGGTTGTAGGGTTCCAACAAATATCATTATGATTTGGAAAGAGGTAACTCATGAGAGTGGATAATCTCAAAGTGTATTTGACCGTGTGTGTTTTTTTTTGTTGTTTCGAAAGGGGTGGAGAGAAGCGTAACCCTGTTACAGTGTACAATTTTGGTTGGTTTTACGATGCGAGTCAACCTAAAGGGGGATCTGATAGTTCAATCAAACATATTGTTTATGTATAGATTTTCACTACCCTCGATCCGTCATGTTTGTTTATGTTATTTCGTCTAAATGTTAGAAACTTGAGGCACTATTGAGTATTAAATGCGGACTCCGATTCCAAAACTATCTAATGTTTGTCTACAGAAGATTTAAGCTATATTTGAGAAAAGTATGCTTAAGCTGTTTTAATATCAAATAACGGTTTGGTAGGATCCAGTGTGTAGCAACTAAATTTTCGCAAGGGCGTAGATTCCATTTTTCAAAATGTTTCAACAAATGTCAATGTAACGTTTCTATTTTAACTATCGTTATTGCAATGAAAATGAAAATTGGAATGGATAAAAATGATGTTGATGATTTATACTGAAATGAAGATGAAAATGATCTTATCAAAGGATTCCCTGGAAACACAGAAAAAAAAACAACAAAAGGCAGACTCGGTATAATCGCAACAGCTCGTGAGAGGTAGTAAAAATTGCCTGTATGGTAAACTTGACGCAATGTTTATTAAGTATAATGACAACAATAGAACGTAATGTATATTTAGATCAACATGCTATGGATATATCACTGATCGTATAGGATCCCCATAGAAACACCGGATACAAAAGGAAAAAGTATAATATCTTTAAAGATCATGTTAGAACCGAAACATGGAACTTGAATTGTTACCGCTGTCAATAGATAATAAAACAAAACTGAAATGTTATTGGTATTTTCAGTATTAAACCGTAAAAAATAGGGGGAATTTCAGCATTTCGTGGTCACTTCTTAGTCTATAACTTTCAAACCAATAAATTTAGCAACTTCTTCATTCGGTCCATTGGGTCAGTTGACAGCAGCGTTTGTGAGCAATGAAGATTGTTTCTTCAACGTTTGCCATTACTGATGATAACGTTTTAGATACAGAATATTTGTTAAAGTTTGCAACCCCAATGCAAAACATTATTAGAAAATATGAGTGTAACCGTTTACAAACACTTGTCAAAGGGGATATATCAGGATTTTTCAAAATTTTAAAATTGGCTAAAACATTTTTACATATATATCATGCCTATATATACTCTTTGACCCCGTATTGAAAAAAAGGACCAAAATAAAATATTGAAAAGGAGTTTCCTTACTTGGGCCAACGCCTATGTGAAAACTTAAATATATTTCCCGCTTAAAACTGCAACATATTTTATGACGTTTTAAATGAGTCACATGATTTCAATTTGATCCGTCATACAGGAGTAACATTTGTAAAATTTGTTTCATCTTAAAAGAGTCCGAATGACGATGTTAATGTCGCCAAACCCTATCTAAGAGCAGTATATTTTTAGAATGGGAATTTCGTTTCAAGTTTACCACTCACATTGAAATATCGATTTTGTCAAGTTTCGGTGGATTTGATATACTAAAGCATTCGTTTTTTTTTGTGTGTGTTTTTTGTGATAATGAGATGCTATTTATCCATTTTTAAAAATAATTTTATATTTATAGCCTTTTTTCGTGATATACTTTTCTTTAAATAGTTAAAAGCTCATATCATTTTTTTCTTTGTATACCGTATGAAATGTAATACATTCGAACATGTCAAGACGGTGTAGTATTAGGTAAAGTGATGGATATGTTAGTTTTACATTTTTTATTAAATGCAATTACATATTAATAGAAATATTTAAATGTCTTAAAATATATTATTGTGTGTAGGTTTAATAGTCAGTAGGGAGCTTAACCAAACATTCGTTGCACTCAACCACATTCGTCTTTAGTATGCAAATCATTAAAGATAATCCTAAGAAGAGATCAACACGCTAGTTTAAAAGGGTAGATATTTGGTTAAACAGGTGGAGGGGGCATGCCCACAACTAAATGGTCATCTAATTTGTAAAACAATTTCATTAACGTTAAAATACCTGGCCAGGATATCACATTAGTATATGGACTAGCCGTGGTGCGATTCGACTAGTTAAACTGCAGCATAGTTGGATATTCGATACGTAAATGCGCATGCGCAGCAGGTCTATCAAGACTGTGTTTCTGTAATTAACCCAGAAGGCATTCACTGTGTAGAGTTTAACAACGTCTCCAATCCAAGTAGTCCCGTTATTATCCGAATGTTAATATAAACATAAAACTGCTGATGTAGATTACAGAAAACAAAAACAAAAGATATAATACGCAGAAAGACAAAACAAGAATAATTAAGAGCAGGGCAAGTTGGAGTTTAGAGCAAGTATTAATTGCCTCTGTTCGTTTAATACAAATCATAATCTTCCATGTTGATATTACCATGGTCTTGGTCAAGTTCAAATATTGAAAGTATCAGACACTTATTATAGTTGACTCTGCATGTGTTACTGGTATTAAGCACTAAAATGTGTATCTTCTTATTCTTCTTATTGAGCTGTAATGCCATTACTTGTTTTAATCACAATTTTCCGTTAATCAGTGACTATGCATGCAAGAAAATAAATTACTCCTCATTTGAATGTGTACATTTGTACCACTTACCCGATTAATTTTAACCATTTTATTGTAATTTTGTTTTGTCTTGTTGATTTAAAGTGTGATAAAGTTACCGAGGTGGAAGCTGATAGCACGCTTTGTTGTAGTTAAGCGATTTTAGGGATGTTCCATCAATCAAACACGAGCTTTGAACAACACTCAATTACTGTTTTTACTACCACCATAATTGATTGCGAACATGGCTCGAGTTCAGCATTTCTTCTGAGTCGTGTTTACAATTAATGGACATGATTATGCAATGAGAAATACCAGTATTTTGCGAAAACGTGACAAACCCTCGTTTAAAAATGACAAGTGCAATTTTGCCAAGGTATTACTAAACAACTACGTCATATCACGTTAAGTATGTATCTACAAAATACTTGCTACTCTCGATGATTAATTAGTAATTAATTATCACATTTATTAGCGACACCATCACGTGACGACGTTTGCGTGTAAAACATGTCTAATGAGTAGAGGTTTGATGAATTTTTCGATGGGAAAACGTTAATACATCAGTTAATTGTAATAAAATAATGGATATCTCAATCAAATTATTTGAAGAAAAAATAATTTGCATGATTCACTTGTATAAAATCTATTGACTCTTTATTGGGATGTACATTTGTTTTAATTGGTTGATCGGATGCATCCTAACCCGTTTGCTTATTATGTGAATTATGCAATAAAATACGTTTAAACCAATGCATTTAAAATATATTACAAACTTAAATTGTAGAAGCAGTGTTGAAATTTATCTAAAATACTTTTAAATGAATCTAAATGAAAACAAACACTACACAATTTGATAACCTACACACCATTTAACATTGAATTATTAAATCATTGACAACAAAATTGAAATATTATGTTTAATTAGATGACACCATAATATATTTCCGTTTCAATATACATATATATATATATATATATATATATATATATATTTATATATGCTTTTATTTATAATCACCACGACTATAACGTTAATCCCCTTTTGAGATGAGAATGGAATGATGCCATTTAAACTTTTGGTTAAGGTTGATAGTTCCAAGCAGTTGGATTTGGTTGACGACAACGATTTGAATGTCATTCTTTTTAGTAAACTAAGCAATACAACTCTTTGATTCGATGTAAGCTTCTACTGAATCATCTTATAATGGTGGCAAAGAGGAGCGGGAAGGTTGGGACTCTCACATTGGTTGATTAAACTTGATAACGATACGTATCAAAATACAATTTTATGAAAAAAAAGTAAATAAGCATATACAAGTAAATAAGCATATACAAGTAAATAAGCATATACAAAAAAAAATTGAAAAAATTACCAGTAATTATCTATCAGAAACCTAGTTATTTGGTAATTTAGGTAAATTCAAAAGAAAAAAAACAATTAAGATAACAGTTTGTTTTAAATATTTGGAATTGAACAATTGTTACATGTCAGATTGACAAGAGTAAATATAATATATGATGTCCAGATGAGTAATCATCATTGTTTGTCTGGCAGGGAAACTTTTGCTTACACTTTCTCGTTTTACCATGTCACGCCAGGGGAAGAGCGTGGCCAGGAGCATCCAGGTTTAAGCTCTCCGGTAGTTACAAGCCATTCCATAACGTTGATCCGCAGGTTCCATACTACTGTTTACCCATAAAATTAATATTTATCTTGTTTCCTGATAAACTATGTATTTTATACTAAAATCTTTTCAAATAAGAAATAAAGCCATATATGTATGATTTACATGTATTTTTTAATTACAATATTGATGGTAGGTAAGATCAAGTTGCATTAGATTTGCTTTCTGGCATGACTTTTGAATATCATTACTGTTTTGCATACCGCTTTTTCCATTTTTACCCTTGCTTAAATAAAAAATTATTCGATATGATTTATACCATGAAAACAACATTGTTACTTTTCAATATCATTAATAAACCACAGTCTGTTATATATTTGTGTATACATCATGTACGTGCCTATTTGATATTGGAAATAAAAAACATCATATAGCAACGGGTATGTACTAATGGCAAATTTGGTACGGACCCTTCCACGGTGTTTATATGTATGTTTAGTAGGTATGCTGATTATTCTGTATTTTGATTATGTTTCATTATTCCGTAGTGACCGTATCCTATGTTTACCATGCCACATGGTCTTATTTGTGTACCTAGAAAAATAAACCGTTTGTGACCTTCATTTCATTTCCAACTTAATAAGGACGTATAATATTCTTACAGATTGCCAACGTTTGCTATATTCAACAGTCTAGACATTTTTTTATATTTCTGCCATTATGCATTTTTTCAACATATTTACTGCTAAATTTATCAAATTGCGATGTCTGTTATCGAACAAATTGATTATTACTATCACTTTTCGGACGGTTAAGACAAGGTAACATGCACTCTTGTGACATGAATACACGGAACACGGTTATTTAAGTGAAACAATATACACTTGATACTGTTGCACCGTCCTGTGGCGTGCGTTTGATATGGTTACAATAAATCATTTCTTTCACTAGACGAAGCAGTGTCACAATAATTGATATTTAGTGATGAAAATACCGATAATGCTGATTACCGTCCAACAGTTTCTAGTAACATTTAATCCTGTGTTATCCAGTTTAAAAACCTTCGTTGATAGACTTAACCTCTCACTATATATTTTAGCCCCTTTTTTCCCACGGATGATTCTTACGCTTAAAAACAAGGCCTATGTAATTTGGTTTTGAAATATTTTCAAAATGGTTCATAGACGTTGTGATTTCTTGCTGCATAGCAGGAATGTATACCCACATACAAATTCACAATAACTAGTAGAATGTCCAGGTTGGTTTTTTTTAAAAGAGAGTGCAGTGACACCCTGAAATATTTTGAACAAAAAAGTCCTCAAATGATCATAAATACATGCATATGTTGAAGTCCTATGGAAGTCACTTTTGTTAACACCAGTGATGTCATAATGCAATATATGCTATGCCAACGTTTGCTCTAGTCATCTGCAGCAAGAAATCACAACCACTATGAACCATTTTGAAACTATTTCATAACCAAATTACAAAGGCCTTGTTTTTAAACGTAAGAATCATGTTACCGTGGGAAAAAGGGGCATACCTGTGTAGTGAGACGTATATGAGGCGGTGAAATTTGTTTTCGCATAAAACCGTGATACTAACATTATAAATTATAATGAAGTTCTTCTATACATATTTTAAAATAAAAATTACTAGTAAGTAGCATTAAAAATTAATTTAACATAAAAAACAACGGAATACATTCAAAACACATCAGGTTTAAATAAAGCAATTGACACTTTTATGGACAAGACTATTTTCTGTCTTTATGGACAAGAATATTTTATGTCTTTATTATTTTTGAAATTTTAACATCTTCAGTTTATTTGAAAACATATAATAAACTTTGTGAAAAATGCAAAAGTACCATGGCTTACAATCACATTTTGTGTGCTTTTAGTCCATTGGTTGAAAATAGCCTCTGTCAATGCCTAAGAACAATCATAGTGTTTCACAAATGCGACCGACTAAACTGTTTCAATAAAAAACAAGTATTTGTGTTATTGCATAGGAATGCATTTCAGAATGCGTGATGTCATAATGTAAACTATCTTAGGTCAAGGTCCGGTCATCGGTATGTGATTGGTCTCTGATGATAGCTTGCATTACCAATGTGTCGAAAGCGTTGCTAAAATATACTGAATACCAAAAGTTTTGTCAGATAAAATACATGGGAAATCCCATAGGGTACATTTAAAGCCAGATGTGTGCCTGGATATAGAATTGATCTTTTGAAGATGCAGTCTGAAATTGAATTTGGGTTTGTAACAAACAGAATCGGTGAATAAATCTAAAATATCAACTTTCATTCTGGTGATATCCGCCATTCGAAATCGTTCTTTATTCAATGTAAAGGGGGTAATTTACCGACTTTATAACTTTCAAGAGGGAATACATGTACAGCGATGCCATATTATGCATTTTTTTCATTTTGTGGTGTTTTTACTCATCATTTGCACAGTTTCAGTTGTTATCTAGACAAATAGTGCTTTTATTTGACAAAATGCTGTTTTACACAAAGCGGCAATAACTTTCAACCAGACCATAAAATGAATCCAAATTCTGTAGATGTTGCTCTTAGTACTCTGACAAATATAGTTGAATTAAAAAAAATATCGAAGTCTTTGTATTATAGTTAAACTTGCATGAAAATACCGACAAAACTTTTGGAACTCAGCATACGATAAATTGCCCATGCGACTTTATACCCATGTGAAGTTTTTATTTACTCAATGGAAATAAAAGTGGAATAATATACACTATTATATCCATGGTCTTGTACATTATATGTAGCTAAGTAACAATGTGTCACATTGGAGATTCATGATTCATTTAAACATTATATGAATGCAATGCAAAGAAACATGAATCAGATTCAAAGGACATTCAACACAGAATGGCTTAGACAGCAACTGCTACTTGACCTAGATTTAATTACAGTCGTCATATGTGGAGGCTGATATGTGCTTATGAATGTTCGTTGTTGCATTTACTCGTAAAGTGACGTGATTAGATAAGTAAAAGGCAATACTTGATGAATCCGTCTTAAATACGCCCTCGGAAGATACGCGTTTATGTCAACTGGTCATTTGTTTAAATCTATTGTGTGACAATTTTGGTTAATTGGACAAATTAGGCACTCTAATTCCGATATTCCATTCTCATATAAGTAGAGCGTTACGTGTTTGATATAACTAAATCTGCTACGTTTATAAATTCATTAAAATATTGTGCAAGGTATTGAGTAATTTCGAAATGAATTTATCATTACGTTTTTCATTTTATTACTTTCGCGATTTTTAGCCAGGCCGGGTATATTCCTGCTTATTTGTCGGCATGGTCAAACTTTACATTCTTCACATCACCGATAAAATGAGTGAACACTGGAGAAGGACTAATTTTATTCGTCGAATTTAATTTTAATGTTTTTTTATATATGCAATAAATCAAACAATGAAAGAAGAGTGTGAACATTATTTTATGTCATTTTAAAAACAAACAAACCGAAAATGCTTCAATAATATCAGTCAAATTAGAAGAGCGTATATATATCTATTAACGCTATCAGTCTTTGAGTATTTTGATTATTTTATATTATTAATTTTTGTATAATTTCTATGTATGTATAACATTATATGCATGGGGGAATTATATAAAAGACAAGACAAACATACAACGCTACAACAGGAATTATCGACTAGGATTTGTGCACCCAACCGAGCCCTGCCTTCGTCGTCCCTATAAAAAAACTAAATCAGAGTTACATCTTACACACGCAGCATGCTTTACACGTGCATGGACATGTATATGTATATACTTATGAAAGAAATGCGTCATTTAAGTATTTCCATATCAAAAGTTTTACAATATAAATATATTGCAGTTTAGAGGGGTGCACACAAAATCTGATTGATTGATTGATTGATTGATTGATTGATTGATTGAATATTTAGCGTCATTTTATGCCATCGAAGGCTAACGGACGATCAGTTAATCTAACCACTGTTTCCTGGGATTAACCAGTACTCGAGCACTCCCCATCTCCGCAAGTAACTGATAACTTTCCCACTTGAATCAGTGGTGAAAGAAAAATGATAATGAGACACAATGTCGTATATCAATCATCACGGAGACTGTTGCCGGGCGGGGGATCGAACTCACGACCCCTGGATTGATAGTCAGGCGCGCAACCGACTGAGCTCATCGGACCCGGCAAAATCTGAATGGGCACACATGTTTTTCAGTAGAAATACAGTGAATCTTTATAAAATATAGAGTTTTTTTATTGTTTCTATTTTGTTTTTTAGGGTAAGGGAGGGTGCGTACGCCGGTTTTTGTTACAGAGTAGATCCGCCATTAATACAGACTTACACGTAGTAAACATTATTTCATAATAGAAAGAGTCCGAATGACGTCAAGCAAGTGCTGTTTATTTTTTAAAAGGGGATTTCATTTCCAGTTAACCACTCCAATTTAAATATCGATTTTGTCAAGTTTTGCGGGATTTGACATACCAAACCACCTGGATATTATTTATTAATGATAATGCGATGTTTTTTATCCATTTTGATAATTAATTCATTTTTCAGACATTTATACTTTTTTCCCCTGATATATTCCCTTTAAAACGGTAAAGGAGAATATTCAGGGAGTATTTTGAATATGAATTTCTTATATGACAGTATCCAGCGTCATCAATTTGTGTACGTATTTCGTAATACGTGCTGATCAGAAAAAAAGTTATAATTCATACACTTCTTCCATTATATTAACATTGTGAACTATTAATGTCAAATACTGTGTGAAGTAGTATTGGAATAAGGCAAGTTAAATACTATATAACTAACCTATAACTTCAGTCGAACTACCCCCAATGACTGCTCGAATTGTCTGATATAATTAACGGACCTGTCAATACGTTTGTGAATTACTGCAATTCTTGATTTACGCCTCCCTTAAGCAATGGTACGAAATTGTACGACAGAGATATTTTGATGTCGATATTGTTAATTTCTCATATTTGAACAGCGATATAAACAGAGCAATGTCGTGTTTAATTTCGCTTTTCTCGAAGATGCAAATTTGATGTAGATTTTACTAAGAATGTTAAAGATAAAAAAATAGACAAAAAATGGGGCTAGTGTTCACACACTGCATAAAACATTTTATAATAGAGGCGTTGTATCACTTCTGCGATGTAGTTTGTTTTTACCTGATTTGATTGGTTATGGGATTTACACTTTATGAGATTCTGAATAATTTCTACTTCAGTATTCATTTGCTGAAGGTAGTATGAAGTTTATTTATAAGGGTAATAAACAAATGATTTTGCAGCGCATTTCATGTCACAACTTAGATAGTTCATTCTACTGATAATAACTAAATGTTTATTGTTTAGGGGCTATTAAACTTGCTTTACAAATACGACCACGTCCACAAGTGTACGTATATTGTAAAACACAAAAATGATTTGGTATATGATAATAAATGCCAATGTACTCATTGACTTTCAGAAGCCAGACTAGCGAGAGCGTATTAATCAATCTGACAGTAATTTGAAGTTATATAGATCACTAGCCCAAAATGCATTATATTGTATCAAGCATATGTACAGTATAAAGAAGCGATATCCCTGGTTATTTACATATATTTGCCATACACTAGCGAAACAAATGGGCATGTTATTCGGTTATAAATGAAGCAAGTTTGATGATAGAACCTAAAGCCAAGTGCATGCCTCACGGACGCTGTTGAAAGTATACACACAACACCGCAGACTGAAGTAAGTTTAATATTCGCCTTTCGATATTCGATATTCATCATGAATATAAGCCTAACCCTTACGTAAAAAGACGAAAAACAAATATCGAACTTCTATCTGTTACATAACACGAAGACTGACCTAGAGTTGGTATTTCCATTAAAAAATAACAACTTCAGTCGCAAGATAAGCTGCTGATAACGACAAATAAAGTTAACGTTGTAATACACAAAGGTCACAGGGCTTCTTTTGATAGGCTTCTTGATCTACTAAGCAAACACGTTTTAAAGTGAAAATGAACAAGAATCTTGTGAAGCTGGTGAATCACACTACATTCGAAGCAAGGCAAAGCCAGGCTTTGTAGCAAAAGTGTTGTTAATTCGAGATTGCATTCGCAAATTTGTGATAACAATTGCCTATTTGAGGATTATTTTAGTAATAAGAAGGTTACGGTTATTAAAATCCACAACGCGGCTGCATCCTCTATTTAATCAAATATGTTGGGAAAGGTAAATCAGTGACAATGCATCCTCTGTGGAACCAATAAGTTTGGGAATGTCAACCCCATATAAGTTAGCTCGGGGCACGTTTCCCATCCAAATGAGAAAATCAACAACATCTAAACAAAAATCATATCTTTCGTAATATATTTTGTATTAACTATATCATTAAAAAATGATTAAGGCAAGATAGGCAAGTTCATATAAGAAACGTTACCTTTGTTGAAATGGAGCTCACCAGGATATATATTCACTACCATTTGAATGAAAACAATATTCTTGAAAGCATTGATGACATTAACCTTTGTATTTAGCGAATCCCCAGCATGAAATCCCTGAAATAGCAATATAAAAACAAGTCTGCGGCGAGTAGTGCATGCTTGTTATCCACAAGTATACCTACAGATGGTCTAAACATGAATTAATATGTTTAAAAGACATTATAGCGATCCTCAAACCTACAGATTTGTATAAACGCACGGTTCAAATTACAGACCAGAAATGTAGTATCTTCTTTGGTGAACGTTTGCTGCATAAGTGCTGTATACTTTTCTTTTGCCTTTCTGTGGTAAAATAGTGTATCGAGAAGCTAGACACTGTCTGTTACTTGATTAATTACAAACTTCAACCGAATTTTGTATCAACCAAAAAACATATATGCCATAAGCCTCGTATGCCTTCCTATCACAATAAAGTTTAATATATTTCTATATAGTGGTAAGGAATTAAATTAATAAGGTTAAGTACATGACATAGAATTTACTACAAAACACGTTATATGGTTTTTTTGGTATGTTACTGAAGAATACAGATTATATTAAACAAAACAAATGCTGCAATGTCTTCTAAAATCAAGTGTCTATACTTGATGTAGATAATCAATCACTCAGTCCCATCTGTGTGCATGATTATGCATGTTTAAAGCACAATGCGTTCATTTATGTACCACCTGTAACGGTATAAATATGATAGTTCATATAACATCATTGTTCACAGAACGATGAAACGTTAAATGATGTCTTAACCATACATATCACATGACGCCAAGAGGTAGTAATCTGGACGACACCACTATTTTTTTCATATGATTCACCATGAAACAGTCTGTCTGCGATAATTGTGATAATAGTGTTTATAGAAATATCTGGGAAGTACATACATTTGAGACTTTTTTTTTAGGTTTTCATAATGACATAGCGATTTTAATTTATAATTATTTTCATACATTATGTTGCATAGTTTAAGATGCAACCCGCCGTTTACTTTATTACGATACGTAATGTAACAAAATTCACGGAATTGGAATTTAAAACAAGACAACAAGGTAGCAAACGATGTTACAAGAGTTTTCAGAAGACAACAAAGCTTGCCGATGGAATTAAACTCACCACACATGCAAAGATTGAGATTGGAGGCAAACACCTAAACTTAAACGCAACTAAACGCAAAAGTTTAACCTGGGTGTCTACAGACGAAAAATTAAGTTCAAAAGGGTCATAACTGCGTCAAAATGCAACCCCAGGTTATGTTCTTATCTCTGTGTGTTCCATCGATGATGGTGAACACATATGCGAAGTTTCATTAATATCCAATGAGTGGTTGCATATATATCTTACCTGATAAAAAACTTTATCTTGAAAAATTAAGTCGAAAAGGGCCATAACTCTGCCAAAATGTAATCTTGTCTTTGTGTGTTCCACTGATGATAGTGAACACACATGCGAAGTTTCATTCATGACCATTGAGCGGTTGCAAAGATATCTTAAACTTAAACGCAACTAAACGCAAAAGTTTAACCTGGCTGTCTACAGACGAAAGATTAAGTCCAAAAGGGTCACAACTTTGCCAAAAGGCAACCTTGAGTTATGGTTCTTGTCTCTTTGTGTTCAATCGATGAGCGTGAACACGCATGTGAAGTTTCATTCATATCCAATAATGGGTGCATAGATATCTTACCTGATAAAAAACTTTTACCTGAAAAATTAAGTCGAAAAAGGGCCATAACTGTGCAAAAATGCAATCCAAAGTTGTGATTCGTGTCTTTGAGTGTTCCATTGATGATGGTAAACACACATGCGAAGTTTCATTCATAATCATTGAGCGGTTGCATAGATATCTTAAACTTAAACGCAACTAAACGCAAAAGTTTAACCTGGCTGTCTACAGACGAAAGATTAAGTCCAAAAGGGTCACAACTTTGCCAAAAGGCAATCCCGAGTTATGGTTCTTGTCTCTTTGTGTTCAATCGATGAGGGTGAACACACATGTGAAGTTTCATTATATCCAATGGATTGGTGCATAGATATCTTACCTGATAAAAAACATTTACCTGAAAAATTAAGTCGAAAAAGGGCCATAACTGTGCTATAATGCAATCCGAAGTTGTGGTTCTTGTCTTTGAGTGTTCCATTGATGATGGTAAACACACATGCGAAGTTTCATTCATATCCAATGAGTGGTTGCATAGGTATCTTAAACTTAAACGCAACTAAACGCAAAAGTTTAAACTGGGTGTCTACAGACGAAAAATAAAGTCCTAAAGGGCCACAACTTTGCCAAAATGCAACCTGAATCATGGTTCTTGTTTCTGTGTATTCCATCGAGGATGATGAACACACATGTGAAATTTCATTAATATCCAATGACTGGTTGCATAGATATCTTACCTGATAAAAAACTTTAACCTGAAAAATTAAGTCGAAAAAAGACCATAACTGTACCAAAATGCAACCCAGAGTTATGGTTCTTGTCTCTGTGTGTTCCATTCGTGCGAAATTTCATTCATATCCAATGAGTGGTTGCATAGATATTTTAACTTTAAACGCAAAAGTTTAACATGAGTGTCTACAGACGATGCCGACAACGACGCCGGCGCCGACGACGCTGGGATCATGGCAATAGCTCTCCTTGGACTAAAAACGGATTCTGAACTTCACTTATTGATTTGAATGGTGATGGATAAAAATTACTTTAATATATTTGGAAGAAAGCCAGGCTATTTAAAGTAATGGTGCTTAGAAATAAATATGGAAGAAAACATTTTTGAAAGAGATCTTAACAAAAACATTTTTACCATCACAAAAGTTTCTATGTATTTTATATTCTCTTTATCGTAACTAAATGTAAAACCGCTTTCATTTATTCAATATAACAATGATTTATATTCAATGTCTTTAAACAGATAAATTAAGTAAATTCTACCAGTGACATGGTTATATATTATCTTTAATTAAGACAGAAAATCTAATTACGTAGCTCTCATTTATTGACAAATGTCTATAGAACACATCATCCAAAGGCGGTATTCTGTTTTCGACCAAATCTAAATGAACTAAATTATCAGTTTTTGGTTTTAATGATTAAGTTCATATGCCACATTTATGTCCCCTGGCACCGACTTATATGTATGCCGTTATTCTATTCGTTCGTGATTCATGTCCGTGATCCGTGACCTTGTCCAACGTATTTTCTGTATATGCTATTTTCACGGACGCGATCGCGGACACGGATCACGGATCACACAGTCAAATGGAATAATGCAACAATGAACGAACATGATTAAAAATTGCCAAGAAATAACAACAATGTAGACTTAAAATACGGGAAACGTTTGTGTGACGTTTACCATTTGACATGAAGTAAAAAAATCAAGACTGTTTGTGAGGTTCAAAATTAAAATCTATTATTTTGGATTTAAAACGTCCCAGCAGAGCAATATTGTACCAAGTGTATATGAAATAAGAATGCACCTGCTGCCTGTTTGCACCAGTAGGACGAAATGTAAGGCACGTGGCAATTATTTACTGATGATGCATTCTGTCTCGTAATTTAATACGGATAAATTACAGACTCAGCGAAATAAATAACTTTAACATGCGAATATCCGTAGAAAAGAGACTGTGTTGCTTTTTATTGTAAGACGCATGAATGAAACCAAGGTTTTGGCATAAGATGCTCTGATTCTATAAATCAAACTCTTTATATATTGAATTATATCCGTGTGATAAGTAGTGCTGCATTTAGTTGTTTTTGCTGTATTCGTATTTATGCCTCTGAATTTAACACTTTTGTTGTCTAACTGTGGGGAAAGATAAATAACAATTTTAAAGACTTTTGTCTTGAAGTTGAATGACCTGTATAGAAAGCTTATGCTTGTTGGTTGCTTGTAGGTATTTCCAGGTGAATATTTGATATAATTTCCCGTCCAAGTTTAAAAAAGTGAAATTATAAATGATAATTTAACTGTTTTAGCAAATTGTCAATTCAAAATCGCTCGTGAACTCTGATATTGATATGCTCATACCATACTGATTCCGTGCTCACGCTCTGTGAAATATATATATATTTCACTGTAACCAACCACGATTCATTAATAATCATCATTTATAACTATAAGTTAATAAACTACTACATATATAACATAAGTTAAAATGCATTTTCCAAATATACTGCGTAATTGAATAAATCAACATCACAATATAATTGTCAATAACATTAATAACGACATCGGCGAATAACGTCGACGATGTACACGAATCAACCAAATGAATACTACGACATAATCGAACTTAATTAGTGAATTAATGAACTAATGAAAGAATTATTCATACAGCGTACAGCGTATCAGAGCATGAACGTGATATGACTCCTATCCTATCGTAAAGGTACTTAATTTCTTAGTTTCAAACATAGGTTTACAAAACTACCACACAGGTTTCTATGTCTGTCTTTTATAAAGCGTATGAGTAGTTATGAATTCTTAACTGGATTCTTCTCATATAAAGGTTTCAATTAATGTATGTAAATCGTCTTAACTGTCCAAATATGTTGCATGTAAACCCATTGTATATAAGTCATGGTCGACACCAATAGCTACCGAGTTGATGTCATGGTCTTGTGCCATTGGTTTGCATTGTAGCTAGGCGCGCTTGTCGTAGTCTGGTTTGTATATTTATGTCTGGTTGTTCACAAATACTTATCTCCATAAATAAACATATATATATATATTAGATCTTGCTCTATTTACGCCGAATAAAATCTCTCGAGCAAACAAATATTTCATTTTAATGAAAAGTATTATACCAGAAATAAGAAAGTGTATGGCCAAAAGACAACGTAGTGCTAGCATTCAAAAGACAGAACAATTGAACAATGCTATAACACATTACGCATATTTTCATTGGATCCTGTCTAAAATATGTTTTATGAAAACTATTGTGAAATTACGAAGATGATACCCGATAGACCACAGAATAGTAAGAGTATTGCCTAGATACCCGTCAAACTAAATTTCGTTCAGGCGTTTTATGCGTTTACAAAGTTATGAGTGTTAAATAATGCGAACTGTTTAAACATAAAATCTTAAACTATCACTTCTGTTGCTAGACACGCAATTGTTGGAAAAGAAATCCACAAAACGATCATTGTGCAAGTCACCAAGTGTGAAGAAACTTCTTACCCTGTCGAAGTGTCAGAAGAGATATTGAGTATCAAAGTTCAAGAAAACCAAGGGAAGTGTCACATCTATGCATTAATTTGTACCAGATTTCGATATAGTATATTAACCGTGGATGTGTATGCTGAACCGCTTAAGAATCGTTACACTTTACGGGGTCCATATCTTTAGTCATATAAACCAATTTAAAATACAACACAAAGCCGTGTTTTAACGTTTTGCACGAAATTTACGAATCAGTCAAATCCACAGTTATACAATATATGTCGATAAATATTTAATTTAAATCATTTCATGTCGTGTGTAATTGATTCGGAACAATAAAAACGCAAATAAAATTATAAACGTAATACCCAAATCAAGACCCACTGAGCGAAAAGAATGTTACATGCAGGTATGAGTCAACATGCCGTTTCGAAACACTTTAACAACAAAGGGGCATTGTTAATGACAGACCATATAATGGACGACTGAATGCGCTTACGAGAATTTACGAACAATGTCGTATACGTCATCATCTCAGACGTCGGTTCAGCACCACTTGAGCGTCCAGCTACTCACAACAACACAGCTTATGAGTGGGACAATATTCCAATAATGCCATTACAACAGTTAACAGCTCATTGCGACGACGCTGCCAAGCTTGCATCAAATTCTTTTAGGACATACCAAATACTGAACATTGTGTCTTTCATTTTCTTAGTAATGTTGCCTTATAATGTTTATTCACAAGCAGTCGAAATGGTTGTTCTTGCTTGACTCTCCAAAAAAATCGTTTCATTTGAATATTAAATTTTAGAATAAATTAACCTTTCCCAAGTGTAACGTTTCTTTAGCGGCTAAGTGTAAGTTAAACAAATTCGTACTATTCTTTTTTTTCTGAATCAGCACTATATTTATATGGCATGATGTTTTGTGAATTTCGAATACAAAATGGATTTTAAAAACTTCCTGATCGAAATTTCCTCAAGGTACTTGACTACATATTATTTGTGTGGTGTTCTTACATTACGTCATTAACTTCTGCCGATAACATAAATGCTACATTGTACGTTGTTGATGCTGTTAATGAAACACGGATTTCCAGACATTGTCTTAAACCAGATTGAAAAATGTTTAATAATATATTTTATAACCTTCAATATGATTCATAATTATATACCTCTTACAAAGACCTTAGGTTTAATACTTAGAATTTATATTGGGGGATAGTTACCAATTTCAGTGTCATTCTCCTGGAACAACCCGAATTGACTTTACCATCATTGGACTCAATCATAAATGATAGACATATTTATAACATAAGCAAAAGTCGTTTAATTGAAATTACGCATCCAAGCGCAATAATGTAGTGTAGTATTACATAAATTGTCAATGGTATACAAGTCCTTACCCATACATTAGTATCAACCGTGCAAAAAGTATTGATTTGTAGTATCAAGCATTTGAAAGCAAGTATTCATATCATACGCTTCATACTTCCATCTGTAAAGTAAAGAACTGGGTAGGCTCATTTTATGATCTCATCAATAGTTGAAGTTGTAGTGTGTTTTTTTTCATGAAAGACGAGGTATGCGTTGGTACCTATGTGGTAGATGATGTGTTCTCTGTTTGCCAAGACTCCTGTTGGTACAATATGTCGAAGTTCAATTATGTAATTGAAGAACACATATTGTTATAGTTCTATGCTTTTATGGCTTCAATTTCAGGCATCGTTGTAGCTGTTGCAATGAGCATGCATTATAGTTTAAGCCGTAGAGTGTACACTCTTCCACCAATGGTGTTCTACAATAATGGCCTTGGTCATCTTGCTTGTATCCGTACAACGGAAGATATTTTGATATTATAGTTTCTGATAAAAGGAGCTTTAGGTAAGTGTTATCATATTTTGGGAAATACAAATGTAAAAAATAGCATACTCGATGTTCACGAGATGTATTTTTTTCAGGCAACAGCCTACACGCGCCTTGAACCGTTTTTTCCGGATGTGTTTTTTACGAGGGGCCAGATTATTGTTGTTGTAAACATTGAAATTGCCGTGTATTATAAAACAATCAATAATAAAGTCAATATGCTGAAAGATAAATAGAGAAAAATTAAAAATAACAGTCGGTAATCCTAATTATTACCCTTCTGTTCTGAATTAATATGATACCATGACTCGTATAAGGTATCAAACTACTCCGGACCTATAAATAAAAGGGGTTAAATTATTTTTTTTCTTTTGAAGGTTTTATATTGCAATGATTTATTAAATCAAGCCATATGTCAAGTTGTCTGTACTTTAGAAATCAACACAGAAAATTTGATGTTGATACCAGAGTCTGTGTCATTTTAGACTTGACGTGTCGAATAGTAAACATATTTTTACTCTGGATAAAAATCTGGTTAGGTACACGTTTTTTTTTGTTCAGAATTCCAAATATTGAACCAATTAATAATTTGAGACTTTGCGCCCAGACACCAGTTATAGGTATTGCTTTAATCACTGTGTTGTGGACATGAATGTTACCATGGAACCCTGCTGATAAATATAACAGTGGCGTGAGACGTTAATGAGTGGACCTTCAAAAGTCCAGTAAATGAAGTTTGTTAGGATAACGGGCTAGCAGGTTAGGATACCAGACCGAAATAATATTGATCACCTGTTACGCTTGCCTTTCTAAAATACAATCATGTTGATACTGTTGGCGCTTGCCCATTAGGTATGGCCTATTTCACAATATAAATCATTTATCCATTTCCTGCTATGTCAAAATAGCTCCACTTTGCTGACGTTCTTTGAAAGTATTGTACTACGGGCAACAAGCTAATATTGACGTCAGCATGTATAAACGGAACTGATTTAGACATTTCCGTAGAAGCGAAAGTAATGACAGGAGTAAATAATTGTGTACGTTAGTGCCAATCTAGACTTTGCTGACAATAATGTTTTTTTCTATGCACATATATTCGAATTTGACAGTGGCACAATACTGTGTGAGATACTGTTGAAAGTGACGATAAACACCAAACAATAATTTAATACAAAACTTATTTTTGTTGTTACAGTATTGAAGGCGATATATTTAAAGTGTGTTTGAATATCAAACGTAAATACATATCTGCAAACAGATTCTGGTGTGAAAATGAAGAAACTATGAGAGTAGGAAGATGGTATATATGTTATATAACTTAATACAGACTTTGTGTTTCAAACGATATAGACGAATCAGCTCGAGGCGTGCTTTAATTGGCCACATTGTAACATTATTGTGTTATAAAAAGAACTTATTGTAAGCAAGTTAATTTTTCATCGTATTAATTGTTGATATTTAACCCTATAAACTCGTATTTTATGCATTACCTTGAAATGAAATATATCAAAAACGTGGACATTAATTGAGAGACTTTCCCAATTCTGGCATCGGGAAATGACTGATTTCAAAATTAGAATAACTCTTGTGCCAAATTGCAATACGTTAGGTTTCGGAATGCTTTGTAGAATTAGATATATCAATTTTATATGCGCGTAAATATAGAAAACAAACTGATTGGTGTCGTTAGTAGAAAGATTTAAGCCGTTACATAGTTTAAAATTTATACATGTACATGAACCAAAGTAGAAACCAAACACACAGGAATTTAATGCTTACATATAAAATCGTAAAATACATAATAATAAAGCAACTTAAACAGTCAATATAACCAGAACTTATTTGTCAATTAAGAAATAAATAGTTAGTACAAAGTGCAAACATAGTATTAAAGGCTAATGAAACTTCCTAAAAAATTTTTTTTTTCATTTCAGTGTATTTTAATATCCAATTCATAGATTACGTGTTGATTTGACCTCTGAGAAAGTATGCAAACAAAGACATTCATAAAATACGCATTGTTTTCAATAATTGCGAGCGGGTGTTTGTTAACAAACCAATGGTCGCTTCCTTCCAATAATCACATTCGGCCAAAAACGGGTAACCATGAGTCCGTCCGGAACGGCGACGGAGGTAATTTATGCGCATTTCCGATTATTGTCGGAGGAACAGACGGAATACAAACGAGTCATTACGGAATGTAAAACATGCAATCAATAAATACAATCTGGAATAAGTTACTTATTTTCTCAATTGTTTAAAAACAGTCACTAAGGAGTCGATAGGCATGGTTTTAGTAATACTATTAACACATTTAATTACAATCGTTTAAGTTATTATTAAAATAGGTGCATTTCGCAAATTTAATGAGGCTTTAAATAAACATTAATGTATAATTTATCTATAATTATTAAGCAGAATATTTTCCCGATCCTTATTAGCCGCTCTACCGTCAAACACAAATAAAAATAATCATCCATACCAAAAGATGAAACGTCAGTTATAATAGAAAGTTCATGACCAGCATTTATCTTGGTTTATTACGCTGTAAATTTTATCTGGTTGATAGATAGCACACTTTATAAGTAGATTATTTTGAATAATATTTTAGAAATAATGTCATTCCAAACCATATCTGCACATCCCGTCTAGTAACGATCTGTGATAAATGGGATAAATATTCATAAGAGAATTGCCTGTCAAATTCAGATTCAGGAAATAAACCCAATTGCTTTTACTTGAGGACATGCAGTGGGAAACATGAGAATCTCACTAGTATTATAGATGTTACTGCTTATGAGGAACATGTTTGCTTAAAGTAGATATCACTTGTTTTAATTATTGTCATATACACTAGTTCTATATCAGTATATTGTTCGGCAAGTGTTGCTATATTATCAATATGAAGATTTTAACGTTTACATTAGATTAATACGATATCGATAAATTGGGTATATAAGTAGTAAATTTGAGAACAAGTTTATATTGATACATGCATAAATAAGCTAAAAACGATATCGATAAATCGGGAACACAAGTAGTAAAGTTGAGAACAAGATTATATTGATACATGCATGAATTAGCTAAGGACGATATCGATAAATCAGGAATACAAGTAGTAAAGTTGAGAACAAGATTATATTGATACATGTATGAGTTAGCTAAGGACGATATCAAAAAATCGGAAATACAAGTAGTAAAGTTGAGAACAAGATTATATTTATAAATGTATATATCCGTTATAGGATCAGATGTTAAAATACTAGTATATAGCAAATTTACAATGGCGCAGAATTAATCATAGGCTATTACAGATAAAAACTTGTATTTTCAAATAAACATAATTTATAGTTTAATACAAAACTGGTTCAAAACGTGACGGACGTCAATTTAAATTTCTCCTATTGTTTCAAATAACAGGGGATAGATAACACATATGTTATTCTTGTTCAAATACTTTCTAATTAAAATGCAATAATTCAGCGCGTTTGATAATAAATCGCCTGAAAACACGAATCTTCTGTCCAGTTATTATGATTTATTTCTAGAGTAACCTATATGTTATATCTCGTATCCACTTTTTTACCGAATGAAAATTTAACATATTTTTCTTAGATTTTAATCTAAGAGTGGCACACACTATTTAACATTAAAATTTTCTCTCTCTATTTTATTAAAACATTGTTCAATTGTTGTCGGCATTTCAGACATCTTCACCAAATTGCCCACACTTCGAGAGGATTTCTTGTTCAAACCAGTCAAACAGTTAAATACGAAGTCAACTGGATATTTCCTTTGATCGTTGGTCCGTATTTATAAATAATCCATTATAAATTAATTCCGAAATAAAAACAATGATAACAATAATAGATACCATACTTTCATTATATTAAAGGTGTTGACCTACGACTATCAGTTGGGGATAAATCGGTGTATAACCATCCTGTACAATCTTTGTATGATCTTAATGTGGCAATTGTCAATTAGCTTGCCAAATATAGAGTCGTAACCTTTACAAAAGCCAATATTTTCTTTCCGTCCATTATTTATTGAAGTAATGAAAATAAGTGAATATCAAGACAAAAGCTGTTAATGTCATCGTACAAAAACACACCGTAGAGGAGTCAAGTAGCAAAACAGTAATAGAAAAATAAGAAAAGTTCAATCGATGATCTGAAGTGTGTATCTGATTACTCTACTTGACGTTCTAATCTATACTCATAGCATTGAGAAACAGCATATACGTTTCTCAAATAATGTTTTTAAATGTTTTCATATTTTAGTGTGAAGATAAGGTTACATTAAACTAGTATAAAAACAGAGTCAGTATGTTAAATGTTAAAGATACGTTAATATGGTATCTATAAAACCATTATAAAAGAAAAATAGTGTTTGTCCCCTAATGTGTGTTTTTCAACAACATTTGTGTCAGTAAAATGTTTATGCAAAATGTAAACTATCTACTTGCAAAATTTTGTAAACGCCGTTGTAACAAAGCGTCTATAAATTTCCCACTTTACAACGATTATAGCTCTTTCTTTTATTTGTATACACTCTGTTATGGTATATAACGATGTTTATATCTTAAAATATTTATTGCAGCAGTGAAGAAAATATATAGTTAAAGTTGAATAATGTCACATTTTAAACTCATATGTTTTCTTGCAACATTGTAAAATGTTTACTTGGATAAAATAAAACATACATCATTACAACATTGTAACTACAGTTGTGAACATAATATCCCATAATAAGACAGATAGTAATACAAAGCTACACAACTCAAATTCTGTTCTTGACTAATCTTAAACCGACCACAGCAGTTTTATTAATTTAATAATTATACTTGATTATTTATTTATGCGGAGCATGTGATTAAGTGATAGAATATCGGACTCAAGATCCGAGAATCGTGGGTTCGATCCTCTGCCGCGGCTGTGTGTTGGCTCCTTTGGCAAGACACTTTATTCGCATGTGTTCAGTACTGGGTCTACCAATGAGGTCTTAGAGTTGAAATCGGTGTACAAAAAAATAAGTTTGATTATCTAAATGTGTGCTTTGCAAATAAAACTTGAATAAGGCTCTTGAAAAAAAAAATGAGTTAAAATTATTATTATTATTATTATTATTATTATTATTATTATTATTATTATTATTATTATTATTATTATTATTATTATATCAGATTTTTGTCATTTTTATGTTTTGTCCAACTAAATCAAAATATAAAAAAGTGATTTAATTTAGTAAGTACGCCATTTTTATAGAAATACACACCATCGTCCTCGTCAATGAAGTTTCCTTTAACCAAACACATGCTTACATTGAAGGTGCACTATTTCCGAGTACACATCAGATAAATTATATTTATTTCGATAAGAAACAAATTATAAAGAAGCATTTGACTTGGAATGAAAACCTAAACTATCAATAAAAAAAACCTACAATGCAACTGTATTTATCTTCCAATGTTAAAATGCTGTGCGGAGAATTCATTTATTTTAAAACATTAACGTAAGACGTGATTAAGTGTAACGTCATTGCTTTTCCTATTACTTTAATAACGTTTTAAAGAAATCCGTTGCATTACTGTAACTCAAGATTGAAATAGATATGCTTTTAAAATAGGAACCAGATGGAAACAGGAGGTTTCAAAATACATTAATGTTTCTCAGATTAATGAAAACGTATTGCTTCTATTTCGACACACTTGTACTTGAACACATATTTTATATAAAAAACTGTAAATAAGATTATAGAACAAGGCAGTTTTCAGAGAAAATGTTTAATTTAGGAATATCTTGAACTTTGACAGGTATGTTATTGTCAAGTTGTTACCATTTACGCATTGATCTTGGAATCAATATTTGCATTTTTATTGATTATATCGGTAACTATTATTATTAACTAGTATTATTACTTTTACAAAGTAAGATAAATACCATAGGGTGACAATGTCTAATATACATCAGTTTTAAATAACTTAATTATGTGGTTTACGTCTTACTACAGAGTTGCATCCCTTTTTGCTAAGGTAACATGATTCTTGCGCTTGGGAAAAAAGTCCTATGTATTTTTTAAAAATAGTTTAAAGTGGTTGTTCTTGCTGCAGATGAGTAGAACAAATGCTGACATGGCATATACTATAATAAGGCATTATTGGTGTTAGAAATGCACATAAATAGGATTTTGATAAATACACATCTATTTATGAGCATTTGAGGACTTTTTTAAAAAAAAATATCTTAGGGTGTCACTGCACTGTCTTTAAATAAAAACGATTTGGTCAGCATACCAGCTCTATGTCGAAAAGTTTTACCGTTGAAATCCAAAACCTTATTTTATATAGAACAAAGAACAAAATTAAACCATGCAGTGAGACCTTTATTGCGAAAGCACCGGTTCCAGTGGACGTCGTTTTGAGTTCGTACAATTATTGAAAGGAAGGTTTTAAGGAACCATGGTGAGATAAGACCTTTAGTAACGTGGTTTATATGATATGACCCACTCACAAATACGACGACTTTCCGTCACTTTATGTCAGACAAATGTAAAGATATTATCTTAATACTGGACCGATTTACACGCAATCGAGTGCAGATACCTCGCTTAAATGAATAAATTCTACAAGTTCTAACCATTTCTCGAGAAAAACAATAGTTTCCTACATAATACCACGACCAAACAGAGACATTTTGAGTGGCAGGGCTCATGCATACTGGAGAAGAATGAATGCAAATTGTTGTTTCACCGTAATTAAAGTTGGTTTGTAATGAATAATATATTTATTTTAATAAACAATCACCATTGCTAGGGTTTAATTACAAATGTTTTTATACGAATAACTTTTCATTGCATTTTCATGATCTCACTGGATGCGTATGTGGGCCCTACCATATACACCACTTGCCCAATGGCCGTATTCCCATCGTGAAGAACGGTGATAAGAAGAAGAAAATATATACTCAAATGAATAAATGGTATCATACAGCTTTTAGAGATATCGGTATATTTTTTTCCAATGAACATTCATTATAGCTTAAGTCAGAGAGTGAACACTGACGTGTTGATATAATGGACTTTATCGTCTATCTTGTATCCGTACAACAGAAGACGGAGTATATTACATGCGTTTTTTTTTAAATTAATATTTCTAGCTAATACGATTCTTAATTTTCAGTACTATCTCTTTAGGGTCCTCCGTGACCAAGTTGGCTAAGGCGCCGTATGAGATCACTTACCTCTCACCGCTTAGGTCGTAAGTTCGAGTCACACTTGCTCCAAAAACTTAATGTGAGAAAGTTTGCTAGTTACTTGCGGAAGGACGGTGGTTCTACTCAGCCTGAGGTCTTCCTCCACCAGTGAAACTGGACATGCAATATATAACTTGAAATGATTTGAAAATGGCGTTAAACACATTCAGTACTATCTGATAAAACGATATTTCAGAAACGCAGAACCATCCAATAGAATAATGAACCAGACTTTGTTCTATAAGACATAATATTACACTTCCTATACTCTTATCATTATATCATTTCATCTTCGTCTCATTATAATATACAAACATACAAAAAAAATCAATGCTCAATGCGTCACGGTAAAACCACCGTCATTCCGAAAATAACTGGCAAACTTTCTCACAAAAAGTTTTTGAAGCGAGTACGACTCTAACCAACGACCTTAACTGTGAAAGGTAAGTGATCTTGAGATGGCGCCTCAGACCATTCAGTCACGCAAATCTTTCGTAAAAGTGCAAATATATTCAAAACAGCAAACAAACTAAACATCTGTGCAAAAGAGACGAGAACACTTCACGCACACAGCCACAAAACAGCTTATAAACTCAAATACATAACTTATAATATGTACAGTACATACAAATTACATTATTATTGCAAACTATTATATAGTTTTAGTCTCAGGAGCCACATTTCTAAAAATAAACATAATTGTTTCAGACGTAGACACAATGTTTTATTTTAGACACAATGTTTGAAGGAAAAGAATGCATTTCAACTTGTCTTCAATCTATTATTCATTTCATGTATATCATGAATGCACGTTTCTATACAAAAAAAGGCATTTCGAAGACTCCAAATTACTAGGAGATGCACCAATAAGCGAGTTCAATGACTGTTTGTGCCAAGAAATTAGGTTTAGAATACAAAACTCATACCTTTACACTTTGAATGAAAATTATAGCAATGTTCAATTATAACAAGTTAATTGAGTCTAAAGGCGATGCAAAACAGATGTGTATTGTATACTCTATTTTAAGATTATGATGAAGTCATAATTATTAATTGCGTAATAAATACATTCATTCATTTATTTTATAATTCTCCTAGTAGTATACACATGCGATATTGCCCCCACGTGTGCAAATACCCCCGCACACTCGTACTTTTTATAGATGTTAAACACACTGATGTTACATGTCAAAATGTGCGTAAATCAGAGATCACATTTTCTGTAATGAATGTGGTGCAGGCATCCAAATACAAGTACGTTATTTTATTTACTATTTTTAGCTTATATTTTGAATCGTAGCGTATCACTGACTGATTTTAAGGAGGATTCAAGTCAACCATTACGTTTAAAAAATAGAAAAAGTTGAAAGAATGGTGTTAGTTATCAGCTAATCATCAACAAAGGGGATGCAGAGAAATTTTGAACTTGTATGCATTATCATAAGTACGACAGTGATTCACAATTACTGACGGTATTCGATAAAAGGCCATATTTACAATATTAGTGTAGTTATATTACAATTTTACAGTTGTCCATGCACTATGTCGTTTTGTTGTGTTTTTTTGGGGGTTTTTTTTGTTGTTTTTTTTGGGGTGGGGGGGGGGGGGGCGGGGTATCGCCATACATCAATATTGAACGGCAAACATCATAAAACAAACGGTTAATTTGAATCATGTTCAAATTTCGAACCTTTATTAATAGATTTATAAATAAGTCGTATACGTGAAAACATAGCAACTACAAGAAAAGGAGATGGCAAGTGTTTGTTTATGATTTGATAAATATTCTGTTTTCCAAACGATATTA
The DNA here is from genome assembly GCA_029582155.1 of Panopea generosa. Taxonomy (NCBI): domain Eukaryota; kingdom Metazoa; phylum Mollusca; class Bivalvia; order Adapedonta; family Hiatellidae; genus Panopea; species Panopea generosa. Next base: position 37,093,800 of record CM055906.1, read on the forward strand.
CAGGACCGGCTGGCTCGTGTTTTAATTTCCCATCATTCTTCCGTTGAATTATTGTGTTTATTAAGATATTTATTGGAAACAAGTTAATACGATCATATTAATTGCTTGTATTTGAACGAGTACTCGTTTTTGATTCATTACTTGAAATGAAATAAAATAATAAATCGCGGAAATTAATATGAAATTATTCTTTATCCTGGCGTCTAAAAATTATTGATTTTAAAATTAAAACATGTTCTGTGCTAAATTGCAATTCTAAAGGTTTCGGAATGCATTGCATAATGAGTTGTTTCATCTTTTTATTTTTTATCTCCGATCAAATATAAAGAACTTATATAACAGAAAACAGATTGCTGGTGTTCGGGGAGAGAATACGAGTTGTAGCCAGCATTTCTTTATATTATATAAACATGTACTCAAATTGATACCAAACACGGGAATACACATTTTTAAATGTGAAATAGTAAAAGGCATATGAAAAAGAAAACAACGTCAACGTTCACTTTTATTGAATTTATTTATCAACGAAAATATCCCTGAGGTATATGTATTCGATGGACTTGTGTTTTCGACGATGTCGTCATTTCCGGTTAATTTGCATATCGCGCGCATATTTTGAAAGATAAACATGAATTTGTAAACATTGCCTAATTTCACCGATATGGAGATATGGAGGAGTAAATAAACCAATATAGTATTCTCACCTTTCAGTTTTATATATGTTTTTTACTATTCCCAAAACTGATCCCTAAATGACCCCCTTATCGTAACGCTTAAGAGCCTCGAATAACTCTGACAGTCTGCAATGGAGTCCATTTTTGGTTGCGTGATTTGTCATTGAGAAAAGGATAGTGCATATAAAAAATACCACAACCTAAAATGACACCCTTTCTTAGTTAATACATTCTAATAAATAACTATGCAATGTGCATATCTATTTTGTTCAGATAGGGGTCCATGAATTATAAAACGTATGATGTACACATGATGTTAACTGACGCTTTTGTCAACAAAACTAACTTATGTGAAGTTATAAACTGAAGTAAACATGATAAGTTGAATAGTGATGAAATAATTGTGTTCTAAATTTCCAACATGTTTATGTAAATTAAATTTAAAAATTCATGGTTTTTGGATTTTGGCCATAGATTAGAAGAAGGTCAGGTGTTTTTTTAGTTAGTTTTCTTTGTAATAACTGGTAATTAATTTCATCCATGCACCGTCGAATATCGGTGTGACGTGGTTATATACAATTGGATATGAGTGCTAACAAGTTATTGAATGATCATTAATGTAGAAATTATCTATAAAGATCAGATCTGATAGAATATTCACAATTACACAATTAATTTACCATGCCGTTTAAAACAAATTAAATAGTCGTCCATTTCAGAAGAAGAATCGATAGCCAGTGTAAAAAGTTCATGACCAGCATTTATATCTGTCCATTGTGCTGTAAACAATATCTGATTTATAAATACCACATTTATTTAATAGATAAATAGAGAAATCCTTTCCATTAAACAAGTCTCTGCACATATCATCTGATAAGATTGTGTGGTAAGTTTGGTGAATATTCATGGTAAGAGAATTGCTAGATCAATTTATTTTTTTAGAGAATACATATTTTGTATAATTCAAAGATACAGCTTTTACTTAAGTACATAAAATACCAATAGTATAAGTAGCATACTAGTATTGTAGATATCACTGCCTGTATGGCCATATGACACTGTCTTTATATGGTCATAGGGCACTGCCTGTATATGACTATATGTCACTGCCCGTATGACCATATGACACTGCCCGTATGACCATATGACACTGCCCGTATGACCATATGACACTGCCTGTATGGCCATATGCCACTGCCTGTATGACCATATGACACTGCCTGTATGGTCATATGTTACTGCCCGTATGACCATATGACACTGCCCGTATGGTCATATGACACTGTCCGTATGGTCATATGTCACTGCCCGTATGACCATATGACACTGCCCGTATGGTCATATGACACTGCCCGTATGGCCATATGACACTGCCCGTATGGCCATATGACACTGCCTGTATGGTCATATGTCACTGCCTGTATGACCATATGACACTGCCTGTATGGCCATATGACACTGCCTGTATGGCCATATGTCACTGCCTGTATGGCCATATGACACTGCCTGTATGGTCATATGCCACTGCCTGTATGACCATATGACACTGCCTGTATGGCCATATGCCACTGCCTGTATGTCCATATGCCACTGCCTGTATGACCATATGACACTGCCTGTATGGTCATATGACACTGCCTGTATGGCCATATGCCACTGCCTGTATGACCATATGACACTGCCTGTATGGTCATATGTCACTGCCTGTATGGCCATATGACACTGTCTGTATATGGCCATATGACTCTACCTATATGGCAATATAAACTGCCTGTATGGCCATATGGCACTGCCTGTATGGCATTATACACTGACTGTATGGCCATATGACACTGTCTGTATGGCAATATGACACTGTCTGTATGGCATTATACACTGCTTGTATGGCAAAACAACATTGTCTGTATGGCAATATGTTTGTTTAATTATAAAACAATTATTTTAGACGTATTTGTGTTTTGTTTATAAAGTATTATATGGGTATGGGTTTATACTAGTATACACTTGTTCTCATCATTTTGCTACATCATTTTACTAGAATATGAAGCGTTTGACCTACATATAAGCTGCTTAAATTATCTTACAGTTGGTGATTTGTTACCATTCGTGTCGTAGTCCGTCCTACTGTCATTATCCATTGTTTATATGTTGTGTTTAAGGTTTTATGAACATCATTTGATGAAAGCAAAAGCAAAAGTAATAAATTGTTCACAGAGAGTACATATTTTCAATCTTTAAAATAATAAATTTGTTTTTGCAAAAGATTCCCTTAGAGTTAATATTTTTTCATAAATTATATTTAAGATTCATTTTAGTTCAAGTGTTTACTTCGTATAATTTGGCAATCTAACGCTTTTAGCAATAAATTGCTCGAAAAACGAATCTAATAATTATCCAGGCTATAAATTATTGCCATTTAAACCGACTGTCTGGTATTTGAATAAACTCATTATTTAGCGAAATTAATTCCTAGAGGCAAACAATACAGATGAATATATATCTTCACAGAAAAACCAAACCAATACTTTTTATATAATGACTGCGACCTTGACGTAGATTAACTACTCATCGTTCCATCGAAACAAATACCATTACACTTGCCGTGATAGTTGAAAACATGATAAAGCCAAAAGTCAAGAATCGACTGTGATAACAATTTGTGAAACTAGACCTGAACAATCGCTCCAAAAACGTATCAGAACTAGATAAGAATTGCTTTAATAAAGGCGAAAAATCATGTTTAAGCTCTCCATTGAGGTATGTTGCTGCTGACCTTGACCCATGTTGTCACTTCTTCTGTATGTATGTATTGTACTTATTATGATTATTCTGTATATTCATTATTTTTATACAGTTTTGTTTGACTGTAAAACGGACTCCAAATTTTGACACGTTAAATAACTATGTTGGGAAAGACACATTTGAGCACGTTGATTGGTCATTTGCTTCAATTGAAATTTTGATGACGTCACAGTTTAGTAAGCGGTCGATTGCTATGAGCTGTGGGACAGGTATAGAAGTCCCTGTTTTTTTTATTGGTGGTTAATATACTTGATTCTGCAGATATAAGGTTCCGGAATACACTACTGTTTGGGTCGCGGTGCTCTTTAGATTTATTTGTCTTATTTGTGACCACCTGGTGAAATAAATGACTTCAACTAAAGTCGAATAATGGTTGAAATAAAGGTAAATAAACTATAGATAAAAAATGACGTAACTGAAATTTGATAAAACTAAAGTAATGCAGCTTACTATACGTCAAATCAACTTAAGCTGTACAACGTATAACGTCAATAATACTAAATGTCTATAACACTAGAATCAAGTAACGTTCGAATTTTTAAGGTAGTTCGCAGTGTTCCTATCGGATTATTTAAAATCTGGTGTAAATTATAAGCAATCTGATTAGACACATAGATTATGAAGTATCAGTTTTTGAGTTAGCTTTGTATTTTTAAATATAGTCCCGCAGAATCTCGTTAACAGCGCCCCCTAGCAGTACGTGTTTTTCGGACGATTTTCACCATTTTTTCCAACCACAAAATACACAACAACAACAACAACAACAACAACAACAACAACAACAACAACAACAACAACAACAACAACAACAACAACAACAACAACAACAACAACAACAACAACAACAACAACAGCAACAACAACAACAACACAAACAAAATCATTACATTATTCATAATAAATAAAACACATAGAGAAGAAGTGATCAGGGCTCCCCGACCTGGAACGGCAAGCTGCAAGCCTCAAAATCTTCATAATCACACTTCAAAATCGCCTTACTGGCGGATACCGGGGATGGCATTAAAATCATTACTGTTTGTATAAAAGGAATGTATTTTGTTGTAAAACTGTTGTCCTTTTCTCAACAAAAATGATCAAATCAACTGTTAAAATGAACACAAAAAAATTGTGTTCGATCCGTGGATTTAATTCCATGCACATTTTATCTAAAGCGTGCAGAGGGTGGGGGGTCGGAACGTTTGCATTCTTTGAGTGGAACATAAGCTTCTCTTGGGATGGCCCTCAATATAATCAATAGACATTTCTTTTATTAACAACATATGTTTCTGTAAAAGTTACTGGCATTATATTTGTTAATAAGAAACCTTGTTTTTGTTTAAACGCTTATAGGTATTAGAATTGTATAATTTGTGAACACGAAAATAGTGTTTTCGGTGAAAGACGAGGTGCACAGGATTTAATCCTAGATTTAACAGCAGATGTGCAATAGCCAGAAACGCACATGAGATCATACGAAGACGTACCGTATTGTAATAATCTCTGTACGGATATATAACTTATCCATATGTCCAAAAATAAGAGAAATATAATTATATAACGCTTCTTTACATTTTATTTGCCTCATGACACCCTTTTAAAATAATAAGTCAGGAATTCGTGACATTTATTTGATATCTATTTTATTAGAAAATACCAAATTAGATATCAGAGTCAAATATTATAAAGGTATTTCCTTATGGTTTTGATATTCTATCTGAATTTCAAAATATCTCCATGGAAATTGAGTGCTATGAAGTTGGCTACATTCTTATCGTTTTATTCCATGTGGGAATAACTTTTTGTTACTAGATCATGTTAAAACGAATAAACTGTACGTGAAACAGTAACAAACAGTAACATAGCAATATAAATAAATCTCAAATTGTCACAAACGTTGTTTAACGATCACATTAGGGGCGGACCTTGGTTGAAAACGATGTGTAGGCACAGTTATAGGGGGTCCGGTAGCATGCTCCCCCGATTTTTTTTCTAGCTAGATTGCCGTAGGTGCATTTCGGCGTCTATTCATTATCTTTTTAGGAGTCTGGTTATCCTTAATATAAACCTTGAATTCACTGTTTTATAACCAAATGAATTAATAATAAATGTAATGTTTAAAGGTGTGTTCACTTAATAAAGGGAAAAATGAAATACCCTTCTGTCTCATGGTTTAAAGTGGTTATTTATTTCATACTACAGGATAAACAATTTTAATAGTTTAACCGACTTTGTTGCGTGATATTTTTGTTTTATTCCTTTAAGTATAAAAGAACTGTCTCACAGTTTCCCAAAATATTAATTATCTACCCTTCTTTTAACACTGTCAGAGAAATCATCTATTGCTTTTAGAGGAAAAGCAGTCTGTATCATTTGTATGGGTTCGCGTTACCGGATAGGTATCGTTTTCATTATCACAAGCCCAAACCTGAGCTAATTAGCATAGTTTAACCGACATTAGCAAATCAGAGAATAAGAAGTGTATATTTTTTATCTTCTTATCACTCGCTGTTTGGGGTAATTTCCATGTTATCTTTAAACTAACGAATTAACGGGAAAAAAATCAAAGGTGTAAACATGCGTTCAAATTAACAATTTGCTGGACCAATAAGAAAACAGGACCGACCATATCATGTAAAATACTTGAACGTCGTTTTACTCAATCAGCGTATAATGAAACTGTAAATACCTATTGTGTTTTTACTTGCCAAACATCGATGTCTAGGCATATATAATTATTTAAGATTCATTCACACAACACTGCTCTTTTTACTATTTAATTATGCATATTGCCATCGTTTTTTTCCCAGAGAAGTGGAGATGATCACCATTTTGTAATGTGTATGTTTACTTGAAACAGACTATAGACTGACCACTAGATAGGATCATGGACCTGGTGATGCTGCGCACTTGTGTAATAACCATTAATATCTTAGGTTCACATTAGTTATAAATAGTCATTTGACTTATACCAATTGTACTTATATATTTCTATCAACATTAGAAAATTTATGAAAGGGTGTCACCTCGAAACATGCATCAAATTCTAAAAGTACATTTTACGCGGCAAGTAATGTTTAATCTGACACGAAGAGACAAGACTTACGTAACTTTTACAACGATAGGATATAGTAGGATAAACAAATAGCAAAGTTACAAAGGTTAAATTTTCGTTTCCCACAAAGAACTAAGAAGGAAGAAACATTTACACCCATTGCACTAAGAACACACGACAAATTGCAAACTTAGAGTTATGGCGGTGATACCCTTCCATAACATTTCACTTCAGGAAAACATCTTAATCATTTGTAAAGTACCGTTTAATTCCGGTATAATATAAACAGAAAGGTCAGGGCTGCGTTTAGCGCGTTAACCAGCAACCGCGTTTACTGCCTGGTTCCCTAAATCCATTGCGTACTGCGTACTAATTTGAGGTTGAGGTCAATATTATTTAAAAACGGTTTTTAATAACATTTTTAACTTATTTATTTTATTTCCTGTGATAACATTATAACTTTAATACAGATAAAGCACAATTTATGTTACCTTTACATCTAATCATTACGCCGGGGTTGACTAAAAAAACTCGGGTTTCAAAACAACAAATTTTGAACATTCACACTTAAATGCTTAAAAATGCTCTGCTACAAATTCTTCATATATTAAACATTATTAATTTCACTACAGTATGACTAAATAAAAAGAGGGGGTGTTCACGCTAGTTTTATAATTAATTCGAATTTAATTTAAAAATGAAACACTGAGTCAAGGAGCGTTTGAATTTCAATTAAAGTCAATCAAGCTAGAGCCGAACAACGGATTAAGTTAGTAAAACTAGAAATCGAACTTAGGAACATCTAGCTTGATGATATATTAAGGAGAAATAAAACTACTATCAATAACGTATGTTTTTTTGTTATATAAAAGGTAATGACGTATGGCTATCAGTTGGAGAAATTGGTATATTAAATCATGCACACTCCCTATATGGTGTTTATTTATATTGCAAAATCCTGAATCATAACACCTGCAGCAAGTCAATATTTCTATGTTCAGTACATATTTAGGCTACAAAACTAATCAACTATGAAAAAAGAGAAGCAAGACAAAGAAGGATTATTTCAATATGATGCAAAATACGCGGTTGTTAGAGGAGGCAAGTAGCGAAACAGTAGTATCAATCAAAGGTCAGGTGTGTCTAATAACTAACCCAGACAACCAACATGAAACCAACATAGAATACATTTGAGTTAGATCACACGGATGTTTCTGTGGAACTTTTTGAAATAGAACCAAAACATCAACAACAAAAATAAATATATTCGTGAAAATCGGATATTACATATTTTACAAGATCATGTAAACAAGTTAAACAAAAATAGCAGTATGTTTATGAACACAGCAATGAAGGCTGCGTTATATTTTTTATCTCTCGATGTCTATAATAATACGTTAAAATTCTAAACAATACATTGAAAGACAGATATACTGAACGGTACAGCTAATCCGCCACATCTGTATTTCCAATATCTTCGTCAAAATATTAAGAAAAGTTATCAAATGTGTATGTAGCATTTACAGACAATTATGTATTGATTTCACATATCCCAAATGTTTCTATTTAAATTGTAATTTCAAGAAAATTGCTTTGATAGTATTTTAGAAAATACATAAACTTTCAGGTACACGAAATATTAGAAGGTGGGTTAGCTGTTCCGTTCAGTATTAATGCTATAAACTAGAATTTTTATATAATTATCCAAATTCACTCGAAACTGCTAGTATATCTTTCGTGTTATGTTGGATCTCATTTTAGCCAGTTTTACCCTTACCGATCATATAGCATATTTATTTGACATCTGAATGTGAACGAAAATCTAAAGATCTGATGCTTTTGGTTTTCTGTCTAATTCAACAAAAATAGAGACAATAATATAAAAAAAAGTTGTTTTAGAAAAAACAACAACAAAGAATTGGACTTAAGTGTGTGTAACAAAGCATTCATTGACTTTATCATTTACACGTGATTTATAAAAACACATTTACACACAATTTCTTCTGATAAGAGGACATCCAAGAGGTAAACACAATGGCCTTTGTAAAAATAGAGAAGTTGTTTTTAGCAATGTTAAAGTGTGTTATATTAACTGCATTGAAGTGATTTGATTTTTTATAATATTTTTACATTTTTGACTTTACCTGATCACTCAGTGACACTTACAAGTACACGTACCAGCTTCGTTTATACATTTTATTTTCATGATAACATTTACACAACACTTATATATCAATATTCTAAAACGAGTTATTGTCAACAACAAGCCTACGCGTAGAAAGAGTTATGCTCGTATTCATCCAATTTACACCTTAAGCATATCGTGTCTGGTTGTAATATATTTTCTGTCTGATAAAACTCAATAAATAAAATTGTTTTTCGCAAAATAAAGAGTTGTGTTATCGTGTTTCCATTCCGAAATTTTATATCAACCGGTATATTGGCATGCATGTCGCATTAAAATAAGAAAATGTAACGCAACCAGAAGTAGGTCATGGTCAGCACAACAACAGTAACGCACTCAATACGTGGCAACCACTGCGTCACGCTCTATTGAACGTGGCGAGATGGATGTATGTTTTTAAATTGAGAGGAATACATGTATATATAAATATAGTAGGTCAATGTCAGCATAACATCATCAATACACTCAATACAGGGCAACAATTGAGTCACGCTTTATCACACGTGTTTCAATAAATGTTATCAACGCAACTCGTGAAATAACAAATAATTAGGTTTTAACATCGATATTGTTTTAAATCAGGTCAACGCTATATGTGTTGTATGCATTTAAAATGAAATATTCGCCATTGGACGCAGCATTCAAAAGACACCAAAGCAGCATGCATAAGATTGATACATATATTCCGTAGAGACGACGTTACAACAGAGGTCACCATCTTGGAACAGTCGGAAGCAATATACGCAAATGGGAGCTTAAACTTGGCATCCAACCTCACTCTTTTAGATACACAACACGGAATAACACAAAGATAAGATAACTCAATATTAACTTTTAACAATTATAATCAGAAAACATTTTTTAATGTTTCTGTTTAAATTAAAACACAACAGCAATATTAATGTCAAAAAATGAATCGAAACTAAGAATCGTATCTTGTAATGGATCATTGCTTGACGTCAAATGTGTAGCGCAGTGAAAAATTAATATTTGATAGAAAAGTCCCCTAGAATTCAGAACGCAACCAAGAAAAAAGACCTGTAACATATTATAATACAAGTATATTTACAAATCATAAACATATTACAAGCATTCAAAATACTATACAATATTTATGGCAAAGTGTCTGACTAAATTATAAAGTTATATATCGCCCCATTGGTGCAAAAAGGTACCAAGTGCCTTCTAATTGCATATACACTTGGTACCTTATTGCTCTAATGGGACGATATAAATGTAAATATCCAAGTATGTTTCTGCTTTTTCTGATTTACATAATTGTGATCGTGCTTTTGCAAAGTGCTCAAACACTATGTAACTACACGTTGAATCAGTTACGTTATGAATACTGAATGCAATTTCATCCGGCCTAACAGTATTTTCAAATATTCTATACGTGCAATCACATAGGCAAAAACTGTCTATTTAAGGATATAGGCTAGAAAACCACCTTATTGCTTATTAGCATAGTTACCAACCCATACCGAACGAGGGAAGATCAATAGTTGTGTAGACGTTTGTCATACAAATATTTAAGTGGGTCCCTTTTTAAAAAAATAGGGTTTACGAATTTATCTTAATAGCTTGATTGCTAAGAAAGGTCAGAGGTTATATGAACCGTTAACGAGTCCGCTTCCTAGGAATAACCAGTACTGACATGTGTTTCTGACTTTCATTATGTATAAATTACAATATGTGTAAATCCGAAATAAATTATTTTAATCGTGTGCTGTGCTGTGCTGTGCTGTGCTGTGCTGTGCTGTGCTGTGCTGTGCTGTGCTGTGCTGTGCTGTGCTGTGCTGTGCTGTGCTGTGCTGTGCTGTGCTGTGCTGTGCTGTGCTAAGCTTCTTTGCGCCTATACTTGGTGCAGGTGCTTTGACCAAATATTACCGGATCAATGTATATATATACTGCATATATGACAAATCTGGTTGCTTGACCTAGAAATTAAACACCACGCCCTTTATTCACAAAGGAACTTTCACTTATGATTAGTTATGTTTAGTTTGTAAACGGTGGTATGTAAGTATATCAACAATGGAGAGAGCGTCAGCTAGTATGTCCCAGAACCTGTTATCTCCCGAATCAGGTATATTCAACCCCAATGAAAAAGCAGGGAATTCTATGCCTGTCCCACAATTCATAGCAAATGAACAATGACATCATTTAAACTTTCCCTTAAGCAACAGACCGATCAACGTGCTTAAATGTGGATTTTCGCGCATGCTATTGAATGGACCCATCCGTTCTACAGACTAAGCATCAGCACACATCAATTGAAGCTGCTTGTAATTACTTTGAGAAGCTCCGAGCCGGTATGAAGTTCTTATACATTTTATTGTGAAGTCGTATGGCACAAGGTCTCTGTTAAATGGATGCCACACAAACAGTTTTAGAATTATTTTATTTGTTGATTTTGCATACACTGACAATATGCAAAGAAGATGTGCGTGTTATGTGTGTATTGGTGTATGTTGTTTCTCAGTTTCTGAGTTATGATAAAAAAATATGCGTACTTCTTGATCATCCCTTGTTAAATGTAACAAAATGATGTTGATCGATACTATGTTATTGAATTGCTACGGAGATCCAGGCTCATTCTTCCATATTAAACGTAATAAAAATATCAACTATGTTTTTATAACAATTTGAAATAGGGAAATTGATACTAATGAATTCATTTCATATTTAAAAAACATTTCTACAGAGTGAAAAATAACCAGGTCATTAGGTTGTTTATGCAATATTAAGTGTTACATCCTATACTTTCTAACTAACTATGAAAGCTTCATTCTAGTGTATTGAATTACTTAAACATAGAGGTGACATGGACAGCTCGCTTCTTTTTATCTTGGTTACGATGATGTAACCAATCATCGGTGTTACATAGTAACACATTGTAAGTTGAAAGCATGCTCTAGCACAACCAATTAAATGAGAAATGTTATTTCCGTATGATGTAGTTAAGGACACAATAGAGACCAATTACAAGATCGAAATAAAATTATCTTTTTCGTCGATGTGTCTATATACGGTTTCACCGAATCGACTAAATATATAATACAGAAGATATGAAGTCGTTTCGCAAAGTTCTTGACAAATCATTCGCATATTAAATCGGTCAAAGAAAAAACAGGAATAATAACGTCTTAAAGATCGTTGGTAAAGATCAATTAAAGTCAAGTTATGAAATTCGAAAAGTGCTGAACATTTACATACTATATTAAATTAATATCATTTATAGTATTGAAGTGTTGTTTTTTTTTCATACAATGGGCTAGAATATTACTTTTAACCTTTATTCAGGTACTCCAAAAGTTCATTTCGGTAATTTTCAAGGGAAGTAATCTTTACAGGAGTACACGGGAAAGGTAAAAATCCATGAAAGCCAAGTTTTGAACTTCCAAATGTGTTCAAATATCGCATATTTTATTAAATTAATATTCTTTACAATATCAAACTTTAAGTTTATCATATTATCAACTATAACATTTATTTTAAGCTTCATTTCGGTAATGAAAAGTTCATTTCGGTAATGAAAAGTTAATTTCTGTAACTATATGCACCGCTTTTAAAGAAGAGCCTTAATCTCCTTCTCAATTTAAATATGTGGTAAACAAGTGTAAAAAGTTGATAAGTACATAGTGGTAAAATTTAATAGTGTTTGATACATGATTTCTTGATATATTCATCTACTATTTTAAGGACCAATTGAAGATATATATAGGAATTCTTGCATGCTTCACCATTTCATCATTTAATTTTTTTTTAACAGTGATAAGAAATGGTGAAGATATCTCTATACGGAAGTTACTAAGTAACATGAAGTGGAAATTGTCAGAAAGCTACAGTGAAAGGAAAAGAAAGTATGCATTTTGGTTTTTAAAATTATTTCATTATTGGCTAAGTTTATTCATGTGATGGAAAATGAACTGATTTCTTTCTTGTTGTTTTGCTTTGAAATGATTTAAATTTAAATTTTTCATTCAACAATATGATGAAATATAAATATACATAATTTATATGCAATACATTTATTGTTCCTTGACCTGTCGACGTTTATAGATATGTATACTTTCTTTTTCCTTTTACTGTAGTTATATTAATTGTAAAATAACTTTATAATCAATTACTTGAATTAACTATACTCACAATTGACCAGTGTTCGATAAACTCTGTGATAATAATGATAAGTCACTTGTCGGTATGTACTTCAAATGTAAATTTGACATAATGAAATATTCGGTAGCTGTGTTAATAGGTAGCACAAAAGCATTTTTAAAATTGTTTTTTGCAACATATTTCTCATTTGTATAGGTTTTTCTTCTCAATAATAACTCCTCAGACGACTTTGCGCAACACCAACAACCTACAGGTTAATATATCGTCTGGTCTTCAGTTGTGATTGTGTTGTTTTTTTTTGCAATTCAATGATAATAGCACACCAAATGCATCTGTCTTTTTATGGAAAAAGACAAAAGTCATCAAAAGTTCAGTGTGTATTATTCGAAGCAGACGGAATTGAATTCCCTTTCAAGAATCTCGAGTGTAAGGCAATAAAATAAACGATATTGACTTAAACCCTCACAGACTGCATCAAATATGGGTTTAATCAATTATTTTATTCCAGTTAAGATAAGTAAATAACCTTAACAGTACATTGAACTTGAACATTGATTTAATTTTATCTCTTTGATAAGTCAAAATCCCATTCACCTCCGAGGAATGTAGTGGAAGTATTAGTAATCAAACAACAACTATTTGATTGACAAAATAGTTTCGTTATTGCATATAAACGCTCCTCTTCAAAACTTAGATGTCTGACACTTTTAATAATATTCTATGATGTAATAATATTCAATATATGATAAATAATTAAAAATAATTATAATGTAATAGAGTTCAGCGAGCGACTGGGGTAAAACGTCAGTGTTTAACGTTACTGTAAAACGTCATTTGACTGACAGTTCATGTTTTTCTGGGCGGAGCTGAGATGATTGACGTTTAAAAACCCATCCGTTGCTAAGACCGATTCTAAGCATAAGTCGCGCAGGCTTTGTTGTGTATACATAACTCGTTCAAAGTAAACAAAAGCGGAGTCTGTGCAATGCATGCGCAGTGATGACTGCATATTAAAAATTAAGAACGGACTTCTTAATAATTAAATTATTTTGTAGGCTGTTTTTACAAATATAAGAGCGACACAATTTTGAAAATTAAAGCGATTCTATTGCTTGTCAAATGAGGTTAAACACTAAAGTGCATTTAGTGTTCTTTGATGCGCGTTTGGTTTATTTGCCTTATAATATGGCCGTATCAGATTTTTCATAAAGTCGTAATTTCTTTTCGAGCACTGATTAAAATGATATATATTACGATATTGTTCCAGTTCTAATTTGTTTTGAAAATAAGTAGTATGACATTCTTCAAAGCTTATTTTCTGCCTAGGCAGAATGCAGGTAAATGAGTTAGAAGCTTTATAAAGATTAGTTAACCATGTAGATAAGCAATAAATCACAATGTTGAGTTTGCATAAGCTTATGTTTTTCACCACCTGAAGAAAACTAAAACTTGTGCCTTTAATTATCTTATTTATGTCACGGTTAGCACCAAAACTATTTCTTGGGAGTTTTAATTCAAATTTAATAACGTCCAAAATGATTTATTTCTTAAGTTGTTGCAAAGGATAAAAACATCAGTCTTTTGCAAGTAGTAACTTAATATGGCAATAACTGAGTATATTTACATTTCTTTGTTTTAAAAATATTTTTTGTTAAGGTTCAAAACTATTAACTGTATTTTTGTATTTTTCAGATAGTTTTCTTAAAACGTGTCAACTCTCATAGTGTACATTTTATAACGGCAAATAAATATCTCCTGTATTTAACAGTTATTGTATGTTTATGTGTTGATGCTATTTAGTTGACCTAGCGGAGTTGACCTAACGCCAAGTATTTGTGATGTTGAGATTCCGGAGTAATAAGCAACAAATAAAATGAATCGTTCTGCTCTAAAGTCGTATCGAATACGCACACAAAAGGATACATAACGTTAATTTCGTGACTTTTGCTTTATACTTTTACTCCTGGTTTATGGTTGTATGGGTATATTATGGAGATTTTATCAAACAATATGTTTTTCAATATATGTGAATGTTTTGCAATGCAATTGCCATATATGAAAGCTATAACTTCCTGAAAACGTTTAGTATGTATAATTATATTACTTTTACAGCGACACTCTCATTAATTATTGATCGCCCCCCTTTCCCCTATACGTTCTATAATTATCTAAGTCATTGTTTTACCATCTGTTTCCGTCTATTTTAACGTGTCGTTTTTTTAAATTAGCCTGTGTTTGTATTAAACATATTGAAACATAAACAGTTTAAAACAAAAAAGCAACAAAACTGCCGCGTATGTCTATTGTTGGACTTCATTACACAAGAGAGTCTTCTCTAACACAAACCCAGAGATAAATCTCCAACCCAGTGATTATATGATATTATCTATTCAATTTTGTAATAAACCTTTTTACTAGAAAAGTTTACCGTATAAAAATAGCATCATTAGCGTGATATCTGTTATGGATGTCTACCACGTTAGGGATAAATGTACAGTACTATCGCTTCGTTAATGGATGTATCATTTTAACGTCTTCTATTTACAGACAGAAAGGCAAACTCCGAAGCGTATGAGGCCGTGACGATGCCGTGATTATCACCAGTCGAATAGTTTCCGGCATTAACTGATTTGCTGGGTGAGACGATTGTGCGAACTCTTACTTCGTGTTAGATCCTGTTGAACATTTGGGTTCTCCGAAATGATTGATATACGACATTGCGTCTCATTGTCATTCGTCTTATATTGCTTATTTAACAGGGAAAGTTATCAGTTACTTACGGAGATGGTTGTCTTGAGTATTGGTTAACCTACCAGGATCACGGAAAGGAGTGCTTATGTTAACTGGTTTGCCTGTTAGCTTTCGCTTGCAAAAAACGACGCTAAATATTTAAACAATCATACAGTTGAAGTAAAGTGCTCTTAAACAGAGCTAAACATAATAGCATCACCACTTTGAATAAAAATCTAAAAATCTCCAAATCTCCGAATGTTAAATTTTTACAGCGAATGCATAGGCAAATGCTATTTTTTTCTATAACGTAATCTTCTTATTGTTTAAATCACTTCACTATAAATACCCGCCATGTTGTCCTGAAGTGTACATGAGACTTATTGACTATACAAACTTTCATTCCGTAATGGAATTTAAATCAAATAAAATGTGTCCTCACACCGTCATAGTGATTCGACTTCATGTCTAGTGCTTTCATATCACGGAGAAAATAGAACTCACGAGTCCGGCGTGTCGTCAACGTCAGTGCTGAAAGTCATTCATGATTATGGTTGACATTATACTTCTTGTAAAGATTCAACAAAACCGAGTCTACTTTGTTTTCATCTGTGTATTACGTGCTACCAAAGGCTCATTATATTTGGAACAGAGACATTGTTTGATACATTTTTCTTAGTCTTATCCATTTCATGATAATTTTATCAATTTAAGTCTATGTCTTGAATTACGATAGTCACGAATTAAAAGGAACATCAAAGTGGAATACAGTTCTAACATCATTTCCAGCCCATAGCATGTCATGTGTGGATTAAGTTTTATTTGTTTGGGAGGAACTAGGATCGAAGGAGTAGAATTACATGCAACTGACAATTATTTTCATATAAAGTATTTGGACCGTATTGGGATAAAACTCATAAAAAACCAACAAAACACGAAGTTATGATATAACGACTTTAAGAGATATTTCTTACGCCCACTCGAAGACGGCAGACAGATGACACGATACAGTGATTTTAGAAAGACGTATATAGATAAACATGTTTTTCAAAGACCGTCTTTGTACAAGCTTTTGGAATTGCTTAAACAAATGACAAAAGTACTTTAGTCACATTGCTCAGTATATTAAAAAAATTCTGATATTCTAAAAACAGCATTTTAAACGTTTAATAGGTGATGTAAATATACTGAATATCTTTTATCAATTTTCGGAAACAGTCTCTGAATCAATGAAAGAAAAGCATTGAAATATCTAATAAATTTGTTCATCCTCTTATTTTTAGGAATGTATGACTTAAAACAGTTTCACGAATTATTTCGATATTAATAATAAAAAATATATGAATTTACTTAAAATGTAAATGGAAAATTGCGATACAAATTATGTATTAATTAACAATATATTTTATATTTTACGTGATATCATGTGTTGTAAATATGTTATCATGACGATGCATTTATGTACAAGTCTGAAATAAAGTATCTGTTCTGTTCTGTTCTGTTCATGATGGACACATTCTCACGATAAGGGACACGAGGCTTGTAGTTAGCAGTCACGGTTGCTTTAAATGATCTACGACTGTGAAGACCAGCGAGGATGCAGTGATGGCAAGCTATTTCTTTATCCTGAAACGGACGGAGGCATTTGTTATTCGTCTCATCTCGAGAAAACAAGTGTTATTTGACGTTGTATGCACTCCAGTACGCACAGTTTTAATTGTATCTTTACAAACATATATAGTAGCTTTATATAGTATCTCATCTTACCAACTTCAAAACTTCTACGGTAACATATAAAAATGCCTTCATTGCCTTCTCTGTCGTAGGTGAACGAGTCTTGTCTAACCTTCATAGAGAAGAACTTTATAATGTTGTCTTCCGTCCTTATCCATATGCATATTTAAACTGATTTATATGTATGACAATTTGAATAAAACCAATTATTGTTTTCTACAAAGTTCTACCTGAGCAATGTTGTGCTTCCTTGTGCCTATTGTGCCATAAACAACCGTTCAGTGCGGTGATTCCTGTTACCAATGCTACTGTGTGTTTATATTGTTTAACAATCAGATGTATTGCATCTAAATGTGCCGTGGTAGTGGTTTTAATGATTTTCTGTACCGCATCTAGCTGTGAACTACGATTACACCGCAAATTACCAAAATACTGTTGGGGGATGGAGTAAATAGTTTTGTTGTAACTTGTTTATTCCGCCTGCCGGTTGAATCCCCATAGGCTGATACGTACCTTTAAAAATACAGACAACATGCATATGTGCTTTTTCAGGTAATTATATATATATATATAAATTGTTTTTTGTTTTGGGGTAGGGGTTCCCTTCTTCCAACAGTATTTTAGTCATTGAACGGCAATCAGCGATCTAATCATCATTCTTAGGATCCGCAAGTCAGTTAACCAGTACTACACACACCTCATATCTGACTACTTCCCACATAGTAAACGTTGGGAGACTCTGAGATTCGTAACCGTTGAACAAAGTTCATAATCAATCATCACAGAAGCGCGTTGCATACTGAGCTGATCGGGTACGACAAGCCGACAATAAGTTTATATATTTTTGCAATACTGTTTAATACTTTAACATATCTGAGAAAAGCAACATACAGTACGAGTCGTCACCCATGCAAAACATAGCAGTAACTTTTTAAGAATAAAAAATGTTATGTCGTTTGTTTAGATATATTTTAACACGTTTTATCTCGTTTTTATGTTTTAACGTTGTGTAAAATTCAGATTATACGTTATTAGAATATCATCTTTGAAAAAAAAAAGAATGCTGTCATCGCATAATAATGATGATAATGATGATGATAATCAAAATAAAAACAAAATAATAATAGTAATATTATAAAAATAACAATAATGATAATAATATTAATATCATCAATATTTAATTTAGCCTTTTATAATTGGAACGGCAAACATAACTTCATACTTGCATTTTAAGACAAATTATGTTACATGTAATCTTTAGATGTGTGTTATACAGCACATTATTGTTGACGATAGCAATTTGATTTTTAACCATATCAATGAAACCTGCTGTCATTATCAGATTTAATTTGTTCCTACATAATCTAATGCCTTGTTTGTGCTATTGTGTAATGATTTTTAATAATGCACCTCCAATTGAACGTTTATTTTCTTATCTGTGAAAACAATCTTTATTTGTTGTTACAAAAGCGGCACCATAAGTAAAAGATGATTATACCTATCTCTATGAAACATATATCACAACCAAGAAAATCAAGAAGAAGAAGATTTTTTATTGATTTAGACTATTACAGTTTCTCATCATATAAAACATATATACAATACATTTACGTGACAAATCAATGCACACATTTTAAAAATTACAAATATTCAACATATACGTAGCTCTCAATCACATTTTTGAGTAAAAAGGTAATTTTATTATGTGCTATTTTAATTATAAAAAAAAATCAATAACAAAGGAGGATGACCACTTATTGGTTGTTGATTATGGAACGTCTTTTACATAATACTTCTGAAAGGAATTTACTAAATAAAAAAATATATTCGGTTTGTTGTATTTAGTCTGTTCATAATGGGTTGTAAGATATGCAATACGTCTAACGCTTCCTAAAATAGGCTTAAGCGGTACTTTGATTATGAGCAAAACTAAACGTCTCACTACACAGTTACGCCCCTTTTTTACCACGACAACATACTTCTTACGCTTAAAAACAAGGCCTATGTAACTTGGTTATAAAATATTTTCAAAATGGTTCGAAGTGGTTGTGACTTCTTGCTTCAGATTAGTAGAGCAAAAGTTGGAGTAGCATATACTGCAATAAGACATCACTGGTGTTAAAACTATGACTTTTATAAGATTTCAACATATGCATGTATTTATGAGCATTCGAGGACTTTTTTCAAAACATCTCAGGGTGTCCCTGCACCCTCTTTAAAAACAACCTTATCAACTTTCCAGTTATTGTGCATTTTTATGTGGGAATACATTCCTACTATAAAATAAAAAAAAATACTTTTTTTTCAAAATGGAATAAGTCTTTGACCATGGAAATCCTATACTTCATTTTATATAAAATAAAGAACAAAATTCAACTGTGTAGTGAGACAAAAATTAGCTTAATTTTTCCATGGAACCATAACTAATCACACAAACTGATTCAAAGTCCGGCGCATTTATTAACGCCACTAACTACGTAAAGTATGATGTGAAATAAAATTAATATGGTTGAGCTTATTGTGTTTCATTCTTTCTCTTTGGTATTCTACCATACTCCGAAAAGTAAAGTATGCTTAGTAATATAATGATTAGTCTTAGATCTTGGCATTTTTAGAGTATTTTCGTGATTTTTTTATAAATAAAAAAACATATGTCCAACAGGAGACGAACAAATTATAGGACACAGCCAGATAAAATACAAAAAAATAAGAAAATTGATATCAAAGTAAACAGCCCCCACAACACTCAATGTAATGGATATTCGTAAAACAGACGTTGCGAGCAGACGAAAGAAGCAATTATAGAATCAATCGTCTGAAAATTGTCATTTTAATTATTTATTGTCTGATTATCTACTGCGAAAATTAAAAGTAGTTTGCTGGAGCACAAATTAACTGAAGATGTAATTATTTTGGACATGTTTAAATATCTGCTTATTACAAAATTATTGACACATCTGTTTAGATGAAATTACTACGGCATCATTTTATTTCACTGTATTGGTCAGACATACCATTTTCAGTGCAAAACCATTTTCCAATGTCTATCTCGCAAGAGGCTATTATAGACCTTAATAAAGAGACAGTGTTTACGGAATTACAACGTCGTGTGATAATTCTAGCTCTTATTATATTATATTATATATGTATACGTGTTGGTTTTTATTCTGCCTCTGTGAATTCTGAGCTAAAGGAGGGATTTAACAGCATCGTCCTAGGAATCGTGGCCAGTCTTTTAGTACCACAGTTTTTTCCACCACCATTGTTATGACAATTCATAGAATATTTCTTTTGAAAATATCAGATTTGATGTAAATATCAGATTTGATGTAAATATCAGATTTGAACAATTTCTTACTAATGCCTGTACTTATTTGATATGTAAATTATTGTACAATTATTATCAATTATCAACGACCATAAGCATTTTAAATCTATGATAAGTTATAAATTTTTATTGACACAAAATAATAAACTTTTAATATTTATTGGGGTCATTTGCCAATTTGACTATTTCATCTACCCACACATAAGCTTACTATAAAAATATATGCCCTCAACATTCCTATACCTTTTTCAGCCAGTTAGAGAACTCGTCTCAATGGTGGTAGGTGATCATATTCATATTTACAAATGTTCAATATGCGTGTAAGTCATGTAGTTGGTTATGCTATTGTTGTTAAAATTACATTATTTCAGATTTAAAAACGAAACAATAGTTACAAATAACTAGAAAGAATATTTAAACATTAAGTGAACAAAGTAAATTTTAAATAAAATTGTTTTAAAAAAGCAGTTTTTAGTTAATTATTTACTTAACATTTTCTTATATGATAATTTCCTCGACTTTGTGTTTCAAGACAAGCTGCAATTGACGTTTAAAAAATATATATTCAATTTTCTGTGAAATTAATGTTTTTCCCGGATAGCAGAATAACAAGTAAACAATGTCCATATTAAACCAGACAGTCGTCGATTTTCCAGTTCCATTGCATGCATTATAATGACCATAATACTTTTGATGAATGGTATTTCACAACGAAACTTGCAATTGGTAACATCTACGTTTTACATGCTTTAATATGACTTAGGCATTGATGATATAGCTTTGAAGACAAACTAGCACATGAACATTTAATCGCCTTTGTATGTGTTATGATACTTCAAGATGTATCTGGAAATTTGTCAATATTTGTAAAGATTTGCCAGTTTTATATCTATGTTTTAGAATAAGTGGAGTTTATACAAAAGTCCAGGCATAAATACATCGAAAGAAAAACTTAATTGACCCTGAGAGAAGTGGGGTGTAATTGATTCAGAGAGGTAAAGCGGAGTATATTTGCTCCGAAGAGAATCAGGATACAGTGACCCGGAGAGAAGCGGGATAAAATTGCTCTGAAGAGAAACAGGGTGCAATTGATTGACCCGGAGAGGGACAGGGTGTAATTGATTGAGGCGGAGAGAACCAGGATACAGTGACCCGGAGAGAAGCGGGTTATAATTGCCCCGGAGAGAAGCATGGTGTAATTGATTGCCTCGGAGAGAGGCAGGATCCAGTGACCCGGAGAGAAGCGGGTTATAATTTCCCCGGAGAGAAGTAGGGTGTAATTGATTGACCTGGAAAGAGGCAGGATATTGTGACCCGGAGAGAAGCAGGATATAATTGCCCCGGAGAAAAGCATGGTGTAATTGATTGAGGCGGAGAGAAGCAGATATAGTGACCCAGAGAGAAACGGGATTTAATTGCCCCGAAGAGAAGCATGGTGTAATTAATTGCCCCGGAGAGAGGCAGGATACAGTGACCCGGTAAGAAGCGGTTTATAATTGCCCCGGAGAGAAGCATGGTGTAAATAATTGGCCCGGAGAGAGGCAGGATATAGTGACCCGGAGAGAAGCGGGATATAATTGCCCCGGATAAAAGCATGGTGTTATTGATTGACCCGGAGAGAGGCAGGATATAGAGACCCGGAGACAAGCGGGATATAATTGCCCCGGCGAGAAGAAGGCTGTAATTGACCTGGAGAGAAACGTTGTACCATTGGCCTGGAGAAAAGCAGGCTCAAATTCATCATACACAGACAATTGTACTTTCTGACATGCATTGCATAATGTACAACATTGCGTTAACATAACCAACGCGCTATAAAGTAATTTTAAGCATTTCATATATCCAGTTGTGAATCATTTTCAGGGCTTTCAGACCTTAATACCCAGAACAGTATATCTCAGTTGTTAATATATTTGATTATACATCCAGTCTAGACGAGAGACGGGTTAATGTATGTCTATTCACTAGATATCATCAGATACGATTATATCTAAAATTGAGATCTCACTGGGTTTACATTATCAACGTGAAAAAAAAAAGAAAATTGTGTATATAATTTGCAAGGAAAGTGCGTGTAAGAGCGATATAAAGCGCATCAGAATATGTAATCAGAGTCAATACCCTAGAATTGCCGCACCATATACAACCGCAATGTTGAATTCAATGTGATGGCGACTATTACTGAATGCTAAGCTGAATATTCTTAAACGTGTTTTATCACGCGTAGACTATTTCCATCTATTCCAAGTATCAAATTGTGCTATGCTTGGGAAAATAAAAGGTATTTTTGCATGAATAAAAAATACAAAATTCTATTCACACTTTAACTGCATTTTTAGCAAAGTGTCTTCATTTTTTGACATGGAATGGCTGTCAATGTTAAAATACGTCAACACAACGTTTATAAAGCTAATTTACAATCGAATAAAGAATCATGGCCTATCCCAATATTTTATTTTCTCCTGTCAAAGGTAACAAATGTTGTTTTGGCATCGTCCATTCTTCTGTCATTTTATCCGTCTGTCCGTCAGTCCACCGTCCGTCTGTGGTGATGCGTTCGTATTGGTTGGCCGGAGTTTGATAACAATTAATACAAATGTGTATACTATCTCCAAATAACGATACTTTCCACCAAGAATAATCAGATTCGCCGTGGTGACTCCAGGGTTATTGTGTTTTTTAACCATTTTTAATAAACATTATTTTTATCATGGCCATCATCATATGATATTCATTAATCTTTGCGCGAACAAAATAACCTATGTATTTATTGACATGTTGTAAAACACACTTTATTCATTAATTCAGATGAATATATTTACAATGTATGGTAAAAATCAAAAGTTCCATTTGAAGATGTCCTCAGTGACTTTGACAAAAATCATATAAAGTACCGCTCATCATTAAACAATACGTAATCGTCTAGTTTGGGGTCGTATGATCGCTTAGATGGATATCCAATCATCGGATGGTGTTGGACTTAAACTCTTTTGGGATTTTTTTCGTTAAAGTAGAATTATCCTCATGCCTTTACTGGTGAGGGATTGACACCTGTAAAACAAATTATTTGATTCGATGACAACTGCCGTTAAAACCAATCAATATGTTTCTTGTATTGTTCAGCGTCGGTATCCAAATGTTTACCATTGGAATGTAAAAGTGTTGACGTAATTCAAGGAATCGATTGCATGTATGGAATATAATGAACATGATACTTGGAGAAATGAACTGTGCTGCAACGTATCTGTTCGTAAGGCTGTCGTAAATTCACCGGCATGAATTTTATCGACAGTCGCAACGTTTTACGTCTATGTTGCATAACGTGTACTTTTCAGATTTCATACTATTATCCGTTGAATAACTGAGATACATATGTAATTAGTGTTACATAACGACCGCTTTTTAATTGATAGCCATAATAAAACGTAATAGTTTTGTTATATCTCCAATCGTATTATCATTTTCTTAAAATGACTTGCATACATCAACGACAGAGGGTTTAAATAAAACAGCCCTGTACACCATTTGACATTTTGATTGTTAATAACTTATGTAAGACAAAAAACTGTATAGTTTACGTATTAATAAAAAGTTCTGTATTCTGGTATAAAAAAACTATTCTGTAATATTGGATTCCTTAAATGTTTCTATTAGATCCGATACTTATATAAGACGAAGACCGCAAATATCTGTGGAGACTTAAGGCGTTATGATACTTTATGAGCTCCATTTTTACAATCAAAAGCTCGAATGTCGAGTCTGTCAGTTCATACAGTTGGGAATAGAAGTTAACAATAACATAGCGATATATCATCAATATTGCAACCGCTTTCTTTAATGTGGAGGAGGAGAGGAGGGGGAGTATGCGTCACAGAAAAACGAAATACAGGTAACCATGGTAATAATAATACATTTTTATTGTTTTCGATATTTATGAAGCAATGTAGGCGTTGTGACAATAAATCAAGTAAAATAATCGTCGCATTATTTAAACGATGTGAGCTTTTGATTTGTAAATTGTTTAAAGACGATTTCTATAGTTGTTGTCACATTTTTCCTATCGATAGAATTTTATGAAACTTCCCAGTATTTAAGTTTAATGTATGTTCATGCAATATCAGATATAAAAACACATGTTTCCCTACAGAATGTTTAGTATTACCTCCTTATAAACATACCCGTCCTTGAAAGTTGGCAAAATAATGTAGATTTAACAAGCAATGCGAAAAAATATTTAAAATAGTTTTACATCTAGTATTTAGTTAAACTTTACATATATGCATGCATATAATATTAATATCCATGGAAATAGTAATCATAAGCTTGAATTTAACTGATTATGTTTTTTTTTAAACAAAATCATTTCGGTAGAGTGCCAATTGTCTTCCAATTTTGAAATAAAATATCTTTTTTTAATATTTTGATATAGTGTATGGATATATTTTGCTTAAAACCTCACAAAATACTCTCGTATACATATTCTAATGACAATCAATAATGTCTCTGATTTGTACTTTTGTCTCGTTTTAAACAAAAGCACTTCACGTTAAAATTGAATGGTCTTCTCAATTGTGTTCAATATTCTGTTATTATTTTAATCCAAATGTCCTAGCAGAATGTTTCTGCAACATAAATTCTATTATAGACATAGCGTATATGATGTTTAATTAGGTAGACACATAAGTCACGTGTAAGGTCAAGTGTAAGTTGTGTCTTACAATGCTAAGTGTACTTTACCATTTTACCATGTAATACGAGGTATTTTATCCAGAAGAGTTGATGAGTTCAATGTAGTTGAAATGACGGGTTGGTTCTGAAGCAGATGAAATATCTGCCTGGTGCTTGCAGATCAAATAATATAATAATACAAATAATATAATAATATAGTAATCAACTTTTCATCCATCAATAAAAGCAAAATATTTTACAAACTTTTATTTAAGCTATATGTTGTATTTAAATTTCGCAACTCATAAAATATTCATAATTCTCGGAGGTTTGGTAAATAAATATTGCAAAGCAAGCATGCTCGAGACCTACGTATTCTAGTCTACATGTTACCCTCTATATACTTTACCACAGTGACTGTTTTAACATAGAAACATGCGCCGTTTCTGCGACATTTATCAAAATTACTCCCAAGATACCATGTGTTTTCTAAGTAGAAAATCTAATGATAATAAAAAAACGTGTAATATCACAAATCAGTATTTCACGATAAAACATTTTCTCGTCACTTTTAACATACTTTTCCTCGAGGAACTGTTTCCATGACAACATTCACACCGCTGCATACATTAAGTGAATCAATATAAACGTATATGGGAATGTTTTTATTCATTATAAACAACCAGGTTGACTACTCTTTACACGAACTGTACATCAAGTGAATTGATATTCTTTCGGAATACTTTATTATACAAATATGATAAAAACCGACACCTTGATATGGATCCTATACACGCGATTGTATTCATTAGAGTACGGTTCAGTTGAAGTTGTTTTAACATCATTCACAGGTTATAGCTGAAATAATAAAGACATTCATGATAATGATACTGACATCATTGCTTCTTTATCTGTTGATGCCAAACAAATTAGAACAAACAATTATAACAGTCAATCAAATTAAACTAAATAAGTATTGGCTAAATAAAAATAAACACATATATCACTATAGCTCAGACCTGTAAAGTAAAGTATGGGGGAGAATTTGTTATGTTAAAGATCATTTATATTACAGACGGAGAATTGATCTTAAATTTAGAACATTTAGCTAAAAATCACATTACTAAAATCTAGACCATTTCTAATCTGTTCTATATCAATCCATATGTTCACTCATATATTTGATTAATGACTTTGGTAAAGATGAAATACAAAGATCGACAGCGTTAGGGAAAGATAATTTATTAATTATTTTTAAGGAGGCATCAACTTTGATTACATGGTAGTTCCATCTAAATGATGGCTATACTACATGGAATCATTTTAGTTTTCAACATTTGATGTTAGTGATATTTATTCAGTTTGTGCCACAAGACACGTATCATAACCAATTAAATAATGTGTTAAAACGAACAAATAAAATCAGAGATTACAAGGAAATTGAATAAAATAATGTCCAAAACAATTTTGGTAGTTTAATGCACCAGACAAACATGCTCCTTCAAAGACTAAAACTAAAACTATATACAAGTCCAACAACAAAATAAACAAACAAACAAATGAGATTTCTAGAACATAAATCCTCGGGTCAATGAACGTATAATAACAGGAAAAATCTCACTTCTGTTGTCGGATCATTGGTTAAAGCAATAAAGTAGACAAATTGATACTCGATATACTTATGAATTTTGTAAGTCTACAGGTAAAGACGCCTTTAATCGTGCGATAACAGAATTTGATTAAATAAGATTATAACTACAAGTGTTTAACGGGCAAGTGTAAATATCGCCATGTTCATAAAAAAAACTTACAAGTGTTTAAATTAGACATGTGAGGAATAAAACGGAACATAGAATGAAACATATTCAATTTTGGAGACAGAAGTAACGATCAATTTGTTTTCAGTGCTTAAATACTAGTTGGGTAGTATAGTATACACCAAGTTTTAATATATTGAAAGACAACCAACGTGAATTAAATGCAATTACCCATCCTTTTGTACATCCCTATTCTCTCCATATTGTGTGATATTGACTGTTCAACACGATACTTTACTTATTGCCGTTAACAATGTATGACAATGCTCAAGAGTGGGTCCTGTACATTATTAAAAGAAAAAGAAGAAAAAGAAGAAGAAGAAGAAGAAGAAGAAGAAGATGAAGATATATGTAATTTGGCATTCAACACAAATATTTACTCATTAGCAATTCTACATGTACATCCACTTTATTTATTTTTATATATACTATCCCTTCACCACTAAACATAGTTCTATATTTTCATGTCACTGGGTGTTCAAATCCCTGTTGTTATTTCTTCAGTCTGCATGATTTAGGCGCCCTAATTACGACGTGTTTTTTTGTGTTTTGATATTTGTGATGTACCTGTGTCCTGTCTCGTGTGCGACCTATAGTTGTTTAGAATGTAATCAAAATACACTTTGTTAACGTATGATTGCGAAATAAACGACTTGTATTCTTCTTTATCGTTTTCATGGTTTTAATTTCTTTTTTTCTTTTTTCTTATTAATATTAAATACGCGTATAGAGAAACAGATAACACCATATTCTACATTTTGCATCACCGTGTGACAGTTGGTTTTCCACAGTTTGATAATTATATATATACATTACCATATACTATGCTACTTCCTTACAAAAAAAAGTATTTAATATTTGACATATTAATATAAAGACCATGATTGCGTTTCACAAAAAAAAATTACTATAAAAATCGCCGTAAGTCAATTTGACAATTACATCGTGTTTGTTTAAAGTTTATCGACATTTAAAATAATTAAATTTCCAAAATAAATATCATTTTCTACAGGGTTTTACCAATTTTGGATTCATTTTGATGAATATTAAAAATACTATGATGAATGTTGGTTTTCGTTTACGACGATTTTTATCGTTAGTTTTTTTTTTGTGAAGCGCAGCCCACATGGATTCCATATCTGCAGTTTTGTATTGATCGTGATATTTGAAGTTCCTGTTATACATACGTTTTCTTATTTTAGTAGACAATTAAGCGATCTTTGGGGATGCAGTGATCATGAACGATAGTTAGGGACTCAAAGACATCACAACATTATAAACATAAAACATATGGGAAATAATCATACTAACTACAATACATAAACAAAGCATTCAGAAAACATGACTTAGTGAATTCGATATATTGCCACATTTAAAATTAAAACGCTAAACTGTTTCCATGAAATAATTCAGTATCTCCATGTTTAATAAGGATTTAGTAGAGTTGTAAATTATCTATTACGTGCACAAAACAGACAAGAAAACCTCTTTAAAATTATATTTGTGCGGCGAAGTCGTGTATGCGAGATCATATGGTTTCATGTAAGATTAAACAAAGTAAAAATAAACGATATGCCTATATATACTAACGTTGAAAACCGAAAAAAAAAAACCTCATTGTTTTCTTGAGTGATTGTTTTTAACACCCGGACACACATACTGCTATTAGTTCGATTACATAAAATATAGGAATTCTTACGAAATCTTACGAAATCTTGTTTTACATTTTCATTTTTTATCTTAAATCATGAATAGTTATTTTAAAATCTCTGCTGATATTCATGTATAAAATAAAATATACTTAAAACACAAAGCGCCATTTTAGATTTACACAAAGTGTGCATAAAGAATAAATAACAAGAATAATAAAAAAAAATCGCGAATTGCAGAGTCTGGGAAATGTGTGGGTGTTTCTAAAACGCGGTTCCATCTGACACATCCACATTTCGGCTGCAATTAAAATGCAAACGTTGTGTGCGTAATGGAGATTGTGATGTTTTACTGTACTAATTTCAATGATATTGGATTGTTCTTTGCATATTTAACAATAAAATATAAATATAAACATTAGTACTGAAAAAGTTATCCGATTTCAAAGATTATTTATGTATGTTAAGAGTGTCATATCTGTCATCTACTGTCAAAATTCACGTGATTCATACACTCGTAATTGACGCCTGTAATTTTATAGTTTTGAGGTTTACTTCGTATCTCAGTCACGGACTTTTGACAGCAGAAGACAAATATGCCACGTTTAACGTTTATCAATTTTCTTTGAAATCGGATGACATTTTCGGCACTAAAATAATCTGTATGTAAATGGTGCGTTTTCAAAGTATTGAGGAAACCTCGCAATTGCCTTTACTAATGTATTTTTAATCAATTTTAAAATCATCCGACGTATCTTTAACAACATATCCGTAGTGTCATTTTGTCAAGCTACGTAAATTAAAGTACTTCATTCGTTATTAATCAATTATAGTATTGGGACTGAATTTGTGTAGAGGAAGTTCACGTGGTATACTGAGCGGAACAACTAACCAGCCACTTTTGTATTTCAAATATCTTCGTTAAAATATCAAGTAGTGTTATTACAATTTGTATACGGCAAGTTTTGTCAAGTTTGATAATGCAGACTTTGTCTTTGTTATCCTTAATTTTCTTTCTTATTCAAGCCCAAATTTCAAGAAAATTGCTTTGATACTTTTTGAGAAAAAAAAATAAGTGTCCGGTGGAGGGTTAGCTGTTACGTTCAGTATGTGTCGCAGTTTAACTGCAAATACTTCTGCTGAGTTTAAACATATTTCACTGCTTTGTGTGTTAGAAAAAGGTTCTGATCATCAATTCAACGTTAATTAAAGCCCTTCTCGGCAAAATATTTATACATTTATAATCTATATATACAATATATATATATATTGATTGAGATAAAATAAATACATTTAACATATTTGAAGTACAGTAGAACTCCGATGGCTCGAATCCGACGGGACTGGACAAAATAGTTCGAGTTAATGGTTGTTCGATCCAAGTATTGTCCAACATCATACCAAACATGAACATGTGTATACATCGAAATAGTTTGAGATATATGTGGTGTTCGAGCCATCCATGTTCGAGCTAACGAAGTTCTACTGTAATAAGATATGACATTGTAAATTTTATCTGATGAAAGTTACGATGAAGTAAATACAATAATGACTAAGTGTACCTTAAGAAGCTGGAGAGCGGTACAATCTTTACTTTAAATATACGTGTTATAACGTTTGTCATAAATTCACAAACTGGCGATATTCCCCAAAATGTAACCTTACCCTACAACAAAAAGCGATACCACTTGAAAAAACATTGAACTTGTTTTAAGCCCGCAATCAATGACAGCAGTTAAAACAAGTAGTTGAGTGTTGCACAATAATTTGTATGATTGATGGAGAACTCTAAAAACTCATTATTATCACAACGCGTGGTATTATATTTCGTGTTTTTGACAATTTAATCACATTTTAAATCAACTTAGAACAGCAATAACACAATACTTAAAATTATTCGATTAACATCTAAATACTCTAATTAGAAGTCGTGAAATCGAATGCATGAATATTCTCCGACTACACAAGTACCTTGTAATGGCGATATTTTGTGACCTGATAGACGTGAAATTAACATGACAAAGTGATATCAACAATTTACGAAAAGTTAACAATTGTATTTTGTTTTTGTTTTTTTTCGATTAAATAATATCAACATGCAAGGTATTGGCGCGGTTATGACACAATTACACTGTTGTTTATCAATTTTTAAAAATAACAAACAACTTAAGATAACAGTTCTGTGTTGAACAAAGTTCGTAATTTCTTGTATAACCAAAATGCATACATGAACACATCTAGCTTTTTGTTTCTTATCTACTCAAGTGTATAATGACACAGTGTGTTAAATATTTAATTTATATTTATTCAAACTGAAACACTAGTAAGAAATGTATGTATTTCGATAATATTATCTTTCTAATGATTAATCTGTTGATTAGGGGTAATGAAGTATGCTTACAACGGTTCCCCTCACGCCACCTAGCAACGACATTGAGTAACAATACTGTGTGAGATGGTAGGAATGTGTTTTATTTACTTCTCTTCAAACATCAATCAATTTCAACAATTGTTTCATAATAATTAAGGACACTTTATAAGGTGACTGTGATATCTCTGTTTGGAAATTTTAAAGAATTATGACTCTTTTTTATAAAAATGAAATCTATTAAAAGTTTGCCATCAAGTTCACGTCTCATTTTTTTCTTTTTACCCATCAATGCTAGTTAACAGATGTCTTCAATTCTGTTCGGAGCACTGGGTGGGACAACGTACATAACTCTATAAAATTCAGCAGATTTCTGCCTCTTTTATATTTTGTAAATATATTTTTTTTTTTCATTTTTCTTGTTTGAAATTCTTGATTGTGGAAAAAACTTAATGAAAGTAAATCTTAATCTAAACAATCTCCATACAACAATCGAGTTGTCCTCCGTCATTTTTTTATTTCTAAAATAGCGGGGGAGCATGTGTCTTATATTGTATATTCAGGGCCTTTGATAAAAACATGTCGGGAGTCGAATAAAATACCTTTTCTCGTTTCATAAACCACGTTGAACTGTTCAATCGCAGTGTTGCCAACGACCGGTACGAGTGGCGTTACGTGTCTAATTTTATGTGTGTCTTTATTGGTGTCCTAAATAGTTTTTATGTTTTGCTGTTACAATAGCTGTGTCGTTTGACTGTACATATCCTGAAGAATAGTTTAGTGAAAGATATGTCTACCGTCATTTACACTTGATATATTGTAGTAGTTTATTGCCTTTCTACACTCTCAACATACACCAATTCTATTGTTGCTATAGGCTGTTGTTCTTATTTTTCTCTGTGGATAAAATATTCTGGTTTTAATGCATGTGTAAAGAATGTCGAATCACACACAATTCATACATAACGTCTTCCGGACTTTATTCGACTTATGTGTGATTCGACACATTACACATGCATCAAACAGAAAGAAAAAATAATCCTTATTATTCAAATTCTGACTACAAACAATTTTTGTTTTTAGTTTCAGAGTTAAATATATGAATAAAAAAATTACTATCCTCTGTACGAAAAGCGCGTACGAATACAGAGCTAGAAACGTTAAAAAGGTAGACAGGCTCATGGAATTTTATCGAATGAAATAAATATTAGAGAAATTGGTGTTATACATTGGAAATGCTTTAAATACATACATGAAATTGAAATTGGAATTATCATTAATTAATACAAGAACTAGAAAGGTGATTTGGAATTATTTCTCTCCATTTAAAATGACTAAAGTTCAAACAAAATTGCCTAAATTATTACAAATATTTTGAATTGTCCGATTGTTTGCAAATATTCAAAATTGCCAAAATGGATACTTTTGCTTTGTATTTTTATTTGTATGCTAGTTGTGTCTAATTCTATTATAGCCGTTTTCATTGTTGGTGTATTGATTGCCTTGCCAGATATGAATATTTATTAAAGAAAACAGACAATAATACAATGTTTCTTATATAAGGAAACAAGATAAAGTCTCAATATTTTGTGATCGCAAACTATGCACCAACGGTTATTTTGGTTGTTATTCGTTGCCATTCCCTTCAGTGTGATCTAAACAAAGTCTTAAATGCATTATCGGAGATGTATTTGTCCAGTCTGTAGTTATGTTTTGGTGTTTTTGAATTTTGATACTTTAATGTTATACCATAGTGACTGATTTTTATTAGATTTATTTCTCATAACTGTTTTTGTTATTGTTGTTAGATGCATTACTATCACTTTAATAAATATTATATACATGTATAGATATGTGATGTATTGTGAATTTTGCATTTTGATATTTTGCATATTGATAAATATCTAACGAACAACTTTTTAATACAATACCTTGATATTATCAATATACCTCAAGAAAGACTCTTGTGAATTTTTTTATATAAATTGGTTGTTTAATGGATATATAAAAATCTTTGGAATTCCTAACAACCAGTGTTTTCGTAAAATATATGAGAAATAAAGATGATACATGGCAAACTGTATGTTTCTGTTTTGAATACATTCCATTGTTAGATTTCAGGAGTTAATACACATGTTTGTGTTATTTGATGTATCTATTTTAAGTAATCAAAAACATATCTTTGACGCAATAAAAGCACCTTCTAATGAACGACATCATTACTGGTTTCTGTTAAAAGAAAATATTGTCTTTGTTTTGTCGTTCACCACAGTGTATCACAAGTATTAAGTACATGTGGTTAATGACCACAGTGTATCACAAGTACTAAGTACATGTGGTTAATGGATCTGCTGTACCGTCCTGGTGGCGATTTAACCATACATAAATTATGGCATGCATGTAACAAGAATAACGTTACAAGAATATTTATTCATGTGTGGATCATTTCTGTTACTCATGGTACATTCAGTTTTCATGAAACTGAAATGTACCGATCGTGAAGAAGATTAAATGAATAAAATGTGCAATAGTTTATTGATTGTTAACCATTCCTCCAGAGAAACGTTTGACATTGCATGGTATATGTCAGGGAACAATGATGTTTAAGTGTTACGTCTAATACTTATTGATTAGGGGTCATTTATCTATTAGGCAAGCAATAGCTAAACCAATATATTGCACTTTATATTTTCCCTATGGAAATCAAAATTTTGATAGCGTTGGCTGAATCTGTCAAATAAACAGACATATTTGAATATAAATCATATTTCTATATAAGATTTCTTCTTATCACCATGCCTTTAAGGCCTCTCTACTCAGTCAGATTTTGCTATATAATTTATATAAAGTAGTGACTGCCTATTTCGCTATTTAAGTGTTTCCAGAAACTGAATCTTATTAAGGATTAAAAGCCGAATTTTGAGTTTTCATCGGGTGATGAAAAACATTAGGTCAGTTTAATGTTCGTTAAACTTGCCTAACGTTTTTCATCACCTGATGAAAACTTAAAATTCGGCTTTTAATCCCCATATTCACATTATATTTTCCAGCTATTTTAGATAAAACTTAAAGTTATTTCCATAATTCTGATATTCAAAAAGCAAATTAATCGCATAAAACCGCAAAGCCAATGTCATGAATGTAACGGCGACGTTGTTAACATATTGAATACGTGCACGCGTTTGTATGACAACTTATTGGAAACGTCACATGAAACTAACGGCAATTTGACGTCTCACCATCAAAACAAACTCGTGCAAACAATGAAACGCAAAATGGTCCTTTTAGTTCCGCCCGTCTGCAAGTGTTTTTCATTGGGAAATGAATTGCATTAAATCTATATATTTCATTTAGGCCGATTGCATTGGGAATTTAAATATTTTCACATAAAAATACACGTTAGCTGGTGTGCTGTTCATCATCTATGTATATATTGTAGACCATACATTTGTCCTCACAGCTGCAAAAAATCAAAACGTCTTTGAATTTATTTTATCAATTTTTAAAGTAAAACAAAATGAGTAACATAATACTTATTTTAGTGAAAGATATGTCTACCGTCATTAACACTTCTATTGCGATATAGTGTAGTAGTATATTACCTATTTACACTGCTGACGTCATTTCAGGAATCACAGCCAAAATTGCAGTATGGTGGCTACTTAGGGTTATAAATAAATGAAACGGCAATACATAATGAAGGAAAGATATTATTTATGGCACTTTTTTTATTGTTTTTAACGGCATGTATACAAACCAACGTTTAAATATTGTCATTTACAGGTAAAAACTGCACTATTTTAAAATATCAACTAAATACACTATTTCAGTGTTAATAGTTACTATGGTAATTTACACATTTAAACAACGGTTGTGACCTTTCTTGCAACACGAGAAAGAAAACTTCTTCAGTTATTTTGTAAATAGTATCCGTAGTTAGTCGTTATAACAAAACAACATCAAGTCAAAGGCAAGTCACCTAGAGAAATAAAACAACGATTCAACAATAAACAAAATAAACAATAAAATAACCAACTACTTATATCGTGAATGGACAGACAAACACTAACTAATTCTTATATTCCCTTGGACTAAAGATAGTGTAATAAAGTAATCATATAAAAAGTATAAGACCAGATCGTTCATTTCGTTACGTTTTCTCTGACAGAGCATTGCAATTACACGCCATTCTTTAAACATAATGGTATCAAATCTATCAAATGTGACAGTGACCATATTACATTTGATATGTTAAAGTCAGACAAAATTGTATGGTGCTACACCCGAGTCGTCAGAAAATTGTTACCATTGATCAGAATTAGAATAGATCATTCTGATAAGAGATCAGGATATTTGTGATATTTGGAAATTGTTTTATTAGAACAAATCAATTTATAATCAAATAAATGTAAACAGGTCTAGTCACAGCCGTATAGCAATATTGTCAAATTATATTAGAATATAATATTTCACAGTAACTGTTGTTAAATAACAAAATGTCTACTAATTGTTTTAATACATTATGCTTGCACGTATACGATTTGCACATACGTCTGACCTTCGTCCAGGAACTATAAATATATTGGCTTTCCTATTATATAAAAAACAAGAAATGTCACTTTTAAGTGTCACATTGGTATTTAAAGGAATACATTGGAACATATATCACCAACTCATTTTAATTAATCATCATGATGCTGGTATTGATAAAGTACCTACTTCAAATCTCGTTCGACAACGCCAGAGCGCAAACTGTTATCTTTGTTTCTTACTCAAGCTGAACCGTTGAAGTTTTTCCAAACCTTCTTCAT
Organism: Panopea generosa; assembly: GCA_029582155.1. NCBI lineage: Eukaryota > Metazoa > Mollusca > Bivalvia > Adapedonta > Hiatellidae > Panopea > Panopea generosa. The sequence continues at coordinate 37,129,740 of CM055906.1, forward strand.
TTTCAAAATACTTAAACGCAATAATTGAAACAATTCCAATAAAACGGTTATTATACAAGTATGAAAGTCAGTTGGTATAAAACTGAAAACGATAAAATCTAAAACGAGAGAGTGGTTGTCATCTTGATATCTTTTGTAGATAAAAAAAAATGAAATTTTCACAATTTCACGTAATTCCGTTAGCCATCAAATCTTAAATGTAACAAAACGGTACTGAAACTGCAATTCAAACAAAACATAGCTTAATTTACAAATGTTGGATCATTATTCATGTTAATGGTTGATTAACATATGTTTTTTTAGAAATTCATTTTTCTAAGATATTAGAAAAATAAGAAAAAAGAAATTAAGAATTACATTTAAAAGTGGATGTAGGATCTTTGTCTTCCGGACTTAATCTTTGTATGCCATTGCATAATCGCGTTTTTTTTGTAAAATTTATATCAGCATTTCTATGCTAAACAAATTCATCAAATGTTACTAATCGTTTTTAATTCACTTTAACTACGTCTAGGAGTCACACATATCTCATTATTCAAATGTTATATCAAACTGTGCAGAGAAACACTTCATTGATGCTCCTAAACATTAGATAGCAGAAACTACATTTCCGGCATACGTTTTAGTGGACAATTATATATTATAATAGGGTCATTAGAGACTCTTGCAGAACGCAAATTGAATTGCAGACCGTCTGTGGAGGGCATAATTGTAGCGCTAAAAGTATCTTGGAAACCAATTCGTAAAGCTTTATATATATTGATATATATCGGGAGTTCACGGCAAAAGTGAATTGATTTAAACCGTAATCTAAATTTGGAATTGGAAAATCAATATTTCGATTATATTTATCAGAAATGTTAAGTAAACATCTATGATCAGCTCAGAGTCTCTTATGTATTTACTTAAAAACATTGTCACAAGTACAATCATCTTTACCGGCAATTAGAAAAAGAAAACCATGTAGCACTATATAAAGATACTACCACTTTTCATCAAGAAAGGTCAATGAGGAAAGTCAATCCCCGTACAGGTACATAACATAATCTAATCTAACTTTGAAATGGATGTATCAGAATTGTAATACTTTATGTAAAGAAAAAAATCGAAAAATTTTCAATCTAAAATTAGCTTTTGAAATCGAATATCCCCGCTTTGGCTTTTGTTTGAAATAAAAGAAATATCGTATATGAAAAGCAACACACTACTTCTACATTTCCCATTAGGGTCCATTATAACATTTATGTCAAAAGATGGAGTATTTTTTTTTAATTCAATGGATTTGTGATACCTTCCAGAGTAATATGTGAACTATTCACCCACGATGCGGTTCGAACCAATAATAAATTATTCTTAATGGCACAGAATGGCCTAGAAATCTGGTATCCGCATCATATTGTCAGTGGTGAATTCTTAAATACAGGTAGGAAAAAACAAATCACTGCAATACAAAGCCCTAAAAAATAAGAAAAGAGAACTAAAGTTTTATTTCTATCTCCTTCATCTGAAGGTCCAGAGTGTTCAAATGAGAAAATATCGATGTGAGTCCACAAGCAGGTTCCACATCGTTCACTGCAATACAGTTCTGCAGAGCAATGCAATCATGTAGCATGTGTACCTCGATGGTTTCACTTATGTGATACTGACCATATTTCGTCTGGTTTAGCAATTTCAGATATAATTGCACGTTTCAATACCCGGATCGTCAGAATTGTGTTGTTATTAATATGTTTTTAAATGATATATCCAAAAATAGACATGAACATTTGTTATATCTTTATATATAATTGTGTTTGATAAAATAAGCATGTAATCACAATCTGATATCCTTATAATAAAGTCTAGACACCGTTTGCATATTGCAATAATAGTCAGTGTATCAGAGTTGCTATCTAGATGTGTAACTATTTATGAAATGTAGATTGACGAAAGTCTGCTTATCATTGTCGCATCACAACAATTAATTTTGTACTGTTCTGCATATAGAGAAATGCACTTCTGGAACACTGGATACATTACTATTTGTTCTAAAAGTGCTTTGTTCCCATAGCTATTCCTCTGTTGATGCAAGTATGCAGAAAAAAACATAGGGTTGACCAGGTTCCTTTTTCACCATTTTGATGGTTTGATGCCATCCCTTCATTTTTGACAAGTCTGCCCATTTGTTGCAGTGTATCAATACGCTCCTTTAAACTGTTATAGCTTCATCAAACCGTTCCCAATGTCACCCAAATTTGGCCGAAATCATGAAAATGTTCCAATGTTCCCATATGCACACACAAAGAAATATGACGTTTTATACATTTTTAACCAAAAATTGCTCATCCGCTTTATACAGCTCTAATTTCATGGGCGTAAGAATCTTGCTACCGTCATGTAAGGGAAGTTATTCTTAAGTGAGACCTAATAGCCTCCTTAAATAGCATATATTGGAATAAAATGGATTTGCTTTGAAGTAATTTTCAACACATTACATGTTATATATGGCATCCAGTCTGTGTTTTTCAGTAAAGGAATAATCCCCACCCTCATGTGTATATGTAAACGTGTATCTAGCAACCGTCCTTACATAAGTGACTATAGTACTTGTGTTCACATACAATTCATGAATTGAGAGTTTGGCTCGAACCTGCCACCTCAGCAGTGAGAATGATCTTGAGATAACGCATTGCACCACTCAGTACTAAATGCCGTTTCACATGTCAGGTATCAGCTTCAGCGAAAAATAGCGATTCATTTTTTTGGGGAAGCGGTTGCCCATGGCCAAGAAGTCTTAGACTCGTCGACATACTTTCCTTTCATCTTAGAGGACTTTAGTTTGAAGCCAGTTCAATAATAAAAAATAAAATTATAATGATACATAACATACAGAATTTGTTTAGTTATGATCGAAGAGGCCATGTCAGTTAAAATACAATTACAAATACATTAGTTAATGAGTAAATTAAACACGCTCTACATTTGCATTTACATAAAACTATATGTTTACTAAGATATAACAAATATAATAACCTACAAATATACTAAGTATGTCGCAAAATGATAATCAAATTACGCACAAAAAACAATAACAAAAAGCATTTAAAAAAACAACTCAATCGAAAGTGACAGTTATTAAAGTAATGTCAAGTCCCCGTACTGCAATTTATATTTTAGAATATAAGCAAAAAGGGAAAAAATGAAGGTATCAAAACTGACTATACTTTTGTATTTTAAAGCTACATAATCTATATTTCAACAACACTCAATAAATGAATTAAACCAGGATACTGGTATTAACTGTTTGTATTTATGACATATTTTAATGTAATAAAGAAGCAATACAAAGTTTTACCTTAAAAAACCATACACATTGCACATAAAAGGGAATTCCGACAAAAGACGTATGAAAAAGACGATTCGTTGTCATGAATCTTAACCGTATCTTGGAGAGAACAAAATATCTTATTGATGTTATTATGCTCGGGATTTCTTAAAATGTCTTCTAGTCATAATATTCAAATAAATTAATGAGAATACGATTAAAGCTGCTACAGTTGGAAGATGAATATTTCATTAACCGTTTAATGCACGTTGTAGTACTTGATCCATAGGATGGTTTGAAGGCTCATGTGTCTCATTATCTGTTCAAATTCACTCACTTAATCATTGTTAATAAAATAAAATGTCTTATGTTGGATTTAGTTGTAGCACATAACTTGGGAATGGTCATTTTCTATCGCAAGCAAGAGGATGGGCTGGGAGGATCTACTTTTATTTACGCCGCTACGCTTAACTTTGGAATTGCCATTTCTATCACGTGCAAGAGGATGGGCTGTTAGGATCTACTTGTATTTACGCCATTACGAGTAACTTGGGAATCGCCATTTTCTATCACGTGCAACAGGATGGGCTGTTAGGATCTACTTGTATTTACGCCATTACGAGTAATTTAGGAATCGCCATTTTCTATCACATGCAAAAGGATAGGCTGGGAGGATCTACTTTTATTTACGCCGCTACGCGTAATTTGGGAATCGCCATTTTCTATCGCGTGCAAGAGGACGGGCTGAGAGGATCGACTTTTATTTACACCGCCATGTGTACTGATATGACGACTGTGGCAGAACGAGTGTGGGTGGATCTTAGTGCAAAACTAGTTTAACTGCAAATAGACTAAGAAGGTTTAATAAACTTGTTTTGCACTAATAAGCCTCGGATGGTGATCTTGTCACGGATGTTCAGATATAGCTATAAATCATGTTGGCACTACCTTTTTGTACTATGTCTGCTACGTTGCTATATACATAATGTCATAACTGATATTTCATCCAATGGGGTTTTCGTACTGTTTTAGCACCAACGTCACCTGAATGTCGTGTCTTATGTTGGGCATTCATGTTTCTAAATGTTGCACATTGTTAACCGAGGATGAGAAGATATAAAACTAGTTTTACATTTACATAATTAAACAACTAATGAAATGTTATATTCAAATGTAATATTTAACAATGCTTGACGTACAGTTCAGTAAAGTCATATATTCCCGAAATGTAGTTACATCCGGGAATTTGAAAAAAAATATCATCCATGAAGGGGGGGGGGGGGGTACTCTTTGCCTTTAAGGGATATATCAGGATTTTCTAAATTTTTAAGTTGGCTAAAAAAACAATGAATCATGCCCACCGGACTCATTTTGGCAAAGTGAAATCTTTTTAAACATTGCAAAGTGATACATTGTAAATGGAATTTGGCTGCTCGTCTAATTTAGACTAAAATATAATTCCTACTTAAACATATTTTGTGAAGGACTAAATTTCAGTTTGATCCGTTATACATAATTATTTATTCTTTTATTCCTCTTCTTTTTAAAATGCGGGTTTCGTTTTAAGTTTATAAATCCAATTTAAATATCGATTGAGTCACGTTTTTATTGGATTTGACATACCAGATCATTCGGATTTTATTTATTATTGATATTATCTAGTTTAAAAATAGTTGGTTTTTTTTAAGACATTCATAGCGTATCCCCTCATATACTCCTTTTGCGGATAGACGGTGATTCCACTCAGTTTCATTCTGAACTATTCCTACAACAATAAAACTGGGATTGTTGAAAATGGCATTACAGTCCATTATAAAGAGTAGAATTGCGGGATATTATTAAAATGGATTATATGCACCCATTCACCTTAATAAATATTAGATATTTCGTTGTCTTTCTTATGTTAATGGGCGAAAGTTTAGTGGATGTGCGTATGTCACCTACAACGGTCACGGAACTATTTTTCTTGCATATCGGAATCTCCGTGTTACTTTACTTGGTACGGATTTTTCACCCTACACTTCTGCACGCGTTTGTCCTGCCCTCCTCGTGCTATGACGCCATTCATAACGCGCTATGACACATTTCACGCGCTATAACGTAGTCTATTCATAAATACTATGGTATCTTTGCGTTACTTTAAAAAATAAACCAGAATAAATGTCGGGAAATAATCATACAAAGATGTATACAAGAAAATGTATCTTTCATGAGGTTTTCGGTGCGGATTGAAAAGTCCGTCCCTCGGGATACATATTTGACAGTACGAGGCTCTGCAATCTGCACTGGATACACCATGAAAGATATTCATAATATGTTGCGACTGTGACGTTCAGTGAGATGCACCAGCACACGTGTTCAATGTGCAGAAAATAATCAAACTATGTAGTGTTTGTTGATTCGAAACTAACGTAATTTTTGTAATCAGTGTGTCCTCATACTGTTGTATGCACTTCATATACTAAGTCAAGCATCTATATTTGGGAAAAGCTAAAAGCATTTGAAATGTTAAGTTTAAGATAAAACCATTACATGCCGTCTAAAAACTACTGCAAAAATCGTAAATTGACTTGGTTTCGTCTTTTGTTATAAGTGTTCACTTAATGTCGTTGGATTGGATAATGTTAACAAGCGTCTTAAGGGAATTAAATAATCGCAAAGATAAAATGAGCGACAAGAGAATAATTAACCCCCGCATGTATTGGATATTCTAAAGATCTACAGGGATGTATATATCTCGCTATTGTGTGAGTTATTGGCACGGTACCATTAGACAAGATAAAGCAGTGTCAGTATATATAGAAACAAAAACAAATAGTATAGATCTTGGATTTAAAATTAAATGAATTATAAAATTACATGTAAACATACAAAATATATAATGAAAGTTTAGCGGAAAGAAACTTAAGAAATCTGAAATATGAGCAGACTTTATTGACATGACTTTGTCAATGTTGCAAAGTAAAAACGACGGTATCCCAAGAATCGGTATATAATTGTAGGATCTAATATAAGGTTCAATTAGATATCGAGTCTAGATATTCTCTCTGCTTTGTTTATATGCCAACTGGGTTATACAAGACAAGACAATGATTGGTTTCTATATCTGTGTTTGTGTTTGCCAACACCATTATTGTGAAACGTTGATTTAATGTAATAACAAAGAAACACTCATGGTTAGATATCTGTTTCATCCAACGAACCAGATTTTGTACATGGATATCGAAAAAAATAAAGAAATAACAATCGGATATATTTGTAGAAGACACAAACATCACTAGCTCTGTACCATGTATTTAATTCCGAAGTTATGTAAAATATAAAGCACAATGTGTTGCAAAGTATAATTCGTCTACTACTACATTACTTCATAAAGATGACTCTTGGACAGTTTTTTTTATATAATTCAGTACACGATTCAAATCAGAGAAACCTTTTTCAAATTTCCACAATCGCCAATGAATTGTTGTTGCTTTATTTGTTATAATGTTGCATACTACTAGATTATTAATACATTTAATTGGCAAAGATATAATTAGCAAAATGTATTTATTATATGCAATTTGAAAAAAAAAAATAGTGTAACTCCAACTGCCAAAAATTTGAAATTCGATGAAGATGCACTCTATTAATTCAGCATCAGCGTTGTAATTTGATAATATTCTCTCACAAATATGTATTACACTGGCAGTAAATGTTGGGGGTTTCAACAACATTTTGAAGGCAAACGAGAATATGTTTAGTCAATTAAATCAAATCAAATAAGCATTTCAATTATTTACGAATCAGCTGGTATTAGGCTGCGGCATTCACTGTTCAACAGTGTACACTGCACTACTTTGCCATGCGTTATCAAATAATGCCATTAACGACGTTAACCGAAGAGATTACTGCATTCCTCAAATTATTGATAAATCATACAACTGTCCGATGTACAATTGCAAATTACTATCATGTACTGGAAATAAAACATTTATGCGATTCGACGATGCCTTAAATGGATTCCGATGTGTACAAATTGTGCACCACTTACAAAAGCAAAAAAGATTTGTCTTTTATTGCAATGAAAGGAATTTGATAGAAAGCTTTTCGTCAATTTTAAAATTTCGATACCATGACGATATACGTGTCTTTTTTTTTTTTATCTTGACATACACTTTATCATTAGTTTTTTTTCTGATCTGGCTTCTGCAAATTCATTGAATAAACGTGAATCAATTGTTTCATAGATATACATACATATGTATACATCTGAGAATAGTTGTGTATTATACTACACACGAACATTATGCTACAGTACGTGTATGATGATAATGTGGCGGAACTACTTTTATTGACACCGTCTAATTATATGATGTATATTTAATTACTATCGTATATAACTAGGTAGGTATCGCCCGTAAACTTAGTTTATGCTACTTAGTGACGGTTTTTGCTACTTACCGTTGCGATGACCTCTGTTGTAATTTCTTACGTATGTTTTATTGCACGTAAAGTATCAGGATTATAGTGCTTGGTTGTATGGGTAATGTTTAAACACAGCACGTAAAACACAGCACCGTATTAAATTCATTTTTGAGACATGGTTTGTATTTACCGGACTTTTAGAGGAATGTGATTTTCATGTTTGATAAGCCCCTGGGTAATAGTTACTCTTAAACATATTTTGCATCAAAAGAGGCTAACATCCGTTTATTTAACACCGTATTTGAGACTTTTACAGTTAACGTTTTCGTCTTAAATTGTGTGGAGATCGGAAGGACTTTGAACTCATTGATTGTCAATTCGTATTTTTAATCGTCTAACCCTTAACTTCATATATACGCCTTTGGACACCTCTAATATTACGTTACGAGCAATCTGAACTCTTCCTACACTGTTTTCAAAAGCCTTTTGTGATTGATGCGCGAAAACGCGTATCTACGGAGTAAAGGGTTAACTAGTCGAGGTGCTGGATACGTATCAACCCCCGCCCCCCTCTTGTCGTACACGTAATGGCTCTCTTACTGATCTGGCTTCTGCAAATAAAACACATGACAACGCCATGAGGAACAAAATACTATTACTTTTTATTTCGAGTATTCATATAAAATTATTTCAATCAATCTGTTAGATGTATTTAATCGTTTCTTTTGAAAATAACATAACAGAAGACATGCAAATTAAGTGAGCAATTATTTCAGCCTATGAGGAATCATGAAAGCACAAATATATAAGACAAAAATCAGCAGGAGAAGAAGAAATTAAGAGAAATAAAAACAAACTACTTTTAGTAAAGGTAATTTTGGGAACATGAAACCTTGTTATCATAATGTGCTCAATTTCGCAATTTACAATGGTCAGCATTTTATGCTCATTTTCTGGTTGCATTCCACGATTCTTTTATCAAATATTATTACATTAAATTAATTTATTTGTTAGCTATCAATAACTGAAACTTACAGTCGTTGCAAAACAATACAGTTCACGCGATATACCATCGCTGCAAATATATTTGTTGTTTTACACGAGCATTTGCCACACATTCTCCAATTATTTATAGTTCCCATGACCTGGCAGTACCCAATAAAACCGATTAGAAAAATAATGAACTCGCTTTTGGTCCCAAAGTAAAAGCTATAATTGCATGCTGTTTAAAACACCTGTTTGATCGACGGCACTGCTCTAAAATCCCATAATTACCGCAACGTGAGAGTTATCATCTTCCACTGTGGCAATTTAATCACATTTTAAATCTGGAATACAAAACAATAATGCAATTCAAATTTGAGAGCTAATCGAATAATGGTACCAATTAAGTCGATCTAATGATTTGTAGTCATGCTTTTTCTATTATAACAAATATTCTTGTCATGGTTATTTTAAATGTTCAATGGCAGTAAATCCTAAACAAGTAGAAAGACAGACAGACAGACAGACAGAAAGACAGACAGACAGACAGACAGACAGACAGACAGACAGACAGACAGACAGACATACATACAGACAGACAGACAGACAGACAGACAGACAGACAGACAGACAGACAGACAGACAGGCAGGCAGGCAGGCAGGCACTTGAATCAAGTATATACCAATATACTTGGGAAAGGTATTGACATTACGAGGGATACAAAAAGGAATACTAACACTATAAACATGTTTGTAAACACAATAAACAAAGTTGTTGAATCATAAAAGAACATACCATATTCACTACAAAGATAAAACAATAAACTAACCTTTAATAACTCTGCAATTCTTTGTTGGTTTGAATAACGAATTACCAAACTGACAAATGATGTAAATTAAAACAATGCTACGCTCTGCAGGAGGCCTTTAATATAATTTCGTTCCGTTTTGAATCCCCTATGAACGTTCGAAAAAAATATAATTGTTCTACGATCCAGTGAGTTGATATAATATGATAGGAATCGTATTTCAATGTTGAGCGATTGCAAAGTTAGAATCACGGAAACAGTTTCTCTTGCATATGCCAGGAGTCGACAAATTGAATAGAAAATATACAATTTACTGCTGAAATATGACAGTTTTGCTTGTGTCAAACTTCAAGGTGGAATCTGATTAATGTTTTATAGCCAGAAATCATTCTATATTGCTGTTAATAATTTTCACGAATTCACTCAGAACGAAATTTCAATTGTATCTCAAAACTCATTTGAAGAAACTAAAAGTTTAGTATTTAAGTTCATTCTGTTACGTGTACGATAAAATATGGCATAACGTACAAGATGGTACCAATAAAACAATTTTATTATTTGTAAAATATGTGGAGCGCATGGCATGGCATAGTGGCATAGAACAGCAGAACCAATATCGGATGGTCGTGGGTTCGATCAACCGCCACGACTATGTGTGGTTGAGCAAGACACTTTATCCGCAAAAGCTTAGTTCTGGTCTTACACAGGAAGACTTCGAGCATGATTTTGTCTATGTTGTAATAACTTGTTTCACAATGAATGTTAGATAAATAAGTTTAAAACAAAATTAAAATATATAATCAAAAATAACTACATTGTGATGTTCGTCGTATCCGGACGATGCTTATACCAATATCAGAAGTTCACTGTTAAAAAGTAAAAAATTAATTAATATCCAGATGTTCCAATAAAATTATAATCTTTTTAAAAATTCAATATATATATATATATATGTGTGTGTGTGTTCTCAATGGTACATATCTGCTGACACAATAACATATCCCACAATAAACTGTAACACAAACTATCTTATTTATAAAGTAGCATAGCATAATCTGGAATAATCATAATTAAATACAATAAACAACAAGCATAATTGGCTTAGAATATTCTACCAATTTCAGTTTCGATAACCATTTTGTTTACGAATACAAATAATGATATATATAGTGTTATACAATAAATTATTGAATTAAAATTGCAACAGACATGAAAAATTAAAATCGATTGCATATTAATTTTTATATTTGAAAATATATCTGTATGCAAACCTTCATAGCATTACAAATGTTTATATTGACTAACAAAATATTTAAATATGACAGTACCAGTTATGTCTAATACGACGCAAAGCATCAGATGGTACATTGTTCATTACCAGAACAGTTGATTAATGTGCACTTATATATATCTATTTATATACGCCTGATCCAGGTGTTAGAACATGTGTACTTGTTTGCAATGTAATTAACATCTATCAATGATCTTGTACTTTGTACCCATTCCATATTAGATTTTAAGACATATTTTTTTGTTTTTAAAATGTTATATGACGTCGCGACGGTTCATTATTTATCATTTTTTATTATTAAAAAATTACTGTATCTTGATCCTGGTACAAATGTATGGAGTACAGTATATAAACATGACGACCATTAAACCCGCCCCGTGTAGTATAACACAATATAAAAACACAAAACATAGAATATTATATTAATGTGTATCTAGGCTGTCGATGGGAAATATTTCATGTTAAGATCATCATATTCACTGCGATTCAATTTTTGTAAAAAAAATATCATTTTTATTATAATTATGCGCAAGACTGGAAGTTGCCGTGTTGCGATATTGAAGTTCTGATAGATTCAACGGATTTCAAACCTATACTTGCACTGACAGTTTCCTTTATAAACATATCTTATAATAACATAAAATACTCCATTCATCATGAACTCTTTGATGACAACATTAAACGTATTATCTAGGTAATTTTTTGAAATTATTAGGTAATAATTACTCATATCTTCCCAATTACGATATTTGATGTTTAGATCACATGGATTATGTTGCATTATTTACTCCAATATAAATGACATAAAACTGGAAATTGTTTAAACATCTAATATGTATGCATATTACTGATATTGAAAAACAAATATCATGTAGGCCAATAAATATAGCCGATATCAAAGTGAGCGTATAGGGACTGTTTTGTTAAAAGGAGACGTCGCATTCGTTCAAGACACCAGTGCAAACATACAATTAAACCTTCTTTTTTTATATTTTATTCCTTCAGTAAGAAATATTCTGGATCATATCATCACAAAACGCACATACATGTGATATGACAATAAAAGAGCCAAACATTTTACACAAGTACAATTAAAAATGAATGTTAATCTATGTATACACTTATATATATTTTTAAAGTCTATAAAATTAAGCAAGTTAGTATTAACAAAATTAGGTTCCCATATACATTGATCACTTAGCGAAACAAAATATAAAAGCAATATATTAACAATTAATTAATTTATTCTATAAGTAAGTGTATAACCAGTCACCCACCCCAGATGTTACCATGTGACCCTACAATTTAAAGAAGTTTATTGGATCCAATAACTTTTATATTATTGTACGGTTCAAAACTCAAGATGGTGTCTTAATAAAAAAGGAACTAAATATAGTAGATATTTCAAGGATAAAAACAAACAACCGACAAAATGTTCCGCATGATGCTGACGTTGAAAAAATCCGAATATCTGTCGCTGCAACCTCCTTTGTCTGCCGCCTTGAACTGACGGCTTATTTACTTGATTTCTCTTTACTATTTTGATAAATGTCTTATATTAGCAATACATTAATATGTCCATCGTAGTATTTGTTCTTTCAAACAGAACCTTCATTCAACTGAAAATACCAAAATATATGTTATGGCATTTTTTTCCATGTCTAGCTTCATTCCAAGTATCGATTTAAATAAAAATATGTAATGAACATGATGGCGTAAGAAGAGCGAACCATCACGTGCCTGTTCGGTCACGTGTTCCCTACTGTTCTAGCTTGAAATATTTCTGTGTTGGACGATTCATCACCATAAAGACAGATCACATGTTTGCATAAGTGCACCAATGTATCATATGTATGACATATACCGTATATCACATATACTAGAATTCATATTAAAACTTTATCATTTACAAAAATCGTCGTTTAATGTCTACAAACCTAAACAATACAGGTCAATGGATTTTCACGGGAAAACTATTAATATGTTTTAAGTATATAAATACGATTGCAGGGAGGGGAAACTACTCTTACAACTTACTAAGGTGAATTACTTATTTACTGCAAATTAATGCAGTACCATTTAAAGTAAATAATGCATTAACAAAGGTGGTCAGTGAAAAGGTTACACATTTGAAACCTACAGAAGGATTATAAAAGTAACTTTTATAATATTATGTAATCGCACCATATATCTTAATACTGAAAACGAAATCAATATTTACTGTATATAAACTATATGTTATTTTGTAGAGAATGCATTTATATGCCTTTGCTGGAGCTACAAAAGCCATACAAGTCACTGACATTCACATATAGTACTATTCTATACAAAGTATTCATCCTAATATATACGACTAAACAATATATCATAATTATCCAGAGACGAAATAAATGTTATTGGAATCTTATTATATAGCATTGAAGCGTCTGGTTTCTATCTGGCGTGTAGAAGCCCTAGAAGAGATATTTATCATATTGTTATCCGGAGGTAAAACTTAATGACTTACAATTCAAACGATGTTTATTTACAAGGATAAAACAAGCTGGGTGCCTTTGTTGCGTTGCTAATATCTTACTCTTTAAGGATCTGACTATCATCATTTTATACAAAAATGTGTTAAACGAGTTCAGGAAATAACACTTTTCCTGGACGTGTTTAATGAAATTCTGAATTGGCATGTATAACAAAACCGTTACGTCGAAAACAAGTGTTATATATGTTGTGGTAGTTCATTGGTATTTTGTCTTTTCGGTGTTATTATTGGAATCATGGAACTCATTCAGTGCCGCTTAAGCCGGCAATAATATACGTAAGGGGTGTTGCCTGACAGAGTAACAGCAGCCTTCAAACTCCAAATAATAATTCCTAGTAATTTTAGTCATCAATTAACTGAAATAGCTACTACTAGTTATAATTACTATATTTTATACTATATATCTTTTTATACTGAACCTATTTGAAACTGTTCAATAGCTAGAGCATTAACTGTAAATTTCATGTCAACCAATTGGCTTGATTGAAAATATTAAATAGATAAACATAGTTTGTTGTGTTTTTCTCAAATTTTAATCAGACTATATTTATTAAAGAATGAGATTTGAAAATATAAGGTCAGTCCGAAATGAACGCCATAACAATAAAATATTCTTAAGTATCGTTAAAATATTTTTTTTTATTTATTACCTCCCTTTACATGTGGCATCCAAAACATAGAAAACCATAACAGCAGCTATCATAAATTTTGTTTAAAGTGTTATGAAAACTCCTATCTAAGAAAATATTATTGTGATTTTATTAGAAATTTGATTGATTGGTGAGTTCAGTAAACTCAAAGGGAAAATGCCATAACATTTACTTGTACTTTGTTATAATTATATTCCTTTCAACACGTAAAAAGGTGTTAGATTTCTAAAGCATGCAGCATATAATTATCCAATTTCAGTCAACCAATAGCTATTGTTTTCAGACAAGCTTCGAAAAGTCGAGCGCGCTGTCCTCTTGTTAATATATAAATATGTTAAGCATGTTTTATTGTAGATAGCTTATTAGAAATAAAATAATCGAAAGGAACATATTTAAAAAAAAAAATGTTTTTTTTTATGATTTAAACGTTGTTACTTTCAATATCAATATTAAACAATTAACCTGAAATGTATGTTTTATGGGTATACTTCGTTTGCATATATTATTTTGAACAATAAATGCAATAACAATCACAAAGGAGGTTATTCTTCAGATTGATTGTCAATTTAAAGTCTAGACACGTGGTATGTTATGCCAGTAGTCAGTCCTTTACACCTTAAGCGTTACATGTCTGGTATTAACATCTCTATCAGATAAAACTCAATAAACCAAATTATAACGTTAATATTGCTTCTAGCAAAATAATGAATTTTAATATCCAGTTGCCATAGCAATGGTATATGCTAACGGGGTAATTGACACGCCGTTAATATGTCAATGGTTTATTTAAGCTCCCTCCCTCCCTCCCTCTCTCCCTCTCTCTCTCTCTCTCTCTCTCTCTCGCCACAAGTGTTATAGGATATACTGTATTAAAATGTGTGACAGGTTAAATTTATTTCTAGCATTTTTCCAAAAAGGATTTTTTAATGGGGTTTAACCCCATTTTCAATCATCAAATGAAAAGACAAGAAAAGTACTAAAGATATCGTAACAAATGTTTAGACAAACATCAAAGACCGAAAAAAGAGAGTACCTGTTGAATCATAAATACGTAATCACAATCTGAGATATGGACCAAGAATGGCGACAATCGGTTTAAAACTGAAGGAGGCGTAACGGCCTCAGTACGGGCATATAAAAAGCAAAATAACATTTCATGGTTGTATCATATGCCCCTTTCTCGCATGCATTGTACAGATATTCGCACCTGACCCGAACCATGTCAAATCAATAAACTAAGCACAGGACTTAAAATGGTTTCATGTGATATGAGCTGCTGCAAAGATTTTAAATTAATATCAAATAAATTAACCATCAATCAAGACGCGTTTGACTATGACATGAATATTCAAGACGATATTGTTCTCGAACGGTTAATCAAATATTCCATGCATGCATGATGATTTAATTCTATTTCTGTGTCCAATGACCTTTATTTATTTCGAAATTGGTAACGATCTCTACCATACAGTAGTGTATTTTATGCATGGATGTTCAAATGGATAATCTCTTTTTTAAGTATGCTTTTACAATAAATTCTTATTAACATATGGTTTTATTAAGTTTAAGTTCTTCCTAGACATATAACCCTATAGTATCGTAAAACAGCATTTTAATTGTTTTGTGGACAAAGCAGCATTCTTCTTTATATTTTAACATAAAAATGTATCATTATTAATTCCTTTGAATTCTCACTATGACAATGTTTTGCATAACAAATAAATAGATACGTTTTAAGGTAATTGCTATAGTTTTTATGCGCACCAACTCCGCGCGCAAAGGGAAGCAATTTTGTCGAGACCTGCCAGAGTCATTACATACCGCTATACTACATGTACAACTAGCCCTATTTCGGATGGCACAATCATTTACGGAAACACCTAAAACTCATCTCTATTATTGTGTTCGATATATAGAATATGCATATTAGTACAAAATATTGTCTACGGCATTTTATGCAGAATATGAAATATAATAGAACTCTTAATATTTATACAAATGTGCTTAATTACAATGTAGTATACAAATGTTAATTTTGCATCTGCAGTTTAATTTACTACTTTAAGAACTATTTTTTCTCAAATTACATGGTGAAGTGTATTTTTTATTTTGTTTGTCATTAGAATAGGTATCAGAGAGTATTTTGTGACGTTTTAGCAAAATTTATTTAACACTATATCAAAATATTTTTAAAAACAACACGCTATATTGTTATAACCTAATTGAAAAACAATTGACACTCTGCCGAAATTTTTTTTTCTGATATTGCATGAACGTACATTTAACTTAAATACTGGGAAGATTCATTAGATTCTTTCCATATGAAAATATGATAAAAACTGTAGCATTTATCTTTAAAGATGTTAGAAGTACAATAACTTGCCAATGGTGAGTCTTTATTATTTTATTGAAACTAAACATAACTAGAGTCTATCACATCTGTTTTATTTTGTCTATACATCTATCGATATATTTATTGTTCCTCAATACCTTGTGGAACATCAATAAAATGAAATTGGTACACGATATATTCTAAGTTTTAGATATGTTTATTTACAGATTGATTCCAGATGGTGGCATATTCTCATAATTATATATTTTTCATTTAGAGGCATATAATCAAATATTGAAATTAAACAATAAATACCACTGCATCGCCATATAATTTTGTATGCAATATACTCGTATATCTTATTAATATGATACTTTACTATATATCAAGCGTTATGGGAAATTATGGGGCGTTTTATATTTATCGAGCTGGGTCCGATTAGCTAAGTCATTTACGCGTCTGACTATCAATCCTGGGGTCGTGAGTTGGAATCCCCGCCCGGTAACAGTCTCTGTGATGATTGATATACGATATTGTTTCTCGTTATCATTCGTCAACCATCGCTGATTCAAGTGGGAAAGTTATCAGTTTCTTGCGGAAATGGAGTGTGCTCGAGTACTGATTAACCTTTCAGGATCCCAGGAAACAGTGGTTAGGTTAACTTATCGACTGTAAGCCCTCGATGGCATAACACTGACGCAAAATATTCAATCAATCAATCATTTTTAATAATTACAAGTAAAAACTCTTTCTATTGCATTAATTTGTTTAGTTTTCATCCATTGTGAAGAAAGTTCTTACAACTCAAAACAGTGATCAGGTTCTGTATTCCTATAATGAATCCTTAACATATTTAAACTTAAAAAGAAATAAAGAAGAAATTCAAAAATATCCTTAACCTAAACGAAGCTCTTAACTGCTTCAGTTAATACAATATCGTTTTATTTATTGTTTCCAAAACAGAATTATACTGTTTACACCGGTCTGTCGTTGCGTTGAATATTCCATGATCTTCATAAATAGACTCAATAAATCCGGTCGAGTGCGAACACACTCTGTGCTTCTGGAAACTTAGAAGAGGAATCGAAACTCAATGCAAGGTGCCCAATTCAAGGTTTAGATCGCTGACGAAGAGACGAAATTTCCCACGAGATTTCACGAGATTATCCGATACTTTCGATAATTTTCATTTTTAATATCCGCCATTTTTGTTAGTTGTAAAACAATATGCAATTATCTCCGATTTGGAGAATGACTAACCTTTACGTCTCTAAAATTCCTTGATTAACAACTACAGTATTGAGGTTGTTTTGATTCGATAGAAAGCCGCATCGTACTTTACTGTTGTTATTACTTTTGTATTTTGAAATATCGTATTAATAAACCATTTTAATTGTTTTAAATTCCAATAAAATTCCATAAGAAGAAAACAATAGAAGGACCTCGTGCAGCCTGTATGTCATACTGTATTAACATTATATAGTTTATTTATATAACTAGTGTATCTTCTTCACCGTTTTGTAATAACTGAGAACTTTTACATAAATATGAGTTTTGTAAATTGTTATTATTTATAGTTATATAAGTGTAATATACCTTTAGCGCTGAATAAACTAGAGAAAAGATTATTGCAAAGTAAAAACTGTATTAAATGCAATATAAAATATTTAACTAGATTAACACAATTGATGATACGGTTTTAAAGTTTATTTTATTTCATCCTATGACATAAACACATGTATATGATACAGAAAGCTACTAACTGTGATGGTGGTACACATCAGTCAGTCCACTGTTTATGCCAACACGTGTACAACTAATAAATATGTTTACAGGAATGAAATATTTCTTAAATGAAAAAGACAGCTTGGACTGTTTAAAAATATGTGTTTTAGCATTTCATAACGTGTGGTATTGCAGTTATAAGTAATATGTCATGCAGTTAATAAACTATCAAATATTAATCAAAATTGTGCTAACTGGCTTATTTAACTATAATAAACGCTCTTTATGGTTACCTTATATTTCGTTTCGATAAAGTAGCCATATTATAAAGAGAATGTATACCAATATGGATTCAAATGAATTTGCTTTTCATATTTAATAATTCTTATCTTTCGTTTCCATAGGGTTATTTAATATGAAGAAAATTCATTTTACGTCTGTGTATTTATGTGTGCGTGCGTGCGTGATGTGTTTATGTGCGAGCGAGCTTGTCTGCGTGCATGCATGATATTATAGTTATGAAATTACTGTTTATCAGTTATATGTCGATTGTAAATTATCGTTACTTTATATATGTATTCAATCTGTATAGCATTACCTTTTTTCATTTGTATTTTGTTAACAATTTATATTATTGTGTGTATGCTTTTCTGTATGATTTGGAGGAAATAAAGATATATATCAGTCAGTCAACAGTACATGAATACAAAGAACATGTATCAGAAAGTACTTCAAAAATTGTTGGAATGATACCATTATCAAGTATTGTTTGCCATTGTTTCTTTTTAACTCAATTAGTCCAAATATTTTTGACTTCAAAAGCTTGGATAAGTTATTGAACAGGTCATATCGGATCAGGGTGTATTTTGGAGGGATGGAAAATTGAATGAATGCAGTTCAAGTTCAGCTATTACTGGAGTACTTTATCTTGGTCAGTAACTACACCTAAACATTTTGACAGAGAAAAAAAATAAACATATGTAAATAATCAAAAGTTATATATAACAATAGTTCAGCATTAAAGTATGTTACCAGTTCCCGCCAAATGTAAAGTTACGTGTATTCAGCGTGTAGATTTCGGTCAATGGTCAATTAGCCAGGATAAAAATTACATATTAACTTGATGAAGCTATAGATATTTAAGAGCAGTTATATTCATTGTATAGGGATATGTTCTTGATGTCTACTTAATTGTTTTAAATATCTGATGTTAAAAACTTACTGTTATGAACACGAATGGAATCACCCTGTTTGAGTCGCTTTGATTGTTTTATATATCTGATGTTAATAACTTACTGTTATAAACACGAATGGAATCTCCCTGTTTGAGTCGCTTTGATTGTTTTATATATCTGATGTTAATAACTTACTGTTATAAACACGAATGGAATCTCCCTGTTTGAGTCGCTTTGATTGTTTTAAATATCTGATGTTAATAACTTACTGTTATGAACACGAATGGAATTTCCCTGTTTGAGTCGCTTTGATTGTTTTAAATATCTGATGTTAAAAACTTACTGTTATGAACACGAATGGAATATCCCTGTTTGAGTCGCTTTGATACCCCCCAGCCTTAAATTTATAGAATTACGGCGGATCCTACGTCATAACATTGCCTTTATCGCGACGTTTAACAATAAAAAGCAAACTGATGCATTACCGCCGGATATTTACATGTTAAAATTATTATCTCGCTGCTTTTACACTGTCCAGTTATTGCACTTCAATACAGAACGTATCCTAGCATTATAACTGTCATACTTTTTATTTAAAGCGGATAATTTAATGTTTATTTTGTTATAGCTCACAATTCAAACTTGTGTTCATTCACAGGAGCAATTGTAAATACTTAAACGATTGACGTCGTTCAATAAAATAACCAGTAAGAAGTGACAAGTCTTAATTGTATGCAATTTGTGTCTATTACATGTAAGTATATCTGTCAGAATACGAATGCATGCGTGTTATGTCTACAACATAATAAAACCCAAATTGTTATCGTGACCAAATTGATTTGTTTAACTAACTTTATCTTAATTGTTATGAATACACTATAGTTTCAGCACTTGAATGACATTACTTTGTTGTGGATTATATATACGAATTTCGAAAGGCGAACATTTCAATTTAAAAGCTGTTTTTTTTATTTGAAGTTTACATTACTAATATAGTTTGACAACATTTTGTACACTTTTATTGTGTTTTAAGTTTGGCATAACAAAAACATGTGTCACGCAGTTGTTTCCAGCAGAATTTGGCAACATTATGTGTATTTTTGTTAAAAGTTTTGATAATTGTCACTATTTGTCAAACTTATATGGTAAAAACAGATATGTTAGTCACTTTAAAACAATTTTAGACAAATTCACTTATATACATTAAACATTTGACATTAATGGTTTACAAGTATATGATTACAATCGTGACATAATTCTTTCAATGAACCAATATGCCTAACCGTATGTTAACATATTTTTATTAAGTATATTTTGAACTAGGTTATATTCATAATGTTAAGAGCCTAGTTTAATACCTAAAACTGTTAATGATCTGCAAAATCTTTTACTTTCAAAATATGTCATGGAGAAGAACTTAATAAGATTTTAGCTTCCGCTCTAATGCATATTTATACTTTTATACTGATTTGTATGTATGTAAATTTGAATAAATGAATAGGTTTAAACCAATGAACCTCAATAGAATGTAACTGTTCATATCCGAATCAACGTTTATTTTAGATTCGGGGATAGATTTGGATTAAATCAACCTAGATCTGATGTATCTTATCACCATGGGTGATTTTCTTAGTGAGAAAGAAATGTCATAACTGGGGACGTAGAATTTAAGTGACATGGCCACAGTCAGACTAGAGTCTGTATTGTATAAAGAGTTATATTGCAGACTGAATTATCAACAGAGGTCAACACCTATGAACAATCGGTGGTAAAACACCACTGGGATGTTTTAATCTGGTATACGGGTATGTCCAACCTCATTCTTCCCCAGTTAGCACATCATAAAACGAGACGATGTAGATATAAAAGAAGCCCCGTCAAGTTATCCTCTAACTTATGTTAAATATTCAATTAACCGATTTGTATTTCCGACTTTCGTATAACAAATCTTGACAAAGTGATTGCCTGCACGCTGGAATGATAACGAGAACAGCAAAACACTTTTAAATTACGTATTGCCAATCAAAATTCACGCCAACATCCAATCTAAAAGAAAATGACTTATTGATTTTTGCTTTGAATATGATTCGTTTATATGTATTTTTGTTTCAAAACATTTCGAAATCCATTACCAAATTCAGATAAGAATGAATAGCAGGTATTACACTTGAAACAGTTCTATCATGAAATGAAGTTATTTATATCAATAAACCAGAACTACGGACATGACAATTTATTGGCTTAAGACGTCAGAAAATATATGTTCAACAAAAGACGGTGCTTTTAACACAATAACACAAACATCCAAGCATTAACTACATACATGTACAATATGTGTATGCAATCTTTGATTTGATGCGTATTCGTATCGTTATTCTGTTTCTTCTAACACTAACCGTTTATGTTTCCTGTCAGCAAATGTCATATTTCAAAAACATATGCAATACAACTTAAACGTGACTGAAACATGCTAGGATGCATGCAAGCTGATGTTATGACCATTTTCTGAAGAATGTTCTTCGTTATGAGAAATGATGTATCACTAAACAACACGGCAACATAAAAACAAAGTGTTTTTAGATAAGAATCATACGGAGACATTGTTATTTCCGCGGCGCTATTGGAGCTCGATGAGACACATCCCAGTAGACATGGTAGCCAGACAATGTATTTTATCAAAAACGCATTATACAATAAAGGTCCCCTTGGAAGCGTAATTGACAATTAGAATTAAAGTGGTTTCAGAACTTATATGAATAACGATTGATGCGAGAAACGCATGATGTACGCCCCGTCTTCCGTTGTTCGGATACAAACTAGACACCAATGCCATTATATTATATTAGTTTGTCATTTAAATGAAAAATGTGACTTCAGTGGTACCACAATATTTATATCTCCAGTGGTAATTATATAAAATCCTAAAGATATAAAACAAATTTTCTAAAAGAACTAACGAAATTTAACCACGTTAAGCCACAGATAGGTTAATTTTATTAGTTTAAACTTATTTATTTATCAACTTACTTATCAATCGATTGTGAACTTATCCACATTACGTTCGATGTTTTTATTTTATTCACAATACAAATATACAATTATAGACAATGAGCTATTATCATAGCAACTGAATAGATGTATGACCTTGTGATTTTAATGCCCAAGTTAAAAGCGATAGTATAATGTTTTCTCACTTAAAAACTTCATAAATGCTCTGTGGATGAAATGGGACAAACATGACTTCAAATAAATTTGATCAAGTGGACAAATATGTTTTTGTGTGCTTGGTTCATCAAGTCGAGCTGCGCATACACATGTACACATGTACTTTTAATATCCTAACCGTTGGACAGAGACGATATATTTATTCACTTGTTCTTTTGAATGAACTTTTGATGGTGTTAATAATGAAATGCACTCAACATTCTAGCTACATGTTCCATTATATCAACACCAATATTATCACAGTTGCAATTATGTTTAACGTATAAGGTATAAATAACATTTTATGTATATACACTTACATTGTGTCCACTAAACTGACACTCCATAATTCCCAAATATTCATATTCTGATTAAGATTAAACAGTCGTTAGATCGATGCATTGTGGTTATTTATCCTGAATCAATACTATTAATTTATTATTTTACTTTGGTAACAAATCACGCTTACAGACAAATGAAATGTTTATGAGAGCAACACTTGCTCGTAAATTAAGATTTATCTCTTGAAAATTCCAGTTGCCTACTTTCTAACGGTTAAAATAAAACGATGTGTTCGTCAAAAACATGTCTTAAGAAAAGGCTTCTAAAATGTTGAAGAAATAAAGTTAAATTTTAAAGCAATCCTATCAGATATGTACATATTTTTAGAATTTTACAATAACAATATATTCCAAAGTATCATGCCTTATATATAATTTCTGAGTCCCTATTGTCATAATGATATCTATTCAAACACTCCAAAATGGGATATCAAAAAGGGATTTCCTAACATGACACACGTGACCAGTTTATACTAAAATAGAGTTCCACTTTAAATTACAGCGTATCTTGTCGTATCTAATGAGTCACGCGATTCAATTTTGATTTTTATACGCCATATTGATAACGTACTTTTTTTTTTCAACCTCGAAAATGTCGAAATGACGATGGAAAAGTTGTTAAACTTTATGTCCACGCCATTCAATTTTAGAAAAGAGATTTCGTTTCAGATTCACCACTCAGATTGAAATATTATTTTTGTCTTGTTTTGGTGCATTTGAAATTACAAATGAAGTAATGCGTACAATCTATCTTTAGTACATTGTTTTATCTCAAGTCAAACAACTTTACATGACGTTGAAAAACAATAAAATACAGTAAAAAGTTCTAAATTAGCCATATTACCTTAGTGTAGGTGAGCCCATTTTGTGGATTGGTGTTTTTTACAACTACAATGAAATTTTACTTCATTTTAGTTCAAACGGAAAACAGTCTTTCTTTTTGTCGCAGTTAAATACTAGTACATCTAGTGTTACAATGACACATTAGATTATCTTAAAATACACAACGCATCACAAAACATCATTCATGTTACAGAGCTTGATTTATGAAGCTTAAGCGGCTTCTACGTCATGGCCTTTGTTTTATTGAGATGTTTTACAATAAAAAGCCATGCGAGGCAATTTTCCTGATATTTACATGTTTAAGTTGGTTATCTCGCTGCATTTACACTGCCTGGTTATTGTGTTTCGAACTAAACGCAACTCACAAATAATGCTGCCATGCATTTCAGTGAGAGCAGATATAATAACCTTTGCTTTTACACCTCTCACAATCTCAAGTCACCAAGGAGTTTAAGGAACTTTTATATTCGACATCTAAGAATACTTTAAGGACTGCTTATTATAAATCAGATACAATCATTTTCAAGCAAATTAAATGATGAGCACCAAGTGAGGAAGATCTAGTACCATTTTAAATCTTTGGTGTGACCCGACCGGGGATCAATCCCATGACCTACCACATGCGAGGCAGAAGCTCTATCACTAGACTACCACTTCGATTAGAAAAAATGAAAATGTGAATTTTCAAAAAGCTATAACTCAAGAACGTAGGTCAGATGTTTTCATATTTCTTATAGAATATCCCTATATCCCTATTCAGTCGTTATGGCATAAAACATTAACACTGTCATTCAGCTGGTTTTATTACGATTAGAAAAGTTCAATGCACTTTCTTCTGGTTATTCTTTATCGAATTAACAAATGCAAGAGAAATATTACATTACCAGACTCAATAAATCATAATTGATAACTGGTATTTATTTCATTCTATGCGGTTAACTTACATAATGACACGTTCTGTTTTGTATTGTGATTATGCTTGATATGTTTGTGTGTGATCATGTGACTACTGCATATTGAGGAGAACGTTTACCATTAGTGTATAATCTTGATATAGAAGTATGGTTGTGTTAAACGTTGATATTACAAACCAAAACTTTAAACGTTTTACTATTTAAATCATGTTATCATACCATTATGTATTATTTTACATATAAAAGCGGGGACAATATGAACTTTGATTTATCGACAGGAAAGGTCTTGTAGCAAACAAAAAATTGATGACGTCATTGTTTTGGGTTTGTATTAAACTCACGTCATGTTAAACATTTACTATGTCAAAATTATGTCGCTTTTGTTATTATTTTTATTCTATTTGTTTAAATAGTAAATATTTGGAAATAGAAAACTCAGCCACGTGACAACAGTTTTTGAAATGTGTTTCATATAATAGAAATGTAATATATATTTATGTTCTATTATAATTATGTATGTATGTATTGTACGAGAATGAACTTGTGTGCAAATCAGTAAAATATATTTTCTGTTTTGTTCTGTTCTCAAACAGGCGTTTATTTACTTGACAATTCCTTATGTATCACCGTTTTCGAACAAAGACAAAGACAAAGTCTCTTAGTGCATCCTACCAAATATGTCTTGGTTGCCCAATAACACTTCGTCTGTTAAAAACCAGAACCTGGTATCTATGTTTTTTGAAATTGTTCAGGAACGTGAAAAAACGTTGTCAAATGTTTAAAAATCCATATTTACACAAAATTCTTAGTAATTTGACTCATCAATACATGCTTTAGTAATATACATATGTTTCAAATTAGTTGTTCTTCAAATGATGACATATAAGACTATTTAGGTTTTGGCAGAATAAATTTAGTTAAAAAGCAGTATTTATGAATAGGTTAAACATCTTATCTACCGATAAGAGGTTCTGGTTTTGAGCAAAATGAAAAGTGTTCTTTATTTCAGCCAACCATACCCTGGTATCTTTAGATGCATGCATTTAGCATATGTGAATAACAGACATTTCTGAAAATATTTTATGCCAGAACCTAGTATATAACTATACCAGTCTTTAGCTTTAAGGACATGATAACAAATTGTATATAAATGGAGAGGCAGAATGTTGTATTAACCAAAACAATATTTTGGCATTAACAAAAGCAAGAGTTAAGTACTGTTTTTATTTTGCTATATAAGAGTATACATGAATACGATGGTATGGCAGTACAACTTGATAACTAAAATCTAATAAGATAAAGACATAACACTGTATATTGCCATATGCTGTTCTGGTTGTAACATAAGTCGCAGAAATACTGATACTTTTTAAAACAAAACATGTTATCTGGTGGGTTGATAACATTTATAATCATGATAAAGTCATATAGATGCATTAGCAATTAAGAGTTTTTTTATCACACACAATGTGATTATATTTCTCGTAATCTACAGACATGCAATTCAGGTATATAAGGCTGTAATTATGTTTTCTTTTAATGATGAAAGAAACATTTACACAATTTTTATACACACATTTGACATACTATTACATAGCATTACTATCAGACCTAAAATCGTGCCTTTTTGCAATTCATGGTTCTGATATGAGTATAATCATTTTTCCTATACACCCTGGATATTTCTAGTTTCAAACAGTTTAGACATTGAGTTGAGAATTTTTAAGTACATGAACACTGAATATTTAAATGAATGTTTCTTATCACCGTTCATCTGTCTTGTCTTCTACCATTACATGTATATAGATCTATGCTGTTACATGGGACATGTTTAAGTTTTAGTACTCGTTCAATTTGGATGGTATTCCACCATTCTTTCACAAAGCAATCTTGTCCTTTTTCTTGGCACTTGATATTTGTAATTTTGCTTTGTACAAATACAGCAGTTGTTCTTTTGACTATTTACTACGCATCATCTTCACTTTCTGATATTCCCTTAATTCGTCAAAATCATATTTGAAGTGGCACGTATCTGGATCAGCTTTAATGATTCGCTCCACTATTTGCTAGTTTATTTTGTTTTTGCCCATTTTCCGTGTTGTTGTTCTGGGTGTTTTATATCTGACATTCTTTGAAATCCATATGTTTCGGGGTCACTATGTAGTAAGGACTTTTTTTTGCAGTGTCATAGATATCACAGTGTCCCACTAGCTTGTTAAAAAAAAAAATTGATTTTGACTTTTTTACTTCAATAGCCGCGTACATACAATTGCATATCATGTGCATTATGCCCACTCTCAAGACATTGATGGTCATTTATTTTGATGTTAGGTATTGTTTTTACAGAGATATAGATACGTGTGACCATGATCTGATTTCTGTTTTGCCTAGGTTATACACCTGAGTATAGAATTACGTGTTCAACTGAAGATTCCAAACTTGAAAGATTGAAATGTTTGATTTCTGATCAAAGATAATATGCTACCCTTTTGTCACCTGTACCATGTATAGGCAGGATATAACAACACCATTTGTTTATGCAATACATCACATTTACTAGTGAACATGGTGTGTACATGACTGATTGTAAGGTACAGGTGTGAACTTTGCTTCTCTGCCTTGCAATCTTGCTATCCTTGTGTTTTTGTTCGGGGCAAATGTTACAGCATCACTATCATTATTTGGGATGTACCGGTTGGTATGTACACTTAATTAAAATTTGAAATGTATTTTAATATTTTTCTTGTAGGCATTCGCTTTGGATTTTAGTGTTTCTTACTATCACTTTTATCTCCAAGTTCACTTTCCATTGTCTTTCTAGCAGTTTTGTTTACTTCTGTGATATACTTCTCTTTTATGGTTGTTGTATTGTTACATTAGTTTTCCTCTGTGACAGCACTTACATTATGCGACTTCTCTTTTATGGTTATTGTATCATCAAGTTTGTTTTCCTCTGTGACAGCCTTTAATTACCCGTCTTCTCTTTCATGGTTGTTGCATCGTTACATTTATTTTCATCTGTGACAGTACTTACATTTTCCGATTTCTTTTTTACGGCTGTTGTATCATCACGTTCGTTTTCCTCTGTGATAGCACTTACATAACCTGACTTCTTTTTAATAACTGCAATATCGTTACACTCATTTTCCGCTGTGACAACACTTACAATGTCCTTCTTCTCTTTTATGGTTGTTATATCGTTACACTCATTTCCTCTGTGACAACACTTTCAAATTCCAACTTCTCGTTTATGGTTGTTATAGCATTACACTCATTTTCCTCTGTGACAGCACTTACAATATCCAACAACTTGTTTATGGTTGTTATATCATTACACTCATTTTCCTCTGTTACAACACTTATAATATCCATCTTCTCTTTTATTGTTATTTTATCGTTACACTCATTTTCCTCGTAACAGCATTTACAATATCCAACTTCTCTTTAAGGGTTGTTATATTATTACACTCATTTTCCTCCGTGACAGCACTTACACAATCCAACTTCTCTTTTAGGGTTGTTATATCATTACACTCATTTTCCTCTCTGACGACACTTGCAATATCCAACTTATCTTTTAGGGTTGTTATATCATTACACTCATTTTTCTCTGTGACAATACTTGCAATATCAAACTTCTCTTTTATGGTTACACTCATTTTCCTGTATGACAACACTGACAATATCCAAACTTCTCTTTTGTGTTTGTTATATCGTTACACTCATTTTCCTTGGTTACATCAATTAAAATATCAAACATTTCTTTTATGGTTGTTATTTCGTTACGTTCATTTTTTTTGTTACAGCAATTATTTCATTTCCAGATATGTTTTCATTTTCAACCAAAAACTGTTCTATCTGTGTGGCAAAGGTATAAATGTCGTTATCATTATCATATGGCTACATCTAGAAAATTATTTACTGATGATAATTCTATATTTTAAACTAACCATTGATCATGTTACTATAATTTGAGCAAATGCACGATAACCACAAAAAAGTGTTACGGTGACCATAGTAATAATTGATATAATTATTCAGTATTAGTACAATTTTAACTAATGAATTAACTAATTGGTTGACATATACAGGAATTATTATTGAAATTTTGGTATTTATTTATAATATCTATTTTTAGTACAATAAATACTTATCTAATTGCATTTATGTATAATATTGAGTGATGCATAAAATTACATACCTTTAAAATTCATAATTTTGTGTCACTTTTTTAATTTTTCTAGATTGTGTTCATACTATTGCTTATCATCAACACAATAACAATTAGATGAAATCTGATATACCAGGTTATCAACACCAATTTGCACCTCTTTGGTCAAATACTTGCTTTTAAAATGTTTCATTTACAAATGATATGGACTGGTTTTTACCACACCAGGCATTGTCACTATTTCTCACACAGCCATACAATTGTATTGTTTAATACCAGGGTATGGCTGAATATTTTTTTGTATTTATTTACTAGTAGACATGTGTATCCCCAGATGCTAGGTTTTGGCAAAATGGTACAGATGATTATAGTTGTCACATGTTAAAGCTGTAACCTGTCATAGTCATATACTTTGTTCTGGCTCTGGAGACATTACCGATTTCTTCCTGGTAGTTAAAAACCAAAATATTGTATGCACAGGTGATATACTCTGGCATGCAAATGAGTTGCATAAATGACAAATATACATAGTATCTTCATCTACAAGATTTTGGCAGGTGAAAATCAGATTGATTTCAGTTACAAGGTTTGATCTGTAATCAATATCTTCAAAACTAATTAAGATATAAGGCTGAAATTTTGAGACAAAATGTGTTTACAAGATATCATACTAATAATTTGAAAACCCTATTTTCGGAAATTTGGGTAGATACCAGGTTCTGGTTTTTAATAGACGACTTGCTTATTGCGTTGGCGTCATGTGGCATGCACTGTAAACAAAGGAATCTCAGGGGCGAAGAATTAAAGAAAAATAGTGTTAACTGAGATATTATATAACGTTGCAGGTGGTTCTTGTGTTAACCAGAATTGATTAAGTGACTGACTATTAATACCAACTAGACAGTGGTTGGTTTTGTGTTATCTCGTGTATATGAACATAAATGTAAATTCTGAATATTTTAGCAGGAAAACACTGGTTAATCGAAATATGTACTTGACAGTTCAATAATTGTACTGTCAAATAGTTGCATAAAGGAAATTGATGGAAATATACCGCCATGTATGAGCCGTCTGCTTTTGCTTTGTCTCATTTTGAACATACTCATATCTGCTGAATACAAAACTAATTAAACAGTGCAGTAACCTTATCCAAAAATGCGTTACTTCCTACTGAAATAGTGAGACTCACGTCAGTGTTATATTTATATGCGTATTGCTAGTAAGTTAATAGCAAGTATTTTGAATGCGTGATGTTACTTATTTGGAATCATGAAAAGTTATTCAGTGTTGCTAGAAATAAGTGGGCTATTTCCTTAAACCCTTTTACTTTGTAACTTTATGTGCTTTTATGAAAACATTAATCTCATATTGTGATCTTTCTCAAAAGCAGACGCATGTGTTATTTTGGGGTCGCATAAAAGTCGACCCGTACTTTAACATTATTTTTTTTAAAAATTTCTGGTTCCTTGTAATCACAGAGTGTTGTTTGAAAATACCGTGTGTAGAAGAAGATAGAGCACGTACCGTATGTTGGATATTCTATCAATGACTCTTTAAAAACAGGCTTTATAGGACTTAAACTTCTCGTTTATCTTGTTAGTTAGTTTCTATACTTCGAAAAAATCCTTTCACCAAAACAACTATAACATACATCTTTCTTAACATCCCGAGCAAAATATATGTATTATTTCATTGTGTTTATTCGGAGACTATAAGCTTAATTCAACATTCCCTGTATATGAAATAAACAAATTGCCAGCCAACACAAGAAATGTATTAGATAAAAGGTCTTCTTGGTGTTTGTTTCGTTTCCTTTTTATTATATATCATTTGTTTCATAAACTGTGCCCTGTTTCGCACCGCTTACATTGAAGCACATACCGATCGACTTTGCGGACTTTTCTCCACTGCGAGAAAGGTACTACAGGGTCGAACGTATGAATGAGCTATTTGATAAAATTGATGTTACACATGTATTTGGTTTTCTAAAAGAGGTTAAGCTTTTAATAAGTTTTAGTTTAAAACCCGTTAACGGGTTCAATGAGTTTTAGTACCAATCATTATATCATTGATTATTCACTTAATTGTGTTTAATCTATTTATTTGTAAATAGTTTTAATAAAGTTTTAATCATATTTATTCAATATATTATTGTCATCATCACATCCATTAATATTTGCGCGCACAAAATGACCTATTTATGATCCGACGTGCCATACTATTTATTCATTGTTTTATAAGCACTTAAAATTATTTTTTTGGGTACCGTATACATGTAATAACATCGTCGCTCAATCATTGTCATACCAATTGTACCACTACATGCAGCTATTTATGAGCAATCAGTTGTTTCGCTGTCTTCCAATAATCTAAGTGTCTTTATACGTCGTAAATATGTGCACGATTTAGTCAACGTCTCCTACTGAAAATATGTAAAATTTATAACACGTTAGATGAAAATTTGCAGAGCCATTCACTGTTTATCCATCAAATTTTATTTAAATTATCAGATTATAACAAAAATACCTCATGATGAGTGTGTCACATTGCATGATTGTTCTATCTTTCATTCATTGTAACTAATCTTGCACCAATTATCTTCTCAGACATCTGTCTCCTTACAGTTGACGTCAAACATAAACATTTTCTGCTTAGTGGAACTCCCATCTCCATATCTGCTTTTAAAATGACACATGTCAATGTTATATAACTCCTGGGGTTAAGCTGTCAACAAGTCTATACATAAATCATATAAATGTGTTACAATGTTTTATTTCTATTCAGTCTGTTGTTAAATGGTAACTGAACGTATAACACATTCGATATTTTCTTTTCATTCTGGGAAACTATTTGCCCGTCAGGAGCAAATAAGAGGTGAAATGTTATTAGGCCATCTACGACAGCTGCATTATTCCGATACGTCACGTGGCTAATAATTGACAATGTGTTTCTAACATACATTGAAGCAAGATATACAATTCTTCAAACTAATTATTCTAATTGTATTGAACTCTAGCCTATTGGGTAAACGAGAATATGTACTTTATACTTAAAATGGAAAAGTATTGAAGCGTTGAGTACTGGTCTATTGGTTTAACCTATAACAATAGGTCGTTTGTCCAACAGGAAAGGGAGCATTCAAAAAAGCTGGAGTAACAGAACAAACATATACAGGTGGTTCGAATAATTCGGAATAATACAAACACACGTATATGTAAAAAACGTCATCATGGTACGTCCTAAAACGATCAATGGCAATAACGCTATCAGCAATAATACAAACACGCGTGTATGTAAGAAGTGACATAATGATGCGTCTTGGAACGATCAATGGCAAAGATGCAATTAGGAATAATACAAATACGCGTGTATGTAAGAAGTGACATCATGATGCGTCTTGGAACGATCAATGGAATAACGCTATCAGCAATAATACAAACACGCGTGTATGTAAGAAGTGACATCATGATGCGTCTTGGAACGATCAATGGCAAAGATGCAATAAGCAATAATACAAACACGCGTGTATGTAAGAAATGACATCATGGTGCGTCTTGGGACAATCGAATGGCAAAGACGCAATAAGCAATAATACAAACACACGTGTATACAAGAAGTGACATCATGGTACGTCTCGGAACGATCAATGGCAAAGAGGCAATAAACTATAATACAAACACGCCTGTATGTAAGAAACGACATCATGGTACGTCTTGAAACGATCAGCGGCAAAGACGCAATAACCTTTATAAAACACGCGTGTATGTTAGAAGTGACATCACGGTACGTCTTGGAACGATCAATTTCAAAGACGCAATTAGGAATAATATAAATACGTGTGTATGAAAGAAGTGACATCATGGTACGTCTCGGAACGATCAATGGCAAAGACGAAATAAGCAATATTACGAATACGAGTTTATGTTAGAAGAGACATCATGGTACGTCTTGGAACGATCAAAAGCAAAGACACAATTAGGAATAATACAAATATGCGTGTTTGTAAGAAGTGACAACATGGGACATCTTGGAACGATCAATTGCAAATACACATTAAGGAAAAATACAAATACACGAGTATGTTAGAAGTGACAACATGGTATGTTTTGGAACGATCAATGGTAAAGACGCAATGAGGAATAATACAAATGCGTGTATGTAAGAAGTGACATCATGATGCGTCTTGGAACGATCAATGGCAAAGACGCAATAAGAATAATACAAACACACGTGTATGTAAGAACTGACATCATGGTACGTCTTGAAACGATCAATGGCAAAGACACAATGAGCAATAATACAAATACACGTGTATGTAAGAAGTGACATCATGGTGCGTCTTTGAACGATCAATGGCAAAGACACAATGAGCAATAATACACACGTGTTTGAAAGAAGTGACATCATAATGCGTCTTGGACCGACCAATGGCAAAGACACAATGAACAATAATACAAAACACGTGTATGTAAGACGTGACATCATGATGCGTCTTGGAACGATCAATAGCAAAGACACAATGAGCAATAATACAAACACACGTGTATGTTAGAAGTAACATCATGCTGCGTCTTGGAACGATCAATAGCAAAGACACAATGAGCAATAATACAAACACACTTGTATGTAAGGAGTGACATCATGATGCGTCTTGGAACGAACAATGGCAAAGACACAATGAGCAATAATACAAACCCAAGTGTATGTAAGAAGTGACAACATGGTACGATTTCGAACAACCAATGGTAAAGACACAATGAGCAATAATACAAACACAAGTGTATATAAGAAGTGACATCATTATGCGTTTTGGAACGAACAATAATAAAGACACAATGAGCAATAATACAAACCCAAGTGTATGTACGAAGTGACAACATGGTACGTCTTGGAAGACACAGTGAGCAATAATACAAACACATGTGTATGTAAGAAGTGACATCATGATGCGTCTTGGAACGACCAATGGCAAAGACACAATGAGCAATAATACAAACACACGTGTATGTAAAAAGTGACATCATAATGCGTCTTGGACCGACCAATGGCAAAGACACAACGAACAATAATACAAACACACGTGTATGTAAGAAGTGACATCATGATGCGTCTTAGAACGACCAATGGCAAAGACACAATGAGCAATAATACACACGTGTTTGAAAGAAGTGACATCATAATGCGTCTTGGACCGACCAATGGCAAAGACACAATGAGCAATAATACAAACACACGTGTATGTAAGAAGTGACATCATGGTGGGGCTTAGAACGATCAATGGCAAAGACACAATTAGCAATAATACAAATACACGTGTATGTAAGAAGTGACATCATGATGCGTCTTGGACCGACCAAATGCAAAGACACAATGAGCAATAATACAAACACACGTGTATGTAAGAAGTGACATCATAATGCGACTTGGACCGACCAATGGCAAAGACACAATGATACAATAATACAAACACACGTGTATGTAAGACGTGACATCATGATGCGTCTTAGAACGACCAATGGCAAAGACACAATGAGCAATAATACACACGTGTTTGAAAGAAGTGACATCATAATGCGTCTTGGACCGACCAATGGCAAAGACACAATGAGCAATAATACAAACACACGTGTATGTAAGAAGTGACATCATGGTGGGGCTTAGAACGATCAATGGCAAAGACACAATTAGCAATAATACAAATACACGTGTATGTAAGAAGTGACATCATGATGCGTCTTGGACCGACCAAATGCAAAGACACAATGAGCAATAATACAAACACACGTGTATGTAAGAAGTGACATCATAATGCGACTTGGACCGACCAATGGCAAAGACACAATGATACAATAATACAAACACACGTGTATGTAAGACGTGACATCATGATGCGTCTTGGAACGAACGATGACAAAGACGCAATTAGGAATAATACCAAATCAAGTGTATGTAAGAAATGACATCTGATGCGTCTTGGAACGATCAATGGCAAAGACACAATTAGGAATAATACAAACACAAGTGTAGGAAAGAAGTGACATCATAATGCGTCTTGGACCGACCAATGGCAAAGACACAATGAACAATAATACAAACACACGTGTATGTAAGAAGTGACATCATAATGCAACTTGGACCGACCAATGGCAAAGACACAATGAACAATAATACAAACACACGTGTATGTAAGACGTGACATCATGATGCGTCTTGCAAAGAACGATGGCAAAGACGCAATTAGGAATAATACAAACCCAAATGTATGTAAGAAGTGACATCATGATGCGTCTTGGAACAATCAATGGCAAAGACGCATTAATGACTAATACAAACACACATGTATGCAAGAAGTGACATCATGGTACGTCTTGAAACGATCAATGACAAAGACACAATGAGCAATAATACAAACACACGTGTATATAAGAAGTGACATCATGATGCATCTTGGAACGATCAATGGCAAAGTCACAATGAGCAATAATACAAAGAAACGTGTATGTAAGAAGTGACATCATAATGCGTCTTGGAACGATCAGTGGCAAAGTCACAATGAGTAATAATACAAACAAACGTGTATGTAAGAAGTGACATCATGATGCGTCTTGGAACGATCAATGGCAAAGACACAATGAGCAATAATACAAACACGCGTGTATGTAAGGAGTGACAACATGGTACGTCTTGGAACGACCAATGGCAGAGACACCATGAGCAATAATACAAACACACGTATATGTAAGAAGTGACATCATGATACGTCTTGGAACGACCAATGTCAAAGACGCAATAAGGAATAATACAAACCCAAGTGTATATAAGAAGTGATATCATGGTACGTCTTGAAACGATCAATGGCAAAGACACAATGAGCATAATACAAACACGTGTGTATATGAGAAGTGACATCATGATGCGTCTTGGAACGATGAATGGCAAAGACGCAATAAGCAATAATACAAACACACGTGTATGTAAGAAGTGACATCATGGTGCGTCTTGGAACGATCAATGGCAAAGACACAATGAGCAATAATACAAACACACGAGTATGTAAGAAGTGACATCATGATGCGTCTTGGAACGATTAATGGCAAAGACAAAATGAGCAAAAATACAAACACACGTGTATGTAAGAAGTGACATCATGGTACGTCTTGGAACGATCAATGGCAAAGACCCAATGACCAATAATACAAACACACGTGTATGTAAGAAGTGACATCATGGTACGTCTTGGAACGACCAATGGCAAAGACACAATGAGCAATAATACAAACACACGTGTATGTAAGAAGTGACGTCTTGGAACGATTGATCAATGGCAGAGACGCAATAAGGAATAATACAAGTACATGTGTATTGAAGAAGTGACATCATGATACGTCTTGGGACGATCAATAGCAAAGACGCAATTAGGAATACTACAAACCCAAGTGTATGTAAGAAGTGACATCATGATGCGTCTTGGAACGATCAATGGCAAAGTCACAATGAGCAATAATACAAACAAACGTGTATGTAAGAAGTGACATCATAATGCGTCTTGAACGATCAGTGGCAAAGTCACAATGAGTAATAATACAAACAAACGTGTATGTAAGAAGTGACATCATGATGCGTCTTGGAACGATCAATGGCAAAGACACAATGAGCAATAATACAAACACGCGTGTATGTAAGGAGTGACAACATGGTACGTCTTGGAACGACCAATGGCAAAGACACCATGAGCAATAATACAAACACACGTATATGTAAGAAGTGACATCATGATACGTCTTGGAACGACCAATGGCAAAGACGCAATAAGGAATAATACAAACCCAAGTGTATATAAGAAGCGATATCATGGTACGTCTTGAAACGATGAATGGCAAAGACACAATGAGCATAATACAAACACGCGTGTATATGAGAAGTGACATCATGATGCGTCTTGGAACGATGAATGGCAAAGACGCAATAAGCAATAATACAAACACACGTGTATGTAAGAAGTGACATCATGGTGCGTCTTGGAACGATCAATGGCAAAGACACAATGAGCAATAATACAAACACACGAGTATGTAAGAAGTGACATCATGATGCGTCTTGGAACGATCAATGGCAAAGACAAAATGACCAATAATACAAACACACGTTTATGTAAGAAGTGACATCATGGTACGTCTTGGAACGACCAATGGCAAAGACACAATGAGCAATAATACAAACACACGTGTATGCAAGAAGTGACGTCTTGGAACGATCGATCAATGGCAGAGACGCAATAAGGAATAATACAAGTACATGTGTATTGAAGAAGTGACATCATGATACGTCTTGGGACGATCAATAGCAAAGACGCAATTAGGAATACTACAAACCCAAGTGTATGTAAGAAGTGACACCATGATGCGTCTTGGAACGATCAATGGCAAAGACGCAACTTGGCATTTTTAAACTCATTTACGCCAAGCAGTGTCATTTCCATAAACCCAAAATCTGTTAATTCATTTCAGGCTGGTAAACGTATTTCAAATCATCGTAAGATTTATTTACTTGCAGATAAACAAAGCTGCATGTCCAGATATTTTAAAGAAAACAAACGTGTGTCCTGTCTCACTCTCTCCTTTGAGTACATCATTAAACAAACGGTGTAATTTTAAAGAACTTCAGCCCGTCAAACATTCCATCAACAGATATTTATTTCCGGCTTCCGTATAAGACAAAACCGTAACAAAATGATAATTGTGTTTTGGCTTAAAATAATGATATCTATGACATTAAATCACTTTTAAATTATTTCTTGTAATCAAAATTCCAGTCAACATCCAATCTAATAGAAATTGGCGTATTGATTTTGCTTTGAAAACGAGGAGATTGTAATGCATTTTTATTTCAAAACATTTCGGAATCAGTTAAGAATGTGTAACAGGTATCGCACTTGAAACAGTTCTATTATGAAATGAAGTTATTTACAACATTAAAGAGGAACTACGAGCATACTTTTATTTACTGGCTTAACCCTTTATTTCATATGGACACCTTTGAACATCTCTGATATAGAAGGCTTTTGAAAACAGTGTAGAATCAGTTCTGAGTGCTTGTAATGACCATTCAGAACAGGTTCTGCACTGTTTTCTGCTTTATCAGAATAAATAGGTAAAATGTATCAATTCATTGAAATTGACTATGTGTGACTTTTGAGTTTGGAAGAGTCAGGTTAAAATGCATATGGAGTAAAGAGTTAAAACGTAAGAAAGTATATGTTCAACAAAAGACGGAGCTTTCAAATGATATAACCACAAAGTCAGCACAAACAATCAACTATTAAATACGACATTATGAGTCATCAAAAACATACTGTGTTCATATTAATATATCCCTCACAATCTCTTACGTCTGCTTACACGATAGTATATTGTTTATTTTTATGCTATTATTATCATATTTTCGAGCAACACTGAACAAGTTCTATGGTTCAATATTGCAGTGCCGGTGTAACATTAAATTTTGACCCCGTTGAAAAATGACCCCATGAGTCAATTTTCAATGGATGATTGATCTATTTTTAACATTGAAAACTGACCCCGTCCGTAATTTAATGACCCACCCAAACGTGAAAAAATGACCCTCGTTTAAATCTGTTCACAACAGTTGGAAATTGACCGAATAGTCGGCCGGACTACATTTCAACATTGAAAACTGCTGTTATAAATATGGATGTTCTCGTGGATATAAAGTGTGAGTTATAACCGGAAAGTGTTGGTATACGATATATAAAAATGGCCGGTATACTATAGATACGTTGTTGCATTGGTGATAACACGTGTGGTATCGGAATTGTATTTGTTGGAATTGCCTTTTGTAAGACTTAGTCTGGTTGTTGTTTCACAAGTTGATAATGCGATGAAGCATTCCTACATCAACTCTCTGTCTCTCTCTCTCTCCGTGTCTGTGCGTGTGTGTCTCTCTTTCTCTGTTACCCGGGCACCAGCGTCACACTTAAATTTTGCATGCAAGTTACTATCATACAAATATCTCAGTAACCACCTACTTGTTTGTTTGAAACTTCACCAAGTCTTCAGGGTTATCAAACAAACAAGTTAATTAATTAACTCTTAAATTTAATGCAAATTATGGCCATTGTTGGACTGGCTAAAGTTTTCCGTGCAACTTGATATTATGCACATATCTCAGTATCATCATATGTGATTGGTTTGAAACTACACTAAAGCCCTCGTATTATCAAACATAGTCTCCCCGTTATGCCCCTTATCTCTGATGGTGACAATAATCCCACTTTTCTGCATTTGTGTATTTTTCATATTTAACACTCTTCTGACCCATGGAGAGGGTTGGATTTAATGTTGGAAGACCGAACCTTTTTTCTATATTATAAATAGAAATAAAATATGTTTAAACCACAAACAAACATCTTGAATAAACTTCTTTCCTCACATAAAACGTTTAATAACTCAGAAACAGAAACCCAAAACTTATTAACACTCACTTGTGCGTGACAAGTGCATGTGTGTTACAATTGATATTACTTGGTCAGGTCTGTAGTATTTATTGATAAAGCAGCGCGAATATTCCTTCCCATTTTCAATGCAAGTCATTAACTTTTTTTGTAATATGTAAATATATCTTAACAGCATAAACATAAACGAGAATGCTGATTGTACATCCTTAAAAGGGTGTTAAAATGAGTTGCCTTGCATTATATAATGATATGATTAAATTAAATGTCAGTTTGAAAAGGATTTGTTTTTTTTATTATAACAAACTTCTATATAGCAACCATTTGTAATCATAACCACCGAGCGTTACAACCATGGATTATCAATTAAGCGACCTTTGGCAAACATGACCATCTTGTTTGAAATCAAGATCACGATTAACTAGATATTTAACCCTTAAAATATACACGGGGCACTGCAGATGCAATGCCATATTACACAATGTTTAGATTCCCATCTAGATTTTCTGAAGAAAGTAACTCAGGACGGGCTAGCCCTTTTTTTTATTTATAAGTGACATAGACGTCTCGGACAGGTGTTGATG
Source organism: Panopea generosa (assembly GCA_029582155.1). Taxonomy (NCBI): domain Eukaryota; kingdom Metazoa; phylum Mollusca; class Bivalvia; order Adapedonta; family Hiatellidae; genus Panopea; species Panopea generosa. The sequence goes on from CM055906.1 coordinate 37,169,478, forward strand.
GGGAAGTGAATTTTACTGTTTTCTCTGACCTAAAAACCAATAGTCCCACAAAGTTTAAGGACTGAAAGAACAACTTGTATAATTGAACATTGGTTATGTTTTAATCAGGCTTGTGTTATCTTTAACCAAGGGTTAAATACACTTATATAAATGATATCTGGTATTAAAATATTAGTTATTTTAAGACTTAGGATAAAAATAACCATGAGTTGAAATTAAACCACCATTTATACAATTGACTACTGAAGTCCAAACCATTCCACAGTTCTACAGTCGGGGGGAATGGAAATAGCATTGTACCCATTTCCGACTTGTACTTCTAACTGTGAATGTGAACCCGCCTGGGTAGCGCAATGGTAGCGTACATGCTTGTCAATTTTGCGATTCCCGACGGGCACGTTCTTTGTGCAAAAATGTTCTGCGTCTCTGTTTCAAGTGAGGAAGTTGTCAATTACTAGCAAAGATCGGTTAGTACTAGTACAGAATTCCAGGAAAACCGTTAGGATACCTAACCGCCATTATATTACTGAAACTGTTGACGTTGCTTTAAACCAATCCCACTCAAACAACTTGTAAATGTGACGTTGATCTTCGACCTATTGATATATTTCTTTCTTGCGAACGTCACATTTTCGGCTCGTCATGGTAAACTCATATGTACTTATTTGTAGCTTTTTTTTTATTTCGCCAAGGGAAAACATAGCTTTGATAAAATGATACAAGTTGTTTATATAGTTGGTTTAATATACATTAACCGTTCTGTTAATTCAGAGGGTCATTTTTGTTTATTACAAACAAAGTCAACTCCCCGATATGTGTCCATCTATATAAAAATAAGGTTATAAAGAATCCGGTTATAAGGTATTGTCAGATACAAGCATGTTTTTGTTAAATAATATGACTGTTTTAAGTTTATATATCTAAAAAGTTACTGTATATGGCAATATACTTAGTACGTGTTACTGTATATGGCATTATACGTTATTCAAGGACAAACAATTACTATCAATTTGATTTGCGATTTGTTAATCCTTAACGGTGTAGCTGCAAGATAATAAAACACTGTACATGACACAATGCGCATGCTTTCGCCTCCTCCTTCACACCGGTATAGCTACACGAAGGCACTGCTGCCCAAGGTCTGCACTTTCCCCAAAAAATAAAAGTCCCTAAGTATTTGATATATATGTCTTACATAAAAAAAATACAGTGTGTACCTCAGAGCCCCCATCAAAATTTCTAGACCTGTAGGTTTACGTTGACCAAGCTAGACCACTGATATACACACATCACCTACCCATATTTGCAGGAGTGGTGGGGGAGACGCTCCTTCTATGTATTAGCTCGTAGTACTGGGAGTGGAATTCGATAAAAATTAAATTTTTGATACATCTTATTGTTTAGTCTTAAGTTTCTTGTGTGACTGTATGTGTGTTTCCTTAATGCGTTTTAAAAAAAACTAAAAAAAACTATTGGAGTAAATTATAATCATACCCCTCCCCCTGTAAAACTCACTAGAATGCATGATTTGATCCTTTACGTCTTGACCAGCAGTGTACTGTGTTTATTACCCGTTGGGAATTCGCTTTTAAATACAGGTGTGTGTGCATGCGTGCGTGTAATAACGTTAAAAAAAACAACAGCATTGGCGTAGATAACAACCATATTTTCAAAGATATAAGTAGAATTCAGCAGTTAGTGTTGAAGATATCAAACATTCAAGTTCCCCTTACCCCAATAGCAGAAATAGAGAAGTATTACCACCACCAACGGGAGAGGGACACCCTTCCCACACACTATCCCCAGGTTGCCTCTCTCCAACAATTAAAGTGCTCTAACGCCCATTAAAGTATCGTTTACCTACAAAATACTTATAAATACGCCCAACTACTCAAATGGGCAAGTCTTTCCTTTCGAAAGTATTTTTTATTAATTGCAATAAAAACATTATCTGGCATTTTTGTGTGTAATAAATGGAAAATAGATGGATGTTGTGTATTAATTGTCGATTGAAGGCTTACAATGGCTTACGTTTAGTTGCTGCAACATGCAACAACAGTCATGTGATGTTTTTCATATATTTAACAAACCGTTCAAAAAGGACCACATATCTGGTCAAAATTTTACACTGATCAGTTTTAACGACTGTTTTGATTAGAATTTAATGTTGAAATGTGACCCGGGTCAATTTTAAACATTGAAAAATGACCCCAATGATCATTTTTCATCGGGGTCAAAATTCAATGTTACACCTGTGTCAAAATTACATTAATTATATATAACTGATATATAAAATACATGTCATCGATTCACCACGACGTCATCGATAGATTCACCACGAGCCAGGTTTTCTATCAATACAGCCCACACGTTGTTTCGAGATCCCCAATTTCGTAAATCGATGAATTATTCCCACAAATCAACATGTTGTATATTTCCATTGGTTTGACTGCTTGCTTTATATATTCATGCATCTAAATGCACTGTTTATTTAATCTTTCATAGCGTACAGAGCTCATTATTGTCAAACCTTAAGTGCCAGCTTCATGCGTGTTTACGGTGCCGGGACGCCATGCTCGTTCGCCTCGTTTTGATCTCAATCAAGGTCATTGTATAAATAGACCTGTGTGAGAATTGGTGCTTTAGTAACATTTTAGTGCTCCCTGACAAAGGTCAACTGACAGTCAGAGAATGGACAAATATTAGGTTTATAACTTGTTACAAGTCTTAAATTAAGACCAAAGTACACGTACGTTTATATATAAACTGGTCTATGATCTAAAACTGAACTTGTATCATTTTTATTCATTTCTAAATCTCGGTCAAACCGAATCCGGTCTTACCGATGTCAGGAACATGCAAGCTTATAAACCAAATTCACTTTATACCAGATCAGAAGCGGCGTTTTAGGTTTGCAAACATACTTTTTAGATATTACTAAGTAAATAAATACTTATGCTTTATTTTGTTAATTATTTAGTTATTAATAAGATGTATAATAAAAGAAATACTGGACATAAAAGAGTTGTTTTCCCTGACTTTACCAAGAACTAGTTCAGTTAAAATCTCTGAAATAACACCACAGAGCGACCCACACAAATTATGTAAACTTCATCCCTTGAGAACTTTGTCAGGGATGTGGGTCCTACATTTGGTGTCAGAAGTGAGATTGATAATGTGTTTTTAGATACAACAAAACAAGTCTTTATTTATTTAATGATACACAGTGATTGTATTATCACTGTATAGATATAGCATAGAAATTCAACAAATCATATTTCAATTCTTTAAATTATCGGGCATCTTCTGGCCTGGTTATAATTGGTCATCCTGAAAATAGAAAACATAAATTGTTGCATGGTTTTAAATTATATCAGATAGTTCTACTAACAAATAAAATGGATGAATATACATATGTATATAATTTTGGTTCCCAGATAAGAGAACAGAATGTATTTCTGAAAGGAATAATGAAAATGGTTTTTCAGCTTGCTGTTCAGAAAATGAGAATAATGAGTTACAGAATAGTCCCGCATTGCCAAACAATAAAGATAACAGACTTGCAAGATTAGAAAATAGTGTAAATAATCAAATGACAGGTATTTCAAAAGAAATAAGTACACTAGGTAGTACAGTTTTATCCCTTAATACACAATTACAGAAAAGACTAAACAGTTTAGAATCAGATATTAACAGTGTAACATCTAAACTGTCTGAATTAGAAAAACCCTGACCCTGAAATTCTGTTTAACCACACTATAAGAAATGCAGTGCAGTAAAACAAAGAAACTGAGTAGAAAGAAATGTTTTCCTAGATAGAAATAGCAACAAAACAAGAAACATGTCCCAGAAAAGGTAACTCTAACTTAAAAAATGAGACCCCAAACTTACAGTGGAGATGAGGATTTACAAGATTTCCTCACTCAATTTGAAATTACATCAGAAATAAATAGTTGGGGATATAATGAGAAATCACTATATTTGGCTAGTACATTAACTGGTGGAGCTCGGTCACTATTATGTGAAATGGATAAAAGAGAGATACGAGATTCCTCTTCCTTAGTTGAAAAGTTGCAGGCAAGGTTTGGCTCTGAAAATAAAGCTGAAGTATTTAGAACTTAACTGAAAACCCGTACACGCAACAAAGGGGATAGAATTCCTGAATTAGCCCAATCCATACGAAAAATAACTAGACAAGCATATCCAATTTGTACTCAAGATGTTATTGAGATTTTAGCTTTAGATTTTATTGATGCTCGGAATGATTCAGAAATTTGAATGAGACTTAGAGAAGTAGCTCAAAGGAATATATTAGAAGCAGAAAAAAGGGCTGTTAGAATGGAAGCTCATAGAATAGCTGATAGACACAGAAGCAAATTAATATATACAGTAGAAACACATAAAACAAGAAAATGATTCAGTAAATCAGTTGGTTCACCTATTAAAAGAAATATAGAAAAACTGGAACAGCATCTAGAAAAGGGAGTTTATTCCCATAGTTACCAAAATTATCAGAAGAACTCTGATTTTGTTCCACGTTATCAGCATTCCCAGAACAGACAAGATATTGGATACCATCCACCAGGCTATAATAATAGGTATTCACAGGAGAATGGACAAAGATATAATAATAGCAATTTCAGAAGAAATAGATATAGTCCAGATACCCAAGCATGGGATAACAATTATCAAAGGTAAAATGATAATTGGACTCGACCTAGGAACAATAAATTTTCAAATTATCTATCAAATACATGCGACCAAAATTCAAGCTGGATGGATCGCCGTTTGACAAACCAAAACGGTCCCCGGTCGAATTAAATCATTTGGGTTCTGAACACGGATATTTTCTCTCTGCCAAGATCAATGACAATGAAATAAATACATGCAATCAGCAGTTGAAAAGAAATGAAAACAGTCAATATAATCAGGGAAACGACCAAAATTCAAGCTGGATGGACCGCCGTTTGACAAACCAAAACGGTCCCCGGTCGAATTAAATCATTTGGGTTCTGAACACGGATATTTTCTCTCTGCCAAGATCAATGACAATGAAATAACCATGCTTGTTGATAGTGGGCTAATGTTAATGTTTAAGCAGGACTATAACTGGAAACTGGCCATTTTGTGTACCAGACTCAAAATTTACCCAGTTCAGAAATCCATTGTTACTGTTACTGTAGAATCATCGCCTTTCCATGGTAAGGCCGAAATTGAAATTAGTATAAGAAGACAGAAAAGTGTTCATGAATTTTTAATTGCTGATGTTAAATAAGGAGGCATAATTGGTTTTGATTTTCTTATGCAAAACCATTGTGATATAATGTTGAGTAAGAGACATATATGTATTGGAGGGGAGAGAATCCCCTGTTTTGTAAATAAAGCGAGTCATCTCCAAACTGTATATGAGAATAGCAGTATCTCAAACTATAGTAATTCCCCCAGAATCTGAAATCATTGAAGTAGATAAGTCCCTAGACACTGTATACAGGAGTAGAGTTGGTATAGTAGAGTCTTCTCTACAATTTGTTGAAAAAAAACTGGTATGCTGGTAGCAGAAACGTTAGTGAATCCATATCATGGAAAATTTCGTATGATAATTGCTAATTTGAAGCAAGAGCCATGCACAATCTATGAGAATACTGTTACTGCTGTTTATGAACCTGTCACAGTAAATGAAAACGTAAACGTTAGAACAGTACAAAGTACAGTAACTGAAGATAAAAGAAGAGTTCCTGAGCACCACACCGACTTGTTAATAGATAAGTCTGCAGTTCATCTTGATGAAATCAGAAAGAGAAATTAAAACAATTTCTTATACATTATCAAAGTCTTTCCTCAAAAGATGATCGAGATATTGGTCATACCAATTTGGTTACACATCGTATAGATACTGGTAAAAATAAACCTATTAAAACTTATCCGTATAGAATCCCTTTAGCAAAAAGACATGTTGCAGAAGCCGAAATAAAGAAAATGGCAGAAGATGGAGTTATCGAACCTGCTTGTTCTCCATGGTTATCTCCAATTTTAATGGTCACAAAACCAGATTCATCTATTCCTTTCTGTTGTGATTTTCATAAATTAAACGATGTCACTATAAAAGAGTATCAACCACTCCCTAGAATTGATGATAACTTGGACGCTTTAGCTGGTTCAAAGTGGTTCTCTGTTTGTGATCTTAAGAGTGGTTTCTGGCAAATAGATATTGATAAAGCGAGTCGACCAAAAACTGCATTTAGTTTACAAAATGGACACCAATGGCAGTTTTGTAAACTTGCTTTTGGCTGGTGTATTTACTAGACTAATGCAAATGGCATTTTCTGGTCTTATATCGAATACATTGGTTATATATTTAGATGATATCATTCTTTTTGCTGAAACATTTGACCAGGTCTTACAAAACTTGAGGAAGCTTTCATCAGATTGAAACAAGCAAATCTTAAGCTTCATCGAAAAAAGTGTAAATTTTTTCAAAAAGAAGTTACTTTCTTAGGATGTTTCTTACTAATGTTATTAGTGAAAATGGGACTTCAACTTGTTCCGAAAAAGTGAAAAGTGTTAGAGTGGCCCACTCCTAAAAGTACTTAAGATGTCAAAAGTTTTATAGGATTAGTATCATTTTACAGAAAGTATATACATAATTTTTCCACCATTGCAAAACCCTTGTATGCTCTTTCTGAGATAGAAACGAAATTCATTTGGACACCTGAATGTGAGCAAGTCTTCCAAATTCTAAAAAAATGTTCCTACAATTAGCCCTATTGTAGCTTTTCCAACCTCAGAAGATTACTTTATTCTTGACACTGACGTGTCAAATGTTGACATGGGATCAGTTTTATCCCAGTTTCGAAATGGTCAGGAGAAAGTGATAGGATATTTTTCAAAGTGTTTAACCCGTGCAGAACATAGTTATTGCGTTACCAGAAAAGAACTTTACGCTGTTGTTTCATCAGTTAAACATTTTTCATTCATTATTTATACGGAAGGACATTCACAATTAGAATTGATCATGCCAGTCTCAAATGGTTAACAAATTTCAAAAATCTAGAAGGACAGTTATGTAGGTGGATGAATGTATTAGCTACATATGATTACGAGATAATTCATAAACCTGGTCGATTACATACAAATTGTGATGCCTTAAGTAGGAGACCATGTTATGATAGAAATTGTGTTTACTGTGACAGAGTTGAGACAAGATACTTAACTTCTTCTGTAGGAAGATTTGAAGAAAAATCGAATATTGAGAAAAAATCTCTTCTTGCGTAGCAGTACTAAATACAGAGGATTCAAAGAAAGCGATAGCTGAACGTTCTTATATAGAACCGTAACAAAAATAGAGAAAAAGGAGGTAGATAATGACAATTTATGTAATAGAATAAGTACTTGTTATCAAGATAATCAGAGATATTGGTCAACAGACATAGTTCTACTTAAAAGTTTACTCGGACTTAATGTGTTAATCACAAGAGAACCTGTAGTGGCAATATTTTTAAGGAATGGTCTTGATAAGAGAGCAGTGGATATAAAGGAAGATAAGAGGAAAAGTATGGTGAGAAATGTGTCTGACTTTAATAGATTATTAGAGACAAGCAAACCGGACACCACAAGGGTAGATATTGCGAGTAAATCAGAAAATAGTTTAAGCAATGAAAAGAGTAAAAGGTATAGTTGTATTGAAGTAAAAGCAGATAAAAAGGACAGAATAATTCCATTTCAAGGTTTTAACATGGTTGGATCACTAGTATCTGACACGAGTACTGTTTTACAGAATTTAGTGCTGAGATAAAGTATTTTTGGTATAGATGGGAATCTCTAGTGTTAGAGAAAGACATATTATATAGAAAATGGGAAAATGAAAGGGGAGATTCTGTAGAATTACAGACTGTATTGCTGAAGTATTTACAGCATTTGTATCTCAAAATAAGAAGTATTGGGACAAATATGTACCTTTCTGTATTGTGGCATATCGTTTGTCAGTACATGAGTCTACTGCTGTCTCACCCACAACAATGATGTTCGGTTCAGAATTCGTCTTCCTATAGATTTAGTTTTTGGTAAACCAGAATTAGACAATATGATTACCAGCACAAAATATGAGGTAGATTATATAAATGAGTTTGAAGATAAGTTATGCAGTATACACCAGTTCGCAAGAAAGAAAATGTCCCTTTCCAGCAACGCCATGAAAAAGAACTACGACCTGAAAATTAATGTAAAACAATATGTAGTAGGAGACAATGTATGGTACTACAACCCGAACGAAAAGTAGGGTTGTGTAGCAGGTTAATGAGACCTTGGACAGGTCCCTTTAAAATAATATGTAAATTAAATGGTATTTTATAAAGAATTCAGAGTGGTCCCCGACAGAAACCTTGTGTTGTTCACCATGACAAATTAAAACTATTTGAGGGACAACTTTGTAATTCATGGTTCCAGAGTGATTAGTTTTGACATTTAATGAGGAAATATATGTTAATAATTAAATTGTACAAAGTATTGAATATAGATTATAATTATTGTTAAATAAACAGACATGTATGATAAATAAACAATTAACTTATTTCAGAAACCTTTCACGTGTGCTATAATATTTATGTGGAGACATTTCATTCACATCATGCGCAAAATGTTTGTCCCACATAATGGAACAACATAGTGGTGTGACGTGGAAGTGCACAAATTGCTACAAAGTGTTTCACAGAAACACTCCGGGCACTTCTTGCCATAAACAGAAGGATGATTTCATACGTTTTCATTCAGCAACTGGTAAAAGAGGTCAAGAGGCTGAGGACATATTTGCAAACTTCAGAAAGATGGCAGATCAACAAATAAAAGATAACAGATGGCTCCCAAACGGAGGAAGAAATACAAACCCTTGACCATTACATACCGGAAAAAGGAAAAAACGTCATTTGAAATACCTACCATAAGAGATAATAGTGCAAAAAGGACTAGAGCTGTTAGCACCAGGTCACGGTCTAGCAGCAGAAAATGAAAGACAAAAACAAGAGAAGGAAAGAAGAGATAAAGAAATTGAAATAGAAGTAAAAGAACGAGATGACAAAGAAAGACAAAGAAATTGAAAAAGAGGTGAAAGAACAAAACAAGAAAATATTGGTGGAACCGATGGATGCTCCCCAAATGAGTGTTTGACTCTGTACCATATTCCCTTAGTGCTGATGGCTACTTGGTTGAAAAATACCAAACTGCATAGCAGGAACAATATGTGGCTCTGAACTTGACAGAACTCATTCGTAAATCATTGAACCGGAACAAAATGACAATATGCGCATATCCTAGTTAGTTTTACAAAATTAAAACCAGAGGTTGTAGCGAAATAGCGTCATGAAGACAATATGCACACCTCCACTTGGTAATCATGCATCCTAGCAAGTTTCATAAAATACTAACCAGAGGTTGCAGAGAAATAGAGCGGAGAAGAGTTTTGTTACAGACAGAATGAAAGGGTCACAACTCCATGAAAAACTAGAACACAAACATAGCAAATTTCATAAAATTCCAACCTGAGGTTGTAGAGAAATAGCACAGACAACAATTTGATCACAAACTCAATGAAAGGGCCATAACTCCATGAAAATCATCGAACCGGAACAGAAAGACAATATGCACATCTCCACTTGGTAGTAATGCATCCTAGTAAGTTTCGTAAAATTCCAACATGGGATTGTAGAGAAATAGCGTGGACAAGAATTTGGTCACAGACAAAATCAAAGGGCCACAAGCTCCGTGAAAAATCATCGAACCGAACATAAAAACAATATGGACATCTGCACTAGGTAATGATGCATCCTAGCAAGTTTCATAAAATTCCAACCTGAGGTTGTAGAGAAAAAGCTTGGACAAGAATTTGATCACACACTCAATTTAAGGGCCATAACTCCGTGAAAAATCATCGAACCGGAACACAAAGACATTATGCGCATATGCACTTGGTAGTGATGAATCTTAACAAGTTTCATAAAATTCCAATACGGGTTGTAAAGAAAAAGCAGTCAAGAATTTGTTCAGACAGAACCAAAGGGCCATAACTCCATGAAAAACATCGAACCGGAACACAACAATATTACGCACATCTGCACTTGGTAATGATACATCCTAGCAAATATTATAAAATTACAACATGAGGTTGTAGAGAAATAGCCCGGCCAAGAATTTGGTCACAGACTCAATTAAAGGGCCATAACTCCGTGAAAAATCATTGAACCATAACACAAAGATATTATGTGCATCTCCACTTGGTAGTGATGAATCCTAGCAAGTTTCATAAAATTCCAACATGGAGTTGTAGAGAAATAGCCCGGACAAGAATTTGGTCACAAACTCAATGAAACGGCCATAACTCCGTGATATATCATCGAACCGGAACAAAAAGATATTATGCACATCTCCACTTGGTAGTGATGCATCCTAGCAAGTTTCATAAAATTTCAACCAGAGGTTGTAGAGAAAAAGCCCTGACAAGAATTTGATGACAGACAGACAGACTGAAGGACGCATGCACGGAAGAAGCGGCGACTATATCCTTCCCCCCTTTGGGGAGCATTAAAATGAAATACTTATGAAACCAAAAAGAGGAAGAAGAAAATGAAAAAAAAGAGAAAGTGAAGTAGAGAAACAACAAAGCAACATGGTTACACTAGAAAATAAATATGAAGAAAGAAAAAGACAACAAGAAATAAGAATAAATATCAGGAAAGAAGCAGATAAAAAAACATTTCAAACATACAAGAAACTTTTGATAGAGATATCAATAGCAGAATTAACAAAATATTAAAAGGTAGTAAAAACCAATTTAAATTAAATGTAGCTGGAAATATTTTTCCATACAACGACTGCGTTAGAATGTTGTTTATTGAACTCTGTCCTGCCAGGACCTTCTAATGAAATGTTCTTGGATAGGGATAGCGAAAGCTACCCTTTTATAATGACCGTTCTCAGATGTGAATCTGCAGGTCAGAATTACCATTGAGTCTACTACAAAATGAGGCCACATTGTTGAGGAAATGAATGCTGGAGGCGCAATTTTTGGAAATACGTAAACTTCATAGTTTATGTAAAGAAAAAGAGACAAAATTCTTGACTGGTGCTTGTAGAAAAGTATAAGAATCATAATAAAAACTTTTAGAAAGAAGATATAAACAAGCATTAAAACCGGATTACTAATAAGCTCATGATAATAGATAATGAAACCAGATAATGAAACTTTGATAATGAAATTAGATAATGAAACCAGATAAGGGACGAAAAATTTGAAACCAGGAAAATGAAGTTGCTAATTCTGAAGATTTTTCGCGTACATATAATTACCTCACCATTCTGAAGGCCACAAGACAGAAGAAGATTAGTAAATTGTATTAAGAGTTTTTTAATAATAAGTAAAATTATAACCTGTGAACAGAATTCTTTATAAGTAAATATTTGAAAATAACTACATTAAAATATTCAATAAATTAAACAATAAATAGGAGTTTAAATAGTAATTATACAATTGTAATTGTTGACATAAAAAGTACCTTTTCAGTTGTTGTGTCATAAGCATTGCAATATAATCAGTAGTCATGTGTACACCTTATCTGTTAATGTATTATACACCATCTGAAACAAATATTGTAGTACACTTTAAGTGAGATTATTAGTTGATCATATAACTGTGCTTTTAATAAAGTCATTATAAATAGTGGATATATAACTCTTAAATGTACAACTTGAAACTTTAAAATACACGTGTATAAACAGATTGAATGTTAAAAAAAATAGGTAAAAATAAGTCTTAAATAGAGTTAATATAATAAATTAAGAAGTGAACTATCATTTAATAGCATTATAAATTAGCTCATATTTAGAGAAGATATTTTAGTTTTAGCTAATATGGTATATATATAACATGTATTGTTGAATGGAAAATGTGTTTACTTGTTCAAGCATAACCGGCTGGTATGTCCATTTTATATGTAAATGGTCATAATGTATAATCTGGGTTGAGAGATCATCTGTTGATTTCAGTGCATATTCTGAAATATAGAGTTAAATATTTCATATATTTCATGTCATTTAAATATTGTTTATATATAAGTTAAGTAAAATGAAGAAATATTTAAGAATTGACTGTAAATACATAGTTTTACATACATGTGATATTTTCAGGACCCAAACCTGTGAATTTAGTGATTATTTTCTGTGAATTTATGCCTAAAACTGTGAGGTTTTTTAATGTATATTTAAGTGCACAAAATTCAATCATTCTTATGAAATTTACATGTGTGGATAAACTGATATAATTATGAGCATCATAACGATGTTTAAAATTAAGAAAGTATATAAATAAGTAACTTACAACATCTAACAGGAAAAGAAGTTTCAAAAACAAATATTTACTTTATTTCTATTGCATTTTAATTCCATACTTTGAGTTTAATTACACAAACCAAGGTCCTGTATAGAAGGACTTCTTCTTATAATTCATTGCACTCTCTCTCTCTCTCTCTCTCTCTCTCTCTCTCTGTAGTTTTAAAAAGACAGAGTCTTTTTCAGTTTGATACTTTTGATTGATTATTGATTTTGACACTCAAAAGATTGAATAATTTCAATATTCAATACTGGTAGTTCTGTTGTTGGGGGAGATGGTGTATTCTTCAGTCTCTTCTTCAACCTGGTTGGTAGACATTACTGGTCTGGAATCATTAGCACAGCTTCATAACTGAAAAAATATAAATTATCATAAAATAAATATTTGTTTTTATCTGTAATTTTTTAACGTGTGGTTTCACATAAGCTTTTGGAAGTGACAGGATATATATATTATAGGTGGAGTCTGATATTAATCATTTTTATTCATAATCATTTGGTATATTAAATATAAATAATTTATATTATTTTAATTTTCCTTTTTTCGATGTTTAAGCATTTCCAGCATCCACTTAAATATAAATGTTGTTCATCCTGGTCTTGTGTATTCACCTAATATATATATATACCTTCCAAAACAGGCACCGTGAATCTAGTCTCTTGACACAGGCACTCCAGGGATCAAAGAACACCTCAAGGAATGACAAACATGTAATAATCTTGCCAACAAGAACCTGGTAGAACATAAATAAATAAACTTGTACAGTGTAGTGCGAATTATAATTACAATTCATTCAGAGCGACTGAATGAGTAACATTCAGAGCAACTGAATGAGTAAAACTGCCAATAAAGGATATAAATATTAAAATATTGAATGTATTTTTATTATTGTTGCTACTTTTGATGACTTCAGTTAAATATTTAAATATACTGTATGTTTATAGGTTAAACAGCCGTTTAATACTTGTTGTTCACTTACCGGCGGGTATTTGAACATGGTCTGATTGTACTCCCTCAGCCGAGGATGATGTTTGCGACACTAACTCACTGAAGTATAAGAAGGTTATTATTAAAATAGATGTTGCTATAGTCGTTAAATAATTATTAATTAGTATTGAGATGTTTTGTATAACTTATCTATAACTTGCAAATTAAATGTTAAATACTTAAACACTTCAATATAAAAAACAAGAAATGTCACTGGTAAGTGTCGTATGCCCCCCAAATGGTCGTTGAAAAATAACAATATAATTGTGTTATAATAGGTAGCGATATCCATGAATATAAAGAGTAATTGACTGATGTTTCAGACGAGACATGCAAGTTCATGTTTTTTTAACATTAAAGTGTGACCTTGACCTTTGTGTAACCTTGACATCTGATGCAATGGTCTGGGTATTTCAACAGTTAAATGCTAATGAAACAACACCATGACATGCTGATCACTTGTGTCAAGCTATTTTAAAATCCCAAAATGTAAGACAAAGTTACAGATCAATTGTTGTTTAATTGAGCCAAGTGTTTTTGAAATCCATCTATGTATGATAAAGTTAAAGGACGGACTTGAAATCTCCAACAGATTCAAAGTGTTGTCATTCATTCTGAAAATGTGACCTTGACCTTTGAGGTATGGGTCTAAGTTTTACGTATGACACGTCGTCATGTCATCTTGAAAAGTTCAGCCAAGTTAAAGGCAGAGTCACAGACCAGACACAAAATATCAAACAAATTGAAAGTGTGACCATGATCTTTGAGGAAAGGTTCTTGGTCTTACAAACAACACTTTATTATGTCATGTTGATCAACTGAGCCAAGTGTTTTTAAAATTTATCCATAGAAGACAGACCGGACAAGAAATGTCAAAAAGACTGAAAGTGTTGTCAAACAAAGTTAAATTGTGACCTTGACCTTTGAAGTTGGAGTTTGGGTATTAAGTGCAACACTTTGTAATGTTATGTTGATCATTTATAACAAGTATTTATAAAAATCCATCTATGCATGACAAAATTGCAGGCCGGACATGAAATCTCACAGACTCAAAGTGTGACCTTGACCTTTTAGGTAAGGGTGTGGAACTTCTCGCGACACGTCGTCATGTTATGCTGATCAATTGTAGCAAGTATCATTAAAATCCATCTATGCATGACAACGTTATAGGCTAGACACAAAATTTCACAGACGCACAGTGTTGATAAACAAACGCAAATTCTGATCTTGACCTTTGAAGTACGGGTGTGGGTCTAACTCGCGACACATTGTCATGTTATGTTGATCATTTGTAGCAAGTATTTATAAAATCCATCTATGCATGACGAAGTTACAGGCCGGACACGAAATATCACACAAACTCGAAGTGTTGTCAAACAATATCAAACAGTTACCTTGACCTTTAAGGTACGGGTGTGGTTCTTACTCGCAACACGTCGTCATGTTATGTTGATCATTTGTAGCAAGTATCATTAAAATCCATCTATGCATGACAAAGTTGCAGGCCGGACACTAAATCTCACAGACTCAAAGTGTATTCAAACAAACTCAAATTGTGACCTTGATCTTTGAGGTACGGGTGTGGGTCTTACTCGCGACACGGCGTCATGTTATGTTGATAATTTGTAGCAAGTATTTATTAAATCCATCTATGCATGACAAAGTTACAGACCGGACACAAAATTCACACAAACTCGAAGTGTTGTCAAACAAACTCAAATAGTGACCTTGACCTTTGAGGTACAAGTGTGGGTCTTACTTGCGACACGTCGTCATGTTATGCTGACCATTTGTAGCAAGTATCATAAAAATACATCTACGTATGACAAAGTTACAGGCCGGACACAAAATCTCACACAGACTCAAGGTGTATTTAAACAGACTCAAGTTGATCTTTGAGGTACGGCAGTGGGTCTAACTCGCGACACGTTGTCATGTTATGTTGATCATTTGAAACAAATATTTATCAAATCCATCTATGCATGACAAAGTTACAGGCCGGACACGAAATATCACACAAACTCGAAGTGTTTTCAAACAAACTCAAATAGTGAGGTACGGGTGTGGGTCTTACTCGCCACACGTCGTCATGTTCTGCTGACCATTTGTAGCAAGTATCATAAAAATCCTTCTATGCATGACAAAGTTACAGGCCGGACACAAAATCTCACACAGACTGAAAGTGTATTCAAACAAACTCAAGTTGTGACCTTGATCTTTGAGGTACGGGTGTGGGTCTCACTCGCAACACGTGGTCATGTTATGTTGATCATTTGTAGCAAGTATTTATAAAATCCATCTATGCATGACAAAGTTACAGGCTGGACACGAAATCTCACACACACTCGAAGTGTTGTCAAACAAACTCAAACAGTGACCTTGACCTTTGAGGTACGGGTGTGGGTCTTACTCGTGACACGTCGTCATGTTACGTTGATCATTTGTAGCAAATATCATTAAAATCCATCTATGCATGACAAAGTTACAGGTCGGACAAGATATCTCAAACAGACTCAAAGTGTATTCAAACAAACTCAAATTGTGACCTTGATCTTTGAGGTACTGGTGTGAGTCTTGTTCGCGACACGTCGTCATGTTATGTTGATCATTTGTAGCAAGTATTTATAAAATCCATCTATGCATGACAAATTTACAGGCCGGACACGAAATCTCACACAAACTCGAAGTGTTGTCAAACAAACTCAAATTGTTACCTTGATCTTTGAGGTACGGGTGTGGGTCTTACTTGCGACACGTTGTCATGTTATGTTGATCATTTGTAGCAAGTATTTATAAAATCCATCTATGCATGACAAAGGTACAGACCGGACATGACTCCCACACAAACTCGAGTGTTGTCAAACAAATTCAAATAGTGACCATGACCTTTGAGTTACGGGTGTGGGTCTTACTCGAGACACGTCGTCATGTGATGTTGATCATTTGTAGCGTGTATCATTAAGATTAATCTATGCATTACCACGTTACTGGCCGGACACGAAATCTCACACACTCGAAGTATATTCAAACAAACTCAAATTGTGACCTTGATCTTTGAGGTACGGGTGTGGGTCTTACTCGCGACACGTAGTCATGTTATGTTGATCATTTGTAGCAAGTATTTATAAAATCTATCTATGCATGACAAAGTTACAGGCCGGACACGAAATTTCACACAAACTCGAAGTGTATTCAAACAAACTCAAATAGTGACCTTGACCTTTGAGGTACGGGTGTGGGCCTTACTCGTGACACGTCGTCATGTTATGTTGATCATTTGTAGCAAGTATCCATAAACTCCATTTATGCATGACAAAGTTACAGGCCGGACACAAAATTTCACAGAGACTCAAAGTGTATTCAAACAAACTCAAATTGTGACCTTGATCTTTGAGATACGGGTGTGGGTCTTACTTGTGACACGTGGTCATGTTATGTTGATAATTTGTAGGAAGTATTTATCAAATCCATCTATGCATGACAAAGTTACAGGCTGGACATGAAATCCCACACAATCTCGAAGTGTTGTCAAATAAACTCAAATAGTGACCATGACCTTTGAGGTACGGGTGTGGGTCTTACTCAAGACATGTCGTCATGTTATGTTGATCATTTGTAGTAAGTATCATTAAAATTCATCTATGCATGACAAAGTTATAGGCCGGACACGAAATTTCACACAGACTCAAAGTGTATTCAAACAAACTCAAATTGTGACCTTGATTGTGGGTCTTGTTCGCGACACGTTGTCATGTTATGTTGATCATTTGTAGCAAGTATTTATAAAATCCATCTATGCATGACAAATTTACAGGCCGGACACGAAATCTCACACAAACTCGAAGTGTTGTCAATCAAACTCAAATCGTGACCTTGACCTTTGAGGTACGGGTGTGGGTCTTACTCGTGACACGTCGTCATGTTATGTTGATCATTTGTAGCAAGTATCCATAAACTCCATTTATGCATGACAAAGTTACAGGCCGGACACAAAATCTCATACAGACTCAAAGTGTATTCAAACAAACTCAAATTGTTACCTTGATCTTTGAGATACGGATGTGGGTCTTACTTGTGACACGTCGTCATGTTATGTTGATAATTTGTAGGAAGTATTTATAAAATCCATCTATGCATGACAAAGTTACAGGCTGGACATGAAATCCCACACAATCTCGAATTGTTGTCAAATAAACTCAAATAGTGACCATGACCTTTGAGGTACGGGTGTGGGTCTTACTCAAGACATGTCGTCATGTTATGTTGATCATTTGTAGTAAGTATCATTAAAATCCATCTATGCATGACAAAGATACAGGCCGGACACGAAATACCGGACGGAAGGACGGTGGGGGTATGCATAAAAAAATTGATGCGATAACATATGAAAAGTCTTTAGATTATGAGCAATTATATAGACCAAAAGAGTTATTCCATTCACTTATAAATTATATTGCAATTGGGTTGTAATGTTATATGAACGTAACCTGTGAAGTTTGGCGACAGATATAAATGTTTACTGTTTGCGTGTTTTTTAAATAATCAATGAAATGTGTTTGTTAATAAGTCAGAATCATTTCATTAATCACTTCTTCGGTAATTGTGACACATTCCTGATATAACCACCCCTGTTCAGTTTATATTAAAAAAAATAAAATCATAACAATAATTAAAAAAAAAAAATACATAATGGAAGATTTGAAACCACGTGTCTAGACACATTTCAGCAGATCTAAATAATTGGATACAAATTTCTAAGGGGAGGGGGGCAATGCAGTGCCGGTGTCAAAATTACATTAATTATATATAACTGATATATAAAATACATATGTCATCGATAAATACCTTTCAAAATACCTTTCAAAGATTCACCAAGAGCCAGGTTTTCTATCAGCACGACCCACGTGTTGTTTGGAGGCCGTTTCTAGACCCCCAATTTCGTAAATCGATGAATTACTCCCACAAATCAATATGTTGTATAATTTCATCGGTTTGCCTATGTGCTTTATATATTCATGCATCTAAATGCACTGTTTATTTTATCTGTCATAGCGTACAGAGCTCATTATTGTCAAACCTAAAGTGCCAGCTTCACGCGTGTTTACGGTGCGGGGGGACGCCATGTTCGTTTGCCTCGTTTTTATCTCAGTCAAGGTCATTGTATAAATAGACCGGTGTGATACTCGGCGCGTTAGTTACATTTTATTGCTCCCTGATAAAGGTCGTCTGACAGTCAGAGAATGGACAAATATCAGGTTTATAACTTATTTCAATTCTTAAATTAAGAACCAAGTACATGTACGTTTATATATAAAACCGGTCTATGATTTAAAACTGAACTTGTATCATTTGTTATTCAATTCTATTCAAAGGTTCTAAATCTCGGTCAACCCAAATCCGGTCTTCCCGATGTGGGGAATATTTAAGCTTTTCAACTAAATTCACTTTATACCAGATTAGGATGGCAAACTTACTTTTAAGATATTACTAAGAAAATATATACATATGCTTGTATTTTATTAATTATTGAGAAATACTGAACATAAAAGAGTTGTTTTCCCTGACTTACCCAAGAACTAGTTTTTTCTAAAATCTCTGAAATATACGGTTTTCCGTTACGACCATCGTGCTATCGCTTTGTCAACAAGCATAAGCGATGCCACGATAGCAATATGACACGATGGTGATGGCACGATAGTACGATAGCACGATTGTGATAGTACGACGACACGATTGTGATTACACGATAGCACGATGACGATGACACGATGTTGATGGAGCGATGGCAAGACAGAACGATGACGATAACGCGATATTACATCGCGTCATCGTCATCGTACGGTCGTGTCATCACCATCGTGTCATCGTACCATCACCATCGTGTCATCGCGTCATCGTCATCGTGCCATCACCATCGTGCTATCGTACGGAGATACAAATGCTGCTGAAAAGGGAAATTCATATGAGATACACAGTCATATGTTTTCTTTTAATATTATAATCACTAAAAGTGAGTTATTTATGCGTGCAAATATGTTATAACGTGAATGGTAAATTATTGAAAAGGTACATATTATGACCATAGTCATTATTATAATTATAGTCATTTCAACAGATTCACAAAAAAGTTGTTGTCGATCCGGTAAACAACAGACAAAATCTTAAATGATAAAATAGTTGGTGTATAATACCGATGCGTAGTGGTTTGTCTGTCTGTCTGTCTGTCTGTCTGTCTGTCTGTCTGTCTGCCTGTCTGTCTGCCTGCCTGCCTGCCTGCCTGCCTGCCTGCCTGCCGGCCTGCCTGTCTGTATGTCTGTTTTTTGTTTGTTTATGTCTTCCTTCGTTCGTTGGTTCCTTCGTTCGTTCGTACGTTCTTTTGTTTGAATATTTTAGCCGCATTTTTACTGCGTCGAGGGATAACAAGCGACCGGTTTACCTAAACACTTATTCCTGGGATCCTGGATGGCAAACCAGTACTCGAGCACGCCTATCTCTGCAAGTAACTGATGACTTTTTCAGTTGAATCAGCTATGTGACACAAATGACAATAAGGCGCAATGCCGTATATCAGTCAGTCATCACAGAAAAAATGACTGGGCGATTTGTCACCATTGGTAGAGTTTTGAGTGTCGAAAAAGAAAGTCGAGTGTCGAGTAAGAATGTCGAGTGTGGAGTAAGAAAGTCGAGTAAGAATGTCGAGTGTCGAGTGAGAAAGTTCAGTGTCGAGTGAGAAAGACGAGTGTCTAGCAAAAAACTGAGTATTGAGCAAGAAAGTCGAGTGTCGAGTTAATATATTTTTAGTAGTTAAACACCCAATTAGGAATAAGTGAGCACTGTCTGAGTGGATTGGTCATACTTGGTAAAGACGGGCCTTGTTTGATTAGTTGGTAGCGTGTCTGACTGTCAATCCAGGGGTCATGCGTTTGAATACCCGCCAGTAATCTACAACACATTCTCCGTGATGACTGATAAATGACTATCAGTCTCATTATCATTCGTCTCTAACCACTGATTCAAAAGAGTTATGAACAAGTCGTCCCAAAGACAACTCGTCCCACATTTTGAGACAACTCGTCCAAGGTTTCGAGACAACTTGTCCCTTATTTAAAGACAACTCGTCCCCTCAAAAGAAAAGTCGTCCCAATTAATTAATTAAAACGGGAAAGATATCAGTTAGTTGCGCAAATGAGTTTAACTGATCGTCTGTTAACACTTACTTAAAATGTATTTATTTCACTTTGATTGTGACACAAGTTATTATTATAAATTACGTTCGGTGTATTCCTGGGTAGAAGCAGTACTAATATATACAGTACTATACGAATACAGTGTCTGTCTCACACATAACCGTGGCGGAGGATCAAACCCATGACCCTCTGATCGTCTGTTAGCTCTCGATGGCATAACAATTACGCTTAACACTCAACTCAACAATCAAATGGTAAAAGAAGAGTGAACAAGTTCATTGTTCAAGTGACATATGACTGAATGTACATTGTATTGTATTGCTGGGTGTTTAATGTTGTTTTCAACAACTATTCAGTGCTGGCACACATGAGTATCATGACGAACCCAATACTTTCTAGACAAGTTATTCACTGCGAAAACTTTGGAATTCATTTAAATACATTAATTATTTTATTATATATTCATTGTCGTGTTAAAATAAAGTACACGAGTAAGCGTTCCTCTTGATTTTCCATTTCTAGTTATAGAAGAAGAAGAAATAGAATAAGAAGAAAAAGGAGGAGGAGAAGAAGACTGTACACAGTTTCTCATCAAAGGACAATGTTGCAGTAATATGCATATTTTAACACATAAACACAAAATGAGCTGAATGACTAACATGTACATACTTTAATATAAAGACATAACTATACCTTCCGATATTATTATAAGAATTGCGGGCACAAAATGACCTATTTATGTGTCGACGTGCCGTAAAACACCATTCATTCATTCATTCCACTTAAATATAGGAAGGCGATGCTACGATGTCATCACCATCGTGTCATCGTACCATCACCATCGTGCTATCGTACTATCGTGCAATCATCATCGTGTCATCGTGCTATCGTGGCATCGCGTATGCTTGTTGACAAAGCGATAGCACGATGGCCCTAACGGAACACCATAGAAATAACACCACAGGGTGACCCACACAAATAATGTAAACTGCATCCCTTGAAAACTTTGTCAGGGACGTGGGCCTTAGAAAATGCCAAAAACAATGAAGATAGGAGAAGCATAATTGATTTTCCCGTATAGTGGAAGTGTATGCAAAGTTTCTCAGAAGCGGTATATCGGAGACGGAGGGTAAATGCATTTATTACTTGATTGTTACAAACAATAAGCGTACATTCTCGCATATACGTGTGTTGGACATATTGTTTCCTTTTCATAGTTCTGTTCATAACATGGTGCATATTTTTATATCATTATTTATACGATGATTGTACAAAAGAAAGCTTCAGAGCCGACGAACAAGCCTGACGTGTACGTTATGGCATGTTTATGCCAATAGTCTGTAGAACGAACCCAGCTCTCCCGATTGGGTCCGTTCAATAGAAATTGTTACGAGCACGCTGATCGGTCAGTTGCTTCAGAGAAAGTTTGAATGACGTGATCATTTAGTAAGCGTTCAGTTGCTATGAATTGTGGGACAGCCATAGAATTCCCTGTTTTTTCCATTGGTGGTTAATAGACCTGATCATGTTCTGGGATAGACTAGTATGCCAGATATAATTTGGTGATTACTCCTCCCGTTTCTGTACATGGTATGCACCAACAGTTTGTTTCCCAGTAAGTATTAGTGCAGATACCTTATTTCAAACATATGCAATACAACTAAAACGGTGAATGAAATATGCTAAGATGACAGCAAGCTAATATAATGGCTATTTTCTCAAGAATGTTCGTTATTACGAGAAATGATTTATCGCCAACATACGCAACATATTTTTTTCTTAAAGGGATTATATTTGCATATTACCGTCAATTCCCTGTCCTAAATCCACACGCCCAGCATGAAAATACACTTACAACTTAGAGATATACGCGTCTAAAGTGTCTAATTGCATAACCTCTTTATTACAAACATCGGGTTTCTGAAGCCACTTTTTTATTTTTGTTTACATTTGCCATTTTTAACGAACCGCATTCGGATTTCCGATTAATCATCGGATAACATCGTGAAGACTCGTTCCCGATCTCGTTTTCGAGGCCTTGTCCGGAAAGTTTACGGAGTTCAATGTAAACAATGCGCAAAACTTTATTGCGGGACGTATTAATGTTTTGGCCCATATTCAATTACTGTTAATTTGATAACTTTCAAGTAAATAAAGGTTATGCGTCAATACATAAGCATTATTTTGTGCACACTGCCTACAGGAAAAGTCTGGATTAACAGCTTGTTTGTGTTACTTGCCAATATAATCCCTTTAACTTTTCATAGTTCTGTTTATACAAACGAAAGCTTCAATATGTAACACATTGATCCGACAAGCAATCCGGTGTGTACGTTATGGAACACATATGCCATTTTTGATTTGGTGTTTTTTCTCGTTTTTTTTCTTCTAACAAGGTATGAGCTAACCGTTTCCTGTCAATAGTTATAAATGCAGATGCAATACAACCAAAACGTGAATGAAATAAGCTGGGGAAAAAGCAATCTAATGTAATGACCATCTTCTCAAGAACGTTCTTCATTACAAGAAATGATTTATCATCAAAAAACACCGGAAATATATGGAATCATATGGAGACATTGTTATTTCCGCGTCGCTATTTGGGCTCGATGAGACACATCCCACTAGACATGGTAGCCAGACAATGTAACTTATCTACAATAAAAGTCCCCTTGGAAGTGTAATTAACAATTAGAATAAAAGTGATTTCAGAACTTATATGAATAACGATTGATGTGAGAAACGCATGATGTACGCCCCCGTCTTCCATTGTTCGGATACAAGCTACACGCCAAAGCTGTTATTTTAGTTTATTATTAATTGAAAAATGTGACTTCGGATATAAAAGTTACCATAGTAATTATATTTCTGTTAACACCTGTATTTAACTCTAAAGATGTAAAATATATTTTAAATTATGTCTGATTTGTTTGCAATCACGTTTAGCCAGTGGTCAAATTGTTTTTATTTACAAAATAAATAGGTTCATGTTCCAACCCAAAACGCTTTATTGATTATCAAACATTGTAACCTGTCGGTTTGTTTGTTTGAATATTTAGCGCCATTTATGTCATTGAAGGCTAACAGACGATCATTTAACCTTCAAATCTCTGACTATATGACAATATCAACTGTCACGTAGTAATCTCGGAAAATCCATATTTAAAAGTGTTAATGAGTTTTAAGTTTAAGTGCTTGCACTATTCCTATCGTGGCAGATCAAATCAGTGATCTCTATTACAAAGTTTCATTTTTGCCCGGTCTGACAATCAATCCAGGGGTCGTGAGTTCGAATCCCCACCCGGCAACAGTTTCCGTGATGATTGATACACGACATTTTACCTCATAAGCATTCGTTTCTCACCGCTGATTAAAGTGGGAATGTTATCAGTTACTTGCAGAGATGGACTGTGCTCGAGTACTGGTTAACCTTTTAGGATCCCAGGAAACAGTGGTTTTTAGATTAAATGATCGTCTGTTAACCCTCGATGGCATAAAATGTCACTCAACCGGTTGTAATAAGATCGATTATTAGTAAACAGCTCTTATTCCTGGTAATCTAAGTAGGGGAGATGTTATATAACTAGACGGAAAAAATCATAATTAATAATTGGTATTACGGTTAAACTAGCAGAATGACATGTTCTGTTTTACTTTGTGTGTGGTTATTTAACTACAGACGTATTGAGAATGACAATATAGTCCGACAGAATTGCGACAGAATGCACATATATATGTGTAAAAACCACAATTGAATAGAACATGATAAATATGTTAAACAAAGAAGTTTTTATTTACATTTTATTTTACTTTTTATAAAGAATGGGTATATGTCATTGTTATTGGTGTTACTAGTTATCAATAAACACGACAGCATGATATGTATTTATTTCAACATTTTCACATGTGTTTATTATAATGTTTCAAAATATCTAAAGGAAAATCTTAAAATATACAGAAATATGTATAAGTGAGTTCCACCGCTATTATCAACATGCATGAAATATGTATTTATTTCAATATTATCACATGTGTTTATAATGTTTCAAAATATCTAAAGGAAAATCTTAAAATATACAACAATATGTATAAATGAGTTCCAACGCTATTATCAACATGCACGAAACAACACAATACAATACATCAAATGAATATAAATTACAATCGTTTTGTCAAAACCTAAATGAACATAATGTTTCCCAACCGTATAACAATTCCTTATACACTCACTGATATCACCGATTTGGAACAAAGTCTCTCAGTGCATCATATCAGATATCACTTGCTTGTTGCGTAATATATTCTGTAAGCACAGGTATCTCCGGGCGTATGATCGCTTCAGGAACAATAGTGTTGGATGAGATATTACATAAAGTTGCAGGTGGTTCTTGTTTGGATCCATTGTGCATTTATTTGCACAATCACATACCCAGAAGAGATTAAGTGAGGGTATATCAACACCAACTAAAGGCACACTGCTGGTTTTGTTGGATAAATATTTTATTGTATTTCATATCAGGTGGGCTTTTATGTAAATTATGTACAGTTTAGAAGGAAAAAGCTGGTTAAATGACAGTTCAATGAGTTTGCTCTCGATAAGTTGCAGTTGAACAGTTGAAACCATATCGTTATTTATAAATCGTCTGCTCTTTCTTCGTCACATTAAACAATCTTCCTTTTGCAAGTATTCGTATCTGCCGAGTACAGAACTATTGTACAATTCAGTAACGTCAGTTACGCGACATTTCTTACTATTGCAATACTGAGACTGGCGTTTTTGTCATTTCTATATGCGTATGTTATCCAGTCAGTTAAAATGCGCGTACTAAATCTGTAAGCAACCATTACCAATAATTTTTTGATAGACACAAATTATAAAAACATTGTTTTGTTTTAAAGAGGGGCTGATTTATGTTATCGTTGTCTGTCTGTCTGTCTGTCTGTCTGTCTGTCTGTCTGTCTGTCTGTCTGTCTGTCTGTCTGTCTGTCTGTCTGTCTGTCTGTCTGTCTGTCTGTCTGTCTGTCTGTCTGTCTGTCTGTCTGTCTTGGGTTAATAATGAATGCAGATTGTTGTAGTTAGATGAGTGATGTAAGAGAGCTACAATCATGTTATCCTATCATTTATTTCCTGTGTGATTCTACATAACTAGTATGTATGTAATTTTTCTGAAACATTTGATTGTACCTGTGATTGTTATATGTTTAGATGGTCCTAGGAGGCGTGCGGGTATTTCATTTAACATTATCTTATATTATCCGACCTATTGAAACCGATTTGGTCCTTTTAATTTCGTGGTTGCGGCCTGTACTTCTAAATATTCAAGCAGCTGCAATAATTTGGTTTCATGAAAGACTGAAATCGCTAAATTATTAAAAAAATAAAATAACAAGCTGTACCGAGATGCCCTTTGTATTTCACTTGAAAGTTACTGTGATGCCTGCGTTGTCCATCAAACAATTACCGGGTTGCCTTCTTCAAATAATTACCGGGTTGCCTTCTTTAATTCATCTGTAGTTGATTAAAGCACAAAATGCGTCAATTTTAATTGATACCGGTTTACCAAAACTTCTCTCTTTTTTTTTTAAAGGTAACTGTAATTTATTTTTGTGATAATGTTGATTAGAAATATTTTTATTTTTTTATTTTTTTTGTTTTTGTTTTTTTTTTTTTTTTTTTTAATTTCAGTCACCAAAAATATGGTGACCCATTTAATCACCCCGTAATAGGTATGTGGGGTCGGGGTGGGCCATCCCCCAACAAACCGTACAAATAATTTACATGCATGTTTTTATATATTTTTGTAAGTATGTATAACATGGAGCATATAAAAACCACAAAAAAACAATGCATATTACACAATCTATATAAATAGGGAGTTTTTTTTTTATGTCATTTCAATTATATAGAGGATCTCCACCAAAAAGATTGATTTAAACATTATTTTAACATGATATACAATGTAGTTCTAAATTAATCAAAGACAAAAGTAGTAAGAAGAATAAGATATACATGTAATTATATTAAAAATAAATGATCAAGACAACTTTAGAACTTTAGATTAGAAATAAAATTAGTTATGTTTTATTTTATTGTGAAACAAATTTATGTTTAAGTTAATTGTACCTATAATTGTGATCATGGCTCTAAACAAATGAATATGCAGAATAAACATGAAATGCTGTTAGCTGGAAAAATGGAAATAACTTCCTTAACAAAATAAGAGCTGAACAGTTTACCTCAATATTGTGTTATTGTGTTTGTATATTACCAATACATAGTTGGTGTAAATTCCTTCATGTGCATGATATCGTTTATTACTGAAACTATCGTAAGTGTTTAACCTCATATGACAAGCAATGGAATCTCTTCAATTTTCAAAATTGTGTAGCTCTTATTTGTTAAAACAGCCTACAAAATAATTTTATTATTAAGTTGGTTCCTAACTATTAAGAAGTTCATCACTACCGCGCACGCGTGAAAAGCATTTCATAGACTCCGCCTTTGATTCAATTCTGAACGATGCGTAAACAAACTACAAAGCCGTGCGAGCTATGCTTAGAAACGGCCCTAGCAAACGTCAATCATCTCCCTGCGCTCGCCCCCTTTTGGTTTCTTAATTGTTCAGTTTTTACTTAATGAACATTACTTAACACAATTTTGTCAACTAATCAAGTGTTACGTTAAACCTTCCAACGCATGACATTGGATACGTTTATTTTAGGAATGTACATAAAAATCCTATTAATATTTCAGATACAGATGACATTTGATGCCGACATGGTTTTATAGAAATGTTACAATAAATGCAATCCAAAACGTTTTTTTTTCTTCTGAAATTTGGTTCTAAGTTGTTTCAGTATTTGTGTCTTTTTCCTTGAAATCGCGGAAGTCATGTAGTGTTGCTCGAATATAAGGGACTTACAGGGTGTTGACAATGTCTTTTTCTTATTTTCTTTGAAACTGTACGTGCTTCTATGGGACCATTTAGCCGATGCTATGGTTTTTCACAAACGTGTTGTACAGGGATCGTAAAAATCACCCATTACTTTAACTCGGTGTTTTATAATTATTGGTTCCTTGAAATCCCAGAGTGTTTGTCGGATATAAAATACCGTTTTAGATTGTGCAAGAGTACGTGAAAAGTGTTGAACATTTTACTGTTGACCCCTTATGGTCAGACTCAGCAGGACCAATACTGTCCGTTTATGTTCTTTATTACAAAATAATACATTGTATATTTGTGCATTTGGTCTAGTCAGAGAAAACAAGCTTGAATCAACCGTGTCATGTTTCCTGCATATACAATAAATGCATTACCAGCTTCTATGGGACTTTCTTTGTTTAAAAGTATTAAAAGATCTTGGATAAGGCTGAAACAGTTTTACGCAGTGCTGTGTTAATAACATTGCACGATTGTTTTATTTTTCAATCACTGTGTGATTATTTTAAGAAATGGCTCAGAAAATGGTTGATATGGCTGTATATAGAATTCCCATTAATATGCCAGATACAGATGGCATTTTCGGTAATCTAGGTTTTATAGAAATGTTACGATGAAACCAATCCGAAATATTTTACTGAATTTTGGATTTAATTTGCTTTTAACCATTTTGTTATTTTTTCCCTTAGAATCATTGAAATCTTGAAGTGTTACGCGAAATAAGGAACTTCTAGGGTGTTACGTAATTAGTTAAATTCTTTTTTTTTCTTTCTTACCTCATGTCCGTCTGTTTGAAGCGTTTGTCGGTATGATGTTCTGTCACAAAGTCATTCGTACGTGTTGTTTTGGAATTGTAAAAGCGATGTATTATAATGTCTGGTTCCTTGAAATTACTGAGTAATATTCGTAGTTAGAATACCGTATTAGCTGATGCTAGAGGACGAAAGATGTGTTGATGTTGTTGTATGGTGTTTAGCGTCGCTTTCAATTTTTTTTTCAATCATATCGCGACGGTCTCTCCTTGAGACAGTTCTGATATATACTGACATCGGGCCGACCAGACCTAGAGCTTTCCTCTAAATGCTTAGCGTCAAGCGAGGATGCTAGCTTCTAGTACAATTTGTATGACCCGGTCGGCGTTCGAACCCACGACATTCCGCATGCGTGGCGGACGCTCTACCACTAGACCACGCTGCTGTCTAAGATTTGTTGAATATTTCTTTATTGATTCCTTATGAACGGGTTCGTGTATGTTCTTTGTAACGTTCTATGTTTATTCCAATGAAACCTTCCATCCGATACCACACGTACACTACTGTAACACTCCAGAGCGTGTTAGTATTAAGATGGCGAGCAAAATATGAAAACACTTAGATTGGATTGCATAGCTGACTTATGTAGTTTATATAATTAGTTACCTGATAAGTCAAGACTATCTGATTTATTTTAAAGCCTGGAACTAGAGTGAGCTGAAATTCAAAGTTTCTAAGCGTTTATATAGGCAAAAGTGATTTCATATCCACAAATGTCCGCCATGTTGCCAGATTTGATATACGAAAAGTCCATTTAACACAAAAAAACACAATTTCCATATCATAAGTTAGCATGAAAAGGATGTCACAATGGTATAGTTCAGATCCATATCATGCAAGTTAACATAAGAGTTTAAAATAAAGTAGAAATGAAGATGCCAGATTTGAAGTGGACATATTTTCAAATCTTCCCACTCAAGCAACTTTCGAGGAGGGAAATTCAAATACGATTTCCTGTTTGAGAATATACAGCATTATTTGAAGGTAAGACATTAAAACAAGTATTCTTAGTGAATGCTCAGCATTATAAATTGTGTTTATTCGTTTGGAAAGCTTTTCATAAGTATCAAAACAGAGATCCAATAATTCTTTTTGAAAGCAGAAATCTGGCAATATATATTTTTAGAATGTCATTCAATGATACGCTCAGCTATCCTTAGATAAATATAGTTAAATATGTTTAGACTTATTATATTTATGTTAAAAATAATCGTTATATTTAAAGCTCTATTTACCTTACACATAGTATCAAACTATACAGCTATAATAACTAAATAGATATTTTGTGAACCCCACCCAGTCCAAGATTTCTTGTCAATATTTGGATTTATGTCGATTATTAAGTCAACAGGCATAAGGTGAGTTCATTAATAGTTTATATGGATGATTTCGTATACAATCATTGTTGTTCCATGTCTTATTAATGGCATAATTAGTCTAAACTTATTTATTTTACTTTGATTGTGAAACAAGTTCTTACAACTTAGACAAATCACGCTCGAAATCTTCCTGGGTAGAACCAGTACAAAGCATATGCGGAAAAAGTGTCTTGCTCAAGGATACCACACATAGCCGTAGCGGAGGATCGAACCCACGACCCTCCTATCATGGGTTCGGTGCTCTACCACTGGACCATGCGTTCCATGGCATACTCATATAATTCTATGATTGTTTACTGGTTGAAAAACAGACGTAAGGTGGCAGTGTTCACAGGTTAGTCTTATTTACACACTAGATTGTAAGCATGGTCAGAATCTTATTCTGTAACACGACATATATTCGTGTGATATGTATTTTCATCCCGAGCACAAATGTATGTAGTTTTTGCATTCGGTATAGCCGGAGACAAAATCCTTGAATCAACCGTGTAGTATTCCCTATATATATGATGAATCAACAAACTGCCAGCTACTACTACAAATCTTTCATTGTTTATAGTATCAGATAAAAGGTCTGGGATAAGATTGTAACAGTTTGCACCATTACGAGTGTACAATATGTACACATTGCATGTTGTTTTATCTTTTCTTACAACTATTGCATCTTGCTTCAATAATCGTTACCAATTTCTGTCTCTGGCTGCTTTACCCGTTACAGTTTACATCAAGCATAAATACATTCAGCTTTATGGAGCTCCAATTCTATATCTGTTTTAAAAATGGCACATGTTAATGTTATGTTACTCCTGGGGTTAAGATGGTAACAATCATAAACATCAATCATATAAATGTGTTACAATGTTTTATTTCTGTTAAGCCTATGGTTACTGAACATATATAATGACTAGGGTAGTTGTGTTCGATTGATACTGTATTTTAGATACGTTTTTCATTTTTAATGGTAGCTTTCACATTTTTCTTATGAAACCGACCGCAAAAATCGCGTTTTGCCGCCATATTTGTTTACATTTTACGAACGACAACTCTACCAGAAAATCGGGAATTAAAGGTTATCCGCATGGTTTACGAAGTTTTATACGGATATTAACGAGTTGTTTTACATGTAATACCTATAACTATACGCCTGTCCGAAGTAGTTTAAAGGTGAAATGTTGTTAGGTTAACTATGACAACTATAACCGCGTCACCACATACGTCACAAGACTAATTTTGGCAATACATTTATAATATACTTTGGTGCAAGAAATACATTTGGTTGCCAAGTACAATAACATTTGACATACAGTTATATTAACTTAAGTCTGCAAAATAGTTCAGTCACAAGTTCAATAAACAATAATCACATAGGGCATATAACTAAGCGAGCCAGTAATGTGGTGGATAGAGTGCTGACCGCTCAAATCAAATGGCGTGGTTCGATCTTAGGCTCGACGCTAGGAGCCTCTTGAAAGTAAAGGTACTGCCCAGGAAACAGAATCGTGATCAAAAATATAATCTCCAAGCTTACTTTGCAATCGGATTAAATTTAATTACATATAGTCTACGTACTAATCGCAAACCGCCTTCAAGGAATAGTGAGTGTTCATTAAGTATAAATTTAACAAATAAGAAACCTTAAGGAGCGACCGCAGGGTTTCTTAATTGCTAAAACACTAACTGGCTTAGTGTTAAACGTCATTTGACTGACAGTTTGACATCATTTAACTGAATCTGGGTAGGAGCTACGATGAAAGCTGAGATGATTGACGTTTGAAAGTTGCCGTTTGCTAAGGCCGTTTCTAAGCATAGCTCGTGCGGTTCTCTGTATCATAGGCCGAACACATCCTTATATTACTCGCAGGTAATACTGTCTCTACTTCTGGGCTGCCCTACTATTTGTCACCTATACAATTCTTTAATTTGAGACGAATAAAATATTTCGGTTTACCTTTCTGGTTGAATTTTGGTACATTGTAATATATGGAAGCTTGATATGCAGTGCAGTTTGTCATCATGACTAAATATCTACACGATTTATGAAGTGTTCGTAATTACTTTATTAAAATGTATGTGCTTTGTAAAGAAGCAAAACTAAGGTTGTTTGTTGTTGTTGTTGTTGGTGGTGTTGGTGGTGGTGGTGGTGGTGGTGGTGGTTGTGTTTTTTGTGATTGCTTTTAAATATTTGTATACTTGTGCTTTTTAATTTTGCATATATCTTATATATATATATATATATGCAAAATTAAAAAGCATATATTATTATATATATATATAATATAAATGAGAAATATATATATACTGTGTCACATAAAATAACCCGTACAAAATAATAAATTACTCAAGAAGTATACGTGATAATAGATTACTATTATGATTTAATTGTACGTTAAGATTTTGTATTGACGTGTCTGAGCACCTATTATAATATAAGGTATATTTTGAATGGATTTTAACGGCACTTTCAATGCACCATGGGCTGTACATGTGACAACCAGTAGTAATGGTGAAGGACTACCACGAATTAAGTAGAACCGTCTATTCGCAAGTAACTGGCAAACTTTCTCTCATAAACTGTCTGGATCGGATTAAGCTCGGACCCACGACATCAGCTTTGGGGGATAAATTAGTTTTATATGTTACCTTTAATTGGTCGGTCACGGAGGAAGTAATGTAAAAAATGTATATCACAAATAATAAAGCGAAATTTATGATACATTTTATAGCCAGGCTATTGCTATACGCTATACACATACGACACCAAAAGCAATGAGCATGAATTGCAATTTTTGTGTTACAACCAAAGGGATATAACCATTACACCTTCTTAATTTCGACCGAACACGGAACATGAGTTATCTACCATCGTATGATGTTGATATTAATGACGCCGATACAAATGATATGCACGAAGTTTAAGACAAATAGATGGCTACATTTGCACTGAGATTTAATCTGATGGTACAATATATATGATAGTATAAGATCTGTTCGACGATATAAACATATAAACAGCACCACCGACCGTATCTTTGCCCAGTTTTTGTATTTGTACAGCTATGCAGACACGTTGCCAACGGTGATCCGCTTGATTGTGAATATTTGATTTGTGTTCTCTTTCTTTTTGTTTCATTTAACCGGAAAAAAATATTTAGATAATAGCTAAAAAAAAATTATGACTCAGAGGACGGTCAAAATTAACTAAATTACCAGGGCCTATATAGAGTACGAACTATTTACATACGATTTATTTATACATTTTAGTATATACTTCAAATGCTCCCATTCATACACATTCAAATAAACAGTGTTCATCAAATAACACATGTTCCCATTTATAAATACAATGTACATGTGCAAAAACAGTGTTCATAAAAGTTGTCCATGTCTGTACAATTATAATGTTATACAGTAGATATAAATATAAATAATGTTCATAAAATATCACTTTCAATTTCTATATTACTATTGGTATGCATATGTTACTTGTTACATATACATACTTTCAATCGTGTACTCAGCATGTTCAATCACAGTTGTTTCCATTAAACAGTTTAAGCAGTTTAATTTATAAAAACTTGAATAATGGAATGGAGAACGGTATCGGTCGATAGTACTCAAACGCACACCGGTCGTGTGCTGGTTATATAGCTTGATAATGAATTATGCAAGGCACTAATTAATGTACATTTATATGCGTGTATGTGATTTAGCTTACAATTAATGGCAATACATTGTTAATGTAGGTATATCAATCAAACTGCCACAATCGTCCACTATTACAGAGATGCACGTCCACAATAGATCACTGTTACAGAGATGCACGTCCACAATAGTTCACTATTATAGATATGCACTTCCACAATAGTTCACTGTTACAGAGATGCACGTCCACAATAGTCCATTGTTGCAGTGCTGCACGTCCATAATAGTCCACTATTACAGAGATGCACGTCCACAATAGTCCACTATTTGAAGATGCACGTCCACAATAGTTCACTGTTACAGAGATGCACGTCCACAATAGTCCATTGGTACAGTGCTGCACGTCCATAATAGTCCACTATTACAGAGATGCACGTCCACAATAGTCCATTGTTACAGTGCTGCACGTCCATAATAGTCCACTATTACAGAGATGCACGTCCACAATAATCCACTATTATAAAGATGCACGTCCACAATAGTTCACTGTTACAGAGATGCACGTCCACAATAATCCACTATTAAAGAGATACACGTCCATAATAGTCCACTATAACAGAGATGCACGTCCACAATAGTCCATTGTTATACGGATGCACGTCCACAATAGTCCACTGTTACAGAGATGCACGTCCACAATAGTCCAGTGTTAAAGAGATGTACGTCCACAATAGTCCACGTCCACAATAGTCCACTGTTACAGAGATGCACGTCCACAATAGTCCACTGTTACAGATATGCATGTCCAAAATAATCCACTATTATAGAGATACACGTCCACAATAGTCCACGTCCACAAAAGTCCACGTCCACAATAGTCCACTGTTACAGAGATGCACGTCCACAATAGTTCACGTCCACAATAGTCCACTGTTACAGAGAAGCACGTCCACAATAGTTCACTGTTACAGAGATGCACGTCCACAATAGTCCACCGTTACAGAGATGCACGTCCACAATAGTCCACTACTACAGAGATGCAGGTCCACAATAGTCCACTACTACAGAGATGCACGTCCACAATAGTCCACTGTTACAGAGATGCACGTCCACAATAGTTCACTGTTACAGAGATGCAGGTCCACAATAGTCCACTACTACAGAGATGCACGTCCACAATAGTCCACTGTTACAGAGATGCACGTCCACAATAGTTCACTGTTACAGAGATGCACGTCGACAATAGTCCACTAGTACAGAGATGCACGTCCACAATAGTCCACTGTTACAGAGATGCACGTCCACAATAGTCCACCGTTACAGAGATGCACGTCCACAATAGTCCACCGTTACAGAGATGCACGTCCACAATAGTCCACTACTACAGAGATGCACGTCCACAATAGTCCACTACTACTGAGATGCACGTCCACAATAGTCCACTGTTACAGAGATGCACGTCCACAATAGTCCACCGTTACAGAGATGCACGTGCACAATAGTCCACTATCACAGAGATGCACGTCCACAATAGTCTACTATCACAGAGATGCACGTCCACAATAGTCCACTATCACAGAGATGTACATTTCACGTTTATGAATCATTAACAGTGGTGATTTTGTGACAGCGATTATAATGTTTGGGCCATGTCATGAATTAGGTTAGGTTATAAAAAATCATGTCTCGCTTGTTTTAATTACAGGTTAAATATTCTCTAGTAACGTTATATGTCACGTTTATTTTAATTGCGGTTTATAGTTTCTCCAGTTAGGTTATATGTCTCGCTAGTTATAATCGCAGTTTTAATTTCGTCCGTTATGTTGTATGTATCGTTTGTTTTAATTGCAGTTTACATTTCCTCCGTTAAGCTATATGTACCGTTTGTTTTAAATGCAGTTTACATTTCCTCCTTTAGGTTATATATGTATCGTTTGTTTTAATTGCAGTTTAGATTTCCTCCAGTTTATAATCCCGCATATAGTCGTCTACCAGCAGATCGATGTCCGACACGCGCTCTATTCCGATCGGAATCAAACTCAAAAGTCCCAAGAATAATGGCGCGTCGCGTCGCAAAACTTTTCGCGAAGTTTCTGGATGTGAGACTTCCTGCAGACTGTTGTCAGGCAACAGTTTCTGCTGCATATCATGGACCAGGTTAATCACTTTCACTTTTATTTCTCTTTGTTTCTCGTTCTCGCAGACTTGGTGAATTTGTAGCAAAGGTGTCACAATCTCCACTTCAAATGTTTTATAATAAGTCCGCCATTTCTTGATAATTCTTTTGTACAAATCCACACATTCTCTATTGTACGCTTTGCGACCTTTGTCCGAATTTACAAGCTTATCAAACTCCTTTAGCGTCTCGATTTGTTCTTGGTTGTCAGGAAGAATTATAGACAGACAGTTCATGAACCCGCTTCTGCTCAATTCCATCTCGTTTTCCAAATCCTTCATGACTGAAACTTCATCTCC
Source organism: Panopea generosa (assembly GCA_029582155.1). NCBI lineage: Eukaryota > Metazoa > Mollusca > Bivalvia > Adapedonta > Hiatellidae > Panopea > Panopea generosa. Next base: position 37,205,274 of record CM055906.1, read on the forward strand.
AATAACCTTCTGGTACTCCTTCAACCTGTTTACCATTTTCATGTCCTCGTCTGCAAAGATAAAGATGATAATACAAAAAGGGCAATATTAATAACCGCTTTACAATGTGTTAACTATCTCACTACACAGTTGAATGTTGTTCTTTGTATTATATTAAATAAGGTTAAGGATTTCGACGGTAAAAGAATATTCCACACAGAAGGTTTTTTTTCATTGCAGGAATGTATCTATCCCCACACAAAAAGTTATAGTTATAGATTTGACAAGAATAGGATTATACTTGCTGCAAATGTTCAGGTAAGAAATCTATAAAATGAAAAAAGATACAGGGGCTGTCAGGTTATTTCTGGATCACCCCTCGTAGATGCAATTATCATGTTTTACCTCTTCCCTTGATTGGTTCAATAACTAGAGGTCGTGCCAGTAGCTCCCGCTTACAAACGTCATATTCGTCCTCCCACAGTTTGGTTTCCAACGTTACGCTCTTTACGGACGTGGCTTTTAAAACCGCAGACGAGATCAGTATATCGTGCATGACTGCGTTTAGCTTCTTCTGTCTGTGAAGGTCCTGCACGGCGTCAAGTCCCTCAATGCTATCGAACCCCACCGCCATCACAATTCCTGGAGTCAAGGAAGAAAAACAATGTGTCACCATTTTATGCATGAACCAATTAAATCTGTCTAGATAAAGATGCAGGTATGTGTTTAAAAATGCATACGATCATGACTGTGCTGTTGATGTTTTTGTATTTTTATATGTCTTCCACAAACCGTTTGCGCGGTCATTCTATCACAACATTAGATCATAAATCCCTGACAGTAGTTCGAATATTTACTTGGTATAGCCTTGCATAGTTCTGCCAGAAAGTTGGCCATGCAGTCATTTAATCAAGTCGACGTACTCACAGCTGCCGGGCGCGTTGTCATGTTTTACAACTCCCCTACCCACTTCTACAACCACTACATGTTGAAAAATACAATAACATATCTATAAATCTCTTAAACAATCTTCAAATATATAATTCTGCAAAGGAAAACATTTTCTTGAAAAGAAAAAAATTGTCTTGTATACTTGTTTTCTACTTTGGAATTATACAATGACATGTCATCCACTAAAGATAGACACGTGTTGGCATTTTTCATTTCTGCGTGTTATAGAAGCATCCGGAGCTGAATTGACCAAGAGCTGATTCTGTTGTGGGCTTGAGAACCAGCTACGTGTATAGTTTTACTAGTGCAGTTAAACATTTTTAATTGGTATACAAGACCAAAAAAAAATTTTTTCAACAAATTATATATGTGAATGATTTTAATTATAAACCTATTTCAAGTGTTGAAAATGGCTTAAACCTCATTCAAAAGACTTGATATACGATTCTTACTCTTGAACGTAAATATGTATGTATTTATTATATGGTACTTGGTGACTTCTTTTTATATTGCGATTATGAGATAATACATTTTTATGAGATGTTGTCCGCCAACGCTATTTGAAAGAAATAATTGAAACATATTTGATTGATTTAATTATTTTAGAAAAACATCGTAGACATTTAAATATTAAAATCATATCATATTAAAGTAAAATTTCAGTGGAACATGCTTATGTGGAATGAAATATATCCACTTTGCTCTGAATGGTACATATTTTGTATTTAAAATGTCCTCTATGATCTGCCGCGCCTAAGCATTTTTCTAAAAAAAAATAGCGTCTGTCCTCACATTTTGACCATATTAACCATATTTTCAACACAGAATATTGTCTTTTGAAAATTATATTAACGAGAATATTTAGTTTCTGTTAGTGTCCCAAAATATTGAAAATTTTGGAAAGTCATTTACACCTCGTATCAAGCATTTCCGATGTCCTCTATCAAATATTGACATCGTCAGTTTGACGTTCTTTTAATACGGCGAAAACCTATGGGCGCCGCTAGTTATGTACATGGTATACTGTATTTTCATAGTTACCGTAGGTACAGTCATATTACATTTTATGCAATTTTAACGTTAACGTCGTGTTACGCTTAGAGGTACCATTACCGCGCGCGACGTCATTGAGTCTCCCTTCTTGAAGACTTAGTATTAACTAAAGCATCAGCAGCTTTCTGTTTTATGAATTTATAAACGAAATTTAAAAAATATCGTCCCACTAAAATAGAAAAATAACAGTAGAAATAACAGTGAGTTATATTTTATAAAATTGACAAACGGTACAGCATACAATATGTAGCTGAGTATTCGTATTCAGGGGGAGTAATAAACACGTGTACTATATATACCGTATACGAGAGTTGCGTCCCGTTGACTTTATCACTCTTTTACTGTTGTTTCATATGCGTTATTTATATTGTACTTATACAAACAGCTTATTTATAAGAAAGAGAATATAAGCCACCGCGGATCATCATACTTTCTTGAAGATAATAAGATAATATGCCAAAATATTGTTTTTTTTAATTGAAACTAGTCAATTGTCAATGTTTAAATATGTGCTCAAAAGCCACGGTGACAGCGTTAGCATTTAAATAATAATGTTAATGCCCTTTGGTAGTGCGTAGCCCATGTTTGTTTGTTAGTAGGTATATGAATACGGGGAATTTCCCTGAAATAACCATCCATTGCCAATTTCTGACAGGCTTTTTCGTCCATGTGTTACGCTATTTTATTTTGAATGTAAATATATAGGTAACTCATATAGGTAACTTCCATATGATTGTGTTTGTATGAAAGTGTCACTAAAATACCATGTGAAGACATTTCAAATAAAATAAAAATATATAATTCATCACCTGGTTCAAAACGTTCAATGTAAGTGTCTTTTAACAGTCGTCTGTGTTCAAAAGATGCCCGGATGTTAACGATATCCATTTTGCAGAATTCGTCATAGAGAAGTTCTGTCGTCTTCATCAAAAAGAAATGTTCCAGGCCGACACTCTTACAGTCGATTGCTTCTGCATCATACACCGACATGTAGATTCCAATCTCCCCTGGAAAATGAGGAGACAATAAAATAAGAGCCGAGTTATAACAATCAGCGTGAAATAACTATGAAAGCTTCATCGAATAGATATAGATGAGGAAGAAGTTGATGAATGACACGCTGACGCAAGTATAACGGCAGAGATTCAAATCCGTAGAGAGAGAGAGAGAGAGAGAGAGAGAGAGAGAGAGAGAGAGAGAGAGAGAGAGAGAGAGAGAGAGAGAGTTCTTTATGACAAACCATTGTATAAATAATAAAGTTTAAGGGAGGTAAACAATGGAAAGGAATGTAAGAATTTTGGCATTTTACTATATAACGCATTGTATAACCAAACAAATTGATAAATGATGTTAATTATAGCCTTGATCATATTAAATAATTGTTTGGTACGAATTTACAGTTTGCCCTCTAAGGGGTCCGATATTTATTGCATTTTTTAGTAATTTAATATTTTTTTTTATTTCTCAAAAATAAATGTATGCACGTGCCTTCACTGCCTAAAGGAAGCTACGTTCCTGCCATGTGATGTGTTCAAACGAACTTGTATTATTAATTTAAGATAAGAAAAAATAATTGTCTGCAGCCCAGTTATTGAATGCGCAGTGCGTATATGCATATACGTTTTTCTGCTACTGTTCTTCTTTTTGTTTCCTTTGAAGTTTCTTTCCGGTTATATCTGAATAGCTATGTCGATTGCAAAATCAGTATAGTCTTCCATTGTGCTGTTCAGATGTCACACCGTACAAACCATCTGACGTATGGTTTCGATTTATATCTCTCTGATTGTTTATTACACTATTTGCGTCAGTTTAATGTATTTAATTACATTTCTAATCATAAAAATTGATTATATCTGGTATGTTTTAAATGGCAACGTCCGTCCTTTCTATGAAGAGACGAACTGCATTATGGATCCAAATTGAAATGATTAGTTTCGAATACCTTGTAGGAAGATAGAAATAGTTATAATATACATGATTTAGTCGTTCCGAACAACACATCTATTTGATGTTTCCGAACAGCGATTTAATCGCCGCGATGTTATTTGAATAAAACGAAGCATTTACCTGGGATTTTGGTCCGGTATATTTTGTTATTTACCTATATGCATACTGCTCGCCATTGTTGGTGTACGCTTCAACTTTATAAAGTCGTATTTACTCCAATACCTCGTAATACTGCACTTCAACTATCTAATGGCGGAAATATATGAAGTCCGATTCGCTTCATTACCGCGTCATTTCACGAAGACGTATTAGCTCCATTACCGCCTCATTTCGTATTTCAACTATTTAAGCCCAATTTGCTGAATTACCACGTCATTTAAAACAACTATTTAACAATATGAAGTATGATTCGCTCCATTACCGCGTCATTTCACTATTTCAAGTCTGATTCGCTCCATTATCGCGTCATTTCACTTCGGTCCATTACCGCGTCGTTTCACTTCGTTCCATTACCGTGTCATTTCAAATATCAACTATTGAAGTCTGATTCGCTCCATTACCACGTCATTTCATTATTTGATGTCTGATTCGCTCCATTACCGCGTCATTTCAAACATCAACTATTTGAAGTCTGATTCGCTCTATTACTGCGTCATTTCAAACATCAACTATTTAAAGTCTGATTCGCTCCATTATCACGTCATTTCAAACGTTAACTATTTAAAGTCTGATTCGCTCCATTATCACGTCATTTCAAACGTTAACTATTTAAAGTCTGATTCGCTCCATTACCGCGTCATTTCATTATTTGAAGTCGAGTCGGTCCATTACCGCGTCATTTCAAATATCAATTATTTTAAGTCCAATTCGCTCAATTACCGCGTCATTTCATTATTTGAAGTCTGAATCGGTCCATTACCGCGTCATTTCAAACATCAACTATTTGAAGTCTGATTCGCTCCATAACCGCGTCATTTCAAGTAAAGTTATACATGCTAATGTCATGTTGTTGTTGTTGTTGTTGTTGTTGTTGTTGTTGTTGTTGTTGTTGTTGTCCAGCGTCGCTTTCAACATTTTTTCAGTTATATCGCGACAACGTCTACTTGAGACAGTATTTTAAACGCTTCCCCACTAGAGTATCATGTTACAGACACATGGAATGATACCCCACACAGTCACACTTTACTGACACCTGGTCGGTCAGACCTAGAACTATCCTCTTAATGCTGAGCGCAAAGCGAGGAATCTTCTGTTACCATTTTTACATTATTTGGTATGACCCGGTCGGAGATCGAATCTACGACCTTTCGCATGCGACGCAATACTCCCACTCGGTTAGACAAACGAATGTGTAATACATTTAATACAGTTCCAGAGACATGTGATAAAGTCGCTGGTAGTATATAGTATACCTAGTGACATGTAATAAAGTCACTGGTAGTATGTAGTATACTCAGTGACATGTAAGTGAGTCATTGATAATATGTACTATAATCAATGAAATGTAATTTAGCTGCTGACAGCATGTAGTATACCCAGTGACATGTAATCAAGTCGCTGGCAGTATGTAGTATATTTAGTGACATATAATCAAGTCATTGATAATGATAATTTGTAGTATGACAGGTGACATGTAATTTAGTCGCTGACAGCATGTAGTATACTCAGTGACAAGTAATTAAGTCATTGATAATATGTAATATAATCAATGACACGTAATTTAGTCGCTGACGGTATGTAGTATATTCAGTGACATGTCATTAAGTCACTGACAGCATGTAGTATACTCAGTGACATGTAACCAAGTCGCCAACAGTATGTAGTATACTCAGTGACATGTAATAAAGCCACTGACAGCATGTGGTACACTCAGTGAAGTGTAATCAAGTCATTGATAATATGTTGTATGATCAATGACATGTAATTGCGTCACTTGCAGTATGAAGTATATTAAGTGACATGTAATATTAAGTCACTGACAGTATGTCGTATACTCAGTGACATGTAGTTAAGCCATTGATAATTTGTAGTATAATAAGTGATATGTAATTTTGTCACTGGCAGTATGAAGTATACTCAGCGACATGTAATTAAGTCACTGACAATATGTAATATACCCAGTGATAAGAAATCAAGTCGCTGACAGTATGTAGTATATCCAGTGACATGTATGTTTGTCATTGACAGAAGGTAGAATACCCAGTGATATGTAATTATGTCGCTGACAGTATGTAGTATACCCAGTGACATATAATTAAGTCGCTGACAGCATGTAGTATACACACTGACATGTAATGAAGTCGCTGACAGCATGTAGTATACCCAGTGACATGTAATATAGTCACTGACAGCATGTATTATACCCAGTGACATGTAATCTAGTCACTGACAGCATGTTGTATACCCAGTGACATGTAATCAAGACACTGACAGTATGCAGTAATACTGAGTTATTTGTGTTTCGTTTTTCGGTATTCAGCTAGAAACTAGCCCTAAGTTTATCATTAACTACCTTTACTATTAAAGAGTAACATTGCTTGGATACCAAAAAAGAAAAAAGAGTAATATTCTATATGCATCTGATTGACTTATCAGACATCTAAAACAGTGGTTGATGTAATACCTAGCAACACATAACTTATTGCTTCTTATGACAACATTACAACGTGCTAACATATATTATATTATACATTGGTCTCTCTTTCCACTCCTAAAAATTACAGACGAGTATCGTGACAAAATAATATTGAGTGGATTGCATAAATGGTACATAATATTATAAACGAGGCTGACAAAAAGCGGAACTCACCATTTCGGCGTTGGAAAAAAGGTCTGGAATCGTCTTTTTCATCATAACTGTCAGCGTCCATTTTCTTTTGCTCGACTGAAATAGAGTATTGATATTCAGATAGAATCAACACGTATTACAGATACTTTAATAAGTGTTTCATGGCTTACTGCGAAATACTTATGGCAAATATTTGGTCATTAAACAGGCCTTACAACGTCAGTAGTTTAATACCCGGCGTTGGTCTGGTTGTATTATTCATACTTTCAGGAATGTTGTTGATCGATTGTAAGTACGATTCATTAACAATGTTATGTACACACGTCATATAAAGATATTATATAACGCCACTACTGGAAAGTACATATAGTTTTTTAACGTACTCATATATAAAGAGAGGAATGTCTGATTATCGTTCTTATCCGAAAGAGGAAGTATAACGAAATTATTTTTTTCTAATAAAAATGAACGCATCATTTCTTGATATGATTTCGTGAAAACACTTCTTGGGATTGCATGACCCGCGGATATGGGACTATCACAATAATACATTTTGGTTGATATAAATGAAACCGTGTCAGTAATCGAACATTAATGTATTAAAGATAAAAACAGACATGTTCTTCGTTGAATCAACTGCAACATCGTTATTTAACGTGCTCCAATACTAAAATTAAAAAAAAAGTCACTTGCGTTGAATTAGTCTTCATCAACGGTGTAAACGTGATATAATTAACGACTTAAAACAAGTAACAAATCAGTGTATTATTTGACCAATATTGCCCATTCATGCTATCTAAATATGTAGAATCCTTATAAAATGCAATAAATCTTCAAAACAGAAATACATCAATAAAATGAACATGCTAAATATGTCCTGATACCTGATAAAATATACACAAAATTAAAGAAATAATGCAAAATTCACCTTGTATCTTACCGACTTCACTAACTTAATTCTCCAATCTCACACTGAATGCTACTTTGTCTTCACTTGAAACTATAATACCCGTCCCGAGATCTGAGAGTGTCTCTTTATTTATTCCCTCTTAAATACAGACCTGCAATTAAACGGCGGAAATTAAAACAGTCTGTAAATTGCGCTTCAGACATACGAGTTTACAAATAATGGAATATATTGATTTGATATAAAAACCATTATGTGGTTATAATTGGTGCGCGACCAGATTAAAAGCATTTATCTGACATTGTTTATTACAAGATCAAAATCGTTTTAGATTGCGTAAAGCGATATGATTCGATCAGACGTTTGCAAAATCACAATTTTAGAAGAGGAAGATAATCAAGCGATATAACTCTTGTTTATAAAACCATATGTAAATAAAGTATTTACTACTTACTGAATTTATTATATAAGAACGGCGTTTGATGTGTGTTTATTTATGAACATTTCTTTTAAAAATCCTCCTATCATATCAATATAACAACTTTAAACGAACTAAAATCGTAAAGAAAAAAAACAAACATGAGTTTTCGCCTTTACCTGCCGCAATGGAACACTATACAAAATTAATGAAGTTTCTGTGAATCAAACTTAATAGACACCGCGCGTCGATTATTATAAGCTTACTCACCGACGTACTAATATTTACACTGGAAGGCTAATGTGTTTTTATAAGTAGTTACTTTAATAATAAGTACAAACTAAATATCACAAGGTATGAAATTTGGTTAACGTTTCATGTTCGTATAAAGGGTATTCATTTATATCGTTAATAAACACCTCGGCTGGATCATTATCACTATTATGATACCCGGCTATTGTCGTTGTCTCAATACGTTCTGGGTCGTGTGTCTCTCAATGATGCGATATTTGCCCTTTTTTAAAAATAAGAATAAAGAAAGAGTTTCGAGTTATGATTTATTTATCCAAGTACCGAACAATACTTTTCAAGTGATTTTGTTATTTGGATGTGTGGGGCAAATTTTTGGTTTGAATGGAACCACTATCTAATGTGCGCCTTTGTTTGCTTTTATGTCTATGAATAACACAATATCTACAGCTTTGCGTTTCAAAAGACGTGTCATTTATATTTCTTCAGCTTTATATTTGCGTACATTAGAAATGAAATGTGTTACACAATACCGAATAAATTTCATTTCTTTCATATTTCATGAAAAAATACATGATGTATTTCGTGCAGTTATCCCAATGAAGATTACGGCCGGGTAAGGTTAGCTCAGTCCGTAGCGCGCCTGACTATCAATCCAGGGGTTGTGAGTGTGAATTCACACTCGGTCATAGTCTCCGTGATGATTAATATATGACACTGCGCCTCATGGGAAAGTTATAAATCTCATTAAAATCAGATCAACTTTTAAGCTTCCGTTCGCCTCAGTGCACACAGTGCGGAAGCTTAAAGTTTATCTGATTTTAATGAGATTGGAAAGCAATCAATTCCTTGCAGAGATGGGTGTACTCGAGTACTGGTTAACCTCAGGAAACAAATAGTAAGGTTACCTCAGATCATCTCAATGTCATCAAATGACGCTAAATATTCAAACAAACAAACATTAATGAGGATTACACAACATGGGAAATAATTTATACAAAAAGAAAGAAATAATGAACTACACAAATGATAACTATAAAGTAGCTGAATATAGAACAAATGACATAAGTTTGTGATAAATTAGAACCTTTTCTTTCACCGTCGGTATTGTGGTGTCCGTGACGAGATCATTAGTTGTTAGAGTCGTTCCCCACAAAACACGGACTAATGTGCAAATCTTGATTGAGGGTTAATACTGACCCACCTTACAATTCCACCGTTACCACGCGGGCTTGATTACTTCATGTAGCTGGCTACTTGATTTCCCTTAATTTGATTGGTTATTCCAGACCCCTAATATATGTTCATCAAGTATAAACCAATTTGAATTGTTAGTTGTTAAAATAAATATAGCTCGATTTTAGTAGCCAAGAAGGTAAAAGCCGTTATGAATTAAGAAATCTCGTTTTAAGAGAAAGTAGACGGCTTATAAATCACCGAATAACATAAAAGTTCAATGCTTTTATTAAAAAATAAAAGATAATAATAGATAACGTTAAAAAATTCTGGACGTGACCTCTGGGTATTGGAACAAGTACTAGTATGCTAACCACTAGTTGCTTTCCCATTTCTCTATATATGTCATGGGATATATTCGACAAGAACCAAAAACAGTTTCTGTACTCGACCACGTATTGATCAAGGCGTTAATTATTCCTTATGAGAACCATGAAAGCGACAAAACAATCAAGACTCGAACTAGGAACCTCCCGGCCGGCAAAATGTGTTTATTCCATAAGACCTGGATGGCTAAAATAGACTTGGCACATGTAGCACATGTCTTCTTGTCCAGGTTTCAAACTTCTATTAGCTCAGAAGTTAGCGCGTCTGACTATCAATCCAGGGGTCTTGAGTTTGAATCCCCGCTCGGCCACAATCTCCGTGATGGTTGATATACGACATTGCGTCTCATTATCATTTTGTCTCTCACCACTGATTCAAGTGGGAAAGTTATCAGTTACTTGCGGAGATGGGGTGTGCTCGAGTACTGGTTAACCTTTCAGGATCCCAGGAAACAGTGGTTAGGTTAACTGATCATCTGTAAGCCCTCGATGGCATAAAATGATGCTAAATATTCAATCAATCAATTCAATCGATTTAGCATACGATTAAGAATATAGCGTTACAGTGATTATGTTTGAACAAAAAACAATAAAATAGGAAACTTTGCCCACTTATTAAACACCATCTGTAGGCACAATAGTTGTCCGCCAGTTTCAATGTATGAAAATCTAATCTTATCTATGACTGCAACCTGACAATGGCCTACATCCGTGAGATCTCTGTTCAGATCACAATCTGTACTGAAGAATTACAAAATCGAATGGTTAACGTATGCTTAACAAACCAAAGAGCAATTCAGTTTTATTACGGCATAAATATTTTACAGCGTTCAATTACCATCAACACCGAGACGTTTTTATCAATACACTTACAATATAAAACGACGATAGGGTGAACGCTCTGGGGTCGAATTCACCAACCGTTCTTGAGAATACTCTTAGACTTGTTTTGACTTTTCATATTTAGTCTACCAGGACAGATAGAATAAATAGCAAAGTTTATTTGACAATATATTAGGTGCACCTACATGCTCGCATATTTTGACCTCAAACAATGGTCTCTAAGTGTGTTTTTCAAAATGCATTCTTGAGTTCAAGTCTAAGAATATTCTTAAGAATCGTTGGTAATTACCAATCAAGGAAAATGTTTGTTTGTTTGACTTTTCTGCGTCATTAAAGCCATCAAGGGATAACAGACGATCAGTAAACATAAGCCCTGTTTCATGTGATCCCGGAAGGTCAACCAGTACTCGAGCACACCCATCTCCGCAAGTAACTGATAGCTCTTCCACTCGAATCAGAGGTGAGTGACGAATGAAAATGAGACGCAGTGTCATATATCACTTGTAGTAAAGACTGTGGAATACGATATAATAAAAATTTTCAGCATGATGCTTCAATAAGTAATATATAAACGCTTCCCGTGTAGCTATCATCACGTGACATTGTATAAGATACGGGATTGGAAGATTGTTCAAAGCGACTAGCGGTAGATGGTAAGACAGGGAGACTGGTTTAAGTACATTGTCAAACAAATTGTAATCATAAACAATAGAGTTGGTTCGGTAAGTGACCTTTTTGAATAATGGCGAAAGCGACGGCAATGTGCAACTACGGCAGTTTTATAGCAATATTTAATCAAAGAAGTGGGCATTGAGCCAAGTAAAGAACAAAACACTGTGTTAGAGAAAACGATATTAAATAAACAAAAGATTGAGGATAAGCCAAACAAGTCTGGTACCCACCAAAACAGTTATCCATCGGACTGAAATTCTCTATCCGAACTTCTAACCCATTACAATTTTTTAGCGTCATTAAAAAATAAAAGGACTTGCTATTAAAACAACCAGAGGACATCGTCACTGATTGAGGGTGTTGATTAAAGCGATATGCATATAAAAAATGTTTGACATTAATAAAACCAAGGGACAGAATATAACAATCGTTCACGTGTTTGAGATTCAGATTCCGCCCCAAGAGATAACTATTTTGGCGGGAACGACGTTCTTTAAGAAACAGATGTTAAGGTAAACAAAGGACTGAAAGTTGAACGACGTCCAACGAAAATGTACTCACGGTAGTTTTCATTAACAATATATAGCTTTAAAGTATATACTTACAAGTATAATGGATCTGGAATCAGAAAACTATTAGATCCGTTGCCATTGTTAATAGTATGACACACTTTTCTCTACTTTTTTCTTCGCGCGTGTGCGTGTGTGTGATAACAAACGACTGAATTGAACATTGGGATTTGCAGTAACTGTTGTTAATACACTCAGTTCGACAGTAAAGTCAACTAAGGAGACGCCGTGCATTCGATTTAAAACTGGTCATTATTATTTAATCTGTTTAATCGTATTTGCTGTATTCTCTAATTCACTAGCGCGCTGTTCAATCTATATCGGGTTACGTTTGTATGCATAATTAAGTGCATTTGCTTGTACAGGACATTGATCGAACATGTCAACTGTGTAGAACTCGATAATGCGCATCGGGTTGCTTCTGTGGTAAACCGCGTAATATACATATACACATAGAGCAAGTCAGAACAGGACCATAACGAAACAGAGCATAGACCGAGCAGGACAGAACAGAGCAGAAGAATATATTAATTTTATTTCTTTATATTACTTCATCGCATACGGCTCATAGTCGTGTAAAGAAAATAACCCAACATATACGTGCACGTTCACAGCGTCCAAACTTTTCCGGAGAAGGTGGTGGAGATAACGCCAGAAAGCGGTGGAATAACGCGGAATGGTGGTGAAATTTCCGATCTGGGGGTAGAAACTAATATTTTTGCACAGTTATGCGTACTTTTTGGGAAATCTAAGTCGAGCAAGATTGAAATAGAGAACAGCTACAATTTGTGAAAGTGTGTGCAATGCCGAGTGTTCAGAAATGTTGCTCGACTCAGATTTCTAAAACAAAAAAATATCAGTTTCTAACCGGTAGTTGTAAATTCGACTACTGTTCCGCATAAGCTACCTCCTTTCGGTGTTACCTCCGCCATCTAAACTAGAAACGATTAGACATCTAATAAATGTAACTCAACAATATTTACTTTAAAGATTATTTTTCTTTAATTGTTTTCCATTTTAGTTGACTGTCACACCAGTGTTTGTTTACATAATGTGTATCTTTATTACGTATTTGGAACCAGTCTATATTTCTGAATAAACAATCATGTCTATGTCCATGACCAAGAATTTGTACAATCATTATATTATTTTACAGAACACAATATTAAGTTTTATTTCGACAGCATAAAAAATAATGCATTGCTTTCATGTGACAAACAAAAATTCAGGTGATAAGTACCATATGCTATAATATAAGTAGCATAATTGCATTTCAGTTTGGGAAAGCAGCTCTACTCGACTATTTCTAAATATGTTTCAAAGAATAAGACCACAATAATCAAAATAGTACCAATATGACCCTTAATTATTGTCTGGCACACGACATTCCGTGGTTGCTATAGACTAGCCAGCCGTCCGTCAGTACGATGCGGTTAGATGCCCGGGGATCTTAGCACGTGTCTGCGACATATTTTGATAAAGAGCTCACTGTCGCAAGTGTATTTACATGATATAGTTTAAGGCGACATCAACCAATACAATATAACTGGCATAAACTTGTATAAACTGAGACGTAAAATTCATATCAATAAACAAAGTACACCCGGATTATACACTTTACGACCATTTACTACCATTTGTAAAGGGTTTGTTGTTTTTTTATACAATATTAAAACGACTTTGGCAGGTTTATCACTATACAGTGATAATTAACAATGAACGCATACCTTCCTATCATATTTACCTATTAATCTATAGTTATTAGATAAATACGATATTAAATTCTATAATTAGAGAACATTGTTCGATTCAGAAGTACAAAAATGTTTATGTTTATATTTAGTTTACTTTTGAAATAGATATTGTATATAAGCAGTATTAACCTTGTAGTAACCACAAAACCTCAGGATCACCTGCATGTCTTCAAGCCGCGGGAGGCAAAATCATTATTTATAAGCCGACCCTCTGTGGTGCGTGTGTTCTTGCGTGCGTGCGTATGTGTTTTTTGTATGCCATGCGTGCGTGCGTCTCGGTTGCGAGAGTAGTTGGACGAATGGCATATAATTATTGTTGTATTTACGTTGTACAGTTAAACCTGTGTAAGTGGTCACCTCTATTAAGCAGCCACCTGTCTTAAGCAACCATATTTTCTATTTCCCATTTCTATGCTTGATGAGTAAATTAACCTGTATTAAGCAACAACCTGTCTTTAAATGCTACTTTTGCTCCTTCTCTTGACTGGCTGCTTAAGACAGGTTTGACTGTACTGTGGAATGGGCCGCTTTAAAAGATATGAGAGCAAAATTGTGTATACTTCTGACTTTATTACAGCAACGTCATACTGCATCGAAGAAGTTTCAAGGACCACTGAGATAGTAGTTTATCGTTTTATAAAATACAACAATTGTATATAGATGAAGATATCAAAATACATTTAAAGTACTTGAGGGCAGACGGAGATTTCATACTACAATAAGCGTGGGGGACACGAATTTGATATTGGTGCGGCTGAATATATACAAAACTTGTAATTGTGTAGACTTTAAAACGAGCAGTACTAACGAATCAACAATCATGACAAATGACATCGTCGTCCGAATTTAAGATAATTATAATGCAAGAAAAAAAAAGGAAATTATTGGTATGGCATAGCATACAAAATAAATGTAAACACGTTTTTTAATTAGCTAAAAATGTAGAAGAGTTTTGAATTATTGGTGCGACATGTCGCATCCATATCTACGTCCATGAACTAAATATAGAGTACCTTAGGGTAATTAAGTCTTCAGAATGAATCTAGAGTATTTGAGCGTAGATGAAGACATCCGAATGAATCTAGAGTACTGAAGTTAATCTAGAGTATTTGGATGTTAATTTGTAAACTGTTGTAAACAAGCATATAAATTAGATAAGATGTTAGAATTTCCATCAAGTATTAATTACCAATTCGAGAGGTTGAGAGTTCGATCCCTGTCGATGCGGTGTCTCTTAAAAAAATATCGTTATTTCGAATGTTTACTGAAATTGCCGAGCGATGTTCCGATTGAAATCGGGGTAAAATATATTAGTATAAACTAAAGTAACATGTTCCGGGACATTGCCGAGGTCAATAACAAAACGGGGAACTTTAAGCAAAAGCTTTGTTTTAGATTTCGTGTACTTTGATGTTATAGATATTGATTGTATAAAATAATAATGAAAAAAGGGTTATCTATCTATTAAAAAATGTATATTTATTGCATCTCTTCCATCGACAGTTTACAATACCGTGATTTGAAGTTCAACGGTGATTATACGGATCCTAATTTAAAAACAAAATATTATTACTTAATTTTATTTGATATGAATGTAAAGATAAATTCATACTCTTTTATTTAGTACCAAAATTGTGAATTTATATTGCATAATAAGTAAGTTATGAAGTGTTCCGTGGGTTCCGGGTTTTCCTTATCAATATTTAGAAGGGTTCCGGGAAAGAGACCTGCCCGTGCCTGCATATACATACTTCCGGTACTACTACAACAACAACAACAACAACAATGGCCTCTATTATCGTTTGTGACAGAACATTAGAAGGAAAATCAAGCCGAAAGCGGATTGGTGGTGTAGATTTGAAGGATGTCGTAAAGAATTTCAAAGTTAAATGTTCCAGTGACTTAGGCAAACCAGCAGACGAATTTGGTAATTTGGAAATTTGAATTTTGTCGCATAAATTGTGTTTTAATATTGTGTGTGAAGTACAATGCTATGGGCAGTCTGACTAATGCTGACAGTGATTGTTTTGTTGTTTGGTTTCTATGCCGTAATGATGAAACTGTGAGGGGGAATCTAACACAATTAACAAATTGTTACTAACAGTTAGTAGTAATGTTAACAGGGCAGCATCCATGTTCTTCATTTTTTTTATCTGTTACGTTGTTATTCCATTGATTCATGCCCCTAAGATGTGAGACTCGCACATATTTCTGCAACGAGATTTCAAATTTAAATTAAAAAATCTAAGTGTTACGCATTCAAACAATGAAAAATAACAATCAAAATTGATATTCCAGCAAAATACTACATGTTTACATAGTAAAACTGTATTAAAAATTAGTGGTACACCTGGAAAAGTTTATTGCATTAAGAATTATGGTTTGGGTTATCTTTGTAGGATCATAAAATATCTCAAGGCCATATAAACACTTTGGAAACAAATTGCACTTTATTTCGCTCTTATTTCAGGACCGCCGTCAAGAGGACTTTGGACACATATACAGGTGTGCGCCGTGCTCACACGTTATGTTATTGATGTTTTTAAATTGACCTTTATTGAATTGACCAGCACGCAGTGTTGCTTAACTTTTCGACGATAGTTTAAACAAAGAAGATAATTAAGCATCCAGCATGCACCCCAGACATTTTTTCTTATTTTGTTATTTCTGTACTTGGAAGTGTTTATAAGGGCATGTTTTACATTTAATGAGAAAATATTTGTGGGTTGTTGTTTTTTGGGGGGGAGGGTTCCCAAACACTTAATTTTATAAATTACTCATATTATACCTGTTTTTTTCCATATTTTTCTTGTCTTTAAGTGAGAATTGAGATTTGGTCAACAACTTGTACAATATCTGGATCTCCTTCTTAACATTTAATATTCCTCATGATATTTTTCTGGCTTTTGTAGCATTTTTTTTCATTAAGTTCCATAAAAAATTGCTGCTTTAGAAAAATTGCCATGATGTTTGTTTTTTTCTATCAGGAATCACTGAAAAAATATATAGTGCACTAAAAAAGAAATGAAATTAATATGAGTTTGTGTTAATTTTGAAATTCAAATGTTTTGTTTTTGTCAGAGCTAGTGTATTGCGGTCAGTGCCTGAATGATGATTCGACCCTGGAATCATGTGGTCTACACTCTGGTTCTACATTACATGCTCTTGTCAGACAGAACCACAGCTTCCCCAGTGGAAAAGGTATGGTAGTTGTCCACATAATGTCCTGGATTCATATCAAATACATATTTATCAGTATTACTAAGTTACTTCAACGTATAGTGCAGTTTTTATAATGAACTTGGGAGTTAAACTATGCTTTACATGGTTTATATTGCAGCATCTTGATATCAGTTGCAACAAGAGAGTATCAGTATGACCTCAAATAAGATATACATGTGTATCAATCATGGTCTTAAAATGATCATCATATGACACAAAGATGTTGAGGTGTCTGGTTCACCAACAAACTTAAATCTAAAAAGCATCCTGGTGACTATGGTTATAGACTGTTTCCAGGACTACTGTACATACTGAAATGGCTTTAATTATAGAATGAATAAGTAACCAGTCAAAGTTCTGTTAAGACTTTAAGTATTTAAGTAAACCTTTTAAAGATTTTGTGTTGGTGAAGCAGACACTAATTATCCCTTGCAAACAGATCCATGTGGATCAAGTTACCTAGATATCAATCCTTCTGTTTGAGCTGGGACTCACCAAAAACCACTACACCATTTCCACTATACATGTTCCGGATATCGTAAAGTTTATTACTGTACAATGTAGTCTCTAAATGATGTCACTAGGTGGTTTTGGTATAGTCTGTAAACTTGATTGACTTTAAGTTGAAACTGAATTCCTTTTATAAATCCTACAGTCAGATACCTCTTAATAGATGATATTTATATTAATAAATATTATTTCATAATAATTCATATTTTTGATATCTTCAGGGGAGATAAGCAATGCAGATATAAAACAAGTTAGAGAACTCCTCCAGGGGGCAATACAGAACCCCGCATACAGATCCACAGTAAGTGGGTGTCATCTATTCCAATTCTATTTGTGGAATGCGTGATCTAGTGGTAGAGTATCCATGATCGGGAGTCATTGGTTCAATCTTCCGCCACAGCTATGTGTGGTGTCCTTAAGCAAGACACTTTATCTGCATATGCTTAGTACTGGTTCTACCCAGGAAAAATTTCATGCATACATTTGTCTAAGTTAGGTCATGATAAATTTTATTGCTAGATTATCATCACCGCCAGCTCCCTAATTTTCATGCCGCCTCGACCCTTTTTATTTTCATTAAAAAAAAAGATAATAAAAAAAATATATTTATTAAAAAAAATTTAAAACTGATAAACAAAAAATAAAATCTTCCTGCCCTCCCCGTTTTTAGGAAAAATTTGGATGATAATCTAGCATTTAATTTATAATGGCCTTATAAGAACTTTTATTACAATGCATGTAAAATAAATAAGTTAAAAAATATTCTATTCATGTCTGTTGGATCTTCATAAAACAATACTTTTGTAATAGTAAAATTAAGTTGCATTCATTTTCAATGTATGGTATATTTAGATATTAACAAATGTGTTGAATTTATTTGTTATGAACATAAACTATGACGATTCTTAACATGTACTTTAAATTTCTTATGTATTTAAATGTTGGTGTAAATAAAATATGAATTTTCTCTGTACAGCTTGAATCTCTTTAAATGGTACGTTGAATGTAATAATTTGATACGTTAAATAAATATGTAGAAATCATTAAATTCAGTTTGTTTAATAATGTTTTTATTAAAATGATGTTGTATCTACTTGTATAAAACTCTTTAATATATATGTGATAATTACATTTAATTATTCTATTGTTTAGATAGAGAAGATCATGAATTGCCCAGAAACTTTACATGATATTGTAAACGCAATTCCAGGACTGGACTCTAACCCGGCCACACTAGGTATGTAATGTCTATCAGAGACTGCATGTATATTATGTAGAGAGAGAGTGAGCTGGTCTGGTGCCAGGGCTTTTGTTTGCCCATTTTTGGAACCATAACGCTGCCCCATTCCCAATGGCAAATTGTATCTTTCTTTCCCAAACCAAAGGGACAGAATTCCCAATTTCAAAATGCAAAGAAACCAAAAGAAATATTTGGGGGGAAAGTTTGGAGATTTTTTAATATTATGATTTTAATGTAGTCTTCTGCAAGAACATAACATTTTGTATACATTTAACATACATTACATGTATATTGAAGGAACCCATGCTATGTAATTTTCCCAATTTCTTTAAAAAAAAATAATGCTAATTTTTCCTAAGTCATGGGCCCCGACCCAATTCCAAAAGTGTGAGTAAGAGCCCTGGGTGCTACCCCCACCACACACACAATGGATCTGCCAGTGTAGATGAAAATTTGATGTAATATTAATTATGAATAACTGTAGTCTGATCCTTATTATTGTTAATGTTCCCCACCTCTCCACCATTCACAGAACGGTGAAGGGGCATTAGTATTACCCCTGCCTGTCCGTATTGTAAGTAATTGGTTTCCAATAAAAAACTTCTGAAGGGGGGTATGTATTAAATTATAATTTTGTGGGTACCTGTATAATTATAAAATACAGGTCAAGTTTGATATTTGTCAACATCAAATTTTACAGGAGTTGTGGCACCTTTTCAGCTTAATTTTCGGTAGAAAATTAGTTTCCGATCAATAGTGGGGGTATTTTTGTTAAAAGACATATTTCTAGTTTCTGAACTATTTGTCTTTACATGTAAATGTTTTTGTTATCATATGAAGTACAATAATACAAAATGTAAAGTTTAAACAAAATTTCCAACACTACTCATGGCTGACAAGCTTAAGATGTCCGTACACTTTAGACGTTGTGTAACCAGGCATGAGCTTGGCTAAGGTCCACTCACCTAACATTGAACACAGAAAAGAATTGCTCCAGAACACACTAGACCACTCTACTAACATTTTTACATGTTTGTTCCCAGATACACTAAACCGTTCATGCTTGACAAATGTATTTTTTAAATTGGGGTTTAACACATTTCAGGTTATATACGGCATATCCAGTTTTACTGGTGGAGAAAGACCTCAGACTGAGTAGAATCACCGTCCTTCTGCAAGTAACTGGCAAACTTTATCACATCAAGTTTCTGAAGCAAGCGGGACTCGAACTTTCGACCTTAGCGGTGAGAGGGAAGTTATGTGGAGACGGTGCTTTAGACCACTCGGCCATGGAGGCTTGACAAATGTTTATAGTTATACATTGTATATAACTGTTAGATTATTCTTGTTTACTGCAGCATTGTTCCAGGATAGTGAGTTGCTGCGTGTTCTGACACATCCAGGAAATATCAGAAGGTTGGTAAAGTTCAATTAATACTTATACTCTGTTTATTTAATGCTTTTTGATGAATTCTAAATATTACTCAGTGGATTATTTACGGTAATCCACTGTTTTAAACAGTGAAATTATAGAGAGAAAAAAAAATTGTATATTTTTGTCCTTGCATATTAGATCTAAATCTAAATCGAAAAAAAAAAAGAACTTTTTTTATTATTATTCCAGTAATATGTAATGGTGAATTGAGGTCAAAATAATCAAAAATTTATGTAAATGCATAAAATAAAAAGAAGCCACTCGTGATAATATATCTTTTGGTGATCACTTGATGAAATATAATTCGATCTTACACCAAAACAAACAAATATCCACTATTTATCTGCCCACTGCACTCAGTTCAAAGTATTATTCAGAATTGGTCTTGTGTTTTCATTTGAATATAATTGGTCTCTGAAATGTATACAACTTTGTTAAAATTGCCGTATACTGGTTTTGGGTGAGAATAGTGTTGTTTTTAGATGAGAACCTTTGTCATGGGTAGGATACTGACAACAGGGTGTTGTTTCTAGATGAGAACCTTTGTCATGGGTAGGATACTGACAACAGAGTGTTGTTTCTAGATGAGAACCTTTGTCATGGGTAGGATACTGACAACAGAGTGTTGTTTCTAGATGAGAACCTTTGTCATGGGTAGGATACTGACAACAGAGTGTTGTTTCTAGATGAGAACCTTTGTCATGGGTAGGATACTGACAACAGAGTGTTGTTTCTAGATGAGAACCTTTGTCATGGGTAGGATACTGACAACAGAGTGTTGTTTCTAGATGAGTACCTTTGTCATTGGTAGGATTCTGACAACAAAGTGATGTCTCTAAATGAGAACCTTTGTCATGGGTAGGTTTCTTACAACAGAGTGATGTCTGTAAATGAGAACCTTTGTCATGGGTAGGATTCTGACAACAGAGTGATGTCTCTAAATGAGAACCTTTGTCATGGGTAGGATTCCGACAACAGAGTGATGTCTCTAGATGAGAACCTTTGTCATGGGTAGATTCTGACAACAGAGTGATGTCTCTAGATGAGAACCTTTGTCATGGGTAGGATTCTGACAACAGAGCGATGTCTGTAGATGAGAACCTTTGTCATGGGTAGGATTCCGACAACAGAGTGATGTCTCTAGATGAGAACCTTTGTCATGGGTAGGATTCCGACAACAGGGTGATGTCTCTAGATGAGAACCTTTGTCATGGGTAGGATTCTGACAACAGAGTGATGTCTCTAAATGAGAACCTTTGTCATGGGTAAGATTCTGACAACAGAGTGATGTCTTTAGATGAGAACCTTTGTCATGGGTAGGATTCTGACAACAGAGTGATGTCTCTAGATGAGAACCTTTGTCATGGGTAGGATTCCGACAACAGAGTGATGTCTCTAGATGAGAACCTTTGTCATGGGTAGGATTCTGACAACAGAATGATGTCTCTAAATGAGAACCTTTGTCATGGGTAGGATTCTGACAACAAAGTGATGTCTCTAAATGAGAACCTTTGTCATGGGTAGGATTCTGACAACAGAGTGATGTCTCTAGATGAGAGCCTTTGTCATGGGTAGGATTCCGACAACAGAGTGATGTCTCTAGATGAAAACCTTTGTCATGGGTAGGATTCCGACAACAGAGTGATGCTTCTGGATGAGAATCTTTGTCATGGGTAGGATTCCGACAACAGAGTGTTGTTTCTGATGTCAGTATGTTTCCTTTTCAGAGTGATGGAGGCTCATCCTTGCTTTATCCAGTTAGCCAGGACTATTGCAGCAGCAGTGAAGGAGGCGGGCAGTAAGGCGGACTTTGTGCGCACCACGCCTGGGTCGTATTCCCTGGATCAGATGTCTGATGATGAAGACACACCTGGTGCTGTAAGTATGCATTCTGAGAAATATGAAAATTTATATAGTGATTTGAGACATATTTTGGCAAAATTGTGCATTTTATGACGAAAGCAACAAACTTGGCATATGGATAGAAGATATATTACTGAATATTATTGACCCATCGTGTTTAATTTGTTTTTCTTTCAATGAAATGAATTATCCCAGGTCCTGGAATATCACTGAAAGAGTTGCTCAATATTTTTCCTTTTAATCGGCATTTTTTATTCTTTTTTTTTTATATTTAATATTCACATTTCTACTTCAACCAGTCTAAATGAACTATATAGAGAAACTGCATTAATTGCTAAATGAAAAACATTTGCAACTGGGAGAAGCTAAAAAGGACCAGTTTTCATTTCAATGGTGGCATGATCTTATTTTGTTAGTACGACGTCACGCTGTCATGTGTTATGTGAGGTTTGCCGTAAGTTGTCATCAAAATGCAAACACTTATTCAGCGGGTTGTATAAAATGTCTGTCAGGATAATTAAGAGTGACCCAGGATTAAAGAATGGTGGTACAGTGGGACCTCGCTAATCTGTACTCCTCTAATCCGGAAATCTCATTTTTTTCGGTCCCGAAATTTCTCATTCTATCTTTATTGTAAAAATACCTCGGCAATCTGAAACCTTTCTATTCCGAAAACCGTACTCGTTCGGAATATTTCTTTCACTAAATTACTATATATTTTACCTTTCGGATCCGAACCTTTATCTCGGCGGATCTTAGTCTCATCTGATTATTGATATTGACAATACACGAATACTAATCAGTTTAATCCCTGACACTTAAAAAGGTGTTGACAAACATGAAGATGTTCGCCACTTGTTTACAAGGTGCGTGCGTTTGATCAGTACAGGTGTGAAAGTCGCAAAGAGTGTTTGAAAAACTAATTAGGCATCAGTTACCGGCTACGGTAAAACAGTAGAAAATGAAGAAAATAGTGAATCATAAATGTTTGCAAAAGCAAACAAAGATTGATGCTTTTTTCAAAAGCGGTAATAAAGTTGAAACATGAATGTGTTGAAAGTGTGAAATATATACTTTAGATGATGATGTATTTATGTTGAATATGCTTGTTGTGTTATTTTCTTATACATAATTATATGTTCATTATCATTCCAATAATATTCCAATATGAACATTTCAAAACATTATAAACTGGTTGCATTCAAAGATATGAAAATATTTAGCATGAAAATAAAGCATATATATATATATTTAACAATGTTTTGCCTAATTCCTTTTCAGTAATCCACTTTAAATACATGTACTGATAAAAACATGTACAATACATGCAAATTATTTCTGTAAGTTTTGAGACATATTGATAAGCGTCTAAAAATAGAAACCTTTCTAATCCAAAAACCCTTCTAATTCGAACTTTTCTTCTGGTATGAGCAAGTTCGGATTAGAGAGGTTCCACTGTATACAGAAAACATCAAGAAAACATTGCATCATTGTTGTTATAGCTTGTTGTTATTTTAAGTGAACGTTTGTCTATTTTGTAATCGTATGATATCTTACAGAGTGGAGGTCAGCCAATAACAGCCAATCAGCTTGCAGCAGCGCTGGCCGCAGCCACAGGATCACCAGTACCATCATCATCATCATCCCAGCCAAGGGTGGGTAAATCATAAATCTGTGTTTTCTCACCTTGATGAAGTAGGAAATTTTCTTATGTAATTTATGGTCAAACTTGTGTTAGAAGTTGTCTCTGTTAAGCAATAGAGTTGAGCGGTTAGTCCAGTGGTAAAGCATCAGATCTAGGCTCATGGGTTTGATCATCTGCCACGGCTATGTATAGTGTACTCAGCAAGTTTTTTCATACACATCTGCTTTGTACTGGTTAGTACAAGAAAGACTTTGAACATGATTTGTCTAAGTTTTAATAACTTGTTACAATGCTGGATCAAGGATTTTCAGTTTGTGGATCCAGTTGTTTAAAATAAAAGAATTCTGGGAGAAGGGAGTGGGGGTAAAATAATGGGAATAATTTGATTTCACTGAACCATTGTCAATGTGTTCAGTGTTCCAGAAGTCCACCTCTCTATATGTAGAGCAGTACAAAATTTATTGGTGTGTTTGACCTGAATGATTTTGTCACACTTGTGGGATGACTACATTGGAGAATAATAACTGGGTTTCCACTGTTTTTCAAGAAATTAGTTTACCATCATCATGTAATTTTGAGATGTATTTATAATGTGACCTTCTATCTAAATAGATAGTTTAATTGAAACAGAGAGGTGCACTCTCATACAGATTGATTGAATCATTTTTATGCCATCGAGGGCTAACAGACAATCAGTTAACCTAACCACTGTTTCCTGGGATTTGAACACACCCCATCTTTGCAAGTAACTGATAACTATGCCACTTGAATCAGCGTTAGAGACGAATGATAAAGAAACGCAATGTCGTATATCAAACATCACAGAGATTGTGGCCGAGTGGGTATTCGAACAACTGAGCTAATTGGGCCCAGCGTCTCATACAGAGGATAATGTTATAGAAAACAGTCTTAAAAGTAGTTAATCTATAAAACATGTTTCTTTGTAGACATCACAGAGCCAGCCTATAGGAAACCAGATGATCACACCAGATTTCTTCCAGCAAGCCATCTTGCAGGCTCAGAGTGCTGCCATGTCGGTATGTAGCAACAGTTTGTTTGTTTGAATATTTAGCAGCATTTAAGACACAATCATTTAACTCAGCCATATTTTCCTTAGATCCTGGAATGTTAACCAGTACCCAAACACACCAACCTCAGCAAGGAACTGATAATTTTCCCACTAGAATCAGTGTTGAGAGGAACGAAAATGAGATCGCAATGTGTATCAATCACCACTGAAATCACTGCTGGGAGAGAATTCGAACTCATGACCCCTGGATTGATAGTCAGATGCGCTATCGACTGAGCTAACCAGGCCCAACATGAAGCAACATTTACATTCTTAATGAACAGGGGTGTATACAGTATCTGATAAAGTGACCCGTTGTATGTTCTTTCCCGGTCAAATGTTCTTGGTTCGTCATTAAAGTACTATAAATAATACTTACAATATGAGACTAATAATTGATATAATTGGTCCACAATACACATGATACTATATATACAGTAGAACTTCAAATGCTCGAACTCGATGGGACAGGAAACTTTTCTGATTTTCTTTATCTTTGATCAGCTGTTCAACCGAAAGGTGCGAAAAACACAGTAAAGTGTGTTGGCAGGACCTAATTTCTAGCTCGACTGTTCCACCTATCAGTATTCTAGCCATCGGTGATAGAACAATAGAAATTGAATAGGAATTTGGCAGGGACCGGGTTAGTTGTTCGAGCGATCGGTGGTGTTCCAACCAACCGAGTTCGAGCGATTGAAGTTCAAGTGTAGTAACAAAACTGAGCATGATTTAAGGAGGTTATTGTCTTCACGTGCTGATTATCACTTATCAGCCCGGGCTGGTACCTTAAGCGTCAAATGCCACTTGATGGCAAATGTACATCTGATGTCATTTAAACTTACAAAAGTTTTCTTTAAGAAGTTGACATCACTTATAATTATATATTTTGAGTTGAGAATCGGCATATATGAAAGAAATAAATTATTGAAATAATGAAGACCGCACATCTCGATTATCGTGTTTAAATTCTCAAGTTCTTTCCCATTTTTGAGTTTAAATTAGGCCTAAATATTATTTAAATTATTTTAACCCTTTACTCCATAGATACACGTTTTCCCGCACCAATCACAGAAGGCCATTGAAAACAGTGCAGGAAGAATTCAGATTGCTCGTAACGAGCAATCTGAACACTTCCTGCACTGTTTTCCACTCTGTCAGTTAATATAAACATAATTCACCAATTGCTGATATGTGGTGAATTAATGCTTTCAATATTAGAGGTGTCCAAAGGCGTATATATGAAGTAATGGGTAAAACTACTTAGCCATTTTAAATGAGCATCAGTTGCAGTTACTCCCCTTTGAGTAGGCATGTGTACATCATATGTGTACATAGCATGACTGTATGGGAAAATAAGAAACCAGTTGCTCTAACTCAGTCTGTAGAGTAACCAAAGGGTAAGCAAAATGTTATGGGTTAGAGCCAAAGATTGGTTTCATAACTTTCTCACCATGTCCTTGACATATTCCACATACATGTATATAAATTAATAAAACATTTATGAGAAATTCATTTGCACATGTGTGTTATTGTTTACAGGGGCAGCTCCAACAGATGAGAGATATGGGGATTACGGACGAGAACCGTGCAAGAGAGGCGTTACAGGTGACAAACGGAGACTTACAGGCAGCCTTAGATCTCATATTCTCAGGAGGGATGTCGTAGGGAGAATCATTATCGCGAGAAATGCGACAGTGTGCAGTAAAAAAGAAAACGATTGAATGGTTTAAAATCAGAAATGCAATTTCATGCAGTATTTGTACGAGATGACCTATTTATTTTCATGTGTTTAATTGAGATACAGGTCGAGTCCACAACTCGATGATTTACATAACACCACAACTGATGGATTCACAGCTGCTCATTCTTAGTACTGGAACTTGTTGATGGTTCAATTATCCACTGTTTTATTTAATGTCATGTATGACAGCTAAACACATTGTTGCATGTGTAAATCAATTTGACATTATTTAAAGATATGCTGTAATAATTATTTGTGCATACAAGGGAAGCAACTCCTCTGATACTGCTGAATTTTGATAGTTTATATAAACGAGTGAAAGATCTCTCCATAGAATTTTTATTTAAAAATTAACTGAAATCATCGAAGTGTCAGAGATAAGTGGTTGCGACCCTGTTTCTGAGGGTCGCAGTTTGGAATTTGACACTGATTGTGTTTTCCTGTGTAATTATTGAATAAATGTTGTAAAGAATGATAAGTCTTATTTCTATCTAATTATGCAATGAATGGAATGTCAGTCAACTAATAATAATAATGAATTATTTGGTAATAAGCATTATTATCTAATAAGTATAATTATTCCAATCAGAAATGAGCATTCGTAGCCCTTTATAATGCCTTATATATGGTTAGTGTACACTACTTAAACCGAATATGCTCATAAGCCAATATTATTTCAAATTGGTTAATGTACCGAAAATAAGTATTCATTTAATATTTTATGTTTTAAAGGAATGTCATGTCGTACATAAATGTCAGAAGTATCTTTCATATAAATTGCAAACATAAACTATGGGATAATTAACATGAAAATAGTTAGCATTCTTTGTTACCATTGAATGTTTACTTAATAGATGATTTGAGAATAATGGGGGAAAAAAAGCAGTGTATATGTGAATGACAATTATTTTGATAAATTATTATTTACTTCTGTCATTTATTTTCACAAAAGGGGTCTAAGGTGCCATCTCAAGATCACTTTTCTATCATCACTAAGGTCGTATGTTCGAGTCCTACTCGCTCAAAAAAAACTTTAAGTGAGAAAGTTTACCAGATATTTGCGTAATGACGGTGTTTCTACTCAGATTCATTCTGAGGTCTTCCTCCACCAATAAAACTGGATATAACTTGTATAACCTGTAATGCATGTAAAATGGTGCTTAAACCCATCTAAAAAAATATAAAACATTTTGTATTTCTGTTATTATTAATTTTAAGTTTTATTAAATGTTTATGTGTTAGAAGCTTGTTGCATCTTGTCCAATACAGATTTGAAAGGGAATTTATCAGGATTTGTTAAAAAAAAATTAAATTGGCTAAAAACATTTTTTTCCACAATATCATTCCTAAATATACTCTGACACTGAACCCATATTGCCAAAATGATATCTATCTAAACATGCCAAAATAAAATTTCCTAACTTGGGCTACGCGATAAAAATAGATTAAAAAAGATTTTCCTCTTAAAATTGCAAGATGTTTAAATAATTCTGTGACATTTTAAATGTATCGCGCGACAACATTTTGATTTCAATATGATACATTATACAGATTTACACATACTACAGTTTATTTCATCTTAGAAAGAGATCGAATAATGGTGTAAAGGTATTTAAGTGCTGTCTTTTTAGAATGGAATAATGATATAAAGGTATTTAAGTGCTGTCTATTTTTAGAATGGAATAATGATATAAAGGTATTTAAGTGCTGTCTATTTTTAGAATGGAATAATGATATAAAGGTATTTAAGTGCTGTCTATTTTTAGAATGCTGATTTCATTTCAAGTTTTGCACACCAAAATAAATATCGATTATGTCAAGTTTTGGTGGATTTGACAGACCAACCTTTTTGGATTTTATAAATTAATGATAATGAGATGCTTTTTATCTATTTTAAAAATATTTATATTTTTGAGACTTTTATAGTTTTTTTCCCTGATATACTCTCTTTAAATGCAACATCTATTGTTACAATAAAAATCCATATTTTACAGAGAACTGTACAATAATCTTATATTAATGTACTCCTACCTTGTGAAAAAAAGTTGTGTGCCATCTATTCTTTATTGACAAGGAAAGTGTCCGTCTTCATTGATATCGAAACTTTAAATTTATATGGAAGCTGTGTGTGATGATGAAAACTATGTTTAAATGTTGTCTTAACTTGCAGAACATTTTGTAATGGATGTTGTTTTTAGAACATAAATTTTCATTATTGTTCAGAAGTGGTCTAAAAAATAACTAACTGCGGGCCAAACAGTGAACACTGCACTTAAGGGATAAGCTATCTACAGTCAAACCAGTCTTAAGCAGCCAAAGGAAAGAGTAAAATGGTCTTTGAATACAGGTTGTTGCTTAATACAGGTTAAATTGCTATGAAAGCTTAGAAATGGGAAACAACAAATGTGACTGCTTAAGACAAGTGGCTGCTCACTAGAGGTTTTCACTTACACGGGTTTAGCATCAGTTTGAATCGCTCAGCTAGTCTCTGTTATGATTGATATACAACATTGTGTCATTATCATTCGTCTCTCACTGCTGATTCAAGTGGGAAAGTTATCAGTTACTTGCAGAGATGGGGTGTGCTTGAATACTGGTTAACCTTTCAGGATCGCAGGAAACAGTGGTTAGGTTAACTGATCATCTGTTAGCCCTCAATAGCATAAAAATGACGCTGAATATTCAATCAATAGATCCACTGTTTATACAAATTTATTTTAGGAAGATGGTGAAGAGTTAAGAAGAATGGCTTCATTTCCTGGGTAGAGCCAGTACTGAGTTTTGTTTTGAGAGGCCTTGTATTGAACCAGTAACACTCTCCACTGCACCTCTGCTTATATGTTAATATTGTCCCACACTTTGCGAAAAGCGGGAGACACTAATTTGGGCCTGTTCGTCCGTCTGTTCATCGCACTTTTGGTTTCCATGCAATAACTAAAGAATGCATGAATCAAGTCTTTTGAAATTTTTATACAATGATTATCATGACAAAAGACCGGCTAAGTTCGATTTTTGGGGTTGTGACTTTTGGCATTGTAGAGTTCCGCCCCTTTAATTTGTGAAAAAATTGTAATTTCCATTTGTCTGTCACCCTTTTTGTGGTTTTCTGTGCCATAACTTAAGAATGCCTAAATTAAATCTTTTGAAATTTAACACAATGTTTATAATGATAAAACACAAACTAATTTCGATATAAGGGGTTGTGGCATTTGTTGTTCTACAGTTATGCCCCTTTAATTTGTAAAAAATTGTGAGTTTTTTTGGTTTCCATGCAATAGCTTAAGAATGCTTGAATCAAATCTTTTGAAATAAAGCGGAGAACATAAATTCACAGAAATGGCTTGTATGCATTTATTGTAGATACTGTATAAACAAAAGTAAACATTATTTAAGTGTTCTATAAACATGAGGATAAAATAGAAACAAGACATATACAAAGAAATTGATCATTTATTTGCTATCGCATACAAAACATAACATTCAGATATTATTTACCTAAAAAGAAATATAAATATTTTGGCACAAAAAATGAGACATAATGCTGTTTGAAATTAATGATTTGCAATAATAATCATGATATAAACATATTTTGTCCTGAATTTACAGGAGTGATAGACCAACAATTGGCTGTTCCCAATACACTTGATGAAACAAGTATAATGCTTAACAAAATCAATCAAACTATGCCACCATCCACAGTTAACTGTGTTTATAAGTCACATGAAGTTATTGATGTTTTGTCTTTGTACCTAAAAGTGTTCTTTTTATGTCCCACTTTTCTGTGTTATCTTGCCATAAAGTCTGTGTTTCTATAAAACACATTTATACACAATTCAAGTCATTCATGGAATGTACAAGATGTATGTTATAAACATTGAATTAATGACGTAACAGTTTGTTTTTACCGTATTCAGAGAAATTCAAGAACACATAATATACTAGATACTGAAAAATAAGTTAAAATTTTGATTTTACAAAAGCACAGTATTAAAGATACTTTTAAATTGACTAGATAATTAATTACTACTGAAAGATGTAAAATAAGTCACTCAAAGGTGTGTTGTCGAATCAAATAATGGATATTGGCTACATCACAAGATGGGTACATTTTTGGGAGATAAAAAGTTTCTGCCCAAGTACACCACGTGACCCAAGTGATGATCAAACACTTAAAACTAATATCTAAATTTTTATGTGTTTTTTTAACTTTGTGTGGTTAGCCTCAATTTTACCAACACATTTAGACATAGCTGATATCAATGAAAAGCTTCGGAAAGATCATGAATTTAACCAACTCGTAAATAAACATTTGTAAGGGATGATTTCAAAATAGTTAAAATGACTTGTATTCAATTCATATACCTGCAAAACATATAAAAAAAAATGATTCTATGAATAATGTTATTTTGTAAATAAATAAATAATAAATTAGTGATGACTAAATATTGGTTAATGATTGATCAAAATGTATAATGATTGGTCAATTATGGATACTGGATGGTAAATAATGAATAATCATTGGTCAAAAATGGATAATGATTGGTCAATAATGAATAAGCATTAATCAATAGTGAATACTCAATGGTCAATAATGAATAATTATTGGTCAATTATGGATACTGATTGGTCAATAATGAATAATCATTTTTCAATAATGAATTATCATTAATCAATAATGAGTAACCATTGGTCAAAAATGGATATTCATTGATGAATAAAGGATAATAATTAGCCAATAATGAATATGTTAATAAACTGGAATGATGAATAATGCTGAGGAATAATGCCCAACTAACTGGTTTTTAACCAACTTTGTCAGACTGAACACACCAACTAACTGGCCTTTTAACCAACTTTGTCAGACTGTACACACCAACTAACTGGCCTTTTAACCAACTTTGTCAGACTGAACACACCAACTAACTGGCCTTTTAACCAACTTTGTCAGACTGTACACATCAACTAATTGGCCTTTTAACCAACTTTGTCAGACTGAACACACCAATTAAATGGCCTTTTAACAAACTTTGTCGGACTGTACATACCAACTAACTGGCCTTTTAACCAACTTTGTCAGACTGTACACACCACCTATTGGCCTTTTAACTAGACATTTTGTCAGACTGAGCACAACTTCTTAAGAATTGTCTCTTTCACAGACTCCATTTCTGAATAACTCTTTACATGGATGAGATGGTCCCGGGTGGGAACACTGCATAATGTACCGATCTCTTTATCTTCTTTGTTGCCAATAGCAACTACATATATTTTAACATAGTCCCTGAATTTCAGCCTCTTTGCTGCTAGTTTGACTTGATAATAGTTTTCTAGATTTCCATCAATGAAAAGAAAAGCTACATTTTTGGCTGTTGATCTTCCACCATTTTCTTCCATGTAACTTTCTGTTCTTAATTTGTGCAGTAATTTTGGTACAGTGTCACTCTGTGTGACCCTGAGGGTGTCAATCAGGTCACGCCCTCGTCTGTATGATGACAGAGGTATGGCTTTGTTGCTATTGCAGGTACTGGTTAGTATGCCAGATCTGAGGTCACGCTTATGTGCTGACGTCACAATGTCAGCAATCGTTTCTGCCAACAGTTCCGACTTTCTCTTGCCGAGGGAGTATGTATCATACACATACATGACGTCGAGGGGCTCCGTGGACTTGCAGGCAGTTATTTCTGCAACAAGTAATAACATATAATATTAAAGAGGTAATTCATTTTTAAACTCGAATGTTTTACCAAAATGTTACAGTTCTTATACAATTGTAAAGAAACTCCAGTGTCAAGAATTGTTTTTGAATGAGGCTAGAGACTGTTTAACATGACAGAATATATCAGGAAGACCTCAATGAAATGAGTAGAACAGCTGTCATTTAACCCTTTACTCCATAGATACCAATCACAGAAAGCCTTTGAAAACAATGCAGGAAGAACACTTTCTGCACTGTTTTCCACTCTGTCAGTTAATATAAACATAATTCACCCAATAATTCAAAAGTCTTCAATATTAGAGGTGTCCAAAGGCATCTATATTAGAGGTATCTGAAGGTGTCTATATGAAGTTAAGGGTTAAGGAACTGATACACTTTCTCACATATTTTTGACTAAGCTGAGCTCAAACCCATGACATAGGCGGTGATGAGAGGTAAATGACCTAAGACAGCCTCTTGTATCACTCGGCAAATGAGGACCCTGGTATAATTCAGATTTATACCATGATTGAGTGGTCTCACCTGGCCCCTATGTCATTACACTTGTTTAGTGTTTAATTCTAATTCAGACTCAAAACATAATTAAAGTGTAAACATGTGACATGGACTACAGTTTGAACGTTTTAATGCTGATTATTTGGTAAAAAAAAGGCTATTCTCATTTCTCTTATGATGTCTTATTTATAGCAAGTGGACGCATGACAATGTTGATAAGTTTTCACTGCAAATTTTATTTTTAATTTTGTATACATGATGCAAATATCGCGGTCAGTGTTCAGGTCTTTGATTTTTGTTTTGTTTTGAAAAAGGGGCATAACTCTTGTAAATAGCTGAAAGGCATCATAGGTCATATATTCCTGGTCAAGTTACAAAAAAGAGTATCAAAAACTGTTTCTTTTTATCAGTTTTTATCGATATGATTGAAAGAAAATTTGCAAGAAAATATCAGTTTGTATTTTTTAAATAATTTTTCCAAATATTCAAAGTTAACAACTAACTCAACGCAATTATCTTTTATAAAAAGAAGATAATTTCTTAAATATGAATGGTGAGAGTTAGAGATTATTATCTTCATGTAGTCACCTGATCACAGACACAAAGATTGATTTTATGCAAAAAAAGGAGTTTTCAGTTACTGTAATTTCTTAAGATTTAGTTTTTATAACTGTTATGAAGTGCAAATAAAGTTATACTGGTGTTCCATTATAGCATCTTTAATATCAATCTATTCTCATTTTTCAATAAAGTTATAAAATCAAATTGTTTTGTAATGTCTTTTTTTGGATCATACATAAGTTAGCTGGTAAGAAGAAGTATTCCTTTGTGGGGTTAAGGCCATCCCGTACTAAACCGTACAAAGTATGATAATTATTGTACAAGTCATAACGACTTGTTAGCGAAAACAAAACTATAAGCAAACACATTTTTATCAATTTTTTTAAATACTCAATGACCGGAATTTGTCTTGCAATACTTTTCAAATGAAAAAAAAATTTCAAAATGAGGATGTTTTCACAAAATTTTACAAGACTAAAATTTTAAATTTTATTCTAAGGATTAAGGTCCAAGGTTTGAAATCTGAATCATGGCATATGTTAGATACAATAAGTTTTATATTGAAAATTTACCTGGTACATCTTTCTGCAAGTCTTTATTCTCTTCTTTTTCATCAGCTGTAGGCGATAGATACAGAATTATGTAAATGTGTTTAGTTCTTGCAGATATAAATAATGAAGTTGTTAAAGAATATTTACACCATAGTAAATAATTATTGATACCAAGAAAAAGTCCACAAATAAATCAAATGATCAATAGATTTGAACTTGATTAGCCAAAATGGATGTAACAGATTTGTAATGGTGTCCAGTGTCTGTTGACGAAATTCAGGAGGCTGAACATTTAAAAAGACGTACATTTTACTTAATTATAAAAATTCTAAGTCTGAAATCAGTAAGTAAAAACGCAGCGAAAAAAACATATATATTTGAAATGAACACATGTATTTTAGAGCAAATGTTTACATGAAGTTCGCATATTATGCAAATAAGAATGAATGATACTTTTCATATTTTAACCATTTGCAAAATACATATATTAATGTCAGCATTTAATGAAATTATGTTTTAAACGATTTCAATATACCTAACAAATACACGACGTGATCTAACAACGCTGACACAGTTATCAATGAAAGTGTGTACATACTTGACTGAATGATTTATTATACCACATGCTTCGGGCATTATATCCATATTGTTAACAGTTTTAAAGTAATAAAAATGGTTAAAACAGTAACAACCCAGACGTGTATGGTATATATTTTTTGGGTGTGTAAATGGTTTTAACCAAAGTGATATCGCCACATGGACAAGTAAAAACATTTTTAACATATATTAATTTACTATATATATATATTTTTTTTTTTTTTTTTACTTGTCCCTGTGGGTCATAGATAACAGTGAAAATTCTTACCCGTGCATGTCTTTATAGCTAGTGTGTTTTTAATAGAAGCAAGCGCATCAAAGCTGCCCATCTCAAAAACAAAGTCCTCCTTTGGCTCACTTGCAACTGCTCTCAGTTCGTATTTGTCTACCTGATTACCAATACCGAGAGCGAAGATGTACACTCCCATTTGCCGCAACAGCTTGGCTTCTTCCAGAGTCGACACTGTATCGACAGACTGACCGTCCGTCAACAATATTATCACGTGAGCAACATTGCCACGTGCATGGTGACGCGAGAATCCTCGTTTCCGTAAGTACTTGAGTGCACTTCCTGTGCGAGTGCTTCCTCCGAGAAATGGGATACTCTTAATGCGTGCCTTCAGAGACGGTTTGTCGAGGTCGCTTTCTAGAGTTATGACTGGATGAACACCATCGCTGTATGTTACAACACCAACCCGAGTGTGCTGGGAGCTGATATCAAACATGTCAACAACTCCCGCGATAAAGTGGAGCATCTTCTGGAAGTTAGGCACCCAGATACTGCTGGACGAATCCACTGCAAAGTACACTTCCGCTGGTTTCCCGCCACAATCTGTGAAACGTAAAGATCACTGGTAAGGATTTATATTTATTGCGTTCCATTTGTTATCCAAATTGTTTTGAATATCTATGAAGCCCTCTTAGGAGGGGTGGGATGGGGTCCTGTTTCCTGGGTCTCTTAAAGTATTGTTCCCCAGATCTCCAAAATATTTGCCATAGTTCCCCAGAAATATTTCCCTCCAGATCTCTAAAATTAGGACTTTGATCCCAGGATCGCTGAAAGTAATGGCCAATGTTCACCAGATCTCAAAAAATAATTGCACCCCCTCCCCCCAGATCTACTGGTGTGACTGTAAACGTGTCTGTCTTATCATGATCTATTTGCATTTGAGCAATAAATCCGGGGAATGTGTCTTTATTACAAACACATTTTTTGCATTTTCATTTCACTGAAATAATTTAGAAACGCTTTCCTCCCGAATGGATTGTAAGCAGATAATGTAAACTATTTACACAAATGTTGAAAATAAAGAAAACGTAACTGAAAGTTGTAGCATCTTTATCGTGTTAACGTTAATGCCAAAAAGGTCGCAAGGGGGATAACAACGCTATGAATTATCTGAATTACACGATTTGACATTTCAGATATTGTTGATGACTGACACATGTGAATGGTGAGTGTCCTGTTAGCAATCTCATACTCACTTTGTTTAACTTTTTTATCCGGAATGTCGTCTCTGACTTCATCCTTTTGTACCGACGTACCGGTATGCGGATTGGTGTGCATCACTGAAAAGTAATTATACAGTTTTAAGTAAAAAAAAAACTAAATGGATTGTGTCATCCAATTTATCACAAGACCCTCTATGTTCAGGTTTCATGCAAAATGTTTCATCTGAACATTTATTTATATTCAATTACGGATGTATCGTTCATTAAATCGGATGAAAGAATATTCACATTGCTTGATGGATTAATGCACACGATAGGCCAGATTTAGAAAAGTATTAGTTTGCTCTCATATTACCTACCCGCCATAGCAACAGCCTTTTCACAATATGTTTCCATTCTTCAGATTTGTGAGTCAATATTGTTTTATCTATTTCACCAAGTCAATTACATATATTACATATACACCGTTTTACAATGCACTTTATTGTGTTCCTTGTCTGGCTATAATTTTAATAGCACGTCGTGAAGCCTTTCAATTGAAATATTTATTGTCGGAGGATTGAAATATTGAAAAACTTATACTTCTACTCCCTTGCCTTACCTACCTGCCTAACTGCCTGCGTGCCTACCTGCCTGCCTGCCTGCCTGCCTGCCTGTCTGTCTGTCTGTCTGTCTGTCTGTCTGTCTGTCTGTCTGTCTGTCTGTCTGTCTGTCTGTCTGTCTGTCTGTCTGTCTGTCTGTCTGTCTGTCTGTCTGTCTGCCTGCCTGCCTGCCTGCCTGCTTCTTTGCTTCTTGCCTACCTACCTACCTGCCTGCCTGTTTGCCTGCCTGCCTGCCCTGCCCTGCCCTGCCCTGCCCTGCCCTGCCCTGCCCTGCCCTGCCCTTGCCCTGCCCTGCCCTGCCCTGCCCTGCCCTGACCAGCCCAGGCCAGCCAAGCCCAGCCCAGCCCAGCCCAGCCCAGCCCAGCCCAGCCCAGCACAGCCCAGCCCAGCCCAGCCCAGCCCTGCCCTGCCTGCCTGCCTGCCTACCTGCCTACCCGCCAACCCACCCACCTACTACCTTACTGCCTGTCTGTCTGCCTACCTACATATGTGTCTACCTACTTTCCTGATCAATTTATGAAAAGAGAGAGCAAACATTCATTATTTTTGTTGGCCTAAACGATGTTAAGAGATAGGGCGGTGACAGGAGTCGCCTGGCAGTATCTTTATCATATCAAACCGTATTCATTTTCTTTATTGGGAGTAACATCCGTCATTCATCAAAATAGGAAACACTAATTCACACCCTAATACACGATTGAAAGTTATGATAACAGACAAGACTCTCTGAAGAATAATTGATTGATTGAATATTTAGCGTCATTTTTATGTCATCGAGGGCTAACAGACGATCAGTTAACCTAACCACTGTTTCCTGGGATCCTTAAAGGTTAACTTATACCCTGGGATCCTGAAGGGTTAACCAATACCCGAGCACACCTCTTCTCCGCAAGTAACTAATAACTTTCCCATTTGAATCAGCGGTGAGAGACGAATAATAATGAGACACAATGTCGTATATCAATCATTGCGAACTCATTACCTCTGGATTGATAGTCAGATGCGTAACGGACTGAGCTAATCGGAACCCGCCTCTCTGAAGAATAAGTACATACTTTCGCCTTTTAAGACTATTTAATATACAAAATTTACACACAGGATACATTTTAGGTCTACAACTTTTCCGTTACATTCTAAAAACATGCAGTACCGACATCAAAGAACTCAAGAACAATTTATTTATAGGTTACTGTTTCCAGAATGCACAAAGGGAAAACATAGAAAAAAGAGAAAGTGAAATAATGTGTTGTTGTATAGCCCACGCATATTCATGTCACATCCCATCTATCCTCCTTTTATATATTTGACATAGAGTCTATGCATGTTATGTTTATTAACTATTTGTGTTAGATATAAACTTAAATAATCATACTAATATATACTAATAGCTATACTGGTCCTTGATTTAAAACCAATATTGTTAACACTTCCACATATTTCTAAAACTTACCTTCGCATGTATTTTCTATCAGAGTCGACTCTATCACGTGTAATGATTTGAAGTCAATTGCCCGTAAGACGAACTGTTCGTTGTCCGACCTCGGTTTGCTTGCAATGTTCTTAAGTTCGTCATCCAAGCCGTAACCGATGCCGACAGCAAACATTGTTATACCATGGCTCTTTGATATCGAAGCCTCTATGGATGTATTGGTGGAGTTTACGGAGTAACCGTCCGTTATAACAATCATTATTTTATCCATCATTTCTCTCCCGCCATTGTCGGCACTAAACATGACTTCCCGCGCATGCTTTATAGCGCTTCCGGTATTGGTGGCGCCTCCGGTAAACGGTACCTTTTTAATGTTTTTTAGGATTTCTTCTTTAGAAAAATAGTCCGCGAGGTTGAACTGTGTCTGTACATCTGATCCGAATGTGAGAAGACCAACATGGACATGACTTTCGCTGATTGGAAATCTGTCGACAACACTCTCGACAAACTGGAGCTGGTTTTCAAAGTCATCTTCCCAAATGCTTGAAGATGAGTCTAATGCAAAAATTAGGTCAGCCGCCTTTCCTTTACAGTTGGCATCTACAAAATAAGTTATGACAATGACAAGAAGAAATTATAATATTTGATTTATAGTTCCGATGAACATTCCAATGGCTTCTTTTGAAGAGAAACGGACAATACACCTTTTCGAGGAGGGAAATAATAATATCTTTAAAATAGTCAATTTATGAGCAAACCCATTTGAACAAGTCAATCTTCCATGAGAACCTAGAAAGAACATGTACATGAATGACAACGACCCTCTATGCGAGTCTACATATATTGTAGTTCATAGATGTTTTAGTGCATTTTCATTGCAATAATTTAAAGATACCCACAAAAGATTTTACGTTAACCCTTTACTCCATAGATACGCGTTTTCCCGCACCAATCACAGAAGGCCTTTGAAAACAGTGCAGGAAGAGTTCAGATTGCTCGTAACGAGCAATCTGAACTATTTCTGCACTGTGTTTCACTCTGCCAGTTAATATAAACATAATTCACCCAATAATTCAAAAGCCTTCTATATTAGGTCTCCAAAGCCTTCTATTTTAGAGGTGTCCAAAGGTGTCTATATGAAGTAAAGGGTTTAATCACATCCGGTCTTGGCGGTGTAACGGGTTCGCTTAATGTGTTTTATACAAATCCTCCTAAGATCTTAAATCAGATAGACTGAAATGAAAGCATTTACATTTAGCTTAAATTTCAGAAAAGTCTGGCTTAAAAATTAAAGGTTTTGGACCAAAATAATCTCCGGAGCAAGATAATGATTGGAATTTTTTTTTACATTAAGCGGTACTCGCAAACTTGTTTGGAGATTGTCGGTCCAATATTATTTAATTACGTTTTATATTTATTTCAATTTAAGGAAGAAAGGTCTATACAAATTATTTTTCTTACTCGCATATGTCTATCAGAAAACTTCGCCATCAAAGTTCGTTTAAAAAAAGTAATCCAAAGTTAGATCGAAATCATATGAATATACTGTACATTTTATAAAAATGTTAATTTACGATTTAACGCTATCCTGACATACGACTGTACATTGTGCTTAAACTCATCCATTATAATTTGATATACTTTTTATGTTCAACCGATCTTAAAAAAATGAGCATCGTTTTGAAATTCTTTGAGAAAAATATACGTTATGTATCATTTGAAAGAAGATTTGTCCCAATATATATTTATTCACTGACATCGAATACAGACAGACAGACAGACAGACAGACAGACAGACAGACAGACAGACAGACAGACAGACAGACAGACAGACAGACAAGACAGACAGGAATAAATCGGGAGATATTAGAAAATAGAGCAAATAAACCAATCTTACCTTTGTGTAAAGAGGCTGCGTGGACAAGCTGAAACAAAAACAAAACATAAATTAACAAAATTGGTTCCATTTGTACAAACTTTAAACTCATGCGTAACAAATATAATGCAGTCACTGTTGAAATTAACTGAAATTGTTACTTAAGAGTGGTGTGTAAATGTAACTTATTGTCCTATTACAAATTTGCGATGATGTATAGGCTGCCTAAATAACCACTTAACGCTTGATCACCCTGTAAAATACAATCTCGCGATAAAGAATCTAATTTCCTCGTATTTCAAACCAAATTGAACTAATTTATTACGGTTAACCCCTACCCGTGTGATCGGTGACACGTGTGGTAATTACAATATTTCATTACGTAGTATTATTACACGAGCGCAACAAAATGTGTCCCGCAAATATTTAATATGAGTTTTACATCTTTTAACTATCTGATATGAAATTCGCACTTTTTCTTCCTTTCCATTGGACACAATTTGTTAAGTCACTTCAGAACCTAAGATAGACTGATGATTGCTATGCCGTGCTATGACAAATCTTTAATTAAAGGGGGCCGTTTTGGCAAGTCAATTGTCATTCCGTGCGGTAGAGGAGTGTATCCCCACTCCTGTGTAAGATGAGCTGAAAATTGGCAATCTTTGTCTTTAATTGAATTTAATTGAATATCATGATTACGTGGTAGCCTTGCTATTAAAATCATAGCAGCTTATATATAGATAAACGGGTTCATACCAGTATATAGCATATCAAAATCACATTTTTGGTGGTACATGACTAAACTCAAAACTGGGCACGAGTCATGATTTCAAATCTATCATTAACGTTGAACTGTCTGGCATGTTAATTACATAAAGATTGCGAAATTACTTTGAAAGTTTGTGAAAATACTTTTGGAATTTCATTTAAATGCCAGTTATATAATACAGATAAGAATTATAGATACTTGTTTATTTCTTTAATAAAAATAAGTTCGTGGTATGAGAGTAAAAAAAAAATATTTGAATTTGGAGTGTTAGAAGACATGAGCCGTGATTCGATGTGGTCAATATGAACTGAGGGTGGTTTTCATAATGGATCTGACGTGAGTGCTTATTTATCATTGAATTTGTTAAAAAAACAAGTTGGCAAAATATAAAATCCGAAGCTTTGCACTTATTAAATTGTCATCTATAATTTTATGTAAAAGTAAAAACCTACAAATACTGTAGAATTAATTATTCATTGATTTTCATTTTCAAATTTCCAAAGTTAAATGTTATCAGCATGAACCAGGTGTATTCACTCTCAGTCACACTGGGAGATAGGAAAAGTAAACCATAATACATGTCATCTTATCTAGCAAATAATACCTCCAACGAAAATATGTCTTCCACCAACAAAACAGGCGAATAGCACCGTTCTTCATATTCTCTGGGGGGTTTTTTTGTCCCCAAGTTTGTCATATTATATGAATAATTCAAATAATAAAATACAGAAATGCTACGTTTACAGCCTTTCTTTCAAAACACTTTGTACTTTGTATACGTTCGTAGTATGTGTTCACACTATTTAACACACACCCGTTCATAAATATCAACTTTCTTTTGAATATTAATAGTTTAAATAATAATTACTGGGCTATGAATGTGAAATATGTTTGTAGATGAACTATTTTACAACAGTGCATATTTCTAGCAGCCAGTACATATTTTATTAGTATCAAAGAATGTAAATGACCCAAATATAACTTTTTTTTTCATTTGATGTGTTAACCGG
Organism: Panopea generosa; assembly: GCA_029582155.1. Lineage (NCBI taxonomy): Eukaryota > Metazoa > Mollusca > Bivalvia > Adapedonta > Hiatellidae > Panopea > Panopea generosa. The sequence goes on from CM055906.1 coordinate 37,246,749, forward strand.
CCTATCAAAAGAACCTACACGAAGTCTTGAATTCCGATGTAGATCCAGATGAATTTTTTGTGTGTGTGTTTTATTTTGTATCAAAGCGTTACACAATTTACCTTGAATTTAAAAATGTAGATTTATATCTTTGAACGTGTTAAGTTCTTAACCTATGAAATAAATAGAAATATCTTCTCAGTGAGGGTTTTCTTATATTGTTGTTGTTGTTGTTGTTGCTTTTGTTGCATGATGTTTAGCGTCGCTTTCAACATTTTTTTCTTCAGTTATATCGCAACAGTAAGATACATGGTATGATACCCCACCCAGTCACATCATACCGATACCAGGCCGATCAGACCAAGATCCTCTAAATGCTGAGTGCCAAGCATGGATGCTTCTAGTAACATTTTCAAGTCTTTGGTATGACCCGGCCGAGGATCGAACCCACGACCTTCCCCTCTTATATAAACGTTATCCTGAGGCAAGTTCAGCAGAATATTGTAAATCGTATATTCACAAATCGCTCATTGGTGCAATAAGGTACCAAGTGTTTTAAAAAATAAGAAGGCATTTGGTACTTTTTTGCACCAATGGGGGCGAAATGTCAATGTTATTTATCTAAATAGGACAGAGCAAATAACATGTTTACTTCTGAGAAACGTGTATAAATCAGCAGCATGTATAAATATGTCATAAAATATTATATCTACATTAACACATTTAAGAAATACATTTCAATATAATGAAAATATGCATTACCCTTTTTTTACTTAAACCTTCTATGTGTATTGTAAAAAAAAATTAAATTATTTTCGGAAATGAAGTGGGTTATTTTTATGGCATATAATAATAATAATAATAATAATAATAATAATAATTATAATAATTATAATAATGATAATATTAATTATGATAATAATTATAATAAAATAGCAAAAATAATAGAAACAAAAATAGTAAAAAAATAACAAAAATAATAATAATAATAATAATAATAATAATAATAATAATAATAATTAATATTGATAATAATTATAATAAAAAAGTAAAAATAATAAAAATATCAACAAAAATGTTAAAAAAAACAATAATAGCAAAAATATTGAAACTAATGATTTATAAACGACAGAACGTATTTGAATTCAGTCGATATTCCTTGAAAATAAACAAAGTCAGTTGATCCCAAAATGCAGAAAACATGCGATCATTGTAGCAGGTTTCAGACACATAACATTAGTTACAAAAGTATAATATAAACAATCGAACCTGGAAACAGCTTGGCAAAACGAGAAAACACCATAACTTGACTATTAGCACTGATAATTCCATCGCAACTTTCCGCATATTTAAACTATGTAGATTATAAAACACTGCTGTATAAGTTCTCTTTCTGTACTTGTTTACAGGACTGTACCGTATATAAGGTTTCAAAACTAACCGTTAAATAACAATTTGGAACCCAAACCTACCTTTATATATATCCCACTTCTGTGAATGAATGACTAACGACAGAACGTCACGAGAAAACAGCGTAGGCATGAAATACAATCCGAGGCAAAACACATTGTAAATAATGTCCGGTGATAAAGCAGTGAATAGCTTCTAAAATATTTTTTTAGATAAGTGTAGTATAATACTTCGGATAACGCTTAAATGTTGGCTTGGGAGTTACCACGTTTTCATATTTATGAGTTTTATATCGTAAAATAGAATTTTTTTTGTTGCGGTTTTATAAATATGACTTAATGGAACAATTTAAGCAACGTATATGTCCTTTTTATTATATTTTTTCGTGCTAAGAAAAACATATATGGGGGATAAAATATATCATGATTTTGTGATATTGTCAAGCATGCTAGTATACACGTCCAAAGTAACACCGAAACAATACTGTAACATAGTATTTAACGTAAATGATAAGAATTTATTTATAAAAAAAAATCTTTAAAATGAACGCGGACATATTAATATTATAATGTTCAAGACTAGAATACATTTGCATTATTGTTTTGTTGCATTTCGGAAATTAGATACCAACTTTGTAAATATTTTCAATTCTGTAGTTTAACTACCCAATTCATGGTATACATGACAATATGAATAATAACAAAAAAAAATGCATACAATATACAGTAATGACTAATTACATATGATCAGGAAGTAGAATTCTTCAAAAATACTATAGTTATAAATTAACATTTTTTTTTGCTTTTGTTGGGATTGTTTTGTGTTTTTTCGTGTGTTTTTTTTTGTTTAACCAATTGTGTGCGGGGGGGGGGGGGGGGCTACATTGATATTTAATGTTGAATTCCAATTACAAGATGTTAGTCATCGTTTACATGCATTTTGCATATACCTTCAAATGTTCGGCAAAAAAATAGATAAAATATTTTAAACTACCCACTACCATTTTGACCGTGTTACGACAAATATTTCAGCTGATAACATTTTGATCAAAATTAAAGTTACAAACATTCCAGCCTAAGTCATCATTTAAACACTATCAACTAGTACGTATTAGTTCGGCTGTCAGTTGGACGTGCGCTGAATTATAATGACTTCTCATGGCAATACAATTCGTAAATACAATCGGTTTCACGTAATGCACTTAAAAAGGCAGTGTTGGACTGGTTTTAATCTATATCTGGTATTAATTAGCATAATTTTGACATTAATGTTGGTGGTGACCTGACCAAAACTGGGTATAATATAGCACGTGTATGATATTGCAGTTTCTATGTTTGCCGTACTGCCGTACTTAGAAGTAGATATTAAAACCCCATAATTTGGTGCATTGATAGGATTTAAGTATTTCATATACACTCATTTCTATATTATACGGTGTCCAATTAAGGCCATCTCGTCATATTTTTTAAATAAAGTCAAATCAAACAACGACACTTCGATGGTGAAAAGCCGAAACTACGATGGCGAGAAGTCGAAACTACGATGGCGAAAAGTCGAAACTACGATAGTGAAAAGTCGAGAAAGTAGTGAAAGTTTCGACTTTTCACCATCGTAGTTTCGACTTTTCACCATCGTAGTTTCATTATTTCGACTTTTCACCATCGTAGTTTCGACATTTCATCATCGTAGTTTCGACTTTCCACCACCGTAGTTTAGACTTTTCACCATCGTAGTTTCATTAGTTCGACTTTTCACCATCGTAGTTTCGACATTTCATCATCGTAGTCTCGACTTTTCACCATCGTAGTTTCGTTGTTTCGACTTTTCATCACCGTAATATTGCGCATTTATGATCTATGCATTTTCTTTATTGTTAAAGTTTTTAAAGTAATTGTATGTTTCCAAATTAAGTTCAATGTGATTGTTATTCTTTTTCTTTCACTTTATTATATTTTATAGATTATGTATAAGAATTAATTTTCATGTACATTCGATTTTCAAAACGTATAATTAAACTAGATCAATAGAAATATGGTGTTCTTAACTATGATAACACGTCCTGTGAAAGGGAAAAATAGTGGGGAAATTAACTTGGCACACCTGTAATTTTATATTTATAAACGCTTTATTTTGAAGAAAATTGCGTGTATTCGGAATGCTTCTAAAGGACGGAGGTACTGATTACGTGTCTTGTTCAATTGCTTTTCTCCTGCTGCACTGACTTCTATAAAAGTTATCGACGATAGTACATCCTAAAGATTCGCTGTTTCCCGTATATATTTACCTTGGCCTTTTTGTGTTTTACATTATACTCTAGTGCAAGCTGTCGCACTTGTAACAGTCTGGTGGAACTACTTTTATTCACACGGTCTTGTTTTATGATGTGAGGACGTGGAAAGAACGAGGTTTGGAGCTTCCACAAAACAGGGTTCAGTCCTGCAGTAGCGGGTTCGGGTTTTCTGTGACCTTTATTCGGATTACTTCTGTTGTACCTTTCGTTCTGTGTTTATGTATTGCTTTAATCAGTTTTAAACTTTGTATTGTGTCTTTCAACATTCAGTTTGAGCTTAAACCTAACACCAACTTTCCCAGCCTCTAATATTGAAGAGTTACCCCACTTAAATCAATCGAAACATCGCTCGGCCATTTCCGTAAACATTTGAACGTTTACGGAAATGACCGAGCGATGTTCTGATTGCCACTCAAATATCACATATAACTGCTGTTGCCAGAGTGGTCATTCTGTACTTTGATTAATTTCTATATATTGCTGAGATGATTGTGTTCTTCGCTTCATCTCCTGATGGACATGTATTTATTTTTTTACTTATGTATGGTATAGAACATTCGAACAAGAAATCTTTTTCGCACAATTATTGTGGCGGTGTGAATGACAACAGTTATTATGAATGATATACATGGAGAACTTATATATAAAAACGTGTAGTTAAACATTAGGCGGTTTATAAAGTCATTATTGAGGTGGTAAACGAGAGAGTTTTGTTTTTTTTTGAAACCACTAAATGCATTACTCGTATGAGAGGGATTATTGCCTTGTTTATTTTGTGTCCGTTTTGTTCTGGCGCCGTTGTCCCTATAACGCCCTACGTCGTTTTTTTAATGTTATTCTTGATACGCAGTTTATGATTTCGTTTTTTGAAAAAACTGACGCCATTCGATCAATTGTTTATTATTGAATTTTGCATAGTCAATTTGAAAAAAAACAACAACCACGGTAGCCATCGATTGGTAAATGGATACTTAATAAGTCACTTACTCACATTGCTCTGTAATTAGGTAGCAATTTATCATTGAAAACTGGAAGTGGTCATTGCACAACTATAAAGGAATGTGACATTCCGATATAACTGACCGGACTCATGCATCGCAGATATCTGACTCTACACGTATATTTATTCTGGAATTTATTCAAAAGCTCGTTAAACCTTGCGGTTAAGCATCCGTGTGCATTTTTTTTTAAAATCCCAGACCACCGTGCTCACCTCGGGTATGTTCAATCATTGTTTATATAAAATACTCTTGATCGGAATGCAATACTTGTACCCAGCCTTGGACCACCTCAAATATTCCGCTGTCTTATTAACGTACGTTTATGTCATTATTGTAGTACTATTGTACTCCCTGTTTAAAGTGCCGCACACAGCCAGGTATGAGACAGACACGAGTGAAGTGCGATTAAGACGGGTAATAATGTCTCTCCACTTGTCTCCTACACATCCGTATTGATAAACAAACATTCCCCGTAACATACCGGAACTGATTGATAACAAAAACAACTTAAAGTGTTATAGAAAAACAGTCTTCCATTTAAAGTAGCGACATTTGTTTCCGTTTACTTGTTACGCACTCCGTGAGGTAATTTAATAGATCAATCTTCCATGAGGCCCTCAAACATATATACATTATTTATAGCAATACGTTGAAAAACATATTCGTATGAAAAACATTAACAGTCAATGCAGTTATTCATCGAAATAAGGTGCAAGAATATTATTCATTTTATGCTTTTTGCTTTTTGATTTCTCAGTGGACTATTTATGATAATCCACTGTTTCAAACAGTGAAATTATGAAAAAAAAATTGTCCTTGCATTATTTAAAAAAAAATAGTAGTTGAATTTGTTTTATTAAACCAATAAAATCTAATGGCAAATTGAGGTCAAAATAAACAAAACTTTACAAATACATAAAATAAAAATAAAATTTGTTTCTTTTGGTGTAAGATCAAATGCTATTTCATCTCGTGATCACCAAAAATTATATTCTCACTCATGGCAAGTCACTAGTGAGAATATGACTTTTGGTGATCAATTGATGAAATATAATTCGATCTACCACCAAAATAAACACATATCCTCTTTAAAGTTATTTTTGACACCGCGTGTAATACCAACAGTGATATTTCAAAATAAGTTATAAACTTATTGTTATAAGCCTGGGCTCTGGAATTAATGCTTTAACACGTCGTAAAACAAAGTTTCGAAATAGTACACAGAATTTGCATGTTTGAACCTTTATTTGAAGACTATTCCAAATTGTTTAACCAGAATATATAAAAGATCTTATAAATAAATCATGATTTGGTTTGGGCATATACATTTAGGTTAATTAAAGATATTAAATTTCTTGAATGAATATCAGTATTTAGGATAAATGCACCCCTTAGATACAACGGAACGAGCTTATGTAACGTTTTATATATAAGAACTGCTTTTTTTGTTGAAATTTTACTGTTTCATGGGAAAATCCAATCCAGTTCTGCAAATAGTTCAAATGAAGATGTGCTTATCAAGAATAGGTCTTGCAACCTTTTTTTTAAATATTACAAGTTTAGTTTTTAAATATGAATTAATAACAGAGCAATAATCAAGATGGATAAAATAAGAAACATCAAAATAACTTTTTCATTGGAACTGAAAAAAAAATCTTAATACGTGCTAAAATAAAGATTACATATTTTGATGACTTTATCAACATGTTCAGCTCAAGAAATTTTTTTATCAATTGTTACACCAAGTAACTTTTTACTTCTACTGTAATGCATTTCTCTACCATTAGAATATACAGAAATAGGAGTAAATAGTAGAGGTCCTAGAACAGATCCCTGCGGAACTCCTGATGAAATAGGCAAATCATGAAACATAAATCTACATACTTGAATATATTGTGTTCTTTCACTGAGATAAGATGAAAACTAGGTTAATAATGAACTGTCCAACTTTTATAGCTTTAGCTTTGGATGCAAAATATAATGGTTTACCAAATCAAAGGCCTTAGAAAAATCAAGGAAAACTGTTCCAATATTATTATTGTTATCAATAACTGATATACAATCATCTAACATTTTTGTCAAACTGTCTGGCAAAAATGATTTGTTCTAAATACAGACTGTCTAGAATAAAACAATATGTTTGCTTTGGAATATGTTTTAAGCTGAGTGCTTACATGCCATTCAAACATAAGGGAAACAATTGCAGTATTGAAAAAGGTATGTGATTTTCTTTGTCATATTTTGGACCATTTTAGTGTAAAGGTACCACATTGGCTCTCTTAAATAAACTTGGATTGCTGTTAGTAGTAATACTTGTATTGGATATTTTTGTAAGAACATTTACTATATTGGAAGCGGATAGATTTAAGAATCGAGTACTTATGTCACCGGAATCAGTTGCTTTCATGGTATAAAAATGCTTAAGTCGTTGTTGAATAAAGCAGACCGGAACCTATCGCATTTTTAATTCAGACGATTTGTGTAGTTTTTCATTAACCAACCTCGTAATGAGTTTATTTTGATAAACAGTTAATAATACCATTGTTTCTTTTGTAAACTGAACAGAAATGGTCATTATTTGCTGCCGCCTGTGAGTTGGAAATTGTGTCTTCCTTCATATCATTGTCAAGAATTAATTGTGTTTGTGTTTGATTCTTAAAGCCAGATAATTTATATAAGCTTTTTCAAAGTTCCTTAGGATTTCTTGATTCACTGTTTCATGGTACTAATTATGCTTAGCTTCAAGAATTTATCTTAAGGTTTCTGGATTGGATTTCCATAACTCATTTTAAAATCGTTTTAATCATCAATTTCATCAATAATATTATCTGCAATAACATTAGAAGTATTAATGGATTGTAAAGTGGTTATTGGGTTATTTGAACTGCAATCAATATTTGAAACATAATATGACTGCCATAATAAAAACAGAGGGTCTCATGGTTTAAACATGAACAATTAGAATTAACAGTAGAACACTTATCAACACATGTACGTTATCCTAGCAAAGGCATTCATAGCAAATATTACATAATTATATATTTAGAGTCCGCAATTTTTACTTTTAACATTATGACCATGGCAAGAATTAACAATCGTCGCATTTGGTACATGTAAGACTTAGTCTGGTGTCCGAAATGTAATTTACAGTGTATCTGCGATTATTGACAACAAACTTTTTATGAACATCATGAGAATAATGGGCTCTCTGATGTTTTAATAATGTCGATCTGTTAAAAAAACGTTTACCGTCTTTCTTGTAAAACTCCCAAGTAAATAAAATGTGTATCGCTTACATCATTGTTTTCTGATTGCGGCGTTGAAATATTAAGAGCATTGTTAATTTTGTTTCTTATGTTTGCTCCAAGTATTTTCCACCTCTTGTTTAGATGAGTGTTGTCTTGGTACAGTGATATAATTTTAGATCCCTGTTTAGTGAAACGGGCATCGTTATTCAGGTTAGTGATTATAGCCATCGCACATCTTTCCTATAGCATGTTGTGTGATTTACTAATCGGTTATTTCTATTGGGAAGAATTGAGCATACCAGTACTTTTACTTCTGAATTGCAATGTTTAATTGTGTTAATTGTATCCTTAAAGGCATCGATAACAGTGTCACCGAGCACATTATTTGGTCCACTGTTCAAGACTGTTACATCGAATATATTTGAGGCTCGGGTTTGACCTGCAATACCAATATTATTATTTTCAACGTTCCGAATACGCGCTCCAGCGTGACTCTGTAAGTTTAGTTACATTGTCCGGCCAGCAGTAAGTATATATCATCAAATCTGAACCGGCTCTCCAATGTGCTCTTGTGTATACTTAGTTCGGTAACTATTTTTTATATTTGTCTATCTAAATGTTTACTGTTCTTATCTTCATTTATTTCTCAATAGTAATTCCTGTCTAATTGGAATTAAATAGTAAAATATAGTAGAACTTACTTTTTTACGATCTTCTATATAAGGTAGCGGAGCTCATTTCTTTTACTTGGTAAATCATGGTTGCTTCATGTGTCCACATAACGTATAATGCATAATCTGTTAAGAACCGATGTTTTACTTAGTACAAATATTTTACCTCATTTTTCCATTTTATCTGTAATGCATAATCTGCTAAGAACCGTTGTTTTACTTAGTACATCTATTTTACCTCATTTTTTTCATTTAACCTGTGATGCATAATCTGCTAAGAACCGTTGTTTTACTTAGTACTAATACTTTTCCTCATTTTCCCCTATACTCTGTAATGCATAATCTGCTAAGAACCGTTGTTTTACTTTGTACTTATATTTTACCTCATTTTCCCATATAACCTGTAATGCATAATCTGCTAAGAACCTTTGTTTTACTTAGTACAACTATTTTACCTCATTTTCCCATATAACCTGCAATGCATAATCTGCTAAGAACCTTTGTTTAACTTTTACCTCATTTGTTTTATTTAATCTGTAATGTGTTACATGTATCTGCTTAGGATTGGTGTTTTACTTTTGAAACAATTTGTAGATAGAGTTTTCAAAATAACGTTTGATTTTAAATATCACGTATATAACTATTTACTAACAATTTAGTGTTAAGAATGGCTGTTGTCCGCAATCATTATATTTTGTGGATTCCATATAAAGTAAGTCAATGTGCAAAGCAAGGCTTATGTGAGTTGAACCTGGGACAATATGACAATTCTGGTTATACACAGGAGTTAATTAAAATTTACTGAATTGACATTTTTTTTTTATTTATTTTGGCCTAAATATTTTACCTTGGACTATGATATTGGTCCAAGGACGTAATAACTTGAATTATTGCATTATATAATTAACACTTCTTGTCATTTAAAGTTCGGCAAAGTTTATATTTAATAGCTGTTTGCCCAGTAGGCCAATAGTGTCACCTAATGTGCCAGTATGGTTAACCGTAGTTACGATAAAATATGAATGCATTGTGTTGTATAAGGTGCAAACGGTGCAAACGAGAGTATACATCTTGATGCAATAGGATTGTCTATTATGAATGGGTAATCCGCCCAGTCACAACAACGCACCTGCTATATCTGCATCGTCCTCCTTCGTAGCTGTTTGTTCTAGAAATATTTCACAAGTATTCGTTACATTTCGTAACAAGCAATCTGCGAGGTTATTGCATCCAACATGATTTTGAGGGAAAACGAAACAAAGTACAACCCAAGCTTGATAAGTACTGATAAATAACGACAGGGGAAGAGTGCCAAATTACATTTTATTTTAGTTACTCACATACAGGCGTTAGTGCATTTTTTTATGAAAGATCATAGTTTATCGATGCAATATAAGCAGTATGATAAATGCACATCGTAATCATTCCGCAGCCGACGATGGGCCTGGTTTCCATGAAATTTGTGATGCCGAACTATCCTCGTGTAATGGGATTTTCCATGATCAAATGCCTCTTTTTGTACAAAAAGAAAAAAACAACACTACAAAAAATAACACATGAACAACATTGTATAAGATTTAACATATGGTGCTTATACACATATTTGTGAAGTTGCTGTATTCAGGGTTTATGATGAACGACTAAGCATTCTTCACAGGAATCTCTGTCTAGCTATTCCCCTCCCCCGTAAATTCTGAGTGTATTAATATAACTTAGTATAACTGTTTATTTTGTTTATTCTGTAGATTTACGGACTGGGCAGTGGAACCTTAAAGTGTTTATAAACCTTCAGACATAAATGTATTCTTTATTAAATATAAATTCGAAAAACTAAAATTTTCATAAATGTTCTTTTTCACATTTTTTGGAATCTGCCAGAGCAGTTACATAACAGATACTCCACCCGTTATTGCCGTCAAGGACATGTAGACGACGAACAGTACTACATAATGCTTGTACGAGTTGGTGGTCTAATATTGCATTTGTTTGTTTTTCCTACTCTGGTATATAGCGGTTCTATCTATTATATTACGCCTCTGACTATCAATTCAGGGGTCGCGAGTTCGAATCTCCACCCGGCAACAGTATCTGTGATGATTGATATACGATATTGTGTCTCATTATTATTCGTCTCTCACCGCTGATTCAAGTGGGGGAATTTATCTGTTACTTGCGGAGATGGGGTGTGCTCGAGTACTGATTAACCTTTCAGGATCCCAGGAAACAGTGGTTAGGTTAACTGAATGTCTGTTAGCCCTCGATTGCATAAAAAGACTCGAACCTACGACCTAAGCGGTGAGCGGTAATTGATATTGAGACGGCGCCTTGGACCACTCGACCACGGAGAATCCTCATTTTACTTTCATATGATTTCATCCTATTGCCATATATATTCAAAAAGTTATTAAATTCTACAATGTTTTTATTAACGCATTCATGTAGCTGCCCACACTTTCGCTCCAATGCACAACACGCAGTCCCAGAAATTTGTTGAATTATTGTGAGTTTTTTTTTATTATGCCGTAGTTGCTGAGAGAGTTCTGGTTTGGCATCTTTACAAACTATCTACAGATCAAAAGAATAAGGCAGACTGTCTGTATATAAACCTGTCATTCAAGCAGGCGTGATGTTGATAAAAAACCCTGCTTTTGTTTTAATTTCTCCAATTCCATTTACACTGTAATACGTAAATCCACGAGCGGATGAATCACGGTGTCGTCAAACAGAGCTATGGACTCATTTCATTGGATATGACAGAATGTCCAGGGAATGGTTTTGCTTGGAACTCGTTCCTCCAGGGCAGATAACTGTAGTAATAGCATGTACATCAATTAGCAGGTTTTACAATCGGAACAAGTTGGATTTATTTTGTAAACTAAAATACAGTCAAACCTGCGTAAGTGGCCACCTTTATTAAGAGGCCACTTGTCTTAAGTAGCCACATTTACTATTTTCCGTTTTTATGCTTTAAGAGCAAATTAACATATATTAAGCAACAACCTGTCTTAAAAGGCCACATTTGCTCCTTCCATTGGCTGGCTGCTTAACGCTCATCAACGACGTGGGTCTACATGTACCTCCTCCTATATAATCTCTCTCCAAGTCTTATATTATATATTGAAAATAAAGATAAGTCTGATGCTCCTCCCCCCATGAACCTCACTTATACGGAATATAATTCCAAATAAATGCAGTTTAATGTTACGTACATATAATATAATTTTAAGGAATATCAAATGCTTTGAGATCGTATAGAATGTATTCTACACGAAGAGTTAAAAGAGACGAACAATACGAAATTCATTTAATATGGTGTGCATTTAAACGACACTTTTGTTATACTAATAGTTTGGAATGGAAACATGTCTAGGGGTATTTTCGACCGGCAGATTATAGATTTCCAAGAAAATAAAAAAAGTTACTCACATATAACACTCAAAGAAGAGCAATCGGAACGTCGCTCGGACATGTCCGCCTTCTTACGAAATAACGTTGGCGGAAATGACCGAGCGATGTTCCGATTGAAAGAAGAGGTGAATGCTAACCAGGAAGCAATCCGTCACTTGGCTTTAGTATGCCTAGCATGTGACATCTGGATTTGGCAGATTGTGTTCGGACATATTTCTGGTTCTTGTATTTACGTGCACTTTTATAAAATGGAATCAATTTCAAAAACACAGTCTTGCACTTGATATTGGCAAACATTCTCAAACTTATTTAGAACACTGCTGGTGAATTTATTTATTTGCTACTTTAGTAAACATGTTATGAATTGGCCGATATCATTATAGTGTCAGCTTTATAAACTGTAATATATAACTGTTTTGGAAACCCAATAATTTATTCATACGTTACTCTGACAGTTGACTGGTCGGTTTGTTGGTTGACTTGTTGGTTTTTTCATTCGTTCTTTCGTTTCTTCTTTCATGTACCAGTCTAGTCATTTATTACGCATTTATTATTCATAGTTTTATTAAAATCATACATGTTCCTGCGTGTGCGAGTGGTCACAACCAGACACAAACTTACAGATAAGACTAAGACGAGAGCGCTCTAAGCTACAATGTAAACCAAGAACACAAGAACATAGAATCAATCAACCCAATATAATGTGTGTCAATCGTGACTTATATACAATGGTTTAACATGTAACACATCTGGACTGGAGGGAGAATACAGTTAAGGTATCAGAATTACTCACATGCTACATAAAGGACAGACATGGAAACCCGATGGATCATGAAGATACATTGATATCATATTAAATTTACTTCATAAAGGGAGATAATTGAAATCATATCAACGGTATTCCAATTTGGGGGATCTTTTCATGTCTCACTACACAGATGAATTGTGTTCTTTGTTCTATATAAATAAGGTCCATGATTTCCATGGTAAAAAAAGAATTCAACTTTGAATTTTTCTGTAAGTTTTTTTTCATAGCAGGAATGTAAACCCACATAAAAATATAAAATAACTGGTAGGTTGACCACGTTGCTGTTATTTTTTTAAAAGAGGGTGCAGTGACACCCTGAGATTTTTTGAAAAAAGAAGTCCTCAAATGCTCATAAAAACATGCATATGTTGAAATCCTATAAAAGTCAAATTTTAACACCCATGATGTCTTATTGCCGTATATGCTATACCAACCTTTGCTCTACTCATCTGCAGCAAGAAATAACAGCTTCTATGAAACATTTAATAAATATTTCAAAACCTAATTACATAAGCCTTGTTTTAAAGCGTAAGAATCATGTTACACTGGGAAAAAGGGGATGCAACTGTGTAGTGAAACGCACAGCTTTCAGATTATGAATATTGGGCCCATCATTTCAGTCACATACTACAGCTTTCAGATCAGGGATATCTGACCCATCATTTCAGTCACATACTACAGCTTTCAGATCACGGATATCTGACCCATCATTTCAGACAGATACTACAGCTTTCAGATCAGGGATATCTGACCCATCATTTCAGTCACATACTACAGCTTTCAGATCAGGGATATCTGACCCATCATTTCAGTCAGATACTACAGCTTTCAGATCAGGGATATCTGACCCATCATTTCAGACAGATACTACATCTTTCAGATCAAGGATATCTGACCCATCATTTCAGACAGATACTACAGCTTTCAGATCAAGGATATCTGACCCATCATTTCAGTCAGATACTACAGCTTTCAGATCAAGGATATCTGACCCATCATTTCAGTCGGATACTACAGCTTTCAGATCAGAGCTATCTGACCCATCATTTCAGTCACATACTACAGCTTTCAGATCAGGGATATCTTACCCATCATTTCAGACAGATACTACAGCTTTCAGATCAGGGATATCTGACCCATCATTTCAGTCAGATACTACAGCTTTCAGATCAGGGATATCTGACCCATCATTTCAGTCACATACTACAGCTTTCAGATCACGGATATCTGACCCATCATTTCAGTCACATACTACAGCTTTCAGATCAGGGATATCTCACCCATCATTTCAGTCAGATACTACAGCTTTCATATCATATTAATGGAATCATGGAACTCAACTCAATCAGTGTTGCTTAAGAATAGACGCCCCTTAAGCTAGCCCTAGTTGGCGTGATGGGTGTAACATGTTTTGTATGGAGGTCAGAGTTACAACAACCTTTAATATTTTCAAGCACTAGGAAAAAAACGGACAAGACTTAGTAATGCTTGTCATCTATTTCACTGAAATTAGTATAAGGTTTGTGAGGTAAGCAATTTACAGAGAGGGTATATTATATGCTTTTATAGACCAGCTATGTATGTGGTATTAGATTGTGTTAAACAAGTTCCGATATTTAAAGTTTTTTCTGGAAATTGGTTAATATCATTTTTTATGATATATCTCACGCAAAATACTGATGTTGTATCCCCATAGACCAGCGGATACTATTTCATCAAACTGCATTGTTAACGGTTCAAAATGGAAGGCAGTATTTAAACTTTCACTCGTTGATGAATAAAGCTGGGCTTCCGAAAAATAACGTGGATAATAAATTTTAACTGTATTTATTTTTTGTTATATCATAAAGAACAAACAATCAATGGTGGGATTTCACCTTAAATACAGTATTTTGGCATTTAAAGATGGCGTCTTACAGTCACGTGGTTACTAAACCTTATCTCCACCGGCGCTTACTTTTCTGAATGAAAAACGTCTAGAAATTCTGATTGTTCGGAAAAAAAAATTGTAATGGAATTCTTACAAAGTGGCCAGGCCCGATTAGCTCAGTCAGCAACGTGACTATCAATCCAGGGGTCGTGAGTTGGAATCCCCGCCCGGAAACAGTCTCCGTGATGATTGATACATGGCATTGTGTCTTATCAGTCGTCTCTAACCGCTGATTCAAGTGGGGAAATTATCAGTTACTTACGGAGATTGGGTGTGCGCGAATACTAGTTAACCTTTCAGAATCCCAGGAAACAGTGGTTAGGGTAACTGATCGTCTGTTAGCCCGCGATGGCATAAAAAATGACGCTAAATATTCAATCAATCAATCAATCTTATATAGTTTCTGATAGTTTGTTTCGAACAAGTTGTCTATTTCGGCGATTTTCATTGTATTTTAATACACTATCGTTTAGATGTTTATATGTTATCATGTTCTGCTTGTTAGATGACTTTTTATATCACGACTTTTTAGACCAGATATCTGAAATAACTTTCCTCGATTAAAATATCTCTTAATGTTATTCAAACAATGGTTTACAAGTGTCAAAACGCTTGTCTTTTAGAAAAGTAAGCATCCGTCGAAGACGATCAAAACTCCAAAAAAAGGACGCATCTCATTCCGAAATATCAGTAATAAGGCATTATATTGAGTAAAGTTAACTTTGAAGTCAGCCAGAATAAACAAACAAAATGATTGCGTATTATAAACACACAAGACAGTTTAATATAACTTACAACATGTCAAAATATAAATAAACAAAATGCATCATAAACAAAATAAATTCAGTGCCCAAATATTATGCGATATTCGGATAGTCTGTTCTACTGATTAATAAAGGTACATGTATTTAAAATGATCATAATTAACGGTGTAAAAATGGTAAGAGTTTGTATAATTAGCTAGCACAAAGTTATGTTTTAATATAGTTTAATGGGAAGATTCCAGGATTTTTCAAACTTTTAAATTTGGCTTAAAACATATTTTTCCAATATACCTTGCCAATATATATTCACTGACACCGTAACGCAAAAAGGATATCTATTTTAACATGCCAAAATAAAATATTACAAAGGGATTTCTCAAATTTGGGCTACCCGCTTATGTTAAACTAAAATAGATGTCCCGCTTAAAATGCAACCTTTTTTGTGACATATTAAATGAGTCACGTGATTTCATTTTGATTTCAATTTTATTCGTTGTATATAGCAGCAGATCCAGGATTTCAGTTAAAAGGGGTGCAACTCAAAATCTGAACCGGCACTCATATTTTTCTGTAGAATATATATTGAATTTTATTAAAATATAGGAATTTATGGGGTGGCGGCAGTATGCCGTTTTTTAAAGAGTAGATTCGCCATTGATACAGGCTTACACGTAGAAAAAACGTTCGCGTTCGATGACGTACTGCTGTCTATTTTTAGAATGTAGATTTCCTTTCAAGTTTACCACTCATTTATTAATGATAATGATATGCTATTTATCCATTTTAATAATAATTTTATTTTTAAGACTTTTATAGCATTTTATCCTGATATATTCCCTTTAAGACTTATCAACAATCCAGTATGTTCTGAAATACAGAGTTCTATATAACTCATATTATTAACACTACATTACAACTTTTAGATAATATGTTTATTTCGCTGACCAATATGTGTCCACCTGATTCGGCTAAACGTTTTCTTCAAGTACAAAAATACCAGAAATCTACATATAGATCTGAGAATGAGAATACAGTAAAACCTGTGTTAATGGTCACCTCTATTACCCATCCACTTGTGATAAATAGCCGCATTTTCTATTTACAATGTTTATAATTTAAGCTGTAATCAACCTGTATTAAGCATTCACTTGCCTTAAGAGGACATTTTTCTATTTCCCTTGAATGGCTGCTTAAGACAGGTTTGACTGTATATCACGGTTATTTCAAATATTGTCTATGCGTCATATATCAACCGTTCCTACCAGATGTGTAAATATATACAGCAAAAACTGTCTTCAGCAGCCAGTCTAGGGAAGGAGCAACAGTGACCTTTTAAGACAGGTTGTTGGTTAATACAGTTTAATTTGCTCTGAAAACATAGAAATGGGAAATAGTGAATGTGGCTGCTTAAGACAAGTGGCTGTTTAATAGAGGTGACCACTTGTACATGTTTGACTGTAAGTTCTGTACAATTTTATGAACATTTTGAAAACAAAGCATGATAACCATTTCTATTTGATAAGCATGCCTATACAAAGCCACGCCCATCGAGACACCCATTCCAGCGTATTTCTTTATAGGCATTAGAAAGCTGTAGCATTATGGTACTAAATTCAAATTAACTAATGGAAAATACAGATAACATGTTATGCCATTTTATTATTTTCACTGAACAAATTAACATTGAGATATCTTTGTGATACGATTTTTTCAGATAATAAATCGTGTAGCGATACAAGCATGCACTGCAATCATTAAACTGTGTCTATGTGCACGATAAACGTGACAAATTATTCCTTTTCCATGTCCGCTTCTACTTCTCCCGATGTGGTCAGAGCCTGAAGGAAAAATAGTTAAATTAATAAGATCTACTTATAATGTAACTGGACAACATTTGTCGAACAATTTTCTTCTAATCATTGATTCCACTTTCCCTTTTTAATAATAAAATAAATACACCGTTCCCATTATCGTGTTATAATTTTCAGTATGGTATATATTCACAATATTAAATATTTACACCACGACTGAATAGCATCTCTTTGATGACATTTGATGCTTAAACAAAGAAAAACAATGAACAATGAACAGTGTATATACGTTCATAAATTCATATATTTTGTATCGTGTTTGATGAGAAATTCAAACATATTTGTCACGTGACAAATTATAAATCTAAAAATTTTATTTCTACACTTTATTATATGTCTTTATATTTATTTACCGACAGTGTATTTCTAAATGTCTAATCTAAACTGTATTTCATTCAATAAACATAAAATATTAATCAACATTTATTTATCTTGAAAATTGTATGTAGACAGTCTTTGTTACATGTAATTACTTTTCTTTGACACTTATTTGAAGGGAGCTCTAGACGTGTTATTTGATCCTCATGGTATAACATGAATTGTTATATATCATTATGAATGATTCAATTTGATTGGTTGAAAACCGAGCTAAACTGGTCGAAAAGAGTAAACTATTGACCCATTGTTCCTCAAAATGAACTATTGACCACTTATCCCTTCAAAATGAGCTATTGACCACTTGTTCTGCCAAAAACTGGTTTCACGCATCATTGGAAATGTAACAATAAAAATTACTAATGGGGAACAGACAAACAAAGGTTACGAAAAGTGTTTATAATAATGCTTCCACACGTCTATTAGGCCTATGAAGCAGTGGAAATATTA
The DNA here is from genome assembly GCA_029582155.1 of Panopea generosa. Classification (NCBI taxonomy): domain Eukaryota; kingdom Metazoa; phylum Mollusca; class Bivalvia; order Adapedonta; family Hiatellidae; genus Panopea; species Panopea generosa. The sequence continues at coordinate 37,264,954 of CM055906.1, forward strand.
TTGAGGTTGGCCTTCTAATAAATATGAAAAACGACTTCTTGATTTACTCGTTTTACTGTTATCTATGATAATAAAACAAATCTAAATTATAAGTGGTCAATGGTTAAAATGATTTATCCTCGGAAAATGACTATTGACCCAAAGAAGGGCACTATTAATCTCGACTTTGTTCCGGTCAATAGTTTCCTGCTAAGGGTTAATAGTCATTTTCCTTGGATAAATAATTTTAACCACTGACCACATAAACGGTAGATATGGTATATACTACTCACCCACTGACTTCTTAAGCGTCCGTACTTATTATAAATAGTGCTTGTAATAGTAAGTTGGAAGCAAAATGGTTGTTTATGGTTTGACTACTCACCCATTGATAAAATGTAGCTGCCCCTGTACTGGCTATCTGCACGGCCTCTATGTCATATCGATTAAGTATGTTACAAACTCGTGCCAACACAGCCGGCGATACACTGTCCACTTTGAAATCAGCCACGCGCCGTTTTAAGGATTGTTTTCCTCTTTTTGAAATTAGACCTTGTATTTTCGACCATTTCTGTAATATAGATATGTATTCGGGCTCTGTCAAGATGGTTGAACGTAAAGAATTTCAGTTAAGAGGGGACGGACTTAGGGGCGCAACACAAAATCTGAACGGCCACTCATGTTTTTCAGTGGGAATATAGTGTATTTCATTAACATTTTGGAGTTTGGGGGATGGGGAGGAGGGGCGTACGCCGATTTTTTTAAAAGAGTAGATCCGCCAATGGTAAATATGATGGGACTGATACATAACGACGTTAAACCGGCAGAACATCCTACAAACAGTCACGCAACAATGGATAAAGTGAATGAAGTATCACAATATCACTTAACTCTTAGTACGTAGGTTGTGGGTTCGAACGAATCTCGGCTGAATAACTTAATGCGAAAAGGCTACCAGTTACTTGCGGCCGGACGTTGGTTGTACAAAGAATCAATCTGATGTTGTTATCAACCAAAAAAACAACACAACAACAAATAATTGCCATATATAACCTATATATGTGTTGCTTAGTCGATAAACCATATACGTAATCCTCAATGATAAGTCTTTTATATCATTTAGAAACAGAATCTGTATATATTGCTAATAAAGAATTGAATATGATTGACTGAATATTTAGCGTCATGTTTACTCCATCGAGGGCTAATAGACGTTCAATTAACCTAACCACTATTTCCTCTGGGATTAACCCGTACTCGAGCACACCCCATCTCCGCTGAGAAACTGATAACCTTCCCACTTGAATCAGCGGTGAGAGACGAATGATAATGAGTCACAATGTCGTGTATTAATAATAATAATAACTATGACCGGGCGGGAATTCGAACTCACGACTCCCAGATTGATAGTTCACATAAGTTTTATTGGTGTATAGCTAGTTGTTACTGAGACGTGTACATAATTATGATTATTGGGGTCAAAATTATGCCTGAAATAAAAACGGAACTGTTTGGTTTGTTGTTATTGTTATGTGTGTTTTGTTGTTGTTTTTTGTATGAGTGGGTGGGGGATTGGGGTGGGTGTTGAGTCGGTTTAATTTTAAGGAAGATACATGTGAAGTTGTACTGGTGTAGTTGCCAAGATATACACTTGCTTAACAAGCTTTAATTTTGCCAAAAGTCGAAAACGGAGTTGTCCAACTTGTCCCTTTGAGTCCTTTTAACGATTTTGAAGTGTCATTGCCGTATTTCCAGTAGTTACTAAGATAGAGGACTGCTTAAAAAAGTATAACCACATTTTAGCGTACAAATGGTTCATAATTATGCCTAAAATCAAAATGGAGTTACTCCAGTTGTATCCCTGGGTCTCTATAATTGGAGTGAAGACACATGCGAAGTGGCTAGTGGTTACTGATATATGAACACCGCCTGCGTCAGGTTGAATACAATAGCTACCCCTTTCTTTGAATGACGAGCTAAAACTGTATAGCGACTTTTCAAAATCGTTGGCAGTGCTAATTTTGTATGACACGGTATGGGAATGGTAATTCTAACATAGTTTGATGTTGATTTTATATGGCGGTAGTTAGGCACGTCATAGTTACCTTCACTTCACCCTCCTTGTTGCCTAACAACAAGAAGGTTGCTGCCATTACGGCGTGTACAGCGGGCGGAGGTTTCGGGTAACTCCGTATCTCCGATATGGTCTTCTGATCCATTTCCAAAACTGCGTGACGTAACCGTTTCAGTCGACGCAGCCTCGACCTCATGGCTTCAGCTTCCAGTGCCAGTTTACCAAGTTGTCGTCTGATAGACGTGCCACTGGCACTTTGCATGCTCCGCTCGAGAAGGTCCAGGTCCTTTCTTGAAATGGCTTCTCTTAAATCTAAATTACCGCAATTAACAGTTTTAAACATATTGTATTGCCAATAAGTATGGATGAATATAGCAAATAGGTTGTACCACACAAGTTCTCGCAGCTTATATTCAGTCCTTCCATTGTTATACTATACACAGTAATTGACAGTAATTGACAATCGACGTGAGTTTCTCCGTTTTGTGTTCAAATTTTGATTGACATTTTAAATGATATTATTTTCAGAATATATTTATCATTCGGCATGAATTGTGTCAATTTGACTTTATTTAGATGAAAATTAAACATATGAATAACAGTTGGTTTACGTTCACGACGACTTTTTTCGTAAGTTTTTTTTTGTGAAACGAACCCCTGCTGGCAGCTGTGTATACATTGATAACGTTTATTTGGTCTTACCTCTGTTCAGTTTCGCCAAGTGAAGTTTCTTCTTCGCGGCTGCCAAGTCTCCCCTGTCGTCCATACCTTTCTCGGTAAAACGCTCGATCCAATGTGATAAAGCGTCTACATCAGCCAGTTCTATGGCGTCCGTGAGTTCCTTTCTAATGTCGGCCAAGTCGGGGTCCTTTATAATAGTTTATAACATAGTTAGTCAATATCTGAAACAGTTTAAAGTTCGAGAATTTGTTTCCATAGTACGTGGTTGTGGTAATTAACATAATGGACCTGCTGTTGACATTACAAACGGTTAAATCACCTGTAGTTAGGATGAACATGAAAACACAAAAATAACATCAAGTAATGTATTATTTTGTGATTTTAATCATAAATTCAATGGTCAACTAATTGTTCAGATTCATAAAGTTTATGTATCAAGGAACGCGTTGAGTATGTACGACTGATATTAGTATTTAGAAAATAAAACTACGTCATATCCTGTTATGTATAAATCACTACGCCAGAAATTAGTCTAGAAAGAAGTCCATGCATTTACCTCGACTACATGCGTCCTGTGCATTAGGTAGTTACAAACATTGAGTCGTCCGTCTGTACCCTCCTGCTTCACGTATAACTGAAGTGCATACTCGCCCTCTGTCGGTGGTGAAACCTGCACCACTGTTAACTCGCCATCTTGTTCTAGAACCACGTGACTGTTCATCTCCGTTCGTGATTCGTTGTTCTTCAAAAGTTCCGCTTCAATAGAAATGTCTTTGTCTTTAGGCAATGCAAATCGTAAAAAAGTTGTAGGCTCTGTGTCCAGATTAACTAGTCCCTGCGAGTGAGTGAGGCATTCTATACCATAACTTTCCAGTTCTAATCCGGGACCCCAGCCTATAGACGGGACGACCGGAAGAGGTTCACAGTTCGGCATCGGTTCAGAACAAATGATTTTGAAATCGCATATCCAGTCTGATGGCAACTGTCGTTTGGGATCGTTACAGTGAAGTTCTAGCTTGTACATGCCACTGACAGGGAAACGAATATTAAAATGTGCATCTTGATCGTCAATGTAATGAAGAAGATAGCGGTCCAGCACTATTTCGTCGTATTCACCCTCTGCCTCCCAGTCACGGTGAATGAAAAGTTTGTACCTAAATCTGTACCGCTTTCCACGTTCCGCGGGAAGATGAATAGTGAGCTTGACGTTACCCTCTTCCGCGTGAATCACGCACGAGTGGTTATGTGTCTTCAGTTTCAACTTCAGCTCATAAAATGCCGGTTGCAAAAACGGCAGATATTCAAACTCCGGCTTGGTCAGCGGGATCTTCAACAGCTGCCAAGACGGATCGTCCGGGAAACATTTGGTGATGAATTTGTCCGGATCCGTTAGGAAGAAGAACTCGTTGACTGTGTGGGCAACTAGTTGGCGAGAATCGCCATCGTCGTCGTGAAAGGAGTCGCATTCAACCACGGCCCAGCGACCGCTGTGGTACCCTTTGGCTGACTGACTCGCCCAGTACGGGTGCACCAGTCTCCATTCGTTTTGAATGTAGACCGCATTCCAGGTGTTTTTCATTTTTTTGTGGTTGACTTTGTCGCCGACATCGTAGGCAACGCTTTTAGCGACGCCGTAGATGATTACGCACGGTATGCCTGCACGTCTGAGGAATGGTAAAGCATATGCATTATATAATGACGGCTGCCATTTAAGGTATATTCAAACAATCAAAGTAAAGTGTTTTTATCATACTTTATATCATATTCATATGGATTATACGCATCAACAAATATATCTATATACTATTGATGACTTCAACAAAGGCTTTACAGATATGAATGAATGTGTACGGGCCCGGTTATGTGTAAGTGTGTGAGAATGTGCGGTGTGCTTGCGTGCGTGTTTGCATGTGCGTGCGTGTTTGCATGTGCGTGCGTGGATGTTTGCGCCTTTTGTGGGTGTTTGCATTTGCGTGCGTGCGTGCGACGCGTGACAATCCTGATCAATTTTCATCTAAATTTATTTCTGAAAATTATATATCTACACACATATGAAATGAGAATATCCAAGAATCTTGATTTCGTTTTTATTTTTAAAAGGGAGGTAACGCTTGTACTGAATAATTCAGTATCATAGTTCACCTATTCGTGGTCAAACATAATTAAAAGCATACCAAATATTTTACTTTTAGTTTTTTATTAGTTTAATAGATATAATGGGAAAATATCAATTTGTATCTTTTCTATGATTTTTTACTCATATTTCCAAAACTTACTTGACTTAATTAATTTTAAAAACCTTAAGAATGTAAATAATTTCTTAAACATGGAGTTCCAGGTGGATATAAATAATACTTAAGGTAGAAATTAATTTTAATTCGAATACGCGTTCATTGGTTAACAATTTATTTCATGTATGGGCATTAGTAGCATTTGATTTTAAAATTTTCGTGTGTCCCTTTAACCACGTTATAACTGAGATGCTGAACCTCAGACCCTTTTTGTCTTATTTCTTTCATATTCCTTTAAAGGTAATATATCTGGATTTTTCAAAATTTTAAAATTGGCTGATTTTTTTTTTCAATTATGTTATGTCTGTTTATATCCACTGACCTCATATTGCCAAAAGGAAATCTATTTAAACATAACAAAATCATCTTGAAAAGGGATTTCATAACTTGGGCTTTGCGCCTAGATTAGACTAAAATAGATTTTCCGCTTAAAGCCCCAACATTCACTGCCAGGATAGTAAACATTTGTGAAAGGAGACTATCAAATTACAACGCTACACAAGACTATCTGCTGATGGTGAATTAATACAGATCCATGTGTAAAGAGTGTATCTCCCTCGAATTTCAATTTTTTGGAAGTTGGAGTTTATTTTGTTTTTCAAACTGCATTTTGGAAATTATTTTTTACCAATTAAATGTATTAACAATAATCAAGTAGTATAGTATAACAAAAATAATGCATTGATGACTGTGAAATTTTGAAAAAAAGGTTCTCTGATTTGAATCATGTGCCGAATTATATAAAACCTGCCCCCAGAGCCGTCTTGTGGCTTTTATATGGCAGTTGGGGTTTTAAAATAGCATCATATTTTGTGACGTAGTAGATGAGTCAACTGATTTCATTTTAATTTCAGTTCGATCCGTTATACTAATTTACACGTAGTAATAATTGTTTCATCTTAGAAAGAATCTGAATGACTATACGAAGGTCGTCAAGCAGTGTTTACATGCCGTCTATTTTTACAATAGAAAGTTCGTTTTAAGTTTACCACTCTGATTATATATCGATTTTGTTACTTTTTGATGGATATGACATTCAAAACCATTCGGATTTTATTTATCAATGATAATGAGATGTTTTTTTATCCATTTATTATTTAAGTGCACTAATTAGTGTTTTCTCTTTCGGTGTTTAAAGCGGTTGAACTTTTAAAAGGAAACTATTTACCGGCAAAGAACAGCAAATAGCTCAGAGTATGTCGCCCGCTTCTGTCTGATGTTATACAAAAACCCACGTGGACTGTCTTGATTTATCTCCCCCTGTTTGACGGTAAGCGGTAGATGTTGAGCGACAATCCACCGGTAGATGGCTCTCAGCTTGGATAACTCTCCGACAATGTCTTCCAGAAGATAGTTCAGTAAGTCATCAAAATTACTCGTCAATTCATCCGGTGCCTAGAACAAATATACTCGCAATGGTAATAAAAGACAAGAAAATACATTTTAATAAAACTTTAAATGTTTCGTGGATATTCAGATCAAACCAGAATATTGGTTAGCCTTCTTTGATCATAGAATGATTTCAGATGTCTAGGTTCGACCTCAGTGTCGACTCGGCGGACTCTCAGAAATAGAAAAAAACATCCGTCGGTCAGTACCGGTTACAAGTTCTACCAACAAAATACACTTGAAAAGATACATATAATCTGACTTTTTCGCAATCAATCTAAAATAAATATTGATTGATTGATTGAATAGTTAACGTCATTTATATGCCTTCTAGGGCTAAAAGACGATCAGTTAGCCTAATCACTGTTTCCTGGGATCCTGAAAGGTTAACCAGTACTTGGGCACACCCCATCTCCGCAAGTAACTGATAACTTCCCCACTTGAATCAGCGGTGGTAGACGAATGATAATGAGACACAATGCCGTATATCAATCATCATGGAGACTGTTGCCGGACGGGGATTCAAACTCATGCCCCCTGGATTGAAAGTCAGACGCGTAACCGACTGAGCTAATCGGGCCCGGCTAAAATAAATAAGTATAAACTAATCTAATAAATTGATCATTCGTAAATGATCCAGTGTCATCTAGACGTTAACCCATAATATGCCAATATACAGTTCCGTTCTTGTTTTTGAACCATCCATTATGATTTAAAGGAGTTATGAATAAAATAAATCACCGACTGAGAGATTAACAAGATAGGTCATGATCAAATTATGATTTGCTTGCTGAAATGACGTGATCAGGGAGTGCACTTCAATGACGCTTGATTCCGGTTTTATCTTATATCAAATACTAAAGTGATATTTCTTTTCTTCGAGACCATTAACTCTAGTTGATGTCAATTATATGTCTAGATTTTATGAAACAACACAAAAATAACATTGAATTCACTTGAAGGGAATTTATCAGAATTTTTCAAATTTCAAAATTGGCTATAAACATCCTAACTTGGGTTACGCGCCTGGGTTAGACTAAAATAGATTTCCCGCTTAAAATTGCAACGCATTTTGTGACGAATTAAATGAGTCAGGTGTTTTTTTATTTTAATTTGATCCATTATACAGGTTTACACGTAGTAAAAATGGTTTCATCATCCCAATGATGATCTGATGGTGGTCTAGCAGTATTTAAGTGTTGTCTATTTTTAGAATGGGGATTTCGTTTCAAGTTTACAACTTCGATAGTATTTATTAATGGTAATGAGATGTATGTTAACCATTTAAAATTTATTTTTTATTTTTTAAGACATGTTTAGCGTTTTTGCCTGATATACTTTCTTTAAGTCCATATAATTATGTTAAAATGAAAAGTTGGGCAATTTCTTGCGGAAAGACGATGGTTTTACTCAGATTCGTTCTCAGGTTTTCCATTACCCAATAAACTTGAAACAGCCTATACCCTGCAATGTGTTGAAAGTGTCGTTAAACCCCCCAAGTCAAAAACATGCACTTTTTATGATTTTTTAATTATTTTGAATTTGCATTCCTTTGACAACTGAAGACGGAAGCGACGAGATATTACTATCTACCGTACCCTGGGGGGTCATTCCGCACAATAACACTTGGGAAATGAATCCCATAGCATTTTTGTGTTATGTATAAAGTGCGACAATGTCTAGCATATGATGTCCCGGTGACCGTTTTATGATGTCTGAATGAGTGTTACGATTTGCGGCATCACTTTAAAGTATTATATGTCTTATAGGTCCACATCTCTGTCGATAACGCGTCTGATTACTAATATACAGGATACTTTTTATAAAGAAATTAAAAAATGTTTATGAATGGAAAACCGGATCTAGCAGTTCTCTCCACTGCGCCACTTTTGAATATTACATGGTCAAATATATGATTATGTTTATAAACCTATTTTTAACCTATGATATATGGGACATTCCGGAAGTTTACCGACACAAGACCACAAGACACTAAACCATTGACGTTATTCCGTGGGGGTTACAGCGTATTTAAATACACATTTTAACGATACACAAAGGTATTTTACACCAGATAAGTTCCAGATATTCACAATTTATGTTAAAGGTTACAAATATACTTTTTTTTATTGTATTAAAAGGACATAGCTTACTAGTTACGCCGCTTTTAAAATCTATATATTTTATATATCGATTACCTATTTAGTAAACCATACGGCCTGTGAAAGTAAGACTGGTTATACGTAATTACTATTGGTAGAACAGATGGTGCAATAATGATTTTTTGAATGGTGTTAACGCCATTTTCAACATATTTCAGGTTATATTTGGCATATCCAGTTTTACTGGTGGAGGAAGACCTCGGACTGAGTAGATCCACCGTCCTTCCGCAAGTAACTAGAAACTTCTCACATAAAGCGGGGCTCGAACCTTAGCGGTGAGAGGTAAATGATCAATTATGTATTTAATGTATGCAAAAAAAACCTGTTTAAAATCAATGACACATTGAGCATTTTACATTACTATTTCGATAAACCATAAATATTGCATAGACGCAAATGGCGCACCCCATGCTGCATATAAAATACCTTTAAAGCATGCTGGTCCACTGACGTAAAGTCTCTGGAATTGAATATTTCCGATTTTGTCTGGGTCGAAGGATGCGGTTCAGGGTAGCCATCTTCATCCTCGTCCACAAAGGTCTGCAAATAGTAAAAGGGGCAAATAAAATGAGATGTATATAAATATCTAAATGGATAAAAGTTTATAAATGTGCTGCATCAACACAGATGCCAGTGTATACTTTCGATACACAATTAGGTCTAATGCTGCTGTAAATTGTTAAAAAATGCATGAAGTAAGATATTTGCCAATATAATCGGGAACAGACAAACCGTACGTTGTCCCAAAGGGCTCCCGTATCACATTCCTGTTGTGTCGCTTCAACATATTAAACAAAGCAGTGTCTGCAATAACTAAGACCGTGCCGTTTCATTACATACTAGTATATAAGTATAAAGATTACTACTTTCTGCCTGTCACATAAAATAAAAATGAAAATGCGTATCATAGCCAACACGAGTATCGCGCAGACGGAAATACCTGTCGCATACGTCCATTTTCTAAATACATGAACACTTTTCAACTCGCTGTACCTGCCAATTCTGATCCTAAATAAAACAGTAAGATAATTCAACCAATGGCCAGACTATAGAAACATACCCTGCTTGTCCGTCGAGAGGTAACGGTGTTCATAACGCTTCTTTTCGACGCCGACGACGTTGACGACGACGAGGAATTTAGTGACATATTAGAAGAGTCAGATTCTCTTACCACCGCTGATGTTACCAACGGCGTTGTTGGAGCAGATTTTGACACATACGATATTTTCTTCTCCGTCATCGAGACGCATTTTTCTACACCTGTCCATTTCATAGGGGAAAGTTGATTCTCATAGGCCATTTTTTCGGTTGTAGTTCTCACAGTTGTCACATTTACTGTTAGGGATTGCGGTCTTGACTTTGAAACAATACCTGGTGATACGATGGGGCGGGGAATAAAACTGGCACCTTTACTTCGACCCACATTATTTCTAAACGTATCCGTATTTGGGGCCCCTTGTTTTTTACCTTCCCAAGCGGAACTCACTCCACGCGGTATTCTAGAGTGCTGTTTTCTGTTTACGTCTGTGTCAGCCTGTTTGCAAGGTAACTTTTCTATGGAAGGCGATGAGTCGAAATCAAAGTCGATAGAACTTCCAGATGTTGTGCTCAACCTACTTGATCTTTGGGAACTTCCCTCTGTTGAATCTAACGAGTTTGACATTTTTTTCACATGCTTTTCATATTTAACAATCCCGTTTGAAACAGCTGCTGATCTCTTTTGAGTGTTTTTACCGCCATTTAATTTTGCCTCATCTCCAAACGTCCAGGGTGACGGACGCACGCTTTCTTCTTCGCTTTGACGCTGCCAGCAATAATGGGGCGTTCGTCTTCTTTCGTATGACGAAATGCATCTTCTTAATTGTACACTACGTTTTGGATTGTTTTCATCTCTTTCGCCTGATGAATATATTGACCTGGATAGTCCACTGCCTTTTGAATTATCTTCAGTTTGCCGACAGCGGCCCTGTATTGTGTCACTTTCCAATTCCTTTAAATGTTTTAAACTAGAACTCCTACCAAAGCACGAATTTTTATTTCTGAAATTGTTCAGGTAGCTGTTTTCCTTTTGATTAACTGAATTAAATTGTGCCGTGCTGTCATTACATGAAAACGAACGCACGCGTCCAATGAAGTCATTGCTCCCATGCGTTTCTTCTTCGGTCAGTGCTCGAACGTCTTCCGTCCATCTGTAGCTGTTTGACAGAGGGTGAAACTCTTCAAAGGAGTCATCGTTATCATCGTCTTCATTTAACATGTCATCCAGGGAAACGCTCACTCTTCTAGCATGTCCATTTGACTTCTGGTGTTTTAATGAAATTAAGCGAGCTATTCTGCTCTTCTTTTTTGGAGAAAGTTGCACGCAATCGCGCATCGAGACCGACCGAACTAACGGTCTGGAGATCACGTGATTACCTCCTTCCATTTTGTTGTTTTTATTTCTTTATTTCCTTTACCAAGAATTAATATCCGCACCACTATTAACCGTCCTAATCTAATCAAACTGTCACTTGAATTCGGCTTTATTTCCTTGTTTGCTTTGAACTCACAGTATATTCCCGTCTGATAAACATATTTGTGAATAATAGCTGATACAGAAGTTATTCGCGTCAAATTTATAACTAATCTCGCTGAAGTAATAATTATAATACAAAGTTCACAAACATGACTTCTCTCAGTAATTCAAAGGTGTCAAATTCAAGAATAAAATTATAGTCCATTTATCAAAATATATACATGTATCGCTGAACCTGTTTCATCAAAACTACTTTCAATGACGCCGACATATAAACTGGCTCTCGAAATGTCGTTTTTTGTCTGTTTGCTGCTTCTACTTTAACATCCATAATAAGATTTTCTTTTTATGCATAATTAATGCAAACTGTGTTGGTATCTTCATCAATAATGCATACATGACACCACGTATATAACTACGGGTACATCATGCTATTGGAAAAACAAGTAAGCCGATATCATTAAGGCGATTCGACACCAGACAGTGAGCGGACGGGCGTATCTTCCCAAAACAGTATTTTCATTAGATCTATTATTATTTTTATTATTTTTATTATTATTATTATTATTATTATTAATATTATTATTATTATTATTATTAGTTTTATCATTATTATTATTAGTATCATCTTTATTATTATTATTTATTTTAATACTTATTATTATTATTATTATTATTATTATTTTAGTAAGTGTTTATTTCAAATAACACATAAACAATAAGTCTCTATAAATCTTAATTATTTGACATTAAAGCGGCATAACCAATATCTGAAGATATTTCTATTTTAAAGAAAGAACCAACTTGTTAATGAATGACAATCATGCACGTGAATCCTCATGGCCTTTGGTGCAGATGCCACCGATTCCTCTCTCAAACGTGAATAAATCGGGTTTTAAATCTTTACCGATCGATAATTTTAACATTGCTGCTTTGCTGGTGGGAATCATAGTAAAATTTCCGATTCGGCCAATTCCGTCTTCCTTCGGTATCAAAACGGTCGTTAGATATCAATATGCATATATAGACTCTTTTTTCCATTTTGTTGGATCCTACGGGTTTTTTTTATATAAGAAGCCATTTATGGAGCTGCCTGTAGGATAAAAAGGTTGCTTGGGAAATGAAAAAAAAATGTAATACTTGTTGCGGGATTTGAACTTGGATCGACTGAGCGACAATCCGTAGATATAACCACTGTGCAATGCATATACATATCAAGATCTGCGGTATAAATCTCACTCGAAACTTAACCGCTTATCCGGATTTAATCGATGATCCCCGGAAATTTTCGGACATTTACGGATATTACTACTAAATCATTCATTCCACGGATCAATTCAAATATCGGCGATAAAAGCGAGTTTAAATACATGTTTTTTGACGATAAACGTCGGTAGTTTGTACCAGAAGTTATCCAGTTAGTCACAATTTATACTAATTTCAAATTTACCATTTTTTTGTTGTTGATTTGAAAGGACATAAATACTGGTTGTGCCGCTTTAACTTAACACACTGACAGTATGACGCACATACTCGCAGTTTTGACCATGCAAGTTGCATAGTTTCTCCAATGTGTAGTCGCAATTCATTGAAGACACTCGAACCTCCTTAATACATGAAAAACAAATATCACCATATGTTACAATATAATATGATTTTGATAATGCACATTTCACCACTCATAGATATCTGCTTATTATCAGATATGGCGATGATAAACCTAGTATGTGATAAATTGTATTTATAATATATAGATTACGAAAACGGCTACCCAGGCCAACCGCAAGTTTACACGGGTGTCTTAATGACACACTGAGATTGCCCTCGGTGATATGGTCATATTACTCCCAGTGACAAGATGATGTCACTGTCAGTGACACGGTGAGGTAACTCTTGGTGACATTACAACCAGTGACATAAAGGTATTACTCTCAGTACCATGTTGATGCCACTCTGTAAATTGTTTAAATGACGTACTGAGGTCACTGGTAGTGTGAGAGGTCACTGGTAGTGTGAACAACAAATGTAAACATGCTACTGAACAATGCCAACGTGACGTACCTGCTTGGAAAGTCTATTAGGCAAACTCCTTGTCCGTGAAAGCTGCTTGGCCAGAGATTCGCAGAGGGATCGTGTCTTGGCGAGACTCCTTGTTGACGTCAATTTGTTTAGGACAATCCTAGACATACCATTGTCTATAAAACAAATAGGAAATTTTAGTTTATACTAATCTAGCTAAGCTTGATTGCGAAGTAAGCTCAAGTATTTGATAAATCGCTCTAGAGTCCGTTTCCTTGGTAGATATAGACGCATGAGTACCGTGAAATGCTGAGTTTAGTTTTTGAGGGGCCTTCGGTCGAGCTTGAGATCGGACCCCGGCTTCCTATGTTTTGTAAGTTGTCAACATCCAATCTTATGCAATACCGCTAAAATTTAATAAAACATATTTGAACAGAGAGAGAAAGAGAGAGATAGACACAGAGAGAGAAAGAGAAAGAGAAATAGAGAGAGAGAGAGAGAGAGAGAGAGAGAGAGAGAGAGAGAGAGATGTCAAACACACAGACAAGTAAATTAATATATATTGTATGTGAAAACATTAGATTAATTACATATACGCCCATCCGCTCTCTCTCTCTCTCTCTCTCTCTCTCTCTCTCTCTCTCTCTCTCTCTCTCTCTCTCTCTCTCTCTCTGTTAATTCGGTTAAGACAATTTAACACTCCGTTGTTCAAACTGGTAGCAATAACGGACCTTAGTTGTCCCCAACCCACTAAAAACAAAAGCAAAACAAAAAAAAATGTGAAAAACATAAGTTGAGTAAAGACCTTTTACTTCAAGGAATGGCCCATATTGCCCAATTGTCTTTAGAAACCCGCTGTGGAAAATATATAACGAATATTCTAGCTTAGCATACACAGTAATCTAGCAGATATTACGTGACAAAATGAGCCTAACAGTAGAACTATCAAGCCAGCTGCTCTGGAATAAGACCAATTCAATCAGACCATTTAGTCGTAAATAAAGTGAATCCAACCAAGTTCCATGATTACTCCTGTCTGTAGTTGGTTTAAACCTATTGCATAATTCACATAATAAACAAACGAAATGGACCACAAGTTCTGGCAACTTTAGCTACGGCCCTCCCCTTTCAATATACACTAACATTAGAATCAAGATGGCAATTATAACATTCAATATGATATAAACCAACAATCAAAGGTAACGAAGATATAAATAATAAGAGAAAATAATAAAAAGTAGAAAATAAGAAAAAAGAAAGAAACGACATAACAAGTCATGTTTATTTTAAGTGCTGTCAAAAGTACTGCCCGTGGTTGTTCAGTGCCTGTAGGCCTTCACAATTAATTACTAGTATCCAATTTACACGATGTTTTACTTACTGATTACTAAGTGAATGATTAATTTCTCCCAGCCCTGTCCTTGAGCGGAGTTGTTACTTTTGTATTTTATTTTGTTGTTTGTTTGTACGTTAATTATTATTCAACACGCACATCTTTTAGAAAGGGAATTTAAATTTTATTTGAAAAAAGGAAAGAATGGTATCGGTGTTTCCATTATTTTTTGGACAAACATTTGGGTCGCTAGATAGATCCACACGGACTGCATTAGATTCCTGCAAAATATCAAAACTGGTCACGATAATTGACGAGATCATGTCACGGCTAGTCAATGGACAGCAAGTAGACGTACATTAGTCTTTATCATTTGCGACGTTTGCTTTTCGAAATGACAAACGTCTTAACAAGTTCGGCGGAGAATAAAAATCATTTTTATTTAGCGAAAACCGAATAACAATCGGACTACCTCGGATATGTCCATAGTATTCAAAAAGAGTACCGGTCGGATGTTTTTTTCTATATTCATTATTTTTAAATTATTAGATATATTCTATGACAAATATCGTGTACATGGTCACTGCCATGACTTCCGTCCGAATATATATTTTTAATTTTTATTATAACATAACCATTGCAGAGGTGTGTTTGTTTCAGCCAATCAGATCTTCCAAACGTTTCTTCAGCACAACTTGTCAAGACGTTTGTCGTTAGAAAAGCAAACGACACATATGACCAAGATTATTCTGCTTGAGGCATATTACTACCATAGGAAACAGGAAATTCTTCCGCTGGGGTAGTCGTACGATGGTGGTTATAATTACTCCTTTATTCTTCTTCTTTTAAATTTTCCTTATTTTAATACTCAGTTTTATTGAGTTACATTATTGGTGTACATGTATTTTGAACATTTTGAAGCATTCTCATGTTTGAATTATGAATTTAGAAATAAATTGATGCTTGGAAACTGGGGTATGAATAAATGATTTCGAAAATCTACTTTCACTTTGTCAACAGTGTACACACTGAGCAGAAAAAAAATCTCTTATATCACACATTCCCCCTGCTTTTCTCATCATATTTTGGTAGTGCAAAGGTTGACAAACGATAAAATGTTTTACTTCTTTCATATGGATCATTCAGTGAATCACAAGCATGCAACGTATTTTTATTCACTATAGAATAAAGAATAAAAATCAATGGTGTGCTTACACCTTGATTTCGTAGAAACCTTTTGATAAAGTCCCCATGCAGACTGTGTATCAATAGACATCGATTGCAGAGAGTTTATCAATATGGTGACTAGAACCAGGGGTCATCAAAGGATCTCTCATGAGGGAGTAGCCCATTAGGACATATTTCTCTTCATTTCTTTCTTAGGGAAAGCAGGGGACGGAATCATCTTACTCATCACTTGTTCTCGTAAGTCCAAACATGGTGCGCATAATTGTGCTGGTATTTTGATTGATTTTAGCATCTGTATAACGCTTTACTAGGACATTAGCCACTGAACAACGCAGTACTGGGACAGTTGCTGAGCGGCATTTTAATTGATCTTAGCCACTGTACAGAGCTGTACTGGGACAGTTGCTGAGCGGCATTTGAATTGATTTTTGCCACTGTACAATGCTGTACAAGGACAATTACTGAGTGACAATTTGATTGATTTTAGCCATTGTACAACGCTGCTGAGCGGCATTTTAATTGATTTTAGCCACTGTACAACGCTGTACTGGGCCAGTTGCGTAGCTCATAAGCCTGTACAATCTCGCAGAACCAAACACATAACTTTATTTCTCAACTGTTATTTAATTGAAAGAATAAAAAATATATTTACATTTCGACATTTGTATATTATAATTGTTCGAAATATTTAGTTACAACTGTTACATCATTTTAATATTGCTGAAAAAAGCTTATCATGTGATGTTCAACGTCGAAAGTTCTCGAATAATACTTACCCGTTATCTACTTTATACTCGGTTGTTAGTCATTCATCCAACTCCATGTGCGATCATGGTGCTGTCTTTTTGTCTGATCACTAAGTGACGTCATTAATACAACGTTGTCCAGTAGGTTACAAACACGTCGTCGTTTCCGTGACGTCGTCGCTGCCAAACGTCACATAATGACCTTCGAGTGATACACAATCGTACATACTCGGCAAATTCAGTCATCCTTTGGTATTACGAGGTGCTCCGAACGGATAATACATCGTACAGTAACATGAGTTAATTTATATGTTCAAAATATATTCTATGTAAATTGATGCTATACTAATTTTCTCCTTGCACAAGCATCTTAGTTTAAATGTTTCAATTCTTAGAATTGTTTGGCATTGATGAATTGCAAATGTTATGTAATATATTATGTACAGTTCTTGAATAAAATATTGTTTAAACCAAATATTGCCCAGTGTTGTTTATGTGGGTGAAAATATTTTGCTGTGGATATAAATGTATAAGTAAACGGAAAAGTCAAGAGCGTGGCGTGACACATTTGGAATTTACTCAAGGACAAGCCGGTGTGAGGGGGTGATTCTTACTTCCGCTGATGACGGTCCGGGGAAAAAATTAGAAATAGAAAATATAAATAATGGCTTCTGTTGACTTTCCAAACATTTATGAATCATTGGGCTAAAACCCATCACTTAAACAAAATATTAACCTGCGCCGGGACATGCCAGCCCAGATTTGGCTCCTCGGGCTGCACACTTTTACACAAAGGACACACTGTTGCGTTATGCATGCAACAGTTCATACTACAACTTTTAAGAAGGTTACCTTTTTGTACCCCGATTTTCCTATTGCTCCTATTGACTTTTAAGCTTTTTTTAAGACTTCGATTTCAAATGTTACTCAGCAGAGTAACTGAGCATGCCACGCTACGCGCCTGACAGTGCCACGACGGTACGATGGTGATAACACAAAAGTACGATAGATATGATGTCAGAGCAATAGCATGATGCTGATGGAGCAAAGACACGATGGCGACGATGCGACCGGGCGATGTGATAACCATTGATACTATTGGTGATGGTGATGGAACGATGTCACGACAATACGACGAAGACAAAGTCTCTGGCAGGACATGTGCTTTTATTTACAAATAGTTTGACAATAGATAAAATGATAAGGACAATTTTATAGTTTTTAACGCTTTGTTATACATATATAATATCGATAATATATACGTTAAAATAACGTGTATATCTTAATATTTGGTACATAAATATGTCCATGAAAAATACAGCTCGAGGTTTAGTTTGGACGAGCGCATCTTGACTGCTTTGCATTATTGACATGTTTATAGAACAAGACGTAAACCGCTTTTTATTAATGCCATTTGGATTTATTCAACTTTCATGTACAGGTTCATACGTTAAATAATGAATCATACGTAAATTCGAACTCGTTCAATGTACTGCAACCGTCATCTGCAACAGAAACAAGATGTATGTAATATACTCGTGTGAAGAAAAGCTTCTTTGTAATTGTTAAATGTAACGTGTATAACGCTCTGTAAACGTTAAATGAAACGTTTATTATTCTCTTTAAATATTAAATGTAACGTATTTTACTCTCTTTAATTGTTAAATGTAACGTTTATTACACTCTTTAAATGTAACGTATATTACACTCTTAAAATGTTAAATGTAACATGTATTACTCTCTGTAAATGTTATTATACTATGTAAATGTTAAATATAACGTATATTACACTTTGTAAATGTTGAATGTTACGTATATTACACTTTGTAAATGTTAAATGTAACGTATATTGCACTATGTAAATGTTAAATGTAACGAATATTACACTTTGTAAATTTTAATTGTAACGTATATTACTCTCTGTAAATGTTTAATGTAACGTATCTTACTCTATTTAAATGTAAAATGTAACGTATTTTACACTTTGGAAATGTTAAATGTAACGTATATTACTCTCTTTGAATATCAAATGTAACGTATATTACACTATGTAAATGTTAAATGTAACATATATGACACTCTGTAAAAGTTAAATGTAACGTATATTACACTATGTAAATGTAAAATGTAACGTATATTACTCTCTGTAAATGTTAAATATAACGTTTTTTACTCTCTTTAAATGTTAAATGAACGAGGGGTGATAAAAATATACCTGGACTTTTGAAATATTTTTTCAGCGGTATGCTCCATTTATTGCATATTTAAACATGAGGTAGTTTAATATGTACAAAATTACATCATGCTACTACCACCATTAAGTAACACGCTGCTATTCAATAAAGTCATCTAGGTAACAGCGGGGCTGTGTCACGACGTTCTTGACGCCGAGGAGTTGCTAAAGCAATTCGAACGACACAATTCTATATACTTACTTATGATGGTTCGATGAAAGATTTACGTCACGAATGTAAATATGACTCAATCAATGTGTCAATAAATGTAACGTACATTACTGTATGCATGTTATAGATACGATATGTAACACGAGGCTTTACCTGTAGGTAATCTGTATAAAAAATACAAATGTAGTATAGAATATATTTACACTGCTCACTTATTATTCAACTTTATCAAGCGGTCGAACTTTCCCAGTCTCTATACTTACTGTCTATGTCGAACGTTACAAACATTTGGTCGACCTCGGCATTACTAATGTGCACATCATGATTCCGGTCCATCTCCATAAAAAAGAAAGTCACATCACTGCGATCGTTCAGGTGGTCACTACTCCATCCGGTACTAAACTCTTGAATGGTCAGTTGTCCGTCTTCTGGAAAATAAAGTGGCGTTTTGTGTTGTGACATCATCACTATGGAGTTTGTACTGGTTAAATGAAGTCCCATGGTTAAAAGAAACAATACATTCTCTCTCTCTCTCAAATGATTATCGTTTTTACTTTTGTAACGACATAAGCGATGTTGAAGTTCGTATACTGACCACACGGTAGCTTTAACATTTTTTGTTAAAAAAAACATAAATGATCAAAAACGTAAAAACACAGATTTGAGAAACACTGTTTACAATATAACTGGAAAGAAGCTATGTTTTTAAATTCAAAATGTTTGATAACAGTTTCGAATTAACCATAAACACTTGAATAAACACGTTAGCTTCTTTGAGAAGAATATAAAGGAAAGGTCAGCAAGTTATACTGAACAAAACAGCTAACTGGCCACTATTGTATTGCAATGCCTTCGTCAAAATATTGAAATTAAAATTTGTATGCGGCATTGACATACACTTTTGTGTTAATTTAATACGGCCTTAATATTCTTTCTTATCAAAGTCCAAGATTCACGGAAATTGGTTTGATACATTCTGAGAAAATACGTAAAACTGTAATGAACATAAGTTATAAGGTTGCGGGTTAGCTGTCCCGTTCAGTTTACAGTAAACCTTCGATGGTATTGTTCAACATCATACCATACATGTATATTCTTCAAAATAGGAATTCGTTCGAGACTAGATAAGTGGTTCCAGTTGTATAAAGTATGGTGTTCGAACCAGCCGTGTTCGAGCTAACGAGGTTCTACTGTAGTTTGATAAGGTTGATTTTAGGTGAAACATGGTAATGAGGGTCCACCAAATGACCGGGTGGTTAGTAAATTAAATTAGGGGACAGTAATCTCGAATGTTTACGTGAACAAAGTGAACTAAAATAACGTTGTTATGGCTCAAAGCGTTCACATAGCCCTACCATGCAACACTTTGAGGTCCTGGCGATAGCATTGCATTGGATCCTTGTTGACGTCAGATCAAGAAGGGTACTAAAGCCTTGACAATGCCTGACCAAACACGGCATAGAAGTTCTCCATTACATTCTGATCACCCAGAATGACATTGACGCTTCGACAATAGCGGCCTTGTCAAATATGAATTACTGTACACGTGTCCGAGCATTTTAAACGTGTAATCAGACGGCATAATGTGTTACATACTTGGTGACTTGTCCGAGCGTTATAAAGTGTAATCAGACGACATATTGTGTCACATACTTGGTGATTTGTCCGAGCGTTATATAGTGTAACCAGACGACATACTGTGTAACATACTTGGTGGCATGTCCGAGCGTTATATAGTGTAACCAGACAACATACTGTGTCACATACTTGGTGACTTGTCCGAGCGTTAGAAAGTGTAATCAGACGACATACTGTGTCACAAACTTGGTGACTTGTCCGAGCGTTATAAAGTGTAATCAGGCGACAAAATGTGTCACGTACTTGGTGACGTGTACGAGCGTTTTATAAAGTGTAATCAGACGACATACTGTGTTACATACTTGGTGACTTGTCCGAGCGTTATAAAGTGTTATCAGACGACATACTGTGTTACATACTTGGTGACTTGTCCGGGCGTTATAAAGTGTAATCAGATGACATACTGTGTTACATACTTGGTGACTTGTCCGAGCGTTATAAAGTGTAATCAGACAACAGACACATACTGTGTTACATACTTGGTGACTTGTCCGAGCGTTATAAGGTGTAATCAGACAACAGACGACATACTGTGTTACATACTTGGTGACTTGTCCGAGCGTTATAAAGTGTAATCAGACAACAGACGACATACTGTGTTACATACTTTGTGACTTGTCCGAGCGTTTTAAAGTGTAATCAGACGACATAATATGTCACAAACTTGGTGACTTGTCCGAGCGTTATAAAGTGTAATCAGGGGTGGTATTCACCAACCATTCTTAAGCATATTCTTGGACTTGAACTCAAAGAATGGATTTTAAAAAATACACTTACGGACCATTTTTGAGACCAAAGTTTGCAAGCATGTAGGGACACCTAATATATAGACAAATAAACACTCACAATTATTCTATCTGTCATGATAAACTTGATATAAAGGGTTGAAGTTTCGATTTTCAATCTTAGAATATTCTCAAGAATGGTTGGTGAATACGACCTCAGACGACATAGTGTGTTACGTACTTGGTGACTTGTTCGAGCGTTATGAAGTGTAATCAGACGACATATTGTGTCACATACTTGGTTACTTGTCAGAGCGTTATATAGTGTAATCAGACGACATACTTTGTCACATACTTGGTCACTTGTCCGAGCGTTATATAGTGTAATCAGACGACATAATATGTCACAAACTTAGTGACTTGTCCGAGCGTTATAAAGTGTAATCATACGACATAATATGTTACATACTTGGTGACTTGTCCGGGCGTTATAAAGTGTAATCAGACGACATAATATGTCACAAACTTGGTGACTTGTTCGGGCGTTATATAGTGTAACCAGACAACATAATGTGTTACATACTTGGTGACGTGTCCGGGCGTTATATAGTGTAATCAGACGACATAATGTGTCACATACTTGGTGACGTGTCCGGGCGTTATAAAGTGTAATCAGACGACATTATGTGTTACATACTTGGTGACTTGTCCGGGTGTTATATAGTGTAACCAGACAACATAATGTGTTACATACTTGGTGACGTGTCCGGGCGTTATATAGTGTAACCAGACAACATAATGTGTTACATACTTGGTGACGTGTCCGGGCGTTATATAGTGTAATCAGACGACATAATGTGTCACATACTTGGTGACGTGTCCGGGCGTTATAAAGTGTAATCAGACGACATTATGTGTTACATACTTGGTGACTTGTCCGGGTGTTATAAAGTGTAATCAGACGACATAATGTGTTACATACTTGGTGACTGTGCGGGCGTTATATAGTGTAATCAAACGACATACTGTGTTACATACTTGGTGACTTGTCAGGGCGTTATAAAGTGTAATCAGACGACATTGTGTGTTACATACTTGGTGAGTTGTCCGAACGTTATAAAGTGTAATCAGACGACATAATGTGTCACATACTTGGTGACGTGTCCGGGCGTTATAAAGTGTAATCAGACGGCATAATGTGTTACATACTTGGTGACTTGTCCATATCTTTCCATATTTGCTCAAATTCTCCTTTCTCCATACAGTTGTTGTTGTTGCTGTAGCTATTGAAAAGGTTACGTGCATAGTTTTTGTTACCAAGAACATGGCATTTGCTGAAACGATGTGAAAATAGAATATTAGTAAGATCCTATCGCATCCGTAAAATAAATATGGTCCTTGTCAAGACCTAATCTTCATACAAATAGCGACAATTCAATTCAATTCAATTCAATAGTTTATTTCGGTATATGAACAAACATGTTCGTCGCCTTGATATATGACAATGAACAGAATGGTCCGAGCTGATGAACCCTGAACAG
Organism: Panopea generosa; assembly: GCA_029582155.1. Taxonomy (NCBI): domain Eukaryota; kingdom Metazoa; phylum Mollusca; class Bivalvia; order Adapedonta; family Hiatellidae; genus Panopea; species Panopea generosa. The sequence continues at coordinate 37,287,640 of CM055906.1, forward strand.
TCCTTGTAAATATCTGTACCATCACTGAAAAAAAATATCGCCGAAAAAATAATTATGTCGAATATTCAAGTATTTATTATTATAATTCAAGTATTTTTGTTATGTTGATTATTCAAGTATTTTTTGTTATGTTGATTATTCAAGTAATTTGTTATGTATAATGTTCAGGTATTCTTGTTATGTTGAATGTTCAAGTATTTTTGCTATAATGTTGAATGTTCAAGTATTTTTGTTATGTTGATTATTCAAGTAATTCGTTATGTCAAATGTTTTAGTATTTTTGTTATGTTGTTTCTTCAAGTGTTTTTGTTATGTTAAATGTTAAATTATCTATGTGTGTACGTGTGTGCGTGCGCACGTGCGCACGTGCGCATGTGTATTTAGAAATATATTCATATAACTCCATCTTACGATGTCAATAATCCGAATATAGCCAGAAACACTGTCACTGACGCCATTGTTGTAGACCGTTAAGGCAAATGAATGGCATGTATTGGTATACCATTTGTTTATTTCCCAGGACAAACTCAGCCCAAGATAAGAATAGTTAAGATATATATTACATTAAGGTTAATAATAAGTTAAGGTATTTACAAGTATATATAAGATTCGTTGAACTGTTATCTAAGAGCTAAAGGACAACTAGACAGGAAAGTACAGTTTGTAAGGTTGACGGATGTCATAAAAAAATTCTGAAAAATAAACAAACAGAAATTGGAATCGCACAACAAACGTTATAAAACATAAGAGGATACCGAAAAAAAACACACATTCACATACATGCATGCACGCACGCACCCTCAAACACATGCAGATAAACACGCGCGCGCACACATACGGTCGAAATAGCAAAAGCAGCTCTTAATCAAATTATAAAATATATGAAGTCATAGAAATTGAATCCTTGGTTTCTCCACATACAATCCCAGTTATCTCGTTATTTTAGTTGTTTAGTCGTGTTTCACCAACATCATTAACTTAACCCTTATTCCATAGATACGCGTTTTCCCGCATCAATCACAGAAGGCCTTTGAAAACAGTGCAGGAAGTGTTCAGATTACTCGTAACACTGAACACTTCCTGCACTGTTTTCCACTCTGTCAGTTAATATAAACATAATTCACCCAATAATTCAAAAGCCTTCTATATTAGAGGTGTCTAAAGGCGTCTATATTAGAGGTGTTCAAATGTGTCTATATTAGAGGTGTTTAAAGGCGTCTATATTAGAGGTGTCCAAAGGCGTCTATATTAGAGGTGTCCAAAGGCGTCTATATTAGAGGTGTCCAAAGGCGTCTATATTAGAGGTGTTCAAAGGCGTCTATATTAGAGGTGTCCAAAGGCGTCTATATTAGAGGTGTTCAAAGGCGTCTATATCAGAGGTGTCTAAAGGCGTCTATATAAGAGGTGTTCAAAGGCGTCTATATTAGAGGTGTTCAAAGGCGTCTATATTAGAGGTGTCCAAAGGCGTCTATATTAGAGGTGTTCAAAGGCGTCTATATTAGAGGTGTCTAAAGGCGTCTATATTAGAGGTGTCCAAAGGCGTCTATATTAGAGGTGTCTAAAGGCATCTATATTAGAGGTGTCCAAAGGCGTCTATATGAAGTAGAGGGTTAACTAAGTAGACACATAAAGTGTTATTGTTTTATTTCACCTAAACAAGGATTCTGTTTCACTATCATGTTCTTAACTTTAACTGTAATACTTGAAAGCATACAGTAGTAGTAGTAATAAAAGTAGTAATACTATTAGCAGCAGTTATAGCAGTAATAGCAGCATTAGTATAAGTAATAATAGTATTATTATTAGTAGTAGTCATTTTGACTGACAGATTGACGTCATTTGGCTGATTCTGGGCGATGAAAGCTGAGATGTCTGACGTTTGAAAGTTGGTGTTTGCCAAGTCCGTTTCTAAGCATAGCATAGATTTCGAGTCCCTCTATCTACATACATGTCTGTATATCTAAAAAAATGATACTTATATCAACTGAACAGCGGCTAAATAATTAATATCGACTCTTAGGACTTAAATAGGATAGGAAACTTGCATCTCCTGACTAAATGTTGATAAAAAAGCACACGAAGGATTAATTATTTTGCAAATAGATCATTCAGAATTCACAGGCAACTGCTTTCTTGTACATAAAAAGTAAGTTCCATGTAACCAAAAACGTTTTAATATGTTATGATCACGCCAAATAATCTTGAATTAAAGCTATTGAGGTTTGAAGTAATTTTTTTCGTAATTTTGTTGTTATTTTAGCTCTGTTTAATTCCTTAACTACCCGTATACTTTTTTATTTTGAACTGTCTATTTATGTTGTGCCATGTGTAACTATTGATTGCCATCTGTAAATGCTATGAATGAACTGACATTTCATTCCATTATATTGTATGGTATTCTATTCTATGTAAAGTAATGTATGATATAGTATAAGGGAGATAATACGTACTCAATCAGAAATTAAACATATATGAGTTGTCCTAGAAGAAGAAGAAGAAGAAGAAGAAGAAGAAGAAGAAGAAAAAAAAGAAGAAGATGATGATGATGATGATGATGATGATGGTGATGATGATGATGATGATGATGATGATGATGATGATGATGAAGAAGAAGAAGAAGAGTATTAAAAGAGACGAAAAATAAAACGAACAATAATAAGGTATGCGTTACTTAAAGACTATTTTGGTGTGTTTTTTTTAAATTTATTTTTCATCAATTTATAGATTCACTACAGAGATATGGAGAAATTTAGGTCTCGATCAAGTAAGTCATTCTGCTGGCAGATTTAATTTCATTCTACCGGCAGATAGAAGAATTCGTTCTGCTAGCAAAACGTGAGAAAAAAAATCATTTCGTCAAAACGCGAATCCAATTTTTTTCATTCGAATTTAAGTTGTAATTGAAATTATGTGTACATGTCAACTACCTGTGTCATCGAATGCCTTTCGATGATGCAGACATGGGAATTACACACGCCATTCTTAGTTTCATCTTAAAATTCGATGAGAAAATTAGAATTCTCCCTTAGTGAATTTAAGTTTCATTCTTCCTTTCTGCTAGTAAATGTTGTTGTTTTTCATCTGCCAACCTACTAATGTTGACAGAATTTTTTTCTCATGCTGCTGTTCTGCTGGTGAACTACAGCCAACGTTCAAAGCCTAAATAAATCATTTATAGTTTCAACTTCGATTCACTAAACAAAGGAGAGTTCTTCCTTTTGGTGATAGCAAAATGTCATTCTGCCATTCTATTAGAAGAGAAACAAGTCATTCTGTCATACTGCTATTCTGCTATATTGTTCTGCTACTCTGCTGAGTGTTTTTTGAGGCACATTCCACAGATGTGTGACAGTTACAGCTACTTTTATCAGAAACCATGTACAACAAGCAGCAATGTGAAGAGTGAGGAATTTAACATCTACTAGTATAATTATCAAAGCACAACACATATAGTGGTAGTGTAGTCATTTAAACGTTAAAGACGCGTAAACATTAATACTATTATCTAATGGTTCATTTTATATAAAGACATTTTTTTTAAAGACATAGACATTTTATTGACTTAAACTTTACAGTTTCTCATCAGTATACATACAATTGACAATATTTTTTGCACATGACAGATATAAGCATTATAAACATTAAATTTTGCAAAAGTATAAAATGTTTAGTATATAGACGTGTCTGTTAAACAAAATGTATTAAGTAACAAAAAAAATGATTTACCCATATAATCTTAGTATTTTACCCACACAATTATAAGTAATTCAGCTTATATATTAACAACACATACATAACATTTGACATAGCTTTCGTGAGAATGTACTATTAATTCATTAATTTAAAATAAAGTTCGGAATAGAGCGTCTAATTTTTAAAGCTTCCGATATGTATTTGCTAAGTTTAGCAAGTTCAATTATACCTACCCAATAATAACACATCTCTAAGACTTATACCTTATTTCGCAATAGTGTGTACCGAAAGCTTAAATAAAGTGTCATTAAAATGAATGGCCATGTTTATTAATAAGACATTGGGCGACTTATTTCTGTATTCAAAGAACGAATAATTTCACTGACTAAACTTCGAGTATTTGTCTCATATTCATTAATGTTTCACTACAGTTACGCCCCTTTTTCGCACGGTAACATGATTCTTACATTTAAAAAAAGGCCCATGTAATTTGGTTTTGAAATATTTTCAAAATGGTTCATAGTGGTTGTGATTTCTTGCTGCAGATGAGTAGAGCAAGAGTTGGCAGAGCATTTACTGCAATACGACATCACTGGTGTTAAAAAGTGACTTTTATAGGATTTCAACATATATGCATGTATTTATGAGCATTTGAGGACTTTTTTTTTAAAAAAAAATCTCATGGTGTCACTGTACCCTCTTTTAAAAAAACAATCTGGTCAACCTACCAGTTACTGTGCATTTTATGAGGTTATTCATTCCTGCTATGAAAAAAATACTTCCATGGAAATCCTAGACCTTATTTTATATCGAACAAAGATCAAAATTCAACTGTGTAGTGAGACCTAAATATCCATGCACTTAATCAAGGACTTATATAGTCGATATATATATATATGAGTCCTTGACTACATGATTATATGTACTAATTCAGGGAATCTTATAAAACCAACAATCTTATCTCTATCTATAAGCTGGCAGATTGAACATATGTCCTTCATGCTGTACAGGAAGGCAGCGAGATAAGATCAGATTATGAGCTAAATTGTCTAAATGTATTCACAATGAGATAAAACCAGATTATCCGCTATTGTCTTATGCAGAGACACAATACGCATTATTATGTATTATGTCTCTGTCTTATGTATACTTGATTTTTAAAATGTTGTGCATGAAACAGGATCTTGACTTCTATTGTAAAACTACGTGTTTTTCGTTATATAGCATCGTGTTTTAAAGGAAGACCATGTTAATAATTCCTACTTCAATGCAAGAAAAAAATACCAATAATTAGTATTTTGAACTTTTTACTACATTTAGTATTTAACCTCATTTGACAACCAATGGAATTGCTTCAATTTTCAAAATTGTGTCGCTCTTATTTGTTAAAACAGCCTACAAAATAATTTTATTATTAAGTTCGTTCTTAATTTTTAAGAAGATCGTCATCACTCACACGCGTGAACGACATTGCACAGACTCCGCCCTTGATTCAATTCTAAACGAGTCATGCAATCTGATCACCTCGGCCTTTATGCTACACAGTGTATTCTACGGAGAATACGGAAATACCCGATGTTTCACGATTGCGAGTCATGTTCAAACTACAAAGCCGCGTGAGCTATGCTTAGAAACGACCTTAGCAAACATCAACTTTCAAACGCTGTAGGCCTATATTCCGTGTTCCTGGTGTGACCTTCTAACAATATATTAAATTTGCCTAAAAGTAAAATACAATTCAGGTATTCAAAAGTAATGGGCTACAGCATATTTATAAACGAAAAGTAAAGTTTTGTTAATCTCAAACGCGTTGACATATCAAGGTCTGGGTCTACTCAAGATTTTTTGAACGGATTTTTTTGTCTCTTTTGATTGACCACAATGAATTAATTGAAATTATTCTATATAGATCAACATCATATCGTAACATATATATCTTAATATAAATATATAGTCAGATATTATACTACACGAATGAAAATCAATACAAAGTCATGTGTGTGTATATACATGAGGGTGGTTGGGCTAAACTTATGTTCCGCCACCGGCAGTGACTGATAACATGTGTTTTTCGTACAGTGGCACATTTCTACTGATACACCGGTTTTTTGTTTACAAACACACGACACGCTTGCGTGGATACTATGGATGGTACAGGGAAATCTAAGATATCTAAAGGTAATATTTGTTTGTTTTAGCCGTTAACCAAACAGTAAATAAGACAATAATGTGCAAAGTAAGTGTCCTGCAAGTTTAAGTGTACCAACATGCTTACGGTAATACCGTGCAGCACATTCCAGGCCGGTCAAGCGTGCACTTGTTTTTTCTAAATTCAATATTTTTATTATTATAATTAGTTAAAGTGTCGTGGAAACCATATACGCTATACAGTTATGTGTATATGATACCATGTGACATTGATTTTACACCTTTACTTTCTATTTTATTGTGTGTATATTACATTTGGAACATTTGATAATTTAATTTGTTAACTGACTTAATTGTTCGAGATCCAATTGACCTCGCATTAAAGGTAATATATCAGGATTTTTTAAAAAAAAAATCAAATTGACTGAAAAACATCTTTTTTTTTTAAAATATAATTTTTATGATGCATATTCATACATACTGGCCCAGTATTGCCAAAAGGCTATTTAAAAATCTAAATTAATATATTAAAAAGGATAATTTTATTAACTAACTGTGCATCTAGGTTAGACTAAAAGAGATTTCACACTTTTTTGCAACATATTTTGTGACTTATTAAATGAATTGTGTGATTTCATTTTGAATCAATTTGAGCCATTATGCAGGTTTATAAACATGTAATAAAAAAATTGTTTCATTTTTTGAAAGTTTCCAAATGATTATGTGAAGGTCATCAAGCAGTATTTAAGTGCTGTCTATAAGAATGGGGATTTCGCTTCAAGTTCCAAGCTTTAAAAATGTTCAAAATAATCAGTTATGCCATTCAAATAAAAGCCTTAAAATAAGGAAAATTCCATTTTAAAATAAGAAGAAACAAGGATTATCTATAACTGTCATAATGTGACTACCCCTTTGAAGCATTTCCTGTTTCCAACGGTGATACTATGCCTTTTTGTAAAATACATTTTTTGTTAAGGTTAATGCCTACACCATAGTTTGAATATTGAAAGTCATTTTATGTCATATAGGACTGAGAGATGATCATTTAATCTAATCACTCTTTCCTGGGATCCCTGGAACCAGTACTCGAGCACACCCAGGGCCATCTCCACAAATAGGTGATAACTTTCCCACTTGAATCAGGGGAGAGACAAATGACAGTGAGATGCAGTCTGTGTCATATATCAATCATCATGGAGACAGTGGCTGGGTGGGGATTTAAGCTCATGACCCCTCGTGTGGTATTCACCAACCATTCTCAAGAATATTCTTAGACTTGAACTCAAGAATAAATTTTGGAAAACACACTTAGAGACCATTATTTGAGGCCAAAATTTGCAAGCATGTCAGGACACCTTATATACACTCTCACAATTATTCTACCTGTCACGGTAAACTAGATATCTTAAATTGAAATTTGGATTTTCAAGCTGAAGTCTAAGAATATTCTCAAGAATCGTTGGTGAATACGACCCCTGGATTGATAGTGAGACGTGTTACCAACTGAGCTTACAGGTGAAAATGATATTAGGGTATCTTCAATGTTTGAAAACCAGATTACACCTAATATACACTCTCACAATTATTCTACCTGTCACGGTAAACTAGATATCTTAAATTGAAATTTGGATTTTCAAGCTGAAATCTAAGAATATTCTCAAAAATCGTTGGTGAATACGACCCCTGGATTGATAGTGAGACGTGTTACCAACTGAGCTAACAGTTGAAAATGATATTAGGGTATCTTCAATGTTTGAAAACCAGATTACAAACTCATCAGGGTTTCCCCCAGAGTCATAACGCATGTCGTATGCGACATCCCTTCAAAAGATTTGGTTCAAGGTTGATTAGCGACATCCCTTAAGTGGCCCGACATGCCTTCCCACCCGTTACAACTACCGTTAGATAATCCCATTACAACAGCCCATCAGTGATTAAATAAGTGACCCGTGAACAATTGACCTATTTCACAGACTTGTCAATCACTCGCAAGTGTGAACTGGAGGTGTGTAATGGTAAGCCAATCAGAACGAGTCATTTGAAGGTTACTCCACCTCAATATAGAATGCAGTGTCCATCCGAGATTGTTTTTCACAAGATTTAAAATCGACTACTGACCAAGGTGTCGGCATTATCTTTCAGTTGATTCATTAACCTCCCAGTCACGTGAAGACTATAGTATGTATGCAATCAATCGGAACGAAATACTTAATAAAGTGTGTCACAGCTATTTCTCAGATCAAGACAACTAGAAATAGATCACAGTGTATAGTAAAGCTTTATGCAAGTAAGCAAAACAATGAAATCTAAAAGGGGTTTTCTCAGCATCTTATTTCAACAAAGCTAGAATAAAATCCCCACTTAAAATTGTTTATTTTGTACATAAATTGAAGAAAAAATACGAAAAAACACCCGTATGTTGCCTACCAGATGTTAACTGAGAAGCCCGGCCTAAAAGTCGGTGCCTTCAAAAGTTGGATCCTTAAAACTTGGTGCATCTGTTAGAGACATTCCGTTTATAAGGGAGGTTTAAGACATTAACTATTTATGTTTCCTTTTATAAAATTTATATTTATTTGGAAATACACTGACACCTAATGAAAATAACAGAATCAAAGATTAAAAATGCAAACTTCTCAATTGTATTAACTTAGAAATGAAATATGACAAGTTGTCCATTTTTACTATATTTTCATGGCAATAATATTCTAATATAGGATAGAAACATAATTATATTTGAAATGTACATTAATGGATAGTTGGATATCCCTGATTTATCAGCATCTTGTTATGTATTTCAACAAATAAAATCCCCACTTAAAATGGTTTAAATTTTTAACATAAATTAAAGCGTTTTCTTTCATTGGTAATACACGGATGTGGTGACGGTCAAAATTTGGTTACTGTGGTATCGTTTATGCAGGATATTTAGGGGATAGGGAAAAAAATCAAATAATTTTTAAGAATAATCTATTTGTGTTTACTTTTATAAAATTGGTATTCATTTTGAAAAACACAAATACTATTATATGAAAAAAATCATTTGCTTCAAACATTAAAACATATAAATTGTAACTTTCAAATATGACTTTTTTTTTCTATTGTATAGAATAGAATAGGAAACTTGTATTGGATAGTAAAGTTGCCTCTCCAGATTAAATGTTGATGAAATAGCACATAAAGGATTAATCATTTGGCTAGATATTAAAGCTTGAAGGAAAATGTATCAGAATTAACTTGTTGTTATTTTAGCTGCAGTATAGATATTTTGTAATTAAAAGTGTTTCAGCAATTTTAAACACAAATTTCTGGGAATGGTATTGTTTTGATGAGAATATCTTTCTGCAATGTAAGAATTTAGAATTTTTGAATTTGAATTTTGAATGGAAGTTAGATAATTGAAAATGAAATATTGCGAGATTTTGTGTAAATACAAAATTGAGCTTTCACAAAATCTCAATCAGTTGCCTTTCCTTCTCTATATAATTCTTTGCTAGTCATCCATTAAAAAAACTTTAAATTTCTTTGTATTCATTTTATTGCAGCAATATTCTGAATAGAAACACATATTTAAAAATACACCATTCATGAATGCTAAACTTAAAAAAAATCAACAAAGGACGGGGACACCCCTCCCTTACCTACCCCTCCCATTTTTAGCAATATGCCTTCAAAAATTCCTGGGGGGACCCTGCTCATTTTGATAATTTCTTAAGCAATTCTTTGTAGAAAATAGTAGCTTATTTAATTAAAAATCATAGATACATTATAGGGTTTCCCCAGAAATTTCTGAAGGCATAATATAAGAAATTAGAGTAAACATTAACTGAAGAACTTGATGGTGTCAAATTTTAGATCGGGTTTCTCCCTGAATTTCTAGTCTATCCCAGTCCTTGATATATCCTGAATAAGATCTATTTACCTTCAGTGAAAAACAAGAATTTCAGGCCTGTCACTTAAGTTTTGTTTACACTCACACAGCTTGGCCTGATTAGCTCAGTGGGTTGCGTGTCTGACTCAATCCAGGGGTCGTGAGTTCCAATCCCCACCCGGTAACAGTCTCCTTGATGATTGATATATACGACATTGTGTCTCATTATCATTCGTCTCTCATAGCTGATTCAAGTGGAAAAGTTATCAGTTACTTGCGGAGATGGGGTGTGCTTGAGTACTGGTAAACCTTTCAGAAAACAGTGGTTAGGCTAACTGATCATCTGTTAGCCTTCGATGGCATAAAAATGATACTAAATATTCAATCAATCAATCAATCATTTACACTCGGTCTCACATTTAACTCTTGGGTTTTTGGCCAGCAGGATAAGATGTTTTTGAGTTAGCCATTAGACAGCATCAACAGGGTTGCTACTTCTCATGAGGCTGCACCACTGGCTGGATGTTGATTTTGTTGATAAGTAGATATCTTTAAGTGGATGATTTCTTGAAGTGGATGAAAAGTTCCCAGTTGGTTGAAGTTCCCAGGTTAATGTTACCAGGTTGCTACTTGGAAAAACATCCTTGTTAGGGCCATGTTAAAAACATTGTGCATAATTATGATGAAGTAAAGTGGAGGTTACCTGGTTATGTCTGCCATCACTCATAGTTTCTAGCATCAATTGAAAGCGTGTGATCCGCTACACATCCATATCCTTAGTTAATTTTTTTTGCATGGAGTTTTCAACACATTTCAGGTTACTAGTGTATTATTATGACATATCAAGTTTTACTGGTGGAGGAAGACCTCAGACTGAGTAGAACCACCGTCCTTCTGCAAGTAACTGGAGATTTTCTCACATAAAGTTTTTGGAGCGAGCGAGACTCGAACCTACAACCTTAGCAGTGATGTGATCTTGAGACGGCACCTTAGACCACCTGCCACGTCCTTAGTTAATAAACCATGTGTAGCAGAGGTGATGACCCGCTTTGAAGGCTGTAGTTCAGGTGCATAGGTCCTTCCGCTACGACAGCCGCTTGTGTCTGTCCGACATTTTCTAACTTTTAAACACTTACCAAGCTGTGACAGTCATTCAACTTTCCTTGAAGCAACTATTCCCAATCAACAAACACAAATGAGCATTGCTATGTAACATACCCAATTGGGTGAGATGGCCCCTTTCACAGATTACAGACTTTCTCATCATACAGACACTTCTGGGTTTTTTGTCTAGTAAACAATGAATGAAAACAGAATTATTTTTAAAACAGATACAAGTCCTTTCATTATCATAAACAAATAAATGGTTTGGTATATCAAATCGACCTAAACATGACAAATACAATATTTAATCAGAGTGGTAAATTCGAAACAAAATGCCCATTTTAAAGATAGACAGTGCTTAATACTGCTTGAAGACAGTCACATCCATCATTCAGATTCTTTCTAAGATGAAACAAATTGTACAATATGTAAACTGGTATGACAGATCAAAGCGAAATCAAAATGAAATCACGTGCCTCATTTGATTCATCACAAAAAGCGTTGCAATTTAGAACTAAATGGGTTTAAAGTTAGCCCATAGCCCATTCAATATATTATTTTGGCATATTTAAATAAATACCCTTATGGCTATACAGGGTCAGTGAGTATATCATTTATTATTATGTAGGCATGATAAGTACGAAAAAAATATCTCAAGCCAATTTCATAATTTTTTGGAAAATCCCGATAAAATTCTTTTATTTAAACCATGAAGTTTATAATGTACCGGTTCTTGTTCTCATTAGGCCATTATAAATAATTGCTAAATTATCATTCAAATTTTTCTTAAAAACAGGGAGGGAGGAAGGATTTTAATTTTAGAATATTTGATGTTTTTTTAATAATAAAAAAAAGAAAAAAAAAATTATTTCTTTTATGAAAATTAAAAGGGTCGAGGCAGCATGAAAATAAGGGATGTGGGCAGGGATGATAATCTAGCAATTAATTTATTATGGCCTAAACTTCTTTAATTATCTTTCACTTCAAACAATGTGTTACTTACCCCACATACTTGCTTACTTTACAATCTTTCTTCTCAAACTCCTCCCATATTTGATTTAGTTTCATCTCTCTCACAATATTCAAACTCTCTAATCACCCTACCGTAATTAATCCTATTCTCTCATTGGCCAGTGTCACTAATAAACCACATAATACCTGTCACTCAAACATTTTACATAATACAGTATGTGCCCTATATATGTGACAGTTCCAAGTTTGCAAACATTCTGGCACTAATATTCCCTCCCACTCCAGGATGTACAATATAATATGACCATCCATCAATTTAATTCTATGTTCTTGACACTTTCATTGATTGTATACTTACAAGTATAAGTGTTTGTAGTTTTAATAGATGAATTAAATACTTTTATTCAGAAGTTCTTAGCATAGCCATTCTGTAGGATGCAATAAATATTCTTAGAAATATTGTAAGATTTATTACATGGTTACACTAAAGTAAACCTCATGGATAAGGTTATTATTGGTAAGCTGATTGGACAAAAGAAAAGAAAAAGAGGTAAGTGGTCAGGCTTTGTTAGTCTTTATTTTAAACCTAGATACGAAATCAAAAATCTAAAATAACGACTTGGTATGATATATAATTTATATATATGTCATCTTGTGTACAATAAATGCCATTATAATTGCTGAATTAGATGCACCAGTCCTGAAAATACGCAAAAGCTCTAATATCCATATCCAAAGTATGGGAAAACGCTTTATTTAAATATTTCTATACACGCATGACTTCTATACTCTCAAATCTTCTATATTCTCACAACTTCTTTACACTCATGACTTTTTTTACACTCATGACTTCTATGCACTCATGACTTTGAAACACTCATGACTTCTATACACTCCTAGCTTCTTTACACTCATGACTTCTTTACACTCATGACTTCTTTACATTCACAACTTCTATACACTAATGACTTCTATACACTCCTAGCTACTTTACACTCATGACTTCTTTACACTCATGACATCTATACACTCATGACTTTTATACACTTCTTTACACTCATGACTTCTTTACACCCACAACTTATATACACTCATGACTTCTTTACACTCATGACTTCTATACACTCATAACTTCTATACATTCATGACTTCTATACACTTCTGCTGATTTGACTGTATAATTATGCCTTACGGAAATTGTTCTAGAAATTTCGTATGACGACTGACTGAGTACCAAGTGAGGAAGCTTCTTACACTAAGTGACCTGTCTTTTGTATGACGTATGACCTGGCTGGTGGTCAAATCTGCAAACTTCTGCATACAGCTGATCCATTCTCAGCAGGCTATTTACATTCAATTAAAAAAGTTATTTAGTTTCGCACATTAATTACAGATGTTACATACCTACAATCACTCTCAATGATGTGGATAAAGGTATATTCGAGCATCTAACTGTCTTACTTACAAGATTGGCATTGACAAACATTAATCTGGTTTACATGAGTTATACACTCAGGTCCTGTTAAAAAGGGGTAGCCGGGATCCACAGAATGAAACCGCATTATACACAGAACTGCTTTATAAATATCCAAAGGTGCACTGCAGTATATAATTTGGCAATACTGTTTCCGGTTGAAGTACTTTAAACAAACATGCGATAATGTGTGATTAATATGACAGACAATTGTTTGTCAGCGTAAATCAATTAAATGTTGTTTATAATAACAAGAACTCATTTCAATCTGAATTATCAATGTGTAATTGATGCACTAATACATGGTCACAGTTTGGAAAAACATAACAAGCTTGCAAACACTTGGCGATTTAGTTGAGATTTGCAATCAATTATCATACCGCAAATTTTTAATGATTCATTATGAATCTGGTTGAAAATGTCAATTTTAAATTTGGGAGCCATAGAAAAACTGCGTTATAACAAGTTTCGCATTATATAGAACCGCATTATAACGGTACCTGAGTGTATAGAGTATGCTCTGACAAGGTCGAGCCATTTACACTGCCACATCCTTTTTTTATATAGACCTGTAAAGATATTCAAAATGTTATAAATAGCGTAACATTTTAACTTGGCAGGGGTGGTAGCCTAATGGATAGAGTGTTGGCCCCTCACGCCAAGGTTGTGGATTCGATCCCCCGCTCGACCGATGTCTCTCATAAAACAACACTCAGTTCTGATTCTACCCAGGAAACAGACTCCAGAGCGGTTAATATAAGCTCGGGTTTTTATCGCAATCGAGCTAAAATGAATTAGTATAAAGTTATTAAAGATGCATCACCTATAACATTCTGGTCAGTAAATGATGGAAATTTTATCGAATTACAAAGAGGAAAGTCCCATTCAAAATAATGGTTGATTCCATCCTTGTAGTTTATCTTATTTATGAGAAATTCCTTGATACACAGGTTGGCATTTGCCATTTTATTCGTCAGTGTTTTAGCAATTAACCCGATACTGACCAACGAGTGTCTTTATCGCAGGCCACGATTAAGTTTTTGGTAAAAAAAATTAAAGAATTTTACACTACACAGACAAAATACAATATAAGTTATTGAACAAAATATCTATTAAAATTATGTTTGATATAAAAGTGCATTTTTGTTGCCAAGATCGAGAAAGAAATCGACGATATAGCTGAGGCCTCTTTAACTTGTGTATCCATTTTCTTTGAATGTTACCATGTGATCGTATTAAGTACTCAACATATCTACAACTGCTATTTATCTGGAGATGTTGTGGTCGCATTAATTTTTACTGACAGATGTGATTTGATGGTGTTAAGTACTCAGCATATCTACAACTGCTATTTATCTGGCGATGTTGTGGTTGCATTCATTTTAAGTGACAGATGTGATTTGATGGTGTTAAGTACTCAGCATATCTACAACTGCTATTTATCTGGCGATGATATGGTTGCATTCATTTTTAGTGACAGATGTGATTTGATGGTGTTAAGTATTCAACTTATCTACAACTGCTATTTATCTGGCGATGTTGTGGTCGCATTCATTTTTAGTGACAGATGTGATTTGATGGTGGTTTAAAGAAGTTGACTATATTTAAATAAATTTTTAAAGGCAGTATATCAGAATTTTTCAAATTGTTCAAATTGGCTAAAACCTTTTTTCCCAGTATATAAATATCATGCCTGTGTAATACAGTCACTGACCTTGTATTGCCATAAAGTTTAAACAAGCCAAAATAATATATTAGAAAGGGATTTCCTAACTTAATAAACGTGCCCAGGTTAGATTAAAATAGATTTATCGCTTTAAATTGCAACATATTTTGTGATGTATCAAAGGAGTCGTGTGATTCATTTAATTTCGAATTGATCCGTCGTACATACTAGTTAACATATTGTATAAGTTGTTTCATCTTAGTACGAGTCCGAGTGACGATGTGGAGTATTATTCAAATGCTGTCTATTTTAAGAATCGGGATTATGTTTGAAGTTTACCACTCCGATTTACATGTTAATTATATCACATTTTGGTGGATTTGATATCGTAACTGGGAAATCATTCGGATTTGATTTATTTATGATAATGTGATGCTTTTTGTCCATTTTAATTATTATTCTATTTTTTAAGGCAGTAATAGCATTTTTCCTGATATACATACTCCCTTTAAAGTATCAGTAAATTCAATTTAATGAATGGTTCAACTGAATAACTTTGAAAACAATTACATTTTATTTTTGCGCTGACGATTCTATTTTTATCAAATCATGTATAGATTTGTAATGTTTATGCATAAACATTAATATTGGCATTCATGTATAAATAAAGAAAACTTGATTTTATACAAACTCTTAACTTTTGGTACAAATGATGCCTCTGAACAACATTAAACATAGCCCTGTACTTGTGCTCATTGTGAAGTTGCATCAAAGATTGTGTAATGATATAAACATCTTCACACCACTATTACATTTCCCATAGGGTTCCATTGTAACATTTATGTCCAAAACAAAATCTGCAAGCATGTGTTTGGGCTCAAATTCCGCACTGGTTCAAGATATGCAATTATAAAGGAAAAAAAGCATACCTTGATCATGTTTTTCTTTTTTCAAATTCAATGGTTTTGTGAGACCTATCAATTTCCAGAGTAATAATATGTCAACTATTCCCCACAATGCAGTTCGAACCAACAATTCTGAAATGACACAGAATTGTCCAGAAAGCTGGTATCAGCATCAAATTTTCAGTGGTGATTTCTAAAATACTGACCATATAACTCATACTAGGAAAATATAAATCACTGCAGTACAAAAGCCCTAAAAAAAAAAGGAGAAAAAGAGAACTAAAGTTTTATTTCTACCTCCTTCATCTGTAGGTCCGGAGTACTCAAGAGAGATAATAGTGGTGAGTTCTGATATAAGCAAGTGGGTGAGGACCACACATTTTATCATGTAATGCTGTTCAACTTCAATTTGCAACTATATGCAATACTGTATCATCACTAACCTTGGATCTTTATAATAATTTTCTACAAAAACAGGACCTGAATGATACTTTAATGAGATTTAGAGAGAATATATAACCCAGACTTGTTGTTATAGGTGCAATTTACAATATTTGTATTCAGATAACATGGTCAGAAAGGACAGCTGTGTCATAAAAATATCTGTTAATACTTAATGTACCCAATAAATAAGGGGATTTTGAATCACGCATAAATGGTACCCTGCTGTTTTGTTAGTGACCAAGAAGGGAGAATCAATTGAGATGTTAATAGATCAATACATTAGGTAGTAGTAATTGTGGTGCTGCATAAGTAATTACCTGATGCCTAGTCCTGTAATAGTTTATATACTTGGATACATTTTTAGTTGTGCTATAATGCAGATCTGTTATGTCGTGGTTATACAGATGAATTACATTAACTGACAGTACTTTGTTCTGTTATATGGGGACTCAGTAGGACTAAAATGTGACTCTCAGTTACACAGTTAACATATTGGGCAATATTACTGTCAGATAACATTACTGTCATATTAACTTACTGTCAGATAATAATACTGTCATAATATTACTGTCAGATAAAAATACTATCAGATAACAATACTGTCATATAATATTACTGTCAGATAATAATGCTGTCAGATAATATTACTGTCAGATAATATTACTGTCATATATTGTATGTGGCCTGTTATAAGATATACAGACAAAAATGTATTACTGCCAAGTATTGTATGTGCCCTGTTATAAGATAAACAGATACAATACATAACTGTCAGAATGATACTGTGTGTGTCCTGTTATAAGATATACAGATACAATATATTACTGTCAGATACTGTACGTGTCCTGTTATAAGATATACAGATACAATACATTACTGTCAGATACTGTATGTGTCCTGTTATAAGATATATAGATACAATATATATATTTCTGTCAGATACTGTGTGTGTCCTGTTATAAGATATACAGATACAATACATTACTGTCAGATATTGTATGTGTCCTGTTATAAGATATATAGATACAATATATATATTTCTGTCAGATACTGTGTGTGTCCTGTTATAAGATATACAGATACAATATATTACTTTCAGATACTGTGTGTGTCCTGTTATCAGATATACAGATACAATATATTACTGTCAGAATGATACTGTGTGTGTCCTGTTATAAGATATACAGATACAATATATAACTGTCAGATACTCTGTGTGTCCTGTTATAAGATATACCGATACAATATATTACTGTCAGATACTGTATGTGTCCTGTTATAAGAAATACAGATACAATATATTACTGTCAGATACTGTATGTGTCCTGTTATAAGATATACAGATACAATATATTACTGTCAGATACTGTATGTGTCCTGTTATAAGATATACAGATACAATATATTACTGTCAAATACTGTGTGTGTCCTGTTATAAGATATACAGACAAAATATTTCCTAGGTAGATCTAGTATAGGGTTCTGATCAGGTCATGCTGCATGGGATCAAACCCCCAACTTTGGCCTAAGTCACTGCCCGCCAAACATTCAAACCCCCAACTTTGGCATAAGTCACTGCCCGCCAAACATTCAACCCCAAAACTTTGGCGTAAGTCACTACCAATCAAACATTTAAACCCCAAACTTTGGCGTAAGTCACTGCCCGCCAAACATCCAATCTAGTACACCACATTCCACTGCCAATTTTCAATAAAATAGCTATTACAGATAGAGTTTTTATGGTACCAAAGTTTATGTTGTTGTGTGGTTTATTTTTCAGCTAAGAGTAAGAAAGGGTGGAAATCACTGAGCAGTGGGAAATCAGCATCTGAAACTCCAAGCAGTGAGAGTGAAGAACACTCAGGTATAATTACCTATATAATAGTGCAAATACTGATATTGGTTTTGGTGGTGGAGTGTGGATAAATGCACAGTGGGAGGGAAATATAACTGCACAGTGGGAGGGAGATATAACAGCACAGTGGGAGGGAAATATAACTGCACAGTGATTTGATATATAACTGCACAGTGGGAGGGAGATATAACAGCACAGTGGGAGGGAGATATAACAGCAGTGAGTTGAAATATAACTGCACAGTGAGTTGAAAAAGAACTTCACAGTGGGAGGGAAATATAACTGCAGTATACAAATTTTGTAATCATAAGTACTTCAACAATTTTAAACACAAATTTCTGGAAATGGTATTGTTTTGATGAGAATTTTATTCTGAAATGTAAGAGCTTTGCATTGTGTTCCTGAGATGAATGGGAGTTTAAGGTAATTGAAACGAGATATTGCAAGATTTTGCGTGAATGCGCGAGTGTTCATAAAATCTCAATCAGTTGCGTTTTCTTCTCTATATAATTCCTTGTTTCCATGCTTTGTTTTTGAACATAATATTATCATGAAGGACAAGGATAAAAAAGAAATTGCTGACTAAAGGGGAAACAATGTATACTGATAGTCCTGGGCTGATCTGGATACACATACATTGTTTCAATCACAAGGCGCAAACTGTGACACATGGCAGTGTTGAACAAGAGATATTCATCCTTTACACCTGTGACCGTGTAACCATGTGGGAATAATAATTTCCAAGCAAGCATTCAAACTTGATAATTTATGGAATTATCAGTTTTGTTTTGATGGTGTCGAAACTGGGTTGATACTTTTTTTTTGGTCTTTTTTTTTTATTTGTTTCACTTATCACTAAAAACTGATGATAATATATCTAAGGCCATAGTAAACTAATTCCTTGATTATCATCCCCGTCTGCCTCCTAATCTTATGCTGCCAGGCCCTTTTTATTTTCATAAAAAAAAAAAAAAGAAAGAATTTTTTTTTTTAAGAAAATAAAAATAAATTTAAGAAAAAAAAAATTCTAATGCTAATCAGGCCCGGCTTGATCTAACAGGACTGTGTACGTGATTTAGTGTGTGATATGCTGAACATAGCAGGACACACTAACATCAGAACAACTACATACTTGGCAACCATGGATAACTAGCTGTTGGCTGTGGTTACAGAGATATGGAGGAAGTCGGGCACATATCCATTCAGGTTTGTTTATTTGCAATTAAACATGTATAGAGCAACATTCGGAAATGGGCTTTTTAGGGAGATGTTTCCCTGAGAAATGGGGAAAAATTGATATACAGATGTGCGTGGAATTGAATGCTAAAGATTTATAAAAGTTTAGTTGTTGTTTTATGGTGTTAACATTTTTTAAGTCATATCGCGATGGTGTCTACTTGAGACAGTATTCTGAGCGCTGTCACACTGGAGTATCATGCGGCAGACGCATGGTATGATACCCCACCCAGTCACATTATACTGACACCGGGCTGACCAGACCTAGAACTGTCCTCTAAATGCTGAGCGTCAAGTGAGGAAGCTTCTAGTACCATTTTTAAATTCTGTAGTATGACGCAGCCTGGGATTGAACCCACGACCTTCCACATGCGAGGCAGACGCTCTACCACTAGACCACGCTGCGGTTATAAAAAATTATGATATATGGCCCAATCTTCAGGCTCAAACCCACAACCTAAGCCACAATGTAATATTGTCTTTCATTGTGATCACTGTGCATTGATGGCAGATCCCTGGGAGATATTCTACAGGGAAATGAAACTTGCAGTGAAATTGTTATTTATGAAAACATGTAGGTGGGCAGTAGATCTTATCTGCCCTCAGTTTATGTTTAATATTCAAACAATTGACTATTGATTGATTGTTTGAATATATAGCATCATTTTTATGCCATTGAGGGCTAACAGACAATCAGTTAACCTAACCACTGTTTCCTGGGATCCTGAAAGGTTAACCAGTACTCGAGCATACCCCATCTCTGCAAGTAACTGATAACTTCACCACTTGAATCACAGTTGAGAGATGAATGATAATGAGATGCAATGTCATATATCAATCATCACGGAGAATGTTGCCGGGCTGGGATTTGAACTCACGACCCCTGGATTGATAGTCAGACACTTTACCGACTGAGCTAATCAGGCCGGCTTTATATTCAAACAAATACTCTCCAGGATATATCATAATGGTAAAATAATTAAAAAATGAAATGACCATCTGCTATTTATGTATATCTAATTGACTTCAAAAAATTACTTGAAAATATTCAGGTCAGGCTGACAGAACCTTCAACTTATACATGTATTTACTATATAAATGTTGATATATGTAAACTATTAGATGAAATGTATATTAATAATATTGTTATTGGACTGTCATTTCAATGCAACAGCTGTTGCATGTGGAAGAGGGAGGAAGAGGAGTAGGAGGGAATCATACACTGTAACAGCCAGGTTTTATTCTGTGTATATGTCATTATAACACACCTGCTATAATTTATTGAAAGTTTGCATGTTTCCAGTAAGCTGCTGAAGGCTGGAAGTTCAGATTCACTGTATTGTATTAGGCATCTCTTATAACAACTGTTCCATAATGATATCACAGGTGACAGCTACCTCAGACAGTATTATAAGTGCTGTGTTTGCAGTCACATTGTGTCAAGTTACAGTTTGTTTGTTTGTATGCCGTTTTTTTTTTGCCTTCTTTCGGCAGTATTTCAATTATCAAACGGTTGTCACAGAATACCCAATCATCATTCCTGGCATCTGCTAGGTGATTAACCAAATGAATACCTTTATTTGCATTAATAAGGCGTCGTCTCAAGATCACTTACCTTTTACCGCTAAGGTCGTAGGTTCGAATTCCGCTCACTTCAAAAACTTTATGTGAGAAAGTTTGTCATTTATTTGTGGAAGGACGGTGGTTCTTCTCAGTCTGACTCAGTCTGAGGTCTTCCTCCACCAGTAAAACTGGATATGCCATATTTAACCTGAAATGTGTTAAAATGGCGTTAAACCCAAATAAAAAAAAAAATCTACATTATTACTGGGGTTAAATATTTCTATATCACCCAAGGGTTGAGATAAAATTTTCACATTGTGACGTTGGAACCAACTGTGACGTACCATATAAAATATATGACATAAATCGTATAATTAAACATCTTAAAAGTGATTGTGGTAAAAAATATGATGAATTAAGTTAAAATAATAATTCAATGTGTTTGGTTTTGAAGAAAAAGAATCATTCATCACTGTTTAAGGTTAGGATAGAAAATTCTGTCCTTTGTGATAACTTTTCGCAGAACTCGGCATGCAGACTATTATTGTTGGGCAATGTTTAACTGTGCATTTTAAATCTAAAAATAGAGGTGTAAAAGTTCAATCTTACACTTTTATACAATAATATACTAAGCATAGGGTCTATTGTTGCCTGTCCGTATTGATGTGTCTGGCCAGTCGTTTGTCCATATTGATGTGTCATTTATTATGTATTGATCACCTACTCATTAGCTGCAGGAGTTAATGTCTTAAATAAAGTACCCGTATATACACTGAGAGCTCATCTGAGGCAAGCGAACAGTTCCATTGTCGGGTGAAGCTGACGGTGTTATCCACATTTATTGATTACATGTACATACACTTGTTATTCTGAGGTCAGGCTTAAACACATGGGGGCCTTACTCATATGTTAACAATTGTTCCTTGGTAACTAACCAAGTCAGCTTATTATACATCCCTGTTAATAGAGGTTTGCAATATTCTACATAATAATCATTATGTTATCCCCCGTTGAAGGCGAAGAGGGATATGGTAATGGTCTCCGTTCGTCCGTAACAATTTTGTCCAGAGCATAACTACAATACTATTATTTTGAATCTTCACACAGTGACAGAGGACATTGAGAGGAAGTGCAGTGTACAAGAACCATAACTCTTCCTTGCTTATTGTTTGAATTATCTCCCTTTATTAAATTTACTTGTCCGGAACATAACTCCAAAATTATTCAAGGGATTTTGTTGAATCTTTACACAATGACTGAAGACATTGAGAGGAAGTGCAGTATACAAGAACCAAAACTCTACCTTGTTTACTTTTTTGAATTATCTCCCTTGCACTTTTGTCCGGAGCATAATTCCAAAACTATTCAAGGGATTTTGTACACAAACCATATCTCTACCTTGCTTACTTTTTAGCTCACCTGAGCTATCCTGTTTTCTGTCATTTATTGGCCGTCATCTGTCATCCGTCTGTGAACTTTTTGTTGTCTGCACTCTAGCACTTTCATTTTTCATTGGAGCTTCACTATAGTCATATAGTAATTATATAACCATAATATCTCAGACAAGTTCTTGAACTGGCCAAATCAGAATATTAATGTCAGAGTTATGGCCCTTGAAACATTATAAAATGAACTATTTGACCTTGTGTGCACTTTATCCTCCACATTTTTCATTTGATCTTCACCAATTTTGCACAGTAGTTATATAACCATAATACCTCGGACAAGTTTTGAAGTGGCCAAATCGGACTATATATGTCAGAGTTACGGCCATTTTTATCTGAAAAAAAAACGTTACCTGAAGCTGGCACTTTTTCTTCGCCTTTTTACATGGCTCCATATCATTAGACCAGGTAGCCTTACTATGGTGTGTATACTAGCCTCATTGAATATTTTACTTCACTTGTATATGGCCCACATTGAGCAGAAGTGCCCCCTCCCTGTCTTTTAGAGCAGCACCTCTTCCTCATAGTGAAACATGATGTCCTTGATTATAAAGTTATTACTGGCGGTTGTGTAATGCTCACACTAAGCTGATATAATATTATGTTTGATTGATGGGAACATGTCGTGAATATTTGAATATGAAACAGGAACAGGACATGAACTGATGCATGAACTGATGCATGAACTGATATTTATACAATTTCTCATCTTTTATTTTTGATCAGATAAATTTGCCAACAACACTGTGAAGGCTCACCTCGAACATGGATATAATTTTTATATAGTAAAGTTCATTGTCCAGTCAAGATATTCTGTGTTTTATCTTTCAGTCAGTTCATTGATAGGGCATCAATCAAGGGGTCTTGAGTTGAATTCTTTGGTGGCAACATTCTTTAAGATAATGGATATACGATATTGCTTCTCATTATTATATGTATCTCACTGCTGATTATATTGGTAAAGTTATCTTTAGTTTCCTTTTGGAGATAGGTGTGCTGAGTATTGGCTAGCCTTCTATAGGTGTGCTGAGTACTGGCTAGCCTTCTATAGGTGTGCTGTCAGTTACCTGGCTTACATTCCATAGGTGTGCCGAGCATTGGCTAGCCTTCTATAGGTGTGCTGAGTACTGGCTAGCCTTCCATATGTGTGCTGAGTACTGGCAAGCCTTTCATAGGTGCACTGTCAGTTACCTGGCTTACATTCCATAGGTGTGCTGAGTACTGGCTAACCTTTCATAGGTGTGCTGTCAGTTACCTGGCTTACATTCCATAGGTGTGCTGTAAGTTACCTGACTTACATTCCATAGGTGTGCTGAGTACTGGCTAGCCTTCTATAGGTGTGCTGAGTACTGGCAAGTCTTCCATAAGTGTGCTGTCAGTTACCTGGCTTACATTCCATAGGTGTTCTGAGTACTGGCTAGCCTTCTATAGGTGTGCTGAGTACTGGCTAGCCTTCTATAGGTGTGCTGTTAGTTACCTGGCTAACATTCCATTGGTGTGCTGTCAGTTAACTGGCTTACATTCCATAGGTGTGCTGAGTACTGGCAAGCCTTCCATAGGTGTGCTGTCAGTTACCTGGCTTACATTCAATAGGTGTGCTGAGTACTTGCTAGCCTTCTATAGGTGTTCTAAGTACTGGCTAGCCTTCTATAGGTGTGCTGAGTACTGGCACGCCTTCCATATGTGTGCTGAGTACTGGCAATCCTTCCATAGGTGCGCTGTCAGTTACCTGGCTTACATTCCATAGGTGTGCTGAGTACTGGCTAATCTTCCATAGGTGTGCTGTCAGTTACCTGGCTTACATTCCATATGTATGCTGAGTACTGGCTAACCTTCCATAGGTGTGCTGTCAGTTACCTGGCTTACATTCAGTAGGTGTGCTGAGTACTGGCTAGCCTTCTATAGGGGTGCTGTTAGTTACCTGGCTAACATTCTATAGGTCTGCTGTCAGTTAACTGGCTTACAGTCCATAGGTGTGCTGTCAGTTACCTGGCTTACATTCCATAGGTGTGCTGAGTACTGGCTAACCTTCCATAGGTGTGCTGAGTACTGGCTAACCTTTTATAGGTATGCTGAGTACCGGCTAGCCTTCCATAGGTATGCTGAGTACTGGCTTACCTTCTATAGGTGTGCTGAGTACTGGCTATCCTTCCATAGGTGTACTGAGTACTGGCTAACCTTCCATAGGTGTGCTGTCAGTTACCTGGCTTACATTCCGTAGGTGTGCTGAGTACTGGCTAACTTTTCATAGGTGCACTGTCAGTTACCTGGCTTACATTCCATAGGTGTGCTGAGTACTGGCTAGCCTTCTATAGGTGTGCTGTCAGTTACCTGGCTAGCAGTCCATAGGTAGCTGAGTACTGGATAGCTTTTCACAGGTGTGCTGATTACTGGCTAACCTTCCATGATTCAAGGAAAGAGGGGTAATTAGTTTAACTGATCATCTGTTAATCCTTAGATGGCACAAAAAATGACACTTATCAACATTCAAACAAATATCTTTTCGTCACATGATGTCACATTTCTGTTTGAAAATTCTTGTTTGAAAAGATCTGATATGGTTTTGCTTAAAATATTATGTTTAATTAGCTCATAAGCCACAACTACTTAGCTTAAATTAAGTCTTCTGCTGTCCAACCATCCATCCATTGTCCGTAATTTCTTAAAAAAAAATCTTCCCAGAAATATTATTGATTTTTTCACAGGAGCATTTGTTACATTTGGTCAAGGAGAATAAGATTTGTTCAAATGATTGGGCTTCTTACTTAATTTAAGGGGCCAGGAGGCTCTGACCCAAAAGTGATAAATTTTGAATTTTCAAAAATCTACTGAACTGAAATGCCAATTTGTTCATATTTGATATACAGTATTAATTTGTTCAAATCAAGAGGCCATGGTTCAGTGGGATCACGTTAGTGGACAACAGTCTTTACATAGGAATTTAACATACTCAGTTGGAAGGCAGGAAATTCTTATTTTCTCATCTATTTTATCAATGGTTTTATTCAATTTGAGATCAGCATCGTATATTTATAAAGAGGCATAAAATTTACCCACAAGGGCCAGGTGGGGAGGTCAGGAGGGTTGAAACAAAATGATAATAGTGTCACTTTTCAAAAAAAAATCTTAAACAGTTAAACAGTTGGCCAATTTTTTCATATTTTTCATAAATTATCACTTACTGTCTATATGAATTGATATTTCAAGATTGTTTCAATCAAGGGGCTAAATATATGGTCCATACAAAGGGTCTTTTTACATTGGACTACTTATAATGGGAAAACGGAAAATTCCCATTGATTTTATTCAAATGATATCTGATTTAAGCAAGATTTAAGTATCATCTATCTTAGTAAATCATATTACACTAGAATTATTTGTTTGTTTTTCCCATCATACAAAATGTTTTATTCAGAAAATGCAACGGATTGTCACTTTTAATCCAGTCAAATAAAAAACAACAACAGAACATCAAAGGATATACAGTCAAACCTGCTTAGATGAGTTAAAATTGTTAATTTCCGTCTAAAGAATTTGTTCATAAATTTTAAACATATTCCATTGGACTTTATTACTCACTTGATACGTAAAAACCTACATATACCATCTGAGTTTTTTCTCCAATTCATATAGTTCAAGCATGGGTTGAAATTGAAAATATGAATTCTTCATGATCAAAATTATGATAACTACCAGTAATTAGATATATTTGTTACTGTTCACATAAGAATATTGAAGCCTCATCTGTCTGGATTCTTTTGATTAGAAGCCAACTTGTCTTATACAAACAATAATTCAAGCTGTAAAACACGGGCAGTTTAAATTAACTAGCAATCTGGATTCTGAAATAATGATTATCTGATAAAATATAAATGGTTCTCCTTCAGACAGCTGATCCCAGTATTATTGGCTGAATTCAGTAGCTTCCCAATGTTAACCAGGCTAAGAAATAATCAAAGTGTTAAAGGTACTGAATGGCATGTTAAACAACTTCAGCAAGTGTTAATTATTCTTTAACATTGAAAATACTGTGGTCATTTGTCGAGGATATTCCAGGTCTTGACATAATTACCCTCCCCATCTGTCAGGGACAAGTTCAGATTATATGAACGTGCAAGCTAGATATAAAGCTGCTTGCCCGACAGGAAATAAAACAAAAAGAAAAACATAACATTAGACTTCTTTTATCAATTAAACATAATAAATTATTAACTAAAAAATAAAATATTATGGAGTAGGTTTACAAACAAATTATTGTGATGAATTTATGTTTACTCTTTAAAGAGAATATATCAGGAAAAAAGTTATAAATGTCTTAAAAAAATAAAATTATTTTTAAAATAGATAAAAACCATCTCATTATCATTAAGAATTAGAATCTAAATAGTTTGGTATGTCAAATCCACCAAAACGTGATATAATCAATATTTAAATTGGAGTGCAAAACTTGAAATGAAATCCCCATTCTAAAAATAGACAGCACTTAAATACCTTCACATCGTCATTGACGGTCACTTTCTAAGAAGAGATAAAGTTTCACTACGTGCAAACCTGTATAACAGATCATATTGAAATCAAAATGTCATCACGTGACTCATTTAATACGTCACAAAATATGTTGCAATTTAAAGCTGGAAATCTATTTTAGTCTAACCTAGGTGCGTAGCCCAAGTTAGGAAATCCCTTTTCAATATGTTATTTTGGCATGTTTAAATAGATATCCTTTTGGCAATATGGGGTCAGTGAGTATATTATAGCCATGATAATTATATTGAAATAAAAATGTGTTTTATAAATTCCCTTTAACGCAAGTTCTGTGAGTGCATGCACTTTCAATACTGATGTAAAAAAGGAAAGAAAAGAGAGGAAAACACATTTTCAATAAAATCTTTGCTCAAAAAAAGTTTTATAGTTGATTTGTGTTTTCAACTAGCCAAAAAATAATATTATATTTTGGTATTTAAATCCTTTATGAATTTCTAAATGTCATTCATCTGGGCCAATATTGTGTTAAAATGGACCATTATATCATTGTAAAATGGGTTCAATCAGAATTAACTTCATGTGTTAGCCAAGACTTTTTGTGGTCTAGGCACATGCAATGTCTCAAGAAAATTGCTGTTAAGGTCATTGGTTTGAACCCTGGACATTTGTCAAAATAAATTGTGTGAGAAAGTGTGCCAGCGTTACATGCTGAAGAGAGATGTTTAAAATTCTACTCTGAATTATTCATGAGTTTCTCGGCCCGCACCACTAAAACTGAATATGCTGTATATAACATGGAATGTAAAAAATTGTTAAATTAAACCCCATTAAAAAAATAACTGTGGGTTAAAATAGCAGCAGAAATTTGCCTCTTGTAGGGTCCTCCGTGGCCGAGTGGTCTAAGGCGTCGTCACAAGATCACTTACCTCTCACTGCTAAGGTTGTAGGTTTGAGACCTGCTTGCTCCAAAAACTTTGTGAGAAAGTTATCCAGTTACTTGCGGAAGGACAGTGGTTCTACTCAGTCAGAGATCCTCCTCCACTAGTAAAACTGGATATGCCATAATTTATATAACCTGAAATGTGTTGAAATGGCATTAAACCCCATTCAAAAAAACAATAAAATTGCCTCTTGTAGACTTGGGTAAGTTACTCACTTCAATGGCTTAGTTAAACAACTGAAACTGTGTAAATGATGAGAGATTACACCACAGAATGTAAAATCTTCATAACATGTCATCACTGTACATGCATTCCCTCTTGAAATTTTTTTTTTTTGACTGGGGTTTAACCCCTTTTTTAACACATTTCAGATTATATATGGCATATCATATCTATCACAGAATAAGTCTACAGGACTTGATGATCTATCTGCCAAATTCTTGAAAATGAGTGCCAGTGTTATATCTAAAACAGTCACAAAAATATTTAACCTTAGTTTAACAAAAGTAATATACCCAAAGCAAAAATCACACCAATTTTTAAGAAAGGTTTAAAACAAGATAAAAATAACTATCGCCCAATTTCCATTCTTCCTATTCTGTCTAAGATACTTGAGAGACATGTTAGTAATAGTGTTCGGTCTTTTTTTAATACTTACAATTTATTGCATGAAAGACAATCAGGGTTCAGATCTGACCATTCATGCGAAATAGCATTAACAGTGATGGTTGATCACAGCTATTGATCAAAACAGAATATCTGGAACCATATTTCTTGACCTATCTAAAGCATTTGATCTGGTTGATCATAGTTTACTGCTTGAAAAACTAAATGTATACCATTTCCATAAAGATGTACAAAATTGGTTTAAATCCTATTTATGTGAACGTTCACAAAAAGTTTCAATATCTGGTACACTTTCAGAAAGTAAATCAGTAACATGTGGTGTACCCCAAGGATCTGTTTTAGGCCCACTTCTATTTATTATCTTTATCAATGATTTGCCCTTATGCACTCAGTATTCAAAAATGAACATGTTTGCTGATGACTCCTCTATCACTTTATCTGGTAATTCAATATCAGACATCACCAAATCTCTTAATAATGATTTAATAAATGTCAAACAATGGTGTAATAATAATTTGATGACCATAACCACTTCAAAAACCAAAAGCAATGTTTATAGTTGAAAACACTCTAAAAAAAGTGCAATTCCTTATTATACTTACTTGGCCAAATAAAATACTATTTATCAATACCTATTAGGAAATTATTTTACAATTCTTACATACTTCCTCATCTAGACTATTGCTGTACAATATTGGGAAATTGCAACTCTGACCTATCTGACAACATATTTAAATTTCAAAAACGTGCTGCAAGACTTATCCTTGATAAAGACATTGATACACCATCTGAAACATTATTTAATGATCTAAAATGGATGAAATTCCATGAAAGAGTAGAATATAAAAAGGCTATTTTAATGTTCAAGATCATCAACAACTTGGCCCCAGAGTATTTGCAAAATAATTTTAACCAAACACCAAATATACATTCTAAAAATCTACACTCACAGTCAAATAAATCCTATATGTAGCAAAACCAAAGTTAGAACATATTGTAGAACTCATATATTCTGGATCCAAAATCTGGAATTCCCTTCCAAACCATGTTAAAAATGCTTCATCGGTTCAAGAATTTAAGAGATATTATATAACATTTAAATATAACAGTCCCCTGTCACAACAAATTTAAATTTTCATTGTCTTACAAAACATTAAACTTGTATCCTCATTGCAGTCAGTTGATTCTTAAAATCATTGAATGTATCATTGACTGTCTAAATATATTTTATAGTGAACTCATCATTTTCAAGTGTAAATTTTACATTATAATTCTATTATTTCCTTCCTTGAAATATATTATTGAATTAATTAAATAAACAATGGATATTCATTGTCAATTGAAATATACATTACAAATTTAATATGTCAACATAAATAATTCACTTTGTTGTTGATAAGTTTCCATATTGTATTGATTCTGCTGTTTAACTTTGTTGTATATATTTTGTTATTACTTTGTTACCATGTATATAATAGAGGGAAGATTGGAGATTGTTCCAACTGTGTTTTCTCTTTAAATAAAGACTTTATTATTATTATCCAGTTTTATTGGTGGATGAAGACCTCAGACTGAGTAGAACAACCGTCCTTCCGCAAGTAACGTGAAACTTTCTCACATAAAGTTTTTGGAGTGAGCGGGACTCTAACCTACGACCTTAGTGCTGAGGGGTAAGTGATCTTGAGATGTCGCCACGCAGCCAAAGAGGACGCTCTTCTTGAAAATTAAGAAGCCGGTAAATTACCTCCCTTTACATGAAAATAAGAACGATTTAGGATGACTGCTATCACCAGAGTGAAAGTTGGTACATTTTATTAAATCACCAATTTTGTTTGTCCAATTCAATTTCAGCTGTTCTTTCCCTTGAGTTGGCCTATTTTCCTGACAATATGTGTGTGTGGGTGAGAGTGGCGGGGGGGGGGGGGGGGGGGGGGAGGGGGGCGGCTAACCATTTTGACCTGTCACAGTTATCCTGGCTAATCAGATATTTTACAAATGTAAATTTTCAGCCATTGGAATCCATTGTAATTATGCAAGACATGGTATGTTATTTTTGTGATATCTTGTTAATTTCTTGTCAATGCACCCATAAGTCCATGTCCTTCACCTCTTTCCCTTATGGAATAGGTAATAGTTTTCAGCCATTTTTAAATACTGCAGTGGTGGTCTAGTGGAAGAGCATCCACTTTGCATAAGGAAAGTTGTGGGTTCGATTCCCAGCAAGGTCATAACAAAAAAATGGGACTAGAATCGTATTTGATTGGCTCTCAGCATTTAGAGGGTAGTTCTAGGAAGTCTGATCAACTCAGTGTTGGTATAATGTGACTTGGTCAAATGTATCATACCATTTGTCTGCTGCATGATACAGAATACTGTCGATGTGGCCTGGTGACCGTCGCTTATGACTGAAAAATTGTTGAAATTGAGCTTAACACCATACAACAACAACAACAATATTTGGGATATCTTGTTCAAGACCCCCCTTTCTCTGTCCCTCTCAATCGGCCAGTGTGAGTGCAATATCATGTGGCGATGATTGAAAAATAGAAACATATGATTCAAATGTCACGGAAACCATGAACTGATTCCCCAGTTTATTCAGTATATCATTTACAATTTGATTGACTAGAAGAGATAAAAGCAAATTACTATTGATTTATTAACATACAGATGCTGTATCATTGATCTATTAACATTGAGAGATTTAGGATACTGCATGGATCTTAAAAAAAAAATGATGAGATATTTTGTTCTGTACCATGTGATCTTACTTACACTGCCACTGAGCCTGCTTAGCTCAGTCTGAGTAGCGCTTCTGAGAGGTTGTGTTGGTTTGAATTCCCGCTCAGTCTCTTGATGATTGATATACAACATGTTCCATGTCCCATTGTCATTCATCTCTCACCACTGATTTAAGTTGGAAACTGGCAAGTCTCCTCACTGATTAATATATGACATTGTGTCTCGTTATCAGTTACTTGCGGAGATGGGGAGTGCTCAAGTACTGGTTAACATTCCAGGATCCCAGGAAACAGTGGTTAGGTTAACTTATCATCTGTTAGCCCTCGATGGCATTTAAATGATGCTAAAATTTCAATTAATCAATTCAATCAAGTGGGAAATTTGTCAGTTAATTGAAGAGATGGGTGTGCTTGAGTACTAAGTTAACCTACCAGTACCAGCGAGGAAAGAGTGGTTAGGTTAACTGATGGTATGGTCACCCCGCTCCCCACCCCTGTCATATCCCCAATGGCACAAAAATATAAAAATCATGCTGAATATTCAATAAATCAAGCAATTCACTTTTTACATATGTATGAACCTAAATGTTCCAATCCATGAAGGCCACTTTGTGTACAGATTAACAAACATGAGCTTTAATTATGGGAATTAGAAACGTTAACTTGCAAAGCTGTTTTATAATGATGTTTCTTTTCTACCATCAAGGATTTTCTTGAAATTTGGCAGGCAGTATTGATTGATTGATTGATTGAATATATAGTGTCATTTTTATGCCATCAAGGGCTAGCAGGCGTTCAGTTAACCTCAACACTGTTTCCTGGGATCCTGAAAGGTTAACCAGTACTCGAGCACACCCCATCTCCGCAATTAACTGATAACTTCCCAGCTTGAATTAGTGGTGAGAGATGAATGATAATTAGGCACAATGTTGTATATCAGTCATCATGAAGACTGTTGTAGGGCAGGGATTCAAACTCAGGACCCTTTGATTGATAGCCAGACATGTAACCAACTGAGCTAATCGGGCCTGGCTGGCAGACAGTAAGTAACCTAGTGTAGCTGTGTATTTTTGTTACTTTGGTGCCAGTTAAGACAATTTTTTCCACACTTTGCACCAGTCTGTTTGTCAGTCATATGCTGTGTAACTCTCCCTGTGCATTTTATTAAGCTATAATATTACACAGAAACCCTTGTCACCAAGTTTCCAGCTATTTTTTGTATGTAAAGCTGGCGAGTCATAATGGATCATCATTAGACAGTTTTGTCCTGTTGTATCGTCATGGGAATGTATAAAAAATTTGTTTAATCATTATCTGCCGGTATATTACATTGATTGATTGATTAATTGATTGAATATTTAGCGTCGTTTTTATGCTATCAAGGGTTAACAGACGATCAGTTAACCTAACCATTTTTATCTGGGATCCTGAAAAGTTAACCAGTACTCAAGCACATCCCATCTCCGCAAGTAACTGATAACTTTCCCACTTGAATCAGTGATGAGAGATGAATGATAATGAAACACAATGTCATATATCAATTATCACGGAGACTGTTGCTGGGAAGGAATTTGTTGATATCTGAAGGCCACATAAATGTCTCACTGCTGAGGCTGTGGGTTTGAGCCTAGCTTGGTCCAAGTATTTAAAGTTTGTCTAAGTCATTCTGGTGATTCTACTCAGATTGAAGGAATTCTGAGTATCGATTTGGAAAGTCAAGTGTTGAGTTGAAAAATCAAGCTTTGAGTAAGAAAAGTAGAGTAATAAAGTCGAATCTTGGGTAATAAAGTCAAGTGTTGAGTAATAAAATAGAGTGTTGAGTAAGGAAGTTGAATGTTGAGTAAGAAAGCTGAGTATTGAGTTAGAAAGTCGAGTATTGAATAAGAAGGTTGAGTGTTAAGTAAAGAAATTCGAGTGTTGAGTAAGACAGTCAAGTATTGAGTAAGAAAGTCGAGTGTTGAGTAAGAAGATCGAGTACTGTGTAAGAAAGTTGAGTGTTGAGTAAGAAAGTTGAGTGTTGAGTAAGAAAGTCAAGAAAGTCGAGTGTTGAGTAAGAAAGCCGAGTGTTGAGTAAGAAAGTTGAGTATTGAGTAAGAAAGTCAAGTGTTGAGTAAGAAAGTCTGTTGAGTAAGAAAGTCAAGTGTTGAGTAAAGGAAGTCGAGTGTTGAGTAAGGAATTTGAGTATTAAGTGTTGAGTTAGAAAGTCGAGTGTTGAGTAAGAAAGTTGAGTATTGAGTAAGAAAGTTGAGTGTTAAGTAAAGAAAGTCAAGTGTTGAGTTAGAAAGTCAAGTATTGAGTAAGAAAGTCGAGTACTGAGTAAGAAAGTCGAGTGTTGAGTAAGAAAGTCAAATTTTGAGTAAGAATGTCAAGTGTCGAGCACCTCTGTCCCTGCCATACATATCTGCAATCTTTATACATAACCTGCAAATTGTGTTGAAAATGGTATTAAACCTACAAATAAGATAAATTATTCAATTATTCTACCTACATAACATGCATTTGTTCAAATTAATATAAGAATTTATGCAATTATTTATTATTGAGATTTACATTTCAAATTTTTCCTTTCGACATAATTAATTGAAGGTCAAGAAACCATATTTATATCAATATCAAATATACAAATATACTTATATACAGTCACTGTAAATCTCAAGATGTCAGTATACCCTGATCTTTATCAGCTAGAGTCCATTATAATTTTGTACAGTTTACAGATTGTTTTCCCCCACCACCACTCATAGAGTGGAGCTGTGGGATATTAAAATGGGCTGCATCTGTGCGTCCATCCGTGCATGCGTCCTTGCATCCGTCTGTGCCTGTATCCGTGCGTCCATAACATATCTCCTTGTGGGCCAATTTTGATATAACTTTACAGAAATGTTCCTTGGGTGACCCTCTACCAAGTTCAAGCCATCTTGATTTGTCAAAAATCATGGCCGCCGGGGGGTGGGGGGGGGGGGGGGGGGGGGCAAGTTTAATTAGTAAAAACTTAAAAAATCTTCTTGTCAAAAACAACTGGCTCAATTTAAAAAAAAATTCACAGAAATATTCCTTGGGTGACCCTCTACCAACTTTGTTCAAGCCATCTTGATTTGTTAAAAAACATGGCCACCAGGGGGCGGGGCAAGTTAATTAGTAAAAACTTAAAAAATCTTCTTGTCAGAAACTACTGGCTCAATTTTATAATAATTTCACAGAAATGTTCCTTGGGTGACCCTCTACCAAGTTAGTTCAAGCCATATTGATTCATCAAAAAAAAAATGGTGGCCAGGGGGTGGGGTAAGTTTACTATATAAGCTATAGTATAAACTTAAAAAATCTTCTTGTCAGAAAGTACTGGCTTGATTTTAAAATCATTTCACAGAAATGATCCTTTGGTGACCCTCTACCAAGTTTATCAACCCATCTTGATTCGTCAAAAACATGGCGGCCAGGGGTTGGGGTTAGTTTACTATATAAGCTATAGTAAAAATTTAAAAATTCTTCTTGTCAGAAAGTACTGGCTCGATTTTAAAATAATTTCACAGTTCCTTGGGTGACCTTCTACCAAGTTTGTTCAAGTCATCTTGGTTTGTCAAAAAACATGGCAGCCAGGGGGTGTGGTTAGTTTGTTATATAAGCTATAGTAAAAACTTTAAAAAAATCTTCTTGTCAACACTACTGGCTCAATTCTAAAATAATTTTACAGAAATGGTCCTTGGGTGACCCTCTACCAAGTTTGTTCAACCCATATTGATTTGTCAAAAAACATGGCGGCCAGGGGGTATAAACAACATTGCAGACTAGTCTCTGTATATATACAATGGTACAGGACTAGTCTCTGTATATAAACAATGTTGCAGGACTAGTCTCTGTATATAAACAATTTTGCAGGACTTGTCTCTGTATATAAACAATGTTGCATGACTAGTATCTGTATATAAACAAAGTTGCAGGACTAGTCTCTGAATATAAACAATGGGGCAGGACTAGTATCTATATATAAACAACGTTGCAGAACTAGTTTCTGTATATAAACAATGGTGCATGACTAGTATCTGTATAAAAACAATGTTGCAGGACTCATATCTGTATATAAACAATGTTGCAGGACTAGTCTCTGTATATAAACAATGTTGCAGGACTAGTCTCTGTATATAAACAATGTTGCAGGACTAGTCTCTGTATATGAAAAATGGTACAGGACTAGTCTCTGTATATGAAAAATGGTACAGGACTAGTCTCTGTATATAAACAATGGTACAGGACTAGTCTCTGTATATGAAAATGGTACAGGGCTAGTCTCTGTATATAAAAATGTTGCAGGAATAGTCTCTGTATATAAACAATGGTGCATGAATAGTATCTGTATATAAACAATGTTGCATGACTAGTATATGTATATAAACAATGTTGCAGGACTAGTCTCTGTGTATGAACATTGGTAAAGGACTAATCTCTGTATATAAAAAATGTTGCAGGACTAGTCTCTGTATATAAACAATGGTGCATGACACGTATCTGTATATAAACAATGTTGCAGGACTAGAATCTGTATATAAACAATGGTACATGACTAGTATCTGTATATAAACAATGATACTGTACTAGTCTCTATATAAACAAATGTTGCAGGACTAGTCTTTGTATATAAAAAATGTTGCAGGTCTAGTCATGGTATATAAACAATGATACAGGACTAGTCTCTGTATATAATCAATGATGCATGACTAGTCTCTCTTTATAAACAATGTTGCATGACTAGTCTCTCTATATATTTAATGTTGCAGGACAATTCTGTATATAAACAATGTTACAGGACTTATCTCAGTATGTATTCAATGATGCAGGACTAGTCTCTGTATATAAACAATGGTGCAGGACTAGTCTCTCTATATAAACAATGGTGCTGGACTAGTCTCTGTTTATAAACAATGGTTCTGGACTAGTCTCTGTATATAATCAATGGTGCAGGACTAGTCTTTGTATAATCAGTGGTGCAGGATTAGTCTCTGTTTATATACAATGGTGCAGAACAAGTTTCTGTATATATACACTGGTACAGAACTAGTCTCTGTATACATACAGTGGTACAGGGCTAGTCTCTATATTTTTACAATGGTGCTGGACTAGTCTCTGTATATAAACAGTGGTACTGAACTAGTCTCTGTATGGTGCCTGACACGTCTCTCTATATAAACAATGGTGCCATACTAGTATCTGTATACAAACAATGGTTCTGGACTAGTCTTTGTAAAAAAAAACAATGGTGCCTAACTAGTATCTGTATATTGACAATGGTGACAGACTAGTCTCTGAATATAAACAATGGTATGATAGTCTCTGTATATAAACAATGGTGCTGGACTAGTCTCTGTATATAAACAATGGTACTGGACTAGTCTCTGTATATAAACAATGGTGCTGGACTAGCCTCTGTATATAAACAATTGTGCCCAACTAGTATCTGTATATAAACAATGGTGCCCGACTAGTCTCTGTATATAAACACTGGTGCCCAACTAGTCTCTGTATATAAACAATGGTGCCCGACTAGTCTCTGTATATAAACAGTGGTGCTGGACTAGTCTCTGTATATAAACAATGGTGCTGGACTAGTCTCTGTATATAAACAATTGTGCCCAACTAGTATCTGTATATAAACAATGGTGCCCGACTAGTCTCTGTATATAAACACTGGTGCCCAACTAGTCTCTGTATATAAACAATGGTGCCCGACTAGTCTCTGTATATAAACAATGTTGCTGGACTAGTCTCTGTATATAAACAATGGTGCTGGACTAGTCTCTGTATATAAACAATTGTGCCCAACTAGTATCTGTATATAAATAATGGTGCTGGACTAGTCTATGTATATAAACAATGGTGCCGACTAGTCTCTGTATATAAACAATGGTGCCCAACTAGTATCTGTATATAAACACTGGTGCTGGACTAGTCTCTGTATATAAACACTGGTGCTGGACTAGTCTCTGTATATAAAAAATGGTGCTGGACTAGTCTCTGTATATAAACAATGGTGCTGGACTAGTCTCTGTATATAAACAATGGTGCTGGACTAGTCTATGTATATAAACAATGGTGCCGACTAGTCTCTGTATATAAACAATGGTGCTGGACTAGTCTCTGTATATAAACAATGGTGCCCGACTAGTATCTGTATATAAACAATGGTGCAGGACTAGTCTCTATATAACCAGTAGTGCAGGACTAGTCTATGTATATAATCAATGTTGCAGGACTAGTATCTGTATATAGATAATGGTGCTGGACTAGTCTATGTATATAAACAATGGTGCCGACTAGTCTCTGTATATAAACAATGGTGCTGGACTAGTCTCTGTATATAAACAATGGTGCCCGACTAGTCTCTGTATATAAACAATGGTGCTGGACTAGTCTCTGTATATAAACAATTGTGCCCAACTAGTATCTGTATATAAATAATGGTGCTGGACTAGTCTATGTATATAAACAATCGTGCCGACTAGTCTCTGTATATAAACAATGGTGCTGGACTAGTCTCTGTATATAAACAATGGTGCCCGACTAGTATCTGTATATAAACAATGGTGCAGGACTAGTCTCTATATAACCAGTAGTGCAGGACTAGTCTATGTATATAATCAATGTTGCAGGACTAGTCTCTGTATATAATCAGTGGTGCAGGTCTAGTCTCTGTATATAATCAATGGTGCTGGACTAGTCTCTGTATATAAACAATGGTGCAGGACTAGTCTCTGTATATAAACAATGGTGTAGGACCAGTTTTTGTATATAAACAGTGATACAGGACTAGTCTCTGTATATAATCAGTGGTGCAGGTCTAGTCTCTGTATATAAACAATGGTGCCCGACTAGTCTCTGTATATAAACAATGGTGCTGGACTAGTCTCTGTATATAAACAATGGTGCTGGACTAGTCTCTGTATATAAACAATTGTGCCCAACTAGTATCTGTATATAAATAATGGTGCTGGACTAGTCTATGTATATAAACAATGGTGCCGACTAGTCTCTGTATATAAACAATGGTGCTGGACTAGTCTCTGTATATAAACAATGGTGCCCGACTAGTATCTGTATATAAACAATGGTGCAGGACTAGTCTCTATATAACCAGTAGTGCAGGACTAGTCTCTGTATATAATCAATGTTGCAGGACTAGTCTCTGTATATAATCAATGTTGCAGGACTAGTCTCTGTATATAATCAGTGGTGCAGGTCTAGTCTCTGTATATAATCAATGGTGCTGGACTAGTCTCTGTATATAAACAATGGTGCAGGACTAGTCTCTGTATATAAACAATGGTGTAGGACCAGTTTTTGTATATAAACAGTGATACAGGACTAGTCTCTGTATATCATCAATGGTGCAGGACTAGTCTCTGTATATAATCAATGGTGCAGGTCTAGTCTCTGTAAATGTTCAATTGTACAGGACTAGTCTCTTTATTTCAAGGTACATGTGCAATGATTAACAACTTTCTGCCCCATTTTGTATAATAAGATACCATGTAACGTAATCAAGTTTTGTCATCAAATGGCAGCCCTTGACATAATGATTCAACAGTGATGTTGAATTCCTTAAAAATTGAGTTTCATTAATTATTCATGATGTATGTTACATATCTATGACTGTATCAGATCTACCTGTAAATGATGGTAGGTATGTAATTAAAAGCAGCTTATGTATGGTAAAGATATTTCTCTGTACAGTATTGACAAACAATAATGTTGCACTCCAGTTGATGCGACAGATGGTGGTGGCCAGTGTGCGGCGGTAATGATTTTTCTTCACAGCTGCCCAGAGGTGCTCATTTTAAGGTTCAGTTAACAAGGAATCACATTTCTGGATTATATGGAAACAATTGAATATGAGTTGTGAAGGGATTATATATATACATATGTTCTGCCAGATACATGATACTTAACGGATACATTTCTGCGGATCTTTTACCGATAGATGTAGTCACTGTCTCTGAAATACGTATTTAAGTTGTGTTAACTGTGATATTAATCAAGACATTTTTTATTTATTGATTTGTAGAAGATCCACCATGGCTTTTTGTACTGGTTAGGATTATTTGTGTTACGTAGCATATGGGAGTCTGTGTCCTGCAGTGTAGATTAGTGCAAAGATAGAAGAATAGTGTACTAGTTTATATACATGATTGATGATTGATTGATTGAATATTTAATGTAGTTTTTAATCCATCGAAGACTAACAGACAATCAGTTAACCTTACCGCTGTTTCTTGGGATCCTGGAAGGTTAGCCAGTACTTGAGCACACCCCATCTCCGCAAGTAGCTGATAACTTCCCAACTTTAATCAGCGGTGAGAGAGGAATGATAATGAGACACAATGTCATATATCAGTCATCACAGAGACTGTTGCCGGGCAGGGATTCAAACTCATGACCCCTGGATTGATAATCAGACGGATAAGCGACTGAGCTAGTCGGGCCCGGCATTCATACATGAGCATTGTAGTTCTAAAATATGGCCTAATTTATCAATTGTTTTCTTAAATGTGTGCACATGTTTCTTAGAAAACATATCGGACTAAGAATGATCCCCTGTGACCTTAGAGGGTTCTGGGTCAAGGTCACCATAACTAAAAATTCAGTTGTATTCATATTATTACAGATTTGAAAAATGTTGTTAAAGAATATCAAATTGTTACATGCAAACATTAAATTTTACACAATCGTAACTACTACTTTAATATTAAAAACATTCAAGACCGATTTTCAGGTCAAGGTCAGTATATTAGATTTCAAGGTCACAGTCAATAGATTCAGAATTACAACAAAAATAGAGAAATGGTTATAAATATTTTGGTTGAATAATTTTTCTAAATTTACAATCATGCGCTACATGAAATTAAACCTCCAAGAATTCTCTCTTCCATTATACTGTTTGCACTGCCTAATTAAGTGTTTTATTGTGGATTGTGTAAGATAATCCACACCTTAGTGTGCTATGCACTGTGCTTATCTAAACCCACAGTGCAACCTTTTGTAGTATAATGAAAGTTCAGGAACATTATCTTGGGTTTTTATGATTGTGCAATAAATTGTTCCCAGGTTGAGTTTTAACTATTAGGTGTAAAAATTTAATTCACCAAGTTAAATGTTTATTCTGAGATTTATTGTTAACGCAGATTACATTGAACTGATCGATTGGGGTCTTATCACAGCATGACCTTATAAAGCTTTCATTGATCATGATGTGTGACGTTCTTTAACGTTTGACGGTTTCGTTTAAACAATACTTATTCTATTATATTTCACTTTATATAAATACAGAGGTACAAAGTAGAATTACTATAAGGATCTGAAAAATTAATGTATAGATTCATCTACATTGAGATGTCAAAATATGATATGACTTGGCAACCCGTTGGTTGTACTTTTTTTTATAGAAAAATTGTGAATAAAGATAATAAAGTAATAAAAAAAGATGATTGTAAGTATATAAAAAAAATAAGTGAATAAAAAATCAGAATAATACAGTATTTGCGCATCATAATTCGAAACACCATGTCCATGCAACTTAAGTGTACGTTTACGGCATAAAAATATTCTCAAGACGCTAATCTTTGGGTCTATGAATTCCAGGACATTTCTGAAAACATTTTATTTGCCTGTTGGGAATAATCTGGAGAGTCTTAAAGGAAACTATAACAACTATAATACCTTTGTATGTATAACTGCAGTTGTGCATTTTTTTATGCCAGATTTCCAACACTGATATATATATATATATATTTTTATGTCCCCAAAAAATTTTTTTGGGTGGCATATAATTATCGCAGCGTCCGTCCGTCTGTTGGTCCGTCCGGGCGGACAAATGGGTATTTAAGTGTCTAGGGTTTAAAAGAAGCCACTTAAATACCCATTTGTGAGAACGTCTGTCCATCCTTCCGTCCAGTATTTCGTTTCCAGCCTGCAACTTTGTCATGCATAGATGGATTTTGTTGATACTTGCTACAAATGATCAACATAACATGTTGAAGTGTTGCGAGTAAGACCCACACCTATACCTCAAACGTCAAGGTCATAATTTGAGTTTGTTTGACAACACTTTGAGTTTGTGTGAGATTTCGTTTCCAGCCTGTAACTTTGTCATGCATAGATGAATTTTAATGATACTTGCCACAAATGATCAACATAACATCATGACATGTTGCGAGTAAGACCCACACTGTACCTCAAAGGTCATGGTCACAATTTGAGTTTGTTTGACAACACTTTGAGTTTGTGTGAGATTTCGTGTGAAGGTCTGTTACTTTGTCACGCAAAGATGGGCTTTATAAATACTTGCTACAAATGATCAACATAACATGACGACGTGTCGCGAGTAAGACCCATACCTCAAAGGTCAAGGTTACACTTTGAGTTTGTTTAACAACACTTTCATTCTGTTTGAGATTTCGTGTCTGGCCTGTAACTTTGTTATGTATAAATTGATTTTGTTAATACTAGCTGCAAATGACCAACATAACATGATGTGTCGCACGTTACACCCAGAATCCCACTTCAAAGGTCAAGGTGACAATTTAACTTTGGTTGATGACACTTTCAGTCTGATTGAGATTTTGTGTTCAGTCTGAAACTTTGTCACCTATGGATAAATTTCAAAAACACTTGGCTCAATTCATCAGCATGACATTATAAAGTGTCACGTGTAAGATCCACATGCGTACCTCAAAAGTCAAGGTCACACTTTCAGTTTGTTTGACAACACTTTCAGTCTGTGTGAGATTTCTTGTCCGGTCTATAACTTTGTCATCTATGGATATATTTTAAAAACACTTGGCTCAGTTGATAAACATGACATAATTAAGTGTGGCATGTAAAACCCAGAACCTTTCCTCAAAGGTTAAGGTCACACTTTCAATTTGTTTGATATTGTGTGTCTGGTCTGTGACTTTGTCTTTAACTTAATATGGCTCAATTTATCAAGATGACATGACAACGTGTCATAAGTAAAACCTAGACACGGCACACTTTGAATCTGTTTGAGATTTCAAGTCTGTCCTTTAACTTTATCATACATGGATGGATTTCAAAATCATTTAGCGAAATTTATCAATTGATCAACAATTGATCTGTAACTTACATTTAGGGATTTTAAAATAGCTTGACACAAGTGATCAGCATGTCATGATAATGTTTCACCTGCATTTAACTGTTGAAATACCCAGACCATTACATCATATGTTAAGGTCAAGGTTACACAAAGGTCAAGGTCATGCTTTAATGTAAAAAAAACATGAAATTGCATGTCTAGTCTGAAACATTAGTCCATTACTCTTGATATTCATGGATACATCGCTACCTATTATATCATATATTGTTATTTTTTACAGACCATTTGGGGGGCATGTGACACTTAACAGTGACATTTCTTGTTTTTTTTATCTCAATATTATTGAAGCCAATTCAAGCAGGAAAATTATCAGTTACTTTCGGAGAAAGGTGCACTTGAGTACTGGTTAATCTTTCAGAATCCCAGGAAAGTGTGGTTAGGAAAACTGATCATCTGTTAGCCCTCGACGGCATATAAGTTATGTTAAATATTCAAACAAACATATCGGTATTTATATATATGCAATAATGTACACACACCATTAAAACTAGAACATAAAATTATGTTATTGTTATTTAAGTTTTTTAAAGGGAATATATCAGGATTTTTCAAAATTTTAAAAAATGTCAAATGTCTTTGATTGGATGGTGATTCACCCAACCTTTCATTAATTTACATATTTATACAACTTCAGAATTTTATTTAACTCGTCCAAGTTTTTAATAAGTGTGCCATGGCAAGTAAAATTATTATGAGTGACTGTATA
Organism: Panopea generosa; assembly: GCA_029582155.1. Classification (NCBI taxonomy): domain Eukaryota; kingdom Metazoa; phylum Mollusca; class Bivalvia; order Adapedonta; family Hiatellidae; genus Panopea; species Panopea generosa. The sequence goes on from CM055906.1 coordinate 37,330,677, forward strand.
GCCGAATCAATAAATGTGTTTTATAGTTGGAATTATATTTTTAGGCAAGACTTACACATCTCATTATGGTTATTCGGCCTATGAAGTGGGTCTACCTGCATATGTCCTTTTGTAAGTTACTAACTTGAATTTTTATCTGTATGTGGGAAATGTGATAAATAGAATCTGACACTTAATTGCTACATACAGAATCTCATTAAACTCGTCCAGCAAAAGTGTTTTTTTCCTGAACTTGTTTAATAAATTCCTGTATGAAATGATGAGTCAGATCCTTTAAATCTCAACCAAATCTTGAAAAAGCTGGAAAATGTCCGGATATATACTTACACCCCTTGACTATCTGCCGTGACTTACTTCCCTAGTCGAGCACCTGTCCTGTCCTGCCAATATGAAACAATATCAGCATTATCGTCGTGCGAATAAGGGCAATAATGAGCATGACCATCTTGTGGATAAAGACAATAATGGGCACGACTGTAGAGCGAATAAGGAAAATAATGGGCACAACCATCGTGCCGATAGACATTTCCTTTTTAGCTTGCCGGGACAAAGTCCAAGGAGAACTATTGCTATGACGTCGGCGTCATTGGGGTCGTCGTCTGTAGACACCCAGGTTAAATTTTTGCGTTTAAGTTTAAAATATCTATGCAACCACTCATTGGATGTGAATGAAACTTCATATGTGTGTTTACCATCATCAATGGAACACACAGAGACAGGAACCATAACTCTGGATTGCATTTTGGCACAGTTATGGCCCTTTTTGGACTTAGACACCCAGAGGCAAGCTTTGTTGTCATCTGCCAACTCTTGTTCATGTCACGTGACAATAACAAATCTTCAGATTTCCGGTAATCAGCATAGTGCATTCCCAAACTATCAGGAATTGGTTTCACCAAAATCAATCTCGAATACAATTGTTTATAGTCAACCTTTTTAAACACTTATTTCTAGAAAGTAACGTGTGTTGTTTAAGGAAATTGCACTGATTTATACATAGGTTTCTTTCAGACTAATGTACAAGTTGGATCATTTCGTGGACATAAAATGTATAGATGAGGCCAAGATGAAACAATTTCTACTACGTGTGAAACTAATAAATATTATAACGAATCAAATTGAAATCAAAATCAAATCATGCTTACTCATTTAATACGTCACAAAATCTGTTGCACTTTTAAGCAGTAAATCTAATTTGGTCTAACCTAGGCGCATAGCCAAAGTTAAGAAATCAACCTCACAAAATAATGTTTTTAGCCAATTTAAAAAGTTTGAAAAATCCTGATATAAAGAAATTCCCTTTAACTGCACTATGTGCCTAGGTTATACTAAAATAGATTCCCCGCTTAAAATGGCAACATAATTTGTGACTTATTAAATAAGTCACGTGATTTCATTTTGATTTCAGTATGGTATATGATCCATTATACAGGTTTACATGTAATAAACTAAGTGTTTTCATCTTAGAAAGAGTCAGAATGATGATGCGAAGGTCATCAAACAGTATTTAAGTGCTGTCTGTTCTTAGAATGCGTATTTTGTTTCATAAGTTTACTCCTCCATTTTATATATTGATTTTGTCACGTTTTGGTTGGTTTGACATATTGAACTTTTCATTTCATATTTATTAATGGTAATGAGATGCTTTTTATCCATTTTGATAATTATTATATTTTTTGAGACATTGATATAGCATTTTATCCTGATACACTTGCTTTAAGGGAGTATTTATTGTAGAATAAGCCAGACAAGGTTAGCTCAGCTGGTAGCCCCCCTCTGACTATCAATCCAAAGGTTGTGAGTTTGAATCTCTGCCTCACTATATATATAATAATGGCCACTGTGAGTCTTCGTTATGACCGGTAGGTGACATTGCATCTCAGTTCCATTCATTTCTTATCACTGATTTAAGTGGGAAAGTTATCAGTTAAATACTTGCAGAGATTGTTGTGTTTGAGTACTCAGGTTAACCGCCCAAGATCACAGAAAAGAGTGGTTAGGTTAATTGATCATCTGTTAGCTCTCAATGGCATAAACATGTTGGTAAATATTCAAACAATCAGACCTTATAACGTAACAGCATTATAGTTGCTGCTGCCAGCAAACATTTTAATTTTGATAAAATGTACAAATGTTTAATGCGTTTTGCAATCAGGTTCTGTGTGGTACAGACAGGGTAATCAATAGGCCATTTTATTACGATGTTCTGCACTTATCTATTATTTATCAGGATACCTTCAGGAATTTTAATTAGTATTTAATTCTATTTTCCAAATAGCATGTCTGCTTGTATATTCTGTTTAATGTTGCAGTACCAGGGAAGAGTTTATTTCATACAGAGATCACAAGGGTTAAATGATGTGTAATGTAGAGGTAGATGCAATGTAGGTGTAAGTCCACCATTGATTGTTTGCTCTTTATTCTATAGTAAATAATAAAAGTTTGAAATCTTGTCATTTATAGAGAGGCCCAAAATGAAAGAAGTGAAACTTATGTTTTACTGTTTGTTAATCTCTGCACTACCAAAATATGATGAGAAAAGTAGGGGTCATGTGTCATATAGGAGATTTTTTTTCTGCTCAGTGTGTACACTGTTGACAAATGGAAAGTAGACTTCCGAAATAATTTATTCATGCATACCTCAATTTTTGAGCATTAATTTTTTTTTCTAAATTCACAATTTAAACATGACAATGCTATCAAAATGTTCAAAATACTACAATAATGCCATTCAAATAAAAAATGAGCATTAAAATAAAGAAAATGCATTTTTAAAGAAGAAGAAACAAGGATTATTTATGACCACTATTATGTGACTATACCCCACTGAAGCTCTTCCTTTTTTTCCAATGGTGGTACATTATGCCTGTAAAAGTAAATTGCTCTACTATGGCTCCTAAAATAATCAAGCTCAGGCTTGCGGAAAGCCCATTATCTTAGCAGGAATTCTTTAATGTAATAAAAATGTGTTTTTTGGTTATTTGTATCATTTAAATTATAATTGAAGTTATTTTTTTTTTTGGCAAGAAATTGAAGAAAATTTCTTATTAAATTGTTTTAATGCAAATTACAAAGTCTGTTTGGATCTCAGATTTTAGACTAAACATTTGGTTAAATTTAGTTCAAAGTAATGATATTTGAGATCTCTCATCAGCAATTAAACTGTAAATAATCTACTCTTCAAATCACAATGCTAACACTGAGTTGCGTTCAGTAATGCGAAATCTCCGTTAGATCCTGTGCACTCTGGTTCTGAATGCATGCGCGTTTCAAAGATGGCATCTGATGAAAGTAGTGTGTAAATATGACAGATTTATCGCTGAATAATGAAGAAGCAAAACCAGCTAGTAACGCTACAATTTGAGTGTTCCAGAAATATGAGTACTGCATAATGTCAATGTCATCTGCAAATGCATGTGTTACAAGTTGTAATACCAAATTGTTGAAATCTTTGAAATCTTTCTTGTTTGACGCCATCTTGCATTTTGAGCGGACACTCGCAAGTGTTCAACCAACCAATAATATTCCCAGCAGACACATTCATCCACTATATGTTCATCAATGCTTAAAATGGCACAACCAGTAGCTGAAAGACATTTTTTTTATAAAGATATAAACAACTTGTTTATGAATGACAAACATGTTTGTGAATTTTCAGCACCTTCCATAGATTTATAACTGCTGATACCACTCCTACGCGTGAATGAATCATTTAAGATACGGTATATATATTTACAGATCAGTAATTCTTACATGCAAATTAACTGCTTCGCTGACGGAAGTTATTATGTTTTTTTTTCATGATATTCATGCATTTAATAGTATGTATACTCTCTAACAATTCTGTCATCCTCCGGTATTTTGGCATTGCAGATAGTCCAAAGATACACCAAAATGGAAATGTAATTCCTTTTCTGTTGACAATTTGGATACATCCAATAATGCATTGCAAGTTTAAGCGTGAATAATATTTTAAGCCAAACATGGGTGTATTAACCCTTTACTCCATAGATACGCGTTTTCCTGCACCAATCACAGAAGGCCTTTGAAAACAGTGCACTGTTTTCCAATCTGTCAGTTAATATAAACATAATTCACCAAATAAATCAAAAGCCTTCTATATTACATGTCCAAAGGTGTCTATATTAGAGGTGTCAAAAGGCGTCTATATGAAGTAACAGGTTAAGACTGCGTTAGTTGAAAGAAACCCATTTCAGTATATTATTTTGGCATCGTTAAATAGATATAATTATCTCTATTGCAAGAGAGCTCATATAGTATTATTTATTATACAAGCATGGTGTATTAGAAAAAAATGTTTGATCAATGTCAATTCTAAAATTTTGAAATAAAACCCCCTGATAAACTGCCTTTATCTAAAAATAAATCTCAGATGAGTAATATCATTTGTCTTGAATGAAACACAGGCTGTTATCAGTCAATATAGTGTGGATCCTGTTTTAAGTTTGTTTGTTTAGTGTTTTGTTATCAACTGTATCAATTAATCACGTGTCAAATAATTCCTGGTCATATTGAATTCTTGGAAAGGGAATTGATGCTACATGTTTTATGTGTTCATGGAAACAGGGCACACAGTGTATACTTCTTATTCACTATTAAAGGGAATACAAATGATCAGGATTTTTCAAAATTTTAAAATTGGCTGTAAGCAACTTTTTCCAATATATCATGCCTATATATACTCACTGATCCTGTATTGCAAAAAGGATATCTTATTAAACATGTCAAAATGATATATTGAAAAGAGATTTCCTAATTTGAGCTATGCGCCTAGGTAATAGACTAAAATAGATATATTTTGTGACAAATTATATGAGTCACGAGATATCATTTTGATTGCACTTTGATCAGTCATACAGGTTTACTCATAGTAAAAATAGTTTCATGTTAGAAAGTGTCTGAGTGATTACAAACAGTATTTAAATGCTGTTTATTGATTTTGTTTCAAGTTTACCACTCCAATTTAGATATCAATTTTGTCACGTTTTGGTGGATTTTATTCATCCATCCATCCATCCATCCATCCATCCATCCATCCATCTGTTAGTCAGTTCGATAATGGTCGACACCACTCAGTTTGGCCTCTTTTCTGATTAAATAATGTTTTCTAATGTCCGGACCAATTAGCTCAGCCGGTTACGCATCTGACTATCAATCCAGGGGTTGTGAGTTTGAATCCTCACCCAGCAACAGTCTCCGTCATGATCAATATACCACATTATGTCTCATTATCATTCGTCTCTCACCAGTGATTCAAGTGGGAAAGTAATCAACTACCTGCAGAGATGGGGTGAGCTCGAGTACTGGTTAACCTTTTTGTATCCCAGGAAACAGTGGTTAGCTTAACTGATTGTCTGTTAGCCCTTGATGGCATAAAATGACACTAAATATTCAATTAGTCAATCAATCAATCAATCAATCAATCAATCAATCAATCAATCAATCAATCAAATGGATAAATTGTGAAAGGGTCATTATATTAAATTAGTATTTCATGTAACTGTATAATAATAGTAATAGTTAGTGTTCATTTAGTTAAAATTTAATAGTTAAGAATGAATGAATGGTGTTTTAAGGCACATCGACACATAAATAGGTCATTTTGTGCGCGCATAGAAGTTAAGAAGCCCAATTGTTAAAATTTTTTACTAAATGAACGTTAACTGGCTTAGTGTTAAACGTCATTTGACTGAAATATTGACGTCATTTGACTGAATCCAGGCGTAGCTACTATGAAAGCTGAGATGATTGACGTTTTAAAGTTGATGTTTGCTAAGGCCGTTTCTAAGCATAGTTCACGCGTCTGTGTAGTTTGTACATGACTCGTTCAGAATGGAAGCAAGAGCGGAGTCTGTGAAATGGTATTCACGTGTGCACAGTGATGACCAAGTTCTTAATAATTAAGAACAAACTTAATAATTAAATGTTTTGTAGGCTGTTTTAACAAATAAGATTGACACAATTTTGAAAATTGAAGCGATTCCATTGGTTGTCAAATGACGTTAAACATTAACGATTTATAGAGAGAGCATCAGCATGTCATATGGACACATTTCTAGTTTTTATTTTATATAAGAGACATAATAGGAAAAAATAACACTTTAAATGTCTTAAAAAAACAAACTTGTTTTTAACATGTATACAATGTATCTCATTATCAGAAATCATTAAAATCATGCCGTATTATTTGGTTTTTTGATAATCCACCAAAACATGACAAGCACAATATTTTAATTGGAGTGGTAAACTTGAAATAAAATCTCCCTTCTAAAAATAGACAGCATTTAAAAACTACTTGATGACCTTCACATCATCATTCAAACTCTTTGTTTGATAAAACAAATTCTACAGTATGTAAACCGGACCAGTATGGATCAAATTTAATTCAAAATGAAATCTAGCAACTCATTTGATATGTTACGAATTACGTTGCAATTTTGAGCAGAAAATCTTTTTTTTAGTCTAACCTAGTTGGGTGCGTTTAAGCCAGGTTAAGAAATATTTCAATATATTATTTAACAGATATTATTATGGCAATACAGGGCCAGTGAGTATTTATTTATTTATAATTCCTGTACGAAATGTTACGCCCGGAAAAGAGACGTAAAAATATATAAAAATACGCCTGGAATTTTTTAAAATTTCATATAAAGCAGTAGAAGCAGATTCAGACCAAATCGACACGTAAACGAGCCTGAAAATGGGGCGAAATATTTAAATGAGCCGTAAAAAATTACGTGCTAAAAAAATTACGTGTGAAAAAATTACGTGTGAAAAAATTATGTATGGAAAAAGATTACGTGTGAATTTTTTTACGTGCATACTATAATTACGTCTAAAATGAAACGTAAACAAGACGTAAAACTGAACAAAATATGCAAATTAGCCGTAATATAACATTTGTAGTGATATTACGTCTGAAAATGATTACGTCTAAAACTTAAGATATTACGTCTGAAAAAAATATTCATCTTAAAAAATGAAAATACTACGCCTGAAAAAAATACGTCTTAAACTGAAAATATTACGTCTGAGAAATATTACATCTGAAATTGCATATTCGGGCATGTAAACCCAAATAATGTTACATCATTTTGTAAAATAATTAATTTGATTTTAAATTATTAAAAATATAATATTGTAAAAAAAAATAAGCCTTTATTTATTGGATAAGATGATTTTCAAATATTAATTAAGAAGCCATAGCTGTCACCTAGTGGTAGAGTGTCTGTATCACATGCAGAAGTGTTCAATCCCATGTCAAGTCATACTAAAGGCTTTAAAAAGATGATACAAAAACAAGCAAATATGTTAAACAATTTAACTTATTCAATTTACCAAATTTAACTTAAAGATAACACTATAACTTCACTGAGATACTTTTATAGGCTGCTAAATGCCATGTTCAAGTCATTTCATAAATATTCATCTTCACATTCACAAAGTCTTGTCAAAAAACAAATTGGTCACAATCTTTTTTATCTTTACAGGTCCTTTCAACAGTCTTCGATTATAGAATCTTTCAGTTTATGAAAATAATGTTCATTTATTTTGCTTTCAAGGTGAGCTGCATCGTTTCCTCACATAACTGACTTGCTCCATAATGGCATCATGGTCACTGTCCTCAGCCTCACCTTTTCCATTCAACATAGACAAGGCTGAGACATAATCTGAAATTTAAATAAGAGATATACATAACCCTTAATCTGGTCAAATAAAACCACGGCAGGTTTTGATTTCTGTTAATTTGATTTAAGTGATGATTTTAAAAGAGCAAAATGTGATTAGGCTTGGTTTAACTTTCAAAACAGCCAGTTGAAAGCAAAGCTGTCAATATTATTATAATAAATAATGTTTGCAAATAGAACAAAAAGGTTCAGAGTTTGGAAAGTTTTAAAGGAACGTACGTAAAGTTCTAATTGAGTGGAAATCACTTCTCTATTTTTGGTAAAAGAATGTCACGTGACCTTGACATGGACATTTTTACCTCAAAACCGAAATAATTTCTAGAATTCTCTCTTGTAAGGATATTGAATCCCAAATTTGAAACAACATAACAATTACATATTATATAATATTATATATATCAAACTGCCAACTCTATAGTTATGGCCCTTAAATGAATAAGATTGTGAGGACCCTTCGTGACCGAGTGGTCTAAGGCACCATGATGATCACAAGATCACTTACCTCTCACTGCTAAGTTCATAGGTTCGAATCCTGCTTGCTCCAAAAACTTTGTGAGAAAGTTTTTAAGTTTATTAGTTACTTGCAGAATGACGGTGGTTCTTTCAAGTCCGACTCAGTCTGAGGTCTTCCACCAGTAAAACTGGAATTGCCATAATTTATAACCTAAAATGCATTGAAAATGGCATTAAACCCCATTCAAGAAAAAAAAAAGAAAAGAAAAAAAGATTATTTACAATTCAATCAGAGTATTATGTCCCCCGATAATGAAACTCATTAAAAATAATACCTTTAATGATTTCTGTCTTTGCTGGATCCAGTGGGTGTTAAATATCATTGTCCTTTGCTGGAATACTTGACCACATGACATTTCCAGTTCTTATGTTGTGGGCAGCCAGGGTAGCAGTTTAATTGTTACATTGTGATGTTTATACTTCCATTTCCAACTACTTTTAAGCAACTTTCCTTTCTGAAAGAAAAACATTATTCTAAATTACAAGGTTTGTCTAGTCAGAGTATTCACTTATGTAAGAGTCCCAATGACTGCAAAATTTTAGGTAATGACTGTACACATCTATTGATTATCATGTACATTATATTCATCAGTTTACACATATTATATAATAAATATTGGTATGCACTGACCAATAAGCTATTCAGTAGTTTACACAGCTATTAATCCAAACCACATGTTATTATTTACAATAACTGAGATATTTACAGGTGGTGTAATGAAACTGCAGCTTTTGTTATACTGAAAGCAAGAGTAAATGTTATGGTGATCATGTTGATGTATTTTATTTTCATGCCATCAAGGGCAAACATATACATATGGTTTCTGTTTAGCTGGACCACAAAATTTTGACCTGGTTACATGCTAAACTGAACATGAATTCATTTCATGTTACATGTGAACATTTATCTTATATTTGAAATTGCCAAAAAATCACAAATGCAGACTTATTTTTAAATTATTTTCTATTTTTATTTACTTCAATGTTACAGTTGACATAAGCACAACAATGATAAAGTTTTTGCACACAAAATATTCTAAATATAATGGGCAGGTACACAGAAAAAATAAACAAATGTAAAACAAAATTATAACCATTCTGTACTTACCACCATTTCTTTCATACTTGTCCCAGAAAACACTTCTTCTTTGTCTCAGAAAACCTTTTTTTCCAATGAAATTTCCTTTTTTCTTCAATTTCCATTTTCCAAGAAGTTTCAACTGTTGATTTTTTGTCCTATAACAGTCCAGCCTTTTATCTTTGACACAATAAACACAAAACAAGCTTCTTTTTTTTCAGTTAAAATATAAACACATTTGATCATGTACACTATACTATCTGTAAGATTTGAAACTGACCTGTGAGAGAATTCTGGGATAGCTTCTAGGTTCACATTAAGAGGTTACTGATAGGGAAACTGGTTATACACATTGACTGCAGAGCATACAATCATGTAGGTCATGCTAGTAGAGCAAAGGTGGATACTCCCTACAGTACCTCAATGAAAAGAATTTTCTTATCTCTGGTGGTCAGTGCCTCACACTGCTTCAATCTCAAAGAGATATACATGTTGTTCAGTGGCTGATAAAGTTACACCAGGAATAATATATATACCGTTGTTACTCGATCATTATATGGAGATGTTGTATAGAATTGAGGCCATTGCCTAAATTAATTGCATTTAGAGATTATCACTTAACACTTATTAACCTCCAACTTTGAAGACTTTACATTACAATATAAAAAATTATGTTATATAACATACCATATTTTTTTTCATTATGGAAATGTTATCAAATTCTCTTAAAATATCAAGGTTACTTTTATAAACAACATTATTTGCAGTTTGATTTTTATGATTCTAATGATGTTATTACAAACAAACAAAATAACCATCTTGTTGCATTATTTCATTGCATTCAACTAAAATAAGCAATTTTTCATCATACAAACCTTGCTGCTTCATTTTTTTGTTGTCAAAATGAAAAAATATCTTGATTGTAGAGCAAACATGCTGTTAATCACTCAATTACAAGAGCTTAAATTGAAATAATTTGACATTAACCCTAAGAATGTTTAAGATTTTTTAATGGATTGTTCTTCTTTTTTAACGCCGGGCCCGATTAGCTCAGTCGGTTATGCGTCTGACTATCAATCCAGGGGTCGTGAGTTTGAATCCCCCACCCGGCAACGGTTTCCGTGATGATTGATATACGACATTGAGTCTCATTATCATTCGTCTCTCACCACTGATTCAAGTGGGAAAGTTATCAGTTACTTCCGGGGATGGGGTGTGCTCGAGTACTGGTTAATCCGAGGAAACAGTGGTTAGGTTAACTGATCGTCTGTTAGCCCTCGATGGCATAAAAATTACGCTAAATATTCAATCAATCAATCAATCAGTTCTTTTTAAACTATTCATACCCAGCTATTTCCCAGAAAAAGGCTTCTAACAAATAAAAAAAACACATATGGCCTTACTATAGGACATATCACACACTTATTGAACATTTCTCTAATGAATAACTATATTATACTTAAGATACTGCAGATGGTATAAGAAATACTGTCAGAAGTTTAGTTTTTTGAAGATTTTTAAAAGAAAAGTATGTTTTAATAAAAAATTTGGAATTATGAAAGGTACCTATTTTCTTATAATGTAAAAAATTTGAAGAAAATATATTTATAAAAATTCTGATAGTATGCATTGTGTAAGTGTGACAATGAATGAATTGATGAATGGTGTTTTGAATGAATTTGCATCTTTGAAAAAAATACAAGTCCAAAAATACATCTCATGAAAATGGCTAAGTTAGAAATTACGTGTCTTGAAAATTTTAAAGTCCAAAATTACGTGTGAAAATAAAATACGTCTTAAAAAGTAGAAATTACGTCTTATACGAGACGGAATATGCCGAAAAAGTACAGGCGTATTTGAAACGTAATTTGGAAAAATTACGTGTACGTCTCCTTTCCGCCCGTAATTTTGAAATTACGCACGTAATTTTCAGTAATACGTGTAGTTTACGTCTCATTTCCGTCTGAGTTTTTCGTACGGGTAGGCATGATATATTTGAGAAAAATATTTTTAGCCAATTTCAAAATCATGAAAAATCATGAAGATTACATAATTTAACGCCAAAAAGAATTAAACAAAAAAATACATTTAAATTGATTTGATGACAGTTATTAAAATGAACAGTTAGAGGGCAATAAAAGTTTATGCAAAGAAAGACAACTCAGCATTGACTATTACACAATATAGCATAGAGTTATATACCTTATAAGGTTAAACAAAGACTGCTCTAAGGATCAATAATGTCATACATATAATATAATGTCATGGAATGTCATATAATTTTTATAACAGAATCAGATTTTTTTTGTCAGTTTGTTCAGTTTTTAGTTCAATTTTATGGCAAATTAGAAATATAAAATAATTATTGTGATTTGGGCCCGGGCTTTAAATGGGTTAGTAAATTGGTTGAAGGTGAAGTGAATGTCACTGTTTGTTTTAAAAACAAATACTCGTATGTTCTTTCTGAGACTGATGGAAAACTTGATATGTGAGCATAACAGTGATAGTCTAGTTTTAAATTCAAAGTCAACCAGTGAATTTATATATGATAAGTCAAAACTGCAGCATGGTCTAATGGTAGAACGTCCACCTCACATGGGGCAGGTCGTGGGTTCAATCCCCGACTGGTCATACCAAAGACTTTCAAAATGGTACTTATTTTAAGAAGCTTCCTTGTTTGATGCTCACCATTTAGAGGAGAGTTCTAGGTCTGGTTAGCCCGGTGTCTATAATGTGACTGGGTGTGGAATCATGCGGTGTGTCTGCTGCATGATACTCCAGTGTGACAGCGCTCTGAATACTGTCTCAAGTAGACACTGTTGAGATACGACTGAAAAATTGTTGAAAGTGATGTTAAACACCATACAACAACAACAACAACAACAATATATAATAAGTCCTGTGCTCATGTGTTAATCAAGTTTTCAGTAATTATCCTTAATTGAAATGGAATACAGAATTGTTCATGTTCAGATACTGTTAATGATTGCAATATTGTATTATCTAGTTTATAGTTGATACAATTTTCTGCAATCTCAGTCTGAGATGGTTTCCGGCTTTGCTCTGATATAATTGTTGTTCCTCAGGCTGTGTTTGTTATTGTGTTATCTGATAATAGAGTTTTCTTTTGTCAATACTGTTGTTGGGTTTATGGTTTCCGGTTTCCGGCTTCAGATTACTTTATGATGATCATAAAACTTTGCAGGGACATGAGTTTTTGTAACCATTAGAACAAAGGTCAAAGTTATGGTGACCAATGATTGATTGAATATTTAGTGTCATTTTATGCCATCTTGGGCTAACAAATGATCAGTTAACCTAACCACTGTTTCCTTGGATCCTGAAAAATTAACCAGTACTCAAGCACACCCCAACACTGCCAGATAACTTTCCAACTTGAATCAGCGGTGAGAGATGAATGATAATGAAACACAATGTCGTATATCAATCATCATGGAGACTGTTGCCTGGTCGGGATTCAAACTCACGACCCCTTGAATTATTATAAGTCAGATGCATTTTTCAACCGACTGAACTAGTTGCAATGGTGACCAAAAATTGTACAGGGTGATGGTTTCCAGCCAATAACTTCAGATCACGATTAACTTTGTATGGACATTGTTTATGAAGAGTTCTGGTAGCCTATTGGTTTTAATAACACTGGGTCCAATGTGAAGGTCATGTTGATCTTCGTCTGGGCTGATGGTTTGCAACCAATAATTTCATATCACTTTATGATATAGTTAGGACAATTATAAGTAATGCAGAGAACAGGAATCTTATATTGATTTTTGGGGCCAAACAATCTGGGGTCAAGGTCACAGACCACTAAGTGACATTCCTCTGCAGATCAATTTACGGAACTTTTTAAGGGAAGATGTAGATTTTGGGATCCATGGTTCTAAGTTGAAGGTCACTGTGACCTTAACAACATCAAAGAATTGGTCTTGTTAGATGGTTTCCGGCCAGTCACTTAATGATATGATTATGAAACTGGCATTGTTCATGAGTACTGCCTGCCTGTTGATGTTCTTTATAAAATGATATCCTGGAATCCACTAATGGGGAATGGTCATCATAATGTTGTCCTCAAATTTGCAAGTCCAGTTGGTCATGGTCTATTGATTTTTTGGGTCATTAGGTCAATCATCTCAGTAGCCTTGACACTGGAAATAATGCTGATGGAGGTAACATAAAATCATGCCCCTTGAACATTCTTCAAATTATATGGGCATAAATACTTTTATATGAATATATAATCAATATAATAATGTATTATTTATCAAGTTTTCAATTATCATTTCTGCACATTTATGTACATATATATTTCAATAAGAATGTACTTCAGTTGGCCAATGATGCACGTTTCTGACACAGATGATGGTAACTGAGTTATTGATAGGTATTTCAATTGTCTGATACTTTGGAGGTAGCCGATGCAGGTGACACTAGTCATGTGTTCGATGAGTTAGGTGGAACTGTGTTCCAACTGTATACAGTGGAACATAATAAAAACTGAAGGGACCTCCATAGCCTAGTGGTCTAAGGGGCCCTCTTAAGATCATTAACCTCTCACTGCTAAGGTCATAGGTTTAAGTCCCGCTCTCTCTAAAAACTTTATGTGAGAAAGTTTGCCAGTTACTTGCGGAAGGACGGTGGTTTAATTCAGTCTGACTCAGTCTGACGTCTTCCTCCAACAGTAAAACTGGATATGCCATATATAACCAGGTCCTGAAATGTGTTGAAAATGGCATTAACCCCCATTAAAAAAAAAAACAACCAAACTTATCATTAATAGGAACCATGAATTATTGTGTATCAGTTTTGTGTTGAAAAGTGAAGTTTATAAGATGTTAATAACAGCCTTAGAAGCAATGGTAGATACTGTAGAAACAATGGTAGATACTGTAGAAACAATGGTAGATACTGTAGAAGCGATATTAGATACTGTAGAAATAATGGTAGATATTGTAGAAGTGATGGTAGATACTGTGGAAGCAATGGTAGATACTTTAGAAGCAATAGTAGATACTGTAGAAGCAATGGTAGATAATGTAGAAGTAATGGTAGATACTGTAGAAGCAATAGTAGGTACTGTAGAAGCAATGGTAGATATTGTAGAAGCAATGGTAGATACAGTAGAAGCAATGGTAGATAATGTAGAAACAATGGTAGATACTGTAGAAGCAAAATATGGTAAAACTGTAGAAGCAATTAATGGTAGCTACTGTAGAAGCAATGGTAGATACTGTAGAAGAAACATTAGTTGTGATAGGTGAGACAGAGACAGTGAATATAGAAAAGGACACTTTTTTCAAACAGGCAAATCCCTCTGTTTATTTGACATTGTTGGACAATTGTAGAAAAGCTATATTGAGAATTCTGCAAGTTTGAACGCTTTCATATACACTACTGACCCATTATAAAGCTGTAATACCACACATGAAGCCACCAAGAGACAGTATTTTTCAGTGTCACTCTATTTTCAAATAAAATTTCGAATCTGATTTGTTGAAAAATTTGTTGTAAGATTACCCGTTATGTCCGCAGTCAACTGGTAAATTTATTTTAGATTTTAAAGAATGACTGTGTGCCATCTATAGAAAATATATTGACATAAATTCAATTTTGTACTGATTTTTTTCTCCAAAAATAATGTGGAAAAATAGAGCTGAGCCTAGATGAACATGGTGACTTATTGATAGTATGAATGTAGTTTTTGTATGCCATACATTAAAAGGCAGCACATTTAGTTTTAAATAAAAATAAAGTGAACTTATATCAACCATGGAGGGAAGTGGAACTCGTCTGGTGTATAAAAGAGGCGGAGCATTTCATTCCCTCAGGTCATACCCCGGGGACAGTCTTTTCGTAAAAGAAAACATATCAGGTACGTTAATTGATTGGTTGATTGAATATTTAGCGTCATTTTTATGCCATCGAGGGCTAACAGACTTTCCCAACTTGAATCAGCAGTGAGAAATGAATGATAATGAGACACAATGTTGTATACCAATCATCACCTAGACTGTTGCTGGGCAAGGATTCGAACTCAAGACCCCTGGATTGATTGTCAGACGCTTGACCAACTGAGCTAATTGGGCCCAACTGTGTCAGGTATGGGAATATTGGAATTGATTATCATACTTTGATCTCTTTTTTATTCAAACATTACCACATTTGATTAATAATGAACTGGTTATTATAACTTTGGTGGTGTAACTGGGGTAATTGAATTGGCTATCGAGCAGGGCCAAGGTACTTGTTAATCAATACTGTGGGCCTACAAATGTGGGCATTCAATATATTCTGTTGCTGGTCTTCGGATATTTATGATTTTCACAGGAACAGGATTATTTTCAGGCCAACCCTTCAAAGTATTACCCCCGCACAGATACACACTTTTGAAGTCTTGCTATCCACCACCTAAATGCCACAAAGTAGTCTCCCCTTGGTATACTGTTCAGACACTGAAAAATTGCAGACCCTGTTAATGAAGAGCCCTTCTGGTAGCATAGCGTTGACCTGAGAGCATTTTTTTAGCATGGGAAATAGGAAAAAGTCACAGGAGCTTAAGTCAGGGGAATATTAGGGAAGTGTTCAACCTGAATAACCTTTTATTGTTCTAAGAAAGATTGTACACTTTTATTTTTGTGGGCAGAAGCATTGTCATGAATAAGCTGTATACCTTCCAAACCTTTACTTGGGAATTATTTTGATAAATAGAGAAAACCATGTTAGTGTCTGATATTATCAACTTTATCTGGTGAGGTTTAGAACCTGATAAAGTTGGTAATATTAAACACTTCCATGGTATTCAAATTATTATGTCAATGTTTCTATTTCATTTTCTATTCATTTTAAGTAGGGTTAATAGTAATATCATCCATTAAAATGTATAATTATGCATAATGACTTCATGAAGTATACATAATGACTTCATGTGCCTGATAAATGTGCATTGGTGTGATAAACCTATGTTTATTATATATAATATCAGACAGGCAGTTTATCAACACAAATGAATTCATTGACATGATTAAATTTTTTAAAACATTTATTATATATACTGTACTTTATCTTTGTAAAACTTGCCTACCTACTTGTTCTACCCTCTTTGCAAGAAATGTGTACAACAGGACCACTAGTACTGAAGAAAATGGCATATAAAACCTTCTTGGCACTTCTTGTCCTCTTTGCTATGACCGACCTAGCCTGATTTTTACCAAGCCATTGTTTATTATTGATGTGTTGTTGGGGTTCAAAATAATAAACCAAAGTTTCATCCGCAGTCACAGAGCAAGTCAGAAATTTTTCTAGGACAATGCTTACATACAGTAGAAATGACAGTATAAGTACTTTCCTTATAGACGCCACAACAGAACAAACATGAACAGTGAATGATCACATTAAAGACATTACAGACATGCAGAATTAGGTGTATCATGGGTTGCAACAATTTGAATGGTTAGTGGCAAAATAGCCACTGGAAGCTTAGATAAAATCTTGGTTTAAATGCTGCACCCAGCATCACTATTTCCATCATAAAAAAGAGACCTGCAAATAAAAGCAGCCTTAAGAATGATTGCTATAGTTTTTCATGCGCACAAACTCAGCGCACAATGGGAAGCAATTTTGTCAAGACCTGCCAGAGTCACTACATACCGTTTTACTACAATTGACCCTATTTAGGATGGCACAATCATTTATGAAGATGCCTAAAATTGATCTCTCAATATATTGTTTGCAATATAATTATGAAATAGGCATACTGGTATAACATAACTGTTTATAACAATTTAACCTGAATATGAAATATTACAGAAATCTTAATATTTATACAAATATGTTCAATTAGTATAAAAAACGTTAATTTTGCAACTGCAGTTTAATTACCGATGGCATACTTTTAAGAGCTATTTTTTTCACAAATTATTCGGTAAAGTGTATTTTTATTTTTATTGTCATTAGAATAGGTATCAGAGAGTATTTTGTGAGGTTTTAAACAAAATTCATCAATACACTTTATCAAAAATTAAAAAAGTGCTATATTTTTATTACAAAATTGAAAAACAATTGACACACTACCGAAATGATTTTGTTTTTAAAACCACTAAACAGTTAAATTCAAGCTTATAAAAACCATTTCCATGAAAATGAATATTATATATGGATGCATATAATTATGTAATGTTTTAATTAAATACTAGATGTAAACAATTTTAAATATTTTTTTCACATTGCTTGTTAAATCTACATTATTTCGCCAGCTTTCAAAGGTGGGTATATTTACTAAAATACTGGGAAGTTTCATAAAATTCTATCCATAGGAAAGATGTGACAAAAACTGTAGTAATTCATCTTTAAGTCACAACACGTCTTCTCCTCCCACACATGTTGCTTCATCTTGATCATGTTCACATTAAAACTGTGTAAGGATGATGAATTGAAAGAGAGAAAAAAACGTTTCAAAGTACAATAATAATTGAAAAATGCAGTAATAATGGTGCTAGAATATTGACATGTTGCGAAAATTAATGACATCTGTTGTTTTTTTCTCCTTTTTTACACTTTAGCATCAGTAGATGCAAATTAGATATTGCACCTTTGTTGGTATACTATTAGCAACAGTCTGCAGTCAGAAGTAGTAGACACACAAAATATTATAAACTTTATTAGCTGCTAATTTCCCTAGACACTTGCATTTAATTGAGCACGACTCCATGTTTATAATGTCACTGAAATTGCTAGCTCTGTGTTTTCATCGTTTTGATATTTGATAATGTTAGCTAACATATTTTTTTTTGGACACTGGCTCAACCTCATAGAAGCATGCAGGGAACCAAGTATTTAACATGTTTGCTGTTTAAAGGTGCTGAACGCAGCACGGGTAGCGCTGTACAATCTAGATAAGTAAGTTGTCTAATAAAGTGCTGTGGGCACTGAAAGGCCTGGGGCTGATATCCCGTCCGTGGAGCAGAATAAAATTAAGACACATTTTTCATAGGAAATATCAAAGGGATAAAAAAGTGAGCGGTTAGTTTTATGTATTTATTCTCAATATTTAATGCTTAATTGAATATTTCGAGTATTCAAACTCAAGACCCCTGGATTGATAGTCCGACACATAACCGTCTGAGCTAATCGGGCCATGCTATATTATGCAGAAAAGACAAAATGTGTCAGATGTATTGGCATTTAAAATGGTTTCAATACCTAAATAAAGGCAATTTTTAATTTTCCTTTATTAAATATGCAAATGGAAAAACATAATGATTGAGATTAGTGCCTTTAAACAACATTACGACACAGGCCACATTTGCCATTTTCAGTACAGCCAGAATATGGCAGGGACAAATACACCTGGCCGGGTTTTAGTATCACATCCTTCATTAAGTCACATGACACCTGATACTATTTTTAGCATATGGCTGCGTACTTCGTGATGTGGTGCAATTGCTTTTACAAAGTTGTTAGACTACTAATGGGTCATTTAGGTATAAAGTCTTTCAAAATCATTTAACCCTTTACTCCATAGATACACATTTTCCCGCACCAATTACAGAAGGCCTTTGAAAACAGTGCAGGAAGAGTTCAGATTGCTCGTAACAAGCAATCTGAACACTTCCTGCACTGTTTTTCACTCTGTCAGTTAATTAAACATAATTCACCCAATAATTCAAAAGCCTTCTATATTAGAGGTGTCCAAAGGCGTCTATATTAGAAGTGTTCAAAGGCGCCTTTATGAAGAAAAGGGTTAAACATTAATAATTTTTTATGACCTTTTTTGCTAAATATTAACAATCTTAAGCTTTTAAATGCAGCTTTCAGTTTGATCCAAGAGTTGACTATTAAACTACTTTTCATGCGCATTCCTTTTTCTTTTTAGGGGATTTAGTATAGATTATAAGTAGAGACTTCCATTTTAAAAAGTGGAAAATAAATCATGACCAAAAGGCTTATTAGATTTATTACTTGAAATCTTTATGTGTTTTAATTCAGGGGAGTGGGGGGTTGGGATCCTTTATGTAAATGATCTATCATAAATGCCTTTTTCGTTATACTAATTATCTTAAAAGTTTTCAGTTTACAGTTTCCAGTTACTTGTGGAAGCATGGTGGTTCTACTCAGTCTGGGGTCTTCCTCCACCAGTAAAACTGCATATGACATAAATAACCTGAAATGTGTTGAAAATGGCGTTAAACCTGTTCAGTTAACAAAAGATTAAAATATTTCACCTTTTGTTATTTGATTCAGTTGAGCACAATCTTCATCTTGGTCCTCTTGTGTATACACAATTGAACACCCACGTTAAATAGTAGCAAGAAAACAAATTATTTTTGTAAATTATCTGTAAATTTTTTCTTTTATTTACATCAGCTGCTCTTCATGCAGTTGACGTCATTGTGGAATTAAATCATTTCCAAGTCTCTTTTATCATACTGCTCTCTGGATTTGTTCCCACAGACATAAATAGAATGAATCTTTGAATTAGCAACACAGTCAGAGTTGTTACAGACGGAAAGTCAAAACATTCAGAGAGGCCGCCTGCACAATAACTAATTTCCCCACACAGCTAGTTCTCTGACAACAACACTGTATCGTCAGAGTTGACAAAACCATTCCATGTCTGGCATATGGTATTGCTTGCATTTCATGCAGGCCAGACTGTGCACTTATAAATGCCATTTTCCACAGCATCACGTTTCATAATGTATTATGAGGTTGTAACCAGTCTCTGTTGGTATTGATAGTTTAATGCAAAATGTCCATTTCTCAGCATTACTTTTAGCTATGGGGTGTTTAATGCCTGTCGACTTTTGAACGTTGTCTGTTGTGTGTCATTCGTAAGCAGCACCTTCTATATAAACCCCACATAGGTGTGAGACTATAAACATTTTATTTTTCGATCCAAAATTCAAGATTGCTGCCATTACTAAAAATAGTAAAAAACTTCTTCTCATAAACTACCAAACAGTTTTTAAAAATATTCATGTGGGAATGATTATCAGATATAGCTCTTTTAAATTTGTACAAATGATGTCGCAGGGGTTATAGATACCCCCACCCCCCCACGCTGAAGGCTCAATTAGGGGTCACATGATTATAATTGGGATTTTTTTTCTTTAAATGGAACAGTTTTTGTTTAAAATTTCACTAGGCTCATATTTAATATAAAAATGATAAAAAATTTGGGTTATTCCAAAAAATATTTCATACAAACCAATCAGTTATTAAATTATATCTATGAATAAGGGGTTTAATGTTTTTGCAAGTCAAGGGCCTACGGTCTTCAGAGTCCTGTTAGTGGACTTTTGCGTTTTATATAGGAATACTATGGGGAAAATGAAAAAATCCTATTTTCTCATCCATTTATCCTTTACTAATTTATAGTTTGAGATTTGAAGCATTGTCTGGTCTACGTTTATAAGATTTGGTTCCAGTAGGAGGGTTAAATTTTCATATTGGGCACAAAAGGGTTGACATTGTGAAATTTTTAGAGTCTTTCTCTCAATAACCTTCATAATATTCATTATCCTTACATCTGCAAGGGATTAAAGATTCTGCAAATCATTGAGGGACCCTAAAAAGGTGTCACTTACTAGGAATATCATTAGGGAAACGAATATTTTTCGCTTTCACATCTACGTGAACAAAGAAATTATTGGACAAATGAAGGGATCCAGTAAAGAATGTTACCTGTAACAAAACATTCCTATTTAAAGCATTTCCTTTTCATAGTAAATAATGTTTTGTTCCCTAAGGGTCACTTTGATGAGGGATTTTGCCATAAGGGGTTTGACTATAAACATACTTCTTTAGTTTGATCATCAATGTAAAATGCGAATTTAGAGACTCTTATGTACATAATTTGTTTAATTTGTGTAGTCTCTGTATATGGACTCCCTAATTTGTTTTTTAAAACAACATTATTTTCAATTAGAATGTGAAAAATACCTACTTGGGAGCCCCATTGTTATTTATGTCAACCAATCGAGTCCTTTCTACTTACTAATTATGGGTAATTATTCAATAATTCATGTTTATGGATATATTCCATTAGAACTGATCTTTTGTTCCCTTGGGGATAATTGTTATTTTAATCAAACAAAGTGAATCATTCAAACTGTTTATTAATAATTGACATTGTTTCCCATGACTAGTGTCTGTTAACCTGAGATGGCATACAAATGATGCTTAATATTCAAATATTCAAACAAAAGCCTCAGTGTTCATGTAGTTGGTAAATAATTGCTACAGACCGTAATCCGTTCAAGTACACCAAAAATGCATTTCAAATGCGCTTGTTTTGCGTGTCAGATGCGTTTGTTTTGCGTTTGAAATGCATTTTAGTTTCGTTTATGGTTTACATTTTTTTATGATAAACGTTAGAGAAAATACGAAAATACAGTTCAAAACGATACTAACCGCATTTTAGCCTGTGTTTGCGTTTGTTTCATTTACCATGTATTGTTTACCATTTATCGTTTACACGGCGTGTTCACCAATTGCATCTTCTCTGATTGTCCAGATGTAACACTGCAGTAGAATAAATAGTAAGAAGTATATATTTAACGAAACCGCCAGGTATGTTAATTAAATAAATTAAAATAATATTGATTAAAATCTTTTTGAAATATTGCTAATTAAGCCACCCTATTTTAGATATGGTCTACTCCATAAAGGTGATGATTTGTAGCGTGACAGCAGGTTAATATGTTACATAAAACTCAATCATTGAAATTTGATACGCACGGTAAACGCTTCATGTCAATTTCATCAGATAAACACATTACGGTCACGTAATCATTAGATGGCCAAACAATACCAGACTGGATTACACTAAAGTTAACATTACGGTATCGAAAAAGTATAAAGTAAATAAATGTTTAAAACAATTATAACAATTCATTAAACATAAGAATTTATATAATCTGCAAAGATGAATATATTTACAAATACACATGCCTTTATTTATATAACTCCGACACAATTTATTTTTGACCTTGTGCCAATGTGCAATGTCGTCACTCTGACAGTTTCTTGCATCATTTTATGTAGCGTTCTATTTCACTAAGGTAAATGTATGGGGGGAGGCGGGGGGTGTTTTCATAAAAAAAGATGCCTTTAAGGGTAAAAGTTGTGGCAGTGTTTCTAAAATCGCTGGTACTTTTATTCATAACCCAATTGTTTGTCATTAGGTATGCAAAATGGGGTCAAATTAGGCTAAACCATTACAGATAGAAGGGAAGCTATCGGAAGAGTCAATCCCCCCCCTTAAAGTGCATTCTCACCGTAAAAATATATAAAGCATTTGAAATTAAAATAAAATTAACATGTATACCAGTTATCATTGTTGATTTAACTTTAATCCATTATTTTTATATATTTCCTATGAAATCTGACAAGTGTTTAAATTATTGAAAATAAATGACATAAACATGTCTGACACTTTCAAGGACTTTTATGTACATTACACCGATAAAATTCCTTTGATATCCTTCCATCAAAAATTTCCAAGATACCCACTTAGTGAATAAAATGTTTGTTTCACTGGTGACGTCATCGGACATTGGCAAAAGGTGATAGTGAAAGGGACATAGTGTTCATTCTGTACATAAATGTAGGTATGTGTAGTTATAAATAACTCTCTATCAGTTTATTAGTAATTTTTTGTTTAACAAATGGCTATATTGAAAATAAACATTTTAGAAGACAATCAATTACAAACAAACACTTACCTTTACATGTGTTTTTTTATATATATGAAATATGTGTATATACAATTGTGGAAAATCCCTAAGTGGAAAAGTTACGATGTAACGAACAGATTTTCTAAATTAGCGTGAAAACTTTTCCTAATTGTCAATCATATAACAGAACAGCAACATTCATTGATGTTCAGATTATTAGATCAGTTAATTGGGGGAGTTGTGTAAGCAGGCTATGTGTCACCTGATTGTTTTTTCACAGTTTTACAAGCAAAGAAACGATGCCTGAGGCAATGTTTTTCACTTTTCACAGATAATTCGGGATTAAAACTTATAACAAAGAAATTAAATCAAAGTTACAGGTATTTAAAGACTTTAAATGACAAAGAGCAATCATTTCGTTTAATTATTTATTTCATTGTCAATATAACTAAGATAATATTACAGGATATCTTAATCTTTTATATTTGTTGCGTTTAACGTTTACATTATAATCGTTCATTGATCGTTCCTCCTGTTGCGTCCATGTATTGTTTCGTTTATCATTTCGATAAAGTATTGTTTCATTTATCGTTTCGTTTCGTTTATTGTTTCGTTTATCGTTCCTTTTATCATTTCATTCGCATTTTTAGTCCGTTTGTATAACATTTCAAACACGTTCATATTTGTTTCGTTTGCATTCATTTGGTGTACTAAAACGGATTACGGTCTGTATAATACCTGTATAGTGACAATAAATAGAAAATATTTAAAAAGTAACCAATTTTCATCTTTAACTGAATATTTATCATAAAAAGCAATGGCGACCTCCTTGTATTGAATGCCGTTTTTTTTATTAAAAGTGATTGTGACATTTCAATATGGCAGTGCCCAGTCTCAGTCACTTTCTAAAGTGACCCTTATTTTCTAAGGGTTCGGTCACTGATGTGACCTAACCAAAAAAAAACACATTGAAATCCAAACTTCCTTTTAATTAAGGAAGATATTTAGTTACGAGAGTAATGTCCTGAATATGTTGAGGTATTGAATGGCAAATTGAAAAACAATTTACAACAGGGGTGGGGGGTGGGTGGTTTTGTTATTGCAGTGGATGAATTGCCCACTCACACTAGAGGTTGCGGGTTTGATTCCAGGCTCTTCCTGATGACCTATGAACAACAACATTAACTCAGTAGTTGGCGTGTCTCTCTGTCTACCAATCCAGGGGATCATAAGTTCAAATCCCAACCAAGCCACAGTCTCCAAGATGATAAATATATCACATTGTGTCTCATTGTCATTAATGTCTCTCACTGCTGATTCAAGTGGAAAATTTATCAGTTTTGGAGAAGGGTGTGCTCGAGTATTTAAGTCAGTTACTCTGCCCATAGAAAATTCACCCTTTGAGGACATTATTTTTCATCAAGATTATAATCGTCATATATATGTGTATATTTTAAGGAATGACGGAAAACCGCAGCCGCAAAGCCGTGAGCTCTGTGGATGTTCGCAGCACAGAGGAGACACCGCCAACTCATGGTAGCGTCAGCAAACGCAGGAGATTCTTAAGCAGCTTCCGGAAAAAATTTCGATCAGGGAAATACAAAGATAAAAATGCAAACATAGAAGATATGAGTGTTAGCCAACCAAATATTTATCAATCAATCTATAATTCACAAAATGTTTCAACTGATGACGAAAATCTTTCACATTATCAACATATACATGCTTATAATGAAAGCAGTATGGACAAGAGTTTGAGTGACCCTGACATGACCCCTACAAGGCCAAGGTCACAATCATTCCGTCCAACTTTGACTCAGACCTCCAGTGAAGAGTGGGACAAAGAGGAAGTGGACAGTGGTATTGCAGTTGTGGAAACATCACTAACTCAGGTAGTGCACAGTTACTGTAACTTAGATTGATTGATTATTTTTTGATTGATTGATTGATTGATTGAATGAACATTTAGTGTCATTTTTATGTCATTGAGGGCTAACAGACAATCAGTTAACCTAACCACTGTTTCCTGTGATCCTGAAAGGTTAACCAGTACTTGAGCACACCCTATTTCCGCAAGTAACTGATAACTTTCCCACTTGAATCAGCATTAAGAGACTAATGTTAATGAGACACAATATCGTATACCAGTCATCACAGAAACTGTTGCTGGGCAGGGATTCGAACTCACAACCCCTTGATTGATAGTCAGACGCGTTACCAACTGTGCTAATCGGGCCTGGCTGTAATTTAAAAGTATATAATACCTAGTATAATGAGTCAAAAGATTCTCCACTTTATGTCGGATCAAAACACAGCGATTTGAATAAAAGATATGGTACA
This sequence comes from Panopea generosa, assembly GCA_029582155.1. Lineage (NCBI taxonomy): Eukaryota > Metazoa > Mollusca > Bivalvia > Adapedonta > Hiatellidae > Panopea > Panopea generosa. The sequence continues at coordinate 37,356,011 of CM055906.1, forward strand.
TTGTTATGACTGTCAACAGCAGTTAGCTTTTAGCTATTCCCACAGCAATTTTTTGGTTATTGTTTTAAACTTATTTATTTTACTTTAATTTTGAAACAAGTTGTTACAACTTGGAATAGTTTCGCTCGATTTTAATGTTGAATAACCTGTGGCCCAAAGCTTATGCTGTTACATATATATAAAGCAATAAAATGTGTTTAACCCTTTACTCCATAGAGATGCGTTTTTCCGCACCAATCACAGAAGGCCTTTGAAAACAGTGCAGGAAAAGTTCAGATTGCTCGTAACGAGCAATCTGAACACTTCCTGCACTGTTTTCCACTCTGTCAGTTAATATAAACATAATTCACCCAATAATTCAAAAGCCTTCTAAATTACGTGTCCAAAGGTGTCTGTATTAGAGGTGTCAAAAAGCATCTATATGAAGTAAAGGGTTAAAGTAATTCAGGTAATTTCAGCTTAGATAAATCACACTGAAAGTCTTCCTGTGCTGAGAACCAGTAGAAAGCATATGGCATGATGAAGGCTGGTTTCCAGTTGCTGATCTGTAACAATAATGCAATAATAGTTAGGGCATTGTAACACGAGTAACATTGTAACTATCAAAACAAAACTGTCATCAGAAGGGGGCAAATTAGCTGTTGTTTTTCTTTATATCAACTTTATATATTAGTAACACATTTAAGACTCTTGCTTGATATACATGGTATATTACATATTATCAGTTTGTGAATACAATGTATTTCATTATTAAGTGAAAATGATGTATTTCATTATTAGTGAATACAATGTATTACTTAATGAATACTATGTATTTCATTATTAGTGAATACAATATATTACTTAATGAATACAATGGATTTCATTATTAGTAAACACAGTGTATTACTTAATGAATACAATGTATTTCATTATTAGTGAACACGATATATTACTTACTGAATACAGCATATTTCATTATAAGTGAATACAATTTATTTCATTATAAGTGAGTACAATGTATTTAATTATTCGTGAATATAATGCATTATTTAATGAATACAATGTATGGTATTTTATTGTTACTTCATTTATATGTTATATTTTATAATAAGTTAACATGATTTAGACAATGTACTATATTTTATTGCTAGCGAATACAATGTATTTTATAAGCAAATACAATGTATTTATTATTTGTGAATACAATGTATTTTATTAGCAAGTACAATGTAATTTATTATTAGCAAATACAATGTGTATTTCATTATTAATGATTACAATGTATTTTATTATAAGTGAATACTATGCATTTTATTAGCAAATATAATCTTTTTTACCACTGAATACATTGTATTATATTTGATTTTAGCAAATTATCTTATTCATGAAAACAATGTCTTTTATTAATGGATAAATGCATTTCTTTTTCCTGGACATATATATCCTTACTATACTTATAATTAGTGTAGCACACATCTTGTTTATTTGTTGATAGAGTTTTGTATACAGAAACAACAACACAAAATTAAATATTAACAAAAATAGATATAAATATTTTAAAACAGATCATCTGAAAAGGGCCAGAGGACATCCGAAGAAAACAGAAAAATATTTGAACAGACAAAGCAAAAGCTGCATTAATATCAAATTTGAATATTTTTCACATTTAAGAATGTTGTTGTGATCATTAATGTTTTTTGTATGAAATATCCAATTTCATCACCCAGTTCTTGGGGCCATAGCTACTGCTGTGGTTAGAGTTATACTCCTTTGGCTACTGTTGTGGTTAGAGCTATACTCCTTTGGCTACTGCTGTGGCTAGAGCTATACTCCTTTGGCCATAGCTACTGCTGTGGCTAGAACTATACTCCTTTGGCCATAGCTACTGCTGTGGCTAGAGCTATATTCCTTTGGCCATAGCTACTGCTGTGGCTAGAACTATACTCCCTTGGCCATAGCTACTGCTGTGGCTAGAGCTATATTCCTTTGGCCATAGCTACTGCTGTGGCTAGAACTATACTCCTTTGGCCATAGTTACTGCTGTGGCTAGAGCTATATTCCTTTGGCCATAGCTACTGCTGTGACTAGAGCTATACTCCTTTGGTCATAAATACTGCTGCTGCTAGAGTTATACTCCTTTGGTCATAGCTACTGCTGCAGCTAGAGCTATACTCCTTTGGTCATAAATATTGTTGTTGCTAGAGCAATACTCCTTTGGTCATAGCTACTGCTGGGGCTAGAGCTATACTCCTTTGGTCATAGCTACTGCTGGGGCTAGAGCTGTACTCCTTTGATCATAGCTACTGCTGCAGCTAGAGCTTTACTTCTTTGGTCATAGCTACTGCTGGGGCTAGAGCTATACTCCTTTGGTCATAGCTACTGCTGGGGCAAGAGCTATACTCCTTTGATCATAGCTACTGCTGCAGCTAGAGCTTTACTCCTTTGGTCATAAATACTGCTGTTGCTAGAGCTATACTCCTTTGGTCATAGCTACATATACTGCTGCGGTTAAAGCTATACTCCTTTGGTCATAAATACTGCTGTGGCTAGAGCTATACTCCTTTGGTCATAGCTACTGCTGCAGCAAAAGCTATACTCCTTTGGTCATAAATACTGCTGTGGCTAGAGCTATACTCCTTTGGTCATAGCTACATGTACTGCTGCGGCTAGAGCTCTACTCCTTTGGTCATAAATACTGCTGTTGCTAGAGCTATACTCTTTTGGTCATAGCTACTGCTACGACGAGAGCTATACTCCTTTTGCCATAGCTACTGCTATGGCTAAAGCTATACTCCTTTGATCATAGTTACTGCTCCTGCTAGAACTATACTCCTTTGGTCATAAATACTACTGTTGCTAGAACTATACTCCTTTGGTCATAGCTACTGCTCCTGCTAGAACTATACTCCTTTGGTCATAAATACTGCTGTTGCTAGAACTATACTCCTTTGGTCATAGCTACTGCTGCAGCTAGAGTTATATTCCTTTGGTCATAAATACTGTTGTTGCTGAAGCTTTACTCCTTTGGTCATAGCTACTGCTACGGTGAGAGCTATACTCCTTTTGCCATAGCTACTGCTGTGGCTAGAGCTCTACTCCTTTGATCATACAGACCCTAAACCGCTCAAGTACCCCATAATTGCACTCCGTTTGGGCTCAGTTTGCACTCCGTTCGCGGTCCATTCGCGCTTAGTTCGCGCTCCGTTCGCGCTCCGTTTGCGTGCACTCGATTAAACGCGGTTAATTTAATGCACTCACAAAAGCAAGTATTTGCTCACGAGCGCTGTATATCTGAGTGCTCTGTTGAATACTCCTCTTAGTGTTCGCTTCGTTCAGCGTTCACTCAACGTTCAGTTCGCTCAGTTCGGTTTCCGGCCCATAACCAATCGCAACATCTCAACTCTTAAAATGATTCTATATTGACTTTTTAATTAATCTGTTCCAATGGAGCAATAAAATGTATCCATTGGATTTAGTCAAGGTAAATTAATTCATAATCCGATTGTTTGTCTACATATTATGTCACCCGCTGGGCGAAATGTTGTAAATTTCCGATAAACTAGTATCGATAGTAGGCATGTTTAACGGAAATGTCTATGTTTTTATATGTTATCAGTGGTCTGGGTGATCAAAGAATATTGCAAGCTATACCGGCGTCTGTTATCCAGACCGACATGTGTTTGCGTCAGTATCTTCTTTGATATACCGTAAGCCGTTTGTTACAGGAAAGCAATAAAGTTTGTCCACAAAATTTACACATACATCATCAACATAAACTAAATATATTGTTATTAATAATTAAATTTAATTAATAATTCCATACTGTTGATACCTCGTTGGCCTTATAATAATCCATAAATCTGCTCAGTGTAAGCAGTGACTTAACAACATGTGGATATATCACTGGTTTTATTAATGTTCAAACTAAAATAAGCTTTATAATCAATAATATGCACTGCATGGGTGATGACAAATTTATTATAACCCGTGCGATGCAATTCGACATTATAATAAATGATTTTTGAAAAATAATAATCTTGTAGTGTTTTTCTCGATTTGGGTCCAATTGTGGCTTCACTAGACTTAAAAAAGATATTCTGATATTTTAAGTTTTTATAATTATTTTCGTTATCATTATGTATACAAATATACTTGCAATGAACTTTTTTCAGTGGGTTTCTCAAATTATTATTTTAATGATAGTATGCTTTATGTTAATATATTATTTAAAATGACAAACTATATTAAACTTGTTTGAAACAACACCCACTGTGCTATACCGCTAATTATATGACACGCAGCAACACACCCGTGGTGTTAATTACGTTATGTCACATGCCAGTGAGAGCCGTGTCAATTAGGTTATATGCTAAAGCGGTGACTTATCGGTCTATTGACCACTTGAGATATGTATGACTTCATTTTGACTGTAATTCGTGCCAAATGGATGAATCTTAATTGTGCCAACATTATGTGATTGAAAAGAAAAGATATAAAAGGAAAACTGCCAGCCAATTAACAACAAATAAAAAAAATATTTAAGATATTTGTTATTCGAAGTTTCAAAACGCTTTAGTATGTAAATATCATGATGTTAATATCATTAAATTAACGAACCGAAAAAACCCACGCCAGTTCTGAATGAATCGTAGAAAGTGTGACATACACGTATTAAGGGATGTATATTCAGGTCTGTCATTTTACCACAGCTGCCATAGCGACTTCGTATAAAAAACAGATACAACTAAAAATCAGAATTGTTAATTTACAAAATAAAACAATCCTACAATTTTAAAACTAATAAAAATTAAAGACATGTCTCTAAATAATTCCTTGTAAAAATGTAGTATTTTATTTGTATTATTTTTTTTAAATATTATTATCATTGGAGCTATTATTATAATATACATATTGACTTATTGATTTGTCACAGCTTTTATATTGGATACGTGCATCTGGTCAGTCGTTCACAATTAATATAACAATTTAATTACTGTTATGAAGGCAGAGTTGCATGGCAATCATCAAAACAGATACCCATGGTGAGAACCACATGTGTGTCAATAAATAGTTAATTAGTGATTTATCGGTCCATTGATCACGAAGAACCCTGCCGGTGTGTAATTTTCATTTTGATTATAATTTGTGCCAGATGAATGAATTTTAATTTAACCCGCGGCATGTGATTGGATAAGAAATATATAGTCAAAATCAATACTAAAATATGCAGATTTTTTATAATATTATTATTATCATCATTATTATTAATATCTTTTATATATTTTATCATTATTTATTACTATTATTACTAATATTATTTTCATTATTATTAATATTATTGTTATTATTGCTATATTATTATATTATTTTATTATTATTCTTCTTCTTATTATTATTATTGTCATTTCTTACTTGTTGCCCCTTTCACAGTTTTTATATAATGGCTTAATTGTTACGTGCTTACGTGCACGTGATCAGGCGTATCGATTTTGTAAGAAAGCGTGAAAACAATATATATGCTATTTTATAGGCAGTGAATACATGTTCTTTTTTGTTTATTTCAACCTTCCCGATGATCAAAAGCTGTTCTTTAGTCAATATAAAAACACAACCTCAGAAAGGTCACCTAGAAATTTACGTTTACTAGTTTTTATTTCCTGTGTCTAATGTGTTATTTCGGTCTGTCGTGTTAATTTGGCATACATACTTTTATTTTACATTCATTTAATTTAGCTTGATTGTGAAGCAAGCTCGGAGATTATGCATATCATTCTCCAGTGCATTCCTTTATTAGATCTGGTACTGAATTGTGTTTCGAGAGGTCGGGTAGAGCCTGGGTCAAACTCGCGACCTCTACCGCCTGAAGCCAGCAACCTATCCGCTGTACTACTGACCCACTTTATATTTTAGATTACAATTAACTTATTACTATTATTTTAATGAGATGTGCACGAGTATAATGTTTCCACTTTAATTGCAATATAATAGTTTTACGTACATTTGTTCACAACTAAGCACAAACTCAGTGTAACTTTGTTTGGAGAAAATATAAAACTAAAGTCCAAATTTAATTGAAAATTGGTAATTTTTATTTTGCCGAAATACCCAAACAAATAGAATCCTAATCATATAATTTCCCGCATATCTATGTTTTGTTTGTTTCACGCATGCTTTGATATTTTTGTATTTGGAACAGTATACGCTTAAATCGAAATAAAGTAAATGTTTTGTATGTTCTATAACTAATTTATATCGAAATAACACGGCAAATAGTGAATTCATATTACATCTTTTCGAATTGTTATTTACACAATATATATACATTTTATTACATTTTTAATTATTTATATTTTTGTTGCACAAACCAAAACATGCTTAAACATGCAACTAAATTAACCGTAGATAACCGTTGATGTGTCGTCTATTGTATAATAGGTATTTTAAACATTATTGTATTGATCAGCTAAACATTGATATTTATGCTATAATGAATAAATTGTTGACAAAAATAAGTTTTATCATGCGTTTTACAATAAAACATTAATATAAAATACATGGTTTATATTTATGTGAAAGAAAATTTCTTTTTAATCTCGATTTTAAGTATCGATTTCACGATCAAATAATGAAAAAAGAGTGTATCCGAATGAACGAGTGCACTCAGTAGCGCACGAATAGTTCTGTTATCAGTTATCTTACTGTGTCTAGCGTATACTGCATATACTGCGCATCTGAGTGCACTCCGCGTATCTGAGTGCATTCAGCGTGTCTGAGTGCACTCGATCTATTTCATGCGTTCAGGAGTGCGTTTATTATTCAAAATCAAGCGTTTGCTTACGGTCCAGGTCCGCTCCGTCAGCGCTCAATCTGCGCTCCGTTCGCACTCCGTCTGCGCTACGCTCGCGCTCCGCTTACGCTCTGAGTGCACTCCGTTTGCGTGCAATTGGGGTACTTGAGCGGTTTAGGGTCTGTAGCTACTGCTGCTGCTAGAACTGTACTCCTTTGGTCATAGCTACAGCTGCAGCTTAAGCTATACTCCTTTGGTCATAGCTACAGCTGCAGCTAGAGCTATACTCCTTTGGTCATAAATACTGTTGTTGCTAAAGCTATACTCCTTTTGCCATAGCTACTGCTGTGGCTAGAGCTCTACTCCTTTGATCATAGCTACTGCTGCTGCAAGAACTATACTCCTTTGGTCATAGCTACTGCTTCGGCAAGAACTATACTCCTTTGGCTTTAGCTACTGCTGTGGTTAGAGCTATACTCCTTTCACCATAGCTACTGCTGCGGCAAGAGCTATACTCATTTAGTCATAGCTGCTGCTGCGGCTAGAGCTATACTCCTTTGGCCACAGCTACTGCTGCAGTTATAACTATACTCCTTTGGCCATAGCTACTGCTGTGCTTAGAGCATAACTCATTTTGTCATAGCTACAACTGTTGCTAGAGCTACACTCCTTTGGTCATAGCTACTTCTACGGTGAGAGCTATACTCCTTTCACCATAGCTACTGCTGTGGCTAGAGCTATACTCCTTTGGCCATAGCTACTGCTGCAGTTAGAACTATACTCCTTTGGCCATAGCTACTGCTGTGCTTAGAGCATAACTCATTTTGTCATAGCTACTACTGTTGGTAGAACTACACTCCTTTGGCCATATTTACTGCTGTGGCTAGAGCTATACTTCTTTGGTCATAGCTTTTGCTCTGGCTAGAGCTATCCTCCTTTGGTCATAGCTACTGCTGTGGTTACAGCTAAATTTCTGTGTCCATAGCTACTGCTGTGTTTAGAGCTATACTCCTTTGGTCATAGCTACTGCTGTGGCTAGAGCTATACTCCTTTGATCATAGCTACTGTTGCCGCTAGAACTATACTCCTTTGGTCATAAATACTGCTGTTGCTAGAGCTATACCCCTTTGGTCATAGCTACTGCTGCAGCTAGAGCTATACTCCTTTGGTCATGAATACTGCTGTTGCTAGAGCTATACTCCTTTGGTCATAGCTACTGCTACGGCGAGAGCTATACTCCTTTGGTCATAAATACTGCTGTTGCTACAGCTATACTCCTTTGTTCATAGCTACTGCTAAAGCAATAGCTATACTCCTTTTGCCGTAGCTACTGCTGTGGCTAGAGCTATACTCCTTTGATCATAGCTACTGCTGCTGCTAGAACTATACTCCTTTGGCCATAGCTACTGCTGCAGTTAGAACTATACTCCTTTGGCCATAGCTACTGCTGCGGCTAGAGCATAACTCATTTTGTCATAGCTACTTCTGTTGCTAGAGCTACACTCCTTTGGCCATATTTACTGCTGTGACAAGAGCTATACTCCTTTGGTCATAGCTTTTGCTCTGGCTAGAGCTATCCTCCTTTGGTCATAGCTACTGCTGTGGTTACAGCTAAATTTCTGTGGCCATAGCTACTGCTGTGTTTAGAGCTATACTCCTTTGGTCATAGCTACTGCTGTGGTTACAGCTAAATTTCTGTGGCCATAGCTACTGCTGTGTTTAGAGCTATACTCCTTTGGTCATAGCTACTGCTGTGGTTAGAGCTAAACTCCTTTGGTCATAGCTACTGCTGTGGTTAGATCTATATTCCTGTGACCATAGTTACTGCTGTGGCTAGCTCTACATTCCTGTGGCCATAGCTACTGCTCTGGTTTGAGCTATACTCATTTGGCTATAGCTACTGCTGTGGCTAGAGCTATACTCCTTTGGTCATAGCTACTGCTGTGGTTAGATCTATATTCCTGTGGCCATAGATACTGCTGTGGTTAGAGCTATATTCCTGTGGCCATAGCTACTGCTGTGGTTAGAGCTATATTCCTGTGACCATATTTACTGCTGTGGCTAGAGCTATATTCCTGTGGCCATAGCTTTTGCTGCGGTTAGAGCTATATTTCTGTGGCCATAGCTACTTCTGTGGTTAAAGCTATATTCATGTGACCATAGTTACTGCTGTGGCTAGAGCTATATTCCTGTAACCATAGCTACTGCTGTGGTTAGAGCTATATTCCTGTGGCCATAGTTACTGCTGTGGTTAGAGCAATATTCCTGTGGCCATAGTTACTTCTGTGGCTAGGGCTTTATTCCTGTGGCCATAGCTACTGCTGTGGTTAGAGCTATATTCCTGTGGTCATAGCTACTTCTGTTGTTAGAGCTATATTCTTGTGGTCAGAGCTATGCCTTTTGCCAGAGCTATATTCATAGGTACTGCTGCCACTGGAGCTGTATTCCTGTAGCCATAGTTATTGCTGTGGCTAGAGCTATATTCCTGTGACCATAGCTATTGCTGTGGCTAGAGCTATATTCCTGTGACCATAGCTATTGCTGTGGCTAAAGCTAAATTCCTGTGACCATAGGTACTGCTGCCGCTGGAGCTGTATTCCTGTGGCAATAGTTACTGCTGTGGCTAGATCTATATTCCTGTGGCAATAACTACTGCTGTGGTAAGAGCTATATTCCTGTGGCCATAGATACTGCTGTGGTTAGAGCTATATTCCTGTGACCATAGCTATTGATGTGGCTAGAGCTATATTCCAGTGACCATAGCTGCTGCAGTGTTTAGAGCTACATTCCTGTGGCCATAGCTACTGCTGTGGCTAGAGCTATATTCTTGTGATCAGAGCTATGCCTTTGGCCAGAGCTATATTCATAGGTACTGCTGCCGCTTGAGCTGTATTCCTGTAGCCATAGTTATTGCTGTGGCTAGAGCTTTATTCCTGTGGCAATAGTTACTGCTGTGGCTAGATCTCTATTCCTGTGGCCATAGCTACTGCTGTGGTTAGAGCTATATTCCTGTGGCCGTAGATACTGCTTTGGTTAGAGCTATATTCCTGTGACCATAGCTACTGCTGTGGCTAGAGCTATATTCTTGTGGTCAGAGCTATGCCTTTGGCCAGAGCTATATTCATAGGTACTGCTGCCACTGGAGCTGTATTCCTGTAGCCATAGTTATTGCTGTGGCTAGAGCTATATTCCTGTGACCATAGCTATTGCTGTGGCTAGAGCTATATTCCTGTGACCATAGCTGCTGTTGTGTTTAGAGCTATACTCCTTTGGTCATAGCTACTGCTGTGGTTAGAGCTATACTCCTTTGGTCATAGCTACTGCTGTGGTTAGATCTATATTCCTGTAACCATAGTTACTGCTGTGGCTAGTTCTACATTCCTGTGGCCATAGCTACTGCTGTGGTTTAAGCTATACTCATTTGGCTATAGCTACTGCTGTGGCTAGAGCTATACTCCTTTGGTCATAGCTACTGCTGTGGTTAGATCTATATTCCTGTGGCCATAGCTACTGCTGTGGTTAGAGCTATATTCCTGTGGCCATAGCTACTGCTGTGGTTAGAGCTATATTCCTGTGACCATAGTTACTGCTGTGGCTAGAGCTTTATTCCTGTGGCCATAGCTTTTGCTGCGGTTAGAGCTATATTCCTGTGGCCATAGCTACTTCTGTGGTTAAAGCTATATTCATGTGACCAAAGTTACTGCTGTGGCTAGAGCTATATTCCTGTAACCATAGCTACTGCTGTGGTTAGAGCTATATTCCTGTGGCCATAGTTACTGCTGTGGCTAGAGCAATATTCCTGTGGCCATAGTTACTGCTGTGGCTAGGGCTTTATTCCTGTGGCCTTAGCTACTTCTGTGGTTAGAGCTATATTCCTGTGGTCATAGCTACTTCTGTGGTTAGAGCTATATTCTTGTGGTCAGAGCTATGCCTTTGGCCAGAGCTATATTCATAGGTACTGCTGCCGCTGGAGCTGTATTCCTGTAGCCATAGTTATTGCTGTGGCTAGAGCAATATTCCTGTGACCATAGCTATTGCTGTGGCTAGAGCTATATTCCTGTGACCAAAGCTATTGCTGTGGCTAAAGCTAAATTCCTGTGACCATAGGTACTGCTGCCGCTGGAGCTGTATTCCTGTAGCCATAGTTATTGCTGTGGCTAGAGCTATATTCCTGTGGCAATAGTTACTGCTGTGGCTAGATCTATATTCCTGTGGCCATAACTACTGCTGTGGTTAGAGCTTTATTCCTGTGGCCATAGATACTGCTGTGGTTAGAGCTATATTCCTGTGACCATAGCTATTGATGTGGCTAGAGCTATATTCCAGTGACCATAGCTGCTGCAGTGTTTAGAGCTATATTCCTGTGGCCATAGCTACTGCTGTGGCTAGAGCTATATTCTTGTGATCAGAGCTATGCCTTTGGCCAGAGCTATATTCATAGGTACTGCTGCCGCTGGAGCTGTATTCCTGTAGCCATAGTTATTGCTGTGGCTAGAGCTATATTCCTGTGGCAATAGTTACTGCTGTGGCTAGATCTCTATTCCTGTGGCCATAGCTACTGCTGTGGTTAGAGCTATATTCCTGTGGCCATAGATACTGCTTTGGTTAGAGCTATATTCCTGTGACCATAGCTACTGCTGTGGCTAGAGCTATATTCTTGTGGTCAGAGCTATGCCTTTGGCCAGAGCTATATTCATAGGTACTGCTGCCACTGGAGCTGAATTCCTGTAGCCATAGTTATTGCTGTGGCTAGAGCTATATTCCTGTGACCATAGCTATTGATGTGGCTAGAGCTATATTCCTGTGACAATAGCTGCTGTTGTGTTTAGAGCTATACTCCTTTGGTCATAGCTACTGCTGTGGTTAGAGCTATACTCCTTTGGTCATAGCTACTGCTGTGGTTAGATCTACATTCCTGTGGCCATAGCTACTGCTGTGGTTTGGGCTATACTCATTTGGCTATAGCTACTGCTGTGGCTAGAGCTAAACTCCTTTGGTCATAGCTACTGCTGTGGTTAGATCTATATTCCTGTGGCCATAGCTACTGCTGTGGTTAGAGATATATTCCTGTGGCCATAGCTACTGCTGTGGTTAGAGCTATATTCCTGTGACCATAGTTACTGCTGTGGCTAGAGCTTTATTCCTGTGGCCATAGCTTTTGCTGCGGTTAGAGCTATATTCCTGTGGCCATAGCTACTTCTGTGGTTAAAGCTATATTCATGTGACCATAGTTACTGCTGTGGCTAGAGCTATATTCCTGTAACCATAGCTACTGCTGTGGTTAGAGCTATATTCATGTGGCCATAGTTACTGCTGTGGTTAGAGCAATATTCCTGTGGCCATAGTTACTGCTGTGGCTAGGGCTTTATTCCTGTGGCCATAGCTACTGCTGTTGTTAGAGCTATATTCCTGTGGTCATAGCTACTTCTGTGGTTAGAGCTATATTCTTGTGGTCAGAGCTATGCCTTTGGCCAGAGCTATATTCATAGGTACTGCTGCCGCTGGAGCTGTATTCCTGTAGCCATAGTTATTGTTGTGGCTAGAGCTATATTCCTGTGACCATAGCTATTGCTGTGGCTAGAGCTATATTCCTGTGACCATAGCTATTGCTGTGGCTAAAGCTAAATTCCTGTGACCATAGGTACTGCTGCCGCTGGAGCTGTATTCCTGTAGCCATAGTTATTGCTGTGGCTAGAGCTATATTCCTGTGCAATAGTTACTGCTGTGGCTAGATCTATATTCCTGTGGCCATAACTACTGCTGTGGTTAGAGCTATATTCCTGTGGCCATAGATACTGCTGTGGTTAGAGCTATATTCCTGTGACCATAGCTATTGATGTGGCTAGAGCTATATTCCAGTGACCATAGCTGCTGCAGTGTTTAGAGCTATATTCCTGTGGCCATAGCTACTGCTGTGGCTAGAGCTATATTCTTGTGATCAGAGCTATGCCTTTGGCCAGAGCTATATTCATAGGTACTGCTGCCGCTGGAGCTGTATTCCTGTAGCCATAGTTATTGCTGTGGCTAGAGCTATATTCCTGTGCAATAGTTACTGCTGTGGCTAGATCTATATTCCTGTGGCCATAACTGCTGCTGTGGTTAGAGCTATATTCCTGTGGCCATAGATACTGCTGTGGTTAGAGCTATATTCCTGTGACCATAGCTATTGATGTGGCTAGAGCTATATTCCAGTAACCATAGCTGCTGCAGTGTTTAGAGCTATATTCCTGTGGCCATAGCTACTGCTGTGGCTAGAGCTATATTCTTGTGGTCAAAGCTATGCCTTTGGCCAGAGCTATATTCATAGGTACTGCTGCCGCTGGAGCTGTATTCCTGTAGCCATAGTTATTGCTGTGGCTAGAGCTATATTCCTGTGGCAATAGTTACTGCTGTGGCTAGATCTCTATTCCTGTGGCCATAGCTACTGCTGTGGTTAGAGCTATATTCCGGTGGCCATAGATACTGCTTTGGTTAGAGCTATATTCCTGTGACCATAGCTACTGCTGTGGCTAGAGCTATATTCTTGTGGTCAGAGCTATGACTTTGGCCAGAGCTATATTCATAGGTACTGCTGCCACTGGAGCTGTATTCCTGTAGCCATAGTTATTGCTGTGGCTAGAGCTATATTCCTGTGACCATAGCTATTGCCGTGGCTAGAGCTATATTCCTGTGACCATAGCTGCTGTTGTGTTTAGAGCTATATTCCTGTGACCATAGCTATTGCCGTGGCTAGAGCTATATTCCTGTGACCATAGCTGCTGTTGTGTTTAGAGCTTTATTCCTGTGGCCATAGCTACTGCTGTGGCTAGAGCTATATTCTTGTGGTCAGAGCTATGCCTTTGGCCAGAGCTATATTCTTTTGTGTCATTCCTAATTCTTTACTTACCACACTCAACAAATGACTTCTCTTAAACCAATAACACTGTATTGACTTTGATAATTTGCCCAGAGGAATGGAACGACATAAAAATGGTTTACGTCTATTCATCAATCAGTCAAAGCCTGCCCAATTGACATTCTGGGGTGAACATGCATTTCTGGTTGTTGTTGAGGCTACAAACATTCAATTGCATTTGGAGAGCAAATTGGTACTGAAGTCACTTGTAGAGTTAATCGGAATTGTTTTCAGCATTTTTTCTCTATTTTTTATTTTTTTGTTTTAGTGCAATTTTCAGTGCAAATAGTCAGTAAAACTGTTATAAAGTGCTTTTTTAAGTGTACAATAATATATTTAAGCTTGATTGCAAAATAACTCGGAGCCTATATGAATCGCTCCTGTGTCTGTTTTCTTGGTAGAACCAGTACAGAGTTTTGTTTTTTTAGAGTCCATCAGGTTGAGCATGGGATCGCACAGACAACCTCTGGCATGAGCATCCAACACTCTATCCACTGCACTACCACCCTGCTTGACTACAGGCTTGATGTGCATGTGTATTTTTATTTGATTATTCAACTGCCGTTGACAACACAAAGAACACCAAAACAACCATGGTCAATTTGAACTTTGTTATGCAAATTTTCAAGTTGTTGATAAAATGTAACCAAATTAAGTTAATCTACATGTTTTTACATCATCACATATTACAAACAATGGTATTTTGTTGGTAATGTAAATATTATCTCTTGTGTTTTATGGCTTCACAACTGCTTCATTATGTCAAGCATCGCCTGTTAAACTTTGTGTTCACAATTTTATCATCGTCTCCGATGAGTTGGATAAAATGATGATCCATATATTATGCATTATATATGCAAACAGAACTCTGAGAAACAAAAATGCCAACGGAAAACAGACTCTCCGCAGACTTGGTGGATTTATCGTTGGCTCCAAGCTAGGTTTATATTCACATCAACTCTATCATGCATGCATAAACAATAGAGACCTGTAAACACAGATCAGACTTGGAATCTAATTCCGCACATTTGATTCTGGTCCCATTGTTTGCCTCTCAGTTAATGATTAACATCACTATTAAATGGTAATGGGAAAGCCTGATAACAATAATTGAAAGGCTTTCTGTAGAAATTTAGTCAGTCAGTGATGTTTTACTTTCCAGTATGTTCACATATTCTGTCACCCATTGGTTTGGAGCAGTCTTCTTTTTGAAATTTCCCGCCCTCCCAGTCTCCATGATGATTGATATATGACATTTCATCTCATTATCATTCATCTCTCAGTGCAGATTCAAGTGGAGAAATTATCAGTTACTTGCAGAGATGGGGTGTGCTCCAGTACTGGTTAACCTTTCAGGATCCCAGGAAACAGTGGTTAGGTTAGCTGATCATCTGTTAGCCCTCAATGATATAAAATGACTCTAAATATTCAATCAATCAATTGAATCTTGTAAATCTTCTACACAGTTTCAATAAGAAAATTCACCCAGAAAGTCCAGTTCTACCTATTTCCTCATTATGAGGATTATAAAGATAGAACTCTGTACAAAATTTTATATACATTTGTAAATATTCCTCAAATCTGATCGAGTGACCTGTTTCTGTTGTTTATGTTTCATATTGACATGTTTGACATGGCTTTAAAGAGTAAGATATGACATCTACTGTAATAGTTGTGTGAATACTTTATAAATTCATCTTTGATGTTTTATTGTGTATATTTACAATCTTTTAAAGCTGGGTCCCATGTGACTTTCTCTGACAGAAGATTGGTGTATTGCTTCTTATTGATGTCGTTTCAGATCAGTAGTGTGGTGTATTTTCTTATCTTCAGTAAGTGCATTGTTTTCCTTGGTTGACATAATGTTTTTTCATGGCATTGTACATTTACATTCTTTAGTGATAATAAATAATTTGTATAAAATGAGTAAGAAAAAACAACTTAAGTGGATTTTATTTTATTTTTATAATGGTGTTTAATGCCATTTTCAAGGGTCCTCCATAGCCGAGTGGTCTAAGGCGCCATCTCAAGACCACTTAGGTCATAGGTTTGAGTCCCGCTCGCTCCAAAAGCTGTATGCAAGAAAGTTTCCAGTTACTTGCAGAAGGATGGTGGTTCTTCTCAGTCTGACTCAGTCTGAGGTCTTCCTCCACCAGTAAAACTTGATATGCCATATATAACCTGAGGTCTTCCTCCACCAGTAAAACTGGATATGCCATATATAACCTGAGGTCTTCATCCGCCAGTAAAACTGGATATGCCATATATAACATGAGGTCTTCCTCCACCAGTAAAACTGGATATGCCATGATTATATAACCTGAGGTGTGTTGAAAAATAACGCCATTTTTAACACATGACAAACTATCATATTATGGCATATTTAGTTTTACTGATGGAGGAAAACCTCAGAAGATCCAGTACAACTACAGTTATCCTGCAAGTAAATGGAAAACTTTCTCACTGGACTCGAACCCATGACCTCATATAAATGCACAATAACTGGTAGGTTGACCAGCTTGGTTTTTAAAAGACAGTGCAGTGACACCCTAAGATATTGTACGTAACATGCGTCTGTCCATCAGTAACACTTTTGTGAGGAGCGTAACTACAGAACTATTCAAGCGATTATGTTGAATCTTCACACAATGTAAAATGACATTGAGTGGAAATGCAGTGTACAAGAACCATAACTCCTCCTTGCTGATTATTTTAATTATCTCCTTTTATTAAATTAACTTGTCCGGAACATAACTCCAAATCAATTCAAGCAATTTTGTTGAATCTTCACACAGTGACTGAGGACATTGAGAGGAAGTGTAGTGTACAAGAACCATAACTTTACCTGGTGTACTTTTTGAATTATCTCCCTTTTTGTTTTAACTGTGTCTGTCCAATATATTCACAAAGCAGCATACCCCTACATATATAAACACAATTCACATAATAGAATATCCCATTTATATTTACTGGTAAGTTGAGAAATAGCATGCAATAATGTTATGAGTCCTATGGTTTAAAAACTAAAGTTCTGAGATGAGCAGTTTAACCAGAACAAAGCAATAGCATGGTATGAACTGGTAAATAGTTGGATGTAGCCTTGGCTAATATTGATTCTATCTAATTCATCTTTGTCTGGACTGTATAGTCTAAGGCTTTTTTTACGTAGATAAATATTTCTGATTTTGACTCTCCTTTATGATAAAACTACCACAATTGTGTTTGCGTTATTAATAATGGTATTTATGACAGTTACCTTCAGCACATGCATCAAAATGGTTCTTGTGAGTCAGTTTTGTATAATGGTTATCACAACTTGTAATTGGTTCTTGTGAGTCAGTTCTGTATAATGGTTATCACAACTTGTAATTGGTTCTTGTGAGTCAGTTCTGTATAATTATTATCACAACTTGTAATTAGTTCTTGTGAGTCAGTTCTGTAAAATGGTTATCACAACTTGTAATTTGTTCTTGTGAGTCAGTTCTGCATAATGGTTACCACAGCTTGTAATTGGTTCTTGTGAGTTGGTTCTGCATAATGGTTATCACAACTTGTAATTGGTTCTTGTGAGTCGGTTCTGTATAATGGTTATCACAACTAGTAATTGGTTCTTGTGAGTCAGTTCTGCATAATGGTTATCACAACGTTTAATTGGTTCTTGTGAGTCAGTTCTGCATAATGGTTATCACAACTTTTAATTGGTTCTTGTGAGTCAGTTCTGTATAATGGTTATCACAACTTGTAATTGGTTCTTGTGAGTCAGTTCTGTATAATGGTTATCACAACTAATAATTGGTTCTTGTGAGTCAGTTCTGCATAATGGTTATCACAACTTGCAATTGGTTCTTGTGATCACAACTTGTAATTGGTTCTTGTGAGTCAGTTCTGCATAATGGTTATCACAACTTCTAATTGGTTCTAGTGTGTTGGTTCTGCATAATGGTTATCACAACTTGTAATTGGTTCTTGTGAGTCGGTTCTGCATAATGGTTAATACAACTTGTAGGAGAGAAACTATTTAAGAAATATTTTCTTTCGTTTCAATCCTTTTACTAAATATGTTGTGGAATATGCTGTACATAATTTATGAATAAATATGTTTAAACCAATACAACTTGTAATTGGTTCTTGTGAGTCACTTCTGCATAATGGTTATCAACTTGTAATTGGTTCTTTTGAGTCACTTCTGCATAATGGTTATCAACTTGTAATTGGTTCTTGTGAGTCGGTTCTGCATAATGGTTATCACAACTTCTAATTGGTTCTAGTGAGTTGGTTCTGCATAATAGTTATCACAACTTGTAATTGGTTCTTGTGAGTCGGTTCTGCATAATGGTTATCACAACTTCTAATTGGTTCTAGTGTGTTGGTTCTGCATAATGGTTATCACAACTTGTAATTGGTTCTTGTGAGTCGGTTCTGCATAATGGTTATCACAACTTCTAATTGGTTCTAGTGTGTTGGTTCTGCATAATGGTTATCACAACTTGTAATTGGTTCTTTTGAGTCACTTCTGCATAATGGTTATCACAACTTGTAATTGGTTCTTGTGAGTCGGTTCTGCATAATGGATATGATAACTTGTAATTGGTTCTTGTGAGTCAGTTCTGTATAACTTTATATTATAGTCAGGTTGTATTTATACTTTTTGATGTAATCAGTTTTAATTCAAGATTGATATATTTAGTATAAATTACTCTTTGTGGGTACATGTCTGCCTGTTCCTTCACTTAATAATCTGTAAAAAAAGGTTAATATCCCATTATCTGTGACTATGACTTAGTGTAATATTATAAAACATAAGTTTACGATTGTAAATGGAATAATGGCTATATTAGTAGGCACAGTCTGCTGGCTGTAGACTGGTATAGACATAATTGCTATTTTTGGATTTATATTACTGTTAAAAGCAAGAAATAACGTCATAACGTTATCTTTCATGGAAAATATTCCACACATCTATTAGCATGACAAGGAGCTTATCTTGTCGGCTGCAACTTCATTGCCCATTGATAAAGTACAGCAGACAACAAAAGATGTTTTTATCAGGTTTCCTTGTTAACAGCAATGAATGACAGTGGTTATATATGGAGTAGTTGTATAAGACGGATCCCATCATTGTCATAATGATCGCATTATTGCGTGACCACATCTGTTCTTACATGCAGTTAATGTACTGTTATTGAATAGTTTTGTTTCTTAAAACTGATGATCTAATTAGTAAATCCTTATTAAAAAAAATTGTTTTATTTGGTTTAGTTTCATTGGAAGGGACTTTCATGTTAAACCTTCATCAGTCTGGCGTGCATGTGGATAGGAGGTAATGCAGGTCAATTTATTTTTTCAGTCTGACAAAATGTACGGTTGCTATGGTAACAAAATAAGCTTACAATATTCCAGTGTCTTATTGTTTTTTTTGGGTTCTCCTTGGCTGAGTGATCAAATGCCTTGTCTTGAAATTTCTTTGGGTTTCAGTGGTCAGTGTCAGCCATTGATAGATGTAAAAATACTACTGGTTGACCTTGGAACTAAAATGCTGTGTGCCAAGCGAGGAAGCTTCTAGTTCTATTTTTGTATGAGCAAGCTAGAGATCAAACCCACAACCTTCCATATGTAAGGCAGACACTCTACCCCTAGACCACCACTGCGGTGTTTGTTTTATGAATAAAATGAACTCTGGCCCTCCTAATTAGATATTCATAATAATGGATTGTGAAAGCTTGCATATAATTCACTTGGGACTGTAACCTACAGTCTGATGATAATCTGTATCAGCTGGCTCTGTTCAGGTTATTGACCAGACGTGATCGAGAGCAACTATCGCTCTGGCCTGCTGGCCATTGGGCATTATCTGTCTAAGTTAATACAATATAATTCAATGTAGTGATTACTTGGAAACTGTTCGCTTGTCTTGGGGAAAATGGCAGCATAGAAGCCAATATTGATAGCTGATAGGATTTTTGATATGTTACGTCAATTGTTGATATGTTGGTAACACCCATTCTTGATGATGAAATGATTGATTGATTGATTGAATATTTAGCGTCATTTTTATGCCATCGAGGGCTAACAGACGATCAGTTAACCTAACCACTGTTTCCTGGGAAACACCTCGAGCACACCTTGTCTCCGCAAGTAACTGATAACTTTCCCACTTGAATCAGTGGTGAGAGACAAATGATAATGAGACGCAATGTTGTATATCAATCATCACGGAGACTGTTGCCAGGCGGGGGATTCGAACTCACGACCCCTGGATTGATAGTCAGACGCGTAACCGACTGAGCTAATCGGGCCCGGCTGATGAAATGGAAAGGTGAAAGAAAATACATTGGGGTGGAGGGGGGGGTATTCATACAAGTTTGCATAACTGTTAAAAACTCTGGTGACAAAACTTTCTAGATAAAGACTGATGCAATCTGATATTGCACCATTAGTCAGGCTATTGTGGAGAATTGATTGAAGGCAAATTCCTGCTCTGCTTTCTGCTTATTTTCCTATTTTTTTAATGTAACATCCATTAAATTTGTTGAAAATTGTCTTATTCAAATATTTGATTATTGTGATTTTTTTAAAGGTTGGAGGTTTTAGATGCCTGTTCAAACTCCATGATGTTTATTTCAGACAATTTGTGCATTTACTTGGTGAATATTGCAATACAAAATACTAAACGTACATTAACGCATGGCATTATGCCCATTAGGCCATTAATATTAATTGTCTAATTTATTATTGCAACTTTTCATTTTGTTTTTTTTTTAAATAAAAATTCTATTTTTGTTCGAATTTAGATCAAACTAATAGACCTTTAATTGGCAGTCACTGGGTACTCAACTGTCCTTCACTATGTGAATGATGACATCAACTGTGGCTAGGGGTAGGAGTGCCCGCCATGCATGTGCAAGGCTGTGGGTTTGATTCCAAACACTGGGTAAATTACTCCACAGATATGATTGAAAATAGAATTCAGCCTAAATCTCCTTTCCTTTCTTGTCATGCTCTATGTAATTAAGATCTCTCCAATCTCGGACAGGTTTTTGAATTAGAAAAAATGTCTAAGAATTAATCCATTGTCTATAAATAGAAAAAATAATAATGTTAAAGGGAATATAATTATGACAATTTTTCAAAGTTAAAAATGATCTAAAATCATTTTTTCCAATACAGTCAAACCTGTGTATTAGTATTATGTAGTATCTTAACTATTTTTTTTTTGAAAACCTAGTTATTAGATTGGCGAAGTTGGCAGGCGGGCGGGGGGGATGGGTGGCGTCGAGTTTTTCGTTTCCGTTCAATTTTTCATCGGAGCTGATCCAAACTTACACAAAGTGTGTACCTCTATAAAATCTAGGGCAAGTTCAATAAGCAGCCAATACCGATCATTATCTTTAGAGTTATGACCCTTTAATTAGTCAAAAATGCTAAAATTGCCCTTTTCCGCTCAATAACTAGAGTATTCTTTATCAGAACTAAAGCAAACTTACACAAAGTGTGAATCTATAAAATCTAGACCAAGTTCAATAACCAGCCAATTCAGACTATTATCTTTAGAGTTATGGTCCTTTAATTAGTCAAAAATGCTAAAATTTACTGTTTCTGCTCAATAACTAGAGTATTCTTCATCTGAACTGAAGCCAACTTACACAAAGTGTGTATCTCTATAAAATCTGAGCCAAGTTTGATAACCAGCGAATTCTGACTATTATCTTTAGAGTTATGGCCCTTTAATTAGTCAAAAATGCTAAAATTGATTGTTTCTGCAACCAAACTTATGCAATTTTTCTAGCAATAAAGTAAAAATAATCTTTTTCTTTTGTTATTTTGATGAAGATGCTAAAAAAGTTTTGATTGATGTATTGATATATATTAAAATGAAACTCCATTAACATGCACATTTTTATCTTGAAAATGGTTTGCGGTGTCCTTGCTCAGTTGATGGCCATGAGGCTAAAAGTATTATAAAAAATACAAATGATTTATTAGAGAAATGTACAGGTCCATTTAAAATTTTTTTACAACACAGCTGAATTTCTCATAATGTTTGATGCATTTTATAATATATTTGTAGAATCAAACATCGTGTTTAAGAAATTGTTGCTATCAGTTGAGCATGTGTGACTTACCTCCTATTGGTGGGCACTTATGGAAACGAATACCACCACTTAAGCCTCAATGCAAAATGTGAAAATATTGATGTATTATTTTATGAATATGCATGTTTGTTTCCGAGTATAATCACATTACATCTTTCATAATGTGACTTACGGAAGTAATATTTTAGCCAAACAACCAGCGAATAGCACAGAAACAAGAGAAAAACTTTATTTCATGCTTTTTTTAACAAAACTATTGCATCAGTGTTTTACAAATAAAAAAACAAAATTTGAATTGTATGCTTTTTTATTTTCTGCTTCAATGTACATAAAATTCTGGCATGAAATAGAGTTACAGTTACAGAAATGAGCTAAAATGTTTGAAAAACATGGTTTTCGGGTAATTTCCACGTCTCTTGTTTCATTCTGTCATACTGACTTCTCCCATATTTAGGAAGTGTTACAATAAACAATTGCTTCAAGCAATGTGAACACATCGATATAACACTAAGGTTATTATTGAGTGTTTTCTTCACTAGCATCGTCTATCCAATTAAAGATGCTGGAAACAACAGATAAAGTATATCCATGACAAATTGTCATCATTTACATACAAGAATGCTCATTATTGCCTTCCACTGTAGCTAGAGTGGCCTCTGTGTTATCAGAGTGACAATGAATTCATGACTGAATGTAAAGAGGGGTAAAAAAAAGTACCAAGTCATAGTAAAATTATCTGAAAAAAAGGATCCAGTGGAAATATAAAACGCAAACAGGAAATTAAAATAGCAGATTTGTTTTACTGTTTCTGTTACTGTTTATGACAGCTATTTTACTATGAAATTTAATACCCGAACTCATGTCCACTAGCACAAGTGACACTAACTACCTGGCCTCACACCCACTAGCATAAGTTACACTAAATACCCGGCCTCACTAGCACGAGAACAAGTTACACTAAATACCCGGCCTCACTAGCACGAGAATAAGTTACACTAAATACATGGCCTCACACCCACTAGCATAAGTTACACTAAATACCCGGCCACACAAGCATGAGAATAAATTACACTAAATACCCAGCCTCACACCCACTAGCATAAGTTACACTAAATACCCGGCCTCACACCCACTAGCATAACTTACACTAAATACTTAGCCTCACACCCACTAGCATAAGTTATACTAAATACCCAGCCTCACACCCACTAGCATTAGTTACACTAAATAACCGGCCTCACACCCACTAGCACATGCTACACTAAATACCCGGCCTCACACCCACTAGCATAAGTTACACTAAATACTTGGCCTCACACCCACTAGCATAACTTACACTAAATACTTGGCCTTACACCCACTGACACAAGTAACATTAAATACCCGGCCTCATACCCACTGACACAAGTTACACTAAATACCCGGATCACACACACAAGCACAAGTTACACTAAATACACAGCCTCACACCCACTGACACAAGTTACACTAAATACCAGGCCTCACACCCACTAGCACAAGTTACACTAAATACATGGCCTCACATCCACTGACACAAGTTACACAAAGTACATGGTCTCAAACCCACTGACACAAGTTACACTAAATACACGACCTCACACCCACCAGCACAAATTACATTAAATACACAGCCTCACACCCTTTGACACAAGTTACACTTAATACCCGGCCTCACACCCACTAGCACAAGTTACACTTAATACACGGCCTCACACTCACTGACTCAAGTTACACTAAATACCCAGCCTCACACACACAAGCACAAGTTACACTAAATACTTGGCCTCACACCCACTGACACAAGTAACATTAAATACCCGGCCTCACACCCACTGACACAAGTTACACTAAATACCCGGCCTCACACACACAAGCACAAGTTACACTAAATACACAGCCTCACACCCACTGACACAAGTTACACTAAATACCCGGCCTCACACCCACTAGCACAAGTTACACTAAATACATGGCCTCACATCCACTGACACAAGTTACAAAAAATACATGGTCTCATACCCACCGACACAAGTTACACTAAATACACGACCTCACACCCACCAGCACATATTACACTAAATACACAGCCTCACACCCTTTGACATAAGTTACACTTATTCACTAGCACAAGTTACACTAAATACCTGGCCTCACACTCACTGCCTCAAGTTACACTAAATACCCTGCCTCACACACACAAGCACAAGTTACATTAGATACTTGGCCTCACATCCACTAGCACAAGTTACACTAAATATCTGGCCTCACACCCACTGACATAAGTTACATTAAATACCCTGCCTCACACACACAAGCACAAGTTACACTAAATACTTGGCCTCACACCCACTGACACAAGTTACATTAAATAACTGACCTCACAACCACTGACACAAGTACCTGGCCTCACACACACACAAGCACAAGTTACAATAAATACCCGGCCTGACACCCATTAGCACAAGTTTCACTTAATACACGGCCTCACACCCACTGACACAAGTTACACTAAATATCTGGCCTCACATCCACTGACACAAGTTGCACTGAATAACTGGCCTCACACACACTAGCACAAGTTACACTAAATACTTGGCCTCACACCAACTGACGCAAGTTACATTAAATACCCGGCCTCACACCCACTGACACAAGTTACACTAAATACCCGGCCTCACACCCACTGACACAAGTTACACAAAATACACAGCCTCACACCCACTGACACAAGTTACACATAATACACGGCCTCACACCCACTGACACAAGTTACACTAAATACCTGGCCTCACACCCACAAGCACAAGTTACACTAAATACATGGCCTCACACCCACTGACACAAGTTACACTAAATACACAGCCTCACACCCACTGACACAAGTTACACTAAATACCTGGCCTCATACCCACCAGCACAAGTTAAACTAAATACACGGCCTCACACCCACTGACACAAGTTACACTAAATATCTGGCCTCACATCCACTGACACAAGTTGCACTCAATAACTGGCCTCACACACACAAGCACAAGTTACACTAAATACTTGGCCTCACACCAACTGACGCAAGTTACATTAAATACCCGGCCTCACACCCACTGACACAAGTTACACTTAATACCCGGCCTCACACCCACTGACACAAGTTACACAAAATACACAGCCTCACACCCACTGACACAAGTTACACATAATACACGGCCTCACACCCACTGACACAAGTTACACTAAATACCTGGCCTCACACCCACAAGCACAAGTTAAACTAAATACATGGCCTCACACCCACTGACACAAGTTACACTAAATACCGGCCTCACATGCACATGCACAAGTTACACTAAATACACGGCCTCACACCCACTGATACAAGTTACACTATATACACAGCCTCACACCCACTGACACAACTTACACTTAATACACAGCCTCACACCCAATGACACAAGTTACACTAAATACCTGGCATCACACCCACTGACACAAGTTACACAAAATACACGGCCTCACACCCACTGACACAAGTTACACAAAATACACAGCCTCACACCCACTGACACAAGTTACACATAATACACGGCCTCACACCCACTGACACAAGTTACACTAAATACCTGGCCTCACACCCACAAGCACAAGTTAAACTAAATACATGGCCTCACACCCACTGACACAAGTTACACTAAATACCGGCCTCACATGCACATGCACAAGTTACACTAAATACACGGCCTCACACCCACTGATACAAGTTACACTATATACATAGCCTCACACCCACTGACACAACTTACACTTAATACACGGCCTCACACCCAATGACACAAGTTACACTAAATACCCGGCCTCACACCCACTGACACAAGTTACACTAAATACCGGCCTCACATGCACATGCACAAGTTACACTAAATACCTGGCCTCACACCCACTGATACAAGTTACACTATATACACAGCCTCACACCCACTGACACAACTTACACTTAATACACGGCCTCACACCCAATGACACAAGTTACACTAAATACCCGGCCTCACACCCACTGACACAAGTTACACTAAATACCGGCCTCACATGCACATGCACAAGTTACACTAAATACCTGGCCTCACACCCACTGATACAAGTTACACAAAATACACAGCCTCACACCCACTGACACAAGTTACACATAATACACGGCCTCACACCCACTGACACAAGTTACACTAAATACCTGGCCTCACACCCACAAGCACAAGTTAAACTAAATACATGGCCTCACACCCACTGACACAAGTTACACTAAATACCGGCCTCACATGCACATGCACAAGTTACACTAAATACACGGCCTCACACCCACTGATACAAGTTACACTATATACACAGCCTCACACCCACTGACACAACTTACACTTAATACACGGCCTCACACCCAATGACACAAGTTACACTAAATACCCGGCCTCACACCCACTGACACAAGTTACACTAAATACCGGCCTCACATGCACATGCACAAGTTACACTAAATACCTGGCCTCACACCCACTGATACAAGTTACACTATATACACAGCCTCACACCCACTGACATAAGTTACACTTAATACCCGGCCTCACACCCACTGACACAAGTTACACTAAATACCGGCCTCACATGCACATGCACAAGTTACACTAAATACACGGCCTCACACCCACTGATACAAGTTACACTATATACACAGCCTCACACCCACTGACAAAACTTACACTTAATACACGGCCTCACACCCAATGACACAAGTTACACTAAATACCCGGCCTCACACCCACTGACACAAGTTACACTAAATACCGGCCTCACATGCACATGCACAAGTTACATTAAATACACAGCCTCACACCCACTGATACAAGTTACACTAAATACCGGCCTCACATGCACATGCACAAGTTACATTAAATACACAGCCTCACACCCACTGATACAAGTTACACTAAATACCTGGCATCACACCCACTGACACAAGTTACACTAAATACCTGGCATCACACCCACTGACACAAGTTACACTAAATACCTGGCATCACACCCACTGACACAAGTTACACTAAATACCTGGCATCACACCCACTGATACAAGTTACACTAAATACCTGGCATCACACCCACTGACACAAGTTACACTAAATACCTGGCATCACACCCACTGACACAAGTTACACTAAATACCTGGCATCACACCCACTGACACAAGATACACTAAATACACGGCCTCACACCCACTGACACAAGTTACACTATATACACAGCCTCACACCCACTGACAAAACTTACACTTAATACACGGCCTCACACCCACTGACACAAGATACACTAAATACACGGCCTCACACACACTGACACAAGTTACATTAAATACCTGGCATCACACCCACTGACACAAGATACACTAAATACACGGCCTCACACCCACTGACACAAGTTACACTAAATACCTGGCATCACACCCACTGACACAAGATACACTAAATACACGGCCTCACACCCACTGACACAAGTTACACTAAATACATGGCCTCACACCCACTGACACAAGTTACACTAAATACCTGGCATCACACCCACTGACACAAGATACACTAAATACACGGCCTCACACCCACTGACACAAGTTACACTAAATACATGGCCTCACACCCACTGACACAAGTTACACTAAATACACAGCCTCACACCCACTGACACAAGTTACACTAAATACATGGCCTCACACCCACTGACACAAGTTACACTAAATACACAGCCTCACACCCACTGACACAAGTTACACTAAATACCTGGCATCACACCCACTGACACAAGATACACTAAATACACGGCCTCACACCCACTGACACAAGTTACACTAAATACATGGCCTCACACCCACTGACACAAGTTACACTAAATACACAGCCTCACACCCACTGACACAAGTTACACTAAATACCTGGCATCATACCCACCAGCACAAGTTACACTAAATACACGGCCTCACACCCACTGACACAAGTTACACTAAATACACGGCCTCACAC
This sequence comes from Panopea generosa, assembly GCA_029582155.1. NCBI lineage: Eukaryota > Metazoa > Mollusca > Bivalvia > Adapedonta > Hiatellidae > Panopea > Panopea generosa. Next base: position 37,383,842 of record CM055906.1, read on the forward strand.
CCACTGACACAAGTTACACTAAATACACAGCCTCACACCCACTGACACAAGTTACACTAAATACCTGGCATCATACCCACCAGCACAAGTTACACTAAATACACAGCCTCACACCCACTGATACAAGTTACACTATATACCTGGCATCACACCCACTGACACAAGTTACACTAAATACCTGGCATCACACCCACAAGCACAAGTTACACTAAATACACGGCCTCACACCCACTGACACAAGTTACACTAAATACCGGCCTCACATGCACATGCACAAGTTACACTAAATACCTGGCCTCACACCCACTGACACAAGTTACACTAAATACACAGCCTCACACCCACTGACACAAGTTACACTAAATACCTGGCCTCATACCCACCAGCACAAGTTACACTAAATACACGGCCTCACACCCACTGACACAAGTTACACTAAATACACGGCCTCACACCCACTGACACAAGTTACACTAAATACACGGCCTCACACCCACTGACACAAGTTACACTAAATACACGGCCTCACACCCACTGACACAAGTTACACTAAATACACGGCCTCACACCACCTAGCATAAGTTACACTAAACACCTGACCTCATACTCACTAGCACATGCTACACTAAATACCAGGCCCCACACCCACTAGCATGACTTACACTAAATACTTGGCCTCACACCCACTAGCATAAGTTACACTAAATACACAGCCTCACACCCACTGACACAAGTTAAACTAAATACCTGGCCTCATACCCACCAGCACAAGTTAAACTAAATACACGGCCTCACACCCACTGACACAAGTTACACTAAATACCCGGCTCACACACACTAGCACAAGTTACACTAAATACCTGGCCTCACACCCACCAGCGCAAGTTACAATAAATACACGGCCTCACATCCACTGACACGAGTTACACTAAATACATGGCCTCACACCCACTGACAAAAGTTGCACTAAATACACGGCCTCACACCCACTGACACAAGTTACACTAAATACCTGGCCTCACACCCACTGACACAAGTTACACATAATACACAGCCTCACACCCACTGACACAAATTACACTTAATAACCAGAATTTATATTGATTAGATTAGACAGATTTTTTTCTCAACATTTCCTCACTTTACATTGAAATGCACTTGACTGAAGAAGTTTAAAATCTATCCAATGCTGAATGCATCATATGAAACAAAATTTAAGACATTGATTATCAAGCAAACTTGATTTTACTGAAACAGTAATGATTCCATGGTTCATGAGGTAACCGATATACCCAAATACCACTATGGTAATGTTCAGCTTTAAAGTGTTTCGCAACATAATATGAATCTATAGATTAAACCAGTGTTTTTGCAGATGGATTCAACTAGTCTGTTTGAATTTAGTTGATTTCAAATTCAAGAGGGCTGTCACATTGACATTCTGTCTGAAACAAATTTTAAGAAATTCCTTTCCTGAATTCCATCTTTCTTCGCAGTTGATCAAATTTCAAATATTGCGCAATGTGTTACATCAGTCACCCTTCACACAAATGTGGTTTTCATCAATTATTCAAGATTGCTGCCAAAGAAAAAGAAAAAGGATTCTTTGCAATGCGTTTTATAATGACAATTGCAAAATTGAATTCTTATGGATTTTTTTTTATAATGCCCCGTGCTTCAAATTTGCTTTTAAAGTAACAAAAAAATGAACTTGTAATTTCAAATTATTTCTCTGACTGAGGTCGTTGCTGTTTACACAATCATGTAGTTATGTGGCATTGTCTCTGAAGTAAAGCTGCTGCAAAAACAGTCATAAGTCCTGAATGTGATTGTTTCATATTAGATGCATTATTTCCTGCTTATATGGTTAAAGCTGAGAAACCTTTGTTTGGGGTCTGTAAGAGAAAGAATGGTAATATAAAACTGAGAAAGTCTGGATATCTAGCAAATAATTGTCTAGTTACATGCAAAATACTTAATGGACTAGTTAAGTATTCATGCATAGTTGTATTCCAGACTTATTTTTTTAAACGATTTATGAAATTGGTAAATTGAGAGCTCCAAATTTTCTTACAAAAGCCTTTATAGAACCATTCCATTTACGTTTTTACAGTATTTTCCAACAAAGATCCTAATCTTGATGCTTTGTCTACTTACACTTCTACTTTGTAAACTTCATTTTTGCTGCCATTTGTATAATTAAATTCAAAGGAACAGTTATTGTGCGTCAGATTATAAAATTGTTCCTTGTTTTTTCCTATTAATTAGGGAGAATTAACTTCTGCTATCTATCATTATAATCTACAAACTGTCTTTTCTGAGGGGCCTTTATTATGCAGCTCTTTGCTGGGGAATGTTTGCTATGGTTGATAATTAAAAGGTTTCAATATCAAACTAATTAATAGCATGTTTACAAAAAAAGACTTTATTATATAGGAGCCATGCTTGTCGATCGGTCTGTCCATCCATCCATCCGTGTCTGTAGACAATTTTTGAGATTGCTATTTCTCAGCAACCATTGGCCGGAATTCAATGAAACTTCACAAGGGTGACTGTTACCAAGCCTAGTTCACTATTGGATGTTTTAGATATATAATTATTTTAGAATTAATTCAGTTTAGTCAGGTCAGATGCAGGTCAGATAGTTGTGTGTTGAGGTCAGCATTTTATCCCAAATTTGATGTCAGTATAATATTTAATGAGGTATGTTTATATGAGATTCATCAACTTTTTTTGTGTCTTGCTTCTTTAAGGAGAAATAAAGCCATAAATTAAATTGTTTGTTTTTCAGTCAATGTCAACAATTCGATAAGCATTAAGTTTCTAGTACTGTTTCTCAGAAACTGTTTGTTACGGGGTCACCAACTTTGGTTCTTGGTTGTGTTTACTGATTATTGTAAACAAAACAAAGTTTCATATCCATTTGCTTGATGGCTGGTTATGCTAAAAACCATGGGTCAAGTTTGTGGATGACCTTCAGTTATATGGATACATATACTTATATACAAAATGTTGATTCGTTCCGTTTCTTTGATATCTTTTATCCAGAAACACCAAACAAAAAAATTGGTCCGCAATAACTGTTGTGTATTTGGTATTTCTACTCAAACCCTGGCACCAATCTTCCAAAATGAACCCAAACTTGACCATTGTGAATAATCAACCTAAAAAATGCCAAGTTGTTTGAGTCTGTTTAGTCAACAATCAGCTTTGTCCTTGATTGCATTATAAATATTTTCATCAAAATTGATTGGCAACAGAGATCACGTGGAGTTCAACTTACTCACAAGTGATCATATAGGCAGTTTTGTCAGATTCTTTGGCTACATAGTTTTTGTTACAATGTCAATTTTCTCGGGACAGTAACCCAGCCAACAACATTTTCACAGAGTAGAACCCCAACAGTATAATGTATACAGTGTAGAAGTGCTCTTATTCAGTTATTGATTTTCTTTAACTTGGATGTCATTGCACTCCATCCAGAGAAATATAGGATTCCCAATCCAGCTAAATGAATTGTATTAGCAGTATGTTTGGATCAGTGCTGTTTATTATCATTTACGTTATGATTGTAACTTTATAATCTATCTATGGCCAGTAATTGCATAACTAAAGTGTTTAAGAGAGTTGCTTATACAATCACCATTATCATCATTATCACCATTGTCATTGTCACCATCATGTTCATCATTGTCGTTATCATCATCATCATGATCACCATTGTCACCATCATCATCATAATCACTATTGTCATTATCATCAAAATCACCATTGTCATCATTGTCATCATCATCATAATCACCATTGTCATTATCATCATAATCACCATTGTCATTTTCATCATTATCACCATTGTCATCATCATCATAATCACCATTGTCATTATCATCATAATCACCATTGTCATCATCATCATCATAATCACCATTGTCATTATCATCATCATAATCACCATTGTCATTATTATCATCACAGTCACGTTTGTCATTATCATCATTATAATTGCCATAATCATTATCATCACCATTGTCATTATCTTCATAATCACCATTGTCATTATCATCATTATCACTATTGTCATTATCATCAAAATCACCATTGTCATTGTCATCATCATAATCACCATTGTTATTATCATCACCATAATCACCATTGTCATTATCATCAAAATCACCATTGTCATTATCATCATAATCACCATTGTCATTATCATCATAATCACCATCATCATCATCATAATCAACATTGTCATTATTATCATCACAGTCACCACAGTCACCTTTGTCATTATCATCATCATAATCACAGTTGTCATTAAATCATCATTGTCATTATCATCATCATAATCACCATTGTCATTATTATCATCACAGTCACCTTTGTCATTATCATCATCATAATCACCATTGTAATTATCATCACCATAATCTCCATTGTTATTATCATCACCGTAATCACCATTGTCATTATCATCAAAATCACCATTGTCATCATCATCATAATCACCATTGTCATTATCAACATAATCACCATTGTCATCATCATCATAATCACCATTGTCATTATCATCATAATCACCATTGTCATCATCATCATAATCACCAGTGTCATTATCATCATAATCACCATTGTCATCATCATCATCATAATCACCATTGTCATTATTATCATCACAGTCACCTTTGTCATTATCATCATCATAATCACCGTTGTCATTAAATCATCATTATCATCATCATAATCACCATTGTCATTATTATCATCACAGTCACCTTTGTCATTATCAACATAATCACCATTGTTATCATCATCATAATCACCATTGTCATTATCATCATAATCACCATTGTCATCATCATCATAATCATCATTGTCATCATCATCATCATAATCACCATTGTCATTATTATCATCACAGTCACCTTTGTCACCTTTGTCATTATCATAATCACCGTTGTCATTAAATCATCATTGTCATTATCATCATCATAATCACCATTGTCATTATTATCATCACAGTCACCTTTGTCATTATCATCATCATAATCACCATTATCATTATCATAACCATTGTCATTATCTTCATAATCACCATTGTCATTATCATCATAATCACCATTCTCATTATCATCATAATCACCATTGTCATCAACATCATCATTGTCATAATCATCATTGTCATTATCATAATTAACATTCTCATTATCATCATCATCATAATCACCATTGTCATTATAATCATCATAGTCACCTTTGTCATTATCTTCATCATAATCACCATTGTCATTTTTATCACCATAATCACTATTGTCATTATCATCATAATCACTATTGTCATTATCATCATAATCACCATTGTCATTATCATCATTATTACCATTGGCATAATCATCATAATCACCATTGTCATTATTATCATCACAGTCATCTTTGTCATTATCATCATCATAATCAACATTGTCATTACCATCACCATAATCACCATTGTCATTATTATCATCAGTCATATTTGTCATTATCATCATCATAATCACTATTGTCATTATCATCATAATCACCATTGCCATTATCATCATCATCATAATCACCATTTTCATTATGATCATAATCACCATTGTCATTATTATCATCACAGTCACCACCTTTGTCATTATCTTCATCATAATCACCATTGTCATTATCATCACCATAATCACCATTGTCATTATCATCGTAATCACCATTATCATCATCATAATCACAATTGTCATAATCATCATAATCACCATTGTCATCATCATAATCACCATAATCACCATTGTCATTATCAGTATAATAATCACCATTGTCATTATCTTCACCATAATCACCACTGTCATCATCATCATAATCACCATTGTCATTATCTTCATAATCACCATTGTCATTATCAGTATAATACTCACCATTGTCATTATCATCACCATAATCACCATTCTTATTATCATCACCATAATCACCATTCTCATTATCTTCATAATCACCATTTTCATCATTGTCATAGCTTATAGGAAATAATCTCTAAGATGAACAGATTTTGAACTACATGTACAATTAACTGAATATTATTTCTCTTTTTTCGTCACAGAATACTGTGAATTTGTTGGTATTCACAGTTCCTGATGTGCCACATTGACACATAAAATATCCCTATTATTTCTCCATTCATAACCAAATGTTACATATCATTTTTCCAGGAATAAATTCAATAACATTTACTCAGGGGAGAAGTAAAAACTAAGTATCTGACAAAAACTCATTTGAAAACTATTATCAAGTCGTTGATTCAGTAATACTGCGAGTGGCTCCATATTAATGATAGCTAAGACACTGGCTGTATGCTCTTTTCTAATTCTCCTCTATTTATAATAGGCTTATATCTTAGATAGCAGGGGATTTACCCCATATATTGTGTTTTTATAAACTTGTGTTTTGACAGTAACAGTGCTTGAAATTGAAAATAGGATAATTGAGATGTAAGTTTGCTCCTGGAAATGTCTTTATAATAATAATGTTGAGAGCAAAACTGATCTTTGGAGGCGATGTGATGTAAACATTTTCTATGAGTCTTTGAGCTATTACTTGGGATAATAAAATGTGAAATATTAATAACAATAATATTGGTGCACTACATGGGAAATATGCGTGTTGTATTTAGCATGATATATTGTATAAATAATGTATAGAATATTATCCTGTTCTTAATTGGATTGGTTTGTTGTTTTTTTCGGGTAAGTTTTATTATTAATTATTTGGGTTAATCAATGATACATGTGATGTTTTATTAAGTTGGGTTGTTCTGTAATACAATCATGTGATGTTTTTTAATTAAGTTGGGTTGTTCTATGATTTATGTGATGTTTTTTAATTAATTTGGGTTGTTCTGTGTGATTGGTGGTACATGTGATGTTTTTTAATTGAGTTTGGTTGGTCTGTGATACATGTGATGCTTTGTAATTGAGTTTGGTTGATCTGTGATACATGTGATGTAATTGAGTTATATAGTTGGGTTGTTCTGTGATACATGTAATGTTTTTTTAATTAAGTTGGGTTGTTCTGTGATTCATGTGATGTTTTTTAATTAAGTTGGGTTGTTCTGTGATACATGTGATGTAATTGAGTTATATAGTTGGGTTGTTCTGTGATACATGTTATGTTTTTTAATTAAGTTGGGTTGTTCTGTGATACATGTGATGTTTTTTTAATTAAGTTGGGTTGTTCTGTGATACATGTGATGTTTTTTAATTTAGTTGGGTTGTTCTGTGATACATATATTATAGTGTTTTGTAATAGAGTTCGCTTGATCTGTGATACATATGTAGTTTTTAATTGAGTTTGCTTAATCTGTGATTCATGTGGTGTTTTGTAATAGATTTTGGTTGATGTGTGATACATATGGTGTTTTGTAATTGAGTTTGGTTGATCTGTGATACATATGGTGTTTTGTAATTGAGTTTGGTTGATCTGTGGTATGTTTGGTGTTTTGTTATTAAATTTGACTTGTCTGCGATATATATAATGTATTGTAATTGAGTTTGGTTGATCTGTGATACATGTGATGTTTTTTTATTAAGTTGGGTTGTTCTGTGATACATGTGGTGTTTTTTAATTAAGTTGGGTTGTTCTGTGATACATATAGTGTTTTGTAATAGAGTTCGCTTGATCTGTGATACATTATGTAGTTTTTTAATTGAGTTTGCTTAACCTGTGATTCATGTGGTGTTTTGTAATAGATTTTGGTTGATCTGTGATACATATGGTGTTTTGTAATTGAGTTTGGTTGATCTGTGATACATATGGTGTTTTGTAATTGAGTTTGGTTGATCTGTGGTATGTTTGGTGTTTTGTTATTAAATTTGACTAGTCTGCGATATATATAATGTATTGTAATTGCATTTGGTTGATCTGTGATACATGTGTTTTGTAATTAAGTTTGACTAGTCTGCGATATATATGATGTTTTGTAATTGTAATTGAGTTTGGTTAATCTGTGGTGTGTGTGATGTTTTTTAATTATGTTGGGTTGATATTGTTTTGGTCATCTAAGATGAAGTTATCTGTCTTATATTGGTCATATCAATAGTAAGCTAGCAAATATAATTTTCGTCATTTTAGCGAGAGTATAAAATATCTTGTTCATATTTTACCAACTGCCAAATGTCTTTTCATTATGCTGGGAGATCACATTATATTGGCCTCATTTACTACTAGTCCTACTTAATGTCGGGATACATTTGCTGTGATCACTAATCGTGGGAATTAAGTTTTTGTTGAAGGCATTGATTTGTCCCTAAAACTGACTAGATGAATGGAAATCCATTTTCTCTGAGAATATTGGAAAGATTGCACAAACTGCAGAAGTAATTTGTGAATTTTGGAACAACAATCAGTTTGTGAAATATTATTACTGAGATATTATTTTGTCAAGTCGGATTATACAGGCCAATATATACATCACATGCTGAAAGTCCATCATTTTATATAGTTGTGATGATACCTTTTGTATTTTTACGAAAAAACACTTCTAAAAATGTATTCTAAATTTACTCCATGATTATCTAGACTAGATTCAATGCTTGAGATCTGCCTCTACCGTAGATCATGCATCTCTCCATGATTTCAATGCTTGAGATCTGCCACTAGATCATGCATCTCTCCATGATTTCAATGCTTGAGATCTGCCACTAGATCATGCATCACTCCATGATTTCAATTCTTGAGATCTGCCACTAGATCATCCATCACTCCATGATTTCAATTCTTGAGATCTGCCACTAGATCATGCATCACTCCATGATTTCAATTCTTGAGATCTGCCACTAGATCATGCATCACTCCATGATTTCAATTCTTGAGATCTGCCACTAGATCATGCATCACTCCATGATTTCAATGCTTGAGATCTGCCACTACCGTAGATCATCCATCACTCCATGATTTCAATTCTTGAGATCTGCCACTAGATCATGCATCACTCCATGATATCAATTCTTGAGATCTGCCACTAGATCATGCATCACTCCATGATTTCAATTCTTGAGATCTGCCACTAGATCATCCATCACTCCATGATTTCAATGCTTGAGATCTGCCACTAGATCATCCATCTCTCCATGATTTCAATGCTTGAGATCTGCCACTAGATCATGCATCACTCCATGATTTCAATGCTGGAGACCTGCCATTAGATCATCCATCACTCCATGATTTCAATGCTTGAGATCTGCCACTAGATCATCCATCACTCCATGATTTCAATTCTTGAGATCTGCCACTAGATCATGCATCACTCCATGATTTCAATTCTTGAGATCTGCCACTAGATCATGCATCACTCCATGATTTCAATTCTTGAGATCTGCCACTAGATCATCCATCTCTCCATGATTTCAATTCTTGAGATCTGCCATTAGATCATGCATCACTCCATGATTTCAATGCTTGAGATCTGCCACTAGATCATCCATCTCTCCATGATTTCAATGCTTGAGATCTGCCACTAGATCATGCATCACTCCATGATTTCAATGCTGGAGACCTGCCATTAGATCATCCATCACTCCATGATTTCAATGCTTGAGATCTGCCACTAGATCATCCATCACTCCATGATTTCAATTCTTGAGATCTGCCACTAGATCATCCATCACTCCATGATTTCAATTCTTGAGATCTGCCACTAGATCATGCATCACTCCATGATATCAATTCTTGAGATCTGCCACTAGATCATGCATCACTCCATGATTTCAATTCTTGAGATCTGCCACTAGATCATCCATCACTCCATGATTTCAATGCTTGAGATCTGCCACTAGATCATGCATCACTCCATGATTTCAAATCTTGAGATCTGCCACTAGATCATCCATCTCTCCATGATTTCAATTCTTGAGATCTGCCATTAGATCATGCATCACTCCATGATTTCAATTCTTGAGATCTGCCACTAGATCATCCATCTCTCCATGATTTCAATGCTTGAGATCTGCCACTAGATCATGCATCACTCCATGATTTCAATGCCAGAGATCTGCCATTAGATCATCCATCACTCCATGATTTCAATGCTTGAGATCTGCCACTAGATCATCCATCACTCCATGATTTCAATGCTTGAGATCTGCCACTAGATCATCCATCACTCCATGATTTCAATTCTTGAGATCTGCCACTAGATCATGCATCACTCCATGATTTCAATTCTTGAGATCTGCCACTAGATCATGCATCACTCCATGATTTCAATTCTTGAGATCTGCCACTAGATCATGCATCACTCCATGATTTCAATGCTTGAGATCTGCCACTACCGTAGATCATCCATCACTCCATGATTTCAATTCTTGAGATCTGCCACTAGATCATGCATCACTCCATGATTTCAATGCTTGAGATCTGCCACTACCGTAGATCATCCATCACTCCATGATTTCAATTCTTGAGATCTGCCACTAGATCATCCATCACTCTATGATTTCAATTCTTGAGATCTGCCATTAGATCATGCATCACTCCATGATTTCAATGCTTGAGATCTGCCACTAGATCATCCATCTCTCCATGATTTCAATTCTTGAGATCTGCCACTAGATCATGCATCACTCCATGATATCAATTCTTGAGATCTGCCACTAGATCATGCATCACTCCATGATTTCAATTCTTGAGATCTGCCACTAGATCATCCATCACTCCATGATTTCAATGCTTGAGATCTGCCACTAGATCATGCATCACTCCATGATTTCAATTCTTGAGATCTGCCACTAGATCATCCATCTCTCCATGATTTCAATTCTTGAGATCTGCCATTAGATCATGCATCACTCCATGATTTCAATGCTTGAGATCTGCCACTAGATCATCCATCTCTCCATGATTTCAATGCTTGAGATCTGCCACTAGATCATGCATCACTCCATGATTTCAATGCTGGAGACCTGCCATTAGATCATCCATCACTCCATGATTTCAATGCTTGAGATCTGCCACTAGATCATCCATCACTCCATGATTTCAATGCTGGAGACCTGCCACTAGATCATCCATCACTCCATGATTTCAATGCTCGAGATCTGCCACTTGATCATCCATCACTCCATTATTTCAATGCTGGAGACCTGCCACTAGATCATCCATCACTCCATGATTTCAATGCTCGAGATCGCTCCATATTTCCTTTGGTACAGTTATATTGCTGTGTGGGTGGAGGTTATTGATTGTAATTTGTCAATGGAAATTTGTTTACCAGTTTGAATCTATTTTATCAAGTGTTACTATTCCTTCAAAGAATTTTAAGGTCTTGATTAGTATCTCAACCATGGAGTCGGGTGAATTATCAAATCACAAAAGCAGAATGTAAACTGATTCATTTTGTTATTACAACAATATGTCTGACAGTTTGTTGTTGACATTGTGTGTCTGAAAGTTTGTTGTTGACATTGTGTGTCTGACAGTTTGTTGTTGACATTGTGTGTCTGACAGTTTGTTGCTATTTTTATTGAATGATGATCATAGTGGAAATCCCTGTAGAAATTTATCTGTAATATGTTTAAGTATTTCCAGTTGTTACCCATAACAACAATAAAAACAACATCAACAACACCAGTAACATTTATTTTTCTCTGGAGTCATGAATGAATCATACATTAGGGAAGATAAAGCATTTAAAGGCCAAATATCAAACAGCACAATCATATAGTTATCAAATTGAACTCTACGTTATTTATCATCACTCCAGGCCCCGATTAGCTCAGTCGTTAGCGCCTCTGACTATCAACCCAGGGGTCGTTAGTTCAAATCCCTGTCTGGCCACAATCTCTGTGATGGTTGATATATGACATTGCATCTTATTATCATTCGTCTCTCACTGCTATTTCAAATGAAAGATTAACCAGTACTCGAGCACACCCTATCTCTGCAAGTAACTGATAACTTTCCCACTTGAATCAGTGGTGAATGACGAATGATAATCAATCATCACAGAGACTGTGGCCAGATGAGGATTCAAACTCACGACCCTTGGATTGGTAGTCAAACGCGCTAACGACTGAGCTAATCTGGCCCGGCTCGTCAGGTTCAACTGTTATATTTATTACACATTACTTCCTCTCAGTTGAATAACATCTAATTGAAATGTTGTGTTTCTAAACCTAGCAGTTAAATATTTGTATGGTGATTTACATAACCTCAGGGATGTTTCGCCAGGCTGGTGAATAACAAGTTTCAGATTAGGTCAAACCAATAAATGACATCAACATGTTACATGACAAATCCTTTGAGATTTATACTTTAGAGAAGATGAAGTCTATATGATGATGAAGAGTGATTGATGGGGAATGACATGATTACAGAATCTTTAGTGTTATTAATCTAATACATTGTTATTAATCTTATAATTAGGTTAGTGGTTTTCCGATGATTGAATATAGTCGATGATTGTTAAGTTTTGACTCTGATATTGATAGTTTGATATTTGTTTTATTTTCAAGTAAATTTGAAAAAAAAAAATCATTACGTCTCACCTGTAAAAGTTGTACGCTGGGTAAAATTAAAATGTTTGAAACACTGCAGTCCCCGATATATTTTTACTCAGTTCGATAAAATGTGAAATGTAATGTGTTTTCTCTATGGCTCCAAAATTAAATTGATTTTTTCAGTCAGATCTCGATGTATTGAAAACTCAATGCGAGTTTATGAGCTTTTTTGTGTTTATTTTCCTACTGTGACCACATCTGTGCACCAGTTAGACCTAATGGGGATCTTCCGTGACCAAGTGGTCTAAGGTGCCGTCTCAAAATCACTTACCTCTTATCACGCTTAGGTCGTAGGATCGAGTCCCACTTAATCCAACTTTATGTGAGAAAGTTTCCAGTTAATTGCGGAAGAACGGTGGGTCTACTCAGTCTGACTCAGTTTGAGGTCTTCTTCCACCAGTAAAACTGGATATGCCATATATAACCTGAAATATGTTGAAAATGGCGTTAAACCCCATGCAAAAAAAAAAAATAGATCTAATGCAGACTGGCATGATGATAACCACTTATGGGTATACAAAGCATCAATTCTAATTGATTTACACCGAGAAACAGTTGGCTGTCTTCCATTGTCATGTTCTTGACTGGACACAGTATTACCAATAGGGGCTAAACATAGACTTCTCAGAATTGAATCATGTCAAGTGTGCATACAGAGTGCAGATAAATGTCTTTATAACAAAACCAGGGCAATTTTTTTTTCAAAATTATTGGTATATAGGATCAAAATATCATAATTTTATACAGTCAAACCTGTCTTAAGCAGTCAGTCAAGGGAAGGTGTAAAAGTGACCTTTTAAGACAGGTTGTCGCTTAATTCAGGTTTATTTATCTGAAATAATATAAATGGGAAATAGAAAATGTTGCTGCTTAAAAACAAGTGGCTGCTTAATAGAGGTGACCTCTTACACAGGTTTGATTGTAATAACAAAAATATAAGTAAATTTTCATTATAATTTGCACTTTATATTAAAATAAACAGAAAGACATTTGCATAATTATTTAAGTTCCACAGATGGTGTCTCGCTCTGCATGTGTGATTTCCATAGCATGTTGTTTTATAACGTGATGCTGTCTATATCCCGATCCGGCTATTAATTGATCTTGTAGACTGAGTTATACTGGGGCCACAGGGTAATAATTGTGTTTTGTGTTGATGTTATAAGTTACAAAAAAATACAATTTAATACTGTGTGTTTCATTTCTTTATCATTTCTGATAAATTTCTCTATTGAATCAGTGGTGAGAAACAAATGATAATGAGACGCAATGTTGTATATCAGGCATCACGGAGACTGTGGCCAGATGAGCATTTGAACCCATGACCCCTGAATTGAATGCCAGACACGCTACCAACTGAGTTAACCCGTTGTCATAATTGTTATATTCCTAAACATGACAAAAACAAAATATGATGTATAACTCTTTATAATTATGTAGTGTATATTCACTTTAAAGTTGATAATTGGACATTTAATTTGTAATTGCACAGTATAGGTAAAGCAAGTACTTACTGTTTCTTAATTCATAATTGAGTACCAATATACCTGTCTTACCTGTATCGATAAAATATTTACAAATGTACTTAAGTGAACAAAAATGGACTGTACATGATAATGCAAGTGTACATGTGTGTCGCTGGGAAACACAGAAACATAAACATTTTAACAGTTCTTGTTATTAAATTTTGGAGAAAAAAAAGCATCATTACAAAATGTCCTAATAATGCTGGGAGTGAACAGTATATTGATCTGTCATGTTGCAGCCATTTATACTAGACAATGAATCTGGATAAGATTACAAAATGAAAACAACAATTTCCTGCAACTTTTGGTATGATTATTGTACTGTGCAGTATTTGGAGCCGAGGACTACCAAATGTTATTGTGGATTGGATCATTTCAAGGAAGTGATTAATGTTGTTGTATAATTAACTTTCTTTTTTGATTGTGTTTGTTTGAATCTAATCATGGTTGATAAATTGTCATACAGGAATATTCTCGTCTTGGATTTTTTCTCATTTTTCAATCATGATTCCCCAGTTATTGTCGGAAGCTAATTACAATTTGTTATTTTTGGATCTTTGATCTTTCTCAAGGCATTGTTCATTTATCATATCCCAATATCCTTTGCTCAGATGATACAAAAACATGATTTGTATATTCCCATTTTTGAAAGAAGATATACTCACGTTTTTACACGAGTTGTGTTCGTTTTACGCTTTTATAACTTTGTTTTATTTGCCGCTCACTCTGAATAGCTATTTCCATTTTCTTCACCTAAGAAGAATCTTCTGCGGCAGAGTGGTCCACCAAACCACCAAAAACTTTATGTGAAAAAGTTTGCCAGTTACTTGCGAAAGGATGGTGGTTCTACTCAGTCTGAGGTCTTCCTCCACCAGTAAAACTGGATATGTCATATATAACCTGACATGTGTTGAAAATGGCATTAAACCCTATTAAAAAAAAATAAAAAAAGAGAGTAATAATTCACTTACGATAGAGAATTATGACCCCTGCTATTGGAAGTATAACTTCTAAAAGTGTATTCAATATAATTAATCAATTCTTGGTATGTATAATTATACATAACAGGACAAGCTTAATATCTGTCAACAGTTCAGTAAAATTTTCCTTTTCAACTTTTTTTTTCATAAAATTGACTAATACATAATAATTATATAGCAGGGGCATCTGTGTTTTATAAACTCATTTCTTGTTCTATTTATTTTTTTTTTATTTAACTCATCCTAGGAATAGATTTATACTCAAGATATTGGCCTTTTTTTTGTATTTTACACACTATTTATAGCTCCAGTTATGTGATTTTTTTATCTTCAAAGCAGAGAAGATATTTATACATCAGATCAATCATGTATAGTTGGGAGAGATATATGCAGCAGAATTGCTGATAAAACTGCTGGATGTGGATGCACATGCAAGAAGAATCAGGAAAAATCAGGAAAAATGTAAATTGATCGTTTTCTCCTGGCAGGATCGCTGTATGATTGTGCGATAGTGACGTCTGTATAGGCACTTCACGTTTATATTTTTGGAATAAATAAGTGGCACCGGCACTCTGCTTTCTTTTTTATAGGTCAGAGTTCAGTTCTTGTGGAAAACCTAACTGTTTTGTTTTCAGGTCAAAGGTCATTGTCTGACCTAAGGTAGGAACATTCTTTTTAATCTTCAGGTCAGTGGTGAAACATATGTCGGTGTTAGGTCATAAGTGCAGACTGAGGTCATTTAGGAAGACCCTGATTGTTTTCATGTCAAAAGGTCAAGGCTGAATGAATGACTATTAATACAAATCTTAAAATCAATGTGATGTTTGGTATTCCAGTTAATAAAAAACAGCTTTCATCATCTGCATTTACCATGACTTACAGTTGATTTTGTAGTAATGTTTAACCTTTACAAAATGTTTGCTCATTGATTTAAGTTCTATAAGTATATAAAACTGTTGTTCAATTTCTATCTAACATTTGTGTTTTCGATAAAGTGTTTTAAATCTGAGTTATGCATTATTCAACTCATCAGTTTACATGTGCTATGAAGAATGATTCAATAAAACAGAGATAATTTAAAATTTATGAGCAAAGAACACACACAAACACTGACAAATGATACTGGTAGAATTGTTCCCTATGCTTGTTTGATTCTGTGCTCCAGGATGTAAAGTAAAGTTCTTTACAAAATCATATCTCTGGAGGGGTATTTAAAATGTTTAATAACATTATAGAACCACAAAAAATTAGAAATTTCATAATTCCATCTTAATAAATGGATTTGTGAATTTGAGTTGTTGATAAACTTGCACAAAAGCCTATTAATATTTTTGCTCAGTATCTAAAAGTGGTCTTAAATCTGCTAACACTCAATGCTTGCTCCAGCTTCACTCAATTCTTGCTCTGGCTTCACTCAAAACTTGCTTTGGCTTCACTCAATACTTGCTGTTCGTTTGTTCAATACTTGCTCTAGCTTTGTTCAATACTTGCTTTGGCTTCACTCAGTATTTGCACTTGCTTCACTCATTACTTGCTCTGACTTTGATCAATACTTGCTCTGCTTCACTCAGTACTTGCTCTTGCTTCACTCAATACTTTCTTTTGCTTCACTCAATACTTGCTCTGCTTCACTCAATGCTTGCTCTGCTTCACTCAGTACTTACTTTTGCTACACTAAATACTTGATCTGGCTTCACTTAATACTTGCTCAGGCTTCACTCAATGCTTGCTCTTGCTTCACTCAAAATATTTTCTGACCTCACTCAATACTTGCTATGGCTTCACTCAATACTTGATCTGGATTCACTCAATACTTGCTCTCACTTCTCTCAATGCTTGCTCTGGCTTCACTCAATACTTGTACTGAGTTCGCTCAATATTTGGTATGGCTTCACTCAATACTTGCTCTGAGTTCACTCAATATTTGCTCTGGCTTTACTCAGAACTTGCTCTGGCCTCACTCAATATTGCTATGGCTTCACTCAATACTTGCCCTGGCTTCCCTCAATACTTGATATGGCTCCCCAGTCAATTCAATACTTAATCTGACTTCACTCAATACTTGCTATGGACTCACTCAATACTTGCTCTGGGTTCACTCAATACTTGTTATGGCTTCTCTCAATACTTGCTCTGGCTTCATAAATACTTGCTATGGCTTCACTCAATACTTGCCCTGACTTCCCTTAATACTTGCTCTGGCTTGCACCAATGTAGGATGTATTTTGTATGGATAGTAATGGTTAATGTGCATATTTCCTCAATATGTAGTGCACTGATGGAAATTATTAGTAGGAATATGAAGAAATTGAAAATACTTGTTTTCCCCAAAACAATTTAATAATTGTTCAGATGGATCTCCAGTGTTATTAAATGTAAAATGTAACACACAGACAATCATAATCTGCAATCTGTATACAAGTTTAAGCATGCAGGACAATGGGTTTAACCTGAAAGTATTCCGTAGAGAAATATGGCAGATAATGCTTATAATTTTTAGTCTCTCGTACATAAAGTATTATGAAGAGAGATAACAGTACATTTTACTGATTTGTATCAGAATTATACAATTACATGATTGCAGCTGTAATCATTTGAAAATTATGTGATAGAATATTTTCGGAACAATTAACTCAAGTGGACCCTGTGGTACTATACAAACAACATGACTACTTCGGAGGATTTAGTGAATAGAATTTTTGTGAATCCTTTGGATTCTATTGGTCGAAAATTGAACCGTAACCGAGGCAGGCGTCATACGTCGGATACTATCCAGCAACTTGCACGTGTCTCGTCCAAAATATCTCTGACAGGTAACGACACTAGGCCGAGATCAAGGCACGTGTCTATGGATTATGGGGAAGCCATACCTGTGGAGATATCCGACTTACAACAGGTTAGTGAATGTTCTATTGTTGCATGTTGAGTATATAAATAATGAAAATCTTTGATAAAAATAATTTTCATCAACAAAAGTGTATGATAAATCATTATTGTAAGGGACAGTAAAACTATGGTAATAGATGTTGGTTTCATTACCTGCAGAACAGCTGCTATAGATTTTGTTTGTTTGAATACTTGGCATAATGTTTATGCCATCGAGGGCTAACCGCTGATCACTCTTTCCTGGGATTCTGGAAAGTTAACCAATACTCGAGCACACCTATCTCCGCTAGTAACTGATGACTTTTTCACTTGAGACAGTGGTGAGAGAAGAATAACAATGAGATGCAATGTCGAATATCAAATCGATTAGGGATTCAAACTCACTAGCCCCTAGATTATCATCATTGCCAGCCCCCTAATTTTCATGCTGCCCAAACTCTTTTGATTTTCATAAAAAATAAAAAATAAAAAAAAAACATCAAAAATTTAAAAAATAAAAATAAAATCCTCCTGCCCTCCCTGTTTTTTTAAAAACAATTTGGGTGATAATCTAGCAATTAATTTATAATGGTCTTATGTTTTTTATAATATAGCTCTGCTGGCCAAAGACGATAGTGTGTTGTCCATCATCTGTCGTTGAAAATTCTCTAAATTTTTTATCCATTAGTGCTAGGCCTGATAAGCTCAGTCGGTTATGCATCTGACTATCAATTTAGGGGTCGTGAGTTCAAATCCCCCGCCTGGCAACAGTTTCCAAGATGATTGATATACGACATTGTGTTTCATTATCATTCGTCTCTCACCACTGATTCAAGTGGAAAAGTTATCAGTTACTTGCGAAGATGGGTGTGCTCGAGTACTGGTTAATCCCAGGAAACAGTGGTTAGGTTAACTGATCATCATTCTGTTAGCCCTCGATGGCATAAAAAAAACACTAAATATTAAACAATCAATCAATCAATCAGTCAATCAATCAATTATCCATTTGTGGAAAACTATTATTGTGTTTGAGACCTGAAGCATGATTTATACAAAGCAAATAAGAGAATTTAATTTTTAATTTTTTGTTGTTTTTTTTCGGATGAAAAAAAAAGGGTTGGTCCACAGCAGCATGAAAATTAGGGGGAGAGTGGGGATGATAATCTCGCAATTAATTTATTATGGCTTAATGCCTTAAATATATTGTTAGATTATATTGGCTAGACTGCAATTAATCAAACATTTTTTTTATTATGCCCTTGTGCATTATTGCACGAACAATAATCAAATATGACCAGGGTATTTAATTTAAAGGACATTAAAGAACAATTTGACCGACTATATATAAGATACAAATAATTGACAAATGAAGAATCAATGAAAACAAAACAAATGTTGCTGTCATGGTGTTTATTGATTGAAACAGGAGAAATGTAGATTACAGGGAATATTAGATATAATCACGTACAGCTCTTAGTAACTGGCATAGTCAGTAACAACGACGTAATTATGCAATGTGCCAGACCAGGTTAGTTCAGACGGTAGTATGTCTAGATATCAATCCAGTGGTGGTGAGTTTGAATACCCGCTCAGCCACAATCTCCGTGATCATATTTTGATATATAACTTTGTGTCTCAATGTCATTCATCTCTCACTGCTGATTCAAGCGGGAATGTTATCAGTTACTAAGCAGTGCAGTGATGAGTGTGCTGGAATACTGGTTTAAACCTTCCAGGATCCCAGGAAAAAGTGGTCAGGTTAACCATCCCTATGTTAATGGCTCTCGATGGCATAAAAATGATGCTAAATATTCAAACAAAAACCAAAACTAAATTATGTAACGATGATATTGTCTGGCACATCCATTGTCCATTTACAAACTCTTCATCATTCTTGTCTTGCAAACTCTTCATCATTCTTGTCTTGCAAACTCTTCATCATTCTTGTCTTGCAAACTCTTCATCATTCTTGTCTTGCAAACTCTTCATCATTCTTGTCTTGCAAACTCTTCATCATTCTTGTCTTGCAAACTCTTGATCATTCTTGTCTTACAAACTCTTGATCATAATCTTGTCTTACAAACTCTTCATCATTCTTGTCTTACAAACTCTTCATCATTCTTGTCTTACAAACTCTTGATCATTCTTGTCTTACAAACTCTTCATCATTCTTGTCTTACAAACTCTTCATCATTCTTGTCTTACAAACTCTTCATCATTCTTGTCTAACTCTTCATCATTCTTGTCTTACAAACTCTTGATCATAATCTTGTCTTACAAACTCTTCATCATTCTTGTCTTACAAACTCTTGATCATTCTTGTCTTACAAACTTTTCATCATTCTTGTCTTACATACTCTTCATCATTCTTGTCTTACAAACTCTTCATCATTCTTGTCTTACAAACTTTTCATCATTCTTGTCTTACAAACTCTTCATCATTCTTGTCTTACAAACTCTTCAGTGAATTCTTGAGTGGATTTTTCAAAATCAAACTTGGATATTGTAACATACTGTGTATAACTATAAGAGTTGTTGTTGTTGTATGGTGTTTAGCGTCACTTTCAACAATTTTTCAGTCATGTGGCAATGGTGTCTACTTGAGACAGTATTCTAAGCGCTGTCACACTGGAGTATCATGCCGCAGATAGATGGTATGATACCCCACCAAGTCACATTATACTGACACCGGGCCGACCAGACCTAGAACTCTCCTCTAAATGCTGAGTGTCAAGCGAGGAAGCTTCTAGTACCATTTTTAAAGTCTTTGGTATGACCCGGCCGGGGATTGAACCCACGACCTTCCGCATGCGAGGCGGACGCTCTACCACTAGACCACGCTGCGGTCTAACTATAAGAGAGATTGTATAGTTGTAAAAAAAACGGTCAGTTGTGAATGTCATCAGCAGAGTTATCTTCCCTATTGAAAAAAATACCACATTTCATCGTGTTTGCTATCTAGAGGTGTATTACGCTTCATCGATGCACCGATGGATCGCGATTCATCATTCTGCAGATGTGTGTATCAGGTGTTATATGAAACTTTCAATAAATCGCGATGCAATGAATTCTTTAGACCTTAGTAATGATGCATCCATACGATTGTCAGATATCATACATCGCAATTTCATTATTGATGAAACATAAAAAAATCTAGCTCATAAATATTAACAAACAAAAAAGACAAATTTTCAAATATAAACTGCCAAAACATGACAGATATTATGGACAGCATCTCCTTCTTATCCCACTATGTTTTTTTCATCACTCTCGCAGTTGTGCAGTGTAATAAGAGCTGTTGTTCTCTGTTAATAAAGATACTTTTAAGTTGCATAAGACCACAATTATTACATTCACCTTATTTATCAATCATGGCATTGTTTATAAATCAATATCGTGATGCGCATTGCATCGCGACTCAAATTTTACAGTACGTATTGCCTTTTATTTTCACAAGCAATTCATATCATTTTGAAAATGAAGTATTGCTATACGCATCACTGATGAGAAAAATGCCAATGCGCAGCCCTTATAATTGCTATCAAATAGAAAAGTTTTGTTGGAATTTAATTAAAACTTTCTTAATTATGTTGTTTCCCATCATAAAACCTCACACAAATTTGTAAATCGGTCAGTTTTGATTGTGATAGGTCACATTCTAATATATCATCAGAAATACCACTTTCTCCTCCTTGTTTTGTTTGTGTTTTGATTTGATCTTAATCAAACTTGATATGTTGCATAAAACATTAAAACTCAGACAAGATCAAACAATCAAACTGATTGATTTTCACAGTTGTCTGAGGCCTTATGTGGTTATAATGATATCATAACTATCAAAGTTAAAATCCATTAAAAGTTAATCTTTTATGTCATAAACAATGACTGATAACTTTTCCACTTGAAATAGCAGTGAGAGACAAATGTCACTCATTCTGACACAGATGCATTATGTCGAATTTCCATCATCGCAGAGAAAGTGTGATGGAAATTGCACTCATGTCGGTCACCTCTGGATTGACAGTCAGGCATGCTACCGCCTGAGCTAACCTGACCTAGTATTGTTTTAAGTAACTGATTATTCACAAGATATCGGAATTATCGTGTGTGCGTTGTCAGAAGTGATGTATGTATACACCATACAGGGAAACAGTCATAGTAAATAACAACATGCACTGATAGAATAACAGACCTGCAGTATTCCATGATAGACATTTAATTTTTCCACAATAGACAGAGTATTTCATAATAAACAATACACTGTAGCCGAGGGTTTAATAGATGCAGTCTGATAGACTCTCTAGGGATCTTTTATTAGATTTTAATTCAGTTAGATACCCATCTTATGACCTCAGCAATATTTCTGGCATATCTTTAAAGGTCCATCATGTCTGATCCATTGAGTATTAAGCAATGCATGAAAGATATGATCCCATCTCTGTAGAAAAAATGACCAAGGGCCAACAACTCCCTAGGGTAGAAAACAACTAAACCAAAATGAAATTTACATAAATAAAACTATGAATATACAATTACACAATATATACAAATTAGCAATATTTACTCATCATGGAAGAACGTGATTTCGAATCCCTGTCCAGCAACAGCCTCCGTGATGATTGATATATGACATTGTGTCTTATTATTGCTCATCTCTCACCGCTGATTCAAGTGTGAAAGTTGTCAGTTACTTGAGGAGATGGGGTGTACTCGAGTACTGGTTAATCCCAGGAAACAGTGGTTAGGTCAACTGATCGTCCTATAGCCCTCGATGGCATAAAAATGACGCTAAATATTCAATCAATCAGTCATGAAAGAAATACTGGTCTTATAATGTTTTAAGCTGTAATGACACTATCACTAACAATTATCCACTTTACTGCGCTTTAGTTACAGATGACGCAATACAAACTGCTCTGCAACGTCAATGAATGATTTACGCTGTTTTAAAATATGATTATGCTTATTTAAACACTATGTCCGTCCGCGTTCGGAAATATAATAATATCTCCAATTGTCCCTTATGGTGATGGCTGTATCAACAGGGTTCTCTTACCGTGTTCTATGTAATATTGAGCTACTATGGCCTTACTTCGCCTAATGTCAATTCCACATCATCCATATGGCGACTTTGTGGGTTGTACGTCCTTATGACGGTATTTCCACCGACTGACTCCTGTTACATCGTTAACGTTATTGGATCTACATCATACAAAAATTACGTCAATAAATGGCTACAAATATTATATGAACTCAGATTTACTATTTTCTCAATATGTTTTAGTACTACATTTATCACTTACCATCC
Source organism: Panopea generosa (assembly GCA_029582155.1). Classification (NCBI taxonomy): domain Eukaryota; kingdom Metazoa; phylum Mollusca; class Bivalvia; order Adapedonta; family Hiatellidae; genus Panopea; species Panopea generosa. Next base: position 37,407,078 of record CM055906.1, read on the forward strand.
CTCAATTTCTTGGTAGTTTTATTAATTTATTATAACAGTACCTTCATTTCTAATCATCTATCATGTTTAATGGTAGTTTTATCAATATAACAAGAATGCAATCATAAATCTCGTTGGTAGTAAATACATCTCTACATAAGCACCGACAAACGAATTCTGTATATAATTCACTTTGTGAATAATCAGAATAAACTATCACAATTTAAGTATACAAATACCGATTTTCAATTCCTCATTATAAACACAATATAAACAGCTCAAAGTAGGTTTCCAGATTCCTTGGCCTATATCCTAATAAACAACTCTCAATACTGTGGATATGAAATTAAATTCACAAGATTTGAGTCTGAATTTATATCAACAATTCATACAAAATTTACTTATATCTGATTAGCAAATCATGCCTTTACAATGTACATACTTTCTAATTTAGCTGACCCTGGGAGTTCAGGTCACATGAACAAGCTGTTTTGTTACAGTCTAAATTAAAGGGATACATGTACAACAACATTGATAAGTTTTTACTCAACACTAAAAAACACACAAAAAAACATGGCTACCAGGGTCCAGGCTGGTTTTAGTTTAAATTTCAAAATGTTTTTTTCAGAAAATACTAGCCCGATTGCAAAATAATTTCACAGAAATGATCTTTGGGTCGTCGCAATTCATAAAAAAATATTCTCGTCTGAAACAAACGACCAATCCATTCAATTATTTTTGGCAGAAATGTTCCTTGGGTCAGACCCTCTGCCAAGATTGTTAAAGGCGTTATGATTCGTCAGAATACATGGCCACAATGATTTCCATCATATGGCTATATAGTGAAAACTTCAATTTAAATATAAGTGACTCAGATTGGCGATATAAGGCCATCTTGGGCCTCTTGTATTTTTTTTAGTATTATCAATCAAATTTTATCCATAGTCTTTAACCGATTTCTACAGGTTGTCCCTTTAAAATAAGAAATAAATGTTTAATATCACTTCTGTATTATGCTTACAGTAAGTGTCAAAAAATAATGTTTGTCTGCATTTATAATGATTTAAAATCACTACTTGTCTGTGTTTATTATATTAATATTGGTGTTGTCTGGGACTACTAATGGGTGTCCCAGCCGATCAGTTGTTTACCTGACAAGCTGTAATTACAACTCAGTCGGTAGGACGTTTTTATTTAGGTTTTATCTGTGGAGATGGATGGGTGTTCGAGAACTGGTTAACCTTCCAGGATTCCAGGATGGGTTAACTGATCGCCTGTATAGCCTTCGATGGCATGAAAATGACAATAAATATTCAAACAAACAGGATTAGCTCAGTCATTAGCGTGTTTAACTATCAACCCAGGGGATTGTGAGTTTGAATCCCCGTCCAGCCACAATCTCCGTGATGATTGATAAACGACATTGTCTCTCATTATTATTTGTCTCTTACCACTGATTCAAGTGGGAAAGTTATCAGTAACTTGTGCAAATAGGGTGTGCTCAAGTACTGGTTAATGTTTCAGGATCCCAATAACCAGTGGTTAGGTTAACTGATCATCTGTTAGCCCTCGGTTGCGTAAACATGACGCTAAATATTCAATCAATCAAACAAACAAACATTGTATACTCTGAAAATATTTGTCCCCTCACAGATCCTACAGATGTACCTAATATTTTTTTTTATTATTTGGTATTTTGATATTCGGAAATCAGTGAGTTTATTTTTTTTAGGCAAACTTGACTGCTATTTCCTCGGGATTCTTGTTATTTATGCTGACTTTGTTTAGAGTTGGAGAGAACATTTCATACCAGATTACATTGAAATTGATCATGTCTGGGATGTCTAGGAAATTTTCAATACAAAAATGTATTGTGATAAACTGCAAATAAAAGTAAAAATCTTAAGTCAGACTGAAGGGTAATATTTGAAATTTTGTCGAGAGTTTTTGGGTTATTAGGTGTATAAATGTTCTATAAAGCTGCCTGTTTTATGGCATATTGTTCATTCATTTTAGCTTGTCTTTTATAGATAAAAAGAAGAGCTATTGTCGTGACCCAGGCATTGTTGGTGCTGGTACTGTCCATTAAAAATGTATGCTCCGCTCAGCTTTTTCTCTGTTTCAGAACAGATTACTTAGATTATAGTGACTCAACTCTATTAACACTTTCATATTATGTTGTTGTTGTTGTATGATGTTTTGCGTCGCTTTCAACAATTTTTCAGCCATATCGTGACGGTGTCTACTTGAGACAGTATTCTAAGCGCTGTCACACTGGAGTATCATGCCACAGACACATGGTATGATACCCCACCCAGTCACATTATACTGACTTATACTTAAAGCCTTTGGTATGATTCGACTGGGGATTGAACCCACGACCTTCCGCATGCGAGGCAGACGCTTTACCACTAGACCACGCCGCGGTCTTCATATTAAGTTAAACAGTCAATGTATATAGCTTAGTTACCAAGTTTTCATGTTACCAAGTTTTCATACTTTAGGCTCTAAAACCATAGGTTAAAGATTTTTGTTTAGCTCGGTTGGATATTTTATTATTTTTTATTTTTATTTTTTCTTTGTCAATGATTATGATAATACGTAATGACTCAGTAAAATAATCGCCATCATATTAAACGAATTTTTACATCACTGACCTTGACCTTATTTAAATGGATTATAATAAAGACGAGTGCTGTACCAATTTGCACATTTGGACCACCTCGCCAATTATCCTAATACCGAAGCATGACAGAATTGTTCGAGTATGTACGATTGCCATTTGTGGTGCTCTTGTTTGTAACAATACCTTTTCAAAGAGCAAAAATCTGAAAATATAACTCCAAATATTTTTGTAATATTTTGTATAAAGTTTGTAAAAGAAATTCTTTTATTAATGAGTATGCTTTTTTAATCTTAATCAAATGAAAAATGTTACATAGTGAATCAAATTTTAAAATAAAATCTTCAACATGACACAGAACTGATATTAAAAAGTGAAAATAATTTAAGAACAAAATTTAACAAAGCATCCTAATTAATTGTGCCATAGCTGCCTGTATTGTGACCGAGCAACACAGCTATTTTAACCAACATAATTTCACATTTGGCAGGTTTTCCCTGAACTTCACATTTTCCATTTTTGTCACACTATTTAATCAAATGACCAATAAAATTTTCCAAACTGCCAATATAGAGCTTCATTACTTAGGCGACAAAATTTGATCCCTAATCTCAAAGTGTAAGGGAAAACACTGATTGAGTAAGGCAGTGCTCCAGATAAGGTACGTATTTGTGTAAATAAGCATTGAAATTGACAAAAAAAGCATTGAAAATGATAAATGTGCATACCAGTACGCATAAACAACTGAATTTAAGCATTTCATTGACGATCTTGTGCGTATTGTATTTCCAAAGACCAGAGTTAGTAGACACCATGAAATAAACAAATCTAAGGGAAGTAACTGCTATGTAAAAGATAGTCTGGTTCCCTGACCTTTACCGATAAAAATAGACTGTTTATTGGTAGATCTTGAACAACACTAACTGTATACAATAAGAGTTATTTCCCGTAGATCATTGTCACTGAGCATGTTGAGAACTTCAGAGTGTTTTAAAGAGGCCTTCTATAAACGAACCTGCATTACTTAGCTGATCGTATTTATTATAAATGGCATCGTCTGCTTCTGGTGTCGGAAGACAAAAAACTCACAAAAGAAACCCAATCATTATTCTAACTTATTCCAGTTCTTTAAGAAAAACAATACTCTCAAAAGTGCATTATTGATGCATGTATTACGAAGTCACAAAAAATAAACAAAAAACATACGGGAGGCAAGGCCAATACAAATACCATTGAATCATGGAAAGTAAAATTCCCATCGCTGATAATAAATAAAATTGAAGACAACCTCATATCTGTATTAAAGCAAACATTAACAGTGTCTGGTCAGAAGTAAAGGTAAATTTTGAAAATACTCTTTCAATTTCGATTTTAAGCATTGCATTTTAATTTAGGGAGTCAAATAAGCATTTGGCCAAAGCTGATCTGAAAATACTCTTTCAATTTCATTTTAAGCATTAAATTTTTATTTAGGGAGTAAAATAAGCATTTAGCCAAAAGCTTATCTGGAGCACTGGTAAGGAATAAAAAAGTAGTCAAAGTAACCTAAAACAGTACATATATATTATCAGGCTTCTCTACAGGCCATTTAATAAGCACAGGAAACCCTAGTGCTTGAATGGCATAAATGGCATGCCCACAGTGCCCGAATGGCATAAATGGCATGCCACAG